>OY101443.1:37388706-38836325 GCA_956483585.1 Gymnocheta viridis | reverse complement strand
AAATGCAATAATCAAGAGAATGCAAGAAAGCCTTACCACAAGCCGAAAATATTTTAATAAGTGGAAAATAAAAGTAAATGATAATAAAACGCAGGCTATTATATTCCCATATAATAAATCACCAAAACGTACTCCTACTAAAATTTTGTACTGTCGGGGAAACGTGATTCCCATCAAAGATGATATTAAATATCTAGGTATCACTTTAGATAAAAAACTTAAATTTAAACAACATGTAAATTACATTTGTGATAAAGCTTTAAAGTGTGGACGTGCTCTATACCCCATACTTAATAGGAGGTCTAAGCTCAACCTCAAACATAAGATATTGTTGTACAATATGTGTATTAGGCCGATACTGACTTACGGCAGTCCAGCATGGTTTCACAAAACTGCTAAGACCCATACAAAAAAGCTTCAGATTATCCAGAACAAAAATTAAAAAATAATTCATAATCTTCCCCCTAGATTCCCCACTGACTTACTGCACAATAGATTTAAACATAAAAAGTTAAACGCGTTTGCCAATGATCTGACGCTGTCATTTAATGAAAAATGCAGATTGTCTAATTTTGAAACAATAAGAAATTTACTAAACAATCGCTGAGATTCTTTTGTTAAAAAGAATCTTACTAGCGATTGTTTTACCAAATTTCATTATAATATTTTCAAAGTTTATAAGAGGTTTTTGTGACAAATTTTCCTCAAGACAGTATTATTAATAGTTTCCTTATTCAGTTATAAGATTTAATTGTTGTAGTACGTAAGTAAAATCTCATAACATTGTACCTCAGTTTAGTTTATTTTTTTTTTTTTTTTTTTTTTTTTTTTTTTTAAAAGAGAAGTAACACTCAGGCAATTAGTATGCCTACCAACCCGTAGGTGTGTTACCTTCTTTGGGAAAGGGATAGTGAGAGAGGACAGATGGTGAAAGAGAGAGAAAGCTTAATTTTTGCAACTCTGATATTGCGCGCTGTGTTAGTTTTTAGATCAGTGTTGCAGCGCCTTTGATGTCAAGTAGGCGCATTAAATGTGTTTTTAAGCTTTTGTAGCCATTTTATTCATTATTTTACTTCGCCGGCGATTTTGCTACAATACCGACGAAGGAGGGCGCTGTGATGTCCGCTAGCATACACCAGTATCAATTGCTGCCAGAAATGTTCAGTGACCAGTGTGCTATGCCTTCATCACTTAAACACTCCGACAACAACAAATACAATGGCATACTCTAATGCACATCTGAAAAATGCTGGATGTTATGACTTGTCTGAAGCTGGGCTCGAACCCACGTTCCTAGACATTATTTGCTTTGCAGTCAACGCGCTAACTACTTCAGCCAACAGCAGTACCTTAAAAGATTATAATAATAATAATAATAAATAAGTCCCCTTGTTTATTGGTGCTTAAGTTTTCAAATGAGTTCTATCGCATCTGAAAGGCTATTTCAAAGTCTTTTTTCGCGGCAATTTGGCTGTTCTCTTCTTTAAAGTTGTGTTTGTTTACCAAGTGAATTTTATTTCATACATTTTAATATTTGTTGGAACCAGTGGCAATTTTACATTTTTTTAGGGGTCTGTGTTAGACTTTTTTATTAGCGACTTTTGCGACTTTTTTAATTTTGTTGCGTCTTTAACCCTGTTTTTGTTTCTCACAAAAAACATTTAATTTGCAGTAAACTTATAAAAAAAGGCGTCAAATATAAAATCAAATTTCAGATTATTGTTCACTTGGGAACACTTTTATCACTTTTTTGCAACCTAGTAATGTACACAATGTATTCAAGAAATTGTTCACAAATTTTCAGTAATTGTTTCAAAGAACAGTTTTAGCAAAAAAGCTTTTTAAAGTAAGAAATTGTGGGTTTTGAAGTGCTTATTTTATAAAATTTGCCGTAAAACATGAACATTCTTTAAAATAAGATTTCTTGTTAAAACGAAAAAAAGTCTGAAAACGAAAAAAAAATTAAGAAATACGTGTTTGGAGTCAGAAGAAACCATGGAGTCTGAGTGGGATAACGTTAAAAACGCTGCAGGCCCTTCCAAGAAACGCAGTATTTCGCAAGACTGTTCGAGACACTGGGAACTGAAGTATAAAGTGAGCGTACTTGAATTAATATACTTTGATTTGAATTATGTTTGTTTTTGTTTTCTTTTGTTCTTGATATGTTTTCATTGACGTGAAATAAATTTGTTATTTTTATTTCTGACAAATGGAATGAAATTTTGTTCTTATTTATACAATTTGGTTTTCGTAAGAATTTCGAAAATATTTAATTTTAAGTCGCGAAAGATAAAAAACGTAAAAGCTAAATAACTCAAAACTACTAAAATGAAGATGTAACATTCTTTCTTAGGGCATTATTAATATTCGTATTAAATAGTTTAAATCCGTTTGAAAAGACAAACATTTTTCCTCTAAAGTAATGATACAATAACTTCTAATAAACTTACTATTTCAAAAATTTATTATTTTGCAAATTTCCAATAAAAGAGTCAAAGAATTTTGTACTTTTATTAGATAAGCAAACGCCATTAGTTTATATTTTTACAATTTCAATTTTTATTTTGTCAATATCAATTTGAATTTCTTATTATTTTCTCAATACTAATTTGGATTTCTTATACATTATGGATTACTATGGCCGCTCCGTAGGCAGACACATGAATTTTTCATATAGCATATGTTGCCAATGCCGCTATGATAACAAATAATAAAAAATGCAACCATTTTAAGGGTTTCCCAAAGCAAGTAACGTAATACTGACATTAGGCTGCATCTTGTGAATTGTGATAGATGGACACTTGAAATTCTCACAGGTTGTGTATAACTATGGGTGCTATGAGAAAGTAAAATAAAGATCGGAAACAAAATTTTAATGGCAATAAAACGTAAATAATTATCCATAGTTGATTTTCGATTTTCTTAATAAAATCTACTTTTTTGTTCGGGAAAGTCTGATTTTTTTGGAGTCTACATTTAGACACAATACACTGGAATTTTGTTAATCAGATCGTTTTGCCTTTTAAGTAACGATATGTTTGCATGTACAGCTATTTAAAAACTATGTAGAACGGTTGACCTGCTCTTTTCAACCCTACAGCGGTCGAAAATTTTTAAATATATTTTTTTAGTTTCAGCTTTTTAAGACCTAAAATAAGAACTTTTAGAGAATCTCGCACTTACTTCTGTTATTTGTACAACTTCTAACATCCCTTTTGGTCGATATGTTTTAACTTTGTAAAATTTTCTACTGCGGAAATGATATAAAAATGTTTGTACGAGTATATAATATAACCAAACACAAACAAAAAATATAGTTAGCCTACCTAAAATCGGCGTTAATTTGCCATGATGTATGAGTTTACTTTGATATCATAGACAATTTTCGGAAATTTATAAGTAAAACTAGTTCAATTTTTAGTTGATTTTTGAACAAAGAAATCAACTAAAACTTAGAGCTATATTACATAATAAACTTAGCAACCGATAATCTACCTATGCCCTTAGTCAAAATTATACTCTAATCTCAGTAAATATTATTTACGTACATACACACCCATACATAAAAATATCCATACGGACGTCATCGTAAAAATTTTCAAAATAGAATCCCACTATCTCAAAACGTAGTTATCTGATAAAAACTTAATTTTTTTAAATTGGGGTGAATTTATTAAGTTCCTATTTTTTTTATTAAGTTACAAAGTATTTTGTAGCTTGCAAATATAGAACAATGTGTTTCAAATAGAAAACAAAAATGGATATTTTGTATTTTAAGTAAAAGTATTTCAAACAAATCACATCTCGAATTTAAATTTTAAAATATTTAAATACGTACTCGTATACCTAGAACTCAGATTTGCTACTATTAACGCTAGTAGAGGATGTAAAATAGAGACTTTATGGGCTCACGGCTTTTAAAATTAGCTACAATATTGGAAATTTGTGGCATAATAATATTTTAACGAATAAAATATATCATTTCTTATGATTACTCATTGTAGTACATAGTTTAAGAATTATATGATTGCAATTAAATATTATAATATAGTGGGCGTTATTTTATAATAATTGAGATTTTTTATGACCGGGGGATTAAGGTGTCCTCGAAATACCGGATTGTCAAGCACTTTAGTACTTCGTACTTTTATTTATATAAAATGATTATATAAATAAATAAAAAAATCAACTCTTATTCTGATTAGACAAAACTGCTCTGCTCGTATTTTGATATCAATATAACTAAAGACATAGTCATGTATTTTAGATATAAAACAAAGTAAATTTATTCAAGTACATGGATCTCTACAAGAAAAACGAAAAATCGTCTAATTGTCAATCCTTATATAAAAAAAATGTTTATTATTTTTTTTAATACGGAGTTTGACACACAGACGATGTATCACAAATATGTTGTTGTAGAGTTACATATAGTTGAATAAATTTTCTTTGGAATAAAACTTATACAAATAACACGAAATGTAAATTTGCAAATTAAAATACACATCACCTTAATAGACTTCAAAATTTGAAGAAAAATAATTAAAATATCGAAAATCTGATGTTATATATGGTTATGCTAGATATTCTTTATCAATATCAGTTTATAATTCAGAAAATCTCTAATGTTACAATGATTATATAAGTTAGAAAAACTTTAAAAGTATTCTTAAATTTTTCCTAAAATTTTTATTAAACGTAAAATTTCTGATATCCATCTATGATGATTTTTTTTTGCATATACACTTCAAATGGTTCCAAGTTTTGTTACATGTTTGTTCGTAAATGCAAAACGTAAAATTTCTAACATCCATCCATGATGAAAATTAATCGCAATTACTCTTTAAATAAGTGTGAGTTTTGTAAAATGTTTGCTCACTTTTTTTCCTCATCATACGCTAATAAGAAATAAAGTAGATTTTACAATTACCATACTCTTATATAATTCCTGGTGCAATTCACATTATTTCCCCAAAATTACATATGTACATCTGCAGTACCCAAGTTCTGTAACTTTGGTGAGAATTTCTCGTGTCGAAAATATGTGAAACAAAATATTCCATCGTTTCTCAAAAACAAGGAAGTTGTTGTTTTTTCCGTATTATTATTCTTTACATTTTCCATTTTGAATGTTTTGTATTTTTAAAATTTTATCTCACCGCGTTTTTGATTGCATATTTGACAGTTGAAAGCGGCATAGGCTTGCCAGATCTAATTTGTCAAAAAGCTTGACATTGACCAAAAAAACTTGATTTTGAAAAAAAACTTGACAAATAAAAACACTCATGCTAAATATATAAAAGAGATTTTTAGTTTTTAAAGAAGAACTTCTGGATAATTATTATTGGGAAAATACGAATTGAATTTTAACTTTTACTCGTAAAAACAATTTTGCTGAGAGTTTTTAGCTAGTCTATAATAAATAAATAATAATTTTCATAAATAACTTGACAACTCTTTAAACACATAAGTTTTATTAAAAAAAAAACAATGAAAAACCGCCTGTATTATTCCACCATGGGTATATTAAGTCAGCTAAACTGATAGAAGGATGGCGCGCCGGTAAAACCCCGGCTCAAGTCGAATCGCCGCCGCCGACGAATTTTCGTACTTGCGCCACCGCCGCACAGTGGCTGAAAATCGTTTTTCATTGGCCAAAATTCTGTAACTTTTGAACCGATCAAAATATTGAAGTAATGTTTATTTTATTGGATAGATATTTAGTTCAGCTTGACTCAGTTTAAATTACATTAAAATTGATTGAGGACTTTTTAAGGAATTCTAGGTCAAAGTTGAACTTTTGAATTTTTTTTACTTTTAGAGTGAAATATGGGTTTATTATTTTTTTTATTTATTAAAAAATTGAATATTTGGAAATTAATAATAATTATAAATATTTTTTGTAATAATGGAATTTTTTTAATGTTACACTTAAAAAAAATTTTACACTGAAAAAAATAGTAAAATCAACTGGAGATTTTGCTATTATTACAGAAAAATTGAAAATTTTTTGCTGACAAATTTGCAAATTTGTTTACACTCAAAGAATAGTTACACTTAAAAAAAACACGTTAATAATATTATCTAAAAATATTACTATTACTACAGAAATATTTATTATTTTTTGCTGTCAAATTTGATAATTTTAAAAACATTTTAAAAATAAAAACTGCAATAAATTTTAATAGCATTTGCAACAATGGTAGGTTCTGTTTATTATTATTTTTTACTAATACTATGTTTTTCGTACTTAAATAAAAATGAAAGGCAATTATAATTATTATTCATTTGAATCAAATATTGATTGCAAATATTCCATATTTTGTTCTGTGCTATTTCTGTTCTTTAGTAGTTTTTTGGCTTCTTCATCTAAATCCCGATGTTCCACTTTCCATTGATTTCGAATACTGGAGATGAACGGATCTGACGTTGCCAATAATATATTAAATAGATCTTCATTTGTTGAATTTCTTGAAATTTTTCTAGTATTGTGGTCTCTATAAAATCTGTAATCCTTGTTCCTTTTTTCCTGAGCCTCCTCTGATAGATCTCCAAGTGGCACCAAATGATATTTAATGACATCTTCTCCATGATAAAGGATTTTGTGAACTGTTGCAGACATATTTCTCCATGGGTAGTTGGTTGTATATATTTTTGCAGTTTCCTTAGCATAATCTCCAAATTTTCTAGAGTCAATTTCTTCATTGCACGCAAGTACTTCTAGGATTATTTTAAATCTGAAAATAAGGTTAAAATCCACTCCTGTTATTTCAGATGCTGTTTCTGGATCTGAAAAGAATCTTCTTGCGGTATTGCCATCATTTGTATTGCCTGACCCTTGTTTTGGCTGATCTATAATCAATCCTAATTTGCGATATTCATCTTGAACATGTTTCTTTTTTGCACTTCTTAACTCTTTGTTGGTTTCGTTGTTTCTTATTGATCCTGAAGACCCGAAATCCAAATCATAGCTGATTTTTAGTATGTGTTCCATAAGTCGTATTCTTGCATGTAGTGGTGATAATCCAAATTCATATGCATCGGTATTATCTAATGATTTTGTCGGGACTTGGTTTAATTGGGTTGATGTTGCTTGGCATATAATGCAGCTGGATGCAGCCTTCGTGCTAGTCAAAGCCTGACCTACTTTTCCATCTATCATTGTCAGCACTAATTGGTAGCTTACTTCAATTTGCTGCCCATCCAACTGTAATTGTAATGGCTGTAGTGTTGCAATTTGGGTCTTGATATCACTAACTTCTTTGTTAATGGCATCATGAGTTTCTTTTTTGAATTCAAATTTGATTGGCCTGCAGTATTTCGTAGAAGATGGTGTCTCATTTTTCCAAATATCCATTGTTTGCGTTATTCTAGTCGAAGGCTCTGAATCTTCCAAAATCTTTTTCAATCGCAATGGTACAAATGATACCATGAACATATCTGAGTCCGAAATATTTTCACATACAACTTGGTTGTATTGTTTTTGTCCCGAAGAACCATCACATCTCCATTTACAAAAAAGAATTAACTTTGTGTTTCCATATTTCTTTAAGTCATTTCCTGTTATTGATTGTAGCAAGCGTTCGGCTGTGTAATCAAGTAGAGATTGTAGTTGTACCTCTGCCGAAATTGGTGTGATTGTAATAGTGTCCTTTGATAGCAAACAGGCCATTATAGCAGCGGTTATGATATGCTGGATACATATTTGAAACTTTTTCAATCGTACGCAGTCTGAGCTTAATATATTGCTGTTTTGTTAATTTCAAATCCAGAAATAATGCTAATGCCTCCTCATTTGTGTACTGTATTGCATCACTCGGAGTTGGTATACTTTTAAGAATCCGTTTTGTTCTCACTGGACTAGCTTTAACAACTTTTTCAATGATATCCACTTTTGTTAATTGGTTCTGTGATCGTAATTGATGTAGGAAAGATTCTTTTATATTTGTACAACCAATTGCATCGTTGCAGTTGTCCAATGATTTGCGTGGTCTTCCAGCCTTATCTTGCTTTGCTGTTTCTGCAGCGACAGTAAGGTCGCCTTATAACCAGTTTGCACTTTTTATATATGTTTACTGTAGCTAACTTCTTTGTAGCGTTTTTTTAGTGCTTTGACGAAATTAGATAATTCCTCTTCCATTTCGGTGCTACACGAATTTAAGTTTAATTTTATTTTAACGTAACTAAGAACATCTTCCTGGTTTTTGTTTCTAAAATACTCTTCCGCCAGTTCTTTATAACTGAAGCTCTTCATATTTTTCTGACTATTTTTATTTGCGTCTGTTATGTTTTATCCGTACACTTAGAGGATTAACTGAGTAATCCCTTATCGAATCCGTAGTTTTATACATTTTTAGATACATGTTATTCACACATTGATCTTTAATTTCATAGCAGGTAGTGCTTAAATTGCACAAAACTGCACATGTTGTCCAGACCTTAATATCAGGTAAAACTAATTAGTATCTCGCCAATATTTGTTGTTGTTGTTGGGTTGTTTTTTTATTTTTAGTGGTTTAATGTCCCGATTATTGTTATAAAATTGCTTATGACTTTGGTTGACCCTAACATTTGATAACAGGTAAATTTAGAAACAGATCATATGTTTACTGTAGAATTTTGTGATAATTTGTGATAATTTTATGACTTATTTTTTGCTGATCAAAACAAAGCCATTAAACCCTTTCGCAGGTATTATATTTAATTTTTTTAGTTTTACGTAGTCTAAAGTAAAAACATAAACTTTTAGGCAAAAAAGTGAAAATTATATACACCATTGTATACGAGTACTTTGGAGTAATTTCATTAAAATGAAAAAAGTGTTCTACACACGGCTCGTCACGGGTGCAAAAGTATATATAGCGGTAAAGAGGACACTTTCACCTTTCTCCGGGTGGTATACATTTCTTGTTCCCTTTTGTTCCCTAGAAGTTCTATTCTACTAAAGTTTAAATTTGAGAAAAATATAGTAGTTTCATAAATATTCCGTAACGCCCTTAATATTAAACGCTAGAGCTCTGACCACTTACAAAAACTAAAGACTATAATCCTACCAACATTATAAAAAAGACCGCAGGCCATTATCGATGATAGCTTGCGAGTAGTAATCATTTATTTTTGATAAAAAAACAACAGAAAAACACCTTTTTCTGAAATTACAAAAAACCGTTGAGTTTGACAGCATGCCACGCTCACAATTATCAATAGTTTAACCTAATTTTTTGGCTACCTTAATCTGGATATATTAGCTGCAAAAGGGCGTAAAAATTTTAAAAATCGGTGACAAAAAAAAATTTGACTTTTGGCCAATGAAAAACGATTTTCAGCCACAGTGCGCCGACGAAAAGTCCACGACTTGCTTCTCTGGTTCAATGTTGTCAATTTACTAGTGTTGAGTAATGGGGTAAATATCAGTGTTGGCACTTTTATAATAATTGTACAGAAAGTTATAGTTATTTTTTAAACTATAATTGCACAAAAAAAATATGTATCATATTAGTCCTTAGTTCTATTGATAGTAAAAATGTGGGCTTTAGATTTGTTTTTTAGAAATATACACATACTTTTTTCAAGTATTATTACATAGCTAGAATAAATTTGAGAAAAAAAATTAACTTACAAAAAAGCTTGACAAATCACTTTTTCACTTGACACTTGACGCGCATTAAAAAACTTGACAATCAGGCCAAATCAGGCCCTTCTAACAACCCTAAAGCGGCACCTTATCTCGCAAAAATTTTACAGAATCACTTTTTCTGTAAATTGGCGATTAATTTGCTTATGTGACAGCTATTACTCGCCAAAAAAAATTACAGACACAATTTAGTTAGAAAAATAGCTGTTTGTATCATTTTATCAGTGATGGCATTTTGGTGCTTTTCGGGTATTTTTTGGTGCTGTTTGCCTCTTCATACGCGAAAAATTTTGTTAAATACCCGTTTTTAAAAAGCGGGCGTTTCACAATTTCTCACAGTGTCTTTTGTACTTTTTGTAAAACTGGGAAATGTTTTTAGTTACAAAAAAAGGCTACTTTTTTAAGCGCAAATTTTTATTTTTTACCAACCATGACTTTTTTCCGCTGAGGTTGAAAGAACATTCAGTTTGATGAATTTGTTTAAAACCAAAATTAGACTCCAGTTATACTTAAAATGCGTTACAGCATATTAAATTAAAAATTAAAATACGGTTTAAAATTTTAAAATGCAGTTTTTAGCAATTTTTAATATTTTATTACAACTGTTTCGTTGCCTGATTGCGAAGACGGAATTTATATTTTTGATAGCAAGATAAGTGCAAATGAAACAAAAAATCTATTGCAATGTTATCATGAATTTCATTCAACTTTGAATTCCCTTTTTTTAAACGATTCCATGCTATTTAGAATTTACAGATTTTTGTATACTACACATCGCTCTTTTAATGCAACATAATCGCATCTTAAAAACCCAAATCTTTTAAGTTACTTAGAAAATAAATGATGTTGTATATGTAAAAAGTTTGTCATTAGCATGCGTATGCTTAATCCAAATTTAATGCATACATACTAAAAAGCCAATACAGGCCTAAACAAACTATTTTATTTATTTTATTTTTATATATGTACCTAATGTTTATGTACCATGTATATTCTTTTACTCCAGTTTTTGATTTGTTTACTTCTATTAAAAGGTTGTGATTTTATATTATTCAATATGTTAATAAATTCTGCTATTTGTCAAGTTTTTTATGTATTTTGAAGAAAAAACTTTAAAATATATTTTGGGTATTTACTTTAGCTTTTTTATAAACTGCCTAATATTTCTTCGCATAACTAAAATTTTTTAAATATTTTTATGGTGCTTTTCTATGCTTTTTTTAGAAATTTTTTTGTGCTTTTTACCCTTTTTGGAACAGCTTTTGTTCTTCCTGCAGATACCAACACTGCATTTTATGGCATTTTTGTTTCATTTCACACAAAAGTTTTTCGATGCGAGAGTTACAGAACATGGGTACAGGCTGTGTTCCAAGCTACATTTCAAAGGTGCTTATATCCATTAATAGTGCCTTTAACCTATTTATTTAACATATCGCTTTCATATAAGTATTTTCCAAACGTCTGTTAAAGGTAAATGTTTAAGTCTGGGAATAGATGCAGTATAACAAATTACAGAGGTACCGTGGTATGGGATCGACAATAGAGATGGGCACCGCTCACGTGATTAGCGTGAATCATGCATGATAATGCATGATCGTGAGCAGTTTTTTGTTTCAATAACGTGAGCGTGCATGAGCGTGAGTACAAAAAAACTTAATGTGAGTGAGCGTGCATGAGTAGATTTTTTGCGTGATTGTTTCGTGATTTTTTCGATTTTGGAATTTTTTTCATATTTTTAATATGTACGTGGTTTTCAATTTTGTCATGAAGGTATAAAACAAGTGGCAATGCCACGTTGTGCCCGTAGTATGTATTAATGTACTGATGCGAATGAACGAGTCAAAGTAACAGTGTAAGTCCGAGTTTCGACTGGCGAACATTTGGAAGAAAAACATCTGCAATTCTCTTACGTTTTTTCAGTAAAAAAAAAGCAAAAATTGGCTAAACAAATACTTTGTATAACGTCTACCTCAGCAAGTGAAAGAGTTTTTTCAACGCCAGGAAGAATACTTACTTTCCAAAAACGTAAAATATCTAAGACTTTTTCGTCTGTGTTAACGTGAATGAAAAAACGTAAGAGAATTGCAGATGTTTTTCTTCCAAATGTTCGCCAGTCGATCGCGTGATCACGCATGATTCACGCTAATCACGTGAGCGGTGCCCATCTCTAGTCGAAACGTAACAATATTTTTAGTTACTGGCCTGTAAGAATGAATAAATAAATAAAAAAATGAAATTCGCAAGAAATAAACTGAATCACAAAGAAATGTTGTATTCACGTGATTGACATTTTGTAAGTACTATTGTTTATTAGGGTGGGCCTCGGTTGTCTGAAGAAAAAAGTACTCAAACTCTTGATCTCAGCCCCGAAATATGTAACTAGTCTAAAAACTAACATACATATTCCAATTTTTATTTGGATTGAACAAAATGCAGAGTTTTGAAGTGACATGAAATCGAGTTTGTAACGATCAGAACTATTTTGGTTGAATCTTTATTGAACGGGGGTCGGTCGCTTCTGGTTCTGTGAAACTGTAAAATTAAAAGTTTTTTCATATTTTCATAGAATTTCTGATTCTCGTTTACTGAAAAATTATAAATAAATTCAAATGTTTTCATATGAGAAGAACAAGTGGAATTAAACAAATTGTTTTCACAAATTTACAGTAATATGATTCTTGTTCTGTGTAACAAGTGAAAACAACGTTTCATTTCTCACATATTTTTACACTTTCATTTTAACGGTGCAAATGGTGAAAGCAATGAGAGGCAAACGAGAACAGAAAATAATTTTTAATCAATTATTTTCACGAAAATCTGGACATTGCCGAAGATAAGTAATAATTGAAAAAATTAATAACAATAATCTTTTAAAAATATGTAATTGACACAAAATGACGGGTTACGAAATTCTTCACAACTCCCTCACTAAAGTATTAAATGAAAGGGCTTGACTAGTAGAATAGAGTACACATTGAAAGAAATTGCAAATCCAATATGTCCGCCAACAAAATGGCGGATTACATATTTTTTTCACAACCGGTTAGATATGGGTATCAAATAAAAGGGGTTTGACTCGAAGAATTCTGCACGAAAAATTTTTTATTCAGCACATAAAATCTAAAAAACATCAAACTAAAATAAGTATAAAAATGTTGAAGTTAAACACTTTTATTTTTATTAAAAAAGGATTATGTACTAAACGCTAACAAATATTTAAATCAATGTAAGGCATAAAAATTAAATCGGGTGGCAATCGTAACCTCAGTTGACTCTTGATACAAATTTCACGCGCCCCACGTTTTTTTTTTATTTTTTGGTCTGTTCAATGAACTACATTGATCTAATTATTTGTTAAAGTTTAGTACGTTGTCCTTTTTTTAATAAAACTGTTTAACTTCCAAGTTGGTTAGGTGGTTTTTAGATGATTTTAATGAAAACGGGAGAAATTTAGTTTGTGGCCCATACTATGCCTAAGTATAGTATATGCATTCTGATTGTTAGTAATACGAAATATTTTTGAGTAAAAAATCGAATAAAAAAGGTTAAAAAATGGTTCAAAAAACTTTCAGCAAAAACAAATACATGCGGCTCAAGCTTCGATAGCAGTATTTGACTTACATTTTATTTTCATAGATACAAAGCTTTTACGGCTACAATGAAATGAAACACTTTTTCATTAAAAGAGCGGGAATCGCAATTTGTGTAATTGTGAAATGATAATATGAAAAGCTCTTATGTAAACGAAAATGAAAAGTTTTTTTTTTATTTTACTGTTTCACAGAACCAAAATCGGTTTTTATCTAATTTAAAAAAAAATTTGCTCAGCAATATAAAAACTGTTATGTATATATTCAAGGTGTGGGACCTGGAATTTGAAGACTTCTTTAAGGGTCACCCTAATGTGCTGCATATGCATAAAATTTTGTTTGTGAATTTTAAGATGTTCGTAAATCTGAATATTTGTCAATATATCAAAACGCTTTTCATAAAACGTTGTGTATAAATTTAAAAATACACACGCATACACACATACATTATAATTGAAGGTGATTGTGTTTTAAATAATTGAGTCAGTTAAATTTTTATTTAATATATAGAAAACAAACGAAAGCAATTCAAGAAATGAACACTTTTTCGCCAGCCCAGTAATCTTATCAAACTTTGATTAAAATCAAAGGAAAGAAAATATATTCTATACATATTTCTTAAATTTTTTGCATAATCGAACAATGAAAGTCGTTATTGAAGTTTGAGTAATATTTTAAAAGATCAAATAAAACTTTAAAAATTATACTTTAGGGTATTTTAAAATCTTTGTTCTACTATATATTTAAAAAAATCACTCAATCTCATGTTTATTTAATTTTAAAAATTTCGCGTTATTGTTGATTTTATGTAGGGTAGAGAATTTTGTTATTAAAAAATGCTCAGTATGTTATCAGATAGAGGATTTTATACAGCGATAAAAATATTATTTAATGAATTATTAAATTTTAAAAGTTTTTATTTAAATAATATGATATAATATAAACTTTGTTCGATCATCTTGACGGGTGCACTACCGTTCCGCAGATAATACTGAGAAAGATGATTTCTTTTTTCTGCCAGGCTTTGGTTCAATGTAATGACCTATAATGACTTCTGCAGTAGAAAAGCAATCGAATTTCGATAAAAACTCAATCGATCGTTCAAAAATGTTACTCATGCTAAAACTACCATAAAAAAGGATGAATTTAATAAAAAAAATTAATTTAAAAGGGTTTTTAAGTGAGTGAGCTTATTGTCTTCGTAAAATTACGATACGTTCGCAAATAAATTTTTTCCTTTCAAATTTACACCGTAGATGCGATGCGGCTTATTTCACGCAATAATTTGCCACCAAAAACTAATTGTTGTGAAAATGAAATACACAGGTTTTTGAATCTCAAGCGTCGATATGCTGTTTCTTGTTTAAAGACAACTTTAAATTTTTTTGGACAAAACTTTTCTCAATACCTTGTGTATGTACATTGTACCATGAATATACATTTGTTTATATAAATTGACTACAACTTCATCTTAATGTTTTTTTAAATATTTATTTTAGTATGAGCTGAAACAAAGTATGTATGGGTGAGTGGTTAAACATTATACGAATTTATTATCTCGAATTTATTTATATGTGCTCTCAGATAAAAAATTTTTTTACTTCTAGTATGAATACATACGGTGACCATTCGTTCCGTATTGCATATACGGCTGTATTTGAAAGCTCTGTTCTTCGTATATAATATAAAAATCTTCTGCATTTTATTCAATTTTGTTATTGAAGTTAAAATATTATGGCCCATCAATAGTTTAAGATTGCGAAAATGTAAAAAATTTTATAGTTTTTGAAATATACGAGTATTTCTGGTAAGAAACGAAATTATACAATACATAATTATCAATGATTTCTTGAAAGTTTTTGTGTAAACATCATAGATTTGAAAATTTGTTTTCAAGGATTTGATTGAACGTCTTTTTACTGAGCATCTGGCATAAGCTCCAGTGAAATGCAGCATGTAGAATAAATTTTAACTCATAACAAATAACAACTTTTTTGAAAATTAGTTGAGAAAATATCTCAAATAATTTAAAACACTCTATGACTCAAAATGTTTGTAATATTTTGTATTTGTGTTTTGGCTCTTACGATATAGAAATTTTTGGAAAATACAAATTCAAATTATATTGTCATTGTGACCTCTTTGAATGGGTGTGCTCCTCCCTTTTTCGTATTGTTTAATGTTTAGCTGTAGCTGCTATTTTTTATTTTTTTCATTGAGCATATTCCATGGAATTCAATACTTATAGAATATTTGAGTTGGAGGAGTTAATAATATATATATATGTATATATGTGTGGCCTCATTCCCAAACGATTAATAAAATTAATGTGTCCAATAAAACCGGTTTTCCCATATAAAAATCGAACATTAAACCTACTATAACTTTATTAATCGTTTGTCAATAAGGCCAATAGTATATAATAGCAAATCTTTCCTTGTTCTGTTATTTGATTTAAAAATTACGGTCACCGTCGGTTTGAATGATTTCATTAGTACATAAAAGAAAAAATTACTTATACTAAAATATAAATATTAATCAAGAATTGATAATCAAATACATAGATACATACATATAAACAAAATGAAAAAGTATATTCATTTAGTTACTGGTGAATCATTCATCGATTCACACATACCTGTCTAACTCAAGCATATCATTTATGTATGAAAAAATTAAATTTGAATTACACATTTCTTTATACAACAGAGACTCACCCTTTATTTCTTAGATTTAAACTGAACCCAAAATAAGAAGAATCATATTTTGGCATGTAAGTTGGGAGTTGAGGATCCTTTATGACAGCATTTGGTTTTGGAGATAAGTTGTAAGAATGAACACAATGACTTAAATACACGATTACGCACAATGCGTTAATAATGTGTGCTGTTGTTAACATTTTCTTCAAATCGATTTGTGATTTAAATCGCACTTAAACACTTGCGCTAAAACACTCTTTTGTAATAATTTAACACTTTTTCTAAAAATTCTGAATAATTGATAAAATTTTTTGATTTTAAAGACAATATCGTTGTTAACGTTCTAAAGCAACCCAACCCATGAATCGCGTAAAATATACTGATTTGTCGTTTTGCTTACACATTATAAACGGCAGTTTGTCTCGGGAGTTGTAGTTGAA
Source organism: Gymnocheta viridis (assembly GCA_956483585.1). Classification (NCBI taxonomy): domain Eukaryota; kingdom Metazoa; phylum Arthropoda; class Insecta; order Diptera; family Tachinidae; genus Gymnocheta; species Gymnocheta viridis. The sequence continues at coordinate 38,819,962 of OY101443.1, read as the reverse complement.
ACTGAAGAGCCAAGTCAATCAACGAATTCGCTTTGCAATTTAAAAAAAATTGTTGGGAATATCGTTTATTATTTATTGTTGTTGTCTAATTAATTTCTCTCAGTAAATTTGTATAAATTACCAACGATACCGTTTATTTACAAGCGTACTCTTATGTACCCTTCACGGTATGAGTAATCCGCTAAACATCCATAGTCACTCATAACATACATATGTATATGTACACACATATGTACATGCATATATGATATGTACGTATTTACTTTCGTATTTACTTTCGAGTGAGTTTGTGCTTTAATTAAACCGGTATAACTTTTAACATATCAACCTCTTGCTCATTTCTCTCTTTTAACTCTTATTCAAAGTGGATAATTTAAAAAAAAAAGTTTTGTTATTCTCTGAACATTGGCATCAAACCAAGTTAAAGCCATCTTCTCCCACCAACTAAACTTTACAATTGTTGTTGACTTGATGTTAACCCATCTAACCCAATGTTCAAAATGAAACGAATGTTCGCTAAAGCGAAGATTAATCGGAACCAAAATGTTCGGCACATGTTTGTGAATTTCAAAAATTCCTTACGTTCAATACATCATACAACTTTCGAATTTCAAAATATGAACGTTAGCAAGAGCGAAATTGTGAGAAAATTTTAGATAATTAAGTTATAATTTTTATTGTGATATTAACACGAAAATAAGTCTCGAAAACTGGGGAAAAATCGGGACTACTCTAGTGGGGTAATTATTGTAAAAACACATGTATGTTTATTTTTTAAATGAGCTAATACATATAATTTAATATCCAACATATTCATGATTCTATGTCGTCTCAACGTTTTTTGGTTTGCGTTCAGCTTATGATCCTGTTTTTTTCTTGCGGACCTTCAATTTATTCTGACTGACAAAATAGTATTTAGAAACAAAAAATAATTTAATTGCATGTTTGAATTTGTTGATAGTTTTTTTATTGCATTGCATCATTAAAAAGGGGTTTGAAACAGATACTACCGCTTTAGAATATTTACAATAATATAAATATACTGTAAAAATAATTTACATTATAAACTTTGAAAAATAAGATTTTAAAAAATCTTTGGTGTGTCGAGGGTTTTCATTTCATTGGTGCTAATGCCAAATCATCAGCAGACCTTAAACCACGTTTTTGAAAAGCTTCAAACCTCCTATCTTATACAAAAACTTTTAAAAAACCAATGAGAATTTTAAAAATTGCAAAAGTATAAATAAGCATAGTTGGCTTTGAAATTTATTCTAAAATCCCAACAAACAAAAAGCCCTCAACAAACAAAAGTTTTTGAAAATCTTTGACAAAAGGTATCGAGGCAATCTCGATTAATAAATTGAAAAAATACTTTCAAGAATAAAAATTTTCTGGCAATGTACAAGTACAATACAATTTTACCATTCGAATATGAGAAATAGCTATGGGTATTTTTTACCTTTCTAATATGGGAAAGGATTATGGGGAAAATGTTTCCAAGTTATCCAGCAATCTAAAAATATTTTGGTAGTGTTCACATTCACGTTTTTGTGCATATTCCATTTTCATAAAAAATTTGTAAATAAATATAATAAAGATTAAGCAGTGTGATTCGACTTATTAACTTTTATCGATTCGTCAATTATAGATGCTCTTAATTTGTTATTTCTGTTAAATAAGCGAAAGATACAAAAAATAATGAAAAATACAAATTAAGTCTCCAAGATGTGTATATATGCACTTTTTAATGAGTTTTCTTAATTTTGGGCAATAAAATTAAAATAAACGTTTTATTTTAATATAAATATTATTATTATTTATACATTCATATTATACAATTTATGTTGTTGAAAGTGTACTGTCGTTTGTTTTTTATAGTAGTCAGTTTCTATGCTGTCCAGCGATTTAGATGTCTTGGACCATTTGCAACTGCCTAATTTTACATGTCTGCTATTAGTTTGTGCTCTTACTAAATAGCGAATTCCGTAATTTAGCGATTCGATTATAGTTAAAATGAGTAAGTGAATGGCACTACTATTTACGAAATCTTTTGTAAATACAAGAAATTGGTTTATAGCCAACTTCTATAAGTTCACGATCGATCTATCGAAAACGAACGATTGCTACCACAAACTGAGGGACAGATGAACTCTAAATATTCCTCCTCTCACGTTTGATAGTAGTTTCCGAATGTTTGTTTTGTCCGAGATATGTTTGAGTAACGTTTGCATGCAATATTATTTTATAACGTTTTGGTTATATGGGAAAACGCATGAAATATTCTTGCCGTTGTTGTAGTGGTTTTTGAGTGTGTTTACAAGTTGTCTTTTGTTTTGAATTTTTCTTTGGATTTCTCATGCAATTCTACCGGGAATGTTCCATGACTCATCTGTAGTCTGCTACATATAAAATCAAAAAGTGGTTTAATGATGACGTACATTTCGATAGAATTACAAATCAAAAAAGAAATCCAAAAGAACAAAATTATCAAGACAATAGGTAAATATTCAGGCAACACATACATACATGCATCCATACACAGTTCAACCTTTTCATTGTTGGCATATTGTCTTTAAGTAGGGTATAGACAAGGTCGCGTGGGTAATATGCATTTTAGTACCCAAACCAAATTTTTTTAATTTTTATTGCTTGATTATTTCGTAATTTAAAACAAAAACTTCTGACTTAGCAACCGATATTGTTAAATTTAAATACATATCGCTTCTTTATTGCAACATAGTAATATCTCAAGAAAACTCGTCTGTCAGAAAACGGATTTAAAGTTTTTAATTTACACACACCCCAATGCAAAATTAAAAAAGTGTTCTCCTCTCAAAAAGTGAGAAAACAAGATCTGTATTTTTTACATTTTGCACAAAATGAATAGCGATATGACGAATACTTCTGCATTCTTAAGTTATAATTAAGTATATTTGATATTGAATGATTTCAACACTTTTTCCTTATTGCCACAGAAATTGTTAAAGGAATTTTCCTCAGTTTTCTTTTACTAAAATAAAAGGTTAGAAAGTAAATTTCATATTATAAATTGTTTGTGAAATATTATAAGGTGTCTGTCCGATTTTCACAAACTTCGATCTTGTGAACTGTAACACTTAAAATTTTCATGATATATATGTATATATATACATATATAGTAATACACAAATACTAAAAATAAAAAGATACGTTATTTTTGATACCGAATTAATTTGGTATTAGTTTCGCATAAAATAAATTAAAAATGCTCCAACTAAAGGGTTTAGTGTCAACTAAAATAAGGAATACTTTTATCGATATCTTTATATCAATAAGCAAATGTAAAATAGTTCAGATATATTTTCTCATCTGTTTGTTAACCGATTTGGTTTTTGCTTTCTTTGTTTGGTGGCTGTTGCCGACATTATACGAGTATACGAGCTTAAATAGAAAATGCATGCTTTATTTAAACCATTTGGGTATCTTGGTAGTATATAAGCGTTAAAAAGTAAAAAACCACATAGCCAGGATATGTGCATTTTGAACTCACACAGGGTGTATATTTTATGCTTTAATAACAAATATGAAAAATTCAGTTTAAAATAAATGGTATCCCTGTGTTTTTTGTGAAAAATTTATTAATTTTAGTTTGTAATGGATTGTTTTTGTTTTACATAAAAATATATATTCGTTTGTCGAACGAAATAAAAATTAATTAATTTAACTGCCTGTTTTTAGAAAATGAAACAAAAATTTAATATAAATTCTCACTTACGATTTGGTTTTCATTTTCTAAAAACAGGCAGTTAAATTAATTAAATTAATTATTTTGAAAATACTAGAAGTCGATTTCTTACTAGAAAAAATGTAGCAAATTTAAATTTTTTACTACAATGAATGTCCATTATGGATTTCAAAAATATAAACCAATTTTCGACGTCGTCTATTTAAAGAAAATAATTAGCGATACAAAAAATAAAAAAAAGCCGTGTGGCACTCGGGGACTACCGCGGCAAAGCTGTTGCATAGCATTTTTTTATCAACTTATGCAATTATAATTATTTATTTATTTTTATTAAAAGCTATGCAATAAGCATAATTTCCTATATAATGTACATGCGTAATTACTTACATTGAAAATGCCAATTAAAAATATAGTTTTGTTCAATCAACAAAAAATAATATAAGTAACTCATAAATAAATATTTACATCATACATTTTTAACCTACAATTGACAGAAAAATATATGTACATATTACGTTTGTTAAGAATATGCATAGAATATGCACAAGTGTTTTTTATAAATAAATAACAAAATGTTTGCCAGGAAAGCAACAATCACAAGTGTTGGCTTTTCTTTATTTAACTAATTTAGAAGCAGTGTTGTCAACTCAGGTATTTTAGCACTGTTTTAGTGCTTTTTAAAATTTTCGAGTTTTGTTTTTAGTATTTTTTTATATTTTTGGTGGTGATATTTAAAAAATATGAAAAAGAATTTTAAATTTGCTAAAAGCAACTCAAATGTGTACTTGATTGCAACAATGAACATTTTTCTAGTATTTTAAAATTGTTTGTAACTCCGGGGGCAAATCACGGCATTCGATATCGAGCGAAATTTCCATATAAATTCAAATTTACCTCCTGCTTAAAAGATTATGTTACTAGCCTTATCGGTGCATATAATAAAATAAAAATTATTGATATAAAATTCGATAGGCTGACCGACCAATACAATTATTTTATACAGTTCTGCTGCGTTATTTAGATTGTGTACACGTAAAAGCAAAGGCGAGAAACTTTGAATCACCCTTTAAACCGATGCCCCGATTGTTTTTAGTGGCGTTTCTAATACCTATCGATGACATTTTGGACAGATATGCCAATAAGGCGATGAGCATCCGCGAGACTGGCGGCTCTCCACCGATGATTATTCAAGACCCGACGGGTTGACTGGTGGCTTATTCACCAGCTCTTTTTGTCGCAGAATATACTTGCAAAATTTTCAATTAGCACCATAGTATGAAAGAGATAGCCAATTTAAATGCAATGTTCGAAGTTTGCCTAGAAATGAAATGCTGTTTTAATATCAAGAACTTGGTCCTCTATTGATTTCAATACTTTTAATGGCCGAAGTTTTTGGATAAGAATTTGGCCTTATTTTTAATATTTATGTTTTTGTACGGATTTCACTTACCGCTTGGAAGTAAGCATGAAAGCAAAATTTAAACCCACCGCAAAAGTTATCTATTTCATTCCATCAAGTTTTACTACCACCAAAAATAACATTAAAATATTTAAATTCGTATGAATTATTATATACTTAGTACTGATTGTAGTATGATTTTTTTAAGTACATATTTAAGAAAAATAAAACTTAAAACTACTTTAGCTTAAAATAATAGCGCCAACTAACAACTTTTACTAAGTCATTTTACATCTTTCAAAAGGTTTTTGTGATTTCGCTAAAAACGCAATTATAAGTCCCTTAAAAGTAGGTAGTTTATTAATTTATTGATTTATTTAGTTTATTGAAAACTTTAAGATCTACTCATTTTAAATAATAATAGCTAATTTTTTCTTAAATTATTTGCATTTCTAGAAATAGATTAAAAAAACTAAATCATTTACTTTGTGTTTATAGGTATAAAGTGATTATTTTTCGAACAAATTGGTTGTTAGTAGTTTTAATACAAAGTGATTATTATTTTAGCTAATGTTCGTAACACTTTTACTGAGAATGAATTAGACATGAGACAATGTTCCAAAGGAACAAGTTAAAATTTTAATAGAAATTAATTTCAACTTGCTCGGCAGAACAGAAACAACGTTGCTTTTCGGGAGCCGCTACACTCCCATCATCAGTGTTTCCAAGTATCCGCCACTGTTCAAGTGGCCCGGTTGAATGTGATTTCAAATTTGTATATATACAGATAATGTCTAAAAAAAGTGTACGAGAATTATTTGTATTATTAGTTATTTTTACAGTAAACACTGCTTTACCACTATCAATATTCAAATTTTACCATCACTATTTAACGTTAAATTAACCCATGCTACCCGCTCATGTACCATGTTTCTTTATAATTTTTGCTTTTACATACTTAACACAAATTGTTTGGTTTAATAATTAAGGGCCAAATAAAGCACACAAACGGCTTGACAAACACACACTTTCCGTTTGCAAATACACGATACAAACATAACATGTATAAACACATACACGAACCCACAAACATTCAACGTGTTTCCCAAAAATCTAAAATTTTTGATTTTCGTACAAACATGCCTCAAACTTTTGTGCAAACGAGCAAACACCCCCATAAACAACGCAAAAGGTTTGTACAAACGTAAAATTTGCACTTGTTTGTCAAACCATTTGTGTGGTTTATATGGCCCTTTAACCCTAGATAGATAACGTTATTTTTTTGTACGTTAAAGATAACGATACGTCTGAAAGACGTATGACACCTAACATCCTTTTAAGGACTTAAAAAATTAAAAATTGGTATTTGTATTATTGAGATCAATTATTTATTAAGTTTTCTCTTTGATAACATACAAATTTGGTAAGTATAAGTAATAATAAAAAAATATAACGAAAAATTCAATAAATATAAAAAATTAACAAAAACAAACAGCATTTTTCAAAGGACCTTTAAATAAGTATTAAAAAGTAAAAAAGGATATATTTTTTTAATTCATATAGGTATTAATATATAATAAAAGTTTTCTCAATCAAAGAAACCTTAGTATTGTACCATTATATGCAAGTGTTGCAGACAAAGTTTTTATGTTCTCCACATACAGGTGTTTGACATTTGATACATATCATTTTCGACATTCGTCGAATTTTTGAAGGACAAAATCCACAATATCTTTTTTTTAGGAACAGATTGATTTTCACTATTATTGATTTTATTTTTGGCCGCATTATCAACTAAATTTTGAATGTTGTCACGCAATGATTTCGACAATGTGGGAGTTTCAAGCCTCATTTGCATCCAAGGTCTTGTTAGGGACGAGGAAAGTTTCTTCATATATTCTCTGCGACTTAATGGCTTTTGATTAGCAGAAATTGTGTTGTGAGAATAAATAACATACGAGTTTATAAACGTCATGTTCAGCATTCCATAAAATATTGCCATTGGCCATCTGCAGGTTTTCCTTGAGCATGACATCAGGGAACACATTTGGTCGAATGTATCGACTCCGCCTTTTGTTTGATTATAATATAAAATTATATCTGGCTTTCCCGTTTTGTCATCAATGGTGCCTTTTTCATTACAGGAAGAAAGCAAATATACCATTTTAGATGGCTTAGGTTTATAAGACAACAATGTCAAAGGACCATCGTAACAAAACATGGTAGTTCCAACTCGACGTGCTCGCGAATTTTTTAATTCCTCTGGGATTTCACGTTTGTTGGATCTTATTGTTCCCACAAGAGTCAAATTGTATGGATGCTTGAGCAAACTCTTTGCTAAGGGAACAGATGTAAACCAATTATCGCACGTAATATTTCGACAAGTTCCATGTATTGGTCGTGATAGTTCCTTAACATAATACTCTCCTAATGGAATACCAGAAGTGTTTGTGCTTTTGCCTAGATATGGAATAGCATTTAGGATATATTTGGTTGTACTATCGCATATCATTGGTATTTTGATCCCGTATTTGTTCGGCTTATTAGGGATATAAATTTTGAATGGACAGCGGCCACGGAATCCTAACAGCTGTTCGTCTATAGTAGTATGTGATCCTGGAATATAATTTACCTGACATTGTATTATAAAAAGGTTCCATATTTTTCTGATTGGAACAAATGCATCATTGCGCCGAAGTGCAGGTCGCAAAGCTTTGTCGTCCATTCTTATGTGTCGAATAAGAAAACAAATTGTTTGGTTTAATAATTAAGGGCCAAATAAAGCACACAAACGGCTTGACAAACACACACTTTCCGTTTGCAAATACACGATACAAACATAACATGTATAAACACATACACATACACGAACCCACAAACATTCAACGTGTTTCCCAAAAATCTAAAATTTTTGATTTTCGTACAAACATGCCTCAAACTTTTGTGCAAACGAGCAAACACCCCCATAAACAACGCAAAAGGTACAAACGTAAAATTTGCACTTGTTTGTCAAACCATTTGTGTGGTTTATATGGCCCTTTAAGTACTATTGCTTTTTGTTTTTTTGTCAACTAGTTGACTGCCGTGATTATACAAAATGCAGAAATGTACAAAAAGTAAAATTAGAGAAAACCAAAATATAAGTTAACTGTTATTCGGTTAACCGAATGAGTGTTCTGTTAATTTAAAATAAATCATTTTATTTGGGTCGATTAACTGATTAAACAAAATTTTATATTTTTTGTAGTAGTGCACGATAATATTGTATTACATGGTCCATTGTAGCTGAAACGGATTAGTAATGCATGTATGTAATGTATTCATGGACTATGTCATTTTCAAACAATAAATTATTGCAATACGACAATTTATCGTGCTTTCACGATCGTACTCGTGACGTACAAACTGCTTGTACTCGTAAGTAGTCCATTTTTAATGCTATGGAGTAGTTTTTGGGTTAGTCCGATGTAATGCAAACTTGGCCTATGTGGTCCAGACTTAGGACATCATAATGTTAAATAGACCATGTGTTCTAAATACATTTGGGTATACTTTTGGACTAGTCGCGTTATCTGCAGAAGAGAGGTAGCCGATACATACATAAGTCTGGACGAAAAGAAAAAATCAATTATTTGTTGCTTTGCGAAATCTGAAATAATATCATATAATCAAATGATTTCAAGAGGGGGTTTTAAACTACTTATAACCCTAGAATATAAATATTGTATTTCAAACCAATTTGTGTAGTGCAATTACATCCAACAAGAGTCAAAAGTTTTGTGCTTTCACACCGACGAGAGCACAACAGTCAATCGGATGCTGTTTCACGGATGCAAAAGTTGGTACAATTGTACTTTTCTTAGCACTATTGAAAATAAAAAGAACAATAGCACCCCCATGCCTAATTTAGCACTATTTCATAATTTTCCTAATATTATTTCATTACACGAAAATATTTTAAATCATTATCCCAACTCCATTTAACCATTCGTTGTGAATTGTTTTATACCCAATTCGAGACTATACAGATGGTGGCGATTCTACAACAGGTACAACATTACAATAACAATTGACATCTCAACCCCAATGTTAACATAATTTTGAAATACGAGCCTCTAATTTGTGCAAAAAAGTAGAACACCTATTTAAATACGTCTTGTTTTAGACGAAGGTATAAGATATGGAAAATTAACTGATATTTCAAGAACTGCTAGAGGAATATTATTCACCCCACATTCTGCTGCAAATGTGGAATCGTTTCAAAATTCAATAAAAACAAAAGAGAGGAACAGGTTGTTTGTTTCAACTGTATCTATCTAATCCAAACAAAGGATTTGCTGAAGTCATCTAATTCGTGCTGCTACAATTTAGATTTGACTAAGAGTTTGTTAGCAAGAAGAATATCATAAAGAATAATTTTATATTGAGATCTCAACAACTGATAGTCTTTTGTGTAACTTTTGGAATTAATCATTAAATTTAATTGTTAACTTTGTCTACATAATATGTTGTCTATCAGAAATCATACACTAAGGTTTAAATGCGAAAATCATCCTGTACTTAATTTTAAGCTATTGCATAGTTTTTACCGCGGGCTTTGAGCGCGGCGACCGAATCAAGAAATTCACCACGCTCAAAAAGAGTAACTTGAATTAATATCAAAGAAAAAACTTGAATTAATATCAAAGAAAAAAATACTGCATAAATAAAAAATAAATAAATAATTATAATTGCATAAGATGAAACAAAAATTAAAATTAACTTGTTTAACTCTGACAGAAGCAGCCATTTTGTGAAAGAAGACCTTCCAACACCGAATTTCGTCCCCAATAAAAACCATCAAACATGGGGGAGGAAATAAAATGGTATGGTATTGAAGATAGAATGGGCGCAATATATTACACGAATATTTTAAGTAGCACCATGTTGCCATACTCTGAGTGGGAAATGCCGCTTCGATTTGTGTTTCAACAGGACAATGACCCGAAACACACATCGCAGAGAGGAAAAGAGTTTTTCAAATCAATGAAATTAAGGCTTTAAGCTGTCCTGCACAGTCACCAGACTTAAATCCTATAGAAAACCTTTTGCAAATTCTTAAGTTAAAACTTCGAGGCAAAAACCGTCCAATAAAGAAAAATTTTGGGCAATATTGAAGACGCGTGGGAAAATATCCCAGTCGACACTTGCCAAAAACTTGTGGAATCAATGCCTAAGCGTTGCTTAGCCGTTGTTAAAAATAATGGTTACTCTACTAAATACTAAGGTAAACAAATAGAATTTTACAAATGTCTGTTTTATAAATTTGCGAAACTTGAATTTCAGATACCCGAAACCGATGGCTCTAGTTTTATTCACACCGAAAATTGAATTTTTTTTATGCTGCAATGTTTTGATTTTTATGCGAAAAGAAGAGAAACAAAATAAAAAATTCTTTTTTTATACTATTTGACCATTATTTTTAGTTTTAAAAAATATGAAATAGGGTGTGGCTCTATTTCATCGAACATACAGTGTACTTAGAACAAATTAATTTCAATGTACATTTTTTAATGGTTTTTTACACACACATATATACAAATGAATTTTTATGTACGTTTTTAGTTAATTGTTAATAAAAAATATTTAAAAAACAAAAAGTACAATAGGACTGAAAAAAGTACACTTTTTCTTAAAACTTAGTACAATTTGAAAATTTCACTTTGCATCCCTGTGCTGTTTACTTAAAAAAACAACTATCAGTCGATGTTGTGATTTTATGTAGGCACGATTAGTAAGACAAGTAAGAGCTTTCAAAGTTGTTTACCGCTAATGCAAATATCAAAGTATGTGTGTTTGGACGTAGCTGTAGGGTTGCCACATGACCTGGACTCGCCTGGATTGTCCAGTGTTTTTTTATCTTGTCCAGAGTCCAGGAAAAATTACTTATGTCCAGGAAATATTTAGAACAATGCTATTTATAACAATGCTATGTAAATGCGATAGTTAAGCTCAAAATACCTGTGGAAAAAGTAAGACCAAATATTTTTTTTCAATTATCCTAAAGACTGAATTTTAAAGATTTTGTTTTGTTATCTTAACTTTTATAATATAATAATCTGAGTATTTAATACATAGATTTCTTTAAATATGAAATATGTATATATACATACATACGTATAAAGACTGAATTAAATGTTACTTTTGTTTTGTTTATCATTAAATGTTCTTTAATAAAATAAAAATATTAATATTACTACTTTTTTATTCGTCCAGGAATTTTTTTAAAATCCAGGCAATTTTTGGTGGGTGTCCAGTAATTTTACTTTTGGTGTGTGGCAACCCTACGTAGCTGGTCTAGTGCATTATTGTTAAGAATTTAAAGTGTTTTAACGTTTACTAAAAATTTATTTACTTGCTTAAAAATTGCGAAACAAGTAATTAGGTTAGTTATTTCATATTTCTTATATTCTTTTATTTGAGTTTCAGGTTTTATATCTAAAACACAAAACACTTTTTTTATTTCTTAACTGTTGTCTTGAGACAAAAAGCTAAATCATTACTACATCTTGTATGTATGTCAGATCTGGTTAGCAATAAATTTTTTTAATGAAGTTAATTGAAGAATTTAATAATGACCTTAAAAGAACCTAGACAGTTTCTGAAATTTCTAAACGATGCTCCGTCCCGCTCATCATGGTAATGATCTTTAATCGCATGCTTAATATTACTATTTGATTTTATTAATAAATTAAATTATTTATTCACGTACTCTAATCGTGTAGAAATAACATATGAGAAAATAATGATATGAAAAATATTTCAAAATAAATTATTAATTATAAAAACTCCACAAACAAATCTTTAAAATCTCAATGAATTCAAGGTTCAGGTATAAAAAAAAACTAAAGTGACTTGTGAGAGAATAATGCAAAATCAAATTAAAAAAAGTTCATTACCCCAATAGCATGATGCATAATTGTGGAGAATGTGTTAAAAAGTGATGGAATACATAAATAATCTGTTATGATGATGGTTTAGCGAGCGGCGGAACTTATTGGTGTTTAATAGAGATCTGCCAATGCCGAGCTTGTTGCGTATCACGCGTGAGTCACGAGGGATTTAACAAATTATCACACTACTACCGGTATGAGTGTAGCAGGTCTCACATTGCATTTTGTAGGCAACACCATTAAAAACACAAATCATTGCTTTAATAGCCCAATAGCTAGGACAAAATGAAGCTTCCCTACTGTCAACAAAGGCTGCTAATTATAGAGTTTGAAACTATGAACATCCCACTTCAACTACACAAGACACATACATTATATTTTTTTTTGTAAAAACTCTTGTCTAAAATTATATATATTTTGCAGTTATTTGTATGTCTAAATCTAAATCAGTATTTGAAATGCTAGCTGGGAAGTAGCAGAACCATAAAAAAACACTATACATACATACATACATATATGTTTTAACAAAATGCCAAAATAGCGAAGTGTCCTTTTATTTTTGGGTTAAAGAAAAGTGAAACTAACAATAAAATTCCAGATTTTATAGATGGTTTATAAAACGTTTAAATGCCTATTAATCATTTATAAATTTAACTTTATTGAATTTTTCTTAAAAGCGGTTTAAAAATCTACTGTAAATTTTTATGCATATGTATAGTTCTTGCTAAAAATAATCAACATTTGGATATTTAGAATTTTGTTTTTTTTTTATTATTTTTGAATATTAGACTGCAATATATAAACTAGATAATAGTCTTATTACATTTTAAAATAAAGCGATATTCAGGACATACATTTTAGATAAGTTTTTTGTATGTTTAAAATTCTCAATAGAATGTAAAATACAGTGTTTAGTTGTGTTTTGTGAAATTTTTCTTAGTACACCATTTACAATCCTTTATATTTATGGAAACAAAAAAGAAATTCCACCCCAATTAACCCCCAGATAAATCATAAGCACAAACAAATATTTTGTAGTGAAATATCCGAAATTTGCTTTTAAAAAAAGCAAAACCAAAGGCATGACCGTGTTTTTGATCTTATATGGTCAAATTACAATATTTACAAGAGAAACATTTTTAAAATACTAATTGTGGTACAAGATGCCAGTAACCGTTCATAAGATCCTCTTCCAGAAAATAGTATACTTTCTATTGTAGCTGTCTGAAGAAACTCAGAAAGCAAGAAAAAAGGAAAATAGAGATTATCGTGGAAAATTTACCAGGAAAACGTCAAGAATTTACACAAACACAGATTTATTGCATAGGCTTTTAACGTCATCATATCCTGCAATTTGAAATTTGCGTAAACCGCCTAAAGCTAAAAACCAATTTTAACAACGGATGTTTTACCATTTTTGAAAAACCTATAAATATACGAGTATTTTTCTCTCTGACTCTGACGAAAAATAAAACAATGTAATGTAAAATAACGTAACTAACATAAAAATTTAAATTATATATATAAAAAAATGTTTAAATTAAATAAGATATAAAACTTTTATGTAATAAACATATGTACAAGTGCTCTTACATATATACGAGTATGTATGTACATATATAAATTAAAATAGTTAATTTTAAGCCGTAATGCAACATTAATCATATTGAATGAAGAAATGTGGAATAGTGTTGGCAGTGGGCGTGGTAGTTGTCCAATTACTCTCAACTTTTTATATTGATTTTGTCCAGATAGATTAGCTAAGTCTTACACTGTGCATTGCCTTAAAAAGCAATTGTAAAGTTCTTGTTCGACACGATGATATTCCGGTTTCCTAAACGACTATAAAGAGCACTCTTACTCAGGCATGAAACACTTTGTATTTTAGATCTATTTTGTTTTAATGCCACTTATTGTGAACTTTGCTACACCAAATTTGTTTGAGAAGCACTGTGGCGCCAACCCCATTGGATAATTCTTTAATTATTTCTTACTTTCTTGCAAGAAAGATATTTTTTGTTCACATAAATACTTGATGACAAGACAAAGAAATCCAAGTTTAGCTTGGTTATCTCCATATAAAATCGCACAAGTTCACTCTACAGAGGGTTAACTTAGTTCAGTCCTTAGAGTGACTATGTAATGTAAAAAATTTGGAGTTCGTAATAACCAACTTCGCAGAAGTTTCAGAAGAATTTTATATATTTGGTTACTGTTATTTTACATTGAAATATACTGATTTAAATTGATGGTCCCGAATCACGAAATGATCGATTCTCACCCTAGAAGTTTTCGGTTCTTTTGGCATTTGTGCTATGCTAACTCCAATAACATATGTATGTACATTATGTTTAAAACTTAATGATTGTAGCGATTAAATTTGTTGCATTCATTATTCATTCATTATTTTTTTATTTATGTCTGTACACATATACATATATAACTATATTGTTTTATAAAAACAATAATAACACTTTATGGCCAAAACGTTATAACTAAAAATATCATCTTACTAAAGGTTCAAAGTAGGCAGGGTTCCCAATTTTCTTTTATACCTTATCCCAATTTGCAATTTTTCATTCCCCAAATTCTCCCAATAACTGATTTCTTATCCCCAAAAATCCCCAAAGATCTGTAATAAGAATTTTTAAACTTATAAATTAACAAATAACAGAAAGCTTTATCAAATTCAATATTTCTCAGTCACAACAGATAGATTTTTCTGGAATATTTAACATTTATTTGTAAAAATTCTTTAAAAATTCTTAAAACAATTTGCAAAACATTCAATATAATTAAGCTTTTTGTTATTTGTTAATTTATAAATTGGAATTTAATCAAAAGGTCGAAATAATTATAATAATCCCGTATAGCCTTAAAAATTAAATAATATCATGTCAAAGGAAATACATGTATTAATTAATTGAATCCATTTGTGTAATATTGTTTGAATTAAATTAGACTTCGAGCACTAAATGTTTAGTAGGTGACTCGGCAAACGTTGCTTTTGCCATATAACATTTTGGTTAATTTTTTAGGTTAAGAGAACATTCTTACCAAATGGAAGTGGTTGAGAAATATAGTTCTTTTATGCTGACTGCAGCACTATTTGCCGGGCTGATTTTTTAATCTAAACCATCCAGGGCTCCACCTAAATGCATACAAAAAAATTCATTCAAATCGGTCCAGCCGTTTAGGAGCAGTTCAGTGACATACACACGTACAGTAGAATTATAAATATAAAGATATATAAAAGGTAACGTAAGAAACGCACAAAAAAATAACTATTCATCTATATTTATCATTTCAAAAACTTCAGAATCAAAATCTTCTGGTTGTATTAAAAAGTGTTAGCATTGGAGAAGATGGAATAAATTCGGCACAGCAAACTTAATTGTTTTTAAAGTGTATATTTATTCTAAAAAGAACTTCTAATAAGTCATACAGTAGGCTTTGAACTTATTCAAAAATCCCAACAAACAAATTATATTCAATATGAATATATTTTATTTTCTTTACAACCTGTATACAATTACACGACATTTGGGTGACAATAAAAGTATTTAATAAGGCAAAACGGAAAATAAAATCTTAATTATGCTTTTTTATACTTTTGTAACTTTTGATATTTTCATTGGTTTTTTAAGTTTTTGTATAAGATAAGAGGTTTGAAACATATGGTTTAAGGTCTACTGATGATTTGGCATTAGCACCAATGAAATGCATGTACATATATAGACTAGCTAAAAAACCTTCAACCAACAAAAGTTTTTGAAAATCTTATTTAGTTCAAAAATCAACAAAATATTGAAACCAATTTTGTGTTTTGAGTTGAAAATATTTTGTAAAGCACAATTATCTACCTGGTTTTGAATAAAAGTGTTTAGAGTGTACATATTTACATATTTAGTTTTTTCACACTCTGCTTGAGCTTTTAAATAGCAATGCAGATTATTACAAAGGGTGATTTTTAAAGTGCTTTCGGACTTTATTAAAAAAACAGATAGAATTTGGAGAAATGTATGAAATACTTATTTGAATCGATAGAACTATCTATATAATTCAATGTTTAAAGATAATTCCATGTAAATGTTGACCACAGCTACGCCTCAAATGGTTCACAGGCTGGGTACAATTTTGGCATACTCTTTCCAACTTGTTGCCCGGTATCTCACGCATAAATTCTTCAGTATTGGCTTCCGGTGCATCAACCGCTGCGGGCTTGTCCCTATGGACAATATAGCTCCACAAAAAATATTCTAAAGGTGTTAAACCGCACGTTCGAAGCGTGAAATAAACTGTTCACCGAACTCGCCTCTCAATTGGGCCATTGTTTCGCGTGCTGTGTGGCACTGTCTTGGTGAAACCACAACCCAAGTCCAGGTCTTCCATTTTGGGCAAAAAAGAGTCTTATCGACAACACTGGCAGATACAGCTGCGATATTTTCCTCTGTCCGCAATCTAGGTATGCGTGTTGGAGGCTTAATGGCCAATAATGTAAATTTGGCGCGAAATTTTGTCGCAAGATACCGAATAGTCGCCTCAGAAGGTCACCCAAACGGACCATAAAATGGAAGAAGTGCACGTTGCTTTTTCTCAACCAAGCATGAAATTTAATAATAAAATTCAATAACCTGTTCACATCTTATGACTTGGGGGCTGCGTGAAATATAAGGTTTTTGGCAATGGCCCTCAGTCGATTTGAGACCTCAAAGATTTCATTCATGATGTTATCGAAGTCACAAATGCGCGAATTGGTGAGGTAGAATGATTGCACTCGTTATCATACAACATGATAAGAATATGGTTCTACAAGCGTAGACGTGACGGCCATTTGGCTGATATTGTTTTCCGTAATTAAATAAACATCCAGTAATTTCGCTTAAAAGCATTCGATTTTAATAACTAATGTTAGCACGTTATTAGTCGAACTATATTTTGGTTTATATTGAAAGGAATTGTTTGATCAAGTTCAAATCTGAGTTTACCCATTTATTTTTTTTTTTAATTTAAGAAATGTTTTATAAATTCATATTATTTTATTTAGTAATATTGGAACAATTTATTTATCAGACTAGCAGAACGGATCAGTACTGATTTCGAGGTCGCTACACCATCTCGTCAGAGTTCTTTGTTCGATTTTACCACTTTTTAATGGTGGCTAGTAGTTTCTAGGAATATCAACTATTTGACCGCATTATTTAACAAATTAGAATATTAAAATAGCAACTATTCATTTCTACAAGATATATCAATTTCAGTTATTATGCAATTCCCATCTCTGATATTTAATTATTCCCCCGGTAGACTAGTAGATAGCGTAGTAGAATATTAGTCGAGGGGTCGTAGGTTCGATTCCTGCCTAGACCCTGGGTGCTGCTGCAGACAAGCCAAAATGGCTTCGCGGTTTTGGTTTGTTCTTATAAAAACGTTATTAAAAAAATAAAAATTATCCATAGAATTGAAAATAAATTATTATTATTATCGCTTTTACCACCACCATTGGAGCTAATACGAAAATTTCTTGACTTAAAGGCAAAGACAGGTTAAATCTAGCTTCGAAAAGGGTAAACTGACATCACTGCTGAGCACACGCCAATCTTTAATTCATTTTTTAATAAAACAATTTGTGTTTTTGTTGTTATAATTTTAATATACAAAAGTATGATGTATCATATTATTTTTATTTATATACATACATATATTTCTCTCCGGTGGGTACATACACTCATTCAATAAATATTCTCGGATGACTTGTTTAATGTAGTTGCGAAATGAACGCTTTAAAAGACGATTTCAATTATACTCACTTGTAAGATTATCATCCTTACGATTGGACTCATATCCAATGTACTATTTAAATATGTACATATTCGTATGTAGTGGAAAAATTCGGATTTAGATATTCGAGCAGCAACATTTTTCTGGATGCTGGATTGGTATTTTAAACATTGTGGAACGTCCATTATGAAGAGAAAATATTCTCCAAAATGCGGACTGCCCGTTTGGACTTACTTAACGCTAACGATCGAAATATTGTAGCTTACATTAATGTATGTATAAGACAAAAGGATTTTAAGTTATATAAAAAAATCGAAATGTGTGTGCAAGCATTTCCATAGGGCCAAAAAAACTAAAATCATGAAAGACTTTTAGTTTCTTGCCAGAAATTCTTAGTAAAAGATTCTATGGATTTTAACAAAGACGCAAACAAGGTGGTAGAAAAAAACTAAAGTAAAAGTTTTATTTAATTAGGTATTCATTAACTTAGCATTTTATTGAAAGTATTAGTGAATCAGTTAAAGAACGCACAACTATCCCGTCAGAATATTTTTTAAGCGTTTTGGTTTAAGATGCAGATTCATATACATATGTATGTATACAAATCTGTGTTGGATATTAAACGGCATTGTTCTGTGGTTAGACGGAGGACCACTTTTCTTTTTGTTTTAAACTTTCTCATTTATCTGTTTTCTTTTTTTATTTTGTATCTGAAGCAAAAGCAGAACAATACTTTCAAAAGTAAAAACAAACAAATATAAAAAAATCTGGGAACATATGGAAATATGTACGTACATATTTTTCTTTTACTTTAATTTTGTTTTTATAAAAACTCTCATGCAGAATTATACATATGCACTCTTCTATTAGAGCATTTCCAATTCCCTATATTCTTGCACTGAGTGAGTCATTCAAGTTCATAGAAAAAAATAAGCATGTATGATTTTATGTGCCACAATTCCTCGAATACGTTATATATTGCCTCTTCGCTTCAATTTGATGCACACACGTATTTATGTATATATATATATTTATATATATACAGTATTTTTGGTTTGTATATATATATATATTTGGTTTGTGTATATATATATATATTTATATATATACAGTATTTTTGGTTTAGCTGCCTTTTGGTTAAGAGAACTTTTGACTTAACTGCATAAAATTATTAATTTCCGTCACTATTCTCTAAAATCCCGTACAAATTCCTTTTTTAAGTGCCCTTTTGGAACATGCGCATTTAAGATACATAAATACCCAAAAGTTTTGGCATTTTAAAATTATTTTCATAGAAAAAAAACGCCAGCTGCGTTTTGACTTTTGGCCAAAGATATATTTTTTCTGTAATTATTCTTCCTAAATCTTGTTTAAGTGCATTTTGTATATTTTTTTAAGTTTTAAAATAATCAAAGTTAGTCGAACATAAACATCCAAATTAAGCCATTTATAATTTTAAAAAAATATCTAACAAGTCACACAAATTGCAAGTTGTCATTATTAAAATTATTCTACATACAAACATACATTTAAGATAGTAACATTTTTGACTTATCTGCACAAAAAATCATGCAAAGTTAATTGTGCAGCTAAGTCTTAAATGCATTTTTCGTGTATGATTTTTGAAAATTGCTATATGTAGGGTGAATGTGCAAAATGTCTCAAGCATTTCTAAAGTTAGTTTTACAATCTCTGTGCTTGTCAGTTTCAAGATCCATCTGTAATTGGATTCTCTAACTTAATCGTTATTTTGTGTACCATCAAAATCAATGCCACGATGGGGAACTCAGCCAAATGATGCTAACAACTACATCAAACACTAGTGCTGGTGCTGGCGCGTGGGTCAGTCATTGAATGAAAAGTCGACCCAATATTTTATTGATAGTCGATTTCACCATATATTAACTGTGTTGTATTTATTCTCTTTAAGTGTGAATCTGCATATGAATTTCGGAATAATAAAAATTCTGTGTTGCCAGGAACTGGAAAAAAATCTAAATAGGCTTGTTAAAAAGGCCAAAATACTAGTAACTAATCCCCCAAACGAATGGCTTAAAATTTTTTTCATAATATAACGATTTATTTATTATTAATAAAAAATTCATAAAAAATCTTAAAATGTATTAAGCAAAAATTCACAAAACGAATATAGACATATAAATCAATATCTAACATAAAAATTAGGTTTTTTAGTTCAATTCAGTATTTGATCAAAAACATAACGGAGTGTTTGTATTTACGCATGATACAGTAATTATTGTATCATTATTTAAATGTGTTCAAGTAGTATATCCGCCTTTTAAAAATAAAAAAATACATATTTTATGTATTAATTAGTTTTATGTACATTTATTATTTATTCATATAACAGGTATCATAATTTCCTCATCGCCAGTAGAATCGGAACTATCATTTGCATAAATATCACTAGATTCTAATAACTTTGTTAAATCATTGGTTAACATTTCTGTAAACTTTCTATAGAGCATCGAATGGATAATAACGAATTAAGCTTTTTAATTCTAGTACGATTTCTTTCTTTAGTTTTAATTATTTCCATTGTATTTAAAAAAGGTAATACTAGATAGCTAAATGCTCAAAAATGTATTTTCTTGCAGTGTATTTTAAAATTATCGCACTTCCACCCAACATTTGTCCAGTTATAATTTAAAAACCTTCGCCATTAAATTGATTTAATTTTTTAATAAGTTTCATAATAATTTTCATCAGAAAAATTAAAAAAAAAATGTTTTCTTCGGACTAAATTTAAAATACAAAGAAGGCTCAAAAAACTCCGGATTATATATAATACTATAAAAATTAATCCGAATTTATTTATGGCTTACATGTTAAAATCCTTTTAATTTGGGTATATCAGTCATTTGTGGAAGAAAAAATTATTTTAAGAAATTGTGTTTCTTCTTGCAAAATATTTAACAAATAAACATATGTCGCATTTACTGCAACTTCGTCAAAAAAAATATTTTACATGATATTTAAATAATTGATTGAAGGACGTTTTTTTCTCTACTTTGTAATATTTGGTGAGTTAAAATTCGGGTTTAAATAGGTTCAATAGTAAGACTAAATAAACTCTAAATAAATACTAAAAAAATAATAAAATATGCATATATGATAAAATAGGTAAATATAAACATATATAGAAGAAAATCAAATTTATGCACTGTCAAATTGATGTCATTTGATAATTCTCACAGATATTTTATTTGCATTGAACTAAGATCGAGGCAAACAGCATGTTTATGTACATGAAAATCTTAACCATATTTATTTTGTTTAGATTTATATGTCCAGAGTTCTAAGGGGAATAAGAGGTCGGCATCGACTGACTGTTTTTGTACTCGTTCTAAATTAAAGTATGTATTTACACACATGAATATGTGTGTACTTTGTACTCAATGTATTTTTCTCCATGTTTTTTTTTCTTTAAGATTTTTTGAAGATGACGAGATTATATTTAGTTTGTTCTTATTTTTTCATTAAGTTCTTTTAAGTGTCATTGCGAATCATTGGCCTTACACAAAACTTATTTTTATGCATTTAAAACAGCAAAAGAGAAAGAAATCAACAAAATTATGAGACAACAATTAATTACAAATCTAAAGATTATGTTTAATTTTAGTATTTTTTCCTTCTATACGTTCGATGAAAGTGTTCTTCCATTCTGGAAGAATATATAATAAAGAATATAAAAGACCACAATAATTCGTCATTCCGTTTGCAATTTCTACATACATATAAACGATGTTTAACCACTGGTGTCTATGATATATAATGATATATCGATCGATTGGAATTTGTCAGAAAATGTTTGCTATTGAGGACCAGCTCCCATGATTGACTGGGACATAGCCGCAACCCGATTATGTTATACTCATTTTTCTTACGATCGTATATGGTGAAGGGTATATAAGATTCAGCAAAGCCGAATGTAACATTCCCAGTTGTTTAATTTTATCTTAGCAGAAAATCTCAGATATCGACACGATGTTGAAATTGTGTGTTTTAACTTTAATGTCATTGAACTCAACAAGGCTGTAAATGATTTCTCTAACCGTCACAGTTTTAACTCAAGGACAGAAATGAAAAAAACAAAGAAAAAATATGAAAATGCACAGGAGACGAGGCCGCAACGAAAGAAAATTTTATAAATATTGCAGAGCATAAATTTTATATTTGAAATAATTCGGCTAAATATTTGTCAGCACTAATGATGCCAAAGGAGATTTTTCGAAATCCCGAGATGGGAAATTCTGAATCCCAGGATCAGTAGGAATAACTCTTGCGTTATTTTGTGATTTCTTAGTAAAAATTAAATTTCTTAATATTTTTTTTTCGTAAAGTAAAAATTATTTAACAAATGTAATTAATAAATTCCCAAAATATTAATATTACACATAAATACATGAAATAAATTTTATGATTCAGTAACTAAAAATAATGAAAAAATGTCATCTTCTCTCGTATATTCCACTTTATAAAGTCACGTATGATGTTTTCAGTATGCTGAACCAAACTTTTATATATGTATCATATCACTTTAGTTGTATATTAACGTTTTCTTGACAGACTTCTTTTATAAATCGTTCAGAATTTTTTTATGTTAATTTTCATGGGCAGCAGATTTTCATTATTGTTATTATCACATTTTTAAAATTCACAACGTTTTTTTTGGTACGATTTTCGTACTACTATATTTATCAGTGAACTAAATTTAAATCACAGAAACAATCGTATAAAGTAATTTCAAACTATATGACATTTGTAAAGTGTGTATGCCGATAAGCAGCAGAAACTTCAAATGATTTTTTTTTAGAAAATGGACAGAAACGTGTAATAAAATAATTGCGAAAACGGTGATGATTTTTTGATAAATATTTAAGAGAAATTAAGTTTTCATTCGACAATGTGCATACTAGTTCGTTATTATTCCGATAATATTCTAGAAAATGTGCGGAAGCGGCGCAGCAGATAGTTGCCGATAATTCTGCTCTATGTCTAAAGAAATTTTAAATGTACTTTATAGTTTTAGATTTTATCTGACTGTTGGATAACTGGGAAGCGAATGAATATTCCTCTCATACGATTAGAGATGCGTTTTAGAAAATAAGAGCTAAAATGTTTTTATTTGCTATTATAGTCGTCATTGTTGTGAGAGTCACCGCACTTGTGCCCTATTATGCGGAGGTTTGCTTCGCAGATAGTCATTAGATTTTGACAAAACTAGTGTCTTTTGAAAGGTTCCCTATTTGAGCTGCGAAAACGTCTAAAATAAAAAAATATATATTATCCTAAAATATCCTTAAAAAAGTTTTTCTTTACATATGTAAGTAATATTATGGTATCAGGAAAATTCCTGCTCCATGTGAGTTGCAAACAACGGTAAAATATATACTCTGTGTTTCATTAAGTATTTTTTACGGAAATTTTTCTAATCTGCTGCATTTGAAATTTTTTCCCCCAACATAAAATACGCCAACAGAGATATTATCTAGTAAAAATCTTTTTAAAAATACATAAATAAAAAAATGGCTGGCTTATAAAGGGTGTCCCAAAATTAACGCAAGATTTGCAGTAGTATTTATAAAAAAAAATACAATTTGACAAATAGCAGTTTAGGGCTTGCAAAAATGAAGCGCTACAAGGCAGCACGAAGTGTTTTCATGTTATTTAAAAATCTGAAAAAAAATTTAAAAAATTAAGAACTTTGTTTTTAATTTAATACAAATCTTGCGTTCATTTTGGGACACCCTGTACAATGTTCGCATATCCAGTTTTAAGCACATTTAACCAAAATTATTAAAAAGTTAATCCAGGCCAATGGACACTGTGTGTATATTACACGAAACCATTTACCCTGTTTTTACCCCTCATGACTTTGCTTCCCGTTGTTATAACATTATAAAAGTTAAAGGTTTCCGAGATATGAATTTGTAAAAAGTGCTCAGTCACTGACTGTCCCATCAATATTATAGGGCACTTCCACTATTTTTTATTTTTTTATTTATTAATAGATAGAAAGTTTGTACAATTCAAGGTTTCTTATTATAATATATGTACATGTAAAATAGTTTTCCATCTATGTATGGCATAACAATAATGTTGTGTGCTATATCCCACTATAGAGAGCTGAAATTTGGTGTATAAGATAGGTTTTGCTGCACAACTAATGAGAAAAATGTGAAAACAGGACATTATCATCGGGGTTCCCCTTTATTTTTTACTTTTTAAGTCCAAAAAAGAATTAAGATTTTTAATAGATTTACCTCTCTAATATCTGAAAAAACTATGGAGAAAAAATGTTGCCAAGTTGGAAGTTTGCCTAGAAATGAAATGCTATTTTACGTATCATTAATTTGGTCTTCTTTTTGATCTCAACACTTTTAATGGCCGAAGTTTTTGGATAGGAACTTCGGTTTATATTTCACATTTATGCCTTTGTGCGTATCAGAATTCCGTTTGATGTAATTAAGGTCATATTTTAACAGCTGATTTATTGTGATAACAATATTATTATAAAATTTTTGATTGTTAACATACTATTAAAAATTTTATATTTTCAAGAATTTATTTACAAATTCCTTATTTCGTAAAACACAGCGCTTAGTGTTAATAAATTTTCAGATATAGAAAAAATCCAAAACACAAGAACAAAATATAGAAAAAAATTTATCATTGCTCAGTATTACACGTTACAAAATAAGAGCGGTGATACATTCATTAAGTATTTTTATGTGATCCATTCTACATCGTGAACTGAGTGAGGTACGTTCAATTGATGCTATGAACGGAATTTCTGGTATTTATTGACTATTGCAGGAGCGTCAAACAAGAAGTGGAGACTTTTTTCCGTAAGCTGAACAACAACGGCATTTTCGACATTTCGATTTCTTATGCTTTTTAATAAATTTGAAATTGTTTTGGTTATTATATTTTACGATAATAAGTAAATTTGTATGAATACAACAACATCTCTATTTTTTTCTACTTACAAGCACTAAACTTTTAAATAATTGGTTAGTCATTTCTGGAAAGAATATTACATAATCTTTTTTAAATTTTTTTGGCATTCATCAACTTGATAACATAAAAGTTTTTCGGTATATTTTTGCTTCATTTTAACTTATGTTTGCGTTTAAATCGTTTAGTTAACCAAACAATATCATAATATAACTTCATACTGTAATATCTATGGCCTTTTCGCTTGCTAAAAATTCCTTAAATATCCTAATTTGAAAGATATTTTTATATTCTCATATTAGAATACTAATTGAAATACAAGAAAAACAATTTATTTATATACAAAGTATACGGAGGTATCAGAAAAGGACGACTATAATATACTTTATATCCGTTCCTTGTTGTTTTATTTTTCGCATACATTTGAGAATGTACTTAATGTATAGATATATTTTGTTGATTAGACTAATTTGCATTGTTCACATATGGATTCCTTAACACAACTTGAGTTAGAACGAGCTATTTCCAGCTTTTCAAACTGTCAAGGGGCCCTTCAATGAACAATACCTTGCCTTTAAATACCATTTAATTTTATTCGCACAGGCTGATTTGTTGTAAAAAAAACATGTAATTTTTAATGCATTAAATGAGATTTTATATTATTGTAGATTATATATAAATCACCCCAAAAATAAAAGCTAAGAAAAAGCTAAACATTATTTATTAATAAATTAACGTTCAATGCATAAAACATGTTAAAGATCAAGTACAATAACAAAAAATAAAAAATAAAAGACGAGATATTTTTAAATTCATATACATAAGTAACATAAATATCAGGTATTTCTTTTGACTTCGATTCAGTATTATATTAAAAATATAACAGAATATATGTATTTAGGCATGAAAAATTTAACTCCTGTACGTCGCTCAACTGAGAATATTACTGTTGCATCCCATAGAGTTGGTAAAATCCAACGTTTGTCCATTTCTCGTCGTTCTTTGGAATTGGGCATTCCACAAATGACACGTAAAAAGTTTCCTGACCGTGTTAGTTTTCGAAGACGCGATCACTATTGCGTATCAAGATCTTGTGATATGAATTTTTTATTTGGGGCTACGTAAAATATATGGTCTATGCCAATGACCCACAATTGATTCAAGACCTCAAAAAAGGTTCGTGAAGTTATAAAAGACATTCAGCAACAATTGTGCAAATTGGTGATGGATTATTTTATGAGAAAAACATGGCCCTACAGGCGCAGCCATGACGGTCATTTGACTGATTTTATTTTTCATTATGAATAGGATACATTCCTCTTTACAATTACATAAGCAACCGATAATTTCGCTTAAAAATATTTTTTTACGCATCAAAATGAAACTTCTTATTGGAAGACCTATAAATAGCTTAATACTAGATTGACTAAAGCAAGAAGTTTAAAAAAGCCACGAAGTTAATATGTAAATTTCGAGAACAAATTTTAAAATCAGTGTTGGTATCTCTAGAAAGAAAAAATACACCGTAAGATGTTCCGAAAAGGGTAAAAAGCGCAAAAATATTAAAAAAGGGTAAAAAAGCGCCATAAAAAATATTTTAAACATTTTAGTTATGCCAAAAAATATTAAGGAATTTATAAAAAAGTTAAGGTAAATACTAGGGTAATCGACTGGGTTTTTCAACCGGATTTTCTACAATACGATTGTCGGTTTTTTCAAAGGTTGATTTTTCGAATGTCGAATAGGCCGGTTATTTTACAATTAAAAAACCGGCTCAGTCGGAAACTTTTCAATTTGTATATTTTTAAAATAAAATTACTTCTTACTATATTAAAACTGAGACGAATGCTTTCTGTTAATTATCCAAGTATTTTTTTATGTGAAAGTTCTAGGTGTTTTTTGACTATGGCGAAATAATCTTATGAGGTGTTGGCAGGGGCGAATTAAATTGGCCTTGTTGCGTGCAATATATATCAAACTGCATATTTGAAAATCATTATTTAGTTTTATTGACATTTTGCCTCATATTTTATGTAGAAGACATCCATTGCAGACCAAAAATGAATAAATGCACATCGCCTAAAAGGTTTGAATACTTTACTATATCTCAGAACTGGAAAATTAACAAAAAGCGAGAATTTTATTAACTACTGTTAATTTAACTACACTTTTATTTTTAAAGGAGAAGCTAAACACGTTATAAAGTCAACTATAATAGACTATTTCTTAAAATTGTTTATTTTTTATAATTAGAGACTTGTTTACTTTTGATGAAGACAAATAACACTTTTTTTAAAAGAGTGTAAAAAATACATGCACTTGTATTTACTCCCGTTTAAATTTGTGTATCAAAGCCATAATCAATCAAAAACTCTATGATATGAACGATATGAAGAATATTTTTAAGCTTGACCTTTAATTTTTACATTATTTTATAGTGTTTATATGAACTGTTAACTCTTTTTTTAATAAAGCAAATAAAATCAAAACTTTTCTTAAGAAAAAAACCGGTAGACCGGTTTTTCCTGAATTTGAAAAACTGTAACCGGGATTTTCAAATATTCGAAATATTCGAAAACCGGTTTCTGGAAAATGTCGAATAATCGATTACCCTAGTACATATCCAAAATACAATTTAAAGTTTTTGCTTCAAGATAAATAAAGGACTTGTATACCCACTAAAAGGCTAACAACATTTTCAATATTTCACTTTTGATAAATGACTACGATGCAATAAAGGAGCGATATGTACATACATACATATAATTTTAAGTTTTGTCTAAACAAACTATTTTATTTATTTTATTTTTATATATGTACGATGTATATTCTTTTAGCCCTTAAAAGTAAAAAAGAAAATAAGTAAAAAATTTTAATTTGGATCCCTCGAAAATGATTTTTTGATATGTCGTAGTGGAACCTTTTTTTCCTCATGTCAAAAGCTATCAACAAACAAATCGATGATACAATTCGAAAATTTTTTGTCCTTACAAATCGGCCCACCCTAGTGTACATAGTATAAATATAAGAATAATTAATAAAGAAAAATCGACATATTGAGGCAAGATATCAAGTTCACGACGTAATCTCGTAAAAGGATCGGAAATAGCACAATTTACTCTACAAAATTAAAAAAAATTACAATGACGAGTATTGCGGCAAGGAATATCAAATTTAACGTGAATTAGAAGAAATTCACAGCAAAAATTTCCACTGGGAAGATTCACAATAAAAAATATATTTTACGAGTACATTTTACGAAGACTTTTGAATAGGTAATTTTATTACTGCCTGTCTACTAGTATAGGAGGGGATGTGTATTGTGTAACTCCATTGAAGGTCACGCAAATCGAACAATGTTTGTTTTTGGACAGATTCAATACGAAAACAACGAATGTTTAAGGAGAATAGATTTAACGAGTGACCCATAAACCTGTTTCTTTAGCACAGCGCTTTCTGAAGGCAAAATCATCTCTAGCTTTGTTTACAGTCAAAGTAACGTAAGCAACGAAGTTTAATTTAGGGTCCAATAGAACTCTAAAATCGAGAAACGAATCAGTTAACTCCAGCACAAATTTACACATACAAATAAGTTCTGTTTAAAAAGTAGAATAGAAAAAATTTAAGTGTAGTTTATTTTTTATTTAAAATACATTTCACTACAGTCGAACTTCTCTAACTCGATCCAATTCGATTGGAAATAGCGTTAAGAGAGAAAATGACATGCAGTTCTCCTTCCCTAACTCAAACTTCCATAACTCGAAGTTCGCCATAACTCGAACGAAATTACATGCATATGAATTCAATAACTCGAAGTGATTTGCTTATTTATCAGCTGTTTGCATACACGTTATTGAAGTGCGTTGTTTTGAATTAAGTTTTTTTTTATTCGTTTATTCGGGGATCCCACCGTAAGTGGAACGGCGAGAGTTCGGTGGAAGAGACTTTTCAGTAGCCTTGCAGAAATGACGCATAAAATTCTTATCGAACATTGAATTTATATTTGCAAACTACAACGGATGAGCACTAAAGGCTTTGAACAATTTAGAAAAATTTTTTATTAAAAATAAAAAAATTATAAATTTTCAGTCACTAATTTCTGAATATTTTTTCAGTAAGTGTCTTTTTTAAATCAAAAAACATTTTTATAATTTAATATATGGACGTAATTGCAATTGTTTTTTTTTTAACAAAGAAATTGGTGTCCAACTCGAATCGATCCATTCGTAAACAAGTAAAATCGTCATAAAACCACCACTAGTGTAAATACTGCATGTAAACAAATCCTATGTCTGTTTGGGCTTAATTATTTTTCGAACTAAATTGGTAGTTAATCCGAATTTTGTAACTTTTTTCGTCAGCAAGAAATGGGAACAATACAAATAGGTATCGTATTCTTTTTCATGTCATAATTTGTATAAATAAGTTCTGAAATCACATTCAACCGATCCTTCTAAAAAGTTGAATTGACGGATGCTGTTGTTATTTTAATAATAAATATTTATGCATAAAAGTTCAAGGGTATTGATTTAACTTGTAACAAATAAATGTTGATATTCCTAGTCACTAGCATGCATCTTACTATCTACCTCGAAATCAGTACAAATTCGTTCTGCTAGTCCTAATAAAAATAATTTATTGTTATCATACAATTTTTTTAATTAAAAGAACTTGAACTTGAGCCAAACAAATCCTTTCAAATTAAACCTAAAAAAGTTCAGTTAATTACCTATAAATATTAATTATAAAAATATGTTTTGTTCTTAGGGGTTTTATACTTGCGCTAAAATTTTCTACAGCATTTTAAGATAAACCATAAAGCCGTCACGATTACGTTCTAAATATATTTTCGATTGCGTTTCTTGATTTAATGAAAATTTTGCCGATTTTTCAATTGATTTAAATTCAAGTCACTATACATGCGTATGAATTTATAAGTATATTCTAATCCACTACATTTAAATTTACAAATCCATGTTTAAACCAGACACCAACTATAAAAAAAAGTTTTTCAAGTTCGTAAGAATGTTGAAGTAAAACCATAAACTTTTCCATTTTATTTCATGACAGTGTCAAAGAAAAGAACTTCCGTGTATTAACATAATCACCAACATAAATTAAAAAAAATAAATAACTACACTGAAATGAAAACGACCAACTCTCTTCTGAAATATATGTACATAATTGGTTAAATGAATTTTATGCGAATTTTATACATTAATGAATTTTTATTAATTTAATTGAGACGTAAAATGAAATCTGCAATAAAATAATAAGCAATATAATAATCGACGCGTTCAGAATTAATTCAATTTAAAACATTTTCAAAAAATAACCAGAAATAATTGAGGGAACGCATGCATATTTAAGAACTACAAACGAACTGAATGCCCATAATATGTAATAAAATTTAAAAGCAATTAATTCAACTAATAAAATGATGAACAATGAATGACAAATATACACAACACGTGAAATATTAAATATACGTATTAAATAAGAAAATAAAAGTGAATATACATAAATACGGAGAGTCCAACAGACTGGCTTGGTCGTTGAACGAGTGCTGAAAGAATTTTAATTGATTGTTAAACAGAACGTCTGGTCGTAAAAAATAAAGAGAAAATAAATGAAGGAAAATATATTTTTAGCTTGGTCTGAATGTTGTTTGCCAACAATTCAAACACTTATTTCCATGGTAATGGATTTTCGGACTTATTATTTTTTTAAATCTAAATTTAGTTTGTTTATTTTTAACGAGTAAACAAATAAAGTGTAAACAGGAATGATGTAGCATCTTTCAAATACTTCTATTTAATTTTACCAAATCGACAGAAAATTAAAAAAATTAAAAATTGTGATATTATTGATTTTAAACTTCTATTTATGCATATATACAAGTGATGTAACGAATAGTCGTTTTCGTATTGGCGAACATTCGCAAATTTTTGTCCTTTCTATTCGTATTCGCCAAATTCTGGCAAATATTAATATTCAAAAAAATACATAAAGCAAACAAAAAGTATGAATTTGTAATAATTTGTATTCAAAAACCTTCATTTTTGCCTTAGAACAAGTAAGCTAGAAAACAAACCAAAAATATACTTCTCTATCAAACTTCTTTTGCAACTAGAGATTCCAAATATCCTGTTTTTGCTTTCCGGGAATCGGTAAGAATTAAGAGTCAAAATTCAAAATCATTTTTGATATAACTTGCATAAATTTGTATATTACGCAGGTTGACAACTCTTTATAACAATGCAGCTCCACATATGGTATCTACAATGCGATCATTAAAAAAATTGTACCCCAAAAATGTTGCATGTCGCCATTTTTCTTAAGGTACATACATACATATAAACTTATTGTCTTAATTAATTTCCAGGCGCCGTCTCGTATCAATTTAATGCATTCTATATGCCCAAATATGATCAATCCCCCAAATCCCTGTACCGCCAGATAAGGATCTTGGTTAAACGCTGCTATATGTTATTGCGGCAACTTAATATAATAAATATAAGCAGCGTTTTAAATGAGCTTTCTGATAATGAGGCAGAGTTCATATGTAACGCAAAGGCATTATTTAAGAATTCATCGAAAAGAAACATATTTAGCATACATTAAAGACAATTTTGAATGTATTACCCACAGTGTAATAAAATTTTAAGCCAAAGGACATCCTTTACATGAAAGTTTATCCGTCAAAGAAGTCATAAAATATTAAATTCAAAATATTAAATAAAATATTTATTGAAAAACTTAACAAAGTTTATAATCGAAATATTGTCTTTCAACGTTGACGAAGATTAAAAACAACATATACAGTAAAATCGACTGATGTTAAACGTATATTTTCAATATTTCGAACGTTTTGTGCGACAATCAAAGACCTTTCGATTTGAAAAAAACTTATGATTATACTTTGTAAATAAACATTTGTTTGTTTAAACTTCCTTAAAGTTATTAGACTATGTTTTTCGGGTGCATATTTTTCTGCATATTTTAAAGTTTTTTTTAGGAATATTTGCATGCAATAAAAAAAATTTCATCTGGTCAAATAGAAATTACTGCAGAGAGAATTAAAAAAAACTCACGAAAACAAAAACCAAATCAGTTTTTCTACCACACTTCCTTCTCTAACATAAATAAAAAGACGTGAGAGAATTAAAAAATACATATTTCCTCAAAATCATCGTGTAAATTGTGTGTGAGTGTTGAAAAATTAAAACAGTGCTGTAGACTAATCACAGAGAAAGGTTGAAATGTAAATCATTCAAGACAGTGGTTTATTGTTCTCGGAATGCAAATACGATTATTTGTTATAATTTGTTCATTTTATTCTTATTAATGTGCACGGAGACTTTTTCTTTTTAATTTGAAATATTTTATTTTGTATATGTCAAACACGAGCCATTGGATGGAGCGTTCCAAATACTGGGGTAGATATTCGTATTCGCGAATTCTTCAAAATTGTTATTCGTTACATTACTAATTGACACCAACCAGACTTAGCCCGATTTCACCATCTTCAGTTATTACGAAATTTCCACCTCTGATGATTAATTATGTTATATATTATTACTCCCTTGCTTTTCCCAGCGCCACTGGCTGTTTTCTATTTATGTATATACTTGGTTCTACTGAAACATGGAGTTTGACGGGTGTTATCGTTTTTTAAATTTATTTTTTACGTAATTAGTTGAACTGTTTTTGGGTTATATTGAAAGGAATTGTTTGGCTAAAGTTCAAATCAAACTTTACTCATTTCTTTTTTAGTTAAATTTTTTTTTGATAAATTCAAATTGTTTTTATTAAGAAAGTATTATTGGAATAATTTAAATATAAATACTCTCAATCCCATCTCTAGTTCCTATGTACATTTCATGGAGGAATTTAAACCATCAGGAAGACTTTATCTAAAAATTTTTAGAAAAACTAGAGATATTATATCAAACTTTCATTTGAACAAATGTGAAGCTTATAATATATCGGAGATTCAGCAAAAGTCAATAATCAATCACGTTTATTATTTTCCCTGCTGATGTGAGAGTTTTGTTTGTATAGCTGACAAGCTCGCTTACGCATGGCATGATATTTGTTTGCGATTTCCCACTTAAAGCCATTTCACACTGTAATACAAGAATTACGTAAATTACCAAAAATATAACTAATAATTTTTTGTTTTTTGAAAGTTTTTTAAAAACAAAAACAACTTATCATTACAGGTTTGCATTTTTGATAATTTAAATAATATTTGTTTATTGTGTGAAATGATATTTAAGTATTTCTTGCCAAATAATTATAAATATACCATTGTTTGTCGTTTTATATTCTCAACTCATCGTTATTCAACGAATATCTGATAATTTTTTAATCTCTACCTAAAAATTTTTTGTTATACATTATTGAATTTAATCACGCAATTTGTATGTATGTAAATAATATTAATATTTTTTGCTAGGATGTTAAGAACTGAAACATTTTAACAAAACTATTAATGCCCATTTTCTCAAAATCTGAACCTGAACAACTGTTAAGCTATAAACGCATTCGCTATAGCAGGCTACTGACTACAACCTGTCAAAAATAGAATACATGTGTTTATATGAAAATGATTATTCTCACGACTGCACGGCTACACGACTGCAGGTTGTTGTCCATGATACTTGTGTTAAATTTTTTAGAGAATTCTCCTTATTAGTTCTCAGTACATATTTAAAACAAGAAAACATATGGTACATGTCATTTAAAATTTTACACTGATCAATCAAACATGAAAAAGTTTACATCCAGCAGATATTAGAGAATATGAGTTCCAACAAAAACGACAGCTTCGAAATAAGCAGATTTATATAGGCGCGTTTTATAAACCTTTAAAAACATGCTTATGACGAAGCTGTTGCTTTTGCCGATATTAAGGATATTTCGCTCAAGTGTGTTTTAGTTTCAATTTGATTTCTGTAAATCTTCTCATCGCATGAATATCACCAGAATTATTTTTTCATTATACTTATTTTTGAAAGCCTGTCATTTGGATATTTCCATTAAATGTGTTAGTTACTGTCATTATATATTTATAAGATTTGTGCATTTTAATTTCTGGTTTTCTATGCCATTATTTGTTATTATTATTGCAATTTTTATTATGTCGTATTCAATATCTGTACACAAAAAAAAATTGAATTCGAAATTAAAGCTTAAAATTCATACAGCCGAGCACACCAAATATTAGAACAAGAATAAAAATTATGTCTTATATGAATTGGAGCAGTTAGAAAAATCCCAAAACCAATTTCAAAGTGAAAAAATCCTGGTACGAAAAAACATTTCGGCAGTCGTCGAATTAATGGCACACATTAATACCTTCAAAATCACGGGAAGATGATAAAAAAAATTACATAGTTTTGCAATTCGGGATTAATTCAATCACTCACTTCAAAGCGGTCACTCTCTTATCCTAAGAAGTATGGATATGAGCTTAAAGAATAGAGTTTTAAGAATAAGGGTCGGTCTGTTTTTCATTTAATAGTTTGTATGAGATATTTGCAAGTATATATGTATATTTTTTTTCAAAGGCTTTATCTCGTATATGTATTTTTAGCGTTTTAAAAATATGGGTAAAATTTTCCCGGTGAATTGGCATAAGGGAACGAGGCAATTGTTATCTTACCTCCCAACATATAAATAAGAGTTTTATTAAATGGTAATAAATAAAAATAAATGTTATTTGAATTGAATTCATACGAAAAATCTTATATCAATGCATTAATTCGACCTTAAATTAAATCAAATATTCTATCACAAAAGATAAATCAAGCATTTTAGTGCATCGTGCTTTTGACATCGCAATGGATTGATTGAAGTTAAGAATAATCAATTTTTATTTTGAGTGCAAATCATGAATTTTATAACTTTTTTAATTCTGTTGACTTTGCTGTTGTATTTGGTGATAGTAGTGGTGACAAACTTACCTCGAGGTACGCATGACAATTGTATATCCAAAATATGAGCTTCGTGTTTGAGGTTTAAAAAATTTCAAAAGGGGTCCACTGATGACTATTTGGGGCTTTGGTGCATAGTTAAAGGTGTGCGTTAAGGTTAATAAACTTACAAATATACCACATAAAATAAAACATTGCACTTGGAATATTTGAGCAGACATTTTTGACTTTTATATTTCTAATTTATATTTTATTATTTCTATTTTCAAACAAAGTAGGTAGATATTATTTAACTATAAATTTGTTTATTTACTAATCATTGACAAAAATTAATAACGATTTAAGAATTTGATCACTTTTTCTGTCTCGTTTACTTTTTTGGTTTTTTTAATGAATTGTTTTTTTTATTTAATATTGATACTTTAGATTCCATTTCGTATTTTAATTTTTATTTTATACATAAAACAACTAAAAATATTTATGCTTTAAAATAGATTTTCTGCTCTTTCCATGAACTTAAGCAGCAAATCGGATGTGGAGTATTATATTCTCATTTATCACATTTAGTAGATATTATTTTATTAATTTATTTACTTAAAATTTTTTTATTTTTTGTTCACGCACTAAATTGTTACTTAAATTATTTTTTATTGCTGTTGTATACTCGACTTGAATTGTGAAATGTGGTGTGATAGTGTCGTTTGCTTCTGTATTTTTCTGTAGCTGCATGTATAAAAATAGTTACACTTAAGAAAATCTTGTAGATTCAATTTGTACGTACGAACATTATTTATCTTGTATGTTTTCTTTTAGTTGTTTTTCTCTGATATACATATGTATGTATGTATGTACATTCGCACCAGTCCATTTAGACACTTTTTATTTTTTTTAGCTGCTTGCTACTCGTTTGCTACTTACTTCACCGGCAACCGAAATCAAAATAAACATCAAATGTTTTTCAGAAACGCTCTAAGCTCCGCTTATTGCTGCTCAGTTCAGTTTAGTTTAACTTTTGTGTTGCTCTGTTATGTTCTCCTCTGCAATTTTTGTTGGATAGTGCCTTCGTTGCCGTAGTGCATTATGTGGGATAGTTTTACATTTGTTGTATTGATTCATAATTCGTGCAATAGTATGCGTACGCGTTTATTGACATGTGGATCACTCCATATAAATTGGTATGAAGAATGAAAGAGGGAAAAATTGTA
Organism: Gymnocheta viridis; assembly: GCA_956483585.1. Taxonomy (NCBI): domain Eukaryota; kingdom Metazoa; phylum Arthropoda; class Insecta; order Diptera; family Tachinidae; genus Gymnocheta; species Gymnocheta viridis. Next base: position 38,783,999 of record OY101443.1, on the reverse strand, counting down.
TGTGGCTTTTACCACCGACTTTTGAAAGACCCTCTGTTTACATAATAGCTGTAAGATGGAAAATATTTCTTAGATATTCCTGCAAAAATTCCGTAAATTTTTCATGGGGAATTGATTTATTGATATTGTTATATAAAGGAGGGAACTTTAAGTACCCCCGAAATAAACCCTTTTCAAAGTGCCGATAACTTTTTTGGAGCCTTATTATTATTTTCAGTTGTACACTGTAATATATTTTTGAGAAAGATCAGAAAATTAATTTAAAAAACAACGAAGAGCTATATAACAGAAACCTTAGTAAAAGAAGTAGCTAGAGAAGTGCACTGATATTATCTTTTAAAAATTTTACAACAATTCCAAATGGTCTTCAGGAAACACGCATCGGAAATTTTACCACAGGCACAAATAAAAATGTAAAGGTTTTTTGGGAAGCCCTTAATTTTCCCCTGTTCGTTGCGGTTTCATTTTAAAGATGGTGTTAAATGAATAGGAGCTGTGACTGCTTTTTATTTGTGTTTTTAAATGATCTTTTTGCATATAGGCAACAGTATGTCCTACTAAATAAAGAAAGAAATATTTTTATTTAGGGAATGTGGATTATGATCAAAGTTGCTAAAAATACATATGAAATAAATTTTCTTTTTCTGCTCTTGATCTGGCATATACCTATTCCATTTCTAAAGTAGTCTTTAGATTTATCGCATCAACCCATATTTGCCAGAGGTATGGATATTTCATTTCCTTTAGATATATTCAAGAGTCAATGCCATTAATAACTATCTGAAAACCTTTGACCAGCGTTGCCAATTTTTTTTTATTATAATATAAAAACTGTACTATTTAAAAATATTTGTATTATTTTTGTACCATAAATTTTTTTTACCAGTTTTGTACTATTCTACTAATTGCAGAAAAATAAAAAATTAAAACAGCAAATTTACCAAAGCATATTTAGAATACCTTTCATATTCTCTTGATATGTTAACTAATTTTAATTTAATTTTTCAATCATAATCTCCATTGTTATACAAGCTAAAAAATTAAGTTAAAAAAATGCTTAACATTTTTTGGTCTAATTATATAAAAACAGATATAAAACAAAAAGATTTATTTTTGATTAATCACACAAATGAATTTTTTTGTACAACAAAATTAAATGCATATTGGTGTCGCTGCAGAAAAGGCTACTTAATTTTGTTCGGAATCAGAGCACCAAAAAATTTTTAACATTGAAGTTATTAATCAAATTAAAAAAAAATTAAATTTTGATGATGGCCTTTATCGCTATATAGATACAGTAGATCCGAAATTTGAAATCGTTATCAAACCAGATTTCCTTCCGTTAAAATAGATTACCACAAATAAGACAATGAGTGGCACGAAACATGCACTTTTAGACCACAAAGAGCTTAATCTTTCTTAGATGTCGAACTTTATTGGACATACGTTTTTGGTGAAACTCTTCCCGAATTTAGAAACTTTTATAAAACTTCTTCTAATATTACCACTTTCTAATTCTTCTGTAGAAAGGCTTTTTAGTAAGCTAAACAATATTAAAACGGATTCGGATTCTATAATTTTTAAGAAACAGGGTTTTGAAAAAAATTTGGGTGCAAATTTTGAACCTACTGGAAAAAATAATTCTTACTTTTTATTTTTGACCAAAAATCTATTGATATTTTCTATTGATATTGACCACTGAAATACATATGTATATATTTATAAAATAGATATACGAGTATGTACTTAGATAGTATATATGTAAGGAAATAAATGGAAAATATGTCTACATATATGCTTACATTTTACAGAACAAATATAATGCTCTACTTATGGTTTTAAATAAAAACAATTTGTTTTGATGAAAATAAAAAAAACTTTTGTCGAAATTCTTCTTGCACTATTTCAAACTTCTGTATAATTTTAACTTTCTCTGGTAGCAACGCTGCCTTTGACACTCTTCAATTGGTAAAGGTAAAATTATCTTAATTTAAATTACAAAATATTCATTTTATACATGGCTCAACCGAGGAACGTTCATCGCTAAGCCGTCGATCTTTAATTTGAAAGTGTCGCAGCGTATATGGAGATGAAAGACGATTGTGCCAAAGATTAATTTGTTTTATGTCGATAAACATTTTGGAAGTACCTTTGTAGTTGTTGATGGAACGGTTAGATAAATTATATGCATCATTGGACAGGTTTCAAAAGGCATCTCGAATTATATTCTGAGTTTAATATGTAACCTTGGGAAATAAGACCAGAAAAGGTTTAAAAGTAAATAACCGTTGTGTAGACATGGTCCACCTGGCGAAGTGTCACGGTCCACCTCCTAAAATTATTGGCACTCATAATAAAACAAACGGATCTTTATAATTTAAGATTAACCAAAAGTTTATTTTTATGTGGCCAGTCTAAAATACATAAATACACACATATGTATGATCAGGATCGTAAATGGATTATGCAGAAATTAACAATGCATTGACGTGATTTCGATCTCTTTACTTGTTGAAGAATGTAATTTTAAACTCATTTTGAGCATGTCACTGATGTCTTCAGAAAAACTAATAAACAGGAACAGGAAGTTCATGCAAACACTTGATTCTTTCTTTAAGTCTAAAACCGACAAAACCGAAATATCTTTGCGAATCAACGAAGGTGCTTTAAAATGATATCAGTTACTTACTTCATATGTATATTAGCATATCGTACTGAAAATGCATATTTTGCATAAATGCATATTTATTTCACCATATAAAGAATTATGTATCATTTGAAAGGTATTTTTAAGTCACATCTAATGGCAATGTTGCTATAAAAAATATGATATTCCATAAAGCCTTAGTTTAAAACTCGTGTGGTAAAAAATCGGATAACTCTCAAGCATAGCTTTGAAGTTAAAGCTCAAATTTTGTAAAATCGGAATATTCTTAGTCATACATATATACACGTTTGATCTCAAAACACAAACTTGTAAATAAAAGTTGGCTTTGAAAAATATTTAAAGTAAGATGTCTATAATTTTGGATATGTCAAATAGAACATAAAATTGTGTATATGTATATTGAAACGAGTAGTTTGGCTCAAGTTCAAATCCGAGTTTACCCATTTATTTTTTCTATTTATTTTTTTTTGTTTCATTTTTATTAGAAAATTTTTATGGATAAATTAATTATTTTTTTATTAAGAGAGTACTATATATGGAACAATTTTTATTATTCATCAGACTAGCAGAACGGATCAGTACTGATTTCGAGGTCGGTATACCATCTTATCAGCGTTCTTTGTTCAATTTTACCACTTCTGACGGTGGATACTAGTGATCAGGAATATCAACTATTTAACCGTATTATTTAACTAATTAGAATACGAAAAGTACAAACTTATTCATTTTTACATACATATTAAATCAAATTCGGTTAGTACAAAATCCCATCTCTGATGAATAACTACTCCATATATTCCAGTCTCTCTCGCTTATTCAGCACCATTGGCTGCTGAGAATAAACTGTTTTTATCATGTTGTGAGGTTTCTGTCATTTATAGTTGAATTTCTTTTTAGTATTCAACCAACTATGACAACGTAATTAATTTATTTAATTTATAATTAATGTTTGTAAGTAATTAGTCGAACTTATATATATTGTATATATGTATATTGAAGCGAGTATTTTGGCTTAAGTTCAAACCCGAGTTTACCCATTTATTTTTTATATTTTTTTTTAAAGTTAGAAAAAATAAATGGGTAAGCCCTAATTTAAACTTGAGCCAAATTACTCCTTTGAATATACATACATATGTATATACAATATATATAAGTTCGGCTAATTACTTACAAACATTAATTATTATGCATAAAAGTTCAAAGGTTTTTTTAATTGAATTCAACTTACTTGGAATAAATAGTGAATTTTAGACAAACCCTATTGATGAAGGCCGAGATACATATATTTCTTCTCTGAATAATAATATTGCTTAAAACGTTAAATGCACAAAAGCTAATTTAAATGTTACTATGCGATTTATTTAGATTCTACATGTTACTCCAAATCCAAATAAGAGCAATATTTTTGATAGACTGTTGAAATGTTTTAATCGACATTAATGCTAAAATCGTCCTGATCGGAGACATTTATCCAAAAACTCACATCCAACGAAATGTCGGTTTATAGAAATTAAATTTATATTTGGAAAATCTTATAATATTTGACCTCAGAGTTTTCTAGCGTGCTCAAACGTTTATTATCATCTAATGAAAGATTTTTTTCATAATTTCACTTAATAAAATATCGTTTAATGTAAATTAAGCTGAATTTTTATAAATTTTACTTCGTTGCGTTACGCCTGCAAGTTTTCCGATTTGGCTAAAATTTTCAACAGGTAAACAAAAAAATTCATACAGCAAATTCAAAATATTTTATTTTTATTTTATTGCTAATGAAATTGGTGGAAATATATATATGTATGTATAAAATTTCCCTTTTCAACGAATATTAATCTGTACGACTTTGATTATTTCTTTAATTATTTTGGTAAAACGCGCTTAAAACCTCTTATGTGATCATATTATAATATGGAAAATAAAACTCCCACACAATGTTTTTGAAATATGTATATTCAGCAATAAAAAATAGGCACAAAATATAAAAATATTTTGCGATTAGGTTGGGTATATGGTGATGAGTTTACATATGTACAAGCTTCGGCCAAGGTGAATATAGCACTTTTATAGCCACTTTTTGACTTTGAGACTAAACCTAATTTCATTCTCTGGCATTTAAATTAATCTAGTATCAAATGAATATAATTTTTTTGGGTGGTGGTTTAAGCCCTGTACTATTACTATATTGAATAACCAAAAATGGCCAAATTTTTTTGCAGGTGTCAAATTTGTTATCAAAGCAACATGATCTTTTTTAGAGAAGAAGAAAATACGCAAATTTGACCCTATTTACAAGCAAGAAAATTTTAGAGTATTGAACGAATTGATTATTTTTATCAGTAATATGAATTTGATTTCAAGAAGATCGGGGAATTTTACAACTAGTGACTTGGAATAAGGTTTTTATATATTTCATAAAATCCTCTCCACTATAATAATAAAATTTTATTTGGTTTTCTTAAAATTCCATTTTTTTGTTCTTGGTTTATTGGTTCAACAGCTGTTTATGTTAAGCATATCGCTTCCCGGTAAGAAAAGTGTCACTACACATATATGGTACAAAACACAATCTGACTATTATAGTTTTTAAATTATTGACGTATAGATGAGCAAAAAACCATTAAAGTTACATTTTCTCGAAACATCTATTTTTTATTCTGACACTTTTTTGCCCGGAAGCGATAAGAATGTTGACAGTTCTAGTTGAAGATTAAACAACCACGATTGGCTGCTTAAACTAGCAAGCAAAATCATATAATCGACTGCCCAAAAACCACAAATAAAGAATAACGTTAATTAAATTTTTAATCTTAAAGTCAAAAAGTGGTCCTTAGTGTAGAGCCGACGATGTGCAACTTTCTTATATAAATATGTATATTACATCGATTTTCCGGTCGTTGGGATGAATTTTATTCTATACTCTTGACGGTTTTAATTATTTTCTCAGTTTTATGAAAAATATATTTCATGCACATAAACTATACATTTAAATTCAGAATAACGTAGAAATGCTAGAAATTCTTAAAATAATATACTAAATTGAATAAAACTATGAAGATTATTGAAATTTTAAATAAAAGCCAAAATATTTACGAAGAATTATCAGTGAAAATATATTTTAATAATTAAAGAATATGAAATATGAAATATTATTATTGACAATGCCTTTGGCGTACCGTTGCAATGGAAGATATTTTTATGCATTTTTTTTGCAAGATTAACGATATGAATAATAATTCTACATTATTAATGCAAAAATCAGGCTTTCATTGAGTCAAGAAGTCGTTTGAATATATGTGCTATTGTCCATGGCTGAAGAGTTGAATATTGTATCAATGTGTTATTCATAATAGAAATACCCATAATCAAAACACGGCGCCCACAAAGTACTTTAATAACAATTAAACATTCAGAAGCAGTACACAACAATGGTGTTCATGTGCGCCAGCGCTGCCAGATTGCTAGATACATAAATCCTGTTTTTCGAATTTATCACACGAAATTTATGTGTTATCTTCTTGATCAATTTCCCCATTTTCATTTTATATTAAGCCTCAGAAAGGCCTAATATTCCGTTTTATTTTTTCGGAAATATTTTCAGGGGACGGCGATATTTCAATTTTGATTTATCTATTCTCATAAAATATTTTCGCGATTAAATTGTTCAAACAATAAATTTTTGAGCGCTAATCGAATTAATCATTAATTAAACGTAAAAATAATATATGTACTACATAACAATTGATTTTGTCAGATATGAAGTAAAGTGCACTGCGAAAGGAAGATTCCCAAAAATTTTACGAAAACATGTTAGCTGTTTTTAAGAAATTTTTTTATTGATTTAGTTTTTCTAGAATTTTTATCAAGCGAACTAGTTGTTTCTATAAAACCTGGCAGCACTGGTGTGCACACACTTCTTTTATTCTACACATCAGTGTTGCCACCTTATGTGTAATTACACATATCAGGTGTAATTTTTATTTTCATGTGTAGCCCATGTGTTATCGGCTGCAGGCGTAACTCATGTAATATTTAAAATTTTATCGTTTTGAGAACTCATTTTTTTATTGTGACGATGACATATAAAGATTGGCTTTGATATTTCAATTTATTTCTAAACCTGTTTTGCATTTTTTTGCTTTAGATTTAATAAGTTTTTGTTTGTGATTAACCTTTTTACACAAAACAAAACTGTGATATTTTTAAGAAGAATGATGTAGAATTGGTCTCAAAATAAAAAAAAAAAATTCCCTGAAGAAGTTGAAAAATACCAACGAAACGTCGGAATAATATGCAAAAAATAATCTTTTATTAAATGATTTTGAAAGCAAAAATGTTGAATATATATCCATCATGAAAAAAATTTTGTAATTACACCAAAAGGTCAAAAATTTAATCTAAACAAATCAAAGCACTTTATTTTGCAAAAAAAAAAACAAAGTAAGCATGTTTTATTCCTAATTTCATGTGTAATTTTGACATGATGCATGTGTAATTTAACATTTTGTTGGTGGCAACACTGCTACACATACATACATACATACCTACAAAGAGAATTCAAAAGCGATTTTTATCTTATATACATATGTATGTATGTATGCATTTATGAAGTTGCTTTGGCTTTTATTCAGAATAAAACATTTATGTATGTATGTATATTGGTAAATCGTCTCATTTTCGATTGAAATATTTTAGGTTACTAAATAAATTTATCATTAAAAGTAACAAAAACTTGAGCATTTTATAGTTATTTTCCCCTTATTTATTTACAAGTTTCTTTTTCCTAAGAACTTTTAAGAATGAACGATGCCGGCCATTAATACAAAGAAGTCAAGCACTATAAACAAAAAAAGTTCCTTTTGCACGACAAACAAAAGTTTTCATAAAAAAATCCACCCCAATTTTGAAGATTGCATCTAATTTGTGTACTAAAACTGTGGTGGGAAACATACATACATACATATATGTATGCATGTATATAAATATATGTTCATATATGTGTATATGTACATAAATATATGTATATGTAAGCATGTTTTTGATCTTATCAATTATTTGTTTTCTTTTTCCAAATTAAATACATACATAATTAGTTGTTGAAACATTACCTACCTCAATATGTATTTCGTCATCAGCGTTGCGGCCCAGCGATCACACAGGTTTGATCCCAAATTGAGATTGAAGTGATATTATGTATCTCAAAAGATAAACGTTTGAAAATTATTTGAATGTATTTGCGGAAATCTATCATTCTCAACCAAAAAGAAACTTTATTCCGATCCTCTAACTGCGACCTGCAACAAATTTTTTTATGCAATCTTTCACATATTTGAGAAGTGGTTGTGTTTACTTTGAATTTATTTTTCATTTTAGAAACACATAGAAATTAGCTGTGGTGTTCATGAACAATAATTTGGGATTGAAATGAAAATTAATTTAAAAAAAACTTTAAATTTTTTATAAATAGATTTCGAACCTAATTAGTCATCAAAGAAAAATTGAGGGGCCCATTTGTAAAGGCTGCAATCTCCATTTCAATAATTTTTAATACTAAATTATATAATATATACAAATTTATTATATTGCATATTATGGTGTTCAGTAGAAGTGTTCTGTGAAGATATAAAACAAGTTTGTACCAAATTAATATAAAGGATAAAGGTACGGTCACACTTGGCAAACATTTGCCCAAAAAAACGTAACCACTACTTTTGCTTTTGGCTAGTGTGATTTAACGTGGTTTTATAATTGAAGTCAATTATGCCGCAATATATATTTATATTATTTTTAATAAATGCGAACCCATATTAAAAAAATATTGGAATTAAAGAAAATGCAAATTTAGCTTGTCTGTTGGCCACGTTTTTCGGAAAATATTTGGTAAGTGTGACTGTACCTTAAGAAATTTTACGAGGCATTCGTAAGAAATGTGGAGCCAGCCTTTGTAACTATACTCCTCAAATGTGAGTGCAGTATCAAGATTTGATAGCAGTTTGCGAATAGCACTTGATATCAATCATTAAGAAAGTGTCATTCTCAAAAGAGCATCAATTTCAGCCCAAACTTTAATTTCAAAAGGTTAGAAACTGCACGAACAAAATAAAATACAGCCCTAGCTATGCATAGTAAAATTAGCCCTTCATACAATATTTCCAGCATTTAGTTAAACAACAGCTGAAATTCAAGTTGACAGAGACGGAACTCTCCGGAAACTTCTGGAATCGGTTGCTAGATATTTCCAGACTATTCTCAAATTCTTAAGGTCAAGTTTATACAGAGTCCGTAATTAATCTTTGTTGTGTGAAACTTAGCTTGGTTAACTTTGATGAGCACAGAAAATTATTTAACGTGTATATTGGCGCATAAATAATGTGTTGTGAATAAATAAATATGTGTGTGTATTTTTAATTTTCAGCAACTTTTAAGAAAAGGTCCAAACATATCTAAATCTCTATTATTAATAGGCTTTAATACTGAACCGATTTTGGAAAGATTTATATATTTTGAAACGGGTTTTTACATAGATGTACTTACTTTTATTTAAATCGGTGCAATATTTAGGGAGCTAGAAGCGTTTAAAGTTGCTGCTAACACAAGCAGACTTATTAAAAATGCATGTATCAGCTTCAACTTGAAAAAATAAGCAAAGTGTGCATGTGAGCTTGTTCAATTTGCTTTTGCATAGAAATGAGACAGAGTTTTAAGTTGTGTATGTACAATATTTTTTGTTTTTGTATTTTATCGTATGTATGAATGGAAATGTTTAATATTAATTTCTAGAAAGCGGTTGATTGAGCCGACCGCTGGATACACTAGTATCTAATAAAACCTTCATAATTTCACCGTTTGACTTTGAGTTTGATGGGTGCATCGAGTAGATAGAATACATTTACACTCCAATATAAATATGTATGCACGAAAGCATGAAAATATATTCTCGTTTAGTTAGCTCTTTTAAGAATGCAAATGCATACATAAATTTTACAAACTCATTGTGTACTTTACAAATTTATATGTGTAACTGTTTATAATACATTTTATTTATACTTGGCTGGATGGATTATATTGACATGGAATTGTTTGATAATGGGGGTCATTAGCTCACTTAAACTCGTATCATCAACATTTCAAAAGAACAGTATTTGATACCCATTAAACAAATAAAGCACAAGACGCACTTACATACATATGCATGTATGTAGTATGTACACATATATGTAGTTACATACAAATTAATACGACTATGAATGGAATTGAATGCATAGTTAGTTACATATGTATGTATGTATATGCTACACCTTGTGGTAATCGAAACAATTGAAGTCAACAATCCCAAAACGACTTTTAAAGACCTAAAAAAAAATTTTTACTTTATTATCTGTAAGAACTGAAATATTTTAAATAAACATCATAAATAGGGAGCCTAGTAAGCTACTGGTTATAACTCTATGATACCATATAAATGAAAGTGGCATAAGTCCATGTTCTAATATTTCGAAATGTTTAAAGGTTTGTGTTTGAGTTGTTTTAAACATATCAGAAAACGGTAATAATTCGGAATGAGATTTTTAACACAATATGATCTATAAATTTTATTAACAGTTAAAAAATAAATAAAAATTATTGCAGAAATATTCTTTATAAGGAAAATTAAAGAAAATATTAAGTTCACTGAACTCAATTTTTTAATATGAAAAATAGCTATTAAAACAAATGCATCTGTAACACGAATCTTATTCAAAAGTATTGGAGTTAAATGTAGAATTTTTATTACAAAGAAAAATAAATCAGTTTATTCCAAATTCTTATCCTTTTCTCAATTTTAAACAATCTTAAATTAATTATAAGCGTTGTCAACTCAGTGCTTTTAGCACTGTTTTTACTGCTTTTTAAAATGTTCGAGTCAGTGCTCGGCAGTGATGCAGTTAAGCCTTTTCGAGGCTAGCTTTAGATTCATTTCATTCATTAATTTGGTTAATTTGCCCATTCCTAACCTAAAAGCTTTCGCAATTGAATCAACGAAATATTGTCTTCAGTGTACTTACGTTTGTACATCGGATTAATTTTTTTATGTTTCAAGATGATTTTATGGGTTCAGTAAAAATAAAAATTTATCCTTTTTTTTGTAAAAAAAAGAGAAGTAAGTATAACACTTAGGAAATTAGTAAGCCTACCAACCCGTAGGTGTGTTACCTTCCTTGGGAAAGGGATAGTGAGAGAGGACAGATGGTGAAAGAGAGAGAGCTTAATTTTTACAACTCTGATATTGCGCGCTGTGTTAGTTTTTAGATCAGTGTTGCAGCGCCTCTGATGTCAAGTAGGCGCATTAAATGTGTTTTAAGCTGTTGTAGCCATTTTATTAATTATTTTACTTCGCCGGCGATTTTGCTACAATACCGACGAAGGAGGGCGCTGTGATGTCCGCTAGCATACACCAGTATTAATTGCTGCCAGTACTGTTCAGTGACCAGTGGCTATGCCTTCATCACTTAAACACTCCGACAACAACAAATACAATGTCATACTAATGCACATCTGAAAAATGCTGGAGTTTATCACTTGTCTGAAGCTGGGCTCGAACCCACTTTCTTAGACATTATTTGCTTTGTATTCAACGCGCTAACTACTTCAGCCAACAGCACCCTCCTTTTTTAAAACTAAATTTAAAATAAAAAAGGCTAAAAAGCCACGAAGCTAAAACGTAAATTTCGCGGCTAATATACAACAAAAAGGCTAAATCTAGCCTAGAAAATGCTAAACTGGCATCACTGCTTATTTTGTAGAAGTAAGGGAATCCCTTGACACTAAAATAGAAACGAAGAAAAATCGGACAGATTTTTGTTTGTGCTAAAATGTGGGCATTTTTTCCAATAAAAATGTTTTTCAAATAATACAAATAATACAAGATATTTGAATACAACGATAAATTAAGCTATGGCGAGTATTTCTGCATTATTAATTAAAAAAATTTTTTTAGGTATAATGGAGTTGCAAATGGGTCATATGGTAATATGTGTAATATATATTAACACAAGGAAACACACATTTTTGTAGTTTAAAAAGTATGAGGCACCTACCAGTATATTTAATTTCCCTCTATGTTGAAGCTGTTGATTTCACCCTATTTTTCGGATATCGAATTTTCCTCATAGGTCATAAGAATCTATTCTGACTATTTATACGCTGATGTCCGTATGGGATTGTGTATATTTGTGATATAATGAGCCGATTCGATTTGGTAGATTTTTAAGTTTTTTGAAAATAATGTTTTCGAAAAAAATTGTTTTTGTTTTTTAAATAAATTTCAAACTACTAAGTAGAGATGGGCATCACTCACGTGATTAGCATGATCGTGAGCAGTTTTTTGTTTCAATCACGTGAGCGTGCATGAGCGTGAGTGTAAAAAAACTTAACATAAGTGAGGGTGCATGAGTAGATTTTTTGCGTGATTGTTTCGTGATTTTATCGCTTTTGGAATTTTTTTTTCATAATTTTAATAGGTACGTGGTTTTAAATTTTGTCATGAAGACATAAAATAAGTGGCAATGTCCCGTTGTACCGGCATGTGTTAATGAGCTGATGTGAATGAACGAGCCAAAGTAGCAGTATAAGTCCGAATTTCGACTGGCGAACATTTGGAAGAAAAACATCTGCAATTCTCTTTCGTTTTTTCCTTCCCGTTCACACAGATGAACAAGACCTAGAAATTTTAAGTTTTTGGAAAAAAGCTAAGGATCTTCCAATTCTGCGAAAATTGGCTAAACAAATACTGTGTGTACCATCCACCTAAGCTAGAAGCGAAGGAGTTTTTTCAACGCCAGGAAGAATACTTGAAGAGATGTGAAACATACTTTACGGGAAAAATATTGACATAATTTTATTTCTGCATAAATCTATTTATTTATTAACGCTATAGTACTACTTAATCTTAATATACTACACTGAATGCTTATGAGCAAGAAAATGAAAGATTTTAATCAAAATATTTTAAATGTGTACGAGTACAAACATAATTTTAAATTTCACTTCAAAACTTTAAAATAAAAGAAAATTTATATTTTCTTTAAGTATTTTAAATTGTATTCAATTGTCAAATTTTATATTAACTACAAAGTTTGAAATCGCATGATACATATGTACATACATACATATGCACAAATCGTGCGCGACGAATCCTACATTCGTACGCGTTTTCACATTAATATATAAACATTTTTTGTATTTCAAAAGAGGTACCTTTAACTTATAAATGGTGTTTAGTGCGATATAAGTGTACTTTCGAATGGCATAAATTGTAATTTTTTGCAGGTATTTGTTGCGCAATAATTGATCACAAAGTTTTTCGACGCACGCTACAAAAAACGGAAGTAACTTTGAAAGGTAAAGTCTGTTTTCGTATTTTTTTTTGCGAATTTCGCAAATAAAGTACACAAAATATAGTTCCTAAAAGAAAGATAAATATAAGAGAATTCTAAAATAACTTATTTGCAGCCAAAAAATTTTGCAGTTTTTTGTCAGAAGAAATGAACCCCTTATGACGCACCCTACGTGAGTCACATTATATTTTTTCTATTATATTTCTATTCTGAAATTTTGTATCTAATTTCACTGTTTCGAAATAGTAAAAACAATTTTTTTTACTGAAATTGAAGTGAATTCAAGGTATAAAATTAAGGTTTTCGATCGGGCCATCTTTACTAACCCTAAGGTAATGATATGAATACCTAAAAATGGTTCATTTCTGTTATGAAATTAGAAGATATGAGGTAGGGTAGAATTTGATAATAATTGTGCATTAATAATGGTCGAAATACATTTATTTTATTTATACAAATACGTATTCAGTATTAGACATTAAAAAAATATATAAAAAATAAGTTGGATAAATTTAAAAAAATGTTGGTTGGTGGACTGTTTCCGGGTCTTATCCATATATAAAAATTGAAAAATTGTATTTCGAAACAGATTGTTTCAGAAAAGTATATTTCTCAGTTAAACATAATTTTCTTCTTTTATTGCAGAATTTTCTAATCGTATATTAGATTTTTCTATTTGCATTCAGAAATTTTAATGTATAAAAACTTATAGGTTGCTTTATTTACGTGAGTATTTCGTTTAGCGTGAGTGAAAAGTAACTCACGATCCCATCTCTACTACTAAGCTCCTCGAATTCAAATTCGCATCAGCTTTTAAGTACAAAAAAACTTCGACAGCTACAAAATTTACTAAACACAATTGATACGTCCGAAAGATATCGTTGATGAAAAATTTCGAATAAAGCGCTTTATTTTAATAATTCCAAAAATCAAAATGTTTGTTCTTTTTTTTCAGGCTCTAGGTCTATTAGCTATTTAAATGATCAACACAGTGACTTTCAATGCAATTAAGTAGTAGTGATCAATGTTGAAAGCTTGGTTGGCTGGTTTTTAATTGTGTAGATCTAATGCGATCTTAAATACATGAGATAGTCTTGTATAAAGACCCTTATTAAAAAAGAACATTATTTGGAGATTCGATTGCTCTGGTAGTGATAAACCAAGCTTTCCCAGATTGTTCAAACAGAGATATATTCGGATCAAGACCTGTTTTATGCAGTATTTGCCGTTTGTCATCCATCGTATATGAATGATGGGGTCGGTGAGTTAAATAATTATATGGAATAATTTTACCAAGGAACAATAAAACGCTTTTAAGGAATTCCTTGTAGTCGTCTCCGGTATTTTTTCTTTTAGTGGAACCATACAAAACGGCTTTATTTCAATTTGTACTTGAACTGATATTTCGGATATGACTCCATCATCTAATAAGCCATGACTGTAATGAGAATCATTAAAATTTTGCAACTTTTCTTTTGCAGCGGGCAACTAAATGCTCCTTTGGCCAAAACGTTTTGCAGAATTTCGTTTCGATTGCCTATTTCGATTGCAGCTGTCTGCATGGCAGCTGGAAAAAATATCGTTCAAATATTTGATTAAGTTTTAATTGAAATTAACATAAGTAGACTAAGATTTGGTGGATAATGGCGGCAGTTACAACCAAGATCAAGAATAACTTTCATAAAAATAATTGAATCAAGAACTCATAAAGAGAGATCTGAGACATTACGTCACACGTGAGAAAGCCGAATTTTCCGCAAGCTTCGAATTGGCAACAGATTTCATTGTTACAGATCCAGAAACCTGTTGAGAGCGCAAAGGCTACCAGCAATGGCTAGAAATGTTGCGCTACTGCATATTGCCAGGAACGCTGCCGAAAGAGGAGAACAACTAAGTCGTCGCCGAAAATAAATTAATATAATTAATTAATTTTCGAATTGCAAAAATTTTCAAATTACAAAAATTAGAAACACAGTGCAACACATAAAATGCAATCTCTTTCTCGTGTAGAATTTCTCGAAGTACTGATCAAAACTAACAATTATGAATTTTCCACAATTTGTTTGATTTAAAATTTTTTTCTCCCAGCCTTCAGCTGCAACGAAGACAAATTGATTTCCGAGATATGGCCGTGAGAAAAGATCAGGTTTTATCCAAAATACGAGAATACATGAGGCCATAAAATATGAACATCAGTTGAAAGTAGCAAGCCTCAAACGAGTTTTTATCAAACCCAGTAATATATATATTGAAATTTTTCCGATTTTCAATAATATTTTTATTGATTTAAATAACAATTTATCAAAACTGTGAGAATGTCAACAACAATTTTTACTGAAAGAAATATTTTTTTAACAATAAGCCTCCAAATTTTGATAAAAAATAAATAAATAAATAAATTCAAAACTAAAACGTGTTTGGAAAATCTTATGCTTAAGTGCAATAGTCTTTCTGATTTACCATTATTCTAAGAATGGGTGTTTTTTTAAGCTAGATAATTAAATTTTTTAAATTGTAAAAAGTAACACAAAAAATTAAATTTTGATGAAACATTTTTTTATTTGTTTCAGTATACTCTGACAAATAATCATGAATAGACTCACGCTTGAACAACGCTACGAAATTATCCAAATTTACTTTGAAAATCAGTCGCCGATTCGCGCGTTGTTTTATCGCAAAATTGTGTTCAGCGATGAGGCGCATTTTTGGCTTAACGGGTTTGTTAATAAGCAAAATTGCCGCATATGGAGTGAGACCAATCCACAAGAGACCCTACAGACTCCATTACATGCTGAAAAATGCACCGTTTGGTGCGGTTTTCACGCTGGTGGCATCATCGGACCTTATTTCTTCAAAAATGAGGCCGGAGCTCGCGTTACGGTCAATGGAGATCGTTACCGCACCATGATCAATGATTTTTTGTTTGAAAATATGGATGACATTGATCCGGAGGAGATGTGGTTTCAACAGGATGGCGCTACGTGCCATACGACGAACGCAACCATCGACTTATTGAAATCAAAATTTGGCGATAAGTTGATTTCGAGAAATGGACCTGTCAATTGGCCTCCAAGGTCGTGCGATTTGACACCTCTCGATTATTTCCTGTGGGGCTACGTAAAGTCACTGGTTTATGCTGATAAACCAGCAACAATTGACGTCTTGGAGGCCAGCATTGTTCGTGTTATTCGTGACATACGGCCAGCAGTGCTCGAAAAAGTGGCCCAAAATTGGACGTCCAGAATGCGCTTCGTCGAGAACAGCCGCGGTGCCCATATGCCCGAAATCATTTTCAAATGTTAATGTCACGTATTGATCTTTCGAATAAAAAAAAAAATTTGATTAGAATTTAATTTTTTGTGTTATTTTTTACAATTTCAAGTTCTATCGGGCTTAAAAAAACACCCTTACAATCAGTACAAATTAACATACATACATTTGAATGTGTACTTTATTAATTTTTTATTAGATATTTTGTTTTTCTGTTTTTATTCATTATTTTAATCAAATAAATACGATTCTTAAAAACTAACCTTAGCTATTTTTTTTTATAAAATTCTTGATTGGTTTAAAATGAGCTTTTAAATAGAAAAATATGACTAGAAATTTTTGAATTGGTTTGCGCAACAACTCAGTTATCGCAACAGCCCAAAATTTCTATTGGTTGCGTTCACCGAGGTTGCACTGTATATACAACATAAAAAATATATATACAACATAAAAAATTTTATTAAACTTGAAATAAGGTTTATTGAAAAAATTATAAATTATTAATAAAATGTTTTATTCATTCAATTAATACGATTATTAATTAAAAAATTTATAATTGTTTTTACAATTCTAGTTATTAATTCTGCGATATCACAGGAAATTTGAAAAAAAAATATTTGAATACCGGGATTTTTGTTATTAAATATGAAAATAATTTTTTTCTGTGTATAAAAACCGTACTGAAGTAGATAAAATATTGTTGGTCGGTCATTGTCATATTAGTTATTATTATATATCGTCGGTCACAGGTTGACAACTCTTAACTCACAAAAAAATCGAATCGGGTTTTTGATGCCAAAAGATTGTGCTTGTCCTTCTGCATGTTAGTACGTTTCATTTATATGTTTAAACAATTTCCTTCCCTACTTCTCCTACTAAATTTGTTATTTTTATTTACTTCCAACACGGTTTAACAACGCAGTAATAACGTTTTTTTGTCTTCTGAAAAGTACAAAAAACATATTAAGGCGATATGTATGTAGTATACTTAGAAATGTTTTATTATATTTTATTGTTTGGATTACCTTTTAAATTTCAATAATTTTTTGTGCGGAAAAATTATTCTAAAATGTATTGTATGTATAAATTGGAACTGTATATACAGTTTGTCAATAATGAGTTTTCACATTGAAAATAAACACGGTTAAGTTAATATAGTAGCAATTAAATTATACTTTTTGTTAAAAAAAAATATATTTTATTTATGTATATCCTAAATTTATAGATATTTAAGGAGATCATGCTGAAAAAACTACTAACCAGTTTCAAATAAGGAAGAAATACAACAAAAACAAATTTATGCTTCTTTTAACATTGCCAAGAAACTCTGTAGGGTGTTAGCATGATCCAATAATAAGGTCTATGCAAGGTCATCTGATTATTTTTTGCTCATTTACCTTTTATACCATTTTCATCATGAAGTTGTCAAAATTTGTTTACATTTTTATGGTGCCATTGTTGTTTTTTATTTGTTTACCTTTTAAACAAGCATTGGTTTTGTACGTGATCAGTTTTGTGCGTGCTGTTTTTGACAAACTCATGATGGTGGGTTTCTTATTGTTGTGTTTGTTGTAGAGTTGCATAGACCTTATTATTATTGGATCATGGATGTATGTTAGAAAACTGTTTGTTTTTTCCTTTATTCATTCAACTTGCGAACGATTTATTTTGCATATTAAATTTTTGCAAGAGTTTTCTACTCCCGCAAAAAACCTGGTTGATTCAAACATAATTTAAGAGCGAGTACTAGCATTGAATTATACGGTTACAGTCAAATCATATAATTATTAAAAATCTATCCATAATATTATATTGTTTTCTAATTTAACAATAATATTATGTATTATAATCAAACATTTCTTAGAATAATTAGAGATATTATATTGAACTTTCATTAAAACAATTGAAAAGTTTAAACAATAACTCAATAATAAAAAAATTAAAAACATTCTTACTTTACCATTACTAAATAGGATGACTTTCTTTCATGTCTAATTGAAGTTGTAACAGGTATGTAGAAACAACAAGTATACATTTAGTATAGACTGATGCCATACAACGGTTTTTTGACCGAGTGCTGTTAAGTTAATAATTAGATAGTGTTTTTCAAAATACTAAATATTTTATATAATCAGTAAAATAATAATTATTTTTTTAACGCATATACTGTATTTGTTTATTTATTTTATTTGGTTAAAATAATAAATAATATTGAAATAATATTAAATATTTCTAGTCCCTCGTATCCAGTACTGATCCGTTCTGCTAGTCTGATGAATGACAAATTGCCCCAAATAGTACTCTCAATATAAAAAATAATAAAATAAAATTTCTAAAACTTAAAAAAAGAAATGGGTTAACTCGGATTTGAACTTGAGCCAAACAACTTTTTTCTATATACACAAATATAACTTCGACTATTTAATGTGATTATTTTTCGAAGTAGTGACCCTAATTCTTCTGCGAATGTCTTCTAACCTACGAAGTTTCAATAAAACCAATTTCACAAAATTAGATACACTCGTACAGTTCCAACAAAATTGGACCTTTGTTGTCAAGCCTAATAATACAACCTAAAATATATTGCAAGGTCTCTCTCCAGCTTAGGAATAGTAGACAGATGAAGAAAACATATTGCGCATCTTCCACAACATTGTCATTAAAACTCGGAGCAAACGGAACACTCTCATGCCATAAATGGTATAAGTACCTAAAAGAAACATGTCCATTCAACAACTGTGTAATATAAAATTTCAAGTCACAATTTCTTCTGGCTAACTATATTCTTATGTCAGGTTTCAGAGAATACTTACATCTACCTTTGTAAGTCGCAGTCTAATGTGCTTGCCGCTTAATTAAAGGCAAATCTATCGCATCATCTGCCACGTAGGCTGCGGCCTGTATTTCGATGGGAATCGTACCAGCAATGACGAAAGTGAATATCAGGTTCACATATGTAGCCAATCTCAGTTACCTGACCATGTTGGTGATGCGTATCAGACAATCCTTCTTTCTAAATTAGTGAGCCACTTCCTCTGAAGTTACTTTCAACCTTGACGCAGAGCAGGTTTTTGATGCCTTAGAGCCTATTTATTTCAAGTGCTCCTGAAAGGATAGACATGTATCGATCACGTCTTCAAGGTATTTTAGATATGCATTGGATTCTGTGGACGATATTCCAATACAGAGTCTTATGATTTCTCTGGTTTTTCGATTACTTATCAGAACCGAACTTACGATCTGTATGCTAGCGTTCTTAAAGCTTTCCGCCTCTAGCAACTCTTTGTTTCACATACTAACGCTATGTCGTCTACAAACTCAACTAATTTTACCCTTCCAGTAAATTTAGTCACTGCACTCCATCGTACATTACTTTCCACAACAGTTAGCCAAGTGCTGATCTTTGGGGCAAAATTTTGCGCTTCCTAGTTCCAGCATCATTATCTTAAGCTAGCTCCATATTTCAAAAATCATCTTGTATAATTGCCATTAGGTTATGATTAGGTTGACAGACAGACAGGTGAAGTAAAGGATTGTGCAAACCTGAGAAGAAAAAAGAGACAAGTGGTGATTTAAGAGATATCAGAAGAGTATAGAGCAGGAGAGTCGGTGATGAAGTAGGAGAAACATAACAGACTAAAAGAGAAATAAAAGGTTTTCGTGCAGGATGCAGGGTGTCAGCAAAAAAACCATGCACTGCTCGCGATGAAGGAACTAATATTCTTGAGTTTCATATTTGATGGCTCCGAAAGGCTACTAAAGCATCTTTGCCTAGGAAGCGGAGGTATTGATGCTCCAGTGAGGGACAAAGACAGGGAAGATTACTTATTTTCTCTTCTTCCTCCCCGTCCTGACAGCTGAAGCAGTAGTATGGTATGTCCATCCTTTTAGCATGGATTCTAAAGGTTCAGCGTCCCGTGAGTGAAGCTACAAGAAACTGCAGTTGTTTACTTAAAAACGTGAAAAGTGGCTTTAATCTATCAGTATCGATGCAAGGCCAGAGGGTTTTCGCTATTAGGCAGGTCGACTCAGTTGCCACATGGTATCTTGGTATATCTAGCCGAGCTAAGGCAATAATAATATGTACCACAACGACAATAGCACTCTCTGTTGACAATAGCACTCTCTGACGCCAAATTGGTGTTCTGAAAAACTATTGCTAGCTTAAATGCATGTTTCAAGTCTTCTACATATTATTCTCTCCAGAAGTTTCTTAAATGTATAGTCTAAGGACGATTCACTGAGATTTATTACGATAATCGTATCGTTAAAATAAATATAACGAAAATTTATCGAATTTGCTATTCAGTAACACTTTTAATGATATTCGCTGTTGTTATTTTCACTGAAATAGTCTGCAACACTTTACAGAATACTTTGGGAAATGCATACAATATACATCCATATGTATTTTTTACAATGCTTGTGCATTTATTTAAAAATTTAATTTCTTAATAATAGTTTATATATAAAAATCACGACTTATGTATATGGCAATATCTATATAATAGTATTGAGATTGCCTAAAATAAATTATTTACAAAAGAGAATGTCTAAAAAATATCGCATTGAGAAATCGAAATATATATGTTAATGATTGCTTATATATTAAAATTACGACTTATGTGTGATCTAATTTGTTAAATAATACGGTTAATAGTTGATATTCCTGATCACTAGTATTCACCGTCAAAAGTGGTAAAATTGAGCAAAGAACGCTGATGAGATGGTGTAGCGACCTCGAAATCAGTACTGATTCGTTCTGCTAGTCTGATGAATAATAAAAAAATTGTTCTCTTAATAAAAAAATATTGAATTTATGCAAAAAATTTTATAATAAAATGAAATAAAAAATTAGAATAAATAATGGGTAAAATCGGGTTTGAACTTGAGCCAAATTAATTGTTTCAATATACATATATACAATATATAAGTTCGACTAATTACTTACAAACATTAATTTTTCTTAAAATATTTATATGACGCTTTTTCCCTCTCACTTGCGAAGGATAATATCTAAAAAAATATCGCATTGAGAACTTAAAAGTTTAAGATATATCCTTAGTATATAATAGTAGCAAAGCAACTGCAGAAATATGTTGGTCCTGTATATTGAAATCGTCTCGTGTCGGCCAAATATAAGCCGTGCTTGTAAAACATTTCTCCACTGATGTTTCTAGAGATATAAGAAAATTAGTGAATTACTTATTCTATATTATCTCACATCTCATGAAGAGTGGAATCAAACTGATAAACTAAAAAAAAATCATATATACATATATTTTTCAGTTCAAAAAATAAGATCTTTGAACAGAAGCATTTTGCTGAAGGCAGAAGAAAGTCTTCATTGTACCAACAATTGCATAGAAGTATATCTTGAATACATTAACGTCCAGCTCCCTTAGTTTATTGAAATGAAAGTAAAGATATTCTTTTCGGAAAATCATTGGCCAAATGTTGTGAATTTTTAAAAAATGCTTAGAATTTGAAAACAATCGGTCATCTACTTTTTAAATTGCTTCTTCAAATGTAGAAAATTTTTTTATATGATGCAGTGAAAATAATGTATTAATGTATGGATCGTTTTGCATTGTATTATGTGGCTGCGAATTAACACATGTTCTGGCTAATGCGTTTAAGACCCTTCTTTTATAAGGTTTATAAGGTGTTGATATTTTCTTTTAGGTTCGGTGCTTAAGAAATTGTTACGATTCCGCATGGTAGCGTCATTATATTTCCCTCTTTGTCTATTTCTATAAAAGTATCTGGACATTTGCGTGATGACTTTAGACCAATATCTTTGTAAACACTCTTCGGTATATAATACGATATTACACGTAACTCATCTACCGCAGCATTAACAAAAGCTTTCAAAATTTTACCGAAGTTTTATTTTTCATTTAGACTCTGTGTAATTTAAGGGCAGAACTTAAACCAAGGAATTTCAAAATTGTAAAAAAAAATCACAAGCTCTAGAATTATTATTTTTTTGTGATCCCGAATTTGTATTTTCGTCATCACAGAAATAAACTTTCTAATTATAACTGAGAGTTTTAGGGAATCCTTGCTCATCTGCAGAAATGGGTACAATTCATTGCAATAATTTTCGATTAAATATTTTTATAGACAATTAACAACTCAAATTTGTTTATTTTTTCCGGAGAAAGATTCATATAAGTTTGTCTCAACTTATTAAATTTAAAAGAGTTGAGGGTTTTTAGCTAGTCTACATACATGCATTTCATTGATGCAACCAAATTTTTTTAAATTATTCGGATTAATTATTTTAACCAAATTTGTGTAAAACTCATGTACGGCACTGTAATCAACTTTTCTTCTTAATCGATTTCCAAAAAGTCTTGTTAAAAAAATGCAAGTTTATTTGCCAAAAACTTAATATTTTTAAAATTCTTACATTTGTTTGCAATACATTGGTGTTTGTATTTAAAATGCATGTTCAAAAATAAACACATTATTATTATATGCGTAAAATTAAACGAACTATAGGGTGTCCGCCGGGAAGTTTTTTTTTGTTTATAATTTTTGATTAAATGAAAGAGAATGGATCTCATATTAATAAATGTTTTATTTAATGTCGGCAATTATGTATGGAATACAATATCAGATAATTGTCCCTCTATTAGTGTCACAAATGCGAGCCCTTTTGAGCACATTTTTCATTACATTCTCACACATTTCACGCGGTATTTCATTAATTTCATCACGAATATTTTGTTTGAGTTGCTCAAGCATTTCTGGTTTGTTTGCATAAGCCTTGCTTTTCAGATATCCCCACAAAAAGAAGTCCGGAGCAGTCAAATCAGGCGACCGTTGAGGCCAATCAACATCACCGTTTCCTGAAATAAGTGGTTGTGGAAAGAGGTCTCGCAGTAATTCCATTGTAATCCTGGCTGTATGCGATGTGGCACCGTCTTGTTGATACCACATCTTAATCAAGCCCAAAGCATGCAATTGTAATATCACGATATCGCTCCCCATTCACAGTTACCGTTACGCCGATTTCATTTTCAAAGAAGTAAGGTCCAATGATTCCTCCGGACCAAATTGCACACCAGACTGTCACTTTTAATGGATGCAAAGGTGACTGATGAATAATTTGAGGGTTTTCCATTGTCCAGAACCGACTATTCTGTTTATTCATTATCCATTCAAATGAAAATGTGCCTCGTCACCAGGGTTGCCAGAGAAAGACAGATTAAATGTGCTAGATTGCCAAAAACAAAATTCTAAAATGTTCTACTGTAGTATTCAATTAAAAAAAGTTTATTTATTTATTTATTTTTTGTTTTGCTTAGAGCTCATTAAAAGCTCCTAAGCTGTGACTTTATTAATTGATTGTGAGCTCCTCTGGGAGCTCCAACTTTATTAGAGCTCAGCGAGGAGCTCTTTAAGATGTTTGCTAATTAATTGAATTTTAAAATAAAATACATTGTCTTATATACTAGTTATGAGAATAAATCTTAAGGGTACCTTAGAATAAGAGCGAAAAGAAAAGATATATTTTATTAGTTAAAATTATTCTTTTAGTTTCCCACGGTGGACATGCGGCGTGTGTCTCGTCAGTGATTTGTAATAATTATTATTGCTTATATTCACCTATGCATGCAAGTGTTTATTAAATAAGATTTATTTAAGTGCTTTATGCCGTTGCCTCTGAACAAATGCATGGGTGTCAAGTAACCGTCACCAAAACATTCCAGTTGTAGTCTGGCAATGCAATTCGACACTGCTGTATGCACTGGTAAAACATTGTTGGTTATAGCGACAGTTAGTTCACGCTGCACCTCCACCTTTTACAAGAATGTTCATATAACGTTAGTTTTATGGACATTCTTTTACAAAAAATAAAAATCTTACTGAAGTATAATGAAAAATTAATTATTTAGTTTAATTATAATATATATATAGTAGCGCGCATACTGTTTTTAATTATTTAATATTATATAACTTAAGTCTATTTTTATGAACTATTTGTTCTTTGTTTGTTTTCTTATCAACTACGGTTACATTATTTCTTAAATCTATATTTTTTATTTTATATGGTCCCTTATATTGGGCATCTAATTTATGACCTACTTCGTTTTTAATTAATACTAAATCTCCTAATTTAAAATTATAGTCTAGTATATTCCTATCATAATGTAATTTTTGCCTAATTTTATTTCTATCTAATAGTTTATTTGCTCTATTGAGTGCTACTTCTAATCTATATTTTGCCTCTTTGGCATAGTCATCTATATTGTATAAAGGTGTGATATTTTCTATATCATTAAATTGTTTGAAATTATTTGGAAGTTTACCAAATACTAACTCGTAAGGACAGTAGTTGTGTGTTGTCGATGGAGTAGTGTTAAAGCAGTATGTGAAATACTTAAGCCATTCGTCCCAGTCAGTTCTGTCGGTTGATATATACGAACGAACGTATTCATTAAAAGTTCTGTGACTTCGTTCTATTGTACCTAATGTCTGGTGGTGGTAAGCTGTTGATGTTAATTTTTCAATTTTTAGTAAGTCACATAGTTCTGTTATTATTGAATTTTTGTATTCAGTACCCATGTCCGAAATGAACGTCTTCATTGGTCCATAGGTGAGAATAAAATTCTCGAAAACTGCTTTGGCTACACTTTTCGCGCTTTTGTTAGGTATTGGTATAGTTACTAAATATTTTGTAAGGTCACATATTATTGTGACTGCATATTCATTGTTATTAAATGATGAAGGAAAGGGGCCAATGGTATCTATAATCACCGTGTCAAACGCTTGTGTAGGCGTCGGTGTAATTATCATTGGACCTTTTGTATGTTTTGTTATTTTGGCTTTTTGACATTTTTGGCAAGATTTGATGTATTTTGTTACATCTTTTGTTATATTTTTCCAATAGTAGTATCTTTTGATTTTATTTAGAGTTCTAGAAACACCTGAATGTCCGCCTTGTGCAGGGTCATCGTGGTATTGTTTCATTATGTTCTCTATAGTTTTAGTATCATTCTTTATGTGGGTCACCTGGTTCAGTAGCGCTACTGTTAAATTTTTCAAATATTTATTGCCCATTTCTTTAAATTCATTTGTAGAGATAAATTCGAAAATTTTCTCACTTGGTGCCACTTGTAATTTATTTATTTTGAGTTTACCGGCCACTTTTTCTAGCCTAGAGAAGAATTGTCCTAAGTCAATTTTCCCATTAGTAAATAACTCGTTAATATTTATATATGTTAGTACCGTTTTGCCTTGCTTAATATAGCATTTTGTTGGGCTAATTCTTAGTTTGTTATATTTTCTGACGTCAGAGTTGTTTATTGGTACGTATATTTTGGGCTTAATTTCTTCATTTAATTGATACTTGTTACTATTATTACTATTTGTTATATTTTGTGTCTTTTTAGCCATTGATCTTGTAGTTATTTTTAATATATTATTATTATTTTCATTTAGTTCTATTAATTCACTAATATTTATGCGTGACAATGCATCCGCTATATAATTGTCTTTTCATTGCCTGTGTTGTGTGTGCGTTAAAATTTGTTTAAATAATTTATTTTACTTAGAGATTTTTCTACTATTTTTACTTTTATAAAAATTTTTATAAATACAAAATATATTGTAAATGAAAATAATTAATACAAGTAAATAAATATATGTTTTGCAACAATTTTAAAACTATCGTTTTTATGACCATTAATTAACATTACAAATTTGTTTTTTTTTTCGCCACGAGCGGTTAACGCTTACTGGCCCTAGTGTGCGGCTTTAGCGCACTACCGTTAAGATAAAAATATTTAAGTATGTCATTAATCTAAAATTTTAGATCATGTACATCTGATACGAATTTATGTGCCAGTAGGCTTCATTGAGGAGCTTACGTCTTTTGATGGACAGGTCTCTCATTTATCCTTGTGTCATCGTCCTAGTTTGGTGGTGGTGTGCTGATATTGTTTTCTGGTACGTGAGTATGGTGATGATTCCATTCCAATTTTGTAGTCCAGTTTCCAATTGTTGAAAGCAGTTCTTTTAGTGTATAATATTTGAATTGTTGGCAGTAGTTACGGCTTACTCTGCCTTTTGGCCAGGCGGTCATCTTCCTCTGACGGATCGTTTTAGGCTGGTCCGTCAGGAACCATTAAATTTTAAATATTAAATTTTCTTTGGGTGCTCTTTGTTAAGCACTCCAAAGTTTGGCAGGATCGCCATGTAGTATTCAATTAAAAAAAGTTTATTTATTTATTTATTTTTTGTTTTGCTTAGAGCTCATTAAAAGCTCCTAAGCTGTGACTTTATTAATTGATTGTGAGCTCCTCTGGGAGCTCCAACTTTATTAGAGCTCAGCGAGGAGCTCTTTAAGATGTTTGCTAATTAATTGAATTTTAAAATAAAATACATTGTCTTATATACTAGTTATGAGAATAAATCTTAAGGGTACCTTAGAATAAGAGCGAAAAGAAAAGATATATTTTATTAGTTAAAATTATTCTTTTAGTTTCCCACGGTGGACATGCGGCGTGTGTCTCGTCAGTGATTTGTAATAATTATTATTGCTTATATTCACCTATGCATGCAAGTGTTTATTAAATAAGATTTATTTAAGTGCTTTATGCCGTTGCCTCTGAACAAATGCATGGGTGTCAAGTAACCGTCACCAAAACATTCCAGTTGTAGTCTGGCAATGCAATTCGACACTGCTGTATGCACTGGTAAAACATTGTTGGTTATAGCGACAGTTAGTTCACGCTACACTACGGTTAAAAAAATAGTTCTAGTTTTTGTAACATTGCTTTTTAATAATATAGTTAAAACAAATTTAAATTTGAGACATCTGTACATTTTTAACAAATTTTTATCATTTGTATAAAGTATTGATATTAAATTTCTTTAATTTTATTTGATATTTTAGTTGTGTAAATATATTTACATACAAAATTAATTTTATTTAATATAAAAACTTTTAAAGGTACACATATTAGATCAAATTTTTGTAATCAAAAAGCTTTAACATATTTTAACTAAAGTTGTTAAGAATATTCAAAATATCAACCATATTATTTGCATCTTACTCGCAGGCTAACTCATTTTTTATATATATTGAACTGATTTTTTACAATATCCTCCTGATATATGTATCTAAGGCAGGGACATAACTTTTATGCCCAATATTTATTTATAAAAATCTTCAAAGAATTATTGTTCATGGCATTTTAAAATAAAAATCTCTTAATAACAGTCAAAAATGAGGAATATTTTGTTGGTCTTCTTATAACTATTATAAAAGATTTTAATTTATTTGGGTCTTTCATACCACTTATAAAAGAACTTTATTTTTTCAGCCTTCCCATAACCATTACAGAAGATTTTTATTTTTCTAGGTCTTCTCGCGACTTACTTAGTGTGAGCAAGCTCTAAAAAGCCCTAATTAAATAATGGCTAAGCAAAGACAGAAAAAATTAAAAAAAGAAGACCAACATAAATAAAAATCTTTCATAACAACTATGAGAGGCGTAAAAGATTTTTAGCTTTTTCTAATTGTTATTTTAGGACCAACATTTTTCCAGCAATTTCTTCTTTGACCAAGTGAATATTTAAAAATAACAGCAGCTTTTTTGGGTCTCTGGACTAAAGCATACCAGCATACATTGTCTAATTTCACACCCTCTCTTTTTCGTATAACCGGAAATAACAATTCTTTGTTTCGTATATTTCAAAGATGTAAAAAACCTACGACAAAGTTGCACAAAAGGTAGCATATATGTATATTTGTAAGTTTTTATACAGTAAGTTTTTATACATATATACTTAACTTGATATTTTGTATATGTATAATTTTTTAAAAAAATTCTGCGATATAAAAAAGTGCTAAAAATGCTAAAAATTATAAAAATATGCTAAACTAGCATTTAGCATTTTCTTTTAAACTCTTAGTGCTAGATCTGAAAAAATAATGCTAGATCTAGCACTAAAAGTGCTAAAATGGCAAGCCTGCTCGTCACTAATTATGATTTTTTCATGAAAATCGGGGTTGTCATGGGCGAGCTGTAACATCCTATTGGCATATGTACGGAGGCGTAAATTGTCTTGTGGAAAAAGCTCTTGTGTCAACTGAATCTTAAATGGAAACAAATGCAAATCCTTGTGCGAAATTGTGGCCAATTGAAGACCAAGCTCCTGAGCACGGCGTCGAATTGAGATTAATGGATTGTTTTGAACACTTTCTTGAGCACACTAATGTTTTCAGCCGATCTTGCAGTACGTTGTGGTACATGCTTGGGCGTATCACCTACAGCCCCTTTTTTCGAAATCATTCACTACACGATAAATAGTGCGTTTTGTTGGTACGTTGTTTCTCCCAAAAATTTCACGTAACTTTCTCATCGTCACAGTAATCGTTAACAGTTTTAAACAGCATTTCAAATTTTGTTTAAGCAATATTCGCTAAAATTGTATTGATAATATAATTTTAGTTTAGAAAACGTTTTTTAAACCTTGTGTAAAAAAGCAAATTTAAAAATTGCCTGCTCCCATGTTTAAAATTATTTTAAAATGACATTATTGCTTTTTGCTTCGTGTTTATTTAGATTTTTAACTTTGTCTAATATAGTGGTCATAATATCAGAACAATTTTAAAAATAATAAAATAATCAAAATAAAGCCAAATAAGTTATTAAATTTTGTAAATAAAAATGGATTCGCTGTATTTAATAAGAGAAATAGGTTAGCACATATGCAGGGCTCAGAGCTAAAGTGAACCAAGTCACAAAGAGACAATTCGAAGATATTTTGAGTTTCAGTAACTAAATTGCCATAAAAAACATATCAAATGAGAGCTATTTACTTAGTCCATTACAGAACTAAATAGAGTTAAACTTTGAGGAGAATTTCGCACTAGTTTTGAAATTTTTCGTATTTTATGACTTGGTTCACTTCAGCTTTGAACGCATCAAAATATAGCCGGCATCGAAAGCGGTTCACCTGGTGATTTATGGTTGCCCACGAAACACACGAGACCTCAACCAACAGATGCATATGGTACAATAGAATTTCAAGGAGGAGCACATCCTACAAAAGCTCAAGTAATAATACATTTTATAATTGTGTGCTTATCGAAATTGTTTCATTTGCAGTATTGAATTAAAAGAAATCTTCCGAACATTGGTATGATTTATAAGAATTGTTACTTAAGTGTTAATATGTACAAATTTTCAATATATGTAACTTGTTTTTACAGAATTTCCAATAAATACTAAAAGCTGTCGAATTTTGCTCTTTTAGGCAATTGTTAGGGTTCCGTATACCAAGTGTAAAAATTAAACACCATTGTTTTCGTCAAGATGACTTGAGATGTATTATGGTCGCTGAAATAACAAAAACTAAAAATAAAAATGGTGTATAGACAATAGATAGTACTTTTGACAAAAAGCTGTATCTTTTGAACCGAAATAGGTAGAGTATTGATATTTTGAAATACCCAATTCCTATGGTTGCTGTAAATAATAAAAATAAAATAAGCTCAAATATTCGCTATTTGACAGCGGTAAATTAGAAATCGTATATTGGAAAAATTAAAAAAGCAGTAATAAATTTTCATAACGTAAATAATCTTTAAACATAAAAAATTATCAAAACAATAAAAATCCATCACAACTGAAACAAGTAAGAGAGATACATTCGGCTGTGCCGAATCTTATATACCCTTCACCATAGTATGGAGCGACGAAAGAAGCCACAATCACGAAAATTCACGCTCACGAAATACGAAAAAAATTAAAAAAATAGGAATTTAAATGGAAAAATTTACAATAAAGCAAAAAAATTGCCACTCACCGTCTCACGGACGCATCCTCACATGATGGAAACAAAAAATTTATCACGATCATGTATTATTGGTTCTCATCTCTATTTCATAGTAAAAACACAGCTTTCAAAGCAACACTGGAAGCATGAGTTTACAAGGCATTCTCGTGTTGCTTTGCAAACTGCGTTTATGAAGTCAGCCATAAATTAGGAATTTCGTAACAAATTTGTAACACTTTCTTGCCTAGAGTGCATTATAAAAATATTAACATCCCCTTATTAGCACTTATATCATTCTCCACACATCATTTGTTTTAATGAAGGTTTAATATAATATCTCCAGTTGTTCTAAGAAATATTTGGGTAAAGTTCCCTGATGATCTGCATTAGCAACAGTGAAATGCGCATAGGAACAAGCTATACCCCTCAATAATCAATTGCAATTTGTGTTTAACAAAATGGTTAATGTTTTACTAAATAAGTAAAATATTAATTTTGGGAAAAAGTGCGAATAAAAAATTTAAAACACTAAAACCTTTTTGGTCTCAAATCCAACCCATAATTCGGCTTATTTTCGTAATATTTTACCATTAATCCGCATCCAATTCCGTAGTGCGTGTTATCGACAATGCGATATTCCGCAAAACTATGAATTTTTTTATGTGAATGTAAGACCAGTTAATTTAACATAAATATGAAGAAATCAATTTTTTATCTCGTAAGATCTTAACTTATCATTTTATATATGTTAAATTGGGGGAAAATACGAAAATATGCAAAAAAATAATATACAAATATGTATGCATATACTATTTTTGGAAATTTTCCCCAAACATTCTGATCTAAAAATCCAAAGTTCATATGTATGTATATGATAGGAACTGATTGTTAGAAAAATATTTGATGAATTGCGAACTATTCTTAAAATACATTTTTTATGACTACCAACCAGTAGGTTGTTGGATTGAACCCAAGGCAACCGACTTTAATTATTTTCAGTCTAAACCCTCGTAGAACTCCATACAAGAGATCTGCTTCATAAAATTGACCGTAGGACAGTCGGGGCCATAAAAAAACAACAGAATAGGAAATATAACAAAAAAAAGTCTTTCGGCTATATCTCATTAATTATTGCATCGAGTTTTGTTATTTTCAAACCGAACTATTCTATGAAAAATTCCAAGGGAATATCCTTAATTCTAAATACACCAAAATGTAGCAGACGGACAGACGGACATCGCTCATTCGACTTCTCTATCTATAAGGATTCAGAATATATGCATTTTATGGGGTCTTAAATGAATAATGAAGAAATTACATACGGAATGACAAACCTATATATCCCCTCTCCAAATTTTTCGTGAAGGGTATAAAAATTATCTTTTTTTATAGAAACTAATGCCAAAATTTCAAATGGACTTCAAAAGAAACTTTTCAAGAAAAGGAGCGATCCGCTTTCCATTCCCGATAACCAGCTTAAACAGAAATATATTCTTCATTCCATTTTTCAGAACGTTTGTGCTTTTTTTGCCATATTCTTCTCACTTTATTTGTAAATAAACAATCAAAAGGAGGGGTCAAAATATTAAAAACAATAAAAATAATAATTGTGGTAGGGAAATAACTAGTGATGCATACACACTCCAAAAAAATAAAATAAAACTTGTTATTCTAGTGATTTTTAATACTAATGATTAAACAAAAAATATAAAAAAATTTAATTTATATATGACTGGAAAAAAATATAGCGACATTTTAACAAGGATGGTGTTGACCGTGGCAAATTTATGACACTTTTAGATTATTTTTAAAAATATGTTTTTATAGAAATTTGTATACGAAAACAACTATCGAAAACAACAAATCTTAATAAAATTACAAGAAATTTAATAAATTTGTATAGTGCAAATTTCATTCATCTATAAAATTTAAAATATGAATTTTACTAATCCAAATTATACAAAAAATGTGATTCGTAAAGATATTTTGTTTTCGGCAAATTTAGACAAGCGACATAAAACATGTATTTACATGGAAATAATAGCCCCAGTAATTACTATCGAATGAAATTAAAAAAATACTTATTAAAGTTAGAATATAATTCAACTTTATTATCCTTTACCATTTCGTATTAAGTGCGCTTGTGGTGAAGGCGTGTCTGTAGACTTAAGATTGTTTTCGTAGCTGAGAAATACAAAGCGAAAAAATCAAGGCTTGTTAGCTAATCTACACAAACACTGTTATTTTTGTTTTTTCTAAACAAAATACGAAAGAAATCACATTAATTTATTTTTATTGAATTCAGATATTAATTAGTTATAAACAATGAAATGTAAACAAACTTTGCCATACCATCAAAAATCATCAGATCATTCAAGGTTACCAAGTTTCCATATTGCTCGATAAAGATTATGCAATCAGTTCAACGTTAAAAAGACCGATTGAACTAAGTGAACGACATAGTTCACAATTTAAGGATTGAACTAAAATGATCGACCACTAAAAAAAATTAGATGGCACAAGCCTATCGCGAATTTATAATCGGTGTTTTGCAGAACTAAGATGCAAGTGACAGTTAAGGAATATAGTATTGCCCCAATATTATTAAAAAACAAATTATTTGTTTAGTTAAAATACTGATTATGAATAACAATTTTCAGAAAACTTTTTTTAATCTTAACATTTTTTAATCTAATATATATTTGAAACCTCAATTACATTTTTTTAGAGCGTATCTATCATATACAGCGGCCGATAGGAATATAGGTCGTCTAGGGGCTTACTAATTTTGGGCAAGAGTATCGGTTTTGGACTTTTCCATGTTGCAGTAAACGAGTCGTGACTCAAGCATTCACTTATTGATTTTCAAAAATAATCGGGAAAAAGTTTACCGATCTCTTCTATATTTGGAATACAATCTAATCCCGTTGACTTCTTGTCTTCGAATTTTGAAACAGCACCTTCTGTTTCAGATATCGTAGCCACAGGAAAGTTGAAAACTTAAGAAGGATAGACGTGATTCCATGAAGGCATCTTCTGTTGAGGAAAAATATGGTCTACAATTTTCTTGAGAATTGACCCTTCTCTATCGGATGGTGGTTAGTTGCTTGGTTACCAGTTTATTGTAAATCCCCAAGGATTATTCTTGACTTCATCAAATATATTATGGAAGAATTGGAAGGATACTTTCCTCCTATCCTTGTATTTTGAAGGTGAATACTAGTCTATAAACCAGTCCCGCGTTCTTGTATATTGTCTCCTCGCACGTAAACGCTTTGATCTCAAGATAGGAATAACATCATTCCACCATTTTGACCATTTGGTTCAATGTCTTCCATCAGCTTGCAAATATATCCTTGTCGAATGTATTTACTTTACATCCTTTCAAGCTTGGTGTTAGTACTGTTCACGGACATCTATGATTATAGTGCTGTGGTCACTGTGAGTATATACGAGTATATCTGATATTCTGCAGTTTACTTGGCTTGCTACGGAATTTCCAGCAAATGCGATGTCTATAATTGACGCATTTTCATCCCTTTTTAAATGTTTGTTCACTTCCAGTGTTCATAAGATCAGCGACGAAAAAGCTTACAGGAGTAATCTGCCTCTTGTGTTTGTCCAGGGACAGCCGCTCTCAAGAGCCCACGCATCGAAGTCTCCTCCTATTATAACAAGATTTCAAGTGGATGTATCGGGCACTATGCTGTCAATTATAATTAGAAAAGAATATCTAGGGGGAATATAGCAGCTGAAATATGCTAGGATATACCCATATTGTGGTATTATTGTATCCCGTAGAGTTAAAGTTCTAGTATTCTTGATATTGGACCCGTATTATTAGAATCCCAATTTGCAGATCCCATGTTACTATATCGCTCACTCAGCACAACACCATCTTCATTCAAGTCCCGAAGACCTTGTTTAAGTAGCTCTTGATCTGCTTGGAAGTGATTGAGATTTATTTGAAATATTCTCATTTTGATCCCTTAAACTTTGCTTTAAACATTAAGTTTCTGTAACACTTTTTATAGGATGTAGGGTGTATATATGTTTGTATGTATTTAAATTTTATAAAAATCAGTTAAGTGTTTTTTTACAGAACCTTATTCGAAATCATGTTTTCGAATATGTAATACAAATCCCTCTTTTTTAAAAAGAAGGTTCTTGGGTACTCTATAAGTTATACCAATAATACCTTATTTTATTACATTTGTTGCCGTACAGTTTTCTAACCAATAACCTACCATTTGCTTATAAATTGTAAAAGGAATGTTTTAACACATGGTTCTGAATAATTTTTAAAAATTAAGTGACAATTGTTGTTAAAAGTTTCTTGCATCAAAACACCTAATTGAAATTCATAAGATTGCTAAAACCTTAAAAAGCTTGCGAAAAAAACAATTACAAACATTTCAAAAGCATGCGTAGAGTTATCAAATATTCGACACATCCAAAACAAATTTATGAATTTTTCCAAAACCGGTTCGATTAACTAGTTTTTATGTGTAATGTTAATACAAAAATTGAGATTTAAATTCATTAAACCAAATAAAAAATTGATAAAGTACCATTCAAAATTTTTAAATTAAATAGATTCATATCATAACTTAAATTTACATTCATATTGAATAAGGAAATAATATGTTTTAATATATTTCAGGTCAGCTGATCAAATAATTATAATAATAATAATTGTATATGTATATATTCGAGATGGGATCGTGAGTGACTTTTCACTCACGCTCATGCACGCTCACGATAAAAAATTTAACTCATGCACGCTCACGCACGACCTCATATTTTTGGCTCACGCTCACGTGAGTGGAAACAAAAGTTAGTCACAATCACGACAACTCACGATCACAAAATACTCGCGAAAAAATCACAACCTATAAGTATTTATACATTAAAATTTCTGAATGCAAATATAAAAATCTTATATACAATTAAAAAATTCAATAATAAAAGAGAAAAATTATGTTTAACTTAGAAATATAGTTTTCTGAAACAATTTGTTAGTTTAGAAATACAATTTTTCAAAAACTGTCCACCAACAAAATTTTTTGATAGTGATTTAACTTATTTTTTATATTTTTTAAAGAATATTAGACTAGATATATAATTTTATAAATAAAATAAATGTATTTCGATGACCATTAGAGCACAAATTATTACAAAATCCTACCCTACCTCCCATAAAAGAAAAAAATAAAAAAAGGATTCGTTTTTTATCGCAACTCATCCTTTCATATAAACCAGATTGAAAAAACCGGAAAATTAAAAAAACCGTATTCGAAAACCGTTTTGACAACTCTTGGCAGGCGCGAGCACACAAAAGTTAAGAATTTAAAATAAATGCAACAATCACAGCTACAGTAATAAAATATGTAATTGCGTTTTAATAAACATTAATTTTGTTTTAAAACACCTGTGTCAAATAAATTAATCAATTCACAACAAACTAACAAATAAGCTCACACAGAGGAACGAAACCAGGCAACAGTGTTACCAAGTAATTTTCAATAAATATCCTCATCAAATCAATTAAATAGCCCACCGAATTTGCACTAATTAAAAATCTCCCCAAAAATATTTTGTATACTTTCTTATATATATTTTATTTTGTTATTTTCCATAGAAGTACTTTCATCTATTTAGAGGAAGCAGTGCGTTGCTTCCTCTAAAGAGCGTGAACTAAATGTTTTAAAATTTTCAGAACTGCTACTTATACTATTTCATATAAAAAAAGCAGATACATCTATATTTTTTGGCGAAAGAGTAGAGAAAATGATGTAAGATTTCTATAGTGGGTAGATGTGAGTCCTGAACATCGATTTCCTGCAAAACGTGAAAATTTAAAAATTTTGAGTTGACCCTCTTTAGAGGAAGCAGTTCGTTATGTATAAAAGTGCTGTTACCTCAAATACAATTCGTCAAAGTAAAAGCAAAAAATTTGTTATCAAATGATAACATCTTTGTCCCAAATACAATTTGGCCAATACCAAAACCAAACGAACGGTTCATTCTAGATTTTATGCTTATTTATAAGGAATACATTAGGAAAAGAAAATTATATATAAAGATGGATATTGGAAAATATACTCTTGTAAAATCACCCACACATGTTTGCATTTAGATGAATACTTCAAATTGAAAGTAAAACGCATTTTAATTTCTATATCTATAGCTCGAAAAAGAGTCTCTAATTTTTAACATAAATTTATTAACATTCTTTCTCACCGATCACAAAAATTTTAGGTTGGATGGTGCTGGTCCTTTCTGCTAGTCTGATGAAGAAAAAATTTTTCAAAATAGTACTCTCTTAATAAAATATGAATTTATCCAAAAATTTCAAAAATGAGTAAAAAATGGGTAAAACTCGGATTTGAACTTGAGTCAAACAATTTGTTTCAATAAATATATTTTTTTATCTCCTTATTCACAAACGAGTAATAAAGTTAATGTATGCATTAAAACCGGTTTTCCTATTTAAAAATCCAACATTAAACCTACAATAACTTAGTGTAACCACTAGGATCTTTGTATCTAAGCCAATCGTTCAGAAAAGTTGGTATTGATTGCTTATTTTCCTTCAGTCGTAGGACAAATGTACCTTTTCAATGGGTTTGTATATTATTGGGGAAATTGTCTGCCTTTACTAAATCAAATATTTCCAGTTCCAAGACATTTTCTTCAACAAATACCACTGCGTTGCGGTGGTCTTCCAACTTTTTCGCACGTGGTTTCTCATATACAGAGCTCAAACGACAAAACAAATTTAACTCCGGATTGATTTGAAATAAGTCTACGATTTACAGAACAAAAATCCGCATTTGACTTAAATAATTTTTTTCATTTAATCTCAAATAAAAAACAATTAAATTTTACTAAATTGCTGTTGGTATGCGATTTCAAATGCAATCATATTTACTTTAAAGAAAATCGCATTTGAATTAAATTATTTTGCTCTTGATTTATGGCATCTGCAATTTCGCTATTGCTCTAAATGCAGCGTATTAGCTGAATTTTTTGTGGTAAATAGAATATCATTTGAATCAAATACTTTTCATTTGGAACAAGTACAAATTCTCAACTGCAAAAAGTATTTGGCATAACTGCAATTTTTTTCTGTGTTCCTATCAAGAACTTGGTCCTCTTTTTGATCTAAATACTTTTAATGGCTGAAGTTTTTAGGTAGAAACTTGGCCTTATTTTTTACATATATGTTTTTGTGCGGTATTCCTTATTTAAAACACATTGAGGCTACTTTATGTAAATTTCGTCATGTCAATCGCTGTTTGTGTCGTTCGACGTTACCTTGCTTATCCCTTTTCAGAGAATATGCCCACTTGCACAATATCGCCTTCTCTCAAGAGAAGATATTTCGCCGTTCATAGCTGCTAACCACAAGTCTTTTCCATTACAGGAAAGTGCGTCGTCTATAATATGAGGGATTTTTATTTCTACTAGACTATTCAGCTCATTAAATTGTTTCCGCAGTCTTCAAAGCTTACCGACCCAAATAATCCTCCGACCCAAATGCCCTTTTCAATTAATTTCGGTTCTGGATCATCATTTGTCAACAGCTGTCAAAAGTCCATATAAAAAATGCATGCGAAATAATAGGAAAATATTACTGCTAAAGTTGTACTTTGTTCATTTTGTGAACACGTACGAAATGATGCTGGCAGCATTTTTACCAACTTCAAAAACCTCGTGGGTTTTTTAGCTGAAAAACTTCTGGCGAGTAACCCAGAAAATATTGAAAAAATGCTGAAACGACTTCAAAATATTAATATTATAAGATGGAATAATAACTACGTCCGATTCTACTTTTTTCTGGTTCAAAGTTTTAGAGTATGAGAACTCTGCAGGAAATAAAAAGTTCAAAGAGTTGCCTGAGCCTTGCTTACAGATATTATATATGCCATGGCTTAACGCAGAAGTTGAATGATTTTTAGCCAACTAAATATAAGCAAATCGAAGCTTAGGAATCGCTTAAAAACTAAAATGGAGAATGATATTTTAACAGTAAAGTAATTGAAACTTAGTAAAATCTTTTTAGCTCATACTATTTCTTTGTTTTAAGAATGGAATCGGAACATCTGATTTATTCATATTCCAGAAATGATACCGGCAAACATGAGCGGGTGGATGTAAATTGACGACCCAATTTATAAGAGCATTTTTAAAAAGTTTACGTTATGAAAATTAATTTTTATTACCATACGTATGAGTATGTATAAAATTTATTTCATTCACTTTTTAACATTTAAACCATAAAAATGGAATATATTGTTTATATAAAATTTAGCGGTTGTATTTTTATTCAGCGCCTATCTGGCGGGAAATGGCAACAACATTTTGACAACACTGCTTCTGACCGTTGTCACATTAGCATCAAACTTGACTGTAATATCTCTGCCGACACCTCTAGTAACAGATTTGAAATTACCTTACCACTAAAACTAGTCCAATACAGGAACACCAGATTCAAATGACACGTTAATACTTTATTAATGTATAAAAGCAACAATTTTTATTCGTATTTACAAAAGGGAAAAGACTTGCTAAACATCCCGTCTGACGTCGTTACTCCGCTCATGGACTGTACCCAATATAGCATACAGTGGTGAGGATACTGCGGATTGTAAACCCTTCAGTAACCTCCCTAGTGCAGTACTATAGGCCTTCTGACCGTCCGGCGTATGAGGCTAGAGATGGCGAGTGTACTGCGGATTATAAACCCTTCAGTAACCTATCAGTTTCTATCCTGGGCCGACTGGGATACGAATAGCTCGATCACGAGGCTAGAAAGTAGCGAGTGTACTGCGAATTATAAACCCTTCAGTAACCCCACTAGTTTCTGCACTAAATATTACCACGGGAGAGGATGAGTCGTCGCGTGCCCAGTTTCTTAAATAATCAAAAAAGCTGGAGCGTATTCTCCAGTTAATTGTCTTACCTACCCAGCAGGCAGGTCAAGACTAAATTTTTCTTTGCTGTGTGTTGC
The DNA here is from genome assembly GCA_956483585.1 of Gymnocheta viridis. Lineage (NCBI taxonomy): Eukaryota > Metazoa > Arthropoda > Insecta > Diptera > Tachinidae > Gymnocheta > Gymnocheta viridis. Next base: position 38,744,872 of record OY101443.1, on the reverse strand, counting down.
CTTTTATAGCTGTGGCTTGACATTCTGTCATATACACACACACACAGCAAGCGGCCATTTGTAGTTGGCGAACATATACTACTAACAGCTGGGTGTATTCGCACAGCTGCATTTTCTATTTGCGTTAGTAACGAACTTGACAGATACGCGGCGTCGCTCTCTGAATTCTGTTATATTAAAATTAATATTTAAATAAAATCAAATCAGTTATTAAAACGACTAAACTATTGCTAACTTCTTAAACCAATGGGATATTTTATCTAAATTCATGTAATATCTCAAATAAATTATACTTAACTACATTCGTATAATAAAATTAAAAAAAATAGATTCATAAATCAAAAAATAATATACTTCACGTAAATTCACTGTTGTGAGGTAAAAACGACCCCGGGACTTTTACTTCATCACAATATATATATGTAAAATTATTCCCGCGCTAAAGATTTCCTGTTTTGTACTACTTGAATTATACACACATACTCCAAGAGAAACTTTATCCCTACGGGAATAATCTCTTGAATCCCACAGAACATTAGTTAAGTGGGAACAAATGGATAAATTCCTTTCTCATAGGTGTGAAGTGGTTGAACGGTTGGAATTTCGAAACCGTGAATCACAACCCAGTATCCCGAGAAGAGAAAAAGTTAGCAAACGAACGAACCATTACAAATTTGATAACACACAGTATCCATGCAAGGTATTCCAGGCGAATCACTCTTTGAAAAATTGTTCGCAGTTTTTAAGGTTAGATCCTCAGACCCGGAATAAGTTCGTCTCGAACAATGGGATATGTATAAATTGCTTAACCTATTCCCATCTCAGAAAAGACCGCCCAAGTAAATTCGCTTGTTCACATTGCAATATGAATCACCACTCTTTGCTTCATTTCTTTAAACCCTCACCCTCTGCTTCAAATTCAAATCAGCCTAGCAGTATGAAACCCGATTCTTCAGCACAAACCAAGGAAAGAAAACCTTGGAAAACGTCTAATAATATGCTAGTCACTGAAAATAAAACTCGTAGCGAAAACACATTGGCCCTAAAAGCAATAGTAGAAATTTATCATCAAGGGGAAAAGTGTAACGCACGCGTATTTTTGGATCAGGGGTCGGAAAACACATTTATTTTCAAGAAACTCTAACAGCAACTCATGCTACCAAGCGAGTCAAAAGCGTTTGAAATTTCTGGAATTGGAGGTGAAGCAATAGGTCAATCAAATGCTATATGTAAATTCATATTCTACTCTGAAAAGCCCCATAGGTACGTTGAGGTGACAGCAATAGTCATTCCTAAAATCACGAGAATGTTGCCTAGCTTTTTACTTTGAAAAGCGGACATTTCCCATGAAGCGTTAGAAAATCTGGAGCTCACTGATCCAAGTTTTCACTTGCCAGGCCACGTTGATATTCTAATTGGCAGTAACTTCCTCCCACAAATTTTCTTGGAAGGAATTCGGAGGATTTCTCAGTCCCTTATGGCTCAATATTCTATTTTCGGTTGGGTTATCAGTGGTTCGATCAACAGTGAATATATCTCCTCGTTCACGGTTGGAGCTCATGAGATACCATCTGATCCGATTGGTGACCAATTAAGGAAGTTTTGGGAACAAGAGGAAATAGGTAACCAACGCCCGATCTCGAAGGAAGACGAGTATTGTGAAGAGCTCTTTTAGAAAATGACTTTTCGCAACGCTCAAGGTCGGTATTGCTAGGAACACAACTGAGACGAACGACGAATTTTTGGCCGCGAATATTCGTCGTCAAAATTAAAATACATTTGTATATATGAAAATACACACAATCATGGCGACGGCGAAATTCGTCATACACGGCGAACTTTGCAATAAACTTATTTCTATTTCTTGCGCCGGCGAACGACGAACAAATCAGTACCATGTGACCATTTTCGTTTTTAGTTTTTAAGTTTTTTACTAAATAAAGTTTATTATTACTTTAATAATTATTTTATCGTTATTTTGTAGCATTTGCAATATATAGAAAATATTTAACTACAAAAATTGGCTATAGTTGTCTTTTTGTTAATGTTTTATTTTTAAGTATGAATTATTTTCTTTAGTATGGTCACACTATCAGCTGTTATACAGAACAAAACAAACGCAATAAAACTTTAATAAAAATTGTTGGTGAAAACATGGAAGAATTATTTGCTTAGTTTAATTTCTTCAAAAAGCTACCCCATTTTATATAAATATATTATGTAAAGAACCTCCGAGCGACTCCGTGCAAGAATTTCAAGAAAGTATGCTCAATTTGGTATTGCGTGTTATTTTTCGTCTACTAACTCCAAGTAAAATTTGCGATTCTTGGATAAAGAAAGATTATATGCGTGAATTAAGCTATAAAAATTATCTCATTTCGGTTCCAATGATGTTTGACCCTTTGGGAGCTGTGCGGAATGCTAACTATGATAAAACTACAATATTACATAGAATATTTAAAACATCCTAATTATAAAAAGATTCTAATTACTGCATTCGACTTTTTTCATGCGGCACTTCGTTCCATTTACACACAAACGTAGAATAAAGGTTTCGAAGGAGCTGGCGGTGGTTTGCTTGACACCTGTAATTCCAATGAATTTTTTTTTAAAGAAAATCCGATACTATTCTGTTTACTTTTCTAAAAGTCGTGATTTGTTTCATTGTGTTATATACTCGTAGCATATAGTCAAAAACATGATATTATTTGATACATGTTTTTGTTTTATTTCCTTAAACAGTACACAATAACTATTAATTATAACAGCTGTAACTTTTTTCGTCGTTATTGTGCTTCATACGACGAATTTACACATCCAATTTTCGTTCGTTTCAGTTGTGTTCCTAGCATATGTCGTAAAACTGCACTTCAAAACTGAATTTCCCAACGAACGAACACAATACTTGCATATCGAACAGTCCCTCGCCAAGAAAGCCGAGCTCGCCGAAGCATATAAGAACGTCTTGGGCGAATATAGGACATTGAATCATATGGAACCCACAGTTTCAAGGGAAAATTCATCCGGTTACGGATTCAATTCATTTTCAGTAGAAGCACGAAAGTCAGAGTTGTCTTTAATGCCACGAAGCGATCAAATACAGGTCTGTCTCTCAACGATGTCTTACACGTAGGTCCAATTCTGCAAGCTGATTTAATAGCCCGCGATCATGAAAATACCTACCCTCAGGCAGCTCGCAGTCTCACCAAAGCAACATATGTAGACGACATATTATCAGGCTCTCACGATAAACGATCAGCAATTGAAGCTTTATCTTAGGTTATTTGGTACTTAAGTTGGCTGTGCTCCCCTTGAAAAAGATAACTTCCAATTGCCCAGAAGTTTTAACATCAGTACCAAAGGAAAACCTATTAGACACCGAATTTGTAAAATTCACTGAGACTAGCGCAACCAAAACAATCGGAATACAATGGAATGCGTTAACCGATAGTTTCTCATATGTAATTGAACCCACTCCTCCCTCTAATAGTACCACAAAAAGACAGATTCTCCCACGGCTTCTGCGATGCCTCGGAAAGGGCATATTGCGCAGTGGTTTACTTTCGCATTCAAAACGACACGGCAATCGTTTCCCATCTCTTCGAGTCAAAGACAAAAGTGGCTCCGATAGACCCTGTGAGTCTTCCCCGGCTAGAGCTTTGTGGAGCAGTTATGTTATCAAAACTAATTGAACAAGTTAATGTCTCCTTACCGCATCGCGGTCCTAGGGTGGTTGAACAAACCACCAAATACATGGAAAACTTACGTTGCAAATAGAACGGCACAAATAGTAAGAACGGTCGGAAATATATCCTGGCGACATGTACGGTCAGCAGATAAACCAGCTGACATTGAATCTCGTGGTTGTGCGGCTGACCAACTCATAAACAACTCTTTATGGTGGAATGGACCGGACTGGCTTCGAAAAAGTCCCGAAGAATGGCCAAAGCCCATGGTAGCCTTGGACGCTCCCGAAGAGAAGAAAAATGTATAATATTTTCACTTGTTTATAAATAACGTCCGCAGCACAAGCCAAAACGACTCAAATGAAGATTTTTTCCATCGGTTCTCAAAATGGGATAATGACATTAGAGTAATGACTTATGTGATTCGTTTTCACAAGCGCGTCAACGAACGACATATAGAGAACCCAAAATCACCTCTATTCTTCATATCTGAAAAGGAAAAACCACCCCACCCCCCGGTGAAGCAATTAGGTCTCTAATAACGAAAGCTCGACAAATAGGATGTAAGGAATTTGCCGAAACAAAGGATAAATTAATTAGTCTCACTCAAAGCACATACTATGCGGAAGAGCTCAACTCACTGATGGCATAAAAAAGAACGCCATCCTGTAATTATACCCGTTCAATCACCCTTTTGTAAATTATTAATTGATTTCGTTCATACCCTCTTAATGCATGCAGAAACCAATTTGATGCCGCGAACAATAAGAGGAGAACATTTTATACCACGTTTGAGACCAGCTATTCGTGTATAACTTGTACTCGTTATAAAGAAAGAATAAAATCTCAAATAATGGGATCTCTTCCCCCCGAAAGAAGCTCGTTCATTACCTTTCACTATTACAGGATTAGACTTCGTGGGGCCTTTTTCAATAAAAACATCATTAGTGCAAAATGCTCCCTATCACAAAGGATACGTCTGCCTATTTGTCTGTTTCTGTACAAAGGCGACCCACCTAGAACTATGTTCCGATTTTACAACCAATTCGTTTCTTGCAGCCTTCATTAGATTCGTTGGCCGTAGAGGATTACCAAGAAAAGTAATGTCCGACAATGAAACGAACTTCGATGGAGCAGAACGAAATCTTAGCTGCGATAGATAAATACTCATCTCATAATTTCCAGTGGTCCTTTATCCTACAAAATGCCCCACATATGGGGGGTTATGGGAAGCTGGAGTTAAATCTTTTAAACTCCATTTAAAAAAATTGCACAGAATACGAAATATACGATCAAAGAGTTCTCTACTTTGTTAGTCCGCGTCGAATCAGTTCTCAATTCGAGACCGCTGTCACCTATGTCCGACGATCCAAATGAACTTCTCTCTCTCTCACTCCTGGGCATTTTCTCCGAGGAGTGCCTTTGATAACTCAGCCCGAAATACCTACCGAGAAGCTTAGTTTCCAAGACCGCTGGGAGAGGTTAAAGCCCTTGCACCACCAGTTTGCGCGAAGGTGGAAGAACAAATACCTCAAAGAACTCCAAAAACGTTAAAAATGGCAAAACTCAGAGGAAAATATCACGGTAGGACAACTTGTGGTAGTTAAAGATGACATTTGTTGCGAGCGATTTGGGCAGAGCAATACTTCCTGTACCGAATAGCGCCAACTTTGGGCCGCCGTGAATAGTGCCGAACTATTACAGGCTGGCGGGAGTGATAAAAGGTGTGGGAACTGGGTTTAAAGATTGTCCGGGAAAGGAAAATCCTTCAATGGTAGGGCCATGGCCTATTCTTATTTTATTTGTCCGGTGGTATAGTTTGTAGTTTATTATTTTTGTTATGTATTCGTTGATGTAATTTTAGTTTTTTGTGTTAATCTTTATTGCTATTGTGTTCTGTTGAAATGTAGCGTGGTGCGTGGTTAATATGTAAATGACGGCTGGGTATAGTACTAAATACTATCAAATGTAGTGGTATTGCCAGCCGTTGGTCTATTGAGAATGGTAAAACAGTGTTGTATTGTCATAGTTTGTTCATTCATAAAGGTGCAAAATAATAGCACAATTACATGTCTGCGTTTTATGTTTTGACAAATGGAATATATTCCTATGTAACTTATAGGCGGCTTGGAAAAAGGATTCAAAAATGGAGATTTTTTGGAAAGAGTACAGACTTTAGGGTTCGATTTAGTATAGAGAAGTGGGCATTGCAAAAGAGGAGCTCGAATAAAGAGCAATTGTAGAGTTTATGTTAAAAAGTTTAAGAGCAGATATAAAAAAAATAATAATAATTAAATTCAATAAATAAAAGTGGAAAGGAAAAGCCCTAAGAAGTGTGGACTTTTGTTGCTGGTATCCTAGCCAGAAGCTAAAAAGGCCCAAGGAAGAAAACCTAACAGGGTAATATCCACCATATTTTATCCATTCGCCTGGCGTCCAGATATATTGGCGCGAGGTCCAAAATTATTGCTAGCCACAAGCCTTCAGTTGTCCAGATAGCAGACTATAAAAAAGGGACATTTTTTCTACTAAGTAATCCACAATAAATGAAGAAAAGATAAAAAAGGTCACCCAATTTAAATTAGATAAAGTTAAGTTTAGTATTTTATGACTGTGTTTTATGTTTGTATGTTAGAATATTGATATAAAATTAAGGTTATTATAAGTTTTATTAGTGCCAAATTTTAAAGAAAGTAATTGAAGAGAAAAGTTTTTTTGTCATTATAACGCCCAGCATTTTCTATAGCCTCGAAAAAAAATATGAATTTGTTAAGGTATAGAAAGCAAAGTAGTTTCCCTGTCCGGAGAGATAAAAGGACAAATTGACCACCTAAGAGAGCTCGTTTAGGTAAGGGTTTTTTTTATTGTTGAATAGAATTGGAAGCGTAAATTTTATTTTTTCAGATTCGTATTTAAAAGGAATTATAAATAGTAGAGTTGCGTTGTAGAATTTAGTAAATTTTAAAAATATCTGTATTTTTTTATGTTTAGACAATAAACAGAAAATTGGTTTTAGGTTAATGTTAATTTTGTTTTCGTTTTAAGCAAGTATTTAAAGTCTAAGTTAATTTAAATAGTTTTTTTTGTAAGCCGTTTTTACTAGCCGTGATTATATTTACTGAAACTTTTTAAAAACCTTCTGGTAGTTTTTTTGTGGCCAAAAGACCGTCGTTTAGCTCGAAAGGAGCGATAATTATATATACATATTTTTTTTCGTTTATGTGAAGAATTTCAAGAAAATATCATAAAATGTGTGAAAATTAATTAATAGTTTGTAGGATTTATATTTAGTTATACGATAAAATGTAATTGTTGAAATATTTGTAACGAATATGTTTGTGTTCTAATTCTTTTGTTCGGGTGAGGTTTGATATAAGGTCAGTGTATTGAGGTAAGTGTGTGTGGATTTTGGGGGACACTAGAAAATGTGTGAGGAGTGGCAGTGTCCTAGGTAAGGAGGGCAAGTAGGGAGCCCTACACCTGGCGCTCTCTCCGAAATCTTTCCGTGTTATGTAGTGCGTTTTGTGGTTTATTTTTTTTTTCGTTCTTTTATTTGTTCTTGTCTCTGTTGTGGTTGTTGGTTGGGACCTGCCCTGCAGATGCCACGGTGAGCTGGCTGGCATCACAACCATAGCGGCAAGAGGCACGCAACACACTACACCCCAAAACGAATAGCTGATTTAAGAACGCAGTTATCTGTATTACCGATTACTTCTGTTAAAAATGAAGCATAAATAGTTTATTAAATTTTTCGTCTTATACACTCGCCACACAATTCCTTCTACACCATTGAAGTGCAACATTTAAACTGTGATTGTATTGTTGCTTATTAGTGTTAGTACAGAAACCGAGATTTGCCAGTAAACACAAAGTCAAGCGTTTTTTTTTTTTTTTTTAAGAGAAGTAACACTCAGGCAATTAGTAAGCCTACCAACCCGTAGGTGTGTTACCTTCCTTGGGAAAGGGATAGTGAGAGAGGACAGATGGTGAAAGAGAGAAAGCTTAATTTTTACAATTCTGATATTGCGCGCTGTGTTAGTTTTTAGATCAGTGTTGCAGCGCCTCTGATGTCAAGTAGGCGCATTAAATGTGTTTTAAGCTGTTGTAGCCATTTTATTAATTATTTTACTTCGCCGGCGAAGGAGGGCGCTGTGATGTCCGCTAGCATACACCAGTATCAATTGCTGCCAGTACTGTTCAGTGACCAGTGTGCTATGCCTTCATCACTTAAACACTCCGACAACAACAAATACAATGTCAAACATCATGTGCATACAAATGCACATCTGAAAAATGCTGGAGTTTATGACTTGTCTGAAGCTGGGCTCGAACCCACGTTCTTGGACATTATTTGCTTTGTAGTCAACGCGCTAACTACTTCAGCCGCATTGTATTACCTTAAGTAATCTTCAATCTAAAAAACGCTTATCATGAAAATTATAAGAAAAACCACACCTTTTTTCAGAAATGAAAATGCTGGTTGCTTGAAGTAGAAATTCATGAATAGCAGTCTGAGAACCACAAACTTTTGTGTACTGTTTTCAAAAAGGGTTTAGTTTTTTTCCATATTAATTTTATTTATATTACAATGAAAGTTATTCAAATGCGTTTTTAAAACATCTTCACTCTAATTTTTAAGTGTTTTATAACATATTAGACATTGCATATTGCCAAAAGCTTTTGCAATCATAAAATATCTTTCGAATTGCTTCCTTCTATTCTTTTTGAGAATATGAAATGACGGCTGGATAAGTAGTCTTTAAAAATATATTTAAAAATTGTATAAGCATCCGCCCTATGTACACTCGTCGCTGTATCATTGACGACTAAATGAAGAGCATAAGAATCTGACGAATGTGTGCAAATTAAATAAATGCTCTAATTATAATGATCAATAAAAAAACTTTTGTTTGTTGAGGGTTTTTTAAATCTTTAAAAAGAGATATCGAGGCAATCTCGATTAATATAAATTTTATAATGATCAATTAAAAAATATTTGATAATATGTTACCAAATGAATTGCTCATAATAAAATATTTTTCGCAGTCATCAAATTAAAATGACACGCGAGTGTTTGCGGGATAACTATTAATAAAAAATATATAAAGAAATTTATAAGCAGCCGCCACGTGTGCATTCGTCGCTTCCTCATCGACGACTAAATGAAGAGCATAAGAATCTGTGTGAAGAATGCGTGTAAGATAATTTCCACAATTGTGGTATGGGCTGCGCTTCAATGTTCTACACCCTCCTTAACAGTACCAACAATCCACATTCAGCCACAAATATCTCTTTTACTAACACTCTATCACAACTCTTTTCCTGAACTCACACTAACCCATAATCATCTCAACTCTTGCGCTGTATTTGATCATTTATACCTCTAACCATGCTACTCCTTTGTATCATTACTCACAAAAATAATTACTAATAAAATCTCATTGACAGGGCACCAAGAAGACTTGATATACACTTGTGTTTGATTTGTCACCTATACCATCCTTTAAAGGCTTGTAGACGGTTTCTCAAGATGTCCGTCGAAGAGCGGCAACGAAAGGTAAGGCAGCATGGGTATTGTGGAAACTGCCTGGCAAGGTCCCATAAAACGGATGACTGCACTTCGGATTCAGTCTATAAGAGATGCGGATGGCCGCATCACACTCTTCTTCATGCAGCCAGATGTCGAACTGTCAAGGATAGGCCAGAACACCTGCCAACCGGGCCACCAGGTGGACAGCTCAACATTCAGCAAGACTGGCTGATCGACTTCAAGGTCGTTCTCGTCACCGTCAACTGGAAAGGAACATCCCTGAACGCCAATCTGACCGCAACTCACATGCTTCTAAGGGCCGTGCTCCCGACCATCAACGTCTTCTACAAGGAGCATTGAAAGCGCTAAAACGCCTCCAAAATTGTAATATTATTGTCCATTCTGACCAAGAGGGCCAATATGTTTAAAAACGAACAAACATTACTTCATTTCATTATATAGAATACGGTCATTCAAAAAAATTTTTTTTTCCTGCAAACAACCTTAAAAGTTTCAATTCAATGTAAAAAGATGCCAGTTAAAAGTTGAGCACTTAATATTAATATTAAGACGGTCCGCATCGCGTCTTTCTATTTCCCGTAAGAATAATATGGAAAAATTATTCTCTGCACTTTTTGAATTTTATTGCTAGTCTGTCATGTATTATAAAAAATATACTTTTACTTATTTTTGTAGGGAATCGAACGCTCTACAAAAAAGGTCTCGTATAATTTTTTGAGAAACCTAATAGTTTACAAGTTATTTATGGCCAAAGTTAAATTTATCGAAAATTTTAAGGTTTTTGATGCATTCCAGCGAATTTGATGGTTTTATTGGAACAAATCACTCAAAAAAGTCATGTTTATCTTAAATTTAGTTTCTTAGACAATCATTGCTAATATTTTTTTGCAATAATACGACTAGTGAAACTTTTTGAAATCATTTTTAGCATCAATTAGTTTCGAAATCATAGTTCATCTTTTTTGTTTAATCTAAACACAAAAAATTTTCTTTAATCATTTGAAGTACTCACAGAAGGAATATATTAACTAACAACTGGATTTGTTTGAATAAAAAAATTTATTCACGTTTTCAAGAATTGTTTTTAAAATTACTTAGTGTAATGTAATCTAAATTAATATTGCTATTGAAGATTTTTTTAAACAATCTGGATAGCGTTGACGATGTTCTCGAACTATCTGTAACAAATACTGTAGTTGATTTTCATCTTTGGTAAGGTAATTGTTGTATTCTTCGATTAATGCAACTCCTCTTTCCGCTACGTCATTTGTTACTTTTACTCCTTTAAAAAATTCAGCACATTCGATGTAATTTTCGTCACTAGACCAAATTTAAATATCCTTTACTAAAAAATCGCTTGATAAATCGAATTTTTTAAACAACTCCAATGATTGTTTTGATACAAAATCACTTAAATCTTTTTGTAAAAATAATTCGAGCTCATTTTCGAGTACTCGATACCGCTGATACATTGTTGTAGAAGCTGATCGAGAACTAATTTTCTCAATCATTTTTCTTTTTATTTCAATCGAAACATTGGAATCAAACAAAGAGATAACATCTAATTCCTCATATAAGTACCACAAGTGGTCACTCATTTTAGCACAAGCTTTTTGTGAAACTGCTGCATCAGCACGATCATAAGAAATCAATAATATAAAAGGAAGGAAGACCTCTTGTTAAGCACCTACAAACCCTTAAATAAAATGCTAAGTTGATTTAGAAAAGATGTGATTTATTTTTATTAAAATACCTCAGCCTGTACACCGCAAGTATACCCACACTAACAAATTAATTCTTCCTACACCCCAACTGTAAGCATTCCCTCAAATCTCCGCGAGTGGAGTCTGTGTCAAGAACATATTTTCCGTATGGTTCAATTTGGCAGCATTTATTTAAAGGTGGTAAACCTACCATCATTTTAAAGTTTTTGCTTCAAAATAAATAAAGAACTTGAGAAGAAATAGCAGAATTTATTAACATATTAATTAAAATAAAACCACAATTCATTTAATAAAAGTAAAAAAACAAAAACAGGAGTAAAGGAATATACATGGATTATATACATATAATGTATATTGGGTACATATGTATATAAAACAAGTAAGAGAGATATATTCGGCTGTGCCGAATCTTCACCCTTCACCATAGTATGGAGTGACGAAAGAAGTCACAATCACAAAAATTCACGCCCACGAAATACCAAAAAAAATAATTTAAATGGAAAAATTTACATTAAAGCAAAAAAATTGCCACTCACCGTCTCACGGACACACCCCCACGTATTGGAAACAAAAAATTCATCACGATAACGCATTATTGGTTCTAATCTCTATTTCATAGTATAGGCTGATTTCATAAACACAGCTTCCAAAGCAACACTGGAAGCATGAGTTTACAAGCCATTCTAGTGTTGCTTTGCAAACTGCGTTTATGAAGTCAGCCATAAATTATGAATTTCGTAACAAATTTGTAACACTTTCTTGCCTGGGGTGGATTATAAAAATATTAACATACCCTTATTAGCACATATATAATTTTTCACACTTCCAAGAAGTGTTTCAACGTCTTTATCAAAAAGCCAGTGGTCTTCGACTACACAAAGAAATGATTTGAAACGTAAGAAAAGATTTCATAATGAAGTAATTTTCCCAAAATTGATTAAAAAAATCGCCAACTATTATATAGAACTTATGATTAAAATGTTCCAATATTATCTTCATATTAAAAATAATTTAAAGCTATCAAAAATTCTTAAAAAAGAACAATCTTTTTCAAATAAAAAGTAAAAGAAATAAAAATAACTAAAATGTATCAAAAATCAAAAAAAAAAAATTAATAAATGTTTGGTCAGGATTTAAAACCGTACCTTCTTACCCGGTGGCACGGTTTCGAATCCTGAACACAACACAATGCAATGTTTTTTAGAATTTATGATACATTTTAGTTGATTTTATTACTTTTACTTTTTATTTGAAAAAGTTTGTTCCATAATTTATTTAAAAAACCAGGCACAATTTCATTTATAATATTTTTTTTTTAATTTTTGCGTTTTTTCCAATTTTATGAACGATAAAAGGTTTATAATTGGTGCTTTTTATGGGAATCGCAAAATTTTAGTATTTTAAATTTTTATTCGCACTTTTTCCCAATATTAATATTTTACTTAATCAGTAAAACATTAAAAATTTTGTTAAAAACAAATTACAATTGATTATTGAGGAGCATAGCTTGTTCTTATGCGCATTTCACTGTTGCTAATGCAGAACATCAGGGAACTTTACCCAAATATTTCTAAGAACAAGATGCCTGCATGGCAAAACTAAAAGGATTTGCAAAGGTTCTTCGGAATGATTAATTATTTAAACCCTTTTATAGACAACATATCACAGAAGACGGAAGTATTGAGAAATCTTTTGAAAAAATTTAGATTGGATATGGGATAAAAACTGCGAAAAGTGCTGTGAAGAATTAAAAGAAATCATATCGAATTCCCCTGTACTAGCTCATTATAATTCAAAAGTACCTCTTGCATTGTCTGTTGATTCGTCGAGGTCAGCTGTAGGTGCAATCATTATGCAAGAAAATTGTCCAATAGCTTACAGTTCTAGAACATTCACAACTTCTCAAACCAATTACGCGCAGATTGAGAAAGAACTGTTCGCCATAAAATACGGATGCAATAAATTCCATCAATATATATATGGTCAAAGAGTGACAGTGCAAACTGATCACAAGCCATTAGTTTATTTGTTTAAAAAAGCTTTGCATGATGCACCATATAGATTGCAGCGAATGATGCTAATCCTACAAGCATACGACTTAAATGTTATATATGTTCCTGGAAAGGAAATGTACATTTCAGAGTATTATATTCCAGATTATGAAGCAGAGGTGGAGTGTCAAATTTGGCTGTTAGTAAAGAATATGATTAAAAAATACGTAAGGCAACTAAAAATGATGAATCATTGCAAATTTTAAAAACTTACTGTAGTAATGGATGGCCAAACAGTAAGGAAAAAGTTAGTTCAGTGCTGAAATGTTTTTGTCATTAGTGACAAAACTAGTAATACCGCAATCTATGCAAATAGAAATGTTGGACAAGATCCACCAAGGCCATCAGGGTATAAATAAATGCTTAAACCTGGCGAGAGAAATATTATATTGGCCTAATATGGCAGTCGATATTAAAAATGCAGTAGATCAATGTTTAATATCTGCTAAATTTAGTGCATCAAATCATAAAGAGCCTTTACAAAATTCTCAAATGAATAAACTTCCATGGCAAAAAATAGGCACTGGTCTAATGTACTTTGATAATCAAATGTAGCTTGTAGTAACAGACTACTACTCCAAATATATAGAAATAGCCTTGTTGGACAAAGATGTAACTGCATTCAATATAATTATAAATTTAAAATCTATTTTTGCACATCACGGCATACCGATGTCGTGAGTCTCTGATGGTTGTCCACCATTTCAATCATTAAAATTAAAGTCATTTCTGTTTGATTGGGATATAGAGCAAAAATTTAAAAAATCAAATACATATCCTTAACTAGCGCTCTTACACAATAGAAGCACACCAAAAAATAATTTACCATCTCCATCGCAATTACTCATGTCAAGGAATTTGCGAATCGACATTCCTGTCAAGTCTGAGAAATTAAAATCCAAAGTCGTTAAATTTACAGAATATATAAAATGTGTGGAAAAACAAAGTCTAGTATCTAAATATTACAATAAAAACAAGAATAATCTTTCAATATTAAAGTCAGGTGATCGCATATTCTTTCAAAGAAACCCAAAGTCAAGTTGGGAGCCTGGAGTCGTTATCTAACGTAACGAAATCTAAAAGATCTTACATCATAGAGGATGAAAATGGGAAACGGTATAGGAGGAATAGAATTTATCTTAAATTAAGAAACCTAAAGAATTATTTCAAAGTTCAGGATCAACTTCCTACGCAGGGTCGTAAGCCACAATTAAATATTGAACAGCAAACAAACAATGAAAATAAAAGAATTGGAGATGATGGACACGGGGAGGATGAAGAGACCAATAATCACACTCCTTATGTAACAAAATCTGGTAGGGTAGTAAAGCCCACACAATTTTTTACTTATGGAAAGTAATATGAATTTATGCAACCATTTAAGCAATAACAAAAGATTTAAAAATTGAAGTGGAAACAATGTATAACAAGTAGTGCAATAATTCTAGTTTATTACTTTTTAATAAATATGTATATAATTATAAAACTTTAATAATATATTAACAATGTTGTATTACGTTATAATATCATTTAGTAGTATTAATTAAGTAATTTCTCATTTTTCATTATTTAATATAATTCATATTAAATCATCTAGCTGTATAAATTAGACTTCATGTTAAGAAAGGGGATGTTACATCACTGAGTATTGTTGTATCACTGAGTAATGTTACATCACTGATTAATGATACGATCTCTAATGGACAATTAAGTATTATCGCTTAAGTACCATATCCAGAAATAAGTAGGAATTGGAAAAATATTAACAAAAGAGTCAAAATTTCAAAATGTAAGCGAACAAAATCTGCAATTCTATGCAACCCATGAGCCAGAGATGTAACATGCAACATTTTTGGGTAAAGAATTTTTAATGATCTTGCGGAGACCATGTATTATGAAGCTGCATCAGTTATCACAAGCAATTTTTGTTAATAAGAGTTGCCAACCTGTGTAATATGCATATTTATTTAAGTTAAATCTGAAATGCTTTTCTTGGGAAAAATATGCAGTGCATATTTTTCATGCAAAAAGCATAAAAAACTTGCCCTGGTAATAATAATTTCTTAATAATTTTGTATAGTTTTCTTCGTGAGTATTTCGTGAGCGTGAGTTTTTGTTATTGTGAGTAAATTTTTTGAGCGTGCATGAGTAAAAATTTTTTATCGTGAGTGTGCATGAGCGTGACTGTAAAGTCACTAACGATTCCATCTTTAATTTCAATGTAGTTACAGGTTGAGTTATGATAACTGTTAAAATGGCGGGCAGTATTACATTTCAGTGACGTTGAGATTAAAACACTTTTCAGTACCATGAAATTAATTAAAACAATAGAAAAAAATTATACAAGTTTTGATGATTCAAGTTATGAGCAAAACTATGGAATTTCTCCGTTACATGAAAGAATTAGGTGCATGGAGTGTATTTCAAAACTACCGTATACAATTTCGCGAGATAGAGAATGTTTTAACAAGAACGCAACACCAAAAGAAAAGCTATCTGCTCGAAAAAATAATACCAAATGAATTTCTCAGGAAGCGATGGTAAAATGTCGGGTAACATCCCGAGTTATTTGGGTCGACAATCATATTTTAAAAAAGGTTAGCAGTTATCCTAAATGCTATATCAATTCTTACCAATTAGAGAGTTATAAGCAGAAGCCCAGCAATGAAAACATAATAGCTACACAAATACTTGCAAGATTTCACGGATTAGACAGAATGAAGACCTTTTTAATATGTTGGCGGACTCTTCAGGCCCACTATTTTCATCACGAAGACATGTACGATCGCGAATGAATTTGGAAGTACATAATTATAACTCCTATATGTTAAGTCTATAAGATATCGTTCCTAATGTTAATGACTATTTTAAAGAGAACTAACTAATAAAAAAGATTATACTAGTTTTAAAAAGAATATACTAAATAAATTAATATCTATAGCATTAATATACTAATACTAAAAATATTACAAAAAATGTATATCTGTAATATAAATAAAATATTTAATATTAGTTTAACATATTATATTAGAGTTTTATTTTTTTCTATACTTCCGGATTAAAGCAATATGTATTGTGACTATTGTAGTTCTAGGTCTAACCGGTAAGCCTAAAGCCCCTTATGACAATACCATTTGAAGCACAAGAAGAAAGATATTTTTTTTGCGACAAAAAAGGTCAAAAGCTGTCACCGTGGACAGTGCCTATCACAATGCTGGAGCACTTATTTTAAAGCTAAAGGTTTTAAAATTCAAGTGATTTTCACCCATTGGAAATATCTTGGTAACTTCAAAATTTATGATTTTTACAACGAAAAAAAAACAGTGTGCATAGTGCGGAAGATAACCCCATCTTTCAAATGTTTTATACATTTTTAAAATATCTTTATTACTTTAAAAGTTATGATGCTTGTATTGAAAATAGCCAAAAGCAAAGGAGTGTTCTTTCAAATGATTTTTAAAATTTTTATATATCTTTATTACTTTAAAACTTATGATTTTTGCAAAAAAATTAAAAGGCCTCACTGTGCGACTACTCAAAAATGTTTTAGTTTTGCGAACTCTTTCTGCGAAATTTTTAACATATATTTAGTGATTTTTCATAATTTCAATGTAGTTACAGATTGAATTATGACAACTGCTAAAATGGCGGGCTATTAAAAATTTAAAATATTATTGGTACACACTGTAATATTACCTTTTATTAACGATGAGTTTGAATAACTTTTTAGTACCATAAAAATTATAAAAACTTAAGATATAAATCGTATTACAATTGAAAAGCTTAAAGCTTTATTATACATTCGATGCTCTTTAAAAAGGATACACAAATGATTTCGAAATTTGCGATGATTTAATAAAATTATTAGACTTTCGTGATACATATGCAAATGAGGGTTGCGATTCTAATCGTGATGAGAAAATTGTGATATGAATTTCATAAAATTATATATATATTTTTTAGATTTGCACTATAAACATAAGTATAATCTATAGTGCTTCACTACATTAAAAACAATGAAAAGTCCTCGAAGTTTTTATATGAAAATTTCAAGAATTGGTTTTATTTTTGGATACACAACATTTTTTGTTTTTCCATCTGGAGCATGAACAAACAAAACGTTCGGAATGCTGACTTTTGAACAGGCTATCCCAATATTTTGCTGGAAATTGCACGGTATTCTAAAAATAACACACAGCGAATTAAAAAATCCTTCCTCGTACACATATAAAAAAAATAATATTTACATCCTATGGGGAGTACCCGTTTTCCCCATCCTATACCGCCAATGTTTTTCTAAAAATACCATATATTGAATTTAAACTGGATCACTATTATAGTAGTACACATATAAGAAAATTAATAATTACCTTAAATTGGGGGTACCCGTTCCCTTTGTATATGGGTGCCCTATCCCCTAGGCCGATTTCGTGCTAACTTCGTATAAAACATCTACAAACCATCCTCAGCGTACTCTGAAATTTTAGTTGAAATCGGTAGACCCGTTTCCGCAGTTATTGGTGACATCAAAGTGTACAGAATATAGAGATAAATAAAACGATGAAAATGACGATGAAAAACATTTTTTTTAAATTTTTCAGTTTTTTTTGGTTTTTTCTGGTTTTTTAAGTCAACAAGATTCATTACATTTGACTTTAACTTAAAATTAATTTGTCGCCCATATATCTCTTGTCGCGTAGTTTGTTTAATTCGGGGAAAAGAAAACTCTGAATGTAATCCAGTTCTTATATAATAATTTACAATTTTATGGATTGTCAACATTTTGCAAGCTGGAGCAAAGAGAAGCCAAATATGTATGTTAAAAGTTAAAAGAAGACTAAGGCCCAAATTTACAACATTTAGTTAACTAATGATGGCCGTTCAACCAATGACATTTATATAAAAGGTCGTTAGCTTAACCACTATCATTAGTTAACTAAAGACTGAGACCTTATAAGTTTTAATTTAATTTTAAGGTTTTATTAACAACATCTGCAATTTTGAACTTTTTTGTTTTTAGAGTTTTCTTCTAAATCTTTTTTACAAACGTTTATTTGTTTCGTTTTTAATGCGCTCATGAACGTTTTTAAAATCCGAATATTTGTGTACATAAATTGTTCTTTCTGTTGAGTGCAATAATGTCTGTATTCTAGGGGTTCGTTTCCATTTGCGCTCAAGAAGTTTACCATTTCGACATATGGAGCAGCATGATATTCAATAAAAAATAAATGGGATAAAATTCGACGAAATTTTAAAATCTAAAAAAGTAATTGAATGAATAGATTTTGTGAATATAAGTACATACACATAATATATTTTTTAAGTTTTTTAAAGACCATTGTTCAAAAAAATTTAGGAAAAACACAAATCTGGATCTTATGAGGCTAAAGGCCATGAAAAAACGCAAAAGAGACTAGACCTGCAAAGCTGTTCGTCAGTAATGAATTTTTCTACTACAAATGTTTATTGAAATTAAAAAAATTATTTGGTAAATAAACCATATTATTTATTTAGATATTCTTAAATATTCGAAAAGCAAAGTGGTAAATTATAGACGTCATAAATTTGAAATGTTTAAATGAATTGCAAATTAAAGAATCACTAATTTTATTATCAATGAATTTGCAGACACATTCGTTCATTTAAATCTTATAAATAAATACTTTTGAGTGCATTTTCATTCTTATTTTTAAACAATAATATAAAAGTAATACAATGAATCATTTTATTTCCGTCAACTACTCACTATAACTTTGTTATTTTTGTCACTTTTGCAAAAATACTCTTATAAATCTGTAATCGAAACAAAGAAAAGAACAAATAATTAAAACAAAGCGTAGATCGAGTGATTAATCTGCAATATGTAGAAGAAAATGTACGAGAGTAGTTCCAAGAACAGCAATCTCTATAACGTAGGGTATCTAGCTAGAGTTTACAAATTTTGGGCATTTTTGATTCCCGAGAAACACGAAACATTTTGTTTCATTTCCGGGTAGCAGAATATGTCTGAGAACATTAAATAATGCTATTTTTGATATGTTATTACTGTTTTTTCTCAAACAAAGCTGAAACAAAATATCAAGTAACTTTAAATATATATCTACAAATGAAAAGAAAAAATAAAATTAGTTAAAGCAAGAACAAGGCCGATTAATAAGGTATATAAATCTTCGAATTCAAGCCCTTATTCTCACTGTCGACTGATTCATTATTTAGCTTTTTGAATTTCAATTTTAAATATATGGAGATTATTACTTAAAAATATATACATCAGTATTATATTAATAATGGTTTGATATAATGTTACTAAGTTAACCATAACTTCCGCTTTCGCAAAATGAAGTCTGTGACATATTGTGTTGAAAATAATTACTACTACTTACTATTACTATTTTTTCCATCTGAAGCAAAAATATTGCATTATTAATTTAAGAATGTAACTTCATATATTCCAAAATAGCGCTAAAACTGTGAGTGTAGCACGATTGACTCAATTGATACTCTCAAACTAATTTTACCCCTTAAGAAAATAAACTTCCAATAGCGATTGGTGCAAGTCTCAAGTAAAGACCAAGTAAACACACAAATTATTCTTAGTCGTTATTCTCAAATATGTATAAAATTAATACACTGAAAACAATCCATACATTATTTGCCCCAAAAAAAACGTAACCACTACTTTTGCTTAGGGTTAGTGTGATTTAACTTGGTTTTTATATCATAAAATTATACGGTAAAATGCTATTTTTATATTATTTTTAATAAATACAAACCAATATTTAAAAAATATATTGGAATTAAGGAAAATGCAAATTTAGCTTGTCTGTTGGTCACGTTTTTGTCAGCAAATATTTGGCAAGTGTGGCCGTATGCTTCTGCGAAAACTTTATAATTTTACGAAAATAACAAAAACTATTGTGGTAGCCCTTTTTGTAGAATAGTTAAACGAAACTTTCTACCATCTTACAAAATTAATTTTAAGCGAAAACTTTATCATTTTACGAAAGTAGCTACAAACATTCGTAGTTGCTTTTCGTACAATATATTAAACGTTCGTACATATTATGAAATCAATTTTACTTCCGAGTTTAATAAGTTTCCTCGTTATCAGATTTTTTATACCCGTATTAAAACATTTTATATATTAAAAGAACCTTTAGTAACTTTTTAAATAATATTAATTTATTGACTTTCAAAGTGAAATGTACAAAAACAACTAACAAGGGAACTTGTTTGGAGTGGATGGACACTCTAAATTAAAAATCGATACGTACATTTATTTACGTATGCTACTTTTTTCTTCGATTGCATATTATTATGTCTGAAATCAATATTGTATAAATAAACTAAAACACGAAATCAATAAATATAATTTTAAAATATAAGGTGTAAAAATATAGATTTAATATGTATATGTATATGGGCATTTCCTGGAAAAGGTCAACCGCTACAAAATATTAAAGTTGAAGAAAAAAGACTTTTCTGAGAAAATTTAGTTAGTTAATGCATTGGATTTTAAGAATATACCTAATTAAATACATATTACCTTTTGTAATTTAAGAAAAGTGGTCTGCAAAGAGCATCTTTGCTTTTTTTGGTTTTAGCGTTTTTAATTGACATTTTTCCTTGAGTTATTTCTGAGTCTTACATATCATGTTGATTGCACTCTTCTTATAGACTAAATATACCAACAATAAATATTTAAAAACACAATAGTAGAGATCAAGCAAACTCCGAATAACGGTAAAATTCAAAGATTCTTTGTACTACCTTCTTGTGTCCCGTTCGCGACCGAAAATAAGCATTTGTGTTTAGTTCTCCGTGACCGTTGATCGGAATAGTTTGATATTTACAATTCAAAACAAAATAACCGAGATCATTTAAAAAAAAAACCGACAACATTTTGATTCATAAATATTTTTTTTATTGATTTTTAAAGTGTGTCCCATTCGCGAACGTAAGTGTAAAATTTTCAAAAAATAATACATATTGTGATAAAAATAAAATTTGTTTGTGCAGATGGAGAGTCGTTGTGGAGGTAAAGAAATTGCCCAAAAGAAATACATGGAAGGAATAAAAAACAATCCCATTAAGAAGAAGAAGTACCTAGAGAACGCGGCAGAGCGAATGAAAAAACATCGCTCGAAGCTCAAACAATTGGCGAGTAATAATAAGAAAGTGCTTAACAGCTTACGTGAAAAGGAGCGTATAAAGAATATATAAATAAAATATATATATAAAAAATTTTAAACCTAAAAAATGCCTTTGGAATCATTGTCCCGTTCGCGATTCTAAAAAAAAAAAAATTTTAAATAATAATAAGGATAATTAAAAAAAAACAAATGCTAAATAAAAGCTTTATATCTCAGCTTTAGTTAAAAAATAATCTCCATTTAATAAACTGACAAAATTCGCAGAGTTTTAAACAAAACCACACACCGAAAAAAATGACTTACATTTTTTGTCCCGTTCGCGATCGCAAGTTTATCGAAAATATTTGGAGAACTTTCATCTTTTATAATTTTCTTTTTGTTCTCAAAAATTGTTCTACTAAAATGCTACTAAATATTTATAAAAAGTTAAAAAAAATTTGAGTTTTCATATTTTTTTTTCAAGTTGAGTGCGTACGAATGTCCCGTTCGCGATCCAGAAAATGCCCATATATAATTTTTTGCTTTAAAGAATTGCATCCATTTTACCGAATGCATTGCGAATGTCAGTAAAAGGTTCATACTACGCAAAAATAAAAAATTGTTCATTTTTAATGTTGCTGAGTGAGAAAGAAAATCGCAGTTATGTCGCTAATTAAGAGGTATTTATAGCGCCATATAAACGGCCAAAATGCAAATTAAAGTATATTAAGTTTTATTACAAAAAAACACTTTTTATTTGCTTAACCACAATTTAATTTAAAAAGTTTAGTTACGTCCATTTACATTTAAGGTACCGATTTGTAAAATACAAAATACTTTTTTACACAAAAATTGATTTCAAGCTATAACAAGAAAACCATTATCAAAGCAAACCTATCGCGAAAACGGCAGAAATTTACATACATATGTGATTTGAAAAGAAACTAAGAAAAAATGCGGAAGAAGCGCATATTCGGAAAAAATTGCAATATTGCAAATGAGCAGTAAAATTTATTTAAAGAAAACACACATCGAAAAAAAATCCAATATTCAGTATTGATTTAAAAACTTCAGAATTACACTGTTGAACAAATTCAAGTTAGCAAAAGTTAGGTCGATTCTGAGAGTGACGGGTGAAAATAGAGGCTAAATTAGAAGACCCGTATCGCGACGTTTGTTTATGTTAGTTCGAATTTTTTTTAATCGACCTTCGAACTTTGCAGCCAAATGCCGATTTTCAGCATATTGTTTATACGGTTT
The DNA here is from genome assembly GCA_956483585.1 of Gymnocheta viridis. Lineage (NCBI taxonomy): Eukaryota > Metazoa > Arthropoda > Insecta > Diptera > Tachinidae > Gymnocheta > Gymnocheta viridis. The sequence goes on along the minus strand of OY101443.1, from coordinate 38,722,468 downwards.
TTTGACTATAACTCGTCGACAATAGATATTTTTTAAATCTGTAAAAGCCAAATTATTGCTAGAGACCAGTGCAACAATTCAATTTAAAATTTAAAAAAATGATTTAAAAAATTTTTGTGGTGCTTATGAAGCAAAATGTTGGAAAAATTATTTGTTATTCATGCTTTTTGAAAATATTTCCCACCAAAACTAAGTCTTTTTTGCTTTCTGTTTGATCTATAATATGCTTCTCAGTTTCTTCAATAAATTTCATTTGAAGCCAATATTGAAGAATTTATTCGTGAGATACCGGCCGACATGCTGTGAACCACTTGAGGAGTAGCCGCTGTCAATATTTACATGAAATCATCTTCAAACATTGAATTATATAGATCGTTCTATCGACTCAAATAAAGATTTCACACATTCCTCTAAATTGTATGTGTCTTTTTAAATCAACTCCGAAAGGTCTTAAATCACCCCTTATAAATGAACTAATTCTATTTTACAAAATTAATTACAGCTTAAGGCAAAAATAAATAAAAAAATAACTTTTAAATTAGAGATAAGAGTGAGTGAATTTTTACTCACGCTCACACACGCTCACGATAAAAAAATTTTTCTCATGCACTCTCTTATATTTTTTCGCTCTCATTCGTGCACGCTCACGTGCATCACGAAAACTGACGCCCAGAAAATACTCACGAAATAAAATATAAAAAAATTTAAAAATTTTTATTATTATTACTGATCCGTTCTGCTGGTCTGATGAATTAATTGCTCCAATAACACTTTCCTAATAAAAATAATTCGAATTTGTAAAAAAAAAATCTTAAGAAGACTTGAACTTGAGCCAAACAATTTTTTAATATAAACTAAAAACATTTCAACTAATTACTAAAGTGATAGAGTCGGGTTTTCACCCGGATTTTTTACAATATGGTTGTCGGTTTATAAGTTTATAAATTTGGAAAGAGAGTTTCGCCAGTACAATTCTTTATTTTAAAAAGGTATGTCCAATATATTTCGACATCTAAGAAAGATGAAGCTCCAATTAGAAGAAAACGGGTTATAAATCTTTTTCTTTGAAACTTGCGATCTGATTACAAAACGATATATGCAAGAATCATAAAGGAGTACCTATGCTTTTAAAAAATTCAAATGAGAACCACCCTGTTAAAACATACGATGGTCTACAGGGTATGTAAAACTTTGTTGGCTTCATAGCTTTTACAAATATTATTTGATTTTAACAAATTTATGCTTTTCGTAAGGCTTATATTATAGATAAAGAAAATACATTGTATTTCATAAACGTTTCTTTAATATTTTCAAAGATATTTTGGTCTCAATTTTTAAATTTTGGTTTTTGGAATCGACTTTGCTCCCAATTTCGTGAATATCTCCGGTAATAGTATAGATAAAATTAAAAAGAATATATTATATGATTTTCAACACTATTCTTGATGCAGAAAAAATTTTTCATGTTTACCAAAATAGAACCTGATTGTTCGACGTTTTTCTCAAAATTATTTCGATACCAAAATTTTTTCTTTTTCAATATTTTAAAAGATTACACTTCAAAAAGGACTGCAGTAGAATTTTTAAGTCAATTAAAGCATGAACGCTATATCCAGCATTGGACGAATATGGAGAATTATTTAACGAAGTTCTAAGTTAATCGCCTAAGAAAAAATATCGCACATAGAGTTTTTTAGTTTTTTTTTAAATATATTAGATATATCTACTACAATTAATTTGCTTTTCACTTGTTACCCGCCTGCTCTAAAATGTGGCCAGGAGAGCAGATTTACAAAAAATAGTCAAATGTCCAGAAGTATTTTATATACCAGCATGAAAATTATACTTGCTCTCAATTTTTAATTTTTATTATTTAAAAATTTCATTGATATAATTAATGGAAATTTTTTGATGAATTTTAAAATCCAAAATAAAAAAATATGTGAAGAAAATACAAAAGGCCAATTTTTCAAGTTTTTTCAATCAAAAGAGCTGATACAAAATGTAAAAATACAGCTATTTACCTATCCATTGGTATATAATACATGTATATTTATGATTTAAAATACCAAATAAAACGGTCACAAAACTGGCATCTCGAGTGAAATTTAGCAAAAGTGTACTATTTTCAAGTGCTTTTACTACACACATACACGGTGCATTCTGTACATAATATATTTTTTAACTTATTTTTAATAATTATGTACCTAATTAAGATTTTTTACCTTTTCCTTATTAGATACTTTCATTGCACCGAAAGATCAGCTTGTTTACTGACGCAATTACTTCTCCTACCTAAACTTGAAGAAAGTGGCGGAGATACAATTAAGTTTTTGAATGAATGCTGTTGCATCTGCGAGATTAATTTCTATTGCAGGTCCTGTTCAGAGTGTCAGTTTACAATTCGGCACATTTGACGCTTCATTTTGTCTCTTGTCTTTAAAGTTGCTGTTGCGCTTTCATTGTGAAATTTTTTATGGATGTAAAAATTTGTATTTGTGGGAACAAGAAAAATAAACAAATTTCAATACAACTTTCAATTCCACTCTCTCGCCTCTTGCTGATAAAGTAAGTATTACAGCAATAGAAGTTGCATAATATATGCGGAGACAGACTTTCGAAAACATCTTTCTCCGCAAAAATTTAGAAAACAAACATTTTGTTAATATAAATTTTAAACACTAATAATCTCTTACACTGTAATTTTGTATAATAGTAAAATATAAGTCTACTTGTATTTTGTTAATCTTACCTTAAATTCTAATTCAATAACCGTATTTTTGGAATATCGGTATCGTAATGGAAAAAGGACGTATCGATGCTTCCCTTTTTTAAATATTCATATACATATAACCCTTTGAATGCAGATCATTATCGTGTTAAACTAAGCGCCTGTCATAAAAAATGTTGTATAAGTACATACGTAACATTTTCGTTGCAACAAATTGTAACCATAAATCATAACGATTCACAGTGGCACGAAATTAATAATAATAAATCCGTAACGTCTAAACGGAACGAATTTTAATGAATCGAATTGATATGCATAGAAGATGTCATTAACGTTAAGAAACACCCTGTAGCAACACAGGGTTGACCTAAAGGGCGTCAAAGTTGATAGCCCCAAGTATCAAAAATTTTTCAGGAGTTGGTAACTCATAACCGATTTCAATGAGTAATCTACATTTAAAGACAAAGAAAAAATGTGTGTATAGTATGATTTCATCTTTAATAATTTTATATTAATCTGACAAACACAATTTTTTTTACTCCGATTTTTTCACTTCAAGAATATGATTAGTATCAATGAAAAGCATGTATGTATATTAGACTAGATAAAAAATCCTCAAAAAACAAACGTTTTTGAAAATCTTTGATCTAACATAAAAATATGGTTTTAGAAAGTTTATTTTCTTAATATTTCTGGGACATTTATTTAATAGCAAAAAAATTAATTTTATCTAACAGACAAGGCTAAACTTAATATCCACAAATTTTCATGACTCCTTAGAAATGCATCAGCAATAGTTTTTTTAAACCAATTTTTTTGAAATTGTGTGCACATTTCTTCAAAATTCGTGTACCTATCGGATCAAAAAAAGTAATTAATGATATCTGTGCAAGGTTATAAGAATGTAAGTGCTGCTGTTAAAATAGTAGAAAAGCTCGAAAATTTTTACCTGAGGCGTTATATTTGCGTTCCTCATGTAAACCTGGTGCAACTATAAATACCGTTGAATCGGTAATTGCGTCTCCTATTCAGGTATAAAAATAATTATCATTATATATTGGAAGCGAAGGAAAAATTATGAAAAATACGCCCAAAAACTAAAAAACGAGAAAAAAAGTTTTTTAGTTAAAATTTGCCTTCTAATTAATAATATTGCGGCAACATTTAAAAATGTTAAGGAACAATGCGCTCGTAATTTAAATCAATCAAAATATTCTATAATAAATATTCAAAAATTACTTTTTTAATGAGAATTTTCTCTCGAAACCGCTGATTGTCCGCAGCTGCCCCACATATCTGCGGAACGTAAAACTATCAGCTATGCTTCCATCAGGCAGATAATAACATAGATGATAGTGTCCGAATTATTATCCGCATTATATTATTTTAATAAATTTCCCAGAAATATTAAGAAAATAAAGTATAATTTTTGCGTAAAAAATTTATTTTTTTATATGTATTTAAATTTCCGATTTGAGAATTTGTCACTGCTATAGTTTTTAAGATAGCGACAACAATTTTTATATTTTTTTTGTATAGGTTTTTGCAGAAAGTTTATGTTAGACATGAAAAAAATTGTCCTGAGAACTGAAAAAAATCAGGGCAAAAACATAAAAGAAAAATTTGTGTAAGCCAAATTAATTTAAAACTATTAGAAGTACAACGAAACTATATAGATATTTTACATATATACTACTCCCGACAAAAACCATTGAAGTCGATTATGACTTACAAAAGTTACAACTCCTGAAACATTTTTGACACACGGGATTGTCAAATTTTACGCCTTTTTGAATAGAATGCTTTCAAATACAATATATGAAAAGTTCATAACTTTTTATATGTACAGCGATTCGATTCATGCGAAGAAGTTACAGATTTATTACCACTTTTTTACTTCTACGCCACTGTGAGATGGATGGAAAAATACATGGAAATCGTTAATGAAACTAAACAAAGGCATAGACCAATCAACAAAATAAAATAATTAAAATAAGAGTACCATCATCATATTTGATATTCAAACCTCTTCACAACATTTTTATGACTCAACAAGCAATACTTCCAGGATCTTCTTTTCTCTTTCCCTCTTCGCAGACAATAATTAGAGTCAGGCAGTCGTCTATAAAATTAACAGGCTACTGTCCAAATATGAAGAGAACAAACCATAAATGACAAGTTTTATGAAGCCAATAAAATATAAATCTGTTTATTAGAATGTGTTTATGTAATGCAGGTACATATAAGTATGTACAATTTACTTTTAAGACGTGAAAAGGGTTTAACTAAAAATGTTTTTCTTTGTATGAAAAATATAAGTTGGAAACATTTACATGAGCTTACAATTTAAAATTAAAAAGGACATTTATTATCGCCGCCTAATGGATTTAAAATTACCACTTCGTAATATTCATTATCAGTGGGCTTATTTGCCATTGAGCGCACCATAAATAAATATAATATATATGTACATATGTATGTACATTTGCGTATGTTTTTCTCAATGAATTTTTTTGTATTTACAATTATGAAATCATTTAACAAAATTAATAATCCAAATATTCAATATTCAATGGCTACTTTGCGAAATCGTGTAAAAATTAATTGATAAACTTATTAAAATTATGAATAATTATGTTCAAGCCTACAATATATTTTCTTGTGAAAGTAGCTAAACGATATGTTAATGTTTTATTTATTTTTTAGGCAAAGTGGAATAAATATAGTACTTACTACCTAAAAATCTATGAAGCAGTAAGTTATGAATGTGGCGTGGCTTACGTATGATTCGGTGATTTAATTATACTGTTCGTTAGATTGGTAAGTGTGTTTGGAATATTGGTATTTTAATATTTTATTAGGGAACTTTATGGATATTAAGAACCGATCTTGCATGCTAATTATGTGAACAGCAAAACTGTTATATCGTTATAATGGAAACATCTAAGCAATTTACTTCCTATTTTATTTTATATCAGTTACAAGGATAATTTTTGAAAAATTAAGTTTACTTGTTTCATCCCAAATCCACATTAAATAATTTACAAAAAAATTTACCATTTCCTCAAAGGAAAAATATAAAATATTCGTTCAAAAATTAAGAACGACCTGGGCAAATACAACTACAATGTTCATTTCATCCAGCGGTGAGCATTTATTTTACAACTACTCGTAGCTTGATTGTAAGTAAAAACTGATTGTCTCAAATCAGAAATGAAAGAAGATTTCTTGCTGAAATAATAGGTTTTTTCAATTCTTAGTTCTTAGTCAACAATATTCGAGTTCGTTAACACATTGTGCAAATTAAACTGATTATTATTTTTTTACTTTTTTAAAAAATTACTTCAGACGATTTTTCTGAAGTGTTCTTTTTTTATTAAGAGTTATTTATTAACGGAACTTTACAATTTTATGTTTTATAATTTAAACTAACTTAAATAAGATTCTTATGAAATCACCTGTTCTTTGTAGACATGGTATGGTGTCAGCACCTTTTATGGAAACGAATTTAAAGGAAACATGAGTACTTTGTAAACAAGTGCATATTTTTATAATAAAATATAATTTGTATGTACATATATTCGTACATATCTATTTGATGAATTCTTTAACAAATTTTGTCTTAACTCCTCCGCCCTTAATTTCGAACGTCCGCGTTCATGACAAAAAATTATGAGTTCTGATCAATTGTAGTTGAGGGTTGTTGAACTGGAGTAGATATATGAATGTGTGCTGTCTTTCTTTTCTTTAGGTTCTTATAGAGTATTAGCCCTATTAGAGTCGTAAGTGTCAAAATAACAATTAAGAGATTAAATATGAAACCATTGATTTGTCTCCCTTCCAGTAATTTTATCGTTGACGTGTTATTGAGATGAAGTTGTTTAAGACCTTGGAGTGAGAGTGTTTATATGCACTGTTTCAATGAAGCTGCAATTCTAAGTAATGCGTTCCTATACTGAATCAAATATGTTCCAGTTAAGTTGATTTCTTCTTCATTAATTTATATAGTTCCATTAAATTCATTTAGTATCACCAAGCCTGGTATGTATGACTCTTTCGACTTCTGGTATGTGAAATCCGTTTGTAATAGAACAGTGTGATTTCTTTCCTTTTAATATGTTAGGCAGACATTTGCCGTTAGCTATATCTAATACATCATCCTTATAATATATTTTTAAATCATTAAAAGTTTTAAATTTTTTTGTCAGTGTGAACATTGTCTCATTCCATATAAGTATTTCATTATTTTTTATTCTGTAAATAACATTATTTTTCTTAACTGGTTTTATTAATTTAGACTCGCAGGTCTCTTTATTTGTTATTGGTAAACTTACAATAAATATTAATTTTTCAACACTGCTAGCTATTTTTATTTCTGCACATTCTAGTGCTTACTCAATATTAATAGAATCTGTGTTATTAGTTTCAATGTTTTCTTTAAATATTTTTATTTCTTTTTCAGATAATATAAATGAATTTAAAATTCTAACTTTAGACCAATTTATGGCATGTTCAATATTTATCAATTCTTCTTTCAATATTTTTAATTTTTCTTTAACACTTATAGCTAAAGGATTCTGTATTATTTCACTATCCTTTACATTCTTTAAAATAAAATTAACTCTTTCAGTTAGATTGTTAATAGCTTCAAATACATTTCTATTAATTTTTACGTGTTTATTATAATTATTTGACAATTCATTTAAATTTCCTTTTATTTTCATAAGATCTTGGTTATCCGGGCTACCGGCGATCCATTTCCAGATCGTTCCTAGAAAATCTATCGATGTTTAATTTTTTTCTCTTAACTTTAACTTAAATAAGGCTATTTGGGTTTGGGATAACTCATAATGTAGGAAAGGAAGTATGGGGTTACCTGGATTTAATTTATGGTTAATTGTTCGTTGGAGTTCCTGCAATGTCAGTTGATATTCAGAAATATTTATTGAATGAACGAGTTTAAATGATCCTATTTGTAACTTCGCATGTCCAGTGTTAAATGCTATAAGCGGTAAATCTGAGTAGTTTAATATTTCTACCTCACCTGCACATATGGTGCTGAAGAAGCTGTAAAAGAGAAATTAGTTCCTAATAAAACTTTTGTGTACTATTTTTCCGTTTGTCGTTATAATAACGCCTGGTTTATTTTCCTTTACAACTACTTTCTTATATCTTGGTGTTTACTGCTAGCTACAAAAACTGTTTCTCCTATTAAATAATCTTTATATGGCTTTCCATTTTTATTATGGTGTTTTAGATCTGATTCTTGTTTTTCTTCCAACTTCTTAATAGTGTTTATTCTGCATTCTTCTAACTTTGAGGGATCTGTGGTTATTCTATTACCAAAAAATGCCTCCACGGGTTTCAGATTAATTCTAGAGTGAACCGAATTGTTATATTTATGAAGTTATTGATATATTAAATCTAAAATTATTCATGAGTTTTTTCTGCTTTTATACAACGCATAATTTTATTAAGCGTAGAGTGGAATCTTTCTATTTGTCCATTCGGAGCGCTTACGTACGGTGGAGCTTTGTATATATCTATACCATACTGATCTTCTAGCATAAATCTTATAGAAGCGGCTGCTAAGGATTTTTCATTATCTACAACTACTTATTTGGGATACCGAGAGAAGGTTTTATTTCTCGAAGGAGTTCTTTTATGTCTACCACTGCACGGGATTTACTATTTTTGACTGTGCATAATTAAGTAAGAAGTAAGGATTACTTCGTGATTAGTATAAAAAAGATCTAAGTAAACTATTTATCCTGGGTATTGGGGAATCGGTGTCGCCTTCAGTATTTGATTATTTGGATGGCTTTCGTACTTTTGTTCTTTGCAAATACTACACTGTTTCACTATATTGATTTTAGCTTGCATACATGAAAATAAAACTTTTTTAAAAGCTGAATTTTGTTTTCTTTGCTGTTTCTGTGTGCTCTTTTAATATTTCTGTTTCCTGAGCAATTCCGTCTGTTAAATCCTTTAAAATTTCTCTCGAAAATTTTACTTTGAAGTTTCTAAAATGAATGGGGTATATTCTCTGCAATATTCTCAGAGTTTCCTCATTGGTGTTAATACCATTCACAACTGATGGATTAAGGTATCTTCTAAGTAAAGCTATGAGGTCTCTTTCGCTGTAAACGCTTTGTGTAATAGTATGACGATGATATGTGGGAAATATAATTTAAAATTTATATGTTGAAGTGTCATAAAAATGAAGAAATATTTGATTCTTGAAAACGTTGATCAGAGCATCAGCAAATGGAATGACATCTTTTGGTGAGCTTTCGTCACTATGTTCTGTAGAGGTTAATGCGTTCATTCCAGTTGGCCTTGAAAGCGCGGCGGCAACCACGTTCGTTTTTCCTGGCTTGTATTTTAATTCAAAATTGTATTGTTCAAGAAATGCTTTCCATCTTCTTAATTTACTGTTGCTGTTTTTATTTTTAAGGCATATGTAAGGGGTTGATGATCAGTTAAAATTTTAACTTTGGTTGAACCATATAAATATGTTCTTAAATTCTTCTTGATTTCTGAGTGTTCGTGATATAAATGCTATTGGTCGGCCTTCCAGCGATAGCACAGCCCCGATTGCATAATTGGATGAATCTGTATTAAGTTCGAATTCCTTTTCAAAATTCGGATAAGATACATAATATAACGTCTCTGCTAACCAAAGAACCTTTTAATTTATTAAATGCTTCTACTGCATTTTCATCTAAAGAAATAAGTATTTTACTTGACTTGTTTTTTGGCACATGGCCATCCTCCCCCCTTAAAATGGCTGTCAAAGGCTTTGTGATCTTTGCATAGTCCTTGACAAATCTGCGATAATAGCCTGACAGATCTAAAAATGATCTAAGATCCTTCACTGTCTTTGGCTGTGGAAAATTCTTTACCGCCTCTATTTTTTTCGGGTTAGTTTTTATTCCTTTGAAATAATAAATCCTAGAAACTCAACTTCATCCTTAATAAATGCACTTTTATCTAACTGTAACTTCATATTCGATTCCTCCAATGTAGCGAATACTGTTTCTACATTTTTTAAGTGTTCTTCTTCATTTTCACCGAAAATCAATATATCGTCTATGTATATAAAGCAAATTTTCCCAATGTGTTGACGAAGAATATCATCCAAAGTACGTTGAAAAATTGCTGGAGAATTCCGTCTTTTCTATGTCCCTACTCTTCAACGGAATTTGATGACCACCGCTCCTCAAATCAATAACTGAAACCCATTTTTTATTGCCTATATATATCATTTTAATGCCCACCTGAACTATATAATACCTAAAGTATATTCCGCATGTTCGTTTATAAGAAGAAACTGTAAAGACTTTTTGGATCCTATAACATTGAGAATATTATATACTGCGTTTGTGCGTTCTAAGTTAGAATATTGTTCCTTTGTGTGGAACCCCTTTTACCGTGTCCATGCTGATAGAATTGAGAGAATTCAGAAGAAATTTGTAAAATTTTCTCTTCGTAACAATCGTATCATTTTGTCGTCTACCTCATATTATGCTCGGTGCTTGCTTTTAGGCTTAAAGCCTCTTTACTTAAGGAGAACTATTAATTCAGTCATGATAATCTATAATTTGATTAATGGTGTCATCGATTGTGAATACTTATTAAATTTGATTAGCTTTTGTGTACCTTTCAGAACCCTTAGATACAATAGTTTATTTTATATATCGACACATGTTACTAATTATGCCATGCGTGAGCCTCTTTTAGGGGCATTAAGCAATTTAAATAATATTAATAATGTTCTTAGAATAGATTTTTCTTTATCTGAAAATAATTTTAGAATGTTATTAGAAAATAAGGATTTATTAAATGTACTTTTCAATTAAATTTACTAATTATCCTGTAAGGATATTTTAGTACATTGGCGTAAATAAATAAATAAATAAATTTATTTCTGGGATTTGGTACCCATTAGCTATAGTTACTCTATAACTATGCTAAACTTTTTTTCTCCTGAAACATCCGATTTCTTCGGCACAATCCATACTGGTGCAATAATATACGGTGAACGAGATGATCTATTATACCATTTGAAATTAACTCGTTTAATTGTTTTTCAACTTCTTCTTTTAGAGATGCTGGATAGGGATAACTTTTAGTATAAATAGGCTGTTCTGTGGTTGTTCTAATGTCAGCTTATACCCTAGACGTATACGTTAACTTTTCATATGGTTCCAAAAATAATTTGTGGTATTTAGATATTAAAACTTGCATTGCCTGCTTTTGTTTTTCCGTCATATGATTTGTTCTAATATGTATGTTGTTTACATCACGAGATATTTGCCGTTTAATTTTATTTTTTTTATTTCCCTTTATAGTCATAAAATTGTGTTCTGTATATATTACGGCAGACAGTTGTTTAAGGCCCTCGTTAACTATAATTGGATCAAAAGACTTCAGAGTTGGTAACAGAAAAAATTTAATTGGGATCTCACTATTTCCGAAAAGGTTTGCATAAACATGATGTGTAATTTTAACAGGTCCTCCTACTGAATTTGCGTAGAATATTTCCTGATTTTTTTCTGGGTTTTTTATTAGGTTTGGCTGTACGTAGTTCTTGCTAGATCCACTATCTAGCAGAACTTTTATAATTTTACCATTGTTATTGTTCCTGCTCAGCTCAGGTGTGAAAATTTCTTTGGAGCTTTTGAGGCGGATGCGCCTAAATCGATGGTTGCATGGGCCTCTTCCCTTGAAATTAATGCGTTCGCCTTGGTCTATTCATATAATTTATATTTCTAGTCCTAACGCTTTGATCCATTGGTTCGGATCTCGGATGTGGCTTTGGCATATGAGGACGTGGCGATGGCTGGTGATGATTATAGAATAGATTAAGTTGCGGGAAGCTAGACCTCTGATGTGATTGTTGAAAGTTCTGGGTTGGATAGTACGTAGGGAAATTGTGTTGAGCTAAATGAGGATAGAATGGTGTTCGTTTGTTCACTTCATTGTTACGCTTCGGTGGTAATGGGGTTGTTGCGCACTACTAAATTTTCTTACGTTGTTTTGCATATTGTGGGCATAATTTGTCCAAATCGACTGGTTCTCTCATTGCCAAAAGTATTGAAAGATCTCCTTTTAAACCTCGGATAAAAGTATCCAATGCTTTGTCTCTGTATGTTTTGGTCAAACGATTTAACGACTCTTGTCCCATATTCATGCAACTTATTTTATTCAAAATCTGGGACAAGTGGTTATACACTCTCTGATAAAATTCTTGAATAGATTCTTTGCCCTGAATCAAGGTCAGCTGATATTCTAAAGTGCTGAAGTCTCGTTTATCTGCGTAATGCAGTGTAAGACACCGGGTAATACTTTCCCAGTTAAGTGGAGTGTTTTAAGACTCCAAGATTGCGTCAGCATGTCCTACAATTTTATTCCAGCCAACACTCAAGATTCCGAAGTACTTCGCAGTTCCTCTTAAGTGTTAGTAAATGCCTAATATTCTTTCTACTGATTTCCTCCAGGAGCTGTATTCTCCTGGCTGCCCAGACAGTTCTCGTAAGCACCTGACAACATCTGGTACTCTATCTAATTGAGCCCTATGCTGTGGTTCAATTACTTGGTTCTGTTCATTAGGAATTGTGAGATTTTTTATGCTTTGTACTATTTCTCTAGCCTCTTATTGCATGGTTTGTGTAACAATTTTTTTTATTTCATTTTCCAGCGCAGTCATGTTAAACGCTACCTGATTCTGTGGTGCGTTAAGAGCGGGAGGTCTTATTAAACTGTCTGGATTTGACATTTTTAGTTAGGATAGGAAAAGGGATATATATATATATATATATGTAAATAAAAAAATCTTTCACTTTATTCTCTAAGGATTCCTTTCAAATATTTCCCTACGCTTATTTTTTAATTTTTATTCAGAATCACGAATTTTCACTTGCATAAAAATTATAAAACGGCTAATCTAAAATTTCTATTTATCAATTATTTCAATAATTATTTTAATTATCTTGAATAATTTTCTTTCAAGTTTCTAATGTTCACACTTAATTATTTTAGTGAATTCAGAATTTCAATTTTAAATTAATTATAAATCACTATATCTTTTCGCTACTTCAACTTATTAAGAATTGTAATTAATTATTTTTCTTTTCCTTAATTGAACATTTTTATTTAACAATTTTATTGTATTTACTTTAATATGTATTCTTTTTTACTGAATGCACAATTACTTTTTCTTAAATTTACAACTTACATTATTAAAAATATATATTCCATCTCACAGCCAGTTTGGAGTTGTCCTTTCTGCCTTATGGCCACTGGGGGTCCTTGCTTCGCTTCCTCGTGATGATGTCCCTAGGTTAAAAAACTCCAGGGATAGTAGGTCCTTCGATGGAGACAACACACAGTTTTTTTTTTTTGTATTTCACAATAAGGTTCACGTTTGTAAAATATTTTATCAATTAAAAGTTTTTGCAATAACTTTGATTTATGGTCTTTTATTTATGTCTTTGCTAAAGTAAGTTTCCCAAACTTTTCACTTATTTTGTCCGTTATTATTTTATTATTAACAATATTTTTTGCACTTATTTTGTCCTTTACTATATAAATTTTTTAATCTGTGGCCTTTTATCCTTTTCTTTTTTAAAGGATTCTCCAATTTAACTATTCCTCTAAGGCCCCTTGAGTTGGGCGCCAATTAAACTAATTATTATTTTTTAGTTTTTTTTTTTAAATACTTCAGACGATTTGTCTGAAGTTTTCTTTCTTTATTAAGAGTTATTTATTAACTGAACTTTACAATTTTATGTTTTATAATTTAAACTAACTTAAATACGATTCTTATAAAATCACCTGTTGTTTGTAGACATGGTGTCAGCACTTTTTATGGGAACGAATTTAAAGGAAACATGCGTACTTTGTAAACAAGTGCATATTTTTATAATAAAATATAATTTGTATGTACATATGTATATTCGTACATATCTATTTGATGAATTTTTTAAAAAATTTTGTGTTGACTTGCATTTCAAAACCATGTGAATTTCCTTCATATTCCGTACTACATTTATATAAATTCTTGAGCATTCATTTCTACATATTGAAGCAATCTCGATTAATATAAATTTCATAATTACCTAGTTAACATTTTATTTTCCGTTTTGCCTTATTGAATACTTTTATTGTCACCAAAAGGGCGTCTAATTGTAAAAAAGGTTGTAAAGAAAATAAAATAGATTCATATCGAATATAATAATTTGTTTGTTGGGATTTTTGAATAAGTTTCAAAGCATACTGTGCTTATACTATTGTAATTTTTATAACTCTCATTGAGTTTTTAAAGGTTTTTGTATAAGTAAAGAGGTTTGAAACATTTGAAAATAAGGTTTAAGGTCTACTGATGATTTGGCTTAAGCACCAATGAAATGCATTTATATAGACTAGCTAAAAACCCTCAACAAACAAAAGTTTTTTAAATCTTTAGTAATTAATCATTATGAAAATAATAAATTTAAGCAAACTGAAACATACGAGTACATGTATACAAAATCAAATAAAAAAATGTTGTTCCGCCACAATCCTCTGCATTAAATATATTTTTATATACTTAAAAGGATCGCCATCTCTCTATAAAACATGTTATGGATATTGATCCTTAGTAATCCGTATCACTTCGTTAAACATTTATTTTAAATCACCACAAACAGCACCTTTAGACTATCTAAATTTAATTAACACGGCCAAAAGTGGTTGATTAATAACGGCGCACAGTGGCTGAAAATCGTTTTTCATTGGCCAAAAGTCTAATTTTTTTTGTCACCGATTTTTTAAATTTTCACGCCTTTTTGTAGCTAATATATCCAGATTAAGGTAGCCAAAAAAATAGGTTAAACTATTGATAATTGTGGACGTGGTAAGCTGTCAAACTCAACTGTTTTTTTTAATTTCTGAAAAAGGTGTTTTTCTTTTGTTTTTTATAAAAAATAAATGGTTACTACTCGCAAGCTATCATCGATAATGGCCTGCGGTCTTTTTTATAATGTTAGTAGGATTATAGCCTTTAGTTGTTGTAAGTGGTCACAGCTCTAGCGTTTAATATTAGGGGCGTTACGGAATATTTATGAAACTACTATATTTTTCTCAAATTTAAACTTTAGTGGAATAGAACTTCTAGGGAACAAAGGGGAACAAGAAACGTATGTATATCATCCCGAGAAAGTGTCCTCTTTAACGCTATATATACTTTTGCACCCGTGACGAGCCGTGGGTAGAACACTTTTTTCATTTTAATGAAATTACTCTAAAAAAATTCAAATAACGATAATTTAAACAGCCCTATAAGTACTCGTATATAATGGTTGTATTAAATTTTCACTTTTTTGCCTAAAAGTTTATGTTTTTTTTACTTTAGACTACGTAAAACTAAAAAAATTAAATATAATATCTGCGGAAGGGTTTGTTTTGATCAGCAAAAAATAAGTCATAAAATTATCACAATACGTTCTACAGTAAACATATGATCTCTTTCTAAATTTACCTGTCATCAAATGTTAGGGTCAACCAAAGTCATAAACAATTTTATAACAATAATCGGGATATTAAAGCACTAAAGAAAAAAACAACCCAACAACAACAACAAATATTGGCGAGATACTAATCAGTTTTACCTGATATTAAGGTCTAGTTAACATGTGCAGTTTTGTTCAATTTAAGCACTACCTGCTATGAAATTAAAGATCAATGTGTGAATAACATGTATCTAAAAATGTATACAACTACGGATTCGATAAGGGATTACTCAGTAATAAGTTAATCCTCTAAATAAAAATAAAATAAAAATATTCAGAAAAATATGGAGAGCTTCAGTTATAAAGAACTGGCCGAAGAGTATTTTAGAAACAAAAACCAAGAAGATGTTCTTAGTTACGTTAAAATTAAACTTAAATTCGTGTAGCACCGAAATTATCTAATTTCGTCAAAGCACTAAAAAACAAGCAACATAAACTCAATTAAACCAAGTCCCAACAAAATCATTAATAATACCGATGCATATGAATTTGGATTATCACCAGTACATGCAAGAATACGACTTATGGAACACATGCTAAAAATCAATTATGATTTGAATTTCGGGTCTTCAGGATCAATAAGAAACAACGAAATCAACAAATAGTTAAGAAGTTCAAAAAAGAAACATGTTCAAGATGAATATCGCAAATTTGGATTGATTATAGATCAGCCAAAACAAGGGTCAGGCAATACAAATGATGGCAATACCGCAAGAAGATTCTGTTCAGATCCAGAAACAGCATCTGAAATAACAGGAGTGGATTTAAATCTTATCTTCAGATTTAAAATAATCCTAGAGGTACTTGCGTGCAATGAAGTAATTGACTCTAGAAAATTTGGAGATTATGCTAAGGAAACTGCAAAAATATATACAACCACCTACCCATGGAGAAATATGTCTGCAACAGTTCACAAAATCCTTTATCATGGAGAAGATGTCATTAAATATCATTTGGTGCCAATTGGAGATCTATCAGAGGAGGCTCAGAAAAAAAGGAACAAGGATTACAATACTAGAAAAATTTCACGAAATTCAACAAATGAAGATCTATTTAATATATTATTGGCAACGTCAGATCCGTTTATCTCCAGTATTCGAAATCAATGGAAAGTGGAACATCGGGATTTAGATGAAGAAGCTTTTAGACTAAAGAACAGAAATAGCACAGAACAAAATATGGAATATTTGCAATCAATATTTGAGTCAAATGAATAATAATTATAATTGCCTTTCATTGTTATTTAAGTACGAAAAACATAGTATTAGTAAAAAATAATAAATAATAATAATAATAAACCTACCATTGTTACAAATGCTATTAAAATTTATTGCAGTTTTTATTTTTAAAATGTTATTAAAATTATCAAATTTGACAGCAAAAAATAATAAATTTTTCTGTAGTAATAGCAATATTTTTAGATAATATTATTAACGTTTTTTTTTTAAGTGTAACTAGTCTTTGAGTGTAAACAAATTTGCAAATTTCACAGCAAAAAATTTTTAATTTTTCTGTAATAATAGCAAAATCTCCAGTTGATTTTACAATTTTTTTAGTGTAAAATTTTTTTTCCAAATATTAAATTTTTTAATAAATAAAAAAATAATAAACCCATATTTCACTCTAAAAGTTAAAAAATTCAAAAGTTCAACTTTGACCTAGAATTCCTTAAAAAGTCCTCAATCAATTTTAATGTAATTTAAACTGAGTCAAGCTGAACTAAATATCTATCCAATAAAATAAAAATTACTTCAATATTTTGATCGGTTCAAAAGTTACAGAATTTTGGCCAATGAAAAACGATTTTCAGCCACTGTGCGGAGTCGAAAAGAAAACCAATCGAAGTTTGTTCTCGTTAAGTTTTATAACTCCAAAATGTCTCAAGTAAAATGTTGTATCGGTTCGAATATTGGCTTCTTCGACTACCATTTTTTATCGTGTCCTTTGTGAATATATCTATCTGTTGTGGCAAATTTTTCTTTGGGAAATTCTGAATCTCGACCCATTTTTTTCTCCACACTTCTTAATTTTCCTTCCTTCTCCATTACGCTTGGTAAAGCTATTTAAAATATTTAGTTTTTTTGGGAATCTTTAGCTAATAATCGATTAATCACGCCTATTCTGTGTTTCTATTACTTCGTCGCATTCAGTTACGTTCGAATCGAAAAATGGTGTTACAAAAAAACTTAATCGAATGAAAAAGAAGAAGAGTATGTTTAAGCCAGAGTAGTAAAATAAACAAAACGAAACGTTTGCTTTCGTTGAGAACGATTGTCCTATTTAGTTTTGTACTGTTTTGGTTTGTGAGCACTAAATGTACATTAATTTAAACGTACGCAGCTAGGAAAAAAACAATGGGAGCAAAACTGAAAAGTTTTAAGAAGAAATGTTTGCAAACGTTTGCTGATTGATTTCCTCATTATACAATGGCGAACGAAATGAAACACTCAACAAATATGTTTGAGCATTTGTTTTGTTCTCAATTGACCGATTGTAACGGGATATTAAAGCAAGCAGATGAGTGAAAAGCCAATAGTTTTGTTTGCGCTCTTTGTGATTTAAAAGTATTTGTTTTGGTTTTGCTCATGTACAAAACGATTAAAAAAAAATTTAAAAGTTTGTGTTTTCATAGGAAACGTTTGCGAAAAGTTTTGTTAGTTTTCCCACTCTGGTTTAAACCAGCTACTTTGCTATGAAAAGTATGAAAAAGAAACAAAAAAAAAATAAGATATTTTGTGAATATTGTAATTGTTAAATTATCAAAAGTTAAATTCAGTGAAAAAATAGTGATAAATATATAAAAAATAAATATTGCGGTAACTCTAATTAACTTCAGTTAAATACGGAAAGTAAGAAAAACGCCACAATATGAGTAAGCGGTATTTATGGCCCAACTATTCTAGTGTGAAGAGTCCTGCAGCGCCGGAGGTGATATTTTCATTTTCTATACATCATTTTAGAAATTCTTCCTATGCCTATACTTCTTTGGGAGGCTTCTGATATCCACATGCAATATCATCCTTGGTTGCCATTAAATTGACCAGATTTTCATATCGCTCAGGTTTTGTGTTTTTTAACATGCAATAAATTAAGTAAAGCTCTCAATTTAAAAAAAAAAAATTAAAGAATTTATTTATTTATTCGCATTCCCATACAACAAGACGTAAAGTCTTATAATGATAGTACAGGATCAGCATAATTGACCAAACGCATGAAATACAATTAAATAGTAATATAAAAAAATATATAAAATATAAATAATAATATGAAATGTTAATTATAAATATAATGGCGTTATCTTTTCTAGAAAAAAGTGAAAAGTGTAGCCTTTCTATTGAAAATTTGCAATATAATTTTCTGAAATAGTGGAAGAAATGTTAGTTAGTTAGATTTATTGAGACTTAAATTTTTTCATATTACAGGATTTGCCAACATACATTTTTAGAGATAACTTAAAACTATAGAGTATTATTTTAATTACATTATTATATTTTGAAATATGCAACTTGCTTATCGAAATTAAGATGAAATATTAACATAAAAATTAATCAGATTGAATGTTGCTAGAAACAGTGCTTGCTGCCGGCACTTACCTATACCAGTAGAGTAATATCTACAATAAATAAGCTTAATACTAATAAAAATAAAAGAAACTTAAAATTAAATCGTGGAGCTAAAATAAAACTAAAAACAAAAAGAAAAAAAATTAAATACATAATTATAAAAAAAGTTACCCCCTGTGAATGCCGGGAGTAATACATGAGTAGAAGTTTTGACCAGAATGTTCCTGCAAAATTCCAATACTGGAAACGTATTGTGTGTGACCAATTAAACTCTCTCTCGCCAGATAAAACATCTTGAATAACACTGCCTTCAAAATAAGACAGTTTTCTGATAAAATTTTCCATTAGATCAAGAGCATGAAGAGATATACGGGACACTTTTATATACATAGTTATTCGAAAATCTCCTGTTCAAAGACTTATATGTACATAGTTCCTCTCTATGCATTTTCGTACAATATGACGTTCGAAAATTTCCATTCTTTTCATCATTGTTTTTGAAATGCTAAATCATATCGGAAAAGCATAAAGAAGAATTGGCCTGATACTTACTTTATACAAAAGTAATTTAGTGTTTTCCGGTAAAAACTTAATATTAAAAAGTCTAGCAAAGGCTACTTTAACTCGATTTGCCTTATCTAGGTTATAAAATGCATGTTTGTTAAATTTCAACAGCTTATGAAAGTTGACTCCCAGGTATTTTATGCTATCTTTAAATTCGATATCGTCGCCATTAAAGGATATTTTCAAATTTTTACTCTCCGGAACAACAGTATATTTACACTTCCCGGAAGCATTCCGTATACATATTGCATTGCTCTTCGATGCATTAATTCCTATACCCAAAAGAGAGTAAAATTCATCAACATTTCTGAGGTGCGAAGATACACGCAACAATTGGAGATTCATCGTGAGCATAAAGGAGCGAGTCATCAGCAAAAAGTATACCTTTAGAGTTGTTAAAATCATGGGGAAAATCATGTATAAAAATGTTGTATAAATGAGGAGCCAACACAGAACCTTGTGGAACACCACAAGAAACCTCACCCTGACTTGATATCATATCAGCAATCTGCACGCAGAATCTTCTAACATCAAAAAAGCTGTGAAAGAGTTTAATGATAGTTGGACTAAATCCTAATCTACTCATTTTGTATAATATACCATCATGGTATGCCTTGTAAAAAGCTTTTTCGTCATCAAGAGACACAGCTACAGAATTCCTTTGTTTCGGAATAGGGACTATCTTAACGATTTTCCATTCACGTGGGAAATAACAATTATTTAAACAGTTATTGAACAATATAGTGAGGTACTCAAAAGCCTTAATTTGAAGTTTTTTTTATTATTATAAAATTAGATACATTATCGACACCACATGATTTTTTGTTATTAAGAACGTTACAGATATCCGACAGATAACATAAATTTGTTAGCTTCGAGTTCCCGAAATTGTTTAATGATGTATTATCGTCATTAAAAGAAATAAAATCTGGAATTTGAGAAATCGTATTGTTGATTGCGTTAGTTATTTCCGAAATATTTCTATTTGGAGCAGAACGGTTGCAAAATGATTTTTAAGAACCGAAAGCTTATTATCCAACTCTATTATTTTAACACCGTTTATAGAAATATCTCTAATGTAGGAACGCTTCTTATTTCCGATAATCTTAAAAATTCTCATGAACCAGGTTTAATTTCCTTCAATTAGTCATTAAAAAATTTCGCTTGCTCCTGTTCAATTTGTTCTTTTATAATGGGATACAAGTCACAAACTCTTGAAACTGAAATAGATTGATTCTGAAGCCAAATTGAAAGCTCTTCACCATTAAAATTATTGAGCGAATCGCCCCAAGAAATGTATTTCGCATTTAGATCACCACCTAAAACTAGCCCGCTGTAACTACTAGAAAAATCTAAGATCAATGAAAGTCCATCACAGATATCCTGACGATTGAAATTGGAATTGGATTGGAAGTAAATGGATCAACAAAGAATTTTTTTAATGCTACCATTCAATGACACTTTAATTTCCACAAGAAAATTTAAAAAACGTAGTCCAGGAATATTTACACGAGAATAACACAACGTCCCCCAAAACCAAATAATTATCAAGAAATACATTTGAACGCGTAGGCAAATGCATTTCTTGTAAGAAAGCAATATCAATATTAAATTGATTCAATAACAAATCAAGTTCAACTCTCCTTCCTACGTGGATAAGAGATCCAACATTAAAAGTACCCAAATTTAACGAATTACGGGTCATAAACATCTTGAATATTTTTAATTAAGTTCAAACACTCTTTTCTTGCCTGATCTTTTGTCAAGAATTTGTATGTGCCCAAAAACTTCCGAACTTTATCCTCGGCCGTTCCCATGACACAACCTGGTTTAGAAGGAACTTCAAGCCAATTAACTCGCCGACCTTACGATTTGGTTTCAGAATTATCAGGAATAATCCGGTGTCAATATCCTTTTTCCTTGAAAACTCCGTCGAGAACTTCGAAACAGAATCAACAGTATCCGGAACCATTTTATCTATTTCTGAATTAATTTCACTAACATCAGACTTAAAATATAGCCCTCTACAAAGAACACTGACGTTTATACTCCTTAGGAGTATAACTGTAAGAAATTTCTTTATCTTTTAACAATTGCATCATTTCACAATGTGCTGACGCGTCTCTAAAATATAACTTACTTTTACATTGTGATTGGTTCTTGATCTTTAATTCGACGTTCTTGGAGCTTAATTGGTCAATTAAAGACTTTACGTTAACATTCTCCAGAAATATAGGAGGGCAATATGAAATCCTGGTGGAAACTTTCGATTGCGAACTATTATTAACGTCTCTACGTTTAATATTTATATTATTAATTGGCTCTTCGGCCTCTAAATTCATATTTCCCAATACCGAATACTTATTACTACGGTTAACATTTTCAAAAAACTTATCTACTTTTTTAAATTGAAGTCGTCGTGCAGTGAAGAAATTGAACCCACCTCATCATGTTCTATTTTATCTTATCTTGAGCACTCTTAATAACTGATGTAGGCGATTCCTCATTGAAAACGGCATCGAAAAACTGCTTCCCTAGATAGGAATTGTAAATAGCGCCACTATTGTCTTGTAGACCATTATTCTTAACAACTTGAGGATTTCATCTTTACATTGTTAGGAGGACGCCCTCCAGATTGGAACAGCAATGGATTCACCTCCATTGTGATAGTCCTCCTCTTTTGAAATAAGATTCAAACAAATTCCATTTTTTTTTAAATTTTTTCATACAAAAAAAATAATTAAATTTTTGACAGAAAACAAAAGGTAATAAATTTAAATTAAGTTTTTCAAGAGCTTTCTAAAAACACGTCTGATACGTTTCGCAGCTGACAAGAAACACTATGAAAAAATGTTGAACATAAAGATCTCAAGATTAATGAATAAAATTAAAAATTGGTATTGTTTTTTTTAATATGCGGCCTAGTATATGATATTATTTTCTTTTTAAAAATGCTTGTATAACATTATTAGAAACATTTTAAAATTTTTGCGAAAAAGCACTAAAAACACTTAAGAATTTCGTTAAAATTGGAGCTATTGTTTCATGTATATGGACGAATTCCAAAAAAAAGAGCACCGAAAAATACTTGGCAAGCATAAATTGGCAACAATGATTGTTATTAAATTTCTGTGAGGTTAAATTTTTTAGCATTCATATTTTTTAGCCCCATACAAAACCATTTAGCCACGACAACACCCAATTGTTGAATTTGTACATAATATAGAACATTGAAGAAGTCTTGCCGTTTGTATCATATTATATTCCCGGTCGGAAATATGAGCTCTTTAAAGCAGGTGGCAAATTACGGCATACGATATCGGACGAAATTTCCATACAAATTCAAAACATTTTGTATGGGATTTCGTTCGATATCGAATGCAGAATTTGCCCGCAGAAAAGTTTTACAGCTGATCAAGACACAAGACTGTTGCTAAATTCCTCGCAAAAATCTCTTGATACTGCTTTCTCTTGATAACATTTTCGTTTCTTCTGATTATAAAATATATGGTGCTTTTTATTGAAATTGTTAAACTTTTAGTATTTTAAATTTTTAATCGCACTATTTCCCATAATTTGTTTTTAATAAAAATGTTAATATTATACAACATATGTAGGTAAAATATTAGTTATGGGAAATAGTGCAATTAAAAATACTAAAATAAAATATATTCATTACGAAATATTATTGATATATAGATAAGTTTTCTCAATTTATTTAAATTATGTTGGTTAAATATGTATAATATAATTGCTAAAATTTGCTGAATTAAAAAGTTCACTTTTCAACCCCGAAAAAACGGCAGCACTGTTTACGATATGCTCTGTTACTGTAATCAACACTTGGTTCTTGTCGCGGCTAATGAATTTTATGGTGAAAAAATTAGTATTAATTAGAAGGCTCATAGTGCTGCCACTTTTGTCATTCCAACTATTTTCGATTGTCTTGTATTCGATTTTCTCTAAATACATGGTATAAACGCAAAGTTTTTAAAGAAATTCTTATATGTTCTTAGTGCTTTTTTGTTCAAATTTTAGCATGTTTTTAAAAGGTTCTACAAGAAATTTTGAAAAGATAAAAAATATCAAATACTGATGCCAAAAAGTACGACAGATTCTTTGAAAGAAACTAAGTTTATTTATATGTTGTATTACAAATAATTCGGTAACTTGTTTGAACATTGAAGCCGTTTATTATTTTTATATAAAAATTACGAAAATATAAAATTCAAAAACGAAAAATATATTTCACGAAATAAGTGAAACTACTTTTGGAGAATGCGAGTTCAGTTGTGCATAATATATAGAAGAAAGAACAAATAATATTAGATGATAAAATACACGACGAGTCGTAGATCAACAATTTTTTT
This sequence comes from Gymnocheta viridis, assembly GCA_956483585.1. Taxonomy (NCBI): domain Eukaryota; kingdom Metazoa; phylum Arthropoda; class Insecta; order Diptera; family Tachinidae; genus Gymnocheta; species Gymnocheta viridis. Next base: position 38,698,686 of record OY101443.1, on the reverse strand, counting down.
TGAAAGTTAGTAGCTATTTGCAAATTTTTGTATCAGTTACGCTGAAATCGACCTGAAAATTCTTATTCGATGGTTTCTAAATCTCAGAATGTAAATAAATTATAGTTCGATTTTTGACAGATTTTTGGGAGTTATGTAAAGAGGTTGTAATAAAAAAATGACTAGTTTTTTTGGATCTACAGAAAAATGTCTGCCACCTTGAAAACAACTAATTTCAACCTATTTAAACAATTTCAAATTCATAAGTGAGTCCTTTATTACAGAATAAAATTGACAAAAATGTAGTTTACTAAGGTAAGGATTTTTATTTATAATTATTTAAATTAAACTCGAGTTCGGCTAATGTGGTATATGTTAAGACGCTAAAGTGGAATATTGTATTTATACCAAATATGCTCATGCAGGCCCAAGAAAAGTGAGATAAGGAAATGAGAATCAGAAAAAAGAAAAAAACCATGTACATTTTTACATAAAATATGTGTTTCATTGGCCTGAAAACATTGAAAATACTTATGAAGTACTCTAAGCAGTTAAGATTGATTGCAATCGTTGTTTAATTATAGAAACAAATTTTAACTACCGGAAGATAAATTTTTAACGTCATATTTCCATCCACCACGCCTATTAAAAAAGTATAACACATTACCCGCCAATTTTTTCAATGGCTGATTTATGGGTTTTTTCTTTTTATCTCAAATGTCTTTAAAACTTAGGCTCCAAAGTCTTTCACATTCCTGAATGCAAGCCTAAGATCTGTAGTAGAGTACCAGCTGAAATCTGTTCTAATCGAATCAAGCTTCAAAACATTATAGTCAAATAAAAAATAGGTATACCGCATTACAAGTTATACCGACTGAAAAGCTAATACCAGCCATATAGGGTACATTCTTAAATGCAGTGATTATGCAATAATTGAAACTTAGTGTTCGTAAGCCGTTACCACGCAATATGCTGCTACATATCGGTGCAACTACAACAGCATTTTATTTACTGCTGCAATATTTTGTAGACCGGTTGCACACAGTTATTGCATTTACGATTGTATCATATAAAATAATAAAAAATATTAGAAAATTTTTATTTTTTTTAAATACATTTACATAGATTTATTGTTGTGAAACTTTTAGACTCGTTCGGTGATAGGTCATCGAAGGACTAGATTTTATACCAAGGCTTAAAACTACTCTGTGGCATGTTCATTGAGGCCTAGACTTGGACAGATTACTCTAGGATATTTCTATTACCAGTTTTTAACAAACCGTTAATGGCACTGGTACGAAGAATACCACCACAGGACAATTATTTTTCAGTTTTTTTTAATTATTCTCGTTTTTGCTATGAGATTGTAACAGCTTTCTTTCTTCTTACTTTTTTAATTTTTTTTGCCAAATTTAAAGTATTGAGTAGCGAATATGCTCAGAAAATATTTTTGGCCTGTCGCTGGCTGCGACTGCAGTTTTCCAAAGGGGCGAATTTAACAACACCAAAATAAAACCAACTAATTATTTTATAAAAGAGTGCGTGTGTGCGTTTATTTCTGGAAAACTTAAAATTAGTCACAAGAATTAAAATAATATCACGATGACTCTCCGCAGTGCTTTCCCTTTACAAACTAATTTGCTTGTTTAAATATTTCGTTGTACAACTATTCAGTTGTGTATTAGTATAACACATCAAAACCAACGGTATTAACTTAACGAAACAAAAGCACTGCAGTTAGATCAATGTAAAAAGACCAACAACGTTTATATAAGCATTACCAAAATTTAAGTATATAAGACAAATAAGACAACATTAAGGGGTTCATATTTGAGGTAAACAATTTTAAATTCAAATTAAATCAATTTAAAATAAGGCAAATTAAAAATGTAAATAAAATAAATAAGTAATGAAAACAAATAAAAAACAAATTTCTTAATAGCCATTTGGCGACATTGCCATTTTTAGATATAATCGACTTTATTTGTAAATATGAATTAAATATAGGGTGTCTGAAAAACGGCAACTACCCAAAAAGTAGGGAATCTGATTAGCACTTTAATGCTTCTTTTAATAAAAAAATAAACATACATATGTACCTTTAAAACAATACCAAAAAAGTAATGATCAAACGGCCAATTATCCAATTAAGGAAAACGTTTTTGAATTGTGATCAGTAAGAAGCTCTTTATACCATGTATTCAAATCTCATGATGTTAGTTCCCGAAATTTCTCATACAATAAAGCCAAAATCGGTCGTGTTAATTGGCTCTTGGCACATATCTTCCAGTTTTCCATCTTCAAGTGCACGCCAAAAAAAGTGGGTTATCGTACGACCGTACCGCTCTGAATTGACGGCAATGGCTCTTTATGCGAAATTTTCGAAAAACAAATGGCCTAATGACACCTACAGACCATAATGTGCATCAAACAGTCAATTTTTCCAAATGAAATAACTTTTCCACAATAACTTTCGGTTTATCCATATGTAACAATTTTTCTTGTTGACACAACCTCTGAGCGAGAAATGAGCTTCACCGCTGAAGAAAATTAAGTTTGAAAATTTAATTGTTGCGTGTTTATATGGATGGAGGTGCAAATCCAAATGCAAAATGCCCCACATCGAGTCGTAATATAACCCAATTGCTGACACGCCATGGAATCGACAAATTCGGATTCCTCGCCACACTTTCACTAACAGAGGCAAATTTTTTTGACAGATTTTTTCACTCTCATTTGTGAATTTTAGTAAAATAATTTAATATAATTCACAAAAAATCTGATTTTGATGTACTGTAACTTGAAGGCTATTACGACAAAATTTTGTAAGAAGAAATTGTTCGCCAAGAAGTTTTTAACATACTCGTGAATAGTTGCCGAAAAAAATTTTCTAATATAAAATCTTTTTCATATCATTCATCATTTGAAAAAAGTTTCTTATATCAGGTTTTTTCTTATGTAAGATTTTCTGTTATAGAAAATTATTTGTATGGAAAGTATAGAAAAAGACATGGCGTTTCTTATAAGAGGTTTTTTCTTATATGCGATGTGCTAATATCCGATATCTACTGTACTGCTAAAAATATTATTGATAGAATATTATCAGTAAGTAATATTGAATTTCGTAGGAAAAATATAAAGACTATTCAAAATAAGTATATTAAATGAGAATATTTTCCCTAATCACTTGCTTTGCAAATTAATAAGACAATATAGATACATATATAAAAAGAAGTTCAGATGTTTCTTTTGAACATAAAATTTATGAATCTTCAATATACATACATATGTATGTACCTGAAGTGTCGGAAAGATTAGAAAAATCTAGAATTTACGATAATAAAAAATATAGAATTGCACATAGGATGAATGAGAAAATTAGCAAATTATTCAGTAAGACAAAGATAGAATAGACTCTATTCAGTAGAGACATTAGAGAAGTCTAATTTAGTTTACCAGATACCGTGTAGTGGTAATGATAGAGAAAATTGTGTTAAAGTATATGTAGATACAACTAAGAATAAATTGAAAACTGGGTTAGCTGGTCATAGATCAGATCAGAAGTACAGCAATAACATTTCTTCGAAAAAGACAGCATTAGTATCACATTGTGTTAATTTTACAGCTAGTGTTGCTCTTCCATATAGATGTTTATTATATAAGAACGGAAACGGGAATTCAATGATTAGAAATGATAATATTTTATGTTTGTGTACATACGTGTTTCTTAAGTTGTTAATTTTTTTTGGTATTTTAATGTTGACAATTTCTGTTTTAGTATTTTGACTATTGTTAAATAATTTTTTATGTACACAATTTTATATATCCCTGAGGAAGCTAAACAAAGAAGTGGCGAAATATCGAAGTTTGAATAACAAATTTAGTTATTGTTTTTTAAAAATTGACCTAGAGCTTGCATAAATTAGATTAATAATACATAAATATATGGTGTACGTTCTTTTATTTATTTTTAAACTATAGAATTTGCTTTCAACATCAGGACTTCACTTTTAATAATAATTTTCTACAGAAGACAAGAGATAACATTTTCTTTTACTGGCTACAAAATAAATGAAATTTTATTTACAAGAAATTATCTTAAATAATAAAATATTTATATTACTTTTTAATTGCGGTAAACAAATGTAAATCTATGGTTTCATTGCACTTATTTCCGCACTACAGTAGTATATATCGAATTACTATGTATAGAAAAAGCACCCTGTTGGGGTCGTCCTAAAAGAAGTCCAAATTGACAACCTCGTGGAGTTGAAAATTTTGTAAATTATTTTTGTCTAGATCACTCTACATTGAAAGTATCATTGTCACTCTTATAGAAGTTTTAGAAAAATTTGACTTTTCTTTAATTTTTATTTTCACCTAACTTTTTCCAGCCTTTGGCATATGTATGTATGTGCATACTCGTAAGTTCTTCAATATTTAACATATGTAAGCTTTTTAATACAAATCGACATGCTACCACATAAACTTTAGCAGCGACAAACAAATTCTTAAAATTAATATTTTTAAAATATTAAAAACATGTAATTTTTTGCGCATTTCTGGGAAATGTATTAAATAGTAAAAATATATAATTCTATATAAAATACAAGGCTTTAAACTTACTATACATAGATATATTCTTATGACTTTTTAGATATGCACCCTCTAATTTCTATACACTACTCTAATTTCAATAACTGGTACAAAATTTTAGATGATCAAAGCGTAAATGTGATCCGCAAAGGAGTTTTTTAAAAAATTCAAAATTTTCTTACGAAATCTTTTTCTTATTAAAAAGAATAATGTTGTGAATATCTATTTTAGAATAATTTGACTGATTTAAGCTTTATAAATTTTAATTTGTTTATACAACTACGTAGTAGACGTAATCAAACACGCAGCGGTATACAATACTCGTATGTATAACTTTATAGTTGCACAAGGTTTACATGATGGACCCCTTGCATTTGTGTCCTAGCTGGATATTATAATATAGGTGCCAATGTCCGCCTCCAAGGCTGCCTTTCACACCGAGTCGGCCAACCCTTCCTGAGTAAGCCAGGGTTCTTGGAATAAAAGGGATTCTTCCACTTCTCTGCGATTCGGAGGAGCATTGCAGCGGATGGAGCTTTGGAGTGATGAAAGTTCAGTTGCGTTACCGTCATTATCGTGGCAGGGCTTGACTGTGACGTTGGCTTCCTCCAACTCCGACTTCAGGAGAAGGTCCTCGTCAACTGCCTCGTCCACCCGCTCTAAGAATTCAGCTACCCAAGCGGAATGGGATAAGGTGTTTCCCTGAGAGTGGATTTTCGTCATCTTCAACCAGAGCTTGCCTGCTGTCACCTTAATAGAAAAATTCGTCGTTATGCTTAGCATGAAACTGCTGAACATATCTTACATATAACTTTACAACCACTAAGTAAATCTCAGATGTAAGCTTTCAAAGCACCAATAAACGTACATATATTTTTTTGTACCCACTGTAAGAATTGGTCTAAGAACTTTAGCTTTTTTGTATTGTACAGTGTAATTAATTTAAAATATATTATTATTATTATTATATATATAATATAAAATAATATATATAAGCATCAGTGGATGCCGAAATTACACTGTCTATCTAGGAAAATTTCCTATCGCCAAATATACAGTTTTTTTTTTAATTTGTCTCTCCAATTTTTAATTCAATGTAATCATGCGTATGCTATTAAAAAACTGGTTTATTATTTAATTAAAGTGACATCTTCTTTTGTCGGTTTTTTATTTCTTTATTTAAAAGCTTTATACCTATATGTATAATTTTAGACGCTTTTCTTTTGCTTGCCCTATGCCAATTGGTAGTATTTTTCAATAACTTATTCGATGTACATAACAGTTATAGTGCGGTTCTAAAAATCAACTTAATAGCTACAACCCAACCACAGTAGAATTAATTTGGATTAAAAAATAGAAGGCCTAGCGGACCAAATAAATGAATATAGAATAAAACGAGCGCTAAAATTCCTTGCATCAGCTCTGAAATTTATTTCTGGCATACCCGACCGCTTCAAATCGAAGAAGTAATAAATATACATATTAAAAACAACGATAAACAATAAATTGTCAACTCAAGATTCGAAAAATTATAGACCTCCATACTAAGAGGAGAAACAAAGAATCATATTTTAATAAACGAAATATGTATATGATCGACTACTACTTTTAGTCAGAACAAGCAATGCAGGCAAACAAACTAGTATTTAACAGAATCATTAGATCTAAATAAAATAGCAGAATAACAGAAATTGGTTGTAATGAATTGAGTTTTATACAATTTACACATGAATTTTCTGGAATGGGGTTTCTCAGCCAATTTGGATACTCATAGTACTCTGGTTCAATGCCTATATATTATTTTAATAAGTTGACTCTGGGTGTCGAAATATAGAAAATGAAGGAAGCTACTATATTTCGAGAGCTAAGAGTTCGATTTAATTATATAAAATTTCAAATTGTTGGCACTAAAAGCAAACAAACAAACACATTAATAATTGTTAATGTCATCCCAATTTACAAATATTCAGTCATAAATAATGACTGTAAATTATTTAAATTTACTTCCCTCAGCATCCGACACGGGAAAATGTAGACTGATGACGCTCTCTGCAACAACGACTACACCAGAATCAATTGTAAAAACTATGTTAGCAAAAATATATGCAAAATTAATAACAACATAAGGAACTGTACTAGCTAAATTCAGCAATATGAGGTAACCATATATAATAGAACGTTGAAAGCCATCCATAATAAACACCATGAAGACTTATTGATAATTAAAATGTTTTTCATCTATATCAGTAGTGTGTTTACACCGGTTCCCTATCAAGTTTTTCATATAAAATAATGTGCATGCCTGGCTGGGAAACGTGATCGTTAAAAATATTTTTTGTTAGGTAATTAAGTGTATTTATTATGAAAATGCGTTTTCCATCCTTGGATGGTTGTTTGTATTAGGAGGTTTCATAAAATTTGTATTGTGTATTAAGGTGTTTCAAAAAAAAGGACATTTCGGTCTATTTTTATTACCCTTATCCTTTCTGTCTATTCATTAGCATTTTCTTTTTATTGCACTTGATAAGATGCATCAACTTAGGGCCTGTGTTTTTTCTTTTGTTTAAAGTAAACCATAAATGTTTGACTGTGTCCTCTACTGTCTGTCTATTGTTAATGAAAAATAAGGGTGCGAGAAAGTGAAACATTGTCTATTTTTAAATGCATTCATATGTCGTGTATGTATTTGTGTACAGTTATATCGCTATTGGTCAGTTTGAGTGAGCTCGTTAGAATATTTTATTATATTGCGCATGTGTGCGTTTGTTTGCATTGGATCATTTTCTGTCTGTCCTTCTCTACCGTCTAGCTTGTTATCTATACCTATTTCACACCCCAGTGCGTATATTTATGTGTATAAGGATACACAATTTCATTACACATACATATTTCTTATTTTTTTTTTCAAAGAAAAAGGATCAGAAATTTAAAAAGAGGTTACAAAACCAACATGCATTTGCATTACATAAATGTATGAGATACATGGAAAATTCTTAAGCAAAGTTAAACACCTGTGCCGGTCTATCTCTTTTTTATTACACTTGTCCTTTCTGTTTTTCTTTCTGTCTACCTTTTTTATTATTGAAAAATTTTGAGTTGGCATTTTCATGAGTGTCTGCTCCTCTACCAACTTTCTTGTTGGTCGCTTTCATTTATCGAAAAAATAAATGTTTGCGATACCGAGAAAATTCTTATAACGTAAATCGTTGTGATTTTTGTTTTGATTTTTTTTGTAGTTTTGATTGTTGAAAGAAAATGAAACTAATAGAAAAACGAATTCAACATGTAACTGTTTATCAGCATACAGATGTGAAAATTGTATGACCGAATGTTGTAAATTTAAAGAAATTTGTTTACTATGAAAAATAAATATTTTCTTCATCGTTTTATAATATTGCTTTTTCTTAAGACATGCGATAGCATAATTTAGTATAAATGCGAGTGTTTTTCAGAAATTTTTTTAAACAAAGCTTAGAACAATCAATAGCATCCTAATCTAATAAAAATACATACATATGTACTAAAATAAATATTTTAAATAAAACAGAAATATATATGATGTGTTTTTATTTATTATGGAGATTTTTTATTTTACTTTTTCAGATTTCATAACAATTAAAATGTTTATATGTATTTATTTTACTTTTCAGATATAGGTTAATAGTTTAAAAAGTCTTATATATAAATTAAAAAGTTTCTGTGTTAATATTCATATATTCGTTATAATATAAATTACATGCACATATATTAACATTTGGTATACTGATATTTTCAATATTACATCTATGAATTCAATTATGAAGATATATGAAAGGATAAGAATCATTACTATACATTCTTAATTCCTCAATCATTCTCAGGAATAATTTCTTGTGTTCCTTATCGATATGACAACTGTATCCATCTAATATATCCTTTAATTCAGCTGATGTGACCTTTTTTTAATACAGTTGATCTAGTTCGCAACAGAATACATACATAAATAACTAAACAAAAGTTTTAAATGTTTTCAATATTCTCTTTGTTTACATATAAATTAATAAAATTTCTATATAAAATTGCACTTTTTTTAGCAACATTCGGTCATACAATTTTCACATCTGTATGGTGATAAACAGTTACATGTTGAATTCGTTTATACAGCTGCAAAAACCATATACATTTTTCTATTAGTTTCATTTTCTTTCAACAATCAAAACTGCAAAAAATCAAAACAAAAATCACAACTATTTACGTTATAAGAATTTTCTCGGTATCGCAACATTTATTTTTTCGATAAATGAAAGCGACCAACAAGATAGTTGGTAGAGGAGCAGACACTCATGAAAATGTCAACTGAAAATTTTTCAATAAAAAAATATGAACTGCAATAAAAAACAGAAAGGACAAGTGTAATAAAAAAGAGATAGACAGGCACAGGTGTTTAACTTTACTTAAGAATTTTCCATGTATCTCATACATTTATGTAATGCAAATGCATGTTGGTTTTGTAATCTCTTTTTAAATTTCTGATCCTTTTTCTTTGAAAAAAAAAAATTAAGAAATGTGTGTAATGAAATTGTATATCCTTATACGCACTTGGCAGTGAAATGGGTAGAGAAAACAAGCTAGACGGTAGAGAAGGACAGACAGAAAGTGATCCAATGCAAACACACGGACACATGCGCAATATAATAAAATATTCTAACGAGCTCACACAAACTGACCAATAGCGATATAACTGTACACATATATGTACATAAAAATAGACAGACGATAGAGGACACAGTCAAACATTTATGGTTTACTTTAAAAAAAAGAAAAAACAGAAGCCAGTTAACACAAACAAAGTCAATAAACTCTATTCTTTAATAATTTTGTTTATTGATCTTTTGACTGAATGTAATATAATCAAACGGCTAATTACGGAAATTATTTGTGCGAAAAAGATATAAAAACATTATTTGAAAACTCTGAAATAAAAGAAAAACTAACTAAAAGAAGTGCGGTGAACTCATCCCCAGAATCCAGATCTGAAACCATTTTTGTGAACCAAATATTGTGAAAATCAATCAGAGCTGAGACCATAGTATCAACAGAACTCATCCCCAAAAATCCAGATCTGAAACCATTTTTGTGAGTCAAACGAAGGCACCTGCATCAGAGGCGATTCTACAGATCCAGAAATATAAGAGGCTCAACATGCGAACCATAACGATTATTTTAGCAAAAGCCATAGCGGCAAATGCACAACAATTTCACATACACGATTTGAATAACAACAATGGTTATATTCCCATTAAAATTGGAGAAGTGAAGACAATAGAAAGATGCGATAAGGTATTGCATTTCATCAACATGACTACATACGACGAAACCATACTTTTACTATCCGAAAATATAAAAACATTGACAACCCAGACTTATGAAGACGAACGACTCCTGGAAACTATAAATAAGAACCTGATTTTATTGGAAGCCAAAGTAAACAACCTCCATGTACACTCGAAACAAAAACGAGGTCTTGTAAACATTTTAGGAAAAGGACTGCAATATATAGCAGGATCAATGGACAGCGATGACGAGAAGGCAATAAATAAAGCAATAGCGGACCTACAGAATAACGACTATACTAACAATAAGACATTAGATGAACTCATACGCTTTAATAACGGTATGGCAGAAGAGATTAAAAATATCACAACCCATATTAATAAGCAGCAGACGATTATTAGTAGTTACATAAATAAATTTAAAGACGAATCACAAAACAGAATAAAAACCTTGGAAGACGAAGTAGAATTTATCGAACAGATATACAGAATTGACAACGACATATCCCTCTTGCGAAACCATATTGACGGAATCGGACAAATCATATTCTCTTGCAAATTGGGAATTGTTCCCTCCGACATCCTAACAGACAAGGAAATCAGTCTAATTAGTGACTTTGACAGTTATAGCAGAATGAAAATTGCAGTAATTTCCGAAGCTAACAACATTGTCCTAACCTTGTTGATACCACAATTCTCCAGCAACACCCTATCCAAAATAAAATTTGTACCCATTCCTAATGCCATTAATAAATCTTTAGTTTTAAGCGAATATGAAATATTAATTGATCATAATAATAACATTTTTAATAAAAATATAAAAGATGATTTAAGAAAAAGTTTAGTCAAAATAGAAGATAAATGTGTGGAAAGCATCTTGAAGTTCCAAGAAGGACAATGTGAGTTAGAAACAGTGCAAGAATCCTCTGTTACAGAAGTAATGCTTGGAATACTTATATTTAAAATTTAATTTTTTTTTAACTTGGACTAGCACTCAGGGGATGACCCCTACATATGCAATGCATTGTGCCGGAACTAGGAAAATTGGTTATGGGAAGGAGGATAAAGGGAGTAGTGTTTGTGGACGTTCGATTTAAACTTTCCCACACTGAAAGTAACAGGAAAAACCTCTGCAGGAAGCTTATTCCACATGCTAAAGAACGAATTTTCTCTGTAATGCGTAGTGCGATCCACTGGCATATCAACCACAAATGGATGCGCTCTTAACGAAGAGCGTGTTGTTCGTACAAATGAGCGGGTTTCGGGAACAAGTTCCCTGATTTCTTTAGAGCACATACCATTGTAGTAACGATAAAACAGTGAAATACATCCCACATTGCGTCGATGCTCCAGTGAGTCAATAGAGTTGGCTACCCTACTGTCACCGATGAGCTTCTTTGCCCTCTCCTGTACCCGGTCGAGTATTTTCAAAATAGACTTTGAAGCACCGGCCCATACATGAGAGTTGTATTCCATTTTCGGTCGGATATAGGTGGTGTAAATATTAAGGAGATCAGATGGAGTGAAGTATCTCTTACACCGTCTTAGAAAGCCGAGGCACTTGAATGCTTCTTTTGAAACCTGAAAAATATGATCAGTCCATCGAACATCACATTTAATTTTCATGCCAAGAACATCAAGAGTTTCTGATTCCTCAATATCTACACCACCCATTATTACAGATGAAGCAGCATGATTGATCGTACATTTGTATGTAATCATACAACACTGGGTCTTGCGAGCATTAAATTCGACCCTATTCGCACGTCCCCATTCATGGATTGCTAAAAGATCATTATTTATCGAATCATTCATATTTTGCCTCATTGCCGCGATCTCCGGCAGGCTTGATCTGTTATTGAATGAATATGAATGGCACATGCTGCTGTCATCTGCAAAAGAGTAGATAGGATTGAAAGTTTGAAGTAGAAGGTCGTTTAAGAAAATAAGAAAAAGTGTGGGAGAAAGAACGGATCCTTGCGGTACCCCAGAATTAATCTTGAACTCGTTTGATGAGATCCCTTCTATAACAACTCGTATAGTGCGATCTCTGAGAAAGCTTGATATAAATCGAGAGAAGACATCACCGACACCAAAAGCAATAAGTTTTGACAGAAGTGCACCATGCCGAGCCTCTCCTTTTTTGGGGATTGGCGTTACATTAGCAACCTTCCAACACATTGGAAATTCACCAGCATGGTACAATGTACTGAAAAGGTTAGCTAACGGACGCGCTAGCGTCGAAGAGCACTGCTTCAAGACCAGTGCTGGAATACCATCCGCCCCAGGAGATTTATTTATGTTGAGATCTGCTAGAACCTTTTTAACTGCACGGGCTCGAAAGAATATTCTAGGCATAGTTACAGATTACTCTTTCAAGCACTACCCCGAGGGGCATTAAGAACTTTAGCACGAAGGCACTGCTCGTACAAAGCTTTTTGGCGCCTTAATACTTTGGCACATAAAGATCTCGCCCTTTTGCGTAGCGAATCAGTATCTGCATTTTTGTTATTACGCCATATACTGAATGCTTCCTCTCTGAATTTGACTGCATTTTTGCACGTCAGATTAAACCACGATTTCGCTCTAGGTTTAATGGATATTTGCTTAGATGGAATGAAAGCTTTCATTCCTTGCAAAATTACGCCTTCATCAATTTCCGCCATGGCATTGACATTATTGTCTAAGAAACAAAGCTTCCAATTTAAAAATTTTAATGAAACCATTACTCAAGATTGTAACAAACTAGAGGTCAACCCTAAGGGGACCTTCCTTGTTAAGTTTGAAAATTGTAAAATTACCACGTTAAATACAACATACACTAATATTAATTTAAAAATACATGAAACCTTTATCTTACCTAATTTGATGACAAAAATCAGAGAAAATAAAAATGTTAATAAATTACATCTGAAACTAGAAAATTTGTATGTAAATCAATTAAATAACGAGAATGAAATAAACCTATTAATTAATAAAAATAAAAGTACGCATATAATAAGTTTAAGTTCGGACATTGCAATAATAATACTTATTTCCATAACCATGTTAATTTGCTACTATTTTGTCAATAATAAACAGAAATTTCATATCACACCTCAGCTTCGAGACAATGTTGCAAGCAGTACAAGTGCATATGGGCCATTTCTACAGCTTAGAACATCTCAGCTCACTAACTCGCCTGTTAAGCCACCCCGATTGGGAACAATCGACTTAAGAAGGGAAGAGTTAACACAAATAAAGTCAATAAACTCTATTCTTTAATAATTTTGTTTATTCATCTTTTTAGTAAACGCGGAAGTAAGTTGCAATGCTTTAGCAATTAATTAGGTTAATAAAAAATACTTTGTAATCAATTAATAAGAAAACAAATAAGGCAATTCTCGCTTATTTGTGAATTAGGTCAATAAGTATTTTGCAATAAAGTTAATAAGAATAAAATATCGCTATTCTTGCTTATTTGTAAGTAGATTTTTTAATTTAATATAAATTAAGTATATTTGGGAATTTAGTTCTTAGTTCTTATTTAGTTCTCATTTGTAATTATGATTTAAATAAAGAAGCGGTCGCGTTGACCGCGTAAACAAAAAAAAACATTTTTTTTAAGTTTTCCAATACGGAAAATAATAAGTAGCCCAAGATAATAAAAAAGAAAAACAGAAAGGACAAGTGTAATAAAATGTGTGTTTTATTTAGTATTAGGGTGTTCATAGTTAACTCGGTGAAATATTTTGTACCTATGAAGAAAATTGCCAGCTTCCTGACAAACATTCAACAGAGTTGTTCAATATAAGTGCCCGAGTAGCGGTGTTCGTATAGAAGTTTCAGGGGTGATATTCAATAGAGGAGCCCTGACTGACATTCAAATCAGACATGTGCAAACAAAAAAAAATTACATACAAATTTTTTTTTGAAACCTCTTAATACACAATACAAATTTTATGAAACCTCCTAATACAAACAACTATCCAAGGATGGAAAACGCATTTCCATAATAAATACACTTAATTACCTAACAAAAAATATTTTTAACGATCACGTTTCCCAGCCAGGCATGCACATTCATTTTATATGAAAAACGTGATAACGAAGGTACAAAAACATACAACAATTTGAATTCAAATTTTTATCTGAAATTTTTGTATCGGTTTGAAAGGGATTGCGAATTATGTTTTGACGTTTTTAATTATTATAGAAAATAAAATTATATCGACTTAGTACTCTGGGGTTACAAAAGCACTATATAACTTGTTTTTCATACCGAAGAAAAATTCCATTTTCCATCAGTGCTTTGAATTTCAGTCTTCCATTCAATAAGTGAGAGATTGAGTGAACTATTTTGTATTTAAAATAAATTTTGATTTATATATTATTTTCGCTCGTTCACGGAATATCTTCAAAACATCGCATATGGAAAGCGTTGAAATTTTTGCTTCCAGAAACCCAATAATACTCGTATTTTCTGGGATGTCTACTTAACACATTCCGTGGTAAAAAATGTAAGTGTTTAAGTCGACATAAGCTAAATTTGAGTTAATATGTATTTTGTAATCTAGATCCGCGCAAAAACATATATTTCACACGTTCCTATCCAAAAACTTCGGCCATTAGAAGTATTGATATCAAAAAGAGGACCGTATTCTTAATAGGTAAAATAGCATTTCGATTCTCGACAAACTTCCAAACGGGCAACAAGGTTAGCTATATAGGTGTATAAAATTTTAGAATTTTATAACAACGGGTTAGAAAAGTTATGAGGGGGCTAAAAACAGGGTAAATAGTTTCAAGTAATATACACACTGTGTGCTTTGGTATGAACTTGGCGTGGTGCGTGGCAGTGCGTCTAGATATTCAGAACTATTCCTGGTCAAAGCTTCTGTTATTTCGTATGGGCTTATGTGAACTTATAGCATAAAGAATTGCTGCTTGTATTTTTTTAACTTAAATTGTGTTGGAATAAAAGCTTATTCCGTTTTCTTTTCTAAAAAATTTCACATTTATTTTACATTTTATCAAAAAAAACTGATATTCAAAGTTTTCTTAAGACAAGAATTATTGCGGACTAGTAGATAACGTACTAGACTATTAGTCGAGGGGTCGCAGGTTCGATTCCTGCCTAGACCCTGGGTGTTTCTGCAGACAAGCCAAAATGGCTTCGCGGTTTGCGTTTCTTCTTAAAAAAAAGTGATGATACACTAATTTCTAATAAACTCACTATTTCAATAAATCAATATATTGCAAGTCTTCAATAAAAAGGTAAAAAAATGTTGCACTTTTTGTAGAAAATAACATGCCATTAATACAACTTATAGTTTAGTACATATTAAGTTATATATTAGCTATAGCATGTAGAACAATGTATTTCTAAATGAGGAGAAAGGAAAAATGAAGTTGGCAACTTTAACTACAATACTCCTCAAAAATGGTAAAATATGATTTAAGCCCTTTTGTATTCTCACAAATGTGAGTACTAGTATTTATTATATGCGTAACGATAAAAAATTATCAAAGTAGTTCAACAAATTATTCGAATATTCAACAAAAATATTTCAAAACACTTTTTATTCTAAATTAAAAAAAAACTACTACTCTACTCTACTCTTTTGCAGATGACAGCAGCATGTGCCATTCATATTCATTCAATAACAGACCAAGCCTGCCGGAGATCGCGGCAATGAGGCAAAATATGAATGATTCAATAAATAATGATCTTTTAGCAATCCATGAATGGGGACGTGCGAATAGGGTCGAATTTAATGCTCGCAAGACCCAGTGTTGTATGCTTACACACAAATGTACGTACAATCATGCTGCTTCATCTGTAATAATGGGTGGTGTAGATATTGAGGAATCAGAAACTCTTGATGTTCTTGGCATGAAAATTAAATGTGATGTTCGATGGACTGATCATATTTTTCAGGTTTCAAAAGAAGCATTCAAGTGCCTCGGCTTTCTAAGACGGTGTAAGAGATACTTCACTCCATCTGATCTCCTTAATATTTACACCACCTATATCCGACCGAAAATGGAATACAACTCTCATGTATGGGCCGGTGCTTCAAAGTCTATTTTGAAGTTACTCGACCGGGTACAGGAGAGGGCGAAGAAGCTCATCGGTGACAGTAGGGTAGCCAACTCTATTGACTCACTGGAGCATCGACGCAATGTGGGATGTATTTCACTGTTTTATCGCTACTACAATGGAATGTGCTCTAATGAAATCAGGGAACTTATTCCCGAAACCCGCTCATTTGTACGAACAACACGTTCTTCGTTAAGAGCGCATCCATTTGTGGTTGATATGCCAGTGGATCGCACTACGCATTACAGAGAAAATTCGTTCTTTAGCCGAACAGTTCGCATGTGGAATAAACTTCCTGCAGAGGTCTTTCCTGTTACTTTCAGTGTGGGAAAGTTCAAATCGAACGTCCACAAACACTACTCCCTTTATCCTCCTTCCTATAACCAATTTTCCTAGTTCCGGCACAATGCATTGCATATGTAGGGGTCATCCCCTGAGTGCTGGTCCAAGTTAAAAAAAAAAAAAAAAAAAAAAACTAAGAAATGTTATTCCAATAATTCATGTTTCAATGACAACTCTAGTAGTGTGTTTGTATGTGTTCATGTCTGCCTTTACTCTTTGTTCATATGCTCATGTTCACTTTTTGCGAATACATGTATACAACCATTAAACAAAATATTAGCAGTCTCTTACTTGTTGGACAATTCATTCATTTGATATGCCATCTAAAGAAAGAGCTTACAACTAATTTTGAACTCATCGGTTTATTAACAAAGCAAACAATAAAGCTGAACAGTAAAAATGAACAGTATAGTGGCACCATGTACGCTCTACAATATGTATGCCTGTTCTGCCTGAACTTCAGAATTGGGGCAGCCAACTTGGCATGGGAACAAGCTCCCGATTCTATGATAAAGACGCATCTACTACTTTTTTTTAATTATTTTCAAAATATGTACTGCTATTCGTATATAGAATCCTACTAATATTACAAATGAAAAAGTTGGTTTGTTTGGTTGTGTAAATGATTAAAATCTAGCTAGACCGATTTTTTACCCACGAAACCCCTTCAATTGTAAATTTTATAAAAACGCCAAAACAGGAATAAGCCCTAGCAAGATCTATTTGTCCTTCGAGAACTTCTAAATTTCATCCAAATCGCAAAACCCCTTAAATCGAGTTTTTCCGTGAATTAGAACTAGTTAAATCTATTTTTCACACCCGAAGGCACATAATTGCAAATTACACCAAAATCCGAAAAATACTTATTTTAGCGGGAATTTTATTGAGGTACACAGTATTCTTTATCGTAATCCAGGCTATAAACTCACTGTGCAATAGATATCCTTAAAAGCCATTCAGCCGTGTTTCCATGTTTGAGTAACAAACATTTACAATATTTATAGAACAGTATTTTTATTTATTACATGTAAAAAACACATTGATCATCGAACCCACCTTCAGACCACGGTTCTCTCTTCCATGTCGTCAACAATGATTTCCATAATTTTGCAGGTGAGATACATAAAAACTTAATAAAGTGCATATTATTCTGATTATAAAAGCGATTTCAAATGATTGTGTCGTTAATAGTCGATATTTTCAATGTAGTGGGCTAAAAAATTTTAATATATGTTTTGACACAATACACAATCATTACACAGCTTTACAAATTATTAATTTGGAAAAATACCAAGAACGCCACATGCTTAGATAAGTTAATTGGGACCTCCTGAACACGAAAAACGCTATAATTTTTTTTCTAAGTACCGTTTTTTAGATAACGGTACTTTTGTGTTTTTCGGTGTATGGTCCCACTCACACCCTTGTGGAGCCCAACCGAAAAGTTCGGTAGTTTCCATTTCAGTAGTTTAATTTGTTGTAATAAATAATAAAAATTTGTTTAACGTTACATATGTATGTACATATATTTATATTATTTGACAAAATAAACGTACCTACTTACATACATACATATGTATGTATATAGAAAATATCAAATCCAACAAATTCGCATACAAAATTGGTCGATGCTTAACGTTAGATTTTGCAATGGTCGCGTTCATGAGACGTAACTGTTGCGCAACCGTTGAGTGTTTGCCTTAGAAACGCAGAGTTTCCTTTCTTTGCCTTTTTTTCCATCATAAATTTTTTTCGCTACATTTAGTCAACATGTAGTGTTTAGCTTCACAGCTGATCAATAGAGTTATGCGCTTTTATATTCTAATGCAACGCCGTTTTGTTAGGTGGCTGCTGCAAATCAATTTGTTAAATTTTGCAGTACAAATGCGATAAAGTAACCAAAATAAAGAAATAAAATTAAAATACTAATTTCATTAAATATACATCGGTGTCTATTTATATTAATTACCAGGGCAAGTTTTTTATGCTTTTTGCATGAAAAATATGCATTTGCATATTTTTTCCAATTTTTCCCAAGAAAAGCATTTTTGTTATAACTTTCATAAATTTGCATATTACGCAAAATATCAACTTTTTTTAAAAAAAATTTTCTTGTGATAACTAACGCAGCTTCATATATGTATGGTCTCCACAATGCGATCATTAAAAAATCTTTACACTGAAAATGTTGCATGTTACACGTCTGGCTCATGGGTTGCATAGAATTGCAGATTTTTTCCTTAGATTTTGCAATGTTAACTCACTTAATTGCAAAAGCGTTTTTCTTATGGTAGAACTACATACATGTATATGTAGTATTTTTCCAAATAAACTTATTTTCTTAATTAATTTCCAGGCGCCCTCTCGTATCAGTGTAATGCATTCTATGCACCCAAGTATAGTCAATCCCCTGTGCCACCCACTATGGGGGATCTTGGTTTACAACTTCATAGAAACAAACAGCGTTTTAAATGAGCACTGTTATGATGAGGCAGAGTCGATATGTAATGCAAAGGCTTAATTTAAGAATTCATCGGCAAAAACAGGTTTTGCATAATTTCGAATGCATATGCCACAGTAAAATCAAATTAGTAACCAAAGGACCTTCTTTACATGAATGTTTATCCGTTATAGAAGACGTAAAAGAAAAACTTCAAAATATTAAGAATAAAATATTTATTGAAAAACTTAACAAAGTATTTAATCGAATATTGGCTTTCAAACGTTGACCAAGACTAAAAACAACATACATATGCAGTAACATCGACTGATGTTGAATGTATATTTTCAAGAAGATCCTTTCAATTTCAAAACTTGAAAAAACATACGATAATACCTTGTAATAAATATTTGTTTAAATAAAACTGTTTTTCGGGAGCATATTTTTGTGCATATTTTAAAGATTTTTTTGGAATATTTGCATGCATATTTTAATAATTTTTGTGCATATTTAAACTTGCCCTGTTAATTACATAAATAGTTCAATATAAGATTTAAAGATTTTTCGAACACAGTGGCAGATTAGCGTTGAAATATATATAGTATCGGCACAGGTTTATCATTTTATATTTGTGTATTTTTATGTTGTGAATATTAAATTTGTTTTGCAGATTTTAAAATAAAAATGGAAAATTTCTGCCAAGAAAAAATCCATTGCAAATTCTGTGTTGTCCATAAATTTTAGTATAAGCCAAACTAATTAATTTAGCAAATTTTTTGCAGCATTTTTATTTTTTTTTCAATTGTTTACATTAATAATCTGTTCATTATCCAATTATTCATCAAGCCGTTTCTCAGACATAACTGTTGGGTCCAACAGTGCCAACATTTTCACAACAGATACGTCTTACGAATGCGCCCAATGTAAGGTCTCAACTTGCTCGCTGCAAAGTTAAATTCAAATTGTAAACATACAATGTTCTAAGGACCATGTCCAGACTTAGCAAGCAGCTTCAAAAGTTTCATAGCAGTTCAAACTATAGTACCGATTCCTTAGAGGGTCAGGCCTTTATTATCATGCTCCAGTATAAGTTAAGATAAAGAAGTTACTTTTTCGAAGGCCTATAGGTCCATTTGTATGTCCTGAAAGTTACTTACTTCCCTAATGTTGTGTGCTAACTTTGAATTGCTGGCCTTTAGTAACCAGTTAGAACAGTTTTAAGTAGTTGCCTTGTTAAGCTAATAGGCCTGAATTGTTTTTGAAAAAAAATTATTTTTTATTCCGATTTTCCCTACGTTTCGTAGATTGTTTGTCTACTTCTTCAGGGGATCGTAATTTTTTAAATTATAATATTACATACATATTTTGAAAATTAAATTAATTGGCATAAAATATTTGTGTAAGAAATAAATTACATTTAAACACACAACAACGTCATTCTAAAAAAACGGCCGTTGTGGTAAAGCTAAGCATGGACTTTAGTTACCTTGTTAGGGCATTCATGTATTGAAACTACCGAAAAGGTTATCAAACACTGCACATGCATTTGTACCTAAAGTCTTCTCTACTAGTATTTGAGAAACGTTAGTTGTACTTGCTCTAAAATTAAGGGCCTTATTGTGTAAAACGCAACGGTAAGCTTTTTGAATTTTGGTAGAATTTCAAAAAATTTCATTATAAAGTTTCTCAATGCTTAAAGTTGCGTTTTACAAAATTAAGGTATAAGTCTTTCATTCAGATGTAATAATGGATTTCTGTATGCTTTTGATGCGAATAAGTTGTGTTGGTACCACCAGTATCGAATACCAAATAAAATGCATGACCAAACAAAAACCGATTATTGTACAAACATCAACGCGACAAGTTATTTGTTTTGTTCTGAACAATTGCAGGAAAAATAATAATTTATACTATACATCCAGTGCCAGTCATAAGAGACAATATTTCTATTAATAGACAAATTCTAAATGATTTATTTTGTTTCACAATTACCTACACTAATTAATAAAAGCAATTATATATATTACCTTCTTTCCATCCTACAAGGTGACTTGTATAATTGCACTATTCACAAACCTATTGTAGGAGTTGTAATTTGTGTCAATGTTATTGGCAATTTCCACTTATATTTCTAAGCAAATCTTCATACATATAAAAACTACCAAAAACATTTATGTAACCTACAATTCCTACTATATGCTGTGAACCGTGCAAATAAATATCCCTATTAGTTTTTTTTATTGCATGTAGTTTAGTTATTTATCTATTTATGTATGTACGTAACTATTTGTTTTTATTGGTTGAACTTTCAATAAATATTATACAATACTGTCTGGTTTTTAGACGGGAATTCTCTTTTTTGTTGTTATTTTTAACCAGTCAAGGTTATCAATTACCCATCACAGTCAGACAGTTTAATCTTTTTTAATATTTGCTTAATCCACCTCAAAAGCAAATGTTTTGTACCTATTTATAAACATATTATTTACCCAGGCTTAGATCAAGTATCTTGTGGATTAGTACATGCACATTGTGCAGACAAACATCTGTTAGTATGAGCGGATGGATATATTAGATAAGTTCAAAACAATGCCGGTCGATACAAATACTTATTCTAAAGTAGGTCTTACATTGCTAATCGTTCGTTATTTATTGTTTAGTCGTGCATTGCAAAATATGTAGCTAACGCATGTTGTTAGTCAACAAACCAAATACGTACATAAAACTTAACAATAAAAATAACAATTACAGTGTTATGGTAATCTACCAGTACCGATTTAGCTAAATTATGTTTGAATGGGTTGTGAAAGGTGTAATAAAGCGATAGGTAAGAAAGCCTTATACCTTATTCCTCAACGAATTGAAAAGTAAGACCATAGTTAGAAGTAAAGCTATAATAAGTATTTATCTTATTTCATCATTTTTATTTCTAAGTTAATAAGCATTGAATTGCGAAGTGAGGCCATAATTTTGCGTACGTCATTATTTCTAATTGTTATTGAGAAATAAGCCCATTAGGAAGTTATCGCACATTTATTTTTTTTTAACAATTTAAGGGATTTTATTACCTGGCTGTGTCATCCTCCGGTCGGGATTACGGGTTTTCACCTGTCTGCAGGAAATCTTTCTAAGCTATTCGATATTCCGAGAAGACAAATAAATTAAGAAAGGCCAAAAGCAGGTTATGGCTCAGCGAAGCCGCACTCGAAGAGAAAATCCATAATATTATAACAAATAATTAATGCACTATAATATTTATTGGTGTGTATGTGTTCTAAAGAAAAAAATACTCCGATTTTCGAAGATTGGACACAATTCTATTTTGCAGTATTGGAGTTGTCTAAGTCAAGAATGTATGATTTCCATTATAGTTTCAAGGAATCTAAATTTGAAGATAGGATTTCATTGTTGCTAATGCAGATCATCAGGGAACTTTACCCACATATTTCTTAGAAAAACTGGAGATATTATATTAAAAATTTTAATAGTTATCTAAATCTTGCGAAAATTTCAGAAAGGTCGGTCCAGAGGTATGATCTACTATAAGGTAGAATCAAACAAACATACAAACACACATTACGTTTTATGTATCTAGATAGCTTTATATGGGGAGTAACCATTTCTTCATCTTATACAGTATTTTTCTGGAAATTGCAAGTTATTCTAAGAATAAAACTCACCGAATTTAAAAAGCCTCACTCTTATAGTTGTACAGATATAAGAAAATTAATATTTTTCACCTATCGGGGTACCCGTTTCCACCCTCCTATACCAGAAATATTTTGCTGGAAGTCGCGCGTTATTCAAAGAATAACACACGCCGAATTTAGAAAATATCACTCTTATAGTTGTACAGATATGAGAAAAGTAATCGTTACCTTCTATGTGGGGTAACCGTTTCCCTCCTCCGTTACCATCGAGATTTTCTTAGAAGTTTTACTTTCTTTTAAGAGCAGCTCACAGTAAATTTGAAGTGTCTCACTGTTGTAGTTATGCAGATATGGGGAAATTAAAAATTGCTTTGTATGGGGGGTGCCCTATCTCCACAAATTTTTCTAAAAAAATTGCCTATTTGAAATTCCTTATCATCAGTAAGACATTTCTGAAATTTCAAAATGATCGGTTGCACCGTTTGGCGTCCTATAAGGATATATATATAGATAGATAAACACATATTTAAAAAAATAAATAATTGAAAATACACAAAATAAATACTAATTAATATTAAAATTGTTTGATTTTGTTTTTATTAGAACTAATTTTTATTAAAAAATAGTTAAAAATCAAATTTTAATTCAATTTATCATTCACTTGTAACTTGTAAAATTTTTTCTGAGAGAAACTGAAGTTGGAAATAATTCTATGTCTTTAGATTTCGGTAGACTTAAAGCTTGTAACTTAAAAATGTGAACAAGTGAAATTGCTTTATTTGTGCATTTTTGGCCTTTAATGATTGGACACTTAATTTCACCAAATAACAAACTTTGGCTTGTTTTAATAACCATGTTGCAAATTTTTAACATGCTTCTGAATGCTGACTCCACGGATAAATTAAATTATTTAGAACTTTAAATTTAAAAAAATTTTATTGAATCAAAGAAGCGACCGACAAGTTAGAAAACGGGAAATTATCGGTGGCTGCTTTTTTGTCACGAATGGCGCATTGGAATTACGGAGTATGTATAGATATGATACCAGCAGAAGATATTTTTGAGGAAGCATTCGATGCAGAGGAAGAAGATACTGAAGAAGGTGATGATAAAGAATCAAAAACAGAAAATATATCAGAACGAGAGTTTGTTGTTTGCAGGGATGAAATAGCATATGTTGTTATGTTGCCTTGTAAACATTTGAAGATATGCTTATGCAGAACTATTCTTGAGTCAAATTTCAACAGATTTTCAATTTCAATGTTCAAATTGTAGAAGTGTTGTGGAAAATTTTATGGATATAATTGTTTAAAATTTTACCATACGACATAAATAATCATTTAAATAAATAATTTATTTATATTGAAATGAAATTTTTATGGCTTAAGTTCAAATCTGCGTTTACCCATATCTTCTTAATTTAAGAAATTATTTTTGGATAAATTCATTATTTTATTAAGAGAGTACTTTTTATTTGAAAAAATTTATTCATCAGACTAGCAGAACGGATCAGTACTGATTTCGAGGTCGCTACACCATCTCATCAGCGTTCTTTTGTTCGATTTTACCACTTTTAACGGTGGATACTAGTGACTAGGAATATCAACTATTTAAACGTATTATTTAACGAATTAGAATACGAAAAGTGCAACTTATTCATTTCTTACAAGTTAAATCAATTTCGCTTAGTACGAAATTCCATCTCTGATTTTTAATTATTCCAAATATTCCATACTCTATAGTTTTTTCTAAAGCCATTGGCTTTGAGATCAAGCAGTTTTCCATTTTGGTTTACAAGTAATTAGTCGAACTTTTATTAATATTTTTATATATTGAAACGATTAATTTTGGCTCAAGTTCAAACCCGAATTTACCCATTTATCTATTCTAATTTTTTTCATTTTTAATTTTTATTAGAAAATTTTTTGGATAAATTCATTATTATTTTTTTATTAAGAGAGTACTATATATAGAACAATTTTTATTATTCATCATACCAGCAGAACGGATCAGTACTGATTTCGAGGTCGCTACACCATCTCATCAGCGTTCTTTTGTTCGATTTTACCACTTTTGACGGTGGATACTAGTGACTAGGACTATCAACTATTTAAATTATTTAACGAATTAGAATAGGAAAAGTGCAACTTATTCATTTCTTACAAGTTAAATCAATTTCGGTTAGTACGAAATTCCATCTCTGATTTTTAATTATTCCAAATATTCCATACTCTCTGGTTTTTTTCCAAAGCCATTGGCTTTTAGATCAAGCAGCTTTCCGTTTTGGTTTACTTTATTTTTGTCTTGTAGTTGACTTTCTTAGTATTCAACCACCTGTGACAATGTAAACATGATGGTTTATGACGGGTGCCTTCGTTTTTAATAATCACTTTTCGTATTCAAATTCGAATTGAACGAACTCGAGCAACACGATGCATGATCAGCAACTCAGAGATCTCGAACTTCGTCCTCAAGGGCCTCCGACGGAGGGACCATTATATCGGAAAAATATAATGGAACAAATGTGCTGCTGCCTCGCATTCCCATGATACCAACAGATTTGGAATTTGACTTCAAAAGATTGCAGTTTCCTGTTCAGTTAGCGTTAGAAAATGATAATCAATAAAGCTCATGTTTAATACCTGCAAGTTTTTGGCTTAAAGTTATTAAGTCCATGTTTCTTCTACGGACAGCTTTACGTTCCATGCTTCAGTGTAGGAAAACCAAACAATTTGTTTGTTTATACTCCGCATGGGCAAACTACAAATGTTGTATATCCTAGGAATTTTGATTTTACTTTCAAATAGAGCGAACGTTTTTCAAAATATTAAAATAATTTTTAAATATTTTTTCAACTTTTTTGATTTTTTCAAATTTAATTAAACTTTTTCTGATTTGTGTTACTCTTATATCCGGTAAGAATATAACTGATATTACAAGTTTACGTTATTTGCTTAATCAAAGGGTTTCTTGGGAATCTCCAAAATCAAATTAAAGGGAAGTGCAATCTCATTTAAGAGAAAATTAGAATTTAAGCTTAGAAGATATTCTTTTTTTAAAGATAATAGCTCTCAGGGTGTAGGAGTTGTTTTGAGAAACCGTTATGAATGCTCCAGAATTCATTTACCAGGCATTAAGTTTCCTTATGTATTACTTAGTTGCAACATTGTAATTAATAATTTACCAAAAAAAATTTTGCTCGGATCAATTTACCTACCTTGCAATTTCGATCAGTCGAAAATTTATAATGGCCTATCCTTTCTGGCCAGACTTTATAATAATTATGACGGCATATTGATTGGCGGCGATTTCAACGCGAAAAATATTATTTGGGCAGATTCTTGCAATAATTCAAATGGTATTGTGTTTTTTAATTGGCTTTAACATTTTTCTTTAGACTTTGTTAGAGTTTGTAATACTTTTCCATCTTTTCCTAATGGCAGTTCTTTTCTTGATCATTTTTTATTAAGCAGTAATTTAGTTAATTCGGCGAATCCAAATTATAAAATTCATAGTCTTTCAACATTTTCCGACCACTTCCCTCTCAAATCGGAAATTCATTTTCAAAATTTTGACTTTATGTTAAAACCTCCTTCAACTTTTACTTCTTATAAAAATACAGACTGGGATAAATTTAGAAATGATATGATTAAGGGACTTTCTTATCACTCTCCTATTGCTTGTAGAAATTTGACTAATTCTGAAATTGATATGCTTATCGATGATTTTACAACAACAACTAACTTTATTACCAGGATGAATTCTGAGGACATTGTATTGAATGGTAAGAAGTTTTTTATATCTGATAACTTAAGGAAACTTTTTAGAATTAAATATACTTGGCAAAAAAATTTGAAGAAATTATATCATAGAACTTGGAACCGTTCCAATCCTGATTATGTTCTATTATCAAAACAAATTCAGTTACTCTCTATAATTATTAAACGGCAAATGGAAATTGAGCAAGCTCAATTGTTCAGTGAGAAACTAAAAAATATTCGTCCTGGTCCAAACGCTCATAAAAATGTATATACAATTATAGGGTTTAAAAAAAGTAGTTTTATTGATAAATTATCAGTGAATGACGTTATTGTCGACAGTGAGGCTGATAAACTGAATGCTTTAAAGGATCACTTTTCCTCAGTTTATTCTGATTCGGGTCCCAATAGAGATGTCTCTTTTATTGAAAGATCTATTAACGAAGTTATTTCTAGTGTTCCCAATAATTTATATGTTTTTGGTAATGCTTTTTCCGCACTTAATACTCAAATTTGTAACAAATTAGTTCGTCTTGATGAATTATTAGAACATTCTAGGCAAATTAATAACAAGAGATCTTGTGGGTTTGATAACATTTCAAATTTTATCATTCGAAAACTTCCTCCTAAAGCGTTTGAGTATCTTACAATAATTTTTAATCATTGTATTAACAATTCTTATTTTCCCATTGATTGGAAGATATCGAAAATAATACCTATAAAGAAGAAGCCTAATAATACTGATATTAATAACCTGAGGCCGATTTCATTGCTTTCAAATGTAGGGAAGCTATTTGAAAGAATTTTACGTGTCAAAATGGATATTGGTATATTTGAACCTTATATTCCGGACATGCAATTTGGATGCATTACTTAAATTCCAAGATGACGTGGTAAACCACCTTCGAATTAAACAGTGCTCTGTAGCGGTTTCACTTGATGTTGAAAAAGCTTTCGACCGTGCTTATCATAAGGGAATTATTTATAAAATGATCCTAATCGGATTTGACTCTTCTATTGTCAAAATACTTAATAGTTATTTTAATAATAGAAAATTCTCTGTTCAATTTAATAAATTGTTTTCTGATTATGGTAATGTTCTCTGTGGTGTCCCTCAAGGTTCGATTTTGGCTCCACATCTTTATAACATTTTTATGAATGACTTTCCGCATATTGGCTTAAATTCTGTTGGCTTATTATATGCTGACGCCTCTCTTGTTTACTCTCATAATGAATCTCCTCGTCTGGCCTTAGAACAAGTTTCTGAGCACTTGGAAATTATTAACCAATTTTATGTCGATTGGGGTGTTAAGTTAAACATCTCAAAGTGTGAGGCAATCTGTTTACGAAATGCCTCAGGTAAATGTAGGGGGTTTGTTGTTCCAGAGAGTAAACAGTCGAGGCTGTGCATAAATAATATTGTAATTCCTTTTAAGAATGATATGAAATACCTTGGAATAACCTTTAATAAACTCTTGAAATTTAACAAACATGCTCGCTCGGTGTTGTCAAAAGCATATAGGATATTAGGTTCTTTTTCGAAAATACTTCCTAATAAACATCTACCTGTAAACACTAAACTTTTGCTTTACAAAACGAGTTTAAGACCGATTATTTTATATGGATTTCCTATATGGATTTCAATGTATCTCCAACTGTTATAAAGGAAATAGAAATTTTTGAGAGACAAATTTTGCTAAACTCTATTGGAAAACATTTTGAATCGTTTTGCAAACGGTATTCAAATTGGTTTGTATACAAAGAGTCTAAAGTAACACCTGTATGTCTTTACGTTTGTGATTTCCTCAGGAGATTTATTTCAAGATCTTGTTTTCATGAAAACAAACTTATATCACATATATACCAAAATCAAAAACTTTTTAGTTGGTCAAATATAAACTATTTATCTCCCATTGGCTATTTGAATGAAACTGCATCATCTTTCGATTTGTCAACCTCTTTGAGACATGAATTTTTCTCAAAAAGTGTACAAGGCACACATAGAGGTTAGTCCGGCTTGTCCGTATATATTTTATTTATTTTTTCTTGTTTTTTATACATTTTTGTTTTTATTCCTTTCCTGTTTTGTTTTTGTTTTATTTATTTATTTTTTAATTAGGCTTAAGATAATATTTAAATTAGTTTTAAGCTTATTCTTAGATACGACATTCTCTCTCAAACCATGTTAAGCCCCTATTAATATTTTATAATAATTACTATATATAGCAAATTACTCTAAGTAGGTTACTGTTTTGTTTTTATATTAATTAGGATATTACTTTTTAGTCCTTAGCTTTCTTATGTTTGTTATTCAGTTTAATTGTATTGTTTTTTTTTATAAAGGCTCAATAAAATATACCTTACCTTACCTTACCTTGTATATCCTAGAGTGTTACAGCAGTTAATTTACATATAATAAAATAGTTTTGTTTTAACTACATAAACACTTTTTATTTAATTTTGTAATGATGGGGGTAGCAAAGCACACCGGGTTAAGCTAGTAAAAAATAAAAATACTGAGTAATATATTTTTGATTTAATATAACAAAGGCCAGAATTTATTAAATAATTCTGAAGCAAAAGTATGGCCTGTATGCATTCTGCACTAAGCTCCTCAACTATTTTATAGCTTTTTGCACTTTATAGCAAAATTTACTTTTGGTGCTTACTTTCATTTCATTGAAAAGTTGTCGCAAATTCAGGACCATATATCGTTTTTGCTTTGGGGATTTTTTCATTATTTTCGGACGCTATTTCATACAAAATATTGCGACCATATTGCACAATGAAATATACTGCCTTATTTCGCAACGCCTATATAGATAATTGTAATTGTCTGTTCTTATTTTAGTTAGTAAAAATTGGGATGTTAATTATTGGGATGTTATTAAGAACACACAGATTTTTGTACTCATCCTCCTGCATAGAATGATTATGAGGCACTGGAGTTTTTGCATGTACACACTTTCTATTTGGCATATAATTTACTCTGGCTTTACAATCATTACACCATTAAACTAGGAACTGTGGCTAAAGAAGTTGGATTGGGATAAACCAATTCCCACTCGGCTTGACCCTTCCTGGGAAAATTTCAAAATCAATTTAACTACATTTGAACGTATAGAAATCCCCAGATACGTCCTAACAATATCAAAAAGCAAATGTCAAATCCATGGGTTTGCTGATGCTTCTATGCGAGGGTATGGATGCTGCATTTTTATGCGGAGTATAGCTACTGGCGCAACTTCTTATCGATTACTAACGGCAAAATCAAAAGTCGCTCCTCTAAAACCTAAATCACTACCGAGACTTGAGCTATGCGCAGCACATTTACTGGCCAAACTATGGTATAACATAAAATCCATGATTTCGTTCGTGATCGAAAGCATAACTTTTTGGACTGATTCAGAGATTACATTACACTGGGTCCCAATCGAGTTGCAGAAATTCAAGAACTGTCAGATGAAGTCAATTGGAGGCATGTTCCGACTGGGGAAAATCCAGCCGATATAATGTCTAGATAAACCAGTAGACTCAGTTTGGTTCAACGGTCCGGGATTCCTGCTCAAAGAGAGTATCGAGTGACCAGTAAACGCTCATTTTCAATTAACAGCCGAAGAAGAGTCGCTAGAAAAAAGGAAAGCTAATGTGTTTTTCGCTGTAGAAGAAATTGAAACAAATTATATCGTAAGATTGATCGAAAAATATTCGACGTACGCGAAAATGATGAAAGTATTCTCGTAAGTATTTCGATTCATCGACATTTCCGAGGTAACAAAACATGTCCTAATCTGGGTAAGCCTACAGCGAAAGAATTAAATTTGACTTTTCTACAGTTAATTCAGTTCATTCAGAAAACGAAATACAATAAGGAGCTAGAAAAGTTGAGCAAATC
The DNA here is from genome assembly GCA_956483585.1 of Gymnocheta viridis. Classification (NCBI taxonomy): domain Eukaryota; kingdom Metazoa; phylum Arthropoda; class Insecta; order Diptera; family Tachinidae; genus Gymnocheta; species Gymnocheta viridis. The sequence continues at coordinate 38,668,632 of OY101443.1, read as the reverse complement.
ACAAGTTTTGCCTTCTAATTTACAACGACTAAATCCATTTGTCCATCAGTTAAAAACAGGACATCGTTCATTTTCACCCATTGCGTAGGATGCTAGGTTCGCTCTTTTGATGCCTAAATCGCATTTTATGATGCTGTACTTGTGAAATCTACACATTACTAACTGTTATGCAGGAGTGAAGGAGTTAGTAGCTTTGCTGCGAGACAGAATCAGGCTAATAAATGCTAGAGAAGAGTGTAGGAAGATAGTTCACAAGTGTCTGCAATGTTTCCGGTACAAACCAAAATTAATGGATCAAATTATGGGAAATCTAGCCGCTGATAGAGTAAGAGCTCTACGCCTATTTAAAGTATGTGGCATAGATTTTTGCGGCATAACCCACCCATTAAAATGTATATAGCTATATTTGTGTGTTTTTCTTCAAATGCTGTACATATTGAATTGGTAACTGATCTTTCTTCAAATTCTTTTCTTCTATGTCTTCAAAGGTTTATCGACAGGAGAGGCCTCCCAGAGAAAATTTATTGCGACAACGCAACAAACTTAGTCGGTGCCAATCGAGAGCTACTGCAGCTACGAGAAGCGATGCTAACTCATGTCAGCGAAGTGGAGTCATACGCTGCCAACAAGGGGGTCAGTTTCATTTTCATTCCACCACGGGCTCCACACTTCGACGGTCTATGGAAAGCGGCCGTCAAATCCGCCAAGACGCTCCCTGTCAAAACCGTAGGCATGACACTCCTAACCGTAGAGGAGCTACAAACGGTTCAGGTGGAGGCCGTGCTCAACTCCAGGCCAATTGCTCCCGTCAGCGACGACCGGAACGACGGGGAAGCACCTGCTTATACTTGCGCTGCCGCAAGAATCGCCTCTCGAAGAAGTGGGCAAGCAGACGTTTTGCAACAGATGGCGTCTTATCTGAGCTCTCAAGCGGAGAAAGATTACGTCTGCAGCCTGCCAACCAAAACCAAGTGGGCGGAAAAAGAGCCCGATCTCGTCGTCGTGCACGAGGACAACATGCCGCCGCTGTAGTGGCAGACAGGCCGAGTTCAGGCGCATACGGCGAAGTGAGAGTAGCGGAAGTGAAGACTAGGAGCGGTGTAGTCAAACGGCCCCTCCACAAATTGGTACTGTTAATCGATTGAAGACCGCTGAGGTTGACAGAACATTCTGTTTGATGAATTTGTTTACAACAAACATTATAAACCGGTTATTTTTAAATTCAGTAAATGCGTTACTGCATATTATATACGGTTTGAAATTTTTAAATGCATGTTGTAGCAATTTTCAACTGCCTGTAAATGTTAGTAGCAAAATAAATTCGAACTAATCATACCAAAATGTCAATATTTTATTACAACTGTTTTGTGGCACAAAATGGATATTTTTATAGCGACTTTGAGTTCGTTTTGTTTAATCGATTCCTTATTATTTAGAATTCACAGATCATATCTTAAAAAAGACAAAAACTTTTAGGTTATTTAGAAAAAAAATATATTGAAGGTATTTCTTTATATGTAAAAAGTTTTTGAATATAATATATATATGTACGAGTATATGCTTAATCCAAACCAAATGTATACCCACTAAAAAGCCAATACAGGCCATATTCATAACTGCCAACATTTTTAATATTTCTCTTCTGATAAATGACTAAGGTGCAATAAAGGTGTGAAAGATGTATACTCAGGTGATCGACTCGGTTTTTCAACCGGATTTTCTACAATATGGCTGTCGGTTTTTTTCAAAACGTTGATTTTTCGAATGTTGAATAGTCTGTTTTTTACAATTAAAAAACCGGATCAGTCGAATACTTTTCAATATATTTTTCAAATAAAAATACTTTTTACTATATTAAAACTGAGACGAATGTTTTCTGCTAGTTTGACGAACTATAACCAATCAAAAACTCTATGATATGAAGCTAATTTAATTTTAATTTTTATTTTATAGTACTTACATAAACTGCAAATAAAATCAAAACTTTTCTTAAGAAAACAAAAAAAAAAACGGTAGACCGGTTTCAAATATTCGAATTATTCGAAAACCGGTTTCTGGAAAATGTCGAATAATCGATCACCCTAATAGAAAATCCTTGACGACGTGTAGGCGACAGCCCAAGCAAATCGTTAACGACTTTTTCACACAAAGGGCCGGAAAATCGTTGACGACATTATCGCTCAGAATGTCGTTGACGATTTTGTGGGCGACACTGTCGTTGACGAAATTTATTTCATTTATATTTTTATGTTTTTTAATATTTAATGAAATTAAAAGTTTAAACCTAAATAAAAGTAAACTTAAATAATAAAAATTTAATTATTTTCTTTTTCTTCCTCGTTGTCCAAACTTCCCCTCTTTTATGTATTTTGCTCTATTTATTGGATTTTCAAAGCGCTGCAATGTTGAGCGCAGTTGTTTTAAAAATACTTTAAAAGTTGTTCCCTCCGTTTTGGTGGATTCTTTAGTAAAAGCAAGATATTTGACGTTTTTAATTTCTTCTTGACACTTTTTTTCATACATATTTACTTACCATAAAGAGCATTAATTATATTTTCGTATTTATTCAGTATTTCTTTAAGCAATAACCTAGATTTTAGCTATTACTTACCACTTAATAAAAATACCGACCTTTCACCTGCACTTTGAAGATTCAACTGAATAATTTTAAATTTTTTCATATTTGTTGTTTTTTTCCGTTATTGTCCTGTTATTTTTATTTTTCTCAACATCAAGCATAAACGAGAACTTGGAACAACTCTCATCTATAGTTTTTCTCTCCTCTGAAAAAATATAAATTGTGTTATGCACGACAATTCTAATATTTTTGTCGCTCAGTATGTCTTCAACAAAATGGGATTATCGGTAAGTTTATTACATTGTCGCTCACATAGTCGTCAATGTGGCTTGACATACGACAAAATTCACTCAATTGTCGCTCATCTTGTCTTGAATAAAACTTTATTGAGGACAATATAAGCGGTAACATTTTGTCGTAAAATTGGTCGCTTATGTTGTCCTCAATGAGTCTAATTCAAGACAAATTTAAAATATTGTCGCTTAAAAAGTCGTAAATACAGTTTTAAACACGACAAAATACACGCTTTTGTTACTTAAGTTTTCTTCATCAATAATTTATAGGCGACAAATTCTAAAATGTCCTGAGGACATCGTTGACTACATTTGCGTCTATGACCATTTAGCCCACTGGGTAGGTGCAACAAAATCTCACACATACACTCGTCGGACAGGCTCATCAAATCATTCAAAACTATCAACACAGCCTGTTCGACGAGTGTATGTGTGATATTTTGTTGCACCTCGCTGATGACGACAATATTAGTAATGAAATTGTTTGCGTTATCGCTCCCAAAATGTATTGAAAATTAGATTTCTTACCATTGTATCATTCACCAAACTGTGCTTTGCTACAAACTCAATATTAATCTCGAGAGAACAATGCAAGGAGTGATAAAAATAATTAATTTTCTTCGGGCAAAATCAGCACTGAAACATAGTGAATTCAAAATATTTCTTGACGAAGTGGATGCTCAATATGACGAACTGTTATTGAATAATAATGTGAGATGGTTATGCAAAGGCTGCGTTTTACAACGATTCTTCACCATTTTAGAAGAGTTGAATATATTTCTTTTCAAAATTGATCAAATGTGAACAAACGATTACTTAAGTTTTCTTAGCGATAAAGAAAACGTAACTTACATTGGTTTCTTATCAGATATTTTTAAACACACCAATGATCTTAACCTTAAACTTCAAGGCAAATGAAATAATGTATGGGAGCTCCTGACAGAAGTAAAAGCTTTTTGCAAAAACTCGTTCTTTTCAACATTGATCTGAATAATGAACGCCTGCACTTCCCTAATTTTAAAAACAATCCGGAGTACAATGAGCTTGAGGTCGGCCAATACAAGATGTTCCTTGAGGATCTAAAATCGGAATTTGAAAACAGATTCGCAGATTTTAAGAAAATTGGCAATGTCATCGATATCCTCAGTAACATTTACTCTCTGAATCCTGGGGATGAATGAAGTAATGAAGCTGCAAATATTTTCGGGAGAAATAAAGCTTCTCTCCAGATGGAAATGGCCGATTTCCAAGAAAATTTTGTTTTAAAACACCAACAACAGGAAGTTTCTTGTCAAGAGTTTTCGATAAAAAATAAATACCCAAAATTAAAAAAAATATCCTAGAAACTTCTCTTGTTGTTTGGGTCAACATATGTTTGTGAAGACAAAAATGTAATTTTTCTCATTAATATTGTAAAAACCCTTAGCACTTACTTCTTTTTATTCAAAGCATTTAATAAAATAATGGCCCGAAACCCATTCGTTTTATTTGTCCAGAAAAATCAATCCATTCGTACTTCAATCAATCCCAAGCGGTGTTAAAAGTACGGTAATCTCAGATTTATTAAAATCAAGTACAGAAAGATTGATTGAAGTACGGACTATTAAGTGCTCAATTTAATTTTTTAGTTGATTTAAGATTTTTCACATAATTAAAGAATTGTGTACTCGTTTTAAAAAACTCCAGGATTGGTTATCTAAAGGACTACCGTTTTCGGGATGATTAAAGTAATTTTATTGTTATTTTTCTTTCTGAGTACCATGTCTATTTATCTATTCTTTTACTCCAGTTGTTGATTTGTTACGATGTTTTTTATACTTTTATTAAATCAATTGTGATTTTATTTTGATTAATATGTACATATGTTAATAAATTCTTCTATTTGATCTCAAGTCTTTTATTTATTTTGAAGCAAAAACATTAAATATTATTTTATACTTTATTTTTTTTATAATTTGCTTAATATTTTTTGGTATAACTAAAATTTTTAAAATATTTTTATAATTTTTTTTACTCTTTTTGCGGTTTTTACCTTTTTTTGGAACAGCATACGGCGCTTTTGTTCTTTCTAGAGATAACACTGTCAAAAACTCTTCAATAAATGAAACTCATTTTGTTTCTGTTGTATGGTGTTGAAGAACACAACAGTCTTTATAAAGCAAAATTAAGAATCACAAAATTGTACCGTTAAATATACCGTTAAAAAATATTTAATTTTAATACTCGTAAGTATCTTAACTCAGAGAAAATGAAATAAGTTTCCAAAAGCTTATATAAAATCTTTGGGACCTTCTTTTATTTATTTAAAGCTGAGTGATTTCTGCATAGTTGACGAATGAAAGATAAGTCGAAAGTAAAAACATGGTTATATATTGTGAGGCCGTATTTCGTTTTCGAAAATATAAAATATTATTTGATTAAAAAATAAAACAAATAAAGTCCCAAAAAATTTGCGGAATCGCCCCTGTTAGGTGAAGAGCCCAAGCCCTTTGTTTCCAAATGTAGATTATGAACGAAAAAACACAAGAATTTACATTAATGAATATACAATAATTATCAAGTTAAACGAAGGTATTTAAAGTTACTAACTTTTTCCTATGGAAACCAAGAGCTAACTTTTTTACGTTCTTATACATATACAATAGTACCTATACTGTTTGCTGTTTCTTGTAAGATAAAAAGATGGATATTTTTGCTACTTACATATGTATGTATGTACAATAATTGTTTAATACCGCGTGGAAATATAAAGAATGCGAAATATGTATTTACTACTGACAGTAGAGCGATAACAAATGCCTCCAATATAATGACGTGTAAATAAAGTAGCAATTAGACGGTGGCGGTAACAGACCCAAAATTTTCGTGTTTTTGTTTTCCGTATAAATTTTGGGGCTATATTTCGTTTTCTGTTTTGGGGCTTTATTTCGCAGCGCCGATCAGTAAGCTTATGTGGACAAACCACGGTGGTTGAAGTACTACGTTGGATAAAATGAATCAAATGATGTACCTAATAACCAATACATATAGGCTTGCCAGATCTAATTTGTCAAAAAGCTTGACATTGACCAAAAAAAAACTTGATTTTAAAAGAAAAACTTGACAAATAAAAACACTCATACTAAATATATAAAAGAGATTTTTAGTTTTTAAAGAAGAAATTCTGGATAATTATTATTGGGAAAATACGAATTGAATTTTAACTTTTACTCGTAAAAACAATTTTGCTGAGAGTTTTTAGCTAGTCTATAATAAATAAATAATAATTTTCATAAATATCTTGACAATTCTTCAAACACATAAGTTTTATTAAAAAAAAAAAACAGTGAAAAACCGCCTGTATTATTCCACCACGGGTATATCAAGTCGGTTAAGCTGATAGAAGGTTGGCGCTCCGGTAAAACCCCGGCTCAAGCCGAATCGCCGCCGCCGCCGACGAAAAGTCCACGACTTGCTTCTCTGGTTCAATGTTGTCAATTTACTAGTGTTGAGTAATGGGGTAAATATCAGTGTTGGCACTTTTAAAATAATTGTACAGAAAGTTATAGTTATTTTTTAAACTATAATTGCACAAAAAAATATGTATCATATTAGTCTTTAGTTCTATTGATAGTAAAAATATGGGCTTTAGATTTGTTTTTTAGAAATATACACATACTTTTTTTAAGTATTATTACATAGCTAGAATAAATTTGAGAAAAAAAATTAACTTACAAAAAAGCTTGACAAATCACTTTTTCACTTGACACTTGACGCGCATTAAAAAACTTGACAATCAGGCCAAATCAGGCCCTTCTGGCAACCCTAAATACATATAACTTGTCCATAGAGGTGAAAGTTAATTTTTTAAAATATGTATATGATAAAAATATTCGTAAGTGTAAAAAATAAATATCAAAATTACAAAACAAAAACAACGATTGATTAAATATGGGAATTACTACAGAAATTAGCCAAAAACATTGTTGTCGTTCACATGTCTTGTTCTTAAAACTATTTTTGGAAAAAGTTTATGTTAAATATGAAAGATATTATGACCCAGAACTAAAAAAATTGGGACAAAAAATAAATACAAATTGTTGTAAGTAAAATTACGTTAAAACTATTAGATATACGATGATACTGCTCGCATATTTTATCATTGTCTTTTAATGTATACAAAAAATCATTGAAATCGGCAATTAATTACATAAATTACAACTCCTGAAAATATCTTGTTTTCAATTGTACTGTTCATGCGTATTTGGAATATATATCGATTACGGTTAACAAAAATCTATAATTTTTATTGTTTCCATTTACACTAAATCAACTTGACAAAGATCTTCTATTCCTGTCATCACAACGCTTAAGCTAAGTACTCTGTTCAAATTTGTGAATAATGTTGAGCAACATTGATTATTTCGTTTGAAAATTTTGACAATTAGCAAGTGGTGACAACACCACGATTTAGAATAAATTTATCGGTTTTATTGCCTTGAAGTAAGCACCTCTGTTTTTCTTATGTAAACAAAATCCATATGTCTATATTTGAAGTGAATAATTAAAAAAAAATTGGAAAATGGACAACGAAATAATATTAGGAGCTTGCGCTGCAAGGTGTCAATTAATGCAAATTGCAGCATCTATGGAGGAGCTGTTTGAAGACACACGCTCTGCAAAAAGTCCCTACCTTCAGGAAAGAATGATAAAGGAAGGTTTGCTTCAGATGTAAGTGTAATTTCGTAATTTATTCATGTATTTAATATACTTACTACTCATAAGCAAATATTGTACTTTATTTCTTCAGTTCGATGATATGGTTAAAGACAAGAAAGCATTTAAAGAAAACTTTCATATGGATATATATGCGTTTTTAGATATATTCAGCAAAGTGGAGCACTTACTTCAGCCGAAGAGAAACACACATCCTTCTGATGGTATTTCACCTAAGCACAAGTTGGCTATAGTATTGGAGTAAGTACATATGTATGTACATTGATATTACTCTGCTAATTATATAATGTATTTTCTTAGATACTTAGCTTGTGGAACACTGCAGCGCCATATAGCTAGTTGCTATCGAATTAGCAAACAAAAATTTGGATTGATAATCGACGAAGTTTGTAATGCTATATTTACGGCACTAAAAGATAAAATTCCCCCAATGACAAAGGAAGAATTACAGCGCATTTCTAGAACATATCAAAAGTGGAATTTTCTAAATTGTATTGGATCAGTAGACGGAAAACATGTTGCGGTAAAATGTCCGCCAGGATCTGGTAGCCTGTTTTACAACTATAAGGTACATTTTGTGTTCGAGCAACCGAATTGTTTAAAATAAATTTTAATTTGCAGGGGTTTTTTAGCATAGTTATAATGGCTGTTGCTGATGGTGATTATCGATTCACTTATGTAGATATTGGTGCTTTTGGTAGCGAGGGAGATGCAAATATTTTTGAGAAATGCTAACTTGGGGTGCCATCCGGCAAAACCGTTTGAGATTTCCAGCAGAAGCAGACAACGAAACCACATACGTGTTTGTTGCGGATGACGCATTTCCATTGAATCGACGTATCATGAAACCCTTCAAACCAAAATCTGGCAAACGTCTTGACGACGACGAAAATATTTTTAATTACAGATTCAGCAGAGCGAGAAGATGTGTGGAGAATGCATTTGGAATAATGTGCTCCAAGTTTTTCTGTCTGTCTCGAAAGATGTTCTGTGGCCCTGATCGTGCAAATAACATTACTAGAGCTTGCATGTATTTACATAATTATTTGATCCAAACACGGCTGGAGCAGGACTTACCATTAAAGTAAGCAGATTATGTTAATGAATCTGGAGTTCTGGTTAGCGGGGAATTTAGAAATCATTTACCAGCTGATTCCCTCTTTTCATCTAAAATGAACGTTGCACATTATGGGAGACAAGATGAATCGGGCCGTATTGTTCGTAACAGAAGTAAAACTTATTTTAATTCTGAGATTGGCTCTGTCCCATGGCAAAGAAAATATGCTTTCTTAGATGAATAAGTATTAAATTAATATGATTTTTAAAAGCAATAAAAAACACTTTTTTAAAATATAACTATATGTATTTAATTTTTAATGTATATATGTACATATTGTATGTACATATATATGTACATATATGTACAAATGTATATAACAAAAAATAACATAAGTAAAACAAAATAAAGTCATTCACTAATATTTATAGCTAAACACATAAAAAATCTTAGGCTTTAATTAAAAAATTCATTGAATGTTTTCAGTCTTTTTATAAATTCGTGCCTCTTGTGGCCAGTCTTAAAAAAGAATCACAAAAACTATTACCTATTAATCTTAATAAAATTCATATAAAACTGTTGGTCCTTTTGGGGTTTCTTGAATATTAATTAATGGCAATTAATGTCTTTGAGCAGAGATCTCTTGATGAAGCATTAAAATAATTTTTGATTCTTGATTTAATTCTTCTGTTACCTCTTTAGGCAACTTTGACAACAACGAATCAACATAATTTAAAAACGGCTTGTTGTCATTATTTTGGTTCTGGTTTTTTGCCAAATCCACCAATCTTGTCATCACGTCTGCCACTTTTAAAATACCTTCTCTCATTTCATTCATATATGCATTTTTTGAAGAAACTGTTTTAGTTTTCTAAAAAAAAAAGCAAGGAATAATTATTTTATTCTAAATATATTTACTAAAGTTTGAAATTAACGATTGTTAAAATTATTACATTTCACATAATGAAAAATGACGAAAAAGTTCGATCATTGTACATAAGCATAATAAACAATCAAACAAACATTTAATTATTAAAAAATACACAAGAACAATGAACAAAGGCTCAAGTTTACAAAAACAAGTTTTCGGCCGAACATCCATTGGGTCATTCCTAGTGCATATTACTGTTTTATATGTATGCATGTACAGTAAAGTTAGAGTCTACTTACATGTGAATAACTATGTTTTGTTAAGTCCGGTGAAGTAGCAGGTAGCATCTCCAAATCACTAGAAATATCTTGGGCTGGCTGTAAATCTGGTGAGCAAAGCACTTCTGAGCAACTGGTTCTGAAAACAACATTTTCATAAAGAATGTAAGTGATATAAAAGCAACAAAATTTTATGACAATAATACTTACGTTCTTAGCTCCGACGCCTCGGTCATAAATTCAAGGTCCGCAGAAAACTCCCACGGATCTTGAGATTCGTCGGACAAAAATTCTAAGTTGCATCCACTTCCAGATTTTTTTGTCACGTTCCGTTTTTGTTTGTAATAACGTTTGCTGTCCAGAATGCTCCTCCAGTTTTGCTTACATGCTTCATCTTCGTAGTGTATAAATTATATTGCAGAAGTTACATCATATTCACATTACATGAAACATGATTTTGCCGTATTTTTGCATCTTGATAATAATTGTATGGAGTGGATGTTAAAAATGTTTTATTTTGTTAAAACTCTAGTACACATACATGTTATTTAATTGAAATTCTTATTCTTCACAAATAAAACTAATTTCATTGTTCTTTTTGGGTATTTTGTCATTTACATTAAACAAAAAGAATATTTTCCAATAAATTCCTTTTAAGTTTGTTTATGCTCAAAGTCAAAATCATGTTTTGGTCATAAAATAAATTTCTATTTAATGTGTCTATTGTTTGCTAGTTTGAAGACATCCTAACGATATGTACTAAATTGTACAGTATGCATCTTATGGATTAAAATCGAATAGTACAGTGCAACATAACAAAACCAAATACCGAAGAGTAAACAAAAGGCAACTAAATCAGCAATTATAAAGTGAACTCGCGAAAACGTGAACTATTGTTTTCAAAGTTTGTTAATGTTATTTATAAATATAAATTCTCACTCTTAGGAAACAAACAGAATAATTTTATTACCACTATTAGTGTTTTTCTCAGTTGCCTTCCGCGATAACTTTCCTAAAAATTGTTTATCAAAAATAACAACAGAAAAAAATTTAATTTGGTTCCTTTTTTAAAACAATTAATATTTACTGTAATTTTATAATTTCAATCTGATATATTTTAGTACGTCAAGTTTTAATTGAATCAATGGTAATTTACATTCATGATATTATTTTTTACTGTTAGGTTTTTTACTGATAGCTCAGTCGGAAAAAAGACTAAGCCAGCATATGTTCACTCATTCAGCGCCAGGATTGAAAAAACGCAATTGTCCTTATTCACGAGAACTAAAACCGACTAGCAACAACTAACTCGATTAGCAGTAATGAGTCTTCTACGTTGTGGTATTTTATTTAAAAAAAGCACTTTAATTTAAGAAACACTTCAATTCAAAAGAAAACATTTTAATCAAACGAACACTTTTTATTATCACTTTCCACGCCTAAGTACCCCCAGAATGCGTAGACGGCGATTTTGAAGTAATATATACAACAAAAAGACTCGCAAAAATATCATTTAAAAAGTAATATACGATAACGGTGACATCGTTTAATTGTCGTCAGAATACTTAAAATAAACAAACACACGCCCAACAATCATTGCCAAAACGACGCACTGTGGCACCTTTTCTTAAATCCCGTGGCAAAAATACAAAACTTGATATTTAAAAAATTTTTTTTTGATTGAAGTGTCAGAAAAATTTCCATCAGTTTTTTGGTATTATTTTAAAGGTATGTTTGTTTTTAATTAAAAAAAAGAAAAAAATATTCATCAAATGCCCTCCTTGTTCGGCAGTTGCCGTTTTTCAGACACCATATATTTAGGTAATTTTTACAAATAAAATAGACCATATCTAAAAATGGCCAAAAACGGTCTCGCCCACATTTTGTGAGCATATTTGCTACATAATACTTTAAAAAATTTAACTAATTTTATCCACGAAAAATGAGAGGTTTTCTTGAAATATGAAGAAAGCTGTTACAATCGCATGGCGAAAACGAGAAAAATGTTTCCCCATTTTTAAAGTATGTAACAAAGATGTATTCAAAATGTGAAAAATTGAATAATAAAAATGAATCTCCAAAATTGTTTTGACTGCAGCACTTACTTGTTACATATTTTTATTGGTTTTCGTTATTACGGGATTTACAGAATTGTATTTTTGTTGAATTCTCTTTTATATGCAGGTAGTTTTAAAACTTTTTTTATAACTAGTAAAAAAACTGCAGTTGAATAATTCAGTTAATTGAGGCCTCGATTTCTGTTTCACAAATCAGGTAGTATGAACATTTTTTTTATTTCTGAGTATAAATTGAACCGAAATTGTGTTAAACTTTTACTTTCTAAAAGAAGTGATCATTACCAGAACTTATACAATTTTACTTTAAAGTGCGATAATGTCATTTCAGAATTCGGAATTGTTCGAGTTATTCAGAAATTCACATAACGAAAATGTATTTAAATTGGCTATTATTGAAAAATTACACGATTTACCAGGATACCACGAAAAGGATGTTATAATTAAAATTCACTTCGTTTACTTGAAAGTTAATAAAAAATGGCTTGCCTCAAACCGTACGACTAAAACCTTTATGGAAAATAACTCAGACTGGCTAAATGGAGTAACAACTTCTGAAAACATTGAAGAACCGCATACATCTTCTGACAGCATAAGACCTGCAAAAACCATAAAGGAGTGTTCGGGGTACACAAAAAAACGTAAACTTCAAAATGCCACAAAAGATATATCGAAATCCCATCTTTCAGAAGCATTATGTCTTAAGTATGTAAAAGATAAATCAAGGTCTAACATTACAAAAACTGTGGCGCTTCCAAGCCCAGATCGATTGCAGAGGATTAAAGACAGTATTCCAACTCCTCCAAATGCTTTACCCACAAAGTATAACATAGAAGAAGCCTTAGAGTTATTTATGGACTTGGGATTGTCAAAGGAATAATATTTTATTTTATGAAGCTCTTTAAAGAATTATAATGTTAAAATTTTTCCTAGCGACAAAAAGGTTACATCTCCCAAAAAAGAAGCAGTGCCATTAATGTAAAGGTTACTGAAGTAGAGGTTAACCTGCAAATATGTTTATGGCTTTTGTAGTTCCTTTACGACTGAGAGGTGAAATCTCTGAGTATTGGAAAAATCCTCGCCCATCATCAGTTCATTTTCGGCGTCCGATATTTTTTAAATATGCAAAGGAGTCTTCAGAAATAATCAAATCTACAGTAAACGATATAAAAAAGCAAATTTCTGAACTAACGCCTTCTGTTCTTGAAATGACGAATGGAAAAACTGTTGTCATTGATTATGAATTTTGTCTTACAATGATTGATGGCAAAGTCTTAAATGTAATAACAGATACTTCGTCAACCTTTTGCAAAAAGTCGCAGAAAGACTTTCAAAATTTTGATGATTCAAGTGATGAGCAAATCTATGAATATGGAATTTCTCCGTTACATTCCAGAATTAGGTGCATGCAGTTTATTTTAAAACTAGCGTATACAATTCCGCGAGAAGGAGAATGTTTTGATAAGAACATTATTTTTGCAACGAAAATACCACTGTGCATAGTGCCTCTGTGGACCTATGGTCATGCAGGTTCCTTATTTTGAAGCGGAAGGGCTTACCTTTCAAATGCTATATACATTTTTAAAATATCTTTATTACTTTAAAAGTTATGAGATTTGTAATGAAAACAGTCAAAAGCCGACACTCATGTGCATTGAAGCCTGAGGAGTCCTCTTTCAAATGCTTTTGAAAATGTTTAAATATCTTTATTACTTTAAAACTTATGATTTTTGCAACGAAAAAGCTCAAAAGGCCCTACTGTGCGACGGCAACATGGCTCGGCATGCTTTTGAACGTCATAGTGTTTTTCGGAAATTGTTGGTATTGATAACATTACCATGACAATTTCCCATCAACATCGAGAAATTCCAAAATTTTTGCTTCGAAGCGACTTCAACTATCCAAGTAAAATATTTTTGGTTGCCAATGACTGCGGCGGTACATAAAGTACTTATTCATTTAGCAGATATAATTGTAAACTCAGTTCCAATCAGTTATTTTACAGAAGATACCGCAGAGTCAAGGCATAATCTTTAGAAGTACGATAGACTACATCATGCAAGAAAAAGTAGCCGCATTAATAACATTACTGATGTATTTAATAGAGCCATAGATACGTCAGATCCATTGAGCGACGGCTCGAATTTTAAAAAACGATATGGCTTACCTTGTTTTGTGATACCATGCTTCTTATTTGCTGCTTTTCAAAAACTTACAAGTTCTTAAAAAATTCTACTACCTGGTTGATTTGCCTTGACCTCAGCAGTGTCAAAAATTTACATACCAGGGTAATTTGCTACCGGTTGGCACACCCTTAGACACGTCAAGTCTTATTGACACGATTGCTACTTTGTAAGCGGCGAGGGGAGAAGAAATGCGTACACACATATGTACATGCACTGTCATTACGTTTTGTTTTCTCATTCGTAATTTTAAGCCTGAAGGCATTTGCAAGCAATATTCGTCAACATGTCATGATTTGTGTGAACAACAATGTAAGTTCAAAGAAAAAATAGTAAGAATCATGTCAATAAGACATGACGCGTCTAAACGCAGACTAAATAAACAACTTAAAACTTATTAACTCTCTTTTCTTTACAAAGTATATATCAGGGATGGAAAAAGAGTTTTTGATTTTGTACCAATTGTAAAAACAAAATGTTCTGTATAAAATGTACCAAGAATGTACATTTAGTATTAAGTATGATCATGTTTTCAAATCAATGATTTAACAACATTCATATATACCTACATATATGTATGTTATGAACTGCCTGCAACTGGGCTCGAACAAATGTTCTTAGTCATTATTTGCTTTGTAGTCAACGCGATAACTGCTTCAGCCAACAGCAACCTCAATTCAAAGAAATAGAAACTTCAGAATCAGATTTTTTTGTGTGAATTATACCAAAAATATGGGGATCCTAGAAAATGTTAATGTCGTTTCTATGCAAAATAATGGAGATGCGAATATTAATGAAATTATAGCGAAGTAAAATATGAACCTAGAAAAAACGAACAAATTAAAATTAAATTCTAGGATATATTACAGGTCATGCTTAATATGCGATTTCGGACTGATTGTGACAGAATCTGAACATTTTACAAATAAAGCTCTTTCAAATCACGTATGCAAACTTACTCTGCAGCCACACCATCAAATTATTTTTGAATTCTTATTCAAGATTTTTACTACTTGTCAAAATTCACAAAAATTGTAGTTTGTGACGTAGACTGTACGCAAATTTTTTAGCAACATGCCAACAAAAAACAACTTAAAATTGTTTTTTCCTTAAAATTGTTAAAATTGAAATAAAAAAATAATAGAAACCGAAAAAAAATATGAATGTTAAAATTTGGATGGAAATAACTGCAATCAGCTGTTTCCTTGAATGTAATTTTAACACTTTATGGAATGAAAAGTTATACGCAAATTGTAAGTATTGGTAAAAAAATGAGAGAGAATTTAAAATTTGAAAGAAAATTTGATCATGTGACTACCAAGTTAGAAAGTCAATTTATGAATTTCACGTTGTTGGCATGCACAATTTTGTATTTTAGTTAAGTTATAATTTATTCGTTCAAAGCGTGATTCCTGTCTATACACAAAATTTCAAGATAACTATGTTTTTATGCAGGAAACAATATAGATGCGATAGAAAGTCTTAAAACGAAACTAAATTCAACTTTCGAAATGTCAGATTGTGGTCCACTTTAATATTATGTACTTAAGAAGAAAAATTTAATACTATTGAGAAAATGGTATAATGGAACCAAATCAATATTCGAATATAAAAAAAAATTTTCGATTTTAATATTTTCACTAATCGACTGCAACTAATCAAAGACGCCTAAGAAAAAGGTTTATCCCTATCACACAATACTTCTAATGAATCAACCAGAAGCCCTTATCGTGAAATCTTGCAAACTGTAGTACATGTCATGTTAACTACTTATTCAGTAATATGTTATCAAGTTGGATGTATCAGTATGTTCCAAAATAACCCCATTGATATTTATTAAACAAGCTTAAAACTTATACTTCGTTTTATTAGAGGCTCTAAAAATCTTTAACTTACCTATACGATGCACAGATGCTGAAGATAGGAAATCTGTTAGCGAATATATTTAAAGTTGTCAGTTGAATTATATCTTTGAACAGTAAGAAACAACCTGTGGTTGCAATGTCATACAGCGAAGCAGAACATATTGCTCTTAGTGGTTTCGAATACAAAGTGATTACTATTTTGGCTAAATAAAATTTTTTAGTCAAAAAGAGTTGCATATGAGGCAAGGGAAAATTAACGTCATGTAATTTAAACGTGCACGGCACCCCAGAAACAAAGTTATTTTTCGAGAGCCGCTACACTCCCAAGAGTAGTGTTCATATATACCCCACTGTTTAGGTGGCACGGTTGAATGTCATTTCAAATTTGTATTTATACAAATTATGACCCGAAAAAGAAACGAGACTTATTTGTATTGTTGTAGGTATTATTAATTGTTTTTAATGCAAACACAACTTCATCACGATCGTTGTTCAAATTCATTATTCAGCGCTACTGAACGTTAAATTAACGCATTATTACACGTTGGTTATATCTCATGTACCATTTTTCTTTGCTAATTTTTTTGCTTTACTTAAAACATCATCGATGTTATCCATCTCTGATTTAAAGCGTTTTTAATTACCGGATTGGTCCGTAAGCTATCTATAAATATGTAAAATTGATTACATAGTATTGTTATAAAGTGCTTTTTGTGATGCCAGCCTATATCGTGGAAACGTGATTTTATTTTTCTTCATTTGAGACATTTTGCTTTTTTAATTACTAACAAACATTTTAATCATTACTAATAAACACAAAAGTGTAAATGTCATATTGATTCTTGTAACAATTGATACAACATTGTAACAATACCCCGTTTATGTATCTGGAAACGTTTTTTGATTGCGTCATCTATTGGTTAATTTAAGCAACATCCCAGCAATATTTCATTTATTACTTCTACAACAAGTTAATAATTCTAACAACACTAATCGTGGATTTCTTGAACATAGACTGCAATATTTCTACAAGTGAGTGCTGGTTATGCTTGTAGATCATTCAAAATCACTCCGCTAGAGTTGCCCTCGTTGCAAAAGGTTAAATATAGACTTGTATAATTTTTTTTTAAGTTATAGAGACGAATTTGAAGATATTAAGTGTATTCGAGTACTTTTGCAGTAAAATGCAGTAAATGAGTAATTACTGAGTAAATGGAAGATTTTACTCACAAAAAAGCTGTAGCACAAAAAAGTACGCGAACGCAAAAATTGTAAAAATTCGTAAGATTACGCAAACAGCTGCTTGGATATCAATGTAGTGCTGAAATATATTTACACTTTGGACTACTCAACTCTTTTTCTTGTTGGTACTCGATGAAATATTTTAATTATAACACGAATATTTAAAGAAAATATAAACAAATTATTTTCTATAATCGTTTCCATGTGTTTATTATTATTTTATTTGATTTCCCTAATTTGTGTCTGATTAAATTTATTCAAAAGTATGTGATTATTTGGTTTTGCTATTGACTACCTTAAAAGCAAGTGCAGTACTAAGTAACCATATACTTAGCATTTTCATAGCTCCAACGAAATAACAAAATAATAACGAAAATGGCCATAAATGGTTTCTACAACATTCATTTCCTTTTAAAAGGCATATGCATACATTTTTAACGAAGGAATAGTTGAAAAATAATTCATTTAATTTAATTTTTATTATTTTGTCTTAGTTTTTCTTTTTTTTAATTTTTTCACAAATGGTATACGTTTTAATTTCCAAGAACAGCCAAGAACTGTCACTTTACGCTCTCAATTTGTGTTTTCATTTACTGTAACTGGAGTAAACGAACGCCATTTCGTAAAATGCAGTAAAATTCAGTAAAAATTTTTAAAAACTTTTGGGTACTCGAACACACTTATTAATAGCAACTTTTTGGCACTACAAACTAAACTGTCATAGTTTGGTGATTTATTTTTTCCAACTAAATCATATAGCAAATGCATGTGGTAATCTTTTGGATCTTGCTTTCGTTAATTATCATCTGGAATTTTGTCTTCGTAGGACATTGCCTGTGACTCATCCTGTGGACATTCACCATCCTCCTTTTGAAATTGATTTATCGTTGTCGGATATTATGATTAAAAAACTAGATTTGAAGCCTTTCCAAAAGCTAAAGTCTACCGTAATAGAGGACCACTTTGGAAAAATTAACACTTACTAAATGCTAAAAATAAGAAAAATAAATTTTTCGTTGTAAGAGAACTGTGCAATAAGCAAAATATTTGTTGACTTCTTTTCAACAGCTTATTTTACTAAATCTTATGATACATCAACAACTTATCCTTATGCTACAACTCATTCTTGTGGGATTTACTTTCTGCTTTTAAATATTGAAACTGTACTATCGAACTAGAAGTCGCTGAAAAACTCGTTTAGCCCTGGTCCCGATGGTATTGCAAGCTGTATCCTTCGAAACTGTGCATCATCACGTCTGCGCCTCTTACTGCTATATATAAAACAAATCTATTGATATACACCGATTTTAGTAACGCGTTCGATAAAGTTAACCACAATCTTTTATTGCACAAATTATCACATATAGGCTTTAGTCACTCTGCTTTAAACTCTTATCTATCACAAAGAAATTAACAGGTCAAATTTGGGAATGTTATATCAATAATCGTTCAAGTACATTCTGG
Source organism: Gymnocheta viridis (assembly GCA_956483585.1). Classification (NCBI taxonomy): domain Eukaryota; kingdom Metazoa; phylum Arthropoda; class Insecta; order Diptera; family Tachinidae; genus Gymnocheta; species Gymnocheta viridis. The sequence continues at coordinate 38,650,010 of OY101443.1, read as the reverse complement.
TGTCCCTCAAAGCAGTCAGCTGGGTCCAATTTCGATCACTTTATTTATCAATGATCTTCCTACTCTAGTTTTGCATTCTAAAGTACTGATGTACGCCGATTATGTTACAATTTTTAACTCTTTTAACGATATTAATGGACATACTTTATTAAGTGCCGACTTGCGGAATTTTCATCAATGGTGCAGATTTGATTTATTAGAATTACATATCTTGAAATGCAAGCACATATCATTTTTCAGACACAATCCGATCGAGACTTCTTATTATATTGATAGTGCTATTTTAAATAAAGTTTAAACCATATTGAATCTTGGCATACTGTTGAATCATAGGATCAACTTTCGTGATCATATTTCTATAATGGTAAATAAAACCTATGGGGTTCTTGGATTCATGAAAAGCTGGTCCAAGGAATTTCTGGATCCTTATATTACAAAACTTTTATATACATCTCTTGTTCGACCAATTCTTGAGTATGGATTAATTGTTTGGGATCCTTGTTTTTCTACTCATATTAAAAATATTGAATCGATACAAAAACAGTTTTTAATTTTCTGTCTCCGTGGTCTTGGTTGGAATTCTTATGTCTTGCCGCCGTATCATAGCAGACTTGCTCTGATAAAATTGCCTACTCTAAAAAGTCGATGATTGATACTGAGTGCTTTATTTGCTCTGGTTCGGATTCGTGGTGATGTTGATTAAGAGTTCCTACTTAGTCAACTAAACTTCAATGTTCCTGTAAGACCTACCGGCAATTTTGAGCTCTTGGCATTAAAATACTACCGTTCTGTATATGCTAATAATGATTATTTTCGTCGCGCATGTGTTAACTTCAATAAATGCTACCATATTACGGACTTATCTTAGAGTAATGACGTACAGAAGAGAAAAATTACTTTATATCTAAATTGTTGAACCAATTATTTTTATATATATATAGCTCTATATTTGTTTTTCATAATTAGTCAGTAACAACCATACCTAAATCAGAGCGTTGAGCGTCGCGTTAGCAACAGGGCACGTATTTACAATATATTCTAAGAAAAAAATTTACTCTGAATGTACTGAAAATACGTACCTATTGACATAATAATAAAAAAATAAATTTAAAAATTTGTTAAACTTGGATAATTTTCTCGATAATCAAAATCTTTTGTCTCCAAAACATAAAAAATGAATGAATTCCGAAGGTATCCGGATTCCCGTTCATCGAATCCTATTATTTCAAATGCTGCCGATGTCTCCAATTGACTTCGCCGTCTGTGAGCGCAAAAGAAAATGTATGTAAGTGAACAAACTTTCACAACACTGATAATTAAATTGAATAACACCATTTCTACCCATACAACGATTACTAACACAACTGCTTCTAATCCATTGAGAGCTATTTCACCCAAAAAATATACTTGTTTCTCGTTTTGCAAGGGTTCTTCTATAGATAATGTAGACTACTACATAAGATTTGCCGTTGGTACCTAAGTTTCAATTTTCTCAACCAAGATCTATCGTATCTTTAAAATTGCAGTTTCTGCAGATGAACGAGTATTTAATAAACTTTTGGATCCTAACTTCTGGGGTATATATACTTTAGCTAAAGAATATAATTACAAAGAATGACCGAGAGCTAATAAAATTTGTGTTCTGCATGAACGTGAAAGAAGTGTCGTGGAAGGAATATCGTTACTTCATACTCATTTTCTTTACTCTTCCAAATGTTCGTTGGTTGAGGGGTTAACTGACCAATTTGTATATGGAAAGTTTTCACTCTCACTATCAGATTATTGTACTTACTGAAACTTGGATACATGATACTTATCTTAACACCGAAATCCTTAGTATTAAATATAATATTTACCGTCGAGATCGTGGTACTTATGGTGGTGGTGTTCTCATTGCCGCGTCCAAGTCTTTGCAATCTGAATAGCTAATTAATCAATCGTTGCCTTATATATTCAACATGCAGAGGTAATTAGATTTTTTGGTAACAGTGACTCTTTTATAACCATGGGTGACTTTAACATGACTTCAATAGTTTGATTTATTTACTACATGACAATTATTATATTCAAACTAAACTAAATGATTGCTGGAAGGATTTTTTCAACATTTTAGACGATGTGAATCTTTGTCAAATAAATGGTGTAATGACTGATTATTCGAGAATTCTTGATATAATTTTTGTAAATGATATTGACGACTTTTATGTTAAACAAACTGCACCTATTATAGTTCCTGAAGATCGGCATCATCCTGATATTGTATTATTTGTATCCATTTCACCTGATTATGTTTTACAACCACGGGTCAGTAATGAAATATTTACTGTTTTTAATGCACTAACTACTTTTTGTTAAATAAGTTTATTACAAATACAAACTGGTGTGATATTTTACTCTCTCCCTTTAATTCAGATATTTCTTTACAAGACGCGTTTGGAGTTTTTTATCACATGATACTTTTATTTGATGGATATTCATAGCAGCATATAACTAAATCATTATCTGGACCTCCGTGGAGTAATAAACAATTATGTCGTGCTAAAAATAAAAATAAATATTACTAGAGTACGCCTAGAGGTCAAAATTCGACTGCCTGTTTAAACGTGTACCTATTTTAGATGCATTAATTTAAAGAGAAAACACTACCTAATTTCCCATTCCCTTTCTCCATGGAAAAGACAATAAACAATATAAAATTGCATACAAACACGGTCATCACGGATGCAAAATAAAATTTTCAAATTGTACTAAGTTTTAAGAAAAAGTACACCTTTATCAGTACGATTGTACTTTTTATTTTTTAAATATTTTTTATTAACATTTAACTGAAAACGTACATAAGAATTCATTTATACATACATATGTATATGTGTGTAAATAAACATAACAATTAACAAAAAGGTACATTTAAATTCACTTGTACTAAGTACCTATGTATATATTATGTAGACAAAGTTAACAATTAAATTTAATGCTTAATTCCAAAAGGTACACAAAAAACTATTCTGTTGTTGAGATCGGAATGTAAAATTATAGTTTATGATATACTTCTTGCTAACAAACTCTTAGTCATTTCTAAATTGTAACAGCACGAATTATATGACTTCAATAAATCCTTTTTTGGATTAGATTAGAGACAGTAGAAACAAACAATCTCTTGCTCTCTTTTGAATTTTGAAACGAAAATAAATTTTTCCACATTTGCAGAAGAATGTGGGATGGATAATGCTCCTCTAGCATTTCTTGAAATATCAGTAAAAATCGGTTCATTTAGTTAATTTTCCATATGTGATATCTTCGTCCAAAACAAAGCGTATTTAAACAGGTGCTCTTACATTTTTCCACAAATTAGAGGCTCGTTTGTACCTGTTGTAGAATCGCCACCATCTGTACAATTCCGCCTTGGTTATAAAACAATTCACAATAAATGGTTAACATGGAGTTGCCATATAAAAAATAGGATGATGGTTTAAATTACTTTTGTGTAATAAAATTATGAAAATTACTTTTAATTTCAAATAGTGCAAAAAAGTACAATTGTTTCAATTTTTGCATCTGTGACGCACATACGTATATTCAGTACAAAAATTTGAATTTTCAACTCATTCAATTCTGATCTCATTTTCTTTTCCAACTTCGCTCATTTGAAGAGAAAAAATCGTATTACTGATATATATATGTAGGTACTGTTAAACACTCTCATTCCTTTGCTTATGTTTTTACTTGAACCAATACTTACATAGGTGAATGTACGTGTTTTTTAGCATTTGTAGAGCCTTTTATTCCTTTAATACTAAACCGATTTAAATAATATATAGTCGGGTCACTAAAGCTAAACAGTGCTTTCCATTTGGTAAAGAGAGAAGAAAATCGGTTGACAAACAACGGAGAAAAAGGGATATTCTGTGAGCCGTGCAGAATATACAAAATTAAAAAGCATCCTGTACAAAAATTACATGTCAATAACTAAAATTAATTTGAATGAAATCCAAAGTCGTTCTACAAATTCATCAATTCGAAAAAAAATTCTGGTTATCCTGCTATATCAACAAAATGAATCCAGTAATGAGGCTCTTATTAGTAGTATGTTTGATGAGGTTTTCTCTGCAACTTATTCGGTTAAAACGTTTGATGATTCAATCGAGAACCCGTTTCCATTAGCTGACAGTCAATCCATATCCTTACCTTACTTCGATATATGCAAAGTCATAAATGAATTAAAAAAACTAAAATTTTCATATGATGCCAGACCCAATAAAACTCCCAGTTGTATTTTAATTAACTTTGCTGAAGCCTTACCTATCCCGTTGAATCTGATGTTTAATTTATCAATTTAATATGGATATTTCCCCAACATTTGCAAAAAAATTCTTCTTTGTGTCGTTGTTTAAATCTGGCAGCAAATCTGAAATTGACAATTATTGTGGCATCGCAAAGGTAAGTTATATCTAAATTGTCTGAAAAACTTTTCACTGAATATAAATATGCTACCATGTTGAACATAGTATCAACGTGTCAACATGGCTTGTGCTACAAGCACAAATCTTCTTCACCTTACGATCACAATAAATCGTGGCTTTTACAAAAGATGCAAGCAGATGTTATATACACAGATTTTAGAAAAACGTTTCACAATGTTAATCATTTACTTCTTATCAAGAAACTTCGAATAATGGGACTTACAGATCTAAGCATAAAGTGAATATATTCGTACTTAACAAATAGATCAACGTTGTTTCTATTCTGCGGTTTCTAAAAGCCTACTCGTACCTTTAGGTATACCCCAGGGAAGCCATCTTGGGCTAATACTAGTTTCACTTTTTATTAATGATATACCTACAATAATAAAAATTTCATCTGTCCTGATGTATACCGATAACGTAAAAGTTTTTCTAAGTTATAATAAATTTTTGGATCATAAACTTCTGCAAATGGAACTGGATTCACTTTATGAGTGATGCAACGTAAACTTAATGGATCTTAATTTGAATATACATAAATTAATTTCACATTAATATATTTCTCTTAGTTTTGCAGTTTCTCAACCTGTTTCGGTTAGAGGAATTACTTATACATTCAGAGGAAACAGGAGTAACTAATTTCGAAGATAATCGAGGATGCATTAAAATAATAAAGAGTGATGAAACCAAACACTTTAAGCATACATATATGTATATAGGTATGTCAAATTCACTTCATACAAGACTACATTTAAAACTAAATCATAAGCCTTTAACAAATTTCAACCTAAAAAAAACGAAATTTACAAAATTTCGTAAATATGTAGATCTAAGTTTTTTTAGTTGGTGTTTTTATATTAAATAATTTTTTATTTTATGTGTTGGCCGGTCATGCACGTGGGAAAAATGAAGCACGCATTTTTGGCAATGTAACTCGATTTCTTTAATTATCCAATAGAGCTAAAATCCAAATAATTATAAATTTCATTGGTAAATTTATTTAATTTCACCTTATTCTACACAGAAAGAAAAACGCCGTACTAAATTCAAGTATATTTTACATACATACTTTGAGTATGAGTCGTACTCAAAATTTTGAATACAAATAGCACTAAACTTTACTTTAATCAAGCTGAAAACGGGATTCCTTTAGATAACCAATCCCGGAGTTTCTTAAAATGAGTAAGAAATTCTTTAATCACTTGAAAAATCTTGATTCAATTAAAAAATTTAATTGAGCACTTGATAGTCCGTACTTAAAACAATTGGGATTGATTTAAGTACGGATGGATCGATTTTTCTTTTGAGTGTATGTACAATTGTGTTTTCTTCAAAAGTCTTTTACTTTAACAATTTATGATGTTACACTGATGGCCATCAAAACATGAAGAGTCTGGTATAAAATATTTACTCGCAAAGTATTTGAGCAGTAACTGTGCAATGTTGTAATTTTCTCCAGTAAATGGGTGCAAGTCAGGGTTCACATACACTAAACTATTCGAAACGTTTTAACATTATGCTTCACTTTACTTAAAAACTTAAAAATAATACATTGTTTAAATAAAATAATTATTTAAGCCCCGCGCACACAAATTATATAACAAAACAGACATTTTGAACAGGTTTTCTCCCTTAATTTCATTAAAATTCTTTCGTCGCTAAATATATTTCTTACTCCATACTTTGGGAAAGGTAAGATTCGGTACAGTAATTTTTAATTATGGCGCACTGTAGTGCTTCTACCAAGTTCAGTCCTATGCACGTAGTGTGCATTCGCCCTGTCATTACACCCTAATAACTTTGTTTCACTTAATCACAAAATAATTAAACTTGCAAAAAAAGCTTCCGGAGATATAAAGGAGTAAAGTGCTTATTTTATTATATATTCAATGATTTGACAATATTATGAGACCCGAAATTTGGTACAGAGATAGCATTATTGGTCGGCAAATAATAAAAAAAAATTTAAAACCTGAAAACCGGAAGTTTTTATTCATAGAAGTTTGCAATAAAAATCATTTTCAAAAAGATATACACAAAGCAATAATTTCCTTAACACGTCTGTTGCCTCGGATGCAAAACCATCACAGCAAGACAACGCAGTAGAAAAGAAAAATAAACAACAGCAAATTTTTCAAATGATTTCAAAGCAAATGATATAATTTTTGGTTTTTAGCTTGATTAAACAGAAAGCTTTTCTGCAAGGTATTGAGAATGAAATGGTTAATTTATAAGCAACCCAGAAATTTGTTTGGCCAATTTTAAGCAACATAATAATTCTGAGAAAACCCCTACTTAAATAAAAAACGCCAATCGTGCCGACTACAAAACAGATGCAATCATTAGTAGACCTTAAACTATATTCTTTGACATAAGCACCAATGAAATGCATGTACGAGTATATAGACTAACTATAAACCCTCAACAAACAAAACTCTTTGAAATTATTTGAAATAAGATATCGAGGCATATCGCAAATAATTTTTTTAATCAATAAATAAATGGAGGAGTTATGCAATATTTCCGGGGAGCTTACTGTAAGTAAGCCTTTTGAAACAGCAAAAAAGTGGAAAATTGGTTCATAAATAGAAAAATTATGCGATAATCAATATTTCGGACGAGTACATAGGACGTCCGATTTTGGAAAAAAATTGAGAACAAATTGGTAGCAACGCGTTTCAAACAAAAATATTTCAAATCGGCCTAAAAATGGAAAGTTAAGGTGTAAGCACTATTATGTCTCGAGCGGGCAAATTGCAGAGTAGACCAAATACATAACCTTTCTTCGCTGTATTAAAAAAACCAATTAATTTGTTATCGAAACTACGTAAACAAATTCATCGCATGCACACGAATTTGAAAGGGGGACCTGCAATTACTGTTTTAAGTTATTTTTAACTCAACCATATCATTATTTTTCACGTTACATGGCCTTCTATCTTCGATCACCTTTAGGGTAGTCAATGTTAAAAAAATATCACATCAAATGATGTTCACATAGTGCGGTGTTCATGAAGGCACTGCATGTCTTTTAATTGCGTGTATACCTGTAATTTTTTTTTAGTGCAAGGACATTTAACACCTCTGTATGCATATATATCCGCGCTAAGCTATTAACAAATTATAACACACACAATTCTAGATGAATGTTCACAATTTCTACGATTTTTGGTCAGATTCAATTTTTGGTGTTTTAAATACAAGGATACACACACCTTCGTTCCAATTTTGACAAAATTCTGTAGCTATGCATGTATTTTTATATTTTATTTATTTATTAGGTCAATAGATTTTTACATCCTTACTAACTAAATATGAAAAACAAAACCAGAATTGTAGTTGTTTCAACAATTTAGATATAAAGTAGTATATCTTTTCAGTACATCATTACTCCCAGATAAGTCCATAATTTGGTAGCATTTATTGAAGTTAAAACATGCTCGACTAGGTAGGAACTTTTAATCAACATCACCATGAATCAGGCCCAGAGCAAAAAAACGCTTAGCATCAAGCGTTTACTGCGGCAAGACATAAGAATTCCATCCAAGACCACGGAGACAGAAAATTAAAAATTGTTTTTGTATCGATTCAATATTTTTAATATGAATAGAATAACAACGATCCCTAACAATTAATCCTTACTCAAGAATTGGTCGAACAAGAGAAGTATGTAAAAGTTTTGTAATATAATTATCCAGAAACTGCTTGGACCAGTGTTTCATGAATCCAAGTACCCTATACGCTTTGGTAATGGTAAATTTTATAGATGAAATCGCAAAAGTGTAGCCAATTATCGAACAGTATGCAAGGATCCAATATGGTTTGAACTTTATTTAAAATAACAGTATCAATATAATAAGAAGTCTCAATCGGATTGCGTCTCAAAAATTACATGTGTTTGCATTTCAAGATATATAGCTCCAATAAATTAAATTTTCGCCATTGATAAAAATTCTGAAATTCGGGACTTAATTCATTAATATCGTTAGAAGTGTTGAAAAATTTAATATAATCGGCATACATCAGTACTTAGTGTAAAAAGAACAGTAGCAAGGTCATTGATGAATAAAGTGAACAAAATTGGACCCAGGTGACTGCCTTGAGGGACACCAGAATGTAATTGAACGATTTTTGATATAACATTCCCAAATTTGATCTGTTGAGTTCTTTGTGAAAGATACAAGTTTAACCATTTTAAAGCAGAGTAAGTAAAGTAAAAGTTATAATTTGTGCAATAAAAGACTGTGAATAATTTTAAAGACGCGTTACCAAAATCAGTGTATATCACATCAGTTTGCATTTTATTTGAAAATCCTTCATTGGCAATGGTGGTGAGTTCCAAAACATTAATTGTAGTTGAACGAGCCATACGACAACCTTGTTGACATGGTGATAGAAGGGAAGAAACTTGATATCTGTAAGAATTTGATATCTGTAAGAATTTTTTCAAGGAGTTTTTGAATTGTATTAATTTTAGCGATGCCTCTGTAGTTAGATACTTCAGCTTTACTGCCGTTTTCGAATAAAGGAATTAGATACGATTGTTTCCACACTGATGGCAAATAACACGATTCAATAGATTTGTTATATAATGCAGTAAGAGGCGCGGACGGTGATGCAGTAAAATTTTTAAAGCAATGCCATCGGGTCCTGGGCTAAACGAGCTTTTCAGCGACTTTAAGTTCGAAAGTACAGTGTCAATATTTAAGAGCGAAAACTAAATCCCACAAGAATGAGTTGTAGCATAAGGATAAGTTGTTGTGGTATCATAGGAGTTGGAGTTGGAGTTAGTGCGAGTAAAACAGTAAGATTGTAAAGTTTTCAAATCTTTTTTTTAATCATATTATCCGACAATTATAAACCAATTTCAAAAGGAGGACGATGGAGCTCTTCAGGATGAGTCACAGGTAATGTATTACGAATATAAGATACCATAAGATAATTAAAGAAAGCAAGATCAAGAAGATTTCCACATGTATTTGTTATATGGGTTAAGGTACTGTCACACTTGTCAAATATTTGCCGAAAAAAACGCGACCAACACACAAGCTATATTTGGATCTTCTTTGAATCCATTATTTCGCATTTATTAAAAATAATATAAAAATAGCATTTTGCGGCATAATTGACTTAATTTTGTGATATAAAAATCATGTTGAATCACACTAACCCTAAGAAAAAGTAGTAGTTACGTTTTTTGGGCAAATGTTTGTCAAGTATGACCGTACCTTTAGTTGCGAAAAACCGAATCCACGAAGAGAATGTACGAGTATAAAATACATAGAACAAGTAATATATCGGATGTGGTTGATTGATTCAGAACGAAGTTAATTGCGGGAAAATGTGTATTATATATCAAAGGATGAGTTAGGTGGTATATATGAACACGTGCGAAATAAGTTCTACGACCAACACGAACTTTAACGGCAATAAACCCAATTTCATCATTGTCATCAATTGTAAAATTATTACTTACAAGCTCACATTGGAAAACATCAAGGACTGCTATTAGAATTCCACCACCAAGTTGTTGGATACGATCATATATAAAAATTCTTATGAGTACATTTTTTATCACTTAGCCAAGTTTGGTATGAAAAATTAAAAATGTTTGCAAAAAGATTAGTTAATTTAGAGTGGAGTCCTCTTACATTTTCATAAATAATATTAATGCAATTATCTGTCAATGGTTGGATTAGTTTTTTGAAGACAATGATTGCGGCAAATGAACAATGTCAGCTGTTGGATTATTTTTGTACTCATATTCGTGAATAAGCGCATTAGGCGGCCAAAAATCTTGATTCACAATTGTATTAAAATAGTCTTGTAGATAAAGATTCTGATAATAAATTTTCAGATACATTTAGCATTAATTTGAGTTGTAGCTTGTTTCTTTCTTTTCGGTGAGCGTGGGCCATTTTCTAGAAGTTTTTTTATATTGCGTAAATTTTTTAAAAATGTTGCTCAGGTCATTATGAATTTTATTAAACTGAATATGAGTGTTTTTAAAAAATGAATAAAATTCAAAACAAGAGCAATACACTTTTTGCAGCACCATCGCAGGCCCTTAGCTTCTCGCAGATTGTCAGCAGGTCGAGCAGACAAATCAATAATTTCGCGAATCACAAGCCCAACACTAATCCCATAGGTAATCGGATTTATTCCGGCATTTAGACTTAGAGGATTAGAGATTATAGTTGACTTCAACATGTTATAAATAAATTATTGTTATGTTTAAACACACGAAAAAACAGGATTAGGTGTAGAATGTATAAGAGTTTTATATCAGATATAAAAAATAGAGTTGTTGTTCTTTAATTAGTGTTCTAGATATACGTTATTTGCACTAATTGTTCCATATATTACTTAAAAATACATTGAAATTGATTATGGAGGGGTAAACGTAGCTAGTTCCTATCATCAGGGGTAAGGTTCCCTCTGCAAAGTAGCAAAGAATTTATAAATTTATGATGAATGTTTTATAAAAAAGTACAAGAAAGCAAAAGTATGTTTAAGCAAATGTTTTTTTTCATTTCGTTATTTAAAACAGTTTATGGCAATGTTTAAAACTTTTTGCAGAGCTCAAATAAAAGTAAATCTTACTCTCAGGGCAGTCATGTTTACGTAATATAAACGTGGACAAAGTTTCATTTAGGTAGGACAAATCCTTCTAATTTGGTTCTCTCGTTATGTGATATTGACGATCTACACAACAACAACTTTAACATATGTAAATACCATTCCATATTGGAAATATATTGATACACAAAACAGGCACGTGCTGTTAAACAATATGTTGAAGCAGCATGGCAACAAGTTATTTATTAACTCATCAAATACATCGTAGCCGGAAGTAATATTCCCGCCATAAAAGAACTTGAATTCGCAACAAATGTTGCTTCAATATGTCGTAAACTTTTGCTCAGACGATGTGGTACATGCAACGATGTTTATCCAAAATGCATGCACACGAATGCACAATCTCACACAAAACTCGCATCTATGAGAGCTCATATCTTGGCCAAAGTCTACAGCAGCAAAACACGTGTAACACCAATTTCCTAGTTATACTCACAACCAGTCTTGCCGCTACGAAACTATTTTTGTAACCAAAAAATTTTTTTAAACGAACCGAGTCAGTAAAATGTAACCAAAATTTTCAAGTTTTTATTTTTGTTTGCTTAAATCGAATTTATATTTTAATACATATTAAAAAATTTGTACTTAATGCTGACATTAAGTAGAACACAATGTCAAAAGAAATTTGTAAAATAATAAATAAAAATAATTAAAATGTAAACCAAATGTTTAATATGGATTTAAATTTTTTGGCTTCATTTGGTATTGCAGTGAATTTTTTAACTTTTTTGGTTTCTTTATATTCAGGTATATTTTTGAAATTTCATCAACTTCCTTGAATTTTCTTCTCACTTTTCTCTTATATAAATATAGAATTCTATAATGGAAACTTAATTTATATTGGGCAACTTGCTATACTGCAAATGAAAAATATAAGTTCTTTGCATTCGTTGTTTAATATGCTTGGATTTAGTTAACAGGTAGAATCTGTCAAATCATACCGTGTACATAACTTTATAACTTTTCGTATCGTTCAACTGTGTGGGTTAGTAAATCAAAACATAGAGTTGCAAACCAACAATTATGCAATGTTTTTAAGTTTGTGTTGCTTTTTTGGCGTAAGTTAACGTCAACCCCGAAGAAAAACTGCGCAAACGGGTCTGAGGATAAACGCCGGTAAGACGAAGACACTTAGTATAGGAATTGATACATCTGTGACAAAAACCATACAAATTAGCTCCAATTATTGATCTTTGTGTTGTGAAATTGACGCAGGTGGAGTTTCTAATTTAGATGTGCACGGCAGAGCTAATAACTGCTGAGTAAAAAGAAGAAAACCTCTGAAAACGAATATTCGTAAGCAGTAGTGGCAAAGGGTTGGACATACGCTACGAAATCATGATAACGTCATTGGAACCGCTTTCATAAGGCTGACGAACAAGCTTGTAGATCACACGCACAAGGTGGCAACGCTCCACTGAAAGCAAGATGAATAGTCTTGTGGCTCCCTGCATACATTAGAGTTTAACTACATAAAATCGAACCCTCTAGTGATAGGTTGTTATTGGCACGCAATGTTTCTATAAAAGATAGATGATCAAATATACAAGAACAAGCCAAAGTTTGACGTAAAAAATAATTTTTTCTTGATTTCCACTTCACAATTATTACGATACATATGGAGTAAACCCTAACATTTTAAATTTTCGTGACAGCTTCATCAGCAGAACCGTAGCCGCATGATGCGAATCGAATGATTATATCACATAAATAAGTACACTTTTTCCTGTTTGACCGTTTTTACTTTTAGCGAAATTTTATTTTGCTGATTTCAGCTTTGAGCTTTTAAGGTATATCAAAATGCAAAGAAGAAGTACTTCAAGAGCCTGAAGAAAAACAATATTTGCAATGTATTAAATTACAATAAATGAAATATAGAAATAATTGTAATTATTAATGCTGAAAAAGTAACCGATATGATAAAAAGTACACATACACAAAAATACGCAGTCATAAATAACCACCACGGCAACTTTGTTCACAACCATTCAGCTTAAAGTACTTTTGTGCATTCGTTTTATGATTTTAGTTGTTCGTAGCAGTGATGGGGATTGTGGCACAATTGTGCCATTTGTACAAGGTTAATATATATAGATATTTCTGGTAATTAAAAAACAAATTATTTCTTTTTTACTTTCATAAATGAATATCAACAAACTTTCTGTTTTTATAACTCATGAATGAGTAAAGTTAAATGTTTGTTAATTCCTCAAGAGTTCATACACATATGTACATGAAAATAAACATACATGATTAAGCGAGTCGGTGTTTTTGATTAATGTTTTTAGTACTTTTTTATATTTTTGGTGGCTCCACGTCTTGACTAAACATGATGTCAAAACAATTAAATTTGTAAAAAATAACAAAAAATATTTCAAATGTGAACTTGAACGCAACAATGAACATTATTCTGCTATTTTAATAACCTTTACTAGCCTTAACGATGCATATTATTCATAAAAACTTTCAAAGATTTTTAATAACCGCGTTGAGAGTCGCGTTAGCAACAAGGTACGTATTTGCAGTACATTCCAAGTAAATTTTTTTCTTATATGGCATTTACACCAGACCGAAATCTAGTAGATTTCAATTGAAAGCTCTATCAAAATCTCTACCGTTTACAACGTATTATTTGTGACCTTTTTTAAAATTTCGTATCCATGACAAAAACAGTTGATTGAAATTTTCATTTTCAAGTGTCAAACTCCATAAAAAAATTATCATTCATATGTGAAACAGCTGGCGAGAACACCCTTCAAAGATATGATATTGAACATCGTAGTATTTTTCAGTACAAGTTAGGAAAAACCATAGTTGTATCACTAAGTACTACGAGATTTTAAGTAGATTTTGACGAAATCTACTGACGAAGTAGATTTTGTTTTGTATAGGAAGTCTAGTCAAAATCAACAAGATTCTCATAAGTACTAGGTTTTGGTCTGGTGTAAATGCCATATTAGACAATATTGTAATTGTGTACCCTGTTGCTAACGCGACGCCCAACGCTCTGATTTAGTTATGGTTGTAAGAGTTAGAATGATAGGCTGACTTCCAAGACTTATCAATACGAATATTGTACTAAACAGTTCCGCTGCTGTATTTAGATCGTCTACATACATATACAAAGTTGCGAAACATTGCATTAACTTTAAAACTGATCCCCTGATTGCTTGGTTGATCTGCTTTTATAATGAAAGCCTATTTGAAACATATTTCTTTATAGTACGAGATCCGGCTGCAGAATTAGTGTACTCATCAATTATTAGCTAAAAACCAAATTTTTATGCATATTTATTATTAGAAGAACATATAACTACCAGGTTGCCTATCAAAATGTGGCCGTTAGTATTTTGAATTATATTATTGTTAATTATTATTATTTTTTTTAATTTCATTATTTTGCTTTTTTATTAAAATATCGTCCACTCCACGGCAATATACTTCAAAAAAGAGGGATGCAGGTATGATTTTTTTGCATTTATACGTTCATAACGTACATTTATTATTTATATATCAAATAAATACTATTAAAGAATTTCTCTGTTAAATTTATGAAACTTACTATAAAGCATGAATTTAATTTCTCAAAAGATTAGTATATTGTAAAAAAGGACAATCTTAATTTTAAATATCTATGTTTAAAGAATGACACCCTAACCACATATTTTACAGTGTCAATAATTGGTGCCATAACTTATTTACATTCTTTTAGATCGATGTAATATTTTCACTTAATTATATCAAATACAATAATAACATTGTTGTTGCATGACAATGGAACATCGCTATCCTCGTCTGACTAGTGATGTAACGCGTTAGCTCTCTACCTTGAATATTTGCCAATTTTAACAGCCGGCAACCCTCATTTGCGGCCAGATTTAATTAGGCAACCGTATATCATAATAAACAGAAAAAAAATAGCTTTAATTTAATATATAAATTATAATTAAACGTTATGAACGTATAAATGTATTAAAATCATACCTGTTTACACTAACCTGCGATGAGGTGCGACCAATTCCGCAACGGCAACCTTGTTTTTTTAGAGCCTTTATGTATATTGCCGTGAAGTGGACGATATTTTAATAAAAAAACGAAGTAATTAAATTTTTTTCCGGAAAATCAATTAACAATAATTTAATTAAAAATATGTAATAGCGGCCACATTTTGATAGGCAACCTGGTAGACATATGTATGTATGTATATTCTCCTAATCATATTCATACATACATCAAACACATGAATGCACAAAGCAAAATGCTAGGCGAATTCATTTACCCGGTGAAATCTTTTTTTATATCATTCATCATCTTTGGTGTTTGAAAAAAGTTTCTTATATCAGGTTTTTTCTTATATAAGATTTTCTTTTATAGAAAATTTTTTGTATGGAAAGTATAGAAAAATAAATGGTGTTTTCGGTCCACTTTCTTATCCGGTATCTACTGTATTTTTCGCTTTAATATCTTGGAGTACGCTCGATACAAACTCTATAGGAAAGATTACTTTACAAACTTTTGGGTTTAATGGTGGTAAGAGAAAGGAGGAAGTGAGTGAGTACAGAATCTGCTGTACTCCCAAAGTTGCTTTCTTCTTCGTTCGTCGTTTACATGTTCATCCAACAAATGAACACAAAATTTGTTAAAGTAAAATTTGGGTTTGGAGAAGTAAAACAAAGTTTGAAAGAATTTGTACTACGTATTTATGCGATATTTCAAATTTTTTATTCGCTTGGACTGAATGCTGAGGACTTTGCTGGTTTCAGACCTTAAACATTGCACAACAACGTTTTCTTCAGTGATGCTAGCTCACTCTTTTCGATAGATGCTAGATTTAGCATTTTTTTTTTGTCTTTTAGCATCGAAATTTACATTTTAGCTTTGTGGTTTTTTAGCCCTTTTTTTATTTTAAATTTAGCACTAAGGATAAACTTTCTTAAATTTCCTGTTGAACCCACAAAATCATTTTGAAACATACATATTAGCAAATTAATCCATTGTACAAATGTATACTGGCGGCAGAGTTTCATTGATTGAAATCCAATGGCGAAAGCTCTTAACCCTAAGTCTTCACGAGCCATCAACTTGAACGTAACATGAACATGATGCCGGCAGAGCAACGGTATTGATATAACCATGTTTCTGTATGTGGCGAATACGTGTACATGTTCATGTTCTGACTAACCATATAATTTTCAGGTTGTGCAATAAAGATAAAATTTCATTTTATGCGCTGTCCCTTTTGCTAATTTAAAAATTACATTTGATGTCGAACATAGTTGCTCAGCCATATGCTCGGGCATCAAGTTGATTCCACAGTTGTGTTTTGGGTGTAAAATCGACTATTTAAAAATGCGTTGATGTACTATTTAGCTATCTACTATCAATAACGCTGAGGTTGAAAGGCTGTTAAGAAATAAATCGAACTATAATTAAAATGCTTAATTATTTATTGTACATTCGATGCTCTTTAAGAAGGTTAGACTGTTGTGATATTTATGAAAATGATATTTCCGATTCGACTTGGCAACATTTATGATCCATAGTTTTTTCCGATATTAGAGAGGTCAATCCACTAAAAATCATGATTCTTTTTTTAAATTAGAAAAATAAAAAAATTATGCCAAGTTAGAAGTTTACCAGAAATGAAATACTACTACGAGTATTATACCTATCAAAAACTTGGACCGCTTTTCGATCTCAATAATTTTATAGGCCGAAGCTATTAGATAGCCGTTTTGCTAAATTTCAATGACTCTAAATTTACAGTTGGTTGCGTTACATAATATGATTACGCCTATATCAGGCGGAAAGTCGTTAATTCTTTCGCTTCCATTAATCGTTAAAACGGCCTATCTGTTTACCGAATTCTAGCTTTCTAGGTATAGCGGAAGTTTCCCATGCTTAAATATAAATAAGGGGGAAACCTGGGGCCCCATACACTGCCGATGTTAATGTACCTTTTAAAATATTTGCATTATTTGTTGATCCAGACCAGAACTACTAAATTTCAAATCTCTCGCTATTGTGGAAGGTCCCATAATTATGGGGCACTCAGTTCTGAGAATCGCATGTGAAAGTAGCCCCAAAAATAAGATCTTCTGCATCATTCGTTTTGTTGGCTACATTAATAATTTAATGGCCATACGAATTTTTTGCTCAAGGTGGCTTTTTATCACTTTTTCTATATTTTAATACAGTTATATCTCGGTATACGGTACGGAATATCTCTTTTTTTGTGTCTAAAGCAAAGTTGTAGATATTGAATAGGAGAAAAAAAAGTGGAACAAATCTACCCGAAAAAATTGCATCCAGTGCCTTAAAACTCCCAAAAATGCCAATTTTTTTCCACGTTTTACACCCCTTTTGCTCAATAACTGGATTACAAGTCCACAAATATGCTGTTGTTTTCTTCATAAACTTTATTTTGCATGAAAATTAAAATTCCGATTCATATTACAGATATTCTTACACCATCCTCGTTGAAGTTGACACTTGTAGTGGTGGTGATCTTGTTTTCTTCGTAGGTTGCTTATATTCAAGGGCATGTTTTCTTGAGTGTGTCTACTAATTTCGGAATCATCTTCATCTTTGGTGCTTTCATCTTCAAACTGCATAATTTTAGAACTCCACCAACAACTTGACAAAACGAATGATGCTGAAGTTCTTATTTTTGGTGCTACTTAGACGAGCAATTCTCAGAATTGACTCCCAAATCAATGAACTGAAAAATGTTGTGTAAGATTAATGAGTGACTCAGTCACACTACGTTGCAATAAAGGAGCGATATGTACATACTTATGTGTAAATACATAAACATGCATATGTCTACATACTCATAAAATTAGAAGCTACGAGTCATACCTTATCAAAAATTTTATCTGACTGCCGCATTCACTGAGGAAGTTGGTTTTCTAAATTTATCCTTACAGTTTTTCAACCATTCAACTGTCTCGATGGCATTGAAATCGTATCTTCATCTATTCCAAACTAAAAGAAAACTTATTAACGGTGTCACTTTTTTTATTTTTTCTTTTTTGTTACCTCTTTCAGTATCCACGCAAACAAGTCTAGTTCTAAGTCCCAGTTGAGGAATTGTTTCCTTTATATCTTCTTTCTTAAGTCACTTTCGAGTCTGAAACAAATAAATTTAATGTAAGTAACAGGTGGTTAAATAAATCTATGAATGCAGACAATTTTTTATTTACACCATACCGGCCTTTTGAGACGACAAAACTTTTTCATGTTCCCAATAAGATATTAGTAAAATGAAAACTTTAAACTAATTTTTCTCGAAACAATTCCTTTTTTGGAGTTATGACTCTTTCAAACTAAATGATATGTAGATCTTTAAATATTCACGTTTTCTTAACTGTATATACATACATACATACATACATACTTGCAGAAGATTTTTTAGCAAAACGTGGTCTGATAGCTCCGATGCAACTTTCTAGGGTATGCTGGTCGCATCATAACTTCCACTTGCCATCGGTAGCAAATCGTCACTTACTGTTTTGTTATAAGCACCATTGCATCGGTGTTCTGGTTTTCCTTTTTTAATTGCTTTTGATAGCAATTTAATATTTCTTTTATACTTTTTTTCTCAATGCGTCCTTCGTTCAACGTTTTACAATTTATAAACAACACGTTTTCATTGATGTTAAATTTCGGAAAAAATCAATAAATTAAATCTTAATTTTAAGAATATAGTCTTAAATTCTAGGGAAACAAAGCATAATCAATAGAAATAGATGATTTTTGGAGGGTTATTCTCTATTGCGATGCGAAACAAAATGGTATGAAATCGATCGACTGGTGACCGATATTTCTGTCGCATCGCAAAAGAGAGTAAGCCGCCCGATTCCAACTGAGAATAATATCTTGTTACTCACGACGACAGGCTCACGAAGAAAATATTGTACGCTTTGCCAAGTCAAGCCTTTATCATCCATCGACTGTAATATCAACATGAAAGTATTCATGATTTGAGCGATTTTATTGAATTTTTTCTATTAATACATTTCTTTATTCAAACTATAGTTGTGGCACTATTTAAGATATATTGGCACGTTTTTGACCAAAACTGGGCACCAAAGCAATTCCCATCACTGGCTCGTAATGCAGAATGCAGACTAAGTAGCTGCAGCCTGCATTCAGTCGTTCAGTGTTTGAGTGGATTCAATGGATTGTTGGTGGTATTGCTTGTTGGTAAGACGGATAAATGGATAGAAATTTGCCTTTTTTGATGTAAATAAGAATTTTTGCTCTTGAAAAAATTCAGTTAGTGTCTGACTACCATATGTTACGTACGGTTCTAGCGGTAATCTTAAAAACGTTTAAAATCAACTTAAAACAAAAATATTCAGATATAAATTATTTAAAATAAGAAATACTCTTAGAAAAATAATTGTTAAGAGGGAACGAAAACAAGAGAAAGTGATTAAAAAGTGAAAATATAAAAAAGTTCCGTGAGAAATTAAAAAAACAAATTATAATTTCAAATATACAGAATGTTTTTCAAAACCTGTGGGTGTTGATTGTTTCTTGTTAAAATTGGTATTTACACAGTCTGACAGTCACTTAACTTGAATTTCTGTTAACGTATGCAAAAATAAAATACAGAAATGCAATAATAAAAAACTAAATTAAACAACAAAATTTATAATTTTTTTTTTATTTTTTTCATTTAAATATTTTTTTAAGTCTTATATACATATTTTTTTAAACGAACTTTATTAATAAATATTAATAAATTATAAGAAATACTATAATATATTTTGAGCAGTTTTTTAATGTAAAAATATGTGTGAATTGAAAAAAAAACTCTTTTGCACCTTAAAACGAAGTTATTAAAAGCAATTTATGTATGTATCAAAACAGTTGTTAAAAATAGAAAATATCAATAAAACCTTTTATTCACTACAAATATGTTTTTAGGAGATATACTGATTTAATAAATTTTTGTTTAAATATCTGGGGTGTTCACTAATACATCAGGGGAGTCAAAGAAAATTATATTTAAAATTATGAACTTTATGTAGAAACACAACGGCACGATTGCCCACTGCTCAGAAAAAATACATACCAGTACATATTTACATACATATGTATAACAAAAGAAAAAAAATTATAATAATAAGACGACGGCGATGTCAATAATTAAAAGTAATATTTCATTTAATATATTTCAGTTTTTTCAATTAATTTTTCCCTGATATTTATCTATTTGTATTTTGTTCGTTTTGAGTTGGTGTTTTTATGAAAATTTGAATAATTTTCACAAGTCTAATCAATTTAATTTTTTTTGTTTTAAGAATTTATGTCACTTCCTTTTTATTATGTGCAAATTTTTACTGCAGAAAAAGTACAAAAACGTATGATTCAAAAGGTAAACAAACAAAAGTAATAAAAATAGTATACAATTTGTGAGAAAATTAATTACAAAAAGCAAGATTGAAATAATAATACATATAACATTATTATCAAAGATTTTCAAAAAACTTTTGTTTGTTGAAGGTTTTTTAGCTATTCTATATACATGCATTTCATTGGCGCTAATGCCAAATCATCAGTAGCTTGAAACTTTTCAAAAAATATGGTTTAAGGTCTACTGATGATTTGGCATTAGCACCAATGAAATGCATGTATGTATATAGAATAGCTAAAAAACCTTCAACAAACAAAAGTTTTTTGAAAATCTTTGATAATAATGTTATATGTATTATTATTTCAATCTTGCTTTTTGTAATTAATTTTCTCACAAATTGTATACTACACATATGAAATCTTCCATTATGCGATTTGAATCCTGTTTTGATTAATTTCAGTTCTTAACATATGTAATAATTTCTGTTAATTTATTTATATTCATCTAAACAATTGTTCAATTCACGAGCTTATATTATCGTTGTATGTGTTGTATAATCGTCTAATTATACAGTTTTTATTTTTGTTATTGGTAATTTTCATACAAAAGTGTGTTATAATTATACGATTGAATTTTAAATGTTTTATAAATGGTTGTATTGAGGACAGGTATGGAAAAATTCTATTTGTAAGGCGAAATTCCGCCAAAAAGAGCAATATTTAGAAGAAGTCGTAAAATCTTCTAAAACGAGAGAGATATGCAAGGAATGTGAAAAACTCGCAGAAAACTACAAAAATGACGAAAATTCGCAATAACTTCCAATCATTGAGAAAACTGAAATGTTTAATATCATTTAAAAGTCGATGAAACAATAAAAAATAGAAAAAAATTGCAAAAAACGCGAAATTTAGCAAAAAGTTGCAAAATTTTTTAAAAAGCCAGAGAATTTTGTAGCCATGTACCCGTGTAGCCTGCTGTCGTGAATGTGCTTATAAGTATATTAATTTATCTCGATTTTGTACTTGGCAAGTTTTGCAATAGGTACTGATATTTCCTCCGGCGACATCATTTATGTTTATTTTTATTTTTTATTTACATATATTAATAAATTTTATTGCAAAAATTATACGTATATGTACATAAGTTGAATAATAATGAAAAATTGTTGTCAAGCTCACAAATTTCACAGACTACATTGAATTGACATTTAAAATACGAAAAAACGACGACGCAACAAATTTTTTGTTCACAAGCCCATAAACAAATATCGTCTTTTTTTAAACGATTAGCCATACGACCGAGCTTGTGAATTGAACAAATATTTTTAAATTATACAAACATAAAATTTTGTTGATTCCACATCACCTGATTTAATCGTTAATATAAAATAAACTATTATCAGATTAGAAATGAAAATGATTGCTTGTTAATAGCAAATATAATTATTTCACTACTTTGCAAGCTCATGTGCAAAAATATTACTCTTACACGACTGTTTTTTTATGGCTCACGCTCATATTCACTCACGTTAGTGTAAACAAAATTCTCAAGTTCTTAGAAATTCCCGATAACGAAATATTTATGAGCAAAATTATTGAATCAACGAAAATTTTCGTTGTTCGGCATTAAATTTTATTAAAACATTTTTAATGAATTGTCGTCAACAATAATATATGTACTTAATAGTTTCGCGAAGTGCTAGTTTTGGAAAATTTGTATAGTAGAGCTTTTCAATATTGTTTCAGAATCTTAGATTTATTTTTCAAACTGTTAAATGGAAGTTTTGAACTTCCCCGTCACATATTTTAATGTTCAAAAAGTTAAGTTTTAAAAGTCTAAAAATGTCCCATTTAAAAAATTTCTATAATGCCAAAACTAAATAATGAGCAGCTTAAGTTGAAAGGTATTGTTTGGATCATTTTTAAATCTGACTTTACCAATTTAATTTTCAATATAAGAAATTTGTTTATAACTTCAAATAATATTTTTAAGTAAACATATAATCGAAAATAGCTTGAGCAGCCCATGGCATTGTAAAAAGGAAGAGTTTAATAATATATGGAATCATTGGTCATCAGTAATGGGAATTTCCTACTAACCAAAATTGATTCATCTTTAAAAAATTAATAGAAGTAATTTTCGTATTCTAATTTGTTTAATAATACTGTTAAATTGTTGATATTCCTAGTCACTAGTATCTATCATAACCAGTGATGCCAGTTTAGCCTTTTCGATGCTAGATTTAGCCTTTTTTCTTGTCTTTTAGCCTCGAAATTTACGTTTTAGCTCAAAAAGGGAAACATTTTTTTTCTACTGAACCAATGAAAAATCATCTCGAAACATTAAAAAATTAATCCAATCTACAAACGTAAGTACACTGAAGACAGAATTTCGTTTATTAAAATCCAATGTAAGAAATGGACAAATGTTGAGTCAACCGTTGAGTTCTGGCTGGAGATGTGACAATTTAACAATGCGCCGCAAAACAACTAATTTCTTGATTTAGTTTATCTAGTATTTGGGTCTTTCAATAAGAGGTTTCATTTTAATATGTAAAAAATAGTTTTTTAAGCAAAATTATGGTATGTTTGTTTAATTGTAAAGAGAAGAGTATCGCATTTATAATGAATGCCTCTCCGAGAACTCACACGGTCAGGACACTTTTCACGTGTCGCTGGTGGAATGCTCGATTCCAATGATCGCCGAAAAATGAAAAAATTTGGGATTTCCCAACACTATGGTCTACAACAGCAATATTCTCAGTTGAGCGACGTACACGAGTTTAATTTTCTCATCAATGGTTGGTCTCAAGTGCTCAAATTTTTCCACCAGTTTCCCAATTGCTTAGAAGGTGCTCCACGACGACGCACAGTGGCTGAAAATCGTTTTTCATTGGCCAAAATTCTGTAACTTTTGAACCGATCAAAATATTGAAGTAATTTTATTTTGAAGTTATATTGAAGTAATATTTTATTGGATAGATATTTAGTTCAGCTTGACTCAGTTTAAATTTCATTAAAATTGATTAAGGTCTTTTTAAGGAATTCTAGGTCAAAGTTGAACTTTTGAATTTTTTTAACTTTTAGAGTCAATGGGTTTATTATTTTTTATTTATTAAAAAATTGAATATTTGGAAATTAATAATAATTATAAATAATTTTTGTAATAATGGAAATTTTTTAATGTTACACTTAAAAAAAATTTTACACTGAAAAATAGTAAAATCAACTGGAGATTTTGCTATTACAGAAAAATTAAAAAATTTTTGCTGACAAATTTGCAAATTTGTTTACACTCAAAGAATAGTTACACTTAAAAATATTGCTATTACTACAGAAAAATTTATTATTTTTTGCTGTCAAGTTTGATAATTTTAAAAAACATTTTAAAAATAACAACTGAAATAAATTTTAATAGCATTTGCAACAATGGTAGGTTCTGTTTATTATTATTTTTTACTAATACTATGTTTTTCGTACTTAAATAACAATGAAAGGCAATTATAATTATTATTCATTTGACTCAAATATTGATTGCAAATATTCCATATTTTGTTCTGTGCTATTTCTGTTCTTTAGTCTAAAAGCTTCTTCATCTAAATCCCGATGTTCCACTTTCCATTGATTTCGAATACTGGAGATAAACGGATCTGACGTTGCCAATAATATATTAAATAGATCTTCATTTGTTGTGTGCTCTCTATAAAATATGTAATCCTTGTTCCTTTTTTCCTGAGCCTCCTCTGATAAATCTCCAAGTAGCACCAAATGATACTTAATGACATCTTCTCCATGATAAAGAGTTTTGTGAACTGTTGCAGACATATTTCTCCATGGGTAGTTGGTTGTATATATTTTTGCAGTTTCCTTAGCATAATCTCCAAATTTCTTCATTGCACGCAAGTACTTCTAGGATTATTTTAAATCTGAAAATAAGGTTTAAATCCACTCCTGTTATTTCAGATGTTTCAGTTTCTGGATCTGAAAATGATCTTCTTGCGGTATTGCCATCATTTCACCCTTGTTTTTGATGATCTATAATCAATCCAAATTTGCGATATTCATCTTGAACATGTTTCTTTTTTGAACTTCTTAACTCTTTGTTGGTTTCGTTGTTTCTTATTGATCCTGAAGACCCGAAATCCAAATCATAACTGATTTTTAGTATGTGTTCCATATGTCGTATTCTTGCATGTAGTGGTGATAATCCAAATTCATATGTTTTATCAACATTTTCAATGATATCCACTTTTGTTAATTGGTTCTGTGATGTAGGAAAGATTCTTTTATATTTGTACAACCAATTGCACCGTTAATATCTGTAAGTTTCCGCCTCTTAGATTTATCGCTGCAGTTGTCCAATGATTTGTGTGGTCTTCCAGCCTTATCTTGCTTTGCTGTTTCTGCAGCGACAGTAAGTTGGCCTTCTAACCAGTTTGCACTTTTTATATAAAAGTTTGTAGCGTTTTTTAGTGCTTTGACGAAATTAGATAATTGCTCTTGCATTTCGGTGCTACACGAATTTAAGTTTAACGTAACTAAGAACATCTTCCTGGTTTTTGTTTCTAAAATACTCTTCCGCCAGTTCTTTATAACTGAAGCTCTCCATATTTTTCTGAATATTTTTATTTGCGTCTGTTATGTTTTAACCGTACACCTAGAGGATTAACTTATTACTGAGTAATCCCTTATCGAATCCGTAGTTTTATACATTTTTAGATACATGTTATTCACACATTGATCTTTAATAGCAGGTAGTGCTTAAATTGCACAAAACTGCACATGTTCTCCAGACCTTAATATCAGGTAAAACTGATTAGTATCTCCCCAATATTTGTTGTTGTTGTTGGGTTGTGGTTTAATGCCCCGATTATTGTTATAAAATTGCTTATGACTTTGGTTGACCCTAACATTTGGTAACAGGTAAATTGAGAAAGAGATCATATGTTTACTATAGAATTTAAATAAAATAAAATAAAATAAATAAATAATTTGTGATAATTTTATTACCAATTTTTGGCTGATCAAAACAAAGCCATTAAACCCTTTCGCAGGTATTATATTTAATTTTTTTAGTTTTACGTAGTCTAAAGTAAAAAACATAAACTTTTAGGCAAAAAAGTGAAAATTATATACACCATTGTATACGAGTACTTTGGAGTAATTTCATTAAAATGAAAAAAGTGTTCTACTCACGGCTCGTCACGGGTGCAAAAGTATATATAGCGGTAAAGAGGACACTTTCACCTTTCTCCGGCTGGTATACATTTCTTGTTCCCTTTTGTTCCCTAGAAGTTCTATTCCACTAAAATTTAAATTTGAGAAAAATATAGTAGTTTCATAAATATTCCGTAACGCCCTTAATATTAAACGCTAGAGCTCTGACCACTTACAACAACTAAAGACTATAATCCTACCAACATTATAAAAAAGACCGCAGGCCATTATCGATGATAGCTTGCGAGTAGTAACCATTTTTTATAAAAAACAAAAGAAAAACACCTTTTTCTGAAATTAAAAAAACCGTTGAGTTTGACAGCATGCCACGCTCACAATTATCAATAGTTTATCCTAATTTTTTGGCTACCTTAATCTGGATATATTAGCTGCAAAAGGGCGTAAAAATTTTAAAAATCGGTGACAAAAAAAAAAAGACTTTTGGCCAATGAAAAACGATTTTCAGCCACTGTGCGACGCAAAAATGCTTTAGCTTTGCGCACTGTAACCGCGAAATTTTCACCATATTCTTAGAGAATTTTAATAATTTGAATGTAGTTACAGGATGAGTCATAATAACCGTTAAAATAGCGGGTTATTGAGAATGAAACGTCGTATTGTACAACCCTATGTATTACCTCCCATGTCACACAATATAGTGGCTGACGATAAATAGGATTTTATTGCAATAATATGATGTATGGCCCCCATGAAATTTCTTTAATAATGTTTTTGGCGCAGCTCAAAAATTAATTGAAAAATATTGTTCTTGAAAAAAAATTTAATTCATTTTATTATACACAGTATGGAAACAAGTAAAAGAAAAAATAATATTATTTTTATAATGAAAAGACACAAATTAACACTTTAAACTTGTTTTTGGTGATTTCCAAAACATTCTAAACACATAAAAGGCTTTTGCAGACAATCCGGGCAATACGTATATACTCTTTTTGCCTTTTTTATAAGAGATTGCGGAAAAAAATGCTATGGCCCCAGCATCTTATATGCTGAAAGTGCCTTTGCAGTCAATGTGTTAAATTCAGGAAAATCCGCTCAACCGGTTTTTTTTCTTAAGAAAATTATTATATTTACAAAAGTTTTTATTTTCATTTGCTTTTTTAAATATAGAGTTAATAATTCGTAAAAAATAAAAATTAGCTTCATATCGTCACCTTAAATGCAAACGGATGTAACTACACATATTTTCGAAATAGAGTGTTTGATTGATTATGGTTTTTCAAACTACATGTTCAAACTACGATTAAAAACAGCCCCTATATTATAGAAATTTAAACGGGAGTAAATTCAAGTGCATCTATTTTTAATGCAAAAAGATGTAACTACATACGCTCTTGGAAAAAAATTTGAGTTGACTTGTTCAAAATTAAATAAGTCTCTATATTATGAAAAAATTAAAGAATTGCAAGGAATACTCTATTATTATTGACTTTATAACGTGTTCAGCATCTCCTTTAAATTAAATAAAAGTGCAGTTATGTCGTCACTCGGCGGATTTCTTTTGTTTCATTTATGAAAGAGTATTTAACTAAACTCTCGCTTTTCGGGAAGTTTCTAGTTCTGGGATATAGTATTAAAGTATTCAAACCTTTTAGGCGACTCTATATAAAATATGCAGCAAAATGTCAACAAAACTAAATAGCGATGTTCAAATATGCAGTTTGATATCCATTGCACGCAACAAGGCCAATTTAATTCCCCCCTGCTAACACCTCATAAGATAATTTCGCCGTAGTCAAAAAACACCTAGAACTTTTACATTAAAAAAATACTTGGATAATTAACAGAAAACATTCGTCTCAGTTTTAACATAGTAAGAAGTAATTTTATTTGAAAAATATACAAATTGAAAAGTATTTGACTGAGCCGGTTTTTTAATTGTAAAAAACCGTACTATTCGACATTCGAAAAATCAACATTTTGAAAAAACCGACAACCGTATTGTAGAAAAATTGGTTTTGAAAACCGAGTCGATCACCCTAGTTATCTTTAGATTTTGCCAAAGTTAACTTTAAATCTGACAAAAAAATATTAGATTACGTTTTTAAAATACCACGAAATAGGTGTTGGGAGTTATACGTCCAAAATGAAATAATTCGCAATGAAATACTCGTATGTTTGAGCCGAACGCAAGGATTTTTTCCTAAAAGTTAGGACCGAAACTGCCATCATTTACTTTATATTTTCCCCATTGCTGGCCTTCGGCCGTAAGCAAGGATTTCCTTCCCTGAGGTATGACCAAAACAAGGATTTTCTCCTCTAAGGTATAACCAAATCTGGTTTCGCTTACTTTTGCACCGCCGAGCTCTACAATTTTCCCATCTACGGCATTTCGAACGGCCGAAGGCCGGCACTGAATTAAATCTAAAATAAGAGCAGCCAGTTTTGGTCATGTCTCAGAGGAGAAAAGAAAAGCTTTATCAAAAACGAACAGTTTTCGATATACCATAAAGAATATATTTACCTCCCGTAATCTCTACCGTTAAATGAAAAGCTTTGGATAATCTGCATTCCAAATTATTTAATTTCTGTTGGGTCGCATTTTATTAGGAGCTATTTTATCGCTGTTGGCGGCTTTTGTATTGGGTATTATTTCATTTACGTTGCGACTTATTTCATTGGCAGTTAGGAATTTCATTCGGACTTACATATCGCTCCTTTATTGCATCGTAGTCATATCCTCAAAAAAAAATCGTTCGTCAGAAAACAAGTTTAAAGTTTTAAAATTTCATACACATCAATGGAAAATTAAAAAAGTATTCTCCCTTCAAGAGGTGAGTAATCAAGATATTTGTATGAATTTTTTACAGTAAGTGTTGATACCAAAAAAGCAGACTGTGCATACGTGCATAGGAAATTCAGATTATGTGAACCACTGATTAAAATAAAACAAATGATTATTAATAAAATACAGCGCATTCAAATATTTAAATTTTTTGAGTGGTGAGAAAAATGCATATTATAGCGCGTAGGTGATCAAGATGTAATTCTAATAGTATCAAATTGCCAAGGGATAAAATTGCATAGATTTTAATTAATGTATCAAAAGTTTTCAAGGGAACTGGGAAACACTTCTAATTATCCAGAGATGCAAATTAACGAGTTTCAAATCATCGAGAGTAAGTCCTAAAGGCACTACGAAATAAATAAATTCCAAATGAAATTAGTCTCTATGAAATAACTCAAATAAAATAATACTTAACAAAATAAAAATGGCCTAAAATATGAAATAACACCAAAATGTTAAATGAAATAACTCATAATTTGTATGTACAATAAAAATTCAAAGTGAAATAATTCCCAATGAAAAAAAAAACCAAAGGAATGAAATAACTGCCAATAAAATAAGTTCGAACGTAAATGAAATAATTCCAAATACACAAACTCTCAACTGCAATGAAATAAATCTTAACGATATATGGCACAACAGAAATGAAACAATAGGTTTCTCAAATTATCCAAACCTTTTTTATTTATAGAGATTATGCGTGGAATAAATATATATGTACATATACATATGTATGTATGTATATGATACATACATATATAAAAAAAATTTTAACAATTTCTTTCCTGCTTTTCCTGGTTTTGCACATTGGCGGCCTTCGGCTGGGCTCAAAGATTTTCTCCTTTATGTTATTTTGATCCATGACAATACGGAAAAGCAATTGTCAAAACATCAGAATTGTGTAAATTTTAGGAGAAATTAAATAATTCCCAAATAACTTCCAACGCGTCGGAGTGTTATCTATTTATACTCGTACTTACAAAAGTATAAGCATGGTGGGCTTTGATCATTATTTAAACAAGCCAACAGGCAAATTATATTCGATATTAAATCAATATAATGTTAATTAAAGCATTTAGTAAATTCCTTATTTAAAATAGATTCACATCGAATATAATTATAATTTGTTTGTTGTTTTCCAAATAAACTTCAAGGTCTACCTACTATGGTTATGAAATCTTTGCAGTTCTTGAATACTTATTACCAATTGTTGAAGAACGGAATCAAGATCGTTACGAAGATGATGCAACAAAAACTCATGAATTTTAACTACAAGAATGAACTGGAAAAATAATTTATTTTATTAACATCCCGACATAAAAATAATATATGAACCTTTAGATTTAAAAATTTAAGCTATATGATGACGATATGTGCCAGGTATATTTAATATATGAATATTTATTCGTAATTATATATGAATATACATTCTAAATATATATGCCCTCAATTCAAAATTATATGATTCTTATTTAACTTTTTAGCTGACATACGAGTAGTTTATATCAATATGCCATTTGTTATTGTTTTTTGTAATATTGTAAATATGTTTAAATTTTATATATTTTGAGTCTTATTAAAAATAAAACATGTACATACTATTTTTGCTCTTCATACGGGTATTCAAAAAGATGAACAATTCACAATTAAATCAGAAATCTTTCCTTAAAATTAAACTTGAAATTGTATACTTTTTAAACATAAATATCTAAAATAATAAATGTAGAGTAAACAACAGTCTATTTATGTGAATTTAATTTTGAATTTGATATAAATGTTTATCGTGTGCCATTTGCTCTTGAAATATAGTTCTAAATACAAAGCAGGTTCGAATTTAATTTTTTTTATAAATACACTTATATATTTATTTATTTTTTATTAATAGTTAGCTAACTGTACGTACTCAGAGTGATTTAGTTAAAGTAAAAAATAACTGAAAATACTATACAAAATGACTGAATAAAACATTATGTGAAAGCTCCAGTATGCGAACACCGTCCGTCGAATGCATAGGGCTATGCAATTTGTCCGCTTATTTAAACTTTCTTTATGAACTCGAAAATGTTAAGCAACTCTTTGTATGTACATATTGTAAATCTTTTGTACAAAATAAAATGCTTTCGTATCCTTTTTAATTTGTACTTTTTAGAAACTAAAAATTTTACAACTGCTAGCACATGCTTTAAAAAAAATTGTTAAATGCAGTAATGAAAGCTTAGCATTCGAAAGCATTTTTCGCATTTTTAGAAGTTTCTTTACGCAAACAGTTGAAAGTCCTGTCGCACTTTGCTGCAACTACGGCAGTATTTTATTTACTGGTTAAAGAGTTTGCAGACAAGTTACACAAATTTACTGCATTTACACATCAAGACTATTTTTGTGTACATTTTACGTAAAAAAATAAAATGGAACTCGTTCTACTTAGTATCGAATAATTAAAATTTCTTTAAAAATTTATTTATTTATTAGATATTTTTAATAATATTTACAAAGGTAAAGTAATACAATTCTTGTGATAATATTTGGCTTAACTTAATAGCTGTGATCGAGATTTTAAATTGGTTATATAAAAAAGAACGATTTATATTAAATCTTAATTTAATTCATTCAGTATAAGCTTTCTGTACTTTAAACATATTTCTATATACATATGTACTTGTACAAGGTATACACTGGAAAAAAAGGAAGTAAAAAAACTGAACAAACGTTCATTTTTACTGAATTTTTATTAGGGTTTCTGCACCTTGAACGCCCGCAGTAAAAAACTAACAACCATACCTAGATCAGAGCGTTGAGAGTTACGCAGGTAAACGGGCACGTATTTACAATATATTCTAAGAAAAAAATTAGTCTGAATGTACTGCAAATACGTACTCTGTTGCTAACGCGACGCTCAACGCTCTGATTTAGTTATGGTTGTAAATAAAACGTTGAGCTTACGCTGAAAGTCCTCACCGCGCGTTCTACGCGTCTTGCGTCCTACGCCTCCTCAAAAAAGTTGAATCAGAGTATTTTCATACAGCAAGCTACAAAACAAAAATTTGCAACGCTTGTGACGCATAAAAAGTTAAACAGCTTTCTACATTTACGCGTCACAACGCGTCGTATGAAATATATCCGTTAGTGCTGCCAAATTCCGAGTCTAAATTTTTTTTGAGATTGAACATTTAATCATTAGAAAGCTATTTTCGTAAGCAGTTGATGAAAAACGAATTAGAACAATTTAAAGAACATTAAATTTAAAAAAAAGCTAGCAAAATTTAATTGAAATTTGATAAGCAAAAACGTGTATAAAGCGTGGTGTGTAACTTGCAGCTTTTAAAGTGTCAAAAGCTTAAACGCATGAAACGCAATATGCGTAGAATGCGTGATGTGGACTTTCAGCTTTAATGTTGAACGTGCGTTCAGTTTTTTACAGTACGTAGTTCAGTCGCAGCAAAATTAAACGTTCGGTTTTTAACTATGTCTATTTAATTTTTGCAAAACTTTATCTGCAAATCTTTTATCTGATGCATCTAGTTTTTACATTACGAAAGATTGCTATTTTATCAACTTTTAAAAATATTAAATAAAAGACTTCAATTATTTTTAAAATAAAGATTTATTGCAATTAGTAAATAAAATAATTAAAGATTTTAAAAAACTTTTGTTTGTTGAGGGTTTTTTAGCATTTGATTTGTGCTAAAGCCAAATCATCAGTAGACCTTAAACCTTATTTTTAAATGTTTCAAACCTCTTTCCTTATACAAAAACTTTTAAAAACTCAATGAGAATTATAAAAATTACAATAGTATAAGCATAGTAGGCTTTGAAACTTATTCAAAAATCCCAACAAACAAATTATTATATTCTATATGAATCTATTTTATTTTCTTTACAATATAAAATAATTATAAAAATAAATTTAAAAGCTTTGAGCTGTTTGCAAATATTCAACATTAACAAAAGGATCTGGGATTTTTATCGCAATTGATCGATTTTAATTTGAATGTCGTTTATGCTATTAACGGTAAGAATGGACAATTTATTAGCATCTAAAAAATAAACGTCTTTCCTTCAAAACCAATGGGTACAAGAGCAGCATTTAGCAAATTAAGAAGGGTACTATTCTGAAAATCTATAAATCCAAAACAGTTGATTTAATAGATTTACGTAAAAGCTAATACTATGTATTTTATTATAACACATTACCCTGGTTTCTAGATTCCAAAGCTATTTTAAGACTCTTTGCAATTTCGATTCAAAAGTTTGGCTGAAAAGTTTGCAAAGTAAACTTTGACCGTGGAAAGCCGTCAAAATAAAAACATTCGTCTCTCTGTCCTTCCAGTTGAATTAAAACTTTGCAAAGTAACTGACTGTGTAGTAGCCGTCATTTCGTCATTGAAATAAGACTTCTTCTCGAATGATATGTATTTCTTTCCCGGAGAATTGACTACAAAATCTGCAAAAAGTAATAAAATATTTTTGTCAGATGGATATAAAGGGTATTTTTTTAAGCCCGATAGAACTTGAAATTGTAAAAAATAACACAAAAAATTAAATTGTAATCAAAATTTTTGTTTTATTCGAAAGATCAATACGTGACATTAACATTTGAAAATGATTTCGGGCATATGGGCACCGCGGCTGTTCTTGACGAAGCGCATTCTGGACGTCCAATTTTGGGCCACTTTTTCGAGCACTGCTGGCCGTATGTCACGAATAACACGAACAATGCTGGCCTCCAAGGCGTCAATTGTTGCTGGTTTATCAGCATAAACCAGTGACTTCACGTAGCCCCACAGGAAATAATCGAGAGGTGTCAAATCGCACGACCTTGGAGGCCAATTGACAGGTCCATTTCTCGAAATCAACTTATCGCCAAATTTTGATTTCAATAAGTCGATGGTTGCGTTCGCCGTATGGCACGTAGCGCCATCCTGTTGAAACCACATCTCCTCCGGATCAATGTCATCCATATTTTCAAACAAAAAATCATTGATTATGGTGCGGTAACGATCTCCATTGACCGTAACGCGAGCTCCGGCCTCATTTTTGAAGAAATAAGGTCCGATGATGCCACCAGCGTGAAAACCGCACCAAACGGTGCATTTTTCTGCATGTAATGGAGTCTGTAGGGTCTCTTGTGGATTGGTCTCACTCCATATGCGGCAATTTTGCTTATTAACAAACCCGTTAAGCCAAAAATGCGCCTCATCGCTGAACACAATTTTGCGATAAAACAACGGGTCAGTTGCCAACTGATTTTCAAAGTAAATTTGGATAATTTCGTAGCGTTGTTCAAGCGTGAGTCTATTCATGATGATTTGTCAGAGTATACTGGAACAAATAAAAGAAAATGTTTCATCAAAATTTAATTTTTTGTGTTACTTTTTACAATTTAAAGTTCTATCTAGCTTAAAAAAACACCCTTTACTTTACATTTTTAAGAACTTTCAATTAGCTTTCATTACCACGATACATTAAAAATTACCAAGTCAATAGCTCTCGATATATTCTATTAAGTTGATGTTTTTACCAATTGCACATATGAAATTCTATTCAAATACTTTTTTCACAAACGAAAAATTACCCAATGAATATTTCTTTGAAGCAAAGAGCAACTTGAGTTTTGAACACCGAAAATTTTTGGCAGCTACATTATTTGTATAAGTATGTATGTATGTATTTCCCATTTTTAAAGTAAATAAGAAACATATTAAGGCGAGTTGCTAGCCTTTTGTTGAGCTAATGATATGCGTTTTAATTTTTGTTAAAAACTGAACTTTTATTGAGAAGCATAACATCAAAAACTTATGTTTCTTGGGCTTATATTAGAATTAGAGATGGCATCGTGAGCGACTTTTCACTCACGCTCATGCACGCTCACGATAAAAAAATTTCACTCTTGCACGCTCACGCACGACCTCATATTTTTGGCTCACGTTCATTCACGCTCTCGTGAGTGGAAAAAAAGTTAGACACAATCACGCAAACTCACGATCACGAAATACTCACGAAAAAATTATTTCTGAATGCAAATAGAAAAATCTAATATACAATTAGAAAATTCTGCAAAAAAAGAGGAAAATTATGTTTAACTGAGAAATATGGATATTTTTCTGAAACAATTTGTTAGTATTGAAATAAAATTTTTAAATTTTGATATATGGGTAAGTCCACCAAACAAAATATTTTGAAAGTGATCCAACTTATTTTTTATGGAATATTAGATATATATAATTTAATAAATAAATAAATAATAATAAATTTTATAAATAAATGTATTTCGACGATCAATTATGCACAAATTATTATCAAATCCTACCCTACCTCAGATCTTCTAATTTCATACCAGAAATGAACCATTTTTAGATATTCACATCATTACTTTAGTGTTAATGAAGAAGACCCGATCGAAAGCCATATATTTATACATTGAATTCATTTAAATTTTAGTAAAAAATGTGTGTTTACTATTTTCGAAACATTTAAATTAGGTATGAAATTTCAGACTAGAAATATAATAGAAAAAATTTAATGTGACTCACATAGTGTGCGTCACAAAAGATTCATGTCTTCTGACAAAAAACGAAAAAAAATTTTGGCTGCAAATAAGTTCTTTTAGAATTCTCTTATATTCAACTTTCTTTTAGGAACTAAATTTTGTGTGTTTTATTATGGAAAATTCGCAAAATATTTCGAAAACACACTTTAACTTTCAAAGTTACTTCCATTTTTTGTAGCGTGCGTCACAAAACTTTGTGGTCCATTATTTCGCAACAAATACCTGCTAAAAAATTATGAATATATAAATTATATATCCCACTAAACACAATGCATAAGTTGAAAGACCAAAAATTTTTTATATAGTAATGTGAAACCGCGTATGAATGTAGCGTTCCTAACGCAGGAGTTACACATATGTATGTATGTGCATATGTATCATGCGATTTCAAACTTTGTAGTTAAAATTAAATATGAATACAATTGAAAATTCTTAAAGAAAATAAAAATTTTCGTTTATTGTAAAGCTTTGAAATGAAATTTAAATTTATGTACATATTTAAAATATTTTGATTAAAATCATTTTCTTGCTCATAAGCAATCTGTGTAATATTAAGTAGGATCTTGTAATTTAATGTTAATAGATAATAGATAAATAAATTTATGCAAAAATAAAATTTTGTCAAAATTTTTCCCGTGAAGTCTGTTTCACATCTCTTCAAGTATTCTTCCTGGCGTTGAAAAAACTCTTTCACTTGCTGAGGTAGATGTTATACAAAGTATTTGTTTAGCCAATTTTTGCTTTTTTCAAAAACTTAAAATATCTAAGTCTTGTTCGTCTGTGTTAACGTGAATGAAAAAACGAAAGAGAATTTCAGATGTTTTTCTTCCAAATGTTCGCCAGTCGAAACTCGGACTTATAGTGTTACTTTGACTCGTTCATTCGCATCAGTACATTAATACATTCTACGGGCACAACCCGACATTGCCACTTGTTTTATTTCTTCATGAAAAAATTGAAAACCACGCACATATTAAAATATGAAAAAAATTCCAAAATCGAAAAAATCACGAAACAATCACGCAAAAAATCTACTCATGCACGCTCACGCACGTTAAGTTTTTTTATACTTACGCTCATGCACGCTCACGTGATTGAAACAAAAAACTGCTCACGATCATGCATGATCACGCCCATCTCTAATTAGAATACCGTTCATTTTGTGGCATGCCTCTGAATATATTTTTACTATGTCGCGTTCAGTTTTTCTGAACGGTGATATCAATGCAAATTTGTACTGAATTTAGCATTCAGTTTTTCTGAATCTGCGTTCAGCAAAGCATTAATTACATACATACATACATACATATATATTTGATTTTAGAAAGCTGAACAAACAATTAATGGATTATTTTAAGCTGAACGTCGCGTAGTAAATAACTAAACGCTCTTTCACAGATTCGATTTTTTAATGCAGTTAGACTTTTGCTGAATGCTGCGTTCAGTTAATTTAAAGTGATCCAACTTATTTTTATTTTTTTTATAAATAAATATATTTCCACGATCATTAATGCACAAATTATTATCAAATCCTACCCTACCTCAGATCTACTAATTTCATAACAGAAATTAACCATTACTTTAGTATTAGTGAAGATGGCCCGATGGAAACCCATAGTTTTAATACATTGAATTCACTTCAATTTTAGCAAAAAAAAAATTTGTTTACTATTTTGGAAACATTGAAATTAGGTATGAAATTTCAAAATAGAAATATAATAGAAAAAATGTAACGTGAGTCACGTAGGGTGCGTCACAAAGAGTTCATGTCTTCTGACAAAAAATGACAAAATTCTTTGGCTGCAAATAAGTTATTTTATAATTCTCTTATATTCATCTTTCTTTTAGGAACTATATTTTGTTTACTTTATTATGGAAAATTCGCAAAATATTACGAAAACACGCTATAACTTTTAAAGTTACTTCCGTATTTTGTAGCGGTTGTCACAAAATTTTGTGATCAATTATTTCCCAATTATATTTTATGCCACTCGAAAGTACACTTATATCCCACTAAACACCATGCACAAATTGAAGGTAACTCTTTTAAAAGACCAAAATATTTTTATATATTATTGTGAAAACGCGGGATTTGCACATATGTATGTATATGTATCATGCGATTTAAAACTTTGTAGTTAAAATTAAATTTGACAGTTGAATACAATTGAAAATTCTTAAAGAATATATAAATTTTCTTTTATTTTAAAGTTTTGAAGTGAAATTTAAAATTATGTACATATTTAAAATATTTTGATTAATTTTCTTGCTCAAAAGCAATCTGTGTAAAATATTAAGATTAAGTAGGATCTTGTACTTTAGCGTTAATAGATAATTGATAAATAGATATATGCAGAAATAAAATGTTGTCAACATTTTTCCAGAGAAGTCTGTTTCACATCTCTTAAAGTAGCTGAGCTGGATGATACACACAATATTTGTTTAACCAATTTTTGCAGAATTGGAAAATCTTTAGCTTTATCAAAAACTTAAAATTTTTAGGTTTTGTTCGTCTGTGTGGACGCGAATAAAAAAAAATTGCAGATGTTTTTCTTCCAAATGTTAGCCAGTCGAAACTCGGACTTATACTGCTACTTTGACTCGTTCAATCACATCAGTACATTAATACATATAGGCACAACGTGTTATGTCTTCATGACAAAACCACGTACATATTAAAAATATGAAACCAAAATCAAAAAAATCACGTCAAAAATCTATTCATGCACGATCACTCACGTTAAGTTTTTTATACTCACGCTCATGCACGATCACGTAATTTTTCCACTTCATCATATTTTTTAAAATCCAAATTTCAACACCGCAAAACATTGTAGATCGAGCGAGCAGCAATAAAAATTTCAAGTTTATGGTTGGTCGATATATTAGGATGATTTATATATGTATTTTGAGCACGTTAATGCAATCGCCATTGTTGATTCTTTTTTAAAGTGTTTTGTAAAATAAAAATTACAATTGATATCCATTCCAAAATACCTGTAGTTATTGACAATATTTTTACATTACTACGAAAAACAACTACATAAGTATATTTAATTTTTCTAAATTTGCCTTAAGACACCATACCAAGGAGTAAGATTGAAGGGCATCAATCATGGTTTGCAGTGTACTTGGGGAATCGGCCAAAATGACAATGTCATCTGCGCAAAGGAGAATTTCAACTGCAATGTCGGAAACGTTTACTACGCCAGGAAGGAAATCAGCTATGTCATTAAGATATAACAGAAACAAAATTGGACTTGTTTAACGCCAACGTTGATAATTGAATTTCATTTGTTTTATTTGTATTTTGCAAAATATTTCTAAATTGTATACGAAAATCATCTGCTAGGTTGACTTTTGTTATTTGTTTTCTTGATTTCATATTATTAGCTAGTTTCCATCCCCTCTCGCTTTACTGCAGCTAATCAAATTAAGTTGTGCCAGACTTTCATTATAGAACTCAAGTTTTCTATTTCTACAAATGTTAAGATACTTAGATCTAGGAGAAGTATATTCTGATGTTTACATTTGTGTGCCTTCTTCTATAATCTTTTAGAGCTTTTAACATATTTCTTGTTTTTTGTAGATAAGTTAGCTTTTTTAATTTTATTTTTAATAGACAATACAATGTCATCGGCCTAACTATTGTGAACATCAACAGAATTAAAAGTAACAGCGAGTTGATTTATATGTTCACAATACCTATATGCTGGACAAAATAATGTATAGTTCAAGACGCACATCATCAGAATATGGCTTCTAACAATAGTAAAATCATCAACATACTTAAGGATACTGTGTGAACAAATACAATAC
This sequence comes from Gymnocheta viridis, assembly GCA_956483585.1. Taxonomy (NCBI): domain Eukaryota; kingdom Metazoa; phylum Arthropoda; class Insecta; order Diptera; family Tachinidae; genus Gymnocheta; species Gymnocheta viridis. The sequence goes on along the minus strand of OY101443.1, from coordinate 38,611,153 downwards.
TCTATTAGTGAACTACCAGAGCCTCCACAAACATTTTCTTGGTGGCAACACTGGTTCTGACTAACCATATAATTTTTAGGTTGTGCAATAGGGATAAAATTTTGCGCTGTCTCTTTTGCTCTCTGTACTGTTTCTCCACTGTAAAAATTTTACACCATTTTCTCTATTATTTCGTAAAAAAATACAGCTGTTCCCCTCTTCGTGATATAAAAGAAGTATACCTCTACTGAACATTTTTATGCCCTTCATCAAAAAATTTGGAAAGGGGATATATAAGTAGGTTTGTCATTCCGTAATTAATTTCTTCATTATTCATTTAAGACCCCATAAAGTGTATATATTCTGGAACCTTATAGATAGAGAAGTCGAATGAGCGATGTTCGTCTGTCCGTTGTCCGTCTGCTATATTTTGGTGTAAGTAGAATTAAGGGCTCATATAACATAGAGACATAAATTTTATACCATTCTCTTGGAATTTTTCATAAAATTGTTCGGTTTGAAAATATCAAAACTCGGTCCAATAATTAGTGAGATATAGCCAAAAGACTTTTTTATATTTCCTATTCTTTTATTTTTTATGGCCCCAACTGTTCTACGGTCAATTTTATGAGGCAGATCTCTTGTATGAAGTTCTACGAAGGTTTAGATTGAAAATAATTGAAGTCAGTCCATTAACGGCTAAAATATTGGCAAAAAATGGTATTGGAAATAATTTTACTTTTAAAAATTTTGAAAAACTTGCGTTGGGATTCATACCTACAACCTACTGGTTGGTAGTCTGAAGAGCTTCTTATACACCACAGAACATTTGTATTTTTCATAATAGTTTAACGTTTAAGTATATAATATATCTTATTTATTATAAAATATCAATGGCCTTATTCAAAAACACTTAATATAGTTAATATGTATATTAAAACCGATTTTTCCATATAAAATCCAACAATAAACCTATAATAACTTTATTAATCGTTTGTGAATAAGGCCATAAAACTTCAAATTCTTGAAGGAAATTAGTGTGGTTGTTGTAAATCGGCCTTTTTTGTCACACATACATCAATACTGAAATGCGTTCATGGGCACATGTACACATTGTGTGTATACATGTGCATATTTAAACAGTCGTAAAGTAAAGATATGTTGTTTTTATTTTGTTTGTTTCTTTAAACATTTTTTGTACGTTTTTAGTATAATATTATGCATGCATATTACAGTATTTATCGCTTATATTTTCTTTTCATATATAAATACTCATAATTATTTTTTATATTATTTATATTAAAGAAATGTAATGGATCGTCAAGACACTAATGTACGAGCAAATATACAAAATCAATGAAACTGAATTTTAGTTTTGTTTTAAAAATGTATTAATATTTCATTTTTTATGACTATTTGTGATTTCAGAAGAAAGGCAAAATTGATGCGTAATCCTGTTTTATAATTGTGTGCACAGAAGAATAATTTTAAATATTTTCTATATTCAGGTGCAGAGCGTACCTGCAGTATATCAGAACCCGGTATTATTATTGTATTTGTACAATGCGATAAAAAATTTCTTGACAATTAAAATGTTGTTTGGATACTTAGTAACACATTACAAAGCAGAAAAATCTCTTCCCGGCTAGAATTTGATACCTGTTCCGAAATATTTTTTAATTAAAACTTTCAGTATACATATTTACTTTGCTTTTTTCTAATTTTTGGATTTTACATTCACAATTTGGTATTTTACTGTTGCTTTCAATATAAACTCCCATAAGAAATGTTTCTTTTATTCTATAACAACAGTGAGTTAATCTTCAAAAGCACTTCAATTAATTGCCGTTTCTATAAAATAAAAACAAAGTTTGATGTAAGAATTTAATTTGATATGAAGCTCCAAAATGTAAGTAGCAAAGAAACTAAAAAATTAAAAACTTCGCGAAAATAACGAATATTCTAAAAATTGCAACTGCAATATTGGAAATTATTCCCAAAATTTATTTAAAAAAATCATATAATTGGCAATCGGCAGCTCTCTAACTCTCTAAAATGCCAAAAATTCTTAAAAATATGTGAACATGAGAAAAATTGTATGATTTAATATTGAGTAAAAAACAGCAAAATTATAGGGTAAAAAACTTACAAATCATCATTTCTATTGTGAAAATTATACTTTTATTAAAAACTATTTTGTATTTGGAATAGAAAAATTAAAATGCATTTATTCATAAAATTGGAAAAAACGCAAAAATTAAAAAAATATATTATAAATGGGATTGTGCGGTTTTTTTTTAAATAAATTGTGGAACAAACTTTTTTAAATAAAAAGTAAAAGTAATAAAAATAACTAAAATGTATCAAAAATTCTTTAAAAAAATTAATTATTGTAGTTCACTAACAGATTTATGTAATAGTTAGTGATATTTTTTATCAATTTTAGGAGAATTTCTTCATTATTAAACCTTTTCTTACGTTTCAAATCATTTCTTTATTTAGTCGAAGACCACTGGCTTTTTGATAAAGACGTTGAAACACTTCTTGGATGTGTGAAAAAATATATAAGTGCTAATAAGGGTATGTTAATATTTTTATAATGCACTCTAGGCAAGAAAGGGTTACAAATTTGTTACGAAATTCAAATTTTATGGCTGACTTCATAAACGCAGTTTGCAAAGCAGCACTAGAATGCCTTCTAAACTCATGCTTCTAGTGTTGCTTTGCAAGCTGTGTTTATCAAGTCAGCCTATAGTATGGAATAGAGATGAGAACCAATAATATATGATCTTGATTAATTTTTTGTTTTCATCACGTGGGCGTGCGTCCGTGACGATGAGTGACGATTTTTTTTTGCTTTAATGTAATTTTTTCATTTAAATTCTTAATTTTTTTTTGAATTTTTTTCGTATTTCGTGGGCGTGAATTTTCGTGATTGTGACTTCTTTCGTCACTCCATACTATGGTGAAGGGTATAAAAGATTCTACACAGCCGAATATATCTCTCTTACTTGTTTATTTTTGAATTGATTATCTTTACAAGATTAACTGCCATGCCTACGATGTCAAACGTATTCGTTCTATCGTACAATTAAATTTAAAACAAAAATAAATTCTAAATTTTTTTTGTTTCAAATGTAATTGTTCGAATTACCTCAAAGATTGTGGCCGATAAAAATCGGCGCATATTTTACAAATGATTGGTCTACATTGTGCTATCGAGTGTTCACATTATCGGCGTATCAAGATTGATTTCGATTGTCCATATTCAGCACGATTTCGGAGCAGATTGTCGCATTTAAAAATATTGTTTGCGCTCACACTATCGGTACATGAATTCCGACAATAATCGGTACATTGCGCCGATAGTGGGATCTTAGATTAAGCTAATGTTTCTCCAAATACTTATGCCAATTTCATGCCATGTAATGAAAACAAATCAAATTTGATGTTTTTGCTCAAATAAACTTTTCTTTCGCATTTAGAGAAACAAGTCCAAAATGAATTTACAATAAAAGTTCTTAAAATTTTTAATACATATGTTTTTGATGGTAAAATGCAAAAAGGCGTAACTAACAAAAATATAATTTTACAGGAGAAGCAAAAAACTTTGTAAAATTAAAACTATAAACACTTTTAACGAAGTTTTTTCTAATTTCACTTAAAACTCACCAACAAATTTATTTTTAAACCGAAAAATTTCATATTTTAAATATTTAAATAGTTATGTTAGATACGCCTTTTTGATTTCTGTTTTTCTGAAACGCAAAAAGACGTATCTACAACAAATAAATTTTAACAGACATATGTACATACATACATACATATGTATAGTTGACGAAATATTTTATAAAATATGAAATGTCTAACTATTTGCGGAGGTATACGAATTAATACTTTATTATAAAAAATTTAGTGTCTTGATTAAAATAAAATTTAACGAAATGATTTGAAATTAAAGGTTTTCCTTTTTAATTTGAGTTTGTTATATACATAGTATGTATGTACATAAATGCATTTTAAAAATAGTTTTGAAATGGAATATTGTCATAAAAATAATGACAGATGTTGCCATTTTTTTAATTAAATTTGTATTCTTTGCTCGTGCAATTGGGAAGGTGCAACAAGTGTAAATCTGTTTCTTAATCTTTGTGGAAGCTGTTCAGTTATACATACATATGTATGTATGTACATATATATTTGTCTTGAAGTAAATAATTCCAGTTGGATCGTATTACCTAAAGTCAAATACCATATTCATACTAAAGTATATATTCATACAGGGTTCCCGGACTACTATTGTTTTCATATTGTACCGTATTACGAATGTCGTAGTCGAATTGGCTGAGAAATCGCTGCTATAAAGACAATTATTGCACTCTTTCTTAGCAAAATTTACTGTGTATAGAAATAATATTACAATATAATTATAAGCAATGCAAAATCTTTTTATTATTTGTGAAATATTGAAATACAATTTTTATTATCAATTTGGCCCATTATTTCCTTTAAAGTTGAAAAAGGGATATTAGTCATACAAAGAAATTGAATTTGTCAATATGATATTGAAGTCGTTTAAGGCAAAGTTTCTTGATATGTAAATGATATTCTACTCATACTAACCAACATCAGAGAAACATGCATTCATAAGTCGTCCATGCAATTCTTCAAACAAATTTCAAAGAAACCCATTTCTTTATATTTATTTAAAAAAAATGTTTAATTGCGTCGTTTTGCATTTATCAAATAAACACACTTGTAGTTACGTCCCTTGGTTTTTTGTTAAGTAAAGCGTAATTTTTAATTGCCGAAGTGTAAAATTTTGTCAAGAAATGTAGTTTAATAACATCTTTAATAGTCAATCAAAAACTCGATTTTGAATTTTTTGTTAGTTACGCCTTTTTGCATTTTAGCTAACGATATGTATGTGCACATGTCTTCCCTAAGTATGTTAGATTTTGATCCTAACATGTTTTAGAAAATAGATTCTTATAATTTTATTATATTTTGATTTTAAGTTATGTCACTTCAGCTGATTTTTTTTCAACTTGTGACACTTTTGCTAAATTTAACCCTACGGTCCATAACCGGGTACCCGGGTACTTTTTTGAACTTTAAAGTGCTGCTGTTCCTTCATTATTGAAGATATCAACATGAAACTCCGGATCATCAGAGATTTCGGCTAAACTTAGAGACTAGAAAAAAGTTTATCTAATTTGTTTAAATATATTAACTAAAAAATTAGTTTAATGTTTTTGCATACAGGGGTCCATGACCAGGGTACCTTAGTGCAAATTACCTTATATTTCAAAGAAAAAACTTTTGTTTTATTTTTATTTTGTTTCAAAATGTTTATTGATGTGTAAAAACTGAACTGCAATTGTTTTTTAGTTAAATTATTTATATTTTATTCATTTTAACTCATTTCTAATATTTGATGTCTTATGTTGAGTCATTGTTGAAACATGGAAAACATTTTGATATTGTTTGAGTATGTTGATCGCAAACTGGTTTCTCGCAAACGTATTTCTTCTCCTTTTGTCTGGCAAAGAAGCGCACAAATAGCAGCATCCTGTTATTGGCTTCCTGCCATCAGTAGAAGCAGCCGTAGAAGTAGATGGTTGCTCGGTATAGGTTACCGTCTCCACTGGTCTTCCCAAAAAGCTCTCAATTGCTGATTTGGTAGAAAAATGGCGCGTTACTTGGCGATTGGCTACTCTTTCTTCTATTATTGGCGCACACAAATCTCTAGCAAGGTTACGCAAAAAGCGTTTTCTCCGTGTTGTTTGATATGGAACAGTCCTGTTATTATCATAAAATATAGTGTATGCCGCGAAAGCACTAACATCGAGCATATTGTACAAAAACGACAAAGGCCACCTTTTTGTGTGTCTCTGTGTGGTATACTCTCGAAGCGTCTGGTCCATAACATTCACGCCACCTTTCGTTTTGTTATAAAAATTGATGATTTCTGGTTTGCCTTTTTCTTCTACAGTTCCATCATCATGCAGAGTCGACAACAATATTACGGAATTTGTTTTCCTATGTTTGTATGAAACCATAGTCACCTTCTCGTGGAAACCAAATTTGCTTGCCCCAACGGTCCAACTCTTATCGTCTTTCATTTCTGTTGGTATATAGGCTTTGTTTTGCCGCAGTGTTCCAACAATACTAAGTTTGACGGATATCAGCTGCTTTGCCAGTGGCAGCGTCGTAAAAAAATTATCCATGGTGATTTTATCTTACAAACATGAAATTTGTACAGTTGAGATGTAAAAACTAAGCGTTTCTATAAACGAAAAAACTTCACTAGGGTACCCTGGTTATGGACTCAAGTTCGTCCAGGTGGTTATGGACCGTAGGGTTAAAAATTAAAAAAATCATAGTAAATTTTTGCAAATATCAAATACATCATGAACTACAAAAAACCAGGTTTATTAAAGGATAAGTGAAAGTACTTCAAAAACTTTAAACATAAAGCAAAATAATACGACAATTTTATTCAAATATTGATTAATATTCTGCTTATAGTTGGCTTCGTAATATTAATTTGGAATGACATTCTTTTTGATTAACGTCCATAAGGTCTTTTATTTTCATTCGCGTAAAGTAAAAATGCTAGAATACTCTTTTGCTAAACTAAAAAAAGAACATTTAAATATTAATCCCAATGTAATCTAAAGTAAAACTGCATCCAGAAAGAGAAATAACAATATAGCTGATTAAGTCCCAAGATTTTAAAGATTTTGTGGATATATTTCGTTGAAAATGTATTCTTATATATAATGTTTTGTAATAAAAGCACTCAGGGCTGTTATTTTTCAACTCGACGAATTTTAATTTCCTTTGTACGTAAATTAGCGCTGTTGTGTTAGTTGTTATTTGTGTTTTCTTATATGGATTGAGTGCGTTGTAGTAAAGAGAAAAAGAGAGTAACACATTTGTTTTATACATTTTCAGCAAAGAAAACAATAGTTATGGACGAGATACTATAAGTGACTATTGTATGCTGTTTGCTAAATACGCAGTTCATTCATGCCACAGGGTAATCAGAGATGTAACTTTGAGGTTATGTTTTGGAGCAAATCAGCTTTTTTGTTCAACTAGTTACTGTTAAAAAGAGATAGCAATATTATGTAAGGATGAGGGAAAATAAACAAAACAAAATTAAGCATTTTGGAAGTAAGAAATGATGAATTGTATTGCAATTTACTTCTTCTATATATCACGAATAATTCTTATTTTATATTATTTTTAATGTTATATAACTTTTTGCATTTATATTGCTTAAATTAATATTTTTCTGCAACTCTTTTTAGTGAGTCAGAAATTAATAAGAATACAAAACCACAACAAAACATGAAAAATTCTTTGTTTACGAGTTACTGTGCGACAGATACAGCAATAGCATGCTGTTCGTGTCACCTCTGGTATTACTTTGTGTTCATGCTTTCATTTGGGAAGTGTGTGTGTGTATGTTTTTGCGCATTCTTTTAAATAAGCAAAAGTAGAAATAAGCACACATATGTACATACATACACATGTAACTGCAAGAGGTTTTCAATAAAAGACGTTATACAGTAGTTTTGATTTACATATGTATCTGCTTTTGTTTAAGAGTACTTTCGACTTACATATGTATGTATGTAAATGCAAAAAATTAATAATTTCAGTCACTATTAGAAATCCCACACAAATTCCTCTTTTACGTGCTTCTTTGTACCTGTACATTTAAGATAACTGCCCAAATTTTTTGGCATTTTAAAATTATTTTCATACAAAAAATCAACGTTAGCTGAATTTTTACTTAACTGCCCAAAAATACATATGTACATACATATGTATGTATGTACTACATATTTTCTGTAATTATTCTTCCTAAACGTTGTTTAAGTGCATTTTGTGTACCTGCATATATGTATGTATGTATGTATACCATATTTTTGGCGCTTTTAAAATATTTTCATATAAAAAATCAAAGTTAGCTGAACACATTAAAATAAATATGGTGGCCACTTTTTTATATACATACATACATATCGTTGGCTTAATATAGAAAGGACGTATCTCGATTTTTATCCGAAAACCAGTTTTTATCTTTTTTGGCATTACACTTCCAAATACACCAGAGAAGCTTTAAATCGCGTTTTCAAAAAAACGGAATACGCCCTTTCTATATTAAGCCAACGATATGTATGTATGTACATACATATGTATGTAAGCATCCAACTTATGACATTTATAATTAAAAAATATCGCATACCTACAAGTCACACAAATTGCAAGTCATTAAAATTCATTTGTTTGTATGTATGTATGTACATACATACATACAAAAATACATTTAAGATAACAGCATTTTTAACTTATCCGCACAAAAAATTGTGCAAAGTTGATTGTGCAGCTAAAGCAAAATTACTGTATTAATAACAAAAAATAAAAAATAAATTATTTCATACATATGTATGTATGGTATTGTTTGTACATATGGATGTACATATTTATTAGATTAACTAAAGGCAAGTTGTAATAATGGCCATTACAAATTGCATTTAGTTAAAAGGTTATTATTATTAATAATAACAAGTAAGAGAGATATATTCGGCTGTGCCGAATCTTATATACCCTTCACCATAGTATGGAGTGACAAAAAAAGTCACAATCACGAAAATTCGCACCCACGAAATACGAAAAAAAAATTAAAAAAAAATAATTTAAATGGAAAAAATTACATTAAAGAAAAAAAATTGCCACTCACCGTCTCTCGGACGCATCCCCACGTGATGGAAACAAAAAATTAATCACGATCACGCAATATTGGTTCTAATCTCTATTTCATAGTATAGGCTGATTTCATAAACACAGCTTCCAAAGCAACACTGGAAGCATGAGTTTACAAGGCATTCTAGTGTTGCTTTGCAAACTGAGTTTATGAAGTCAGCCATAAATTATGAATTTCGTAACAAATTTGTTACAATTGCTTGCCTAGAGTGCATTATAAAAATATTAACAGCACCTTATTAGCACTTACATACATACATATGTATGTATATATTTTTTCACACATCCAAGAAGTGTTTCAACGTCTTTATCAATAAGCCAGTGGTCTTCGACTAAACAAAGAAATAATTTGAAACGTAAGAACAGGTTTAATAATGAAGAAATTCTCCCAAAATAGATAAAAAATATCGACACCTATTACATAAATCTGCTACTCTAATGATTAACATGTTCCAATATTATCTGCACATTGAAAATAATTTAAAGCTATAAAAAATTCTTAAAAAAGATCGAACTTTTTCAAATAAAAAGTAAAAGTAATAAAAATAACTAAAATGTATCAAAAATTAATAAATGGTTGGTCAGGATTCTTACCCGGTGGCACGGTTTCGAATCCTGAACACAACACAATGCTATTTTTTTAGAATTTTCGATACATTTTAGTTGATTTTATTACTTTTACTTTTTATTTGAAAAAGTTTGTTCCACAATTTATTTAAAAAACCAGGCACAATCTCATTTATAAAATTTTTTTTAAATTTTTGCGTTTTTTCCAATTTTATGAGCGATAAAAGGTTTATTTTTCAAAAATATCCAATATGTTATCAGATAGGATTTTTTACAGTGATAAAATAATTATATAATGAATTCAGTAAGTTGTTGACGTTTTTATTTGATATAATATAATATTAATAACAAAAATAAAAATAACTTGACGGTGTAAGAAAAAATATTAAATTATAAAATATAACAACATATTTTAATTCATTATTTTAATTTAATTTCTTCTTTGAAACTCGTATGATGTACGTACTATGTCTGTAAACTAGCGGTATTCTGATAGTTGTCTTTTTAAAATTTTGTTAACTTTTCCATTTACTTATCTGTATTGCGGTTGGGCCAGACGATAAAGGTTTTGGTTCAATATAACCTGTATATTTCTGATATAGAAACACAATGGAATTTCAACCACAATTGATTTAAAAAATACGAATTCGGTAATTCATATTCAGCCTGCTAAGAAAACAGATGAATTTAATTAAAAACATTTTTTATTTAAATCTTCTTCTGCGTTTACTAAGTAAGACAGAGATACATATAAATATGAAAAGTTACGATAATGTCGCAAACAGAAAGCATTTTTCTCTCAAATCCAACCCATAATTCGGCTTATTTTCGTAATATTTAACCATTAATCCGCGTCCAATTCCATAGTGCGTGCTATCGACATGCGATATTCCGCAAAACTATGATTTTTAGGTGTTTTTAATGAATGTAAGACCAGTTTATTTTATATGAATATGAAGAAATCAATTTTTTATCTCCTAAGATCTTAACTTATCATTTTGTGTATGTTGAATTGGGGAAAATACGAAAATATGCAAAAAAATATGTATGCATATACTATTTTTAGACACGGTACTATTATCGCTACGCTTTACAAATTGTTTGAAAGTTTTCCTCAAATATTCCGATCTAAAATTCAGGCAAATTTGAAAATATTTTTTTTCGTTCAGTCGTTCCAAAGTTCATATGTACGATAGGAACTGATTGTTTGAAAAATATTTGATGAATATCGAGCTATTCTTATTCCAAATAAAAAATAGTCTTTAATAAAAGTGTAATTTTCACAATGGAAATGATATTTTTTAAGTTTTTTTTAATAAAGTTTAGAAATAATTTCCAATATTGCAGTTGCAATTTTTAGAATATGCGCTATTTTCGCGAGGTTTTCAATTTTTTAGTTTCTTTGCTAATTACATTTTGAAGCTTGATATCAAATTAAATTCTTACATCAAACTTTGTTTTTATTTTATAGAAAAATGGCAATTAATTGAAGTGCTTTTGAAGATTAAATCACTGATGTTACAGAATGAAAGAAACATTTCTTATCAAATTCTAGCCGGGAAGAGATTTTTCTGCTTTGTTATGTGTTACTAAGTATCCAAACAACATTTTAATTGTCAAAAGATTTTTTATCACATTGAACAAATACACCTGATATAGAAAATAATTAAAATTACACAAGTGTAAAACAGGATATAAGCATCAATTTTGCCTTTCTTCTGAAATCACAAATAGTCATAAAAAATGAAATATTATGAAACAAAACTAAAATTCAATTTCATTGATTTTGTATACATATTTACTCGTACATAGTGTCTTGACGATCCATTACATTTCCTTAATATAAATAATATAAAAAATAATTATGGTTATTTACATATATACGAAAAGAAAATGTAAGCGATAAAAAATACTCTAATATGCATGCATAATATTATACTAATAAACGTACAAAAATAAGTTTAAAGAAACAAACAAAACAACAAATCATTGCTTTTCGATTGTTTAAATATACACATGTATACACACAATGTGTACATGTGCCCATGAACGCATTTCAGTATGGATGCGATATTGTATGTATGTGTGACAAAAAGGGAAGATTTACAGCAACCACACCAATTTCTATCAAGAATTTGAAATTTTAGTATTTTATAATAAACAAGATATATTATGTTCTTAAACGCGTAAACTACTGTGAAAAATAGAACTGCTCTGTGGTGTACAAGAAGCGGTCGTGACTACCAACCAAGAGGTTGTTGGATTGAATCTCCACGCTACTTTTTAAAAAACTTTTTAAAAGTAAAATTATTTCGAATGGCATTTTTTTTTGCTCATATTTTAGTCGTTAATGGACCGACTTCAATTATTTTCAGTCTAAACCTTCGTAGAACTCCATACAAGAGATCTGCTTCATAAAATTGAACGTAGGACAGTTGGGGCCATAAAAAAAAAAACAACAGAATAGGAAATATAACAAAAAAAGTCTTTTGGCTATATCTCATTAATTATTAGACAGAGTTATGTTATTTTCAAACCGAACAAATTTATGAAAAATTCTAAGAGAATGGTATAAAATTTATTTCTCTATATTGTGTTTTGGCCTAAATTCTAACTACACCAAAATGTAGCAGACGGATAGACGGACATCGCTCATTCGACTTCTCTATCTATAAGGATCCAGAATATATATACTTTATGGGGTCTTAAATGAATAATGAAGAAATTACATACGGAATGACAAACCTATATATCCCATTTCCAAATTTTTTGGTGAAGGGTATAAAACCATTTAATGGATAAAAATAATAAATAAAGGTTTTATAATACAAAGCCATTTATTTCTTCGACAAATGGCTTTAAAATTTTTGGACTTTCCCACATCAACTTTATAACTTTGCTTATTGAAACATAAGTTTTTCACTTACACTTGTTGTACAAATAGTATTTTCTCAAATGCAAGCAGTGGATTGTTGTCTTGGACGTATGAAAACTAGTAAAATTTGTTGTTTTGTTCAGTAGAGTGGGTTAGTGAGAGAGAAGTGTTACAATAACAGTAGCACTCATTTTGTCATATACACTTATAGTCTGTTGTATGTAACATGTTAGAACTGTTTTCGCAATACTTGTTGGTACACAAATGCACGTCTTTATTCCGTATTTGCCCTTGAAAATCACCTAAGCTCCAATAATTAAAAAATAATTGTTGTCTTTCAGCTTCACTATTTGATCGGTACATTGAAATCGCCATGTTTTTCCTCCGGGTTGTCCCATTTTTCTTTCTTCAAATCATCTACTTGATTTTGCTTCTGACCTCTTTTTACCCTTATTATTTCTGTTATCATCGAGCTTCTCGTCATATATTGTACTACTCGAATTTGAAGAATTAAAAGAAAAATCTTCACAATTTAAATAATATTCATCATAAGACTATCCTCAACCCTGATGATAGCATAGGTTTGATTGGATGGAGAGTAACTGCTTGTTATAAGTTTTGAAATCCGCATCTTACATTCCGCAGTAAGAACAGATCAATAAGTTTCATCTTGAGACATGGAAAAATAAAGAAAACTCATTATATTGATTCAAAATGAAATTTCATTGTATTTGATTATTGATTGCTGAGCTTTACAATAGCAAAACTATTAATTTTCTAAAACTGAAATACATACAGAAATTAAATAATAATGTTTTTTTCCTCTTTAAAAATATTTAATTAATATAAACTCCAACAAAGATTTATTTGATCAAAAGTGTCAAAATTCGAATTAAGACCATTTATCACTTAGCAGCCGGGATATGCATTCTGACACAACTAAAAATAAGTCACTTTTAGTACTTACTCAATAGGGGTAGTCGATTTTGCGCTTATCATAGGTTAGATAAAGGGTTCAACTCCCCGCGAAGCAAAGTTGATTTAATATAAATTGAGTGCGCGATCGTAAAAATAAGTTTTCAGCAGAGTGGGAAAACAAACAAAACTTTTCGCAACCGTTTCCTTCGAAAACACAAACTTTTAAAATTTTTTCAATCGTTTTGTACATGAGCAAAAACAAAACAAATACCTTTTAAATGACAAAGAGCGCAAACAAAACTATTGGCTTTTCACTCAACTGTTTGCTTTAATATCCCATTACAATCGTACAATTGAGAGCAAAACAAATGCTCAAACGTATTTTTTGAGTGTTTCATTTCCTTCGCCATTGTATAATGAGCAAATCAAGCGGAAAACGTTTGCAAACATTTCTTCTTGAAACTTTTCAATTTTGCTCCCATTATTTTTTTTCTAGCTGCGTACGTTTAAATTAATGTACATTTAGTGCTCACAAACAAAAACAGTGCAAAACTAAATGGGACCATCGTTCTCATTGTTTTTGCTTTGTATTTGTTTTACTCATTGGAAAGAGCAAAACAAAACAAAAGCAAACGTTTCGTTTTGTTTATTTTCCTATTCTGGTTTTCAGGGCGTAATTAAATAGTTTTACCAAAGTTTTATGTTTTTAATTAATTTAAAATATTTGCATTCTTATTTGTAAGCTAAAATAGTCATTACTTGACCCCAGTGAAACTTTATATGTTTATTTACATTTCTACTCATTACTTTGCCATCAAACTTGTTAAAAATATATACATACTTATAAAAAAATTATACAATCAGTAAACTCGGATATTTCTACATAAAATAATACAGATACAATTATAAGTATGCGAACACATTTTTAAAATACACCTTGCACCCAACAAAAATTTAAAAAATTTTCCAAATACATAAATAAAGAGAACAACATACTGAATCAAAACCAATTTCAACGAACTCGGTAATTGAATACTTTTGTATTATTAGCGAAATTTTTAAACCCTGTTTTAGTAAGTTTTTACTTTTTATTGGATAATAGTAAATGTAATAAACTATTAATATAAATTTATAGGTATAACAAATGTTAATGTTGAAGTAAAGAAATTTTTCTCTTTTACGGCTACCTAAACGGTACTAAGAATCATTCCTAGGAAGTTCATATGTTTCAAAAAATTGTTTATTGAAAAATAGGTACATTTTTGTGGTTGAGTGTTTTCTTAAATTTTTGACGGACCTGAACAGTGGAAAAAAGGTAAAAAAAATCGAATTTTTTTTAAATTTTTTGCGATTTTCATCTTGAAGATGAAAATATTTTGATTTTATATATGCACAGTTTTTGTTCTTTATGACAAGATCTACAACTTTGCTTAAAAAATCAAATTAAAATTTTTAACGGTTTCCAAGATATGAGCCTGAGAAAATGATCAGTATTTTGCAAAAATGACACCGAGGCCCCAAATCTTAGGGGGCCCATAAAAAAAGTGCATGACTTTAGGCAACACTGGGAGACACGGGTCTTCTTTTTTTGGTCTTTTATCACGAAGTGGTGTCCGTATATGGTTATTTTTTCGTGTTGCACTGTGTAACTAATGTGAACATAAGTCCTTCAATAAGAAGTTTTGTTAACAAATCTATTAATTATTAATTAAAACCAACCATTTTTATTCACGTTTTGTGCGTTTGATATACAGTAAAACTAAAAACCAGGAATATGTACTACAAAGATGTATTAATATGTTCTAAAAATAGTAAAATTAAATAAATCATTTGTAGATATTAATAGAATACATTTTTCAAAACTTGATTTAGTTCACTATATGACTTAGTTTGTTCCCCTTTTTAGTTCGAACATCAATGATTCTGGAGAACATTATTTCAGCATCTGGTTTTGCGTGAGTCAATGACAATAAAAAATTAACGCATTTTGCAAATTCGCATCCTAAATTTACCATTAATGAAGGGTGCGATTGATACCGATATATCGGCACTACTTCAGGTTCGACGGTTCCGAAGCACGTGCTAAAAATAAAAAGAATAAACTTTACGAAAAATTAAGAAAATCAGGATCATCTATTGACCATCTGAAATATTCTGTGCCGGGTCGAATATGCCAAATTAAACAAATTATGTTACACACGCTATCTACATATGTACATATGTATCGAAGAAAAACAAATGGCTTCTATGACATTTCAACAAAATTAATCAAGTCGTGATAAAATTATAAGTAAAATATGTACATATGTATGTATGTATTTGATGATTTTTTTTCTCTATTTCTTGAAAAAGTAGTTACTGAAAATTTACATATGGATGTACATATGTATGTACATACATACATATGTATGTATGTTATCAAGTAGCAAATTTTATATCTCTATATAGACACGGATTTGTTGTTCAACCACAACAAATCTTTTATAATTTCCTATCGTTACCAATCCTGTATTTTTTTCAGTGCAATCATCTACACTGATTTCAGTAGCGCATTTGATAAAATAAATCATTTACTTCTCATAAAGAAATTACAAATAATGGGATTTCAGAGCTTAACATAAATTATATGTACATATATGTACATAAGTATGTATGGATATCTACATATATTTATCCGACAGAATGCTAAGCGTTCTTTTCAATAACAGGGTATCTAAGAGTCTATCAGAGGGAAGCCACCGTTACCTAAACTTACCGTTTATTTTATAAATAATTTGCCTATCTTGGTAGTCACACGATCAAATTTTCATTCAAATTTTAAATTCTCTCTCACTTTTCTCACGAATACACTGCCACTTTTAAAATTTGTGGAGAATTTGCTTACAAATTTTCATTACATAAAGTGTTTAAAATTACAGTCAAATACAGCGTTGCCATTTGCAAAGTTTTTCCTTTTTCTGCAAGTTTTTTGAGATGCCAAACCGTTTTTAATTAACTGGTTGAAAAAACAAGTTTTTTTTAAATATATGCAGTTTTTCAAGTTTTTTTAATTACTTAAAGTTTGGAATATATTTTATGAATATATGCATTGACGATATAATGCACATTATACAATGAAACGACGTGATATTTTTCACTCGCTTTTTATACAACAATGTTGATTTGTTTTTACTCCCCCAAAAACAACGACGCTCAGTGGCTGAAAATCGTTTTTCATTAGCCAAAATTCTGTAACTTTTGAACCGATCAAAATATTGAAGTAATTTTTATTTTATTGGATAGATATTTAGTTCAGCTTGACTCAGTTTAAATTACATTAAAATTGATTGAGGACTTTTTAAGGAATTCTAGGTCAAAGTTGAACTTTTGAATTTTTTTAATTTTTAGAGTGAAATATGGGTTTATTTTTTTATTTATTAAAAAATTTAATATTTGGAAATTGATAATAATTATAAATATTTTTTGTAATAATGGAATTTTTTTAATGTTACACTTAAAAAAAATTTTACACTGAAAAAATAGTAAAATCAACTGGAGATTTTGCTATTACAGAAAAATTAGAAATTTGTCGCTGACAAATTTGCAAATTTGTTTACACTCAAAGAATAGTTACACTTAAAAAAAACTTTAATAATATTATCTAAAAATATTGCTATTACTACAGAAAAATTTATTATTTTTTGCTGTCAAATTTGATAATTTTAAAAACATTTTAAAAATAAAAACTGCAATAAATGTTAATAGCATTTGCAACAATGGTAGGTTCTGTTTATTATAATTTTTTACTAATACTATGTTTTTCGTACTTAAATAACAATGAAAGGCAATTATAATTATTATTCATTTGACTCAAATATTGATTGCAAATATTCCATATTTTGTTCTGTGATATCTCTGTTCTTTAGTAGTTTTTTGGCTTCTTCATCTAAATCCCGATGTTCCACTTTCCATTGATTTCGAATACTGGAGATAATATATTAAATAGATCTTCATTTGTTGAATTTCGTGAAATTTTTCTAGTATTGTGCTCTCTATAAAATATGTAATGCTTGTTCCTTTTTTCCTGAGCCTCCTCTGATAGATCTCCAAGTGGCACCAAATGATATTTAATGACATCTTCTCCATGATAAAGGAATTTGTGAACTGTTGCAGACATATTTCTCCATGTGTATATGGTTGTATATATTTTTGCAGTTTCCTTAGCGTAATCTTCAAATTTTCTAGAGTCAATTACTTCATTGCACGCAAGTACCTCTAGGATTATTTTAAATCTGAAGATAAGGTTTAAATCCACTCCTGTTATTTCAGATGCTGTTTCTGGATCTGAAAAGAATCTTCTTGCGGTATTGCCATCATTTGTATTGCCTGACCCTTGTTTTGGATGATCTATAATCAATCCAAATTTGCGATATTCATCTTGAACATGTTTCTTTTTTTAACTTCTTAACTCTTTGTTGGTTTCGTTGTTTCTTATTGATCCTGAAGACCCGAAATCCGAATCATAACTGATTTTTAGTATGTATTCCATAAGTCGTATTCTTGCATGTAATGGTGATAATCCAAATTCATATGCATCGGTACTATCTAATGATTTTGTCGGGATTTGGTTTAATTGGGTTGATGTTGCTTGGCATACAATGCAGCTGGATGCAGCCTTCGTGTTAGTCAAAGCCTGACCTACTTTTCCATCTATCATTGTCAGCACTAATTGGTAGCTTACTTCATTTTGCTGCCCATCTAACTGTAATTGTAATGGCTGTAGTGTTGCAATTTGGGCCTTGATATCAATAACTTCTTTGTTAATGGCATCATGAGTTTCTTTATTGAATTCAAATTTGATTGGCCTGCAGTATTTCGTAGAAGATGGTGTCTCATTTTTCCAAATATCCATTGTTTGCGTTGTCAAAGGCTCTGAATCTTCTAAAATCTTTTTCAATCGCAATGGTACAAATGATACCATGAACATATCTGAGTCCGAAATATTTTCACATACAACTTGTTTGTATTGTTTTTGTCCCGAAGAACCATCACATCCCCATTTACAAAAAAGGTATAACTTTTGTTTTATATTCAAGACTATTTTAATAAGTGACCGGAAAAAGCTTAAAACTAAAATACATTTGTATAATTAAGTATGTACTAAAAAAAATGTTACAGGGTTGTATATTAATATAATACAGAGTATTAAAGGAGTGTTATTCATTATCACAACATCTCCCTTTTTTATATATATAATTTAATTAATTATCACTGAAGATATCTTTTTGGTAGTTTTATAACTCTACCACTTTTAGTTATTTTTTTGTTTTCGTTGTTATCATTTACAATCGGGTTTTCATTTACATTTACAATCAATTCATTATTAGTGTTTTCATGTATGGTTTCATTAACATTTTCCGACAACTCTTTGTTCTCATTATTATTTACATTATTATTAAAATTTTCCTTTATATTATCAACATTTTCATTCAAAGATTCTTTTATGTTTTCTCTTAATTCTATATTAATATATTCATTGAAACAGTGATTCTCCTTCTTTATGTGTTGCCTGTTTCTTCTGTAGGTTGAGCCTTCTTGGTCTTGTATAACATATGACCTTGGTTCTTTGGCTTTATCTAATATAATACCAGGATACCATACAGATGTTGGCGTTTTCTTAAACATTATTTTTTCACCTACTTCAACTGGATTCAGTTTAGCAGTTGATTTATTAAAATATTTGGACATTTTTTCCTTTCTTTTATAAAATTGCTTTGTAATATTTTCTGTATCAACAAGTTTCTGTTTTAGGTTCTCTGCGAGGCAAGGTAATTTCGTTCTTAAGACTCTACCCATTAACATTTCTGACAGACTTGGCAGATTGCCTTTTCTAGTCGTCCTTAATTGTAGTAGGGCAGTGTAAGGGTCAGAAGAGTCATCTTTACACTTATACAACATCTTTTTAACTGTCTGTATCGTACGTTCGGCTAGGCCATTTGACCTAGGTAGATAAGGACTTGATGTTACCTGTTCTATTCCCCAGCTCTTACAAAAGTTTGAAAATTCAACTGAATTGAAAGGAGGTCCGTTATCGGATACAAAAATAGCTGGTATACCATGCCTGGCATAAATTGATTTAAGCTTTGTTATAACTAGGCTACTGCTGTACCCTGAATTCAGAATATCTATTTCTACGAAACCTGAATAATAATCTACTATTAGCAAATACATTGATTTATTAAATTCAAATAAATCAGCACCGACTTTGTACCATGGAATAGTAACAATATCATGAGCTAATAATTCCTCTTTAGGATTCGCGTTTTGGTATTTTTTACAAATTTCACAATTCATTACCATAATGTTTATGTCGTTGTTGATATCAGGCCAAAATATTGATTCTCTAGCTAAGTTTTGGCATCGCTGTACCCCCATGTGACCTTCATGTAAATATCGCAACATCTCCCGCCTAAGATTTTTCGGTATTAATATCCTATTGTTCATTAATATTAAACCGTTTATTTCAAAAATGTCATTCTTAATCTTATAATAAGGGAGCACAATCTTATCTAATTTGTTTTTTTCCTTCGGCCAACCATTCCTAATATATTCAATCAAAATTTTAAACACTTCATCTGTTCTAGATATCTCCCTAATTTTTTCAACTGTCATGTCCGGTAAACTATTTTGTGACATGATGAAATTACAATGTAGGTCAATCTCCTTATTTATTTCTACTAATGTGTTTTCCTTTAGAGGAGATCTGGAGAGTGTATCAGCAATGAAAAGAAATTTTCCAGGCTTATATAATACTTTTATATTATAAGTTAATAAGCGAAGCATGAATCTTTGTAAACGAGCTGGTATCTTGTAAAGTGGTTTTCCAAATAAAGATACGAGCGGTTTGTGATCAGTTTCAACTGTGATGCATAACTCATATATGTACTGATGAAATTTAGTACAACCGAATAGAATCGCAAATAGCTCTTTTTCTATCTGAGCATAATTAGATTGGCACTCTGTTAATGACGCCGATGCATAAGCAATTGGGTTATCGTCGTGCATAATTGCGGCTCCCACAGCAAATTTTGAAGCGTCCACGGACAACCTTACTGGTTTTTTTGGGTCAAAATAAACTAGCACTGGTGAATTAGTTAATTCCTTTTTTAGATTTACAAATTCCTGATTCTGTTCATAATTCCATTGCCATAAAACCTCTTTCTTGAGAAGTTCCCTCAAATGTTTTGTTTTAGCCGATAAATTTTTTATAAATGAACCCAAATAGTTCACCATTCCTAAAAATCTTTGTAGCCCGGTAACGTCCGTTGGTACTGGCAACTCTAAAATTGCTTTTACCTTATCTGCATCCGGCTTGACGCCATCACTATTGAAAACATGTCCTATAAATTTTATTTCCTCTTTTAAAATTTTCGACTTTTCCTTATTAAATTTCAAACCAACATTTTTTGCCCTATTTAAGACTTTTAACAATATCCTATCATGTTCCTCCATGCTTTCAGCATGAATCAAAAAATCGTCCATATATATAACTAGTCCATCTATGTCGCCAAATAACCTTACCATTTCCGAATGGAATATTTCTGGGGCAGCGTTAATACCAAATGGTAAACGCCTAAATCGATATCTACCGAAAGGTGTGTTAAAAGTACACAATTTAGATGACGCCTTATCTAAAGGTATCATCCAAAATCCGGAGTTTGCATCAAGACTGCTAAAATATTTAGAATTTGTCAATTTCGAGCGACACTCGTCAATGTTCGGAAAATTAAATCTTGGCCTTACTATCACTTTGTTTAAATTTCTAGGATCGAGACATATCCGAAGACTACCGTTAGGTTTTGTAACTATAACTATTGAGTTTACCCACTCAGTAGGCTCATTTTCTTTAACAATTACGTTTAATCCTTCCATTCTACTTAACTCCTTTTTTAATGGCTCTAAAAGCCCCATTGGGACACGACGTGGTGGTTCCACTATAGGTTCGCTATTTCCAACTACTTTTAAATTACATTCTTTCTTAAGTTGACCTAGACCATTAAAAACTTCTTCATACTGTTCCAAAACTGATTTTATTTTTAAGGAATTTATGGTTCTAACTAGATTCATTTGAATGGCTAGATTAAGACCAATAACATTTCTACAGTCCATGTCCAATACGAAAAAGTTTGTACAATAATTTACATTTTTATGGTTAATATTTAAACATACAGAGCCTAATACAGGGAGTTTTTCCCCACTAAATGTTAGTATATTATTACAAAATTGTTTACTAATCTTACGTATTTTCAGCATACTTATAGTTTTTCTGGATAACAGATTAGCTTGAGCGCCAGTATCTACCTGGAACTGGATCACCTTGTTGTTTATTGTCGCTTCAATGCTCCATTCTCTTAGTGAGTCCTCTTTGTGGAATATTGATCCAATAAATAAGTTGTTATCATTTTCAATAACTTTTACATATTTATTGCTGTTATAGTTGTTGGTGTTGTTACGTTTGTTGTTATTTTTGTTGTTCCTTAAAAAACACATTTTTTCAAAATGGTTTAACTTGTCACACTTGTAACATTTTACTCCATCTGCTGGACACTTTCTGTTTTTGTGATTTTGACCACATCTGGTGCATTTGCCTTGCTGATTTGTTTTATCTTTGTTATAGTTGTTATTAGTTTTGTTGTTGTTGTAATTTTTTCTTAAACTGTTAATACTTGAGTTGTTGATATGAAAAACTTGCTCAATTGTTGTAGCATTTTCTCGGGCTGCCTCCATTCCTTTGGTTATTTCCAAGGCCTTATCCCATTTTAAGTCTCCTTCACCAAGAAGCTTCTCTTTTATTTTTACAAAATGCTGGGACAAGCCACAAATAAAGATATCTTTAACCAGCCCTTCACGAATTGCACCAAATTCACATGTGTTGCTTAAACTTTGGAGTGCTGTTGCATACTGCAGGATGGTTTCACCATGTTTTTGTTTTCGTGTAAAAAACATGTGACGTTCCATGGCCGTATTTTTTTCGGCACAAAATATTTTTCCAGTTTGTCCCACAAATTATTGTACGTTATTGTATCAATATCAATATTGAATGCGTTTACTATTTGTAATGCAGTGCCACCCATGTGGTGCAATAGCAACGCTACTTTTCGCGACTCTGGTTGACTTTCCAGCGCAGATGCTCGCATAAAAATTTTGAATTTTCTGCTCCAGTCTTCCCATTCTGTAGCTAAATTCTGGACATTTATTTTAAGCGGCTCCATTGCAGTAGAGAAAGCCAGAGGTTCCTTAACCTCACTTTCTTTAAAAGTAGTTGGCGACGTCATTTTTCTTTTAAGATTAATATCTTTTTATTTTTTATTATTTAAAAACTTTTGTTTGTTGAGGGTTTTTAGCTAGTCTATATACATGCATTTCATTGGTGCTTAAGCCAAATCATCAGTAGACCTTAAACCTAATTTTTAAATGTTTCAAACCTCTTTACTTATACAAAAACCTTTAAAAACTCAATAAGAGTTATAAAAATTACAATAGTATAAGCATAGTATGCTTTGAAACTTATTCAAAAATCCCAACAAACAAATTATTATATTCGATATGAATCTATTTTATTTTCTTTACAACCTTTTTTACAATTAGACGCCCTTTGGGTGACAATAAAAGTATTTAATAAGGCAAAACGGAAAATAAAATGTTAGCTAGGTAATTATGAAATTTATATTAATCGAGATTGCCTCGTTTTGCCTTATTAAATACTTTTATTGTCACCCAAAGGGCGTCTAATTGTAAAAAAGGTTGTAAAGAAAATAAAATAGATTCATATCGAATATAATAATTTGTTTGTTGGGATTTTTGAATAAGTTTCAAAGCATACTATGCTTATACTATTGTAATTTTTATAACTCTTATTGAGTTTTTAAAGGTTTTTGTATAAGTAAAGAGGTTTGAAACATTTAAAAATTAGGTTTAAGGTCTACTGATGATTTGGCTTAAGCACCAATGAAATGCATGTATATAGACTAGCTAAAAACCCTCAACAAACAAAAGTTTTTAAATCTTTGAAAAAAGATATCGAGGCAATCTCGATTAATATAAATTTCATAATTTTATTATTTAATTAAATTTTTTGTTTTTCTCACTCTTTATTTCTAGATGGGATGTCAACAATTTTTAAAGTTTTATTTTTGCACGTGGATTTTCAACAGCACTCATCTGACACCATGTTTTATATTCAAGACTATTTTAATAAGTGACCGGAAAAAACTTAAAACTAAAATACATTTGTATAATTAAGTATGTATTAAAAATATGTTACAGGGTTGTATATTAATATAATACAGAGTATTAAAGGAGTGTTATTCATTATCACAACAACTTTGTGTTCCCATATTTCTTTAACGCATTTCCTGTTATTGATTGTAGCAAGCGTTCTGCTGTGTGATCAAGTAGAGATTGTAGTTGTACCTCTGCCGAAATTGGTGTGATTGTAATAGTGTCCATTAATGGCAAACAGTCCATTTTAGCAGCGGTTATGTAATGATATGCTGGATACATATTTGAACCTTTTTCAATCGCACGCAGTCTGAGCTTAATATATTGCTGTTTTGTTAATTTCAAATCCACTCGGAGTTGGTATACTTTTAAGAATCCTTTTTGTTCTCATTGGACTAGCTTTAACAACTTTTTCAGTTATATCCACTTTTGTTAATTGGTTCTGTGATGTAGGAAAGATTCTTTTATATTTGTAAAACCAATCGTTGATATCTTTAAGTTTCTGCCTCTTAGATCTATCGCTGCAGTTGTCCAATGATTTGCGTGGTCTTCCAGCCTTATCTGGCTTTGCTGTTTCTGCAGCGACAGTAAGTTGGCTCTCTAACCAGTTTGCACTTTTTATATAAAAGTTTTGTTTACTGTAGCGAACTTCTTTGTAGCGTTTTTTAGTGCTTTGACGAAATTATATAATTGCTCTTGCATTTCGGTGCTACACGAATTTAAGTTTAATTTTAACGTAACTGAGAACATCTTCCTGGTTTTTGTTTCTAAAATACTCTTCCGCCAGTTCTTTATAACTGAAGCTCTCCATATTTTTGTGAATATTTTTATTTGCGTCTGTTATGTTTTACCCGTACACCTAGAGGATTAACTTATTACTGAGTAATCCCTTATCGAATCCGTAGTTTTATACATTTTTAGATACATGTTATTCACACATTGATCTTTAATTTCATAGCAGGTAGTGCTTAAATTGCAAAAAACTGCACATGTTGTCCAGACCTTAATATCAGGTAAAACTGTTTAGTATCTCGCCAATATTTGTTGTTGTTGTTGGGTTGTTTTTTTATTTTTAGTGGTTTAATGTCCCGATTATTGTTATAAAATTGCTTATGACTTTGGTTGACCCTAACATTTGATAACAGGTAAATTTAGAAACAGATCATATGTTTACTGTAGAATTTTGTGATAATTTGTGATAATTTTATTACCAATTTTTGGCTGATCAAAACAAAGCCATTAAACCCTTTGGCAGGTATTATATTTAATTTTTTTAGTTTTACGTAGTCTAAAGTAAAAAACATAAACTTTTAGGCAAAAAAGTGAAAATTATATACACCATTGTATACGAGTACTTTGGAGTAATTTCATTAAAATGAAAAAAGTGTTCTACACACGGCTCGTCACAGGTGCAAAAGTATATATAGCGGTAAAGAGGACACTTTCACCTTTCTGCGGCTGGTATACATTTCTTGTTCCCTTTTGTTCCCTAGAAGTTCTGTTCCACTAAAGTTTAAATTTGAGAAAAATATAGTCGTTCGTATATATTCGTGAACGAGAGAGATGCAGACACGAACAAGAGAGAAAGAGAGAAAAAGAAGTTAGATAACAAGGAAACTAAGACAAGGGACAACACAAAAAAACGATTAGTTACTGAGAGAACACTGAAGATGGCACATAGCCGAAACCGGTCTGTTTATCAACCAAATTTGACGTGGGATGACGGAAATTCATTCCAAATTGCAATAAACCCCGTCGGAAGAAAAACACAACACTCAATAAGAAGGCCATTGAATCAATCATATGGCAATAATCGCGAAAATGAAGGAAATTTCCCAAAATTTTGAATATGCCATAAAATCTTCTAAAACGAGCTACAAATGCAAGGAATGTGAAAAGCTTGCAAAAAATGCAAAAATTACGAAAATTCACAATAACTTCCAATCAGTGGGAAAATTAAAATGTCTAATATCATTTTAAAATCGATGAAACAATAAAAAATATAAAAAGTCACCCACATTGCAAAAAAGGCGAAAAACCGCGAAAAGTTGCAAAGATTTGAGAAAGCCGCAAAATGTTCTAAAAAGACCTCAGAATGTATGGAATGCGAACAATTTGTAAAGAATCGCGAAAATTCGCAAAAACTTCCGAATGGGAGAAAATATAAAATTTTAAAATTGGTTATTTATTGGTCGTATGCTCCTTATAGGAACAACAGGAATTAATATACATATAAAAAATGCTAAATAAATTATCATACATACATACATACATACATATGTATGTATGTATATTTTTGTTTGCGGTTTTAGCTGTTTTCGCGATATGAGTGATTCTTAGTCGTTTTATTGTTTCATTGACTTCCAAATTATATTAAATATTTGAAGTTTTTAAGGCTTGGAAGTTTTTGCGAATTTTCGTAAGGTTGTACTTAATTTTAACATTTGTAGCTTTTTTGAGAAGATTGTACCAATTTTTTCAATTATGCAAAATTTTTACGGATTTTCTAAATTTTCGCGAGCAGCCTACTTACATTTAGGGATCTTCATCCCTTTTGAAGCTTTTCCTATTCTCAAAAATGTTTGCAAAATTTAGCTTTAAAGTAAAATTGTACACTTTTGAAGTTAACGCGTATTTTTCAATACAACTTTATCGCATTTTGCTTAAAAATGGTTTATAATACAGATAAAATTTCTGACAATACTTATCAATAAAATTTTTTTTTATATAAATGTGTTCGTAGTATCTATCGATACATACAGGTGCGCATGGTTATACACAAATATGAGCATGAATACATACATACATGCAGGTATAAAGCAAAATGCAGGTAAATGGTATATAAATAGTATGCAAAATGGTAAACTTCCATCTTGTGAGGTATTTAGAGTCCAACAGCTTACTTAGCGACCGCCAGTATGGATTTCGTAGAGGTCGCTCTACGGGAGTCCTACTGGCATTCCTCTCTGAGAGATGGTGTCATTCTATTCACCATTTTGGCGAGAGTAAGGCGGTGGCTCTAGATATTTCAAAGGTGTTTGATAGACTTTGGCATGGTGCACTGCTGTCAAAACTTATTGCTTTTGGTGTCGGTGATGTCTTCTCTCGATTTATATCAAGCTTTCTCAGAGATCGCACTATACGAGTTGTTATAGATGGGATCTCATCAAACGAATTCAAGATTAATTCAGGGTATAGGGTAGAATTTAATGCTCGCAAGACCCAGTGTTGTATGATTACATACAAATGTACGATCAATCATGCTGCTTCATCTGTAATAATGGGTGGTGTAGATATTGAGGAATCAGAGACTCTTGATGTCCTTGGTATGAAAATTATATGTAATGTTCGATGGGCTGATCATATTTTTCAGGTCTCAAAAGAAGCATATAAGTGCCTCGGCTTTCTAAGACGGTGTAAGACACACTTCACTCCATCTGATCTCCTTAGTATTTACACCACCTATATCCGACCGAAAATGGAATACTGCTCTCATGTATGGGCCGGTGCTTCAAAGTCTTTTTTGAACATACTCGACCGGGTACAGGAGATGGCGAAGGAGCCCATCGGTGACAGTAGGGCAGCCAATTCTCTTGACTCGTTGGAGCATCGACGCAATGTGGGATGTATTTCACTGTTTTATCGTTACTACAATGGTATGTGCTCTAAAGAAATCAGGGAACTTGTTCCCGAAACCCGCTCATTTGTACGAACAACACGCTCTTCGTTAAGAGCGCATCGAATCGAACGTCCACAAACACTACTCCCTTTATCCTCCTTCCCATAACCAATTTTCCTGGTTCCAGCACAATGCATTGCATATGCAGGGGTCGAGGGCCTGAGTGCTGGTCGAAGTTAAAAAAATTATAATAATGAAATTGAACAGATGGGAAAAATATTATGTATTGAAAATATTCAATATATGCTAGAGTAATTTATTTCTTTTTGTATGGTTGGTCGTTCTCTGATACACATAAAACAAATAATAAAATTTAATGTGATTTTTATCGTCGGGAACCATGAAAATCAATTCTTCTAAGTATAGGCAGTCGATTGTAATTTATTACATGAAGTAATCGGGATTTTTGATTTCATAAATTTATTTTTTCTCACTTTCGCTATCTGTCCTCTCTCTCTTTCACAAAGATGGTAACACACCTACTGGTTGGTAGGCATATTATTTGCCTGAGTGTTAGTTACTTCTTCTTATATAAACAAAAATTTATTCAGTAAAAATTTAGAGGGTGTCACTCCCCAAAGTACGCGAGTCGGACTAGCAGTTGTCTGATTTGTTTCATATTATTTGATCTTTTACTCTCGGAAAAATAAAATTTCGAATTTCGATTATTGGCCGAAGGTAAATTTTCGTCCAAAGCCGAATAATTATTCAGACGCCATTAAAAAAATTCATGTTGGGTTATTACTAACTATATAATGGATTATAGTTATATCCTCCGATTAATGCATATAACCAGATGTCTGCTCTTAAAACCCTTTTGAAAATATCAGTTATAGTTTAAATGATTTTAGGTCGATAACTACAATTCAAAAGGATTTATCCAATATATGCCTAGATAAAGCTCATTCTAATATAACAGGTGTGCATTCCAGGAGCACAACATGTTCGTGCTGAGGGAAAACTGTTATAAAAGCAAAATAGAGAAGATACATTGGGCAAGGTTAATGACCAGACAGAGCACCGTAAGGATTCATAATGAAAAGTTGAGAACTACATATCAGTTGGAATACTCATAATCATTTTTCTCATCTATCAATAGAAATAATATTGTATAGTTTAACAAAGTTTCATTTGATGAAACAATCAAATTTATATCCTTATATTGAACACATTGCAAAGTTTTCTTTGTAGAAATATTCTGTTCCGTATTTTGTAAAACATACATACATATCTATTTCATAAATTTTTTTATATACAGTAGTTTTCCGATTTAACGAACCTAAATGTTGTCTGGGTTGTTCGCAAAAGTGAATTGTTCGTTATATCTAGTACTAAATTAAAAACTTTAAATACCTACATACATATCTATAGTATTTTTAAATATTATTAAAATGATAGTAATTTAAAATAAATACATACATATGTATGTACATATTTCATTAAAAATATAAGGAAAAAAATTTACAAAAACACTAATACAAAAATAATTTTATTTAAATTTGTGCTCCTATTCTCTGAGCCCATTTAATGCAAAATTTTACATACATAGGTATGTACTTACTGACAACTTCGTATTTTATTTTGGGCTCTAGAATTTCAGTTGCATCAAGCTCTTCAGCATTTTCGTTTTGTTCATCGCATTCATCTTTGGGTAAAGGGTTATTTTCAATCCATCTATTAAAATCATCACCTAATATATTTTACGTTTGTTCGTTAAATCGAGTACAAAATACATTTTTTGTGCGTCATAAAGGGTACTCGGTAGAAACAATTTGGGTGTTCGTTAAATGCGATGTTCGTTAGATCGGAAAACTACTGTACTTTATTTATGTCAAAAACACAGAAATGTTATACTTTTTCTTCGAAAGTAAATATAAAAGAAGTATGTATGTATGTACCCAGTTGACTAAATAGTCATAGACGCAAATGTCGTCAACGATGTCCTCAGGACATTTTAGCATTTGTCGCCTATAAATTATTGATGAAGACAACTTAAGTAACAAAAGCGTGTATTTTGTCGTGTTTAAAACTGTATTTACGACTTTTTAAGCGACAATATCTAAAATTTGTCTTGAATTAGACTCATTGAGGACAACATAAGCGAACATTGCATACATTTTGTCGTATTTCAAACCAATTTGACGACAAAATGCATGCAATTGTCGCTTATCTTGTCCTCAATAAAGTCTTTGATTTTGATTTTTTTTTTTTGAACTGCCTTTAAATGTTTGTAGCAAAATAAATGCGTACGAATCATACCAAAAATCTCAATATTATATTACAACTGTTTTGTCGTCTGATTGCGAAGACGTAATGAATATTTTTGACAGCAAAATAAACGAAAATGAAATGACGGTCGATTGAAATGCGGTCATGAATTTCGTTTAACTTTGAATTCATTTTCTTAATCGATTCCTTATTATTTAGAATTTACAGAAATTTTGTATACTAGACATCGCTCCTTTAATGTAACATGATCATATCTTAAAAAACCAAAACTTTTAAGTTACTTAAAAGAGAAATGATGTTGAAGGTATTTCGTTATACATATGTAAAAAGTGTTTAAGTAGCATACGTATGCTTAATCCAATTCAAGGGTATACCCGCTAAAAAGCCAGTAAAGGCTGACATTTTTAATATTTCACTTTTGATAAATGACTTCGGTGCAATAAAGGAGCGATGTGTACATACATACATACATATACTTTTAAGTTTTGTCTCAACAAACTATTTTATTTATTTTAGTTTTATATACATATGTATGTATGTGCCTAATATACATTACCATGTACATATATTCTTTACTTCTGCTTTTGTTTTGCTACTTTTATTAAATGGAATGAGATTTTATTTAATTATTTATTTTCAAGCAAAAGCTTTAAATTGTATTTTTCATATTCACCTTCACTTTTATATAAATTGCATAATATTTCTTTTGAATAACTAAAGTTTTAAATATTTTTTATTGTGCTTTTTTACTCTTTTTTGAAATTTTGTTGCGCTTTTTATCCCATTTGGAACAGCTTACGGTGCTTTCTTTCTTTCTAGACATACCAACGCTTCATTCAACAATTTGTTCATAAAAAATCAAAAATACAATTTTATTGTTTATGGTGGTTATAATAGTATCCAGTTTTATATACATATAAATATGAGCAACAAACAATAAACACATTGCAAGCACATGGAAACCAATATTGATTCGTACGTACATACGTGCATTGATTTGATACAAGAAATTACCTGAATATTCTATTCAAAATGACATGATGGCATTCATTAACATGTTCGTTCATTTGCTGTATTATATGCTAAAATTTGCTTGATTTTGTGGAAGAGAAATGAACACATCTCAAGGACGTTGTGTTATCAAACACACATACGATTTTATTGAACTTTTTTATTCTTTTATACCACAATATTCATCTTCAGTCACGTTCTATTCTCAATGCATTGCGATGCACATGACGACGACATCAACAACAATATGAAAAACAACAACAGCAGCCACAAGAGCCAAAAGTCGCTTGAAATTTCGAACAACATTTCTAACGACATTGGTTGCATGCTTGACTGGTATGTTGTCTGCCGCATATTATCATAAACAAACTTGTACTCGTAGCCAGTGTTGTCTGGTATAGCGATTTTTTATTGAAAATTTTAGATATGCGATATTTTTGGCTTTATTTTTTCACTTTGTTATTGTTTATATATATTTTAATCAAGTTTTATTTTTGTATAAAAAAATAAGGAAACTTATCCGAATTGAGTCAGTTGAACTAGGAAAATTAAATATTAGGGGTGGAATAGTACACGACTTTTTGATTTCGATACGCTAGAACCTCTTAATTTGTAAAGTTTAGGAAAAATTGCATGAGCAAAAAAAATAGGGTGGTAGTATGGCCGTAAATAGCTCCTAATCGGGGTCAAAAGTAGGAGAAAACGAGGCAAAATCCGCGAAAAGCCTCACAACTGTCCCTGAGTAGCTCCTAGAGGAGTAAAATGTAATACTGACCCCAACTAATATTTCTCTCCCATGACATATTTTTTTGTCTGAATATAGTTCTGACAATGGTTTTGAATACATTTGTAAAGATACAAGTGTTTTTCAAAGCATAATATATTTTTAATATCGCTGTAAGAAATTGAATATGGTTGCTCTACGCCATTTAAAACGAATTCTTAGAGATATTGGGTAATATATTTTGTCTCGAGTGACTCGCGCACGATTGTGATTCTGTAAAAGCAATTTTCACTCACGAAATAACCTGCCTAACTTTATTGAAACATTTTTTATTTTTTCTAATAATATGTAATTATTTACCCAGAAATTGCTCTCTTGACTGTGTCAGCTTATTGTATCCTTTCAGAAATTTATCACTGTACACAATCATACATTTTAACTTCTGAAACACAAAATATTTAAAATTTATTAGAAAAAATCGCCCCTTACGTCAGTAATAATATATTGGTACATATTTCAAATCCGCAAACATTCTTTTTTTTCATAACCGACACCTTTTCTGAGTTTTTTACCTTTTATCTACGAATTGTGCTTGTAATGGACTGGATTTTTAAAATGGTAGTATATTCATTTAGTCTACTTCATAAATGCATTACAAAAGATTTTAAGAAAAAAAATTAAAAAACAGTGCTTAAACCCTTAAGAAACTGCCATTTTTTAGTTATGAAAACGTTTTGGCAATTAAGTTGCATTTTTGTTTATTAAAAGTGTAAAGTAGTAAAGTATGCATGTGCATATGTGAGTATTCATCATACGAGTTCTTGTCCGACCTAAATATTATAGAGAACGCACGGGGATGGTTGGTTGACTGTACCGAAAGCATGAAATAAGCTCGGTCCACTATATTGGAGAACTTTACAACTCAATTGCTCAAAATAAGAATTAAATTGAAATTATCGCGTATATTCTATCATTTTGACGTATTTTTTTCAATGACTTGTTAATATAGTTTTTCTAGAAAAATTATTTAAATATCTGCAATGCTACAGCAGACATAGCTGTTTCATTTTCAAAATTTTAAGACTATGTCTCAATTGGCTCAGATACATAATATTTAACACTAACAAAAAAAGTATACTTAATAAATTTAAAAATATAAAAGAATCCTTTGGAACTTCTGCTTCGTTGCACTTAACAAATTAATAAGCAAATAAATAAATGTTTATATAAATTAAATTTTTTTTTTGATAGAAGCTATTTCCAAAATTTCAAGCAACCATCAGCCACAAATTTAAAGAAACAACAAAATAATAAGTGATGACAATTTAAAGTAGCTGAAAAAACTATAAGCAGCTTGATTCGACAATTAAAAAATTTTTAACGCATAAAGCGGGGTACTCTGTTCATCATTTCGTGCGAACTGCTGTCAAAAGTCCATATAAAAAAAATTCATGCGAAATAATTGCAAAATAATATGGCCGAAGTTTTACTCTGTTCATCGTGTGAAAACTTACGAAATGTTTCTGGTAGCATTATATTTTCAACCACAACATGTTTCTAGCAACATATTTTACAAATGCGAAATAATGTAAGCACCACTTATTTCGTGCGGAATTGCAAACAACAGATGATCAGATTTTACTTAGCATTGAATTTGTTGCGCACAAATAACTAAAATAATGGAAAATAGTGTGAAATAACATAAAATGAAGGTATGGGATTGAATGAGAACGTGTGTCTTCAAAGAGCTCCTCCGCAGCAGCTGCAATTTACATTAATTGATACGTTGCAGCACAAGCTCTTAAAATTATTTTGTTCTCAATTTGTTTTCACACATGGTTTTTGTTTACATAACAAAAACAATGTTGTTTACTTCAAGGCAATAAAAACGTTAAATTTCTTCTAAATCGTAGTGTTGTCACCATTGGCTAATTGTCAAAATTTTTAAACGAAATAATCAATGTTGCTCAACATTTTTCGCAAATTTGAACAGAGTACTTAGCTTAAAGGTCGTAGAGCAGTAATTGCCAAACGCACACAACGACACGTTTGGTTCGTATTTTGATGTAACGATGTGCGTACACTGAACCAAATTTCGTATTGAATATCAAATATTCTCGCCATTTATTTCGCTAAGATAAACAATCAGGAACTAAATGTAATGTAATAACTATTATTAGAGTGCTGTTTTTTGCTTGAAAAATAGTATATTTTTTAATAGTTTTTCTATTTTTTTTTTCATTTTTGTTTTCAATAGTTTGTGTTAAAATTTCTCCAAATTTTATTTGTAAAAAAGTTTTAATTTTTTGTGAGTTAAGCATATCTTAAAACGGGAAAACAAGTGTACATAAACAATTCATTTGTTTCGTTATGTGGATACAAGAAAACAAGCGGCGTACAGCCTCCTCGTCCGATAGCTTGTATATGACTGAGTAAAATAATCATAGTTGGTATAGTCAGTGTTGCCGAATCGTGTGCTGTTATACACATAGATACATATACTTATGTGTAATTTCGTCTATTTATTCTCTAAAAATTTTAAAATTAAAATTTTTTTTACTGAATATTTTATTGCCGTTCGTAAGAAAACACCAGAAAATAGCTGTTCCCGTACCAGAAGAAGGTATAGGCACTGCACTGTTATATGGCGGTCGTACATTTGAAGTAGACTTTTACGACTCCATATCAAAAAATATATATACATACATATATAACCCGGAAGATTGGCTTATATTTTAATACTTAGCTATTTGTCAATTAAGTACTGTTTAAGTACACATGTACTTGTAATATAAGTATGTGTAAAATAAGTCTTGCATAATGTTTCTTCATATGTGTAATTTGAAAACCAGTGATATTACTTAAGTTGCGTTTAGACTACTGCCGGCTACTGACAGGTTTGTCAGTTAATTGCCATTGCAATACTGCCAAGTGTTTACACGTTGTAGAAAATGACATCAAATTTAATTGTCAGTAGGTGGCAGTAATTTTATAGAACAGCTGTTTTTTTTTGCCAAGTGTACTGCCAACCCTGTTTACACAACTGACAGCAGCTATCACAAAAATTATTCACAAAGTTTATTTTGATTGTTATGGTAAATTGTTATATCCTGTGCTTATTAATAAATTTAATAATTGCTTATGTAATGGATTGTGAAGACGATATTATCATTTGTGCTGGTGCCCTACTCCTCTTAGAAGAGGAAGAAGCTGCGAACCAGAAGCGATCGAGAAAACGGCGTTCAGAGTGGATGCGCCCACTGTTTTTAGAAGGAAGTGGTTTTTATCATTCATTTCGCAATA
Organism: Gymnocheta viridis; assembly: GCA_956483585.1. Taxonomy (NCBI): domain Eukaryota; kingdom Metazoa; phylum Arthropoda; class Insecta; order Diptera; family Tachinidae; genus Gymnocheta; species Gymnocheta viridis. The sequence goes on along the minus strand of OY101443.1, from coordinate 38,576,827 downwards.
AGCTAGCGGCGCAAGATCCCGAATTATTTAAGTCATTTGTACGTATGACAGCAGATGACTTCGAATATTTATTGGAAAAGGTTTCGCCACTAATAACTAAAAAAGACACAGTGATGAGACAAGCAATTCCTGCCGGTGAAAGACTGGCTATAACACTGCGGTATATAGCTACAGGAGACAGCTATAGCAGTCTAATGTTTCTTTTTAAAAGATCGAAAGCAGTTATTTGCCAAATCGTTGGTGATTGTTTCGATGCACTATTTGCAACATTGAAAAATGAATTTTTGAAAGTAAGTACATAATTACAATTTGGAATGAATTTCCGTCATCCCACGTCAAATTTGGTTGATAAACAGACCGGTTTCGGCTATGTGCCATCTTCAGTGTTCTCTCAGTAACTAATCGTTTTTTGTGTTGTCCCTTGTCTTTCGTATAGTTTCCTTGTGTACCTAACCTCTTTTCCTCTCTTTCTCTCTTGTTCGTGTCTGCATCTCTCATGTTCGTATATATTCGTGTGTGGCTCTCTCTCGTTCGTATATATTCCTGTGTGCTCTATATCTACCTGCTTCTTGTTCGTTTAATTTTTCTTTTGTTAGTCTCTTGTGTTTACCGTTACAGTTTATTATTTGAGTGATCATTTGCTAGGTGTTCGGGAGCACATAAGAGACTACAACAAGAAACTGAAACAACCAGGGGCAACGCCAGAATCAAATTTCGCGAACCACATATTCAACAACAAATGTACACCAAGACACATCAGACAAACAGTTGAATTACTGCATTTACAGCACAAAGGACGGCGACTGAACGTATTAGAAAACATGGAAATATACAAACAAAAAACGTTTGACGGAAGAATTATAAACGAACAAATAAACACTGCGTCAGACATAATATTTGAACCGCTAAAACATTTTTACACAAAAGAAAACAATAACCCAAGAAAACCAGACAACACAACAAACGAACAAAACCAAAAAGAAACCCAAAAACGTACAATCACAGACTATTACCTACACAAAGATAAAACACCTAGCAAATGATCACTCAAATAATAAACTGTAACGGTAAACACAAGAGACTAACAAAAGAAAAATTAAACGAACAAGAAGCAGGTAGATATAGAGCACACAGGAATATATACGAACGTGAGAGAGCCACACACGAATATATACGAACGAGAGAGATGCAGACACGAACAAGAGAGAAAGAGAGGAAAAGAGGTTAGGTACACAAGGAAACTATACGAAAGACAAGGGACAACACAAAAAACGATTAGTTACTGAGAGAACACTGAAGATGGCACATAGCCGAAACCGGTCTGTTTATCAACCAAATTTGACGTGGGATGACGGAAATTCATTCCAAATTGCATCAAACCCCGTCGGAAGAAAAACACAACACTTTACATAATTACATGTTCTCATATTCCAATATTTAATATTAAGGTATAATATAAACGAATTATTTTTATCAGATGCCAAACACGCCTACTGAATGGGAAGAGATTGCCGATCGATTTTGGCAAAAGTGGAATTTCCCAAATTGTTTTGGAGCCATTGATGGTAAACATGTGGATGTGCAACAACCATCAAAATCTGGTAGCGCATATTTCAACTATAAGCTTAAAAATAGTATTGTTTTAATGGCCATGGTCGACGCGGACTATAACTTCTTGTTCATAGACGTTGGGGCAAAAGGCAGGGAGAGTGATGGAGGTGTTTTTTCGAGATGCATGCTAGCAAAGGCTTTAGAAAATGGTTCTTTGAATTTACCACAACCCAAACCACTCCTTGGAAGAAATACTCCAGTTCCATATGTCATGGTTGCAGATGATGCTTTCCCATTGAAAACCTCCATAATGAAGCCATACAATTTTCGAAAGCAAACTACCCAGGAAAGAATTTTCAGTTACAGACTTTCGCGCGCTCGTGGTGTAGTTGAGAATGTATTTGGAATTATAACTGCTCGTTTTCGTATATTACGTAAGCCCATAGAAATGGAGCCTAAAAAAGTTGAGAAAGCGGTTCTTGCTATATGCGCTTTGCACAACTTTTTAAACAAACGTAGGTCTACATATGCTCATCCAGGAGATTACGATCAACCAAATACAGATGGGTCAATAACTGGTGGAAATTGGCATGGAGAGTTGAATGATAGAGATTTACTGCGCTCATTACATCCGCTTACTAATGAGGGTCGTGGCAGTGATCGCGCAAAAGATGTTAGAGAAGAATTCAAAAATTTTTTTTTAAACGAAGGTGAAATACCATGGCAATACCGTTGTTTATATGAATAAGACATTCTTGAAATGAATACATACAGTTTTCTAAAATTAAGAAATATAAATTAAAACATAATTTTACAAAATTTTATATTTATTTTTCTTTATTATTTATTTTTTATCTTACTAGCTAAATAACAAAAAAAAAAATAGTTCAAAAATTCTTACTAGCTAAATAACAAAAAAAAATATAACTCATTACACAAAAAACAATCACAGACATATAAAACAATCACTTTTCTTCAATGTCACTTGGTTCAAAGTTGTCCAACAGGGAATTTATTTGTCTCTTTAATCTGGAAAAAGAATTTAATTTTAATCTATAATTAATTCAAAATTATTTGATTTACCTATGCGCGTCAGCTTCTGCATAGCGGCCCAATTCGCAATGGACATGTTATAGAATTTATTTTAAGTCAAAAGTTTATGCTCTTTTTAAACAAAATACTTACGTTGTACCGACTTTTCACAGTGTTCCACTGAGCTTTTTTGAATTTTGCGTTGCCGCTTTTGTGTACTTGGTAAGCTGAAAATAAATAAGTTTATAATAATTATTAAATAAAATATTTTATTGTTTGTTTAAACAAATAAACTGCTACAGTAAATGTAACAGTTAATAATTATACATAATATAAATAAAGTAAAACTTACATTTCCATTTTGCAAAAAACGCCTTTTGTGCTGCCAAGCTTGTCAGTTTAAAATGAAAATTTTCATTTTTTCGCCAGGGTTGTCATTAACTGCAAACATGCAAATTTAGGGTGTTTACACGATGACAGTTTTTGTGGCATTACCAACTGTCATTTCAAATGGCATTTTATAATGCAATAAAAATTGCATACTTTTACTGACGTTTACACGTAACTGCCAAGAACTGACAAAAAAATTGCCAACTTTGGCAGTAGTCTAAATGCTGCATTAAGTTCGGTTTTTCACATCGGCTTCACATGTATAAGACACTAACACATAGGCGCTGCCCGCGGGCGTTCTACTGGCAAATACTGATTTAAATGCTTAGTTTAGTCTTATTAAACGTTCATAAATGTTTACAAACCAAAAAGTGTTTAACTACAAACATAAATTTAAAAACTAAAATAAGGTATTCTTATGAATTAGACCGATAAAATTTAAATACATTATTATTATTTTTTTTGCACACTATTTATGAACTCTTTTAAAGCAATATCTTTGGAAATGCTAGATAGTTTTCTCGAAGTGTGCAATCATGTCGACAAAAAGTCAACATTCCTAAAAACAACCAAAAATAAAAATAAGATCTTTAAAAATGAAGGGCTATTTCCTAAGTCACCATGTCGCCAAAAGCAAAATTTAAGGATGCAAATAAGATTGCAAATCGCCACATCTTATAGCCCAACATTACGTATGTTCAAATAACGTTCCAATTTCATGTATTCTCACTAAGTGCACCCAAAATCGTAGTGAATTTTGTAGGAAACACTACTCAAAACACAAATCAATTCTAAAGGATTTTTTTCTCTGAGGTATGATCAAAAGTGTCGTTTGTGTACGGCAAAGAATATGTAATCTAAGTTGAACACAAGATGTTGGTTACCTATCATATATTTAAATTGATATGTTAGAACTCCTGTCTAATTGCGTTCAGAAATGTGGGTCTATTACCCATTAATGCTATAACAGTAACATCGCTTACCGATTTTAGCGATTATATTTACTATATTCAATATATATACAGTGTAACCTCGGTGAACGCAACCAGTAGAAATTTTGGGCTGTTGCGATAACTGAGTTGTTGCGCAAGCCAAGTCAAAAATTTCTAGTCATATTTTTCTATTTAAAAGCTTATTTTAAACCAATCAAGAATTTTATAAAAAAACGAAGGTTAGCTTTTAATAATCGTATTTATTTGATTGAAATAAAGAATAAAAACGGAAAACAAAAATAGACATCTAATAAAAAATTAATAAAATACACATTCGAATGTATGTTAATTAGTACTGATGGTTATTAAATAACGCTTGCCACAAACGTCTTTAATGATTGTTCATTTTTTTTATTCTACATACTGTTGATTTGTGAACATTAAATATCGTTTTGACAGGTATGCCACTTTCAAGTTTCTTAAGAATTTCACTCTTTTCTTTTATTGTTAGTTTAACAAATTTTGTCACGAAAGGCATGTTTGTTATTTTGATGAAAGAACCATTCATAAAAAAAGAAGTTTCTTAACTAAATTGATTTTAAAAACAGAAGTAATACGCAAAAAATATTTGTCATTCTTAGAATAACGGTAAATCAAAAAGACTATTGCACAATTTTTAGTTTTGAATTTATTTATCAAAAACCAAACTAAACAAAAAACAAAAAAAGCCTTACTTGTTTTGTAAAGTTGCGTTAATCGAGGCTTTGTTTTTTGAAAAGTTGCATTTACAGAGTCATCAATGTTAAGAAATTGGGTGTTGCGTTAAGCGAGGGGTTGCGCATATCGAGGGTTGCGCTCAACGAGGCTACACTGTACTTGTTTTATTGATGCATATATGTTACTGTTACTGAGAGAACACTGAAGATGGCACATAGCCGAAACCGGTCTGTTTATCAACCAAATTTGACGTGGGATGACGGAAATTCATTCCAAATTGTATATAAATATCTATGTACGAGTATGCAAAAGAAAAAAATTTATTGTTTGACTTTCGATACCTCAAGTTCGAGCAAACAAAACAAAAATAATAAATAAAGGCAATTTAAGTAGCTTCAATAATTGTGAGTACTTTAAGGTGTTACATTAAGATTTGTTAACACAAAAGCTAGTGAAGCAAGTAATTTTATTTTCGCTCCTAAAGGTATACCTTAAACATACGAGTATAAAACTAATAAAAACGTCTAATAGTTAATTTAGACTTATTGAATATTTATGAATATTCTTTATTTGGTTTACAAAACAAAAAGTGTTTTATAATTAATGTGAATTTATTTTATTTGTTGATTTATTTATTTGGTCAGACGTATCGTTAAATGAAAAAGCTGCAACAAATTTCGATTAATTTCGAATGAAAGACATTGGGTAGTTAACAGAGTCCAGCACTAATGTTGTTTTGTTAACTTTTAGGGGCCTAGTATGCGTTTGAAATTAACTTATGAATAGCATTCTTGCATTTTAAGCTTAGTACTCTGTTTGAATTTGCGAAAAATTTTGAGCAACATTGATTATTTCGTTTGAGAATTTTGACAACTGATCACTGGTGACAATACCACGATTTACAACAAATTTATCGGTTTTATTGCCTTGAAGTAAGTACCATTGCTTTTCTTATGTAAACAAAAACCATATGTTTATATTTGAAGTGATTAATTAAAAAAAAGATAGGAAAATGGACAACAAAATATTATTAGGAGCTTGCGCTGCAACGTGTCAATTAATGCAAATTGCAGCATCTATGGAGGAGCTCTTTGAAGACACACGCTCTGCAAAAAGTCCCTACCTTCAGGATAGAAATGATAGAGGAAGGTTTGCTTCAGATGTAAGTGTAATTTCCAAATTTATTCAGCTGTTGTTTGAAATTTCGTACGAAATAAGTGGTGCTTACATTATTTCGCAGTTGGAAAATATGTTGCCAGAAACATTTTGTGGTTGAAAAAATAATGCTGCCAGAAACATTTCGTATGTTTACACAAGATGAACAGAGTACAACTTCGACCATCTTATTTTGCAATTATTTCGCATGAATTTTTTTATATGGACTTTTGACAGCAGTTCGCACGAAATGACGAACAGAGTATCATGCTTTAGACGGAACGTACGAGGGCGGATTGATATTGAAGCTACCTAGCGCTAGATGGCTGCACAAACACAAAAATTTTTTTTGTTTAGAAATTACAATCTGTCAAACGTCAGCTGTTAAAATTTCACCCAAATTCATTGACTAGTTTTTTGCTGTAGTCGTTTGAAATAAGCCACTTTTGTGTTTCTTGAAAAATGGAAAAAAGTGAATTTCGTGCAGTGATTAAACACTATTACATATTTGAAAGGAAAAACGACGAAAGAGACAAAAGAAAAGCTCGATAGACATTACGGTGAGTCTGAAAATATGTATCAAGAAAATCCTCGATATCGTTATGAATGATCGCCGAGTTAAGTTACGTGAGCTTGTTGAAATGGAACGTGTGTTCAACATTTTGCATGAACATTTGCATATGAAAAAGCTATCTGCAAGATGGGTGCCGCATTTGCTCTCAATTTACCATAAACGTCAACGTGTGACGTGAGCAGTCTCAATGGCAAAGCTCTATGAATTGGGCTAAGAATTGGTACCTTATCCGCCATATTTTCCGTATTAAGCCCCTAGTGACTACCTCCTATTTCCAAACCTAAAGAAATGGCTCCGTGGAAAGAGATTTAGTTCCAACGATGAAATTATTGACCAAACAAATGCCTATTTTAAGGACCTCGAAAAATCCAATTTTTTTGGAATGGATGCAAAAACTGGAGAAACGTTAGACTAAGTGTATTGAGCTAAAAGGAGACTATGCTGAGAAACTGATGGTTAAAAAAAAATGTTTTTTTCCTACTTCAATGTCAATCCGCCCTCGTACGTACCTACACTTCTTTAATATGATGTATGTTTTTGAAGTCTTTAAAAAATTAAATAACAAGCTAAAAAACATATAAATATGTACATACATCAGTATATGCTCGTAATGTGTTCGCATTTGTTTTTGCTAGTAATGAGTTTTGTGCAAAGTATTTTAATTGTAGTTGGTACAACAGCGGTTGAAATACTTGCACTCACATATAAATATACACTTTTTTGCATCGATTTTAATGTAGGCAGAAAAACAAGCATAGATACTTTGCTTTTCTTAGTGGTTATATTTATTTTACTTTTATTCATCTCTGTATGAAATTGAGTTTTTTAATACACAAAATAAAATGTAAGACCGTCTGCCACTTGTTGGAGCACACTTTTGTCAAGGGCTGTTGTTTTTGCAAGAAGTCAATGGTATGCAACAGTTTGTATCTATTTTTTTATTTGAAAAAAAAAAACAAAAATGATGCTCTATCGGTGTTTTATGCTGGGTACACATATTGCAACGTGTTTATGCAACACTTTTGTCATTTATGTTTCATATTTGGATGCACAATCTGCAACCATGAACGTAACATCATTTCTGTATTTTATATTCACATTGAAGATCGCGCCAGAAAGAAACATAGTTGGAAAAATGAGCCGTGAGCTAAGTGAAACAGCAGCAATTATGAATATTGATGAATTGTTTTATAAAGACGAGGAAAGTGAGGTACCACCAAAGAAAAAAAGGATATGGTAAAAAAATTGGCACGGTAATTTTGACTTAGCAGCACAATCAACTTTGCATGTGCAGATAAGTCAAAAATTATGTTAACTTAAATATGTATATGTATATATGTATGTACATGAACACAAAACAGATGAATTCTGATGATGACAACTTGCGATTTGTGTGGGTTGTTTGCGATTTTTGAAAATTATAAATGGCTTAAGTTAGATGTTTACGTGAAAAACTGGCCATAATATATTTTTAATGTGTGCAGGGAGTTTTCAAATGAAAGACTGTTGAAAGAGTTAAAAGAAAATGAGCCAAAAGATTAGAGAAATTATGTGCGAATACACGAAAAAACTTTCCCTAAAATATTAGACTTGATAAAACACAAAATTATAAAGCTCATTTATTTTTTCAGTGGTTGACAAAAAAAAAACAAACATATGCGCACCTTGCTGGTTTTCAATGAACTAAAGCTGTTCAAACTATGCAACCAACTTGAAAGAAACTAGAAAATCTCAAAATATTTTGATGTTTATGAAACCTCGAATGCAACACGAAATGAAACCATAAACACAACTACAGACTAGGCAACCTATAATGAAAGAAGCCTGGTTGCATACGTTGCAATGTGTGTAACCAGCATTATATATCCTTCACCAAGCATATTGATCGATAGCATTATGTGTAGAAGACTGCAGGAGAAAGTTAAGTAAGCAATCAAGATATATTGTAGATGCTATAAAAGCCCTTGTGGAAAAAAGTGAAGATACGCGAACGGCTACTGCTTTGTTGTGAGTTAAGACGTCAAGAACGCTTTCAACTCTTCGAACCGGTGCACCGCGATCAAAAGTTTTGGAGGCACTATGGAATCGAAATATTTCACAGTACCGTTTAGACAATATGCGGGGCTACTTCAGCGAGTGAATAATGGAATATGCAGTGGTCACAGGCTTTCCGCAAGGGTCGCGTTTTGGACCACTCCTATGGAATGTACAAAGATACAGGACACTGTATCTACCAAATAGTTTTGTATAAGACTGATAACGGTCGTAAATTTATTCGAATGGAATGTGCTGTACAATGATGGCATTGGAATATAATAGCAGGAGTGAAAACCATTGGGTTTTCATACAGTATTACGCTGGTAACTGAAACAAATGCCAACACCTGAAGTAAAATTTGCCCAAAACAATAATTTTTTTATTAAAGCTAGAGGAGAGCTAATAATTTAAAAGATGAATTTGTAAATTTTTATCGGAATGCTTGACATATTCTCACTATTGTAATCCCATATATTTGGTATATACATATATTTAATGAATTTCGGAAGGTTTGTTGAGGATATTTAGCTAGTCCATAATCATGCATTTCTTCGGTGCTTATGTCAGGTCATCAGTAGACCTTAAAGCATATTTTTGAAAATTTCAAACCTCTTACCTTATACAAGAACAATGAGAATTTAAAAAATTACAAGGTTAGGAAGAGGTTTGCAGCTTTTCAAGAATATGGTTTAAGATTTAAGAACTCCTCAATTCTTGTGAAATAGGCATTTACAATAAAAATCAAGTTTTAGGCGCAAAAGAAAAATTGTTAATTGTAAAACATAACACAGCGGACGATATTTTCTCACACATTCAGACCCAAACGAAAGAATTTGACTTTGTTGTGAAACGAATTTAACGAACAACATATTTATTTATTTATTGGTACATATTCTACAAAGTAAGTTTGCGGAATATGGTTGCACAAAAATGGAACCGGTGACTAGACCATATGTCCATGATGTTATTAACAGGATTTTGTAACTAAAATCATTTTTTAGTTGTACAAAAAAGCACAAAAGGCATTGTGAGAAATTGTGAGTAGCACTGTAAATACCCCCTTTTTTAAAACGTAAAAGTACCAAAATGCCATCACTGTACATATGGGAAAATCCTGCGTAACGAAAGCTACATTCTTACGCGGTTTCACATTAATATAACAAATTTTTTGGTCTTGCAAAAGAGGTACCTCAACTTATGCATGGTGTTGAGTGGGATATAAGTGTACTTTCGAATCATTAACACTAAAGTAATGATATGAATACCTAAAAATTTTTAATTTCTGGTATAAAATTAGAAGATTTGAGGCAAGGTAGGATTTGTTAATAATTTGTGCATTAATAATCATCGAAATACATTTATTTTGTTTATAATATTATATGAATTTAATTAACTCGAGCTATAGGTAAATTTTTTATAAAAAAAGTTTCTAAAATTTTATTAGATAACCGATATTTCGCCACTTCCTTGTGTGGCTTTTTTAAAAAATATTTATATATCCCTGAAGCAAGCACTTTGTGTTTGGCAATCTAGCACATTTAATTTGTCTTACTCTGACAACCCTGTAACGAGTCTCAATATTTTGGTTTGTTCGTTATGTGAGCAAATTTTGAGCGTTAAAATATGTTTTCGTAATTTTTAAAGGAAAGATGAATATAAAAGAGTTCTAAAATATCTTATTTGCCGCCAAAAACTTTTATTGTTTTTTACTAAAAGACGTGAACACGTTACATATTTTCTATCCTATTTTCTATTCTGAAATTTCAAACCTATTTTCAATGTTTCCGAAATAGTAAACACAAATTTTTTTTACTAAAATTGAAAGGAATTCAATGTATAAAAAATGTGACTTGCGATCGGGCCATCTTCATTAACACTAAAGTAATGATATTAATACTTAAAAATTTTTGATTTCTTGTATGAAATTAGTAGATCTGAGGTAGTTTGGTAATAATATCTGCATTAATGATTATCGAAATACATTTATTTTATTTACAAAATTATATATCTGGTCTAATATTCCATAAAAAAATGGATAAATTTCCAAAATAAATTTGGTTGGTGGACTGTTTCTGGGACTTGCACATACTCGTACATATGTATATAGGCGGAGCAGCATGAACGTATTCAACGTGTTCATTCATTCAATACTAACTTCGAGAATACTGAACAAGCTGATGCTGCTGTGAATCGGAAATTTAAAATTAGTTTTTTTTATTGTTTTTTTTTCGGTGATTTATTGTAATATTTTTTAAATATATTCTGTCTCAGATTAATTTTCCTTCAACTGGCAACACTGATCCTTAGAATCATATTGTTTTTTACGAACTTTATCTAGATTTATTCAAAATTCAACCGCCATGTTAAAGGTATACTTATTTCAGTTGCATTCGTTTAAAGAGAAAAAACTACCTTCCTTTCCAAATGCAAAAAAAAACAATAAACAAAATAAAATTGCGTACAAGCACGCACATTTATTTTGTTAAGTTTCTGCTTTATATTTAATTCTCATCTCTTTCGATTCTGATCTCTTTTTCTTTTTTTTAACTTCATCCATTTGAAGAGAAAAAATACTATACTCATTGCTTTGCTTATGTTTTTACTTGAACCAATACTTACATAACTGAATATACGTGTGTATTTTTAGCTATTGTAGTGGTGTCAACTTTAGGAACCTTTTATTTCCTTAATACTGAACCGATTTAAATAATATATTGTCGGGTGACTAAGACTCAAGAATGTTTACCATTTAGTAAAAGAATGAAGAAAATCGGTTGGCAAACAAGGCAGAGAAAGCATCTAAAAATCTGTCTTTAACTATTTGCATTCGCAAGGCCTTAGAGGGTAGAGATTAGATAACGCGGTTTTGTGGAAAAATAAATATATCACATTTAATGATAATTAGTGTCCACTAAGGGTTGAAAAGATACTTGTATTTGAACCACCCTAGCTTTCATTAGAATGAGGCCAGGATTTTTAACGAATACGTGTGTTTCTTTTCTTAAAATAGTATGTTTTTATTTTATTTTTATTTTTTGTTGTGTTAAAGAGCATGCTTTACTTAAATTAAAAACACTTAAAAAAGATGTCAGAAAATAACAGTAACTTTTTGTTTCAAATTCTTAAAAATAAATAATATATAATAAAATAAATAATAAGGCCACATGGATAATTAACGGAAAATACAACTTCGAAATTCTTTATTTTAATATAATTTGAAAAGGTGTGCGCCTGGTAGAATAATACAGGTAGTGTCGAAGTTACAACAACACTGCTTTTAGGTTCGAAGCTGTCAAAAAGCAAAAAAAAATTGCAAAAAATTCTATATTCACATCTGTGTTTGGTTGCATTTTCTGTTCTATAAAGAATTTTGTTTTTTTCCTTTTCTTATTTACATTTGAAACAAATGTTCTAGTGTTTTTTTGACAGATATATGCGAACCAAAAAAAAGTCCTTTAAAGTTTTAAAACTACCTGTATTATTCTACCATGGGTGTACGTACACTTTAATACTTTGTGTCAGTGATGCCAAGAGTAGGGAATTTAAGTAGAGAATTTATTGGAAAATTTCAAGCGAAGAGAAAACGAGCACAGAATTTTAATTTTAAGGAAAATGTAAGGAATTTTTAGTACTTTGCTTTTTTCCTTTTTTATTACGATGTAATTGCGTAAAACGCCACACAAAAGTGTAAATTTTATATACATACATATATGTATAATAATTTAAATTTCAAATCTTGTTACAGTATTACGCGAGATATTTCATAGAGACAGAAAACATCTTTCGGTAAATAATATCTAGAGACAACGAAAGGGAATGAAATGTCTGTTTTTCCTAAAAATAAAATTTGTATGAAGAAATAAAAATAAAATGATTTTTTTATGTTTAATATAATATTATAAATTAAGACTTTTTCAAATTATATATTAAGCTATTTTAATTATTCAAATGTGTTCTTCAACACAAAAAACTCTTGGTTCGTTCTATCTTTCCGGGGTCCCATTTTTAACGTATTCAAAATTTTATTAAGCGTTCAGAATTCAGATTGTATCATCTTGTGAGAAGTCCGCGTCCTTATAAATTAAATTTTGTAGCAGGCTATATAAATGTACAAAATTTTAAAAATGCTAATAAAATGTTCGTTTTTGCTAAAATCAATGAATTTTTAGAGTAGGAAAAAATGTATGGAACTTTATGTGTGGGAAAAAATTAGGATTTTTTCCAGACATGTGTGGATTTTGTTAAATTTCTGCTGGCATCACTGCTTTGTGCATCCTGCTGTCAAAAGTCCATATAAAAAATGTTTATTTGGTGAAAACATACGAAATGTTTCTGGCAGAATTTTTTTCATTAATTGATATGTTTTAATTTGTTTTCACACATGTTTTTTGTTTATATAAGAAAAACAGCCACTGCCTACTTGTAAAAATTTTCAAACTAAATAATCATAAATATTGCTCAACATTTTTCGCAAATTTGAACAGAGTACTAAGCTTTATTGGAAATAACATCAAATATTCTATTTGGAAGGGATTCATATAAGGACTTAAAAAAGTCAAATTGCCACTGCATGACGGTGATATTTTGTGCAGTGCTGGATTTACATAATATAAAGGGCGCCAAAGCTTAAAGGAAAAATAATGTAAGGGCAATTCCAATTCGAAAATTAATTTGGTCAAGTTTTGCTTTAAACGAATACGAATTTTCTATTAAATTATATATGTTAAGTAATTCAATTGTTTAATTTACTTTTTAATTAGTAAGTCTACTTAGATGGTTATCGATTCTGACAGATTTAATAAAAAAAATAATATAATGTTCTCAAAAAGCCAGTGTACCTAACTTTTATTTTGCTAATACATATACACAGTGATGCCAGCAGAAATTTAATAAAATCCCTACACACACAAAAAGTTCCCTACTTTAACAAAAACGAAAATTTTATTTGCATATTTTAAATTTTGTACAACTATATCGTCAGGTACAAAATTTAATTTAGAAACAAGGATGGAACCCCGGAAGGATAGAATATGTAGAAGAACGCATTTGAATAACTAAAATAGCTTAACATATAATTTTAAAAATTCTTAATTTATGCATTAAACATAACAGAAATCAAATTTGTTTTTGTTTTTTCATACAAAATCTATTCCCAGGAAAGTCAGACAAATCCTTGGCTCTCGTTGTCTCTAGTTATTATTTACCGAAAGATGTTTTCTGTCTGTATGAAATATCTCTCGTAATACTGTAACAAAATTTGAAATTAAAATTTTTATATGTATAATATTTACACTTTTGTGTGGTGTTTTACTCAATTACACCGTAATAAAAAAGAAAAAAAAGCTAAGTATTAAAAATTCCCTACATTTTCGCAAAATGAAACATCTGTCCTCTTTTCTCTTCGCTTGCAATTTTCCAATAAATTCCCTACAAAAATAATTTTTTCCACTGCTTTCAAAAACGCTAGATTTGACGAGAAAATAGCAAAATGCTCAAAAGGATTTAAATAATATTTTCTTGAGTATCCCTGCCACAAACTGTTCAGCAGAAGGATCTTTTTCCACCCTGAAAAGGATAGACTTAATGCTCTTGCATTATTGCGCAATTTTTGCAAGAAATAAACTACGAGTATGAAGATTTAATTGATGTTTTTGCCCGAGCAAAACCCCACAAGGATAAATTAATAAAAAAATATAAAAAAAATTAATTAAAAAATATTATTCATATTAATAACTTATATTTAAAGTTACGTATATTCTTCACAAAAGTTTTGTTTTTCTATTTTAACTGCATACATACATATGTATTTTAATTTATTTTATTTAAAACCTCAAATTTTGAAAGAAAATTATAAAATTCCGAATACATTTTTTTAACAACCCCCATTCATGTGTAAAATTTTTTCAATATATTGTTTGAAAATTATAAAAAAAATTTATGAATGCATAAAATAATTGAAATATTTACGAAAAATAAGACTGATCTGCTTTGAATTGGCCAAAAGATAGGAATAATTATAAGCAAATTAAAAAAAATATATTTTATTTCCGAAAACGTGTTCAAATTAAAATATCGGTCCATTATCTATAATGTTGTCATTACATATAAAATTTAAACTTTTTTATTTTGTATGTAAATTTCCATAGAAAAAATTCGAAAAATTGCAATGTAAATGTCGAATAAAAAACAACATATCATTCATTTGATCACGAGATTTGTTAGTATAATTTCGATAAGTTTTTCACAAGAGATAATTCACCATCAATAGTTCACAATTCATTGGTATACAGAGAGAACAATATTGACATATTCAATAATAATAATATTAAAAAAAGGATACAGTTAAGAAAATTCATAACTATATAAGTTGTCATGTTTGAAAAAAAGTATTTCAGCCCAATTATAAATATTTGCAAGGAGTTTTTCTCGAGAAAAAATGCCTGCAATTATTTTAAACTCCCTTCTGTTTTATGGTGGAAATTTTCTTAAGGAAAACCCAAACTTAAATATATTTAGAATAACAATTTTTATTCAGAATAGGAAAAATGGAAAACATTGATGAGGAAATTCTGTTTATAATTGGGCTGTTTATATATTAACGATAACTTCCGTAAAGTAACTATAGCTTTAAACATTATCTAAATTAATAAAAACGAATACAGGAAAATTTATGTATTTAAGTTTTTTTTGATAATCACTTACATATATATAATCTAAAAGGGCGGCATGTTAAAGAGTGCCTAAGGAGGAAGCAGGCCTAAATCCGCCACTGATTTTGTGCCAAATAACTGTTTTATTCCTACCAATTGTTGTAGCTAAAGCGCGACTCTGTAATAGCCTTCTTCCTTATACGCTTCTACTTCAGCTCTTTCCGTTGCTAAAAATGATGGTCTTTACACCACACTTCTCTCATGTAAAATGAAACATTTTAATACAGTCGTTTTTTCAGTATCATACATATACAACGGTTTTCTCATAAATGTTTTATTATATGTATAGTTAAGGCAACAATAATTTTTTTATTTTTTATAATGAAGAAGAAGCACAATGTATGAACATTTATGAAGCAATGGTGGCCTTTTTCTAATAAAAAGCTGCAATAGTTCAAGCTGTGAAAACTAGTGACTTAAAAATTAGCTCTACTATATTTACTGGGAATATTAATTTTTAATTATTTTTGTTTGTTTTTAGTAATAAACTCAATCGGTGGCTTTTAAGACCAGCAACATGAAATATGTATATCCGAATATATTTAAACTCGAATAAGTCAATAGAAAATATACAAAATGCTACCAAAACATAATGAATATTATAAAATTTTTAAAGTCAAACTATAAGTACAAACGGAGAAGCACACTGTGTGTGCACCATCAAGCAACAGCTGCAATGAAATTTGCTCTATCGCCAGTAAAAACAAAATCATAAACATCAACTTCCGGCAACGAATAGACTACTTCTGAAAATAAACAAATTAAATAGAAAATTCCATTTTATGAAAGCATTATGCTTGATAAATTTTTGAAAATATACTCGTATATAATTATTCAACAAGACACACCAGCAAAGAATAATATCAATAACAACAACAATTACCAATACCTTACCAAAAGTAAAAACGATGATAGAAGTTTGGTCTTACGACTTGTTGCGAAGTTAAATGCGATTAATAATGCTAATAACGAATTTCTGGAAAACGTAAGGCAGGAGAATGAAGGTGCCATCGAAAACCATGGTGCATATAAATATGCTAATAAAGATACCGACATCAGTGTTGACATTAGCACTATTGCCAGCGAAATAAGCTATCAACAACAAATTTATGACAAAGTGTTAACAATCACATCAACACCAATAAAGTGCCAAAGACGAAAGCATCACCAGATGAAAAAGACAAACTCGTTGCTATCCCTATCATCACAACCGCCAATATTTTCATTGACAACTACAGCAGCAGAATTGATGATATGTACGATATTATCAACACCATCAATAGAAAATTATGAAACCATATTATGTCATTATGTTGACGACAATCTATCGTTCCACAAACTTAAGCACTCACATCATTCAAACTCAATGATGAACAGAAGAGTGTTAAATATCATAAACAGCAGTAGTAGTAGAGGAACAGCATCTAGTGCCACGAGTATCTGCCAGTCGGTCGATCAACATGGCAGTGCAACGTGGATTCGCAGCCACACTTTTTCTTCTTTGCTTTTGATGTTATTTATTGTCTTAACCATCGGAATACACAGTGCGACAGGTGAGTGCGAAATAATCGGTAAAACATTATAACAGTTATATAATCGCCAGTATCACAAATATTACCCAGTACAACACATGATTTTGGGACTCAATTCTCAGAACTGAGTACCAATTCAATGAGGTGAAAAATGTTGAACTATGTTATTTATACACGCTTATACATTTTCATTCCGTGCATATTTATTTATATACGTACATATTTATGGATACACTCAGGTATGTATGTTAAAGAAATGTGCATTTAATGAACATTATTACTTAAATATTATTATTTAACTCTTAATGCACCACTTATAATATATGGATATACATACATACATACGTATCCAAGAAATACATACAAATGTATGTACACACCCTGCAGGAAATGTCAATGGTGAAATTATACAGATTATCTATTACGATGTCACCAGTACTACTGACAAATTATACCCAAACGATTGACATTTAACACAGAATTGTCCTACGAAAAGACACCATAATTGTTAACAAAGTAATTGACATGGATACACTTAATGTCATGCTTCCTTCAGGGCAGTTATTCAAATAATTCACAATATACTTAAAAGATTACGAATACATAGAGATCAAAGATATTCGTTTTGATTAATGTATAATTTGATGCTAAAATAAGAATATACATTAGGTATATAACTTTTGATAAGTATAAATATATATGTACATAACTATAAAAAATTATCAAAAATATCTTAACAAAGATCAAAGAAAAATATAAGGGTTGGCGCAATTTGATTGATATTTAGTACAAACGCTGCTATTACTATTGTTCCGTGGTCTTCCAAAACCTTTTATTCAAAATGCAAACTTAAATATGATATAGAAATTGGCTTGATGTTTCTATTGTTTTAATCATTACATTCTTTTAACTTATTTCATAATACAACTGAAAAAACTAGGTTGTTCGCAAAATATGTCCCAATATTGCGACGTTTCAGTTTTATTATTTCAAAATGGCTTGGCAAGTTTGTTGTTGTTTTTTTTTCTAAATGGCAAAATTTAAATGTATGAAAAACATGTAAATATGTAATTTTTATGCTGATGAAAACACTAAAATATTGGTATAAACGCTATTTAACTAACTTGCTAACAAAGGAAATATAGTCAAATAATGAGTAAAAGTCGCTAAAACTATAGAAACATTACTATTGCAAAAGTATGCGAAAAATTGCAAATTACCAAATATTTTGATCACTTTGCGAAAATTCTAAAAGATGTTGCTTAAGGGCCTTTCACACTATAATACTTTGTATTAAGACTTGTCAAAAACTGTAATAATACGTGCAAGTGTGAAAGCAAAATGTTATTAAAATTACAAATAATACGATAAAAAATTTGACACACCATAAGACTTTGCCAATTTTAGAAATTTTTCTAAATTTTTCATAAAAGGAAATTGAAGAGTCGATAACGTGCCGTCCCTGATGGGTTTTTTGTCATACGCAGGCTCAAAATTTGGAATGTGTATCATACCATGTCTCAAAATTAATGAAATTGTGGGTTATTTAACGAATTTTCAAATGAAGACTGTTTGCTGAGGAGGAATTTGAAAAAAAGATTTAAAATTTTCATAATTTGTGAGTTAACTTTAATTGATGTTTCTAAATGAATTTTAGTCGGAAAAATATTTCATTGTAAAACATTTGAAGTTAATTATTTCAAAAATAAAATAAATTATAAAACTGAAAATTTACTTTCAAACAAATAGTTTTTATTACCAACGATGCTGTTCAAGTTACGAGTTACCAGCAAGTGTTTATGTAAAAATAAATTCAATTGAAACATACAAGAAGTCAAAATATTATATGAAAACAAATCAATTTAACTCTTTTTAAAAATTATTGTTGTCTTTTCAATTCTACGTACTAAAATGTTAATGTTATTGTTTGTATGTTGTATTTAACTATTTATATACAATTTCTGCGAAATAATTTAATAATTTTTTTAATTTAAAAAAGTCTTATTGAATAACACTGTGTTACAAAAAAGAACGAAGTCGAAATACCTGGATATTATTTTTCTTGTAGGTGCTGTCCAGTAGATCAAGCATCTGTATTTGAAATTTTCGGGACACCCCCAAGATCTGGAGTTACGGGTAAAAAACCAGGTTTTCGTGCCTCTATGCACTTATAGGTCTGTAACTTAGTTGAATATTAACCGATTTAAAATTTTAGAACGGATTTAAAAAGAAGAGTCTGAAACGATGATACTGATCCGTTCTGCTAGTCTAATGAGTAAATTGTTTCAATTTAAAAGTACTCTCTTAATAAAATAATGAATTTATCCAAAAATAATTTTTAAAAATCAAGAAGATATGGGTAAACTCAGATTTGAACTCAAGCCATAAAAATTTTAAGTGGGACTCACACTAGCCGGTCGGTGTCCCGTTCTTGCAAACAAGAGTTCCCTGGCTAGCTTGTCCGCAATTATGTTGCCAGGCACGTCTGCGTGTCCTGGTACCAGATTAGCTCAAGGTTGCAATGTGACGCCATC
This sequence comes from Gymnocheta viridis, assembly GCA_956483585.1. Taxonomy (NCBI): domain Eukaryota; kingdom Metazoa; phylum Arthropoda; class Insecta; order Diptera; family Tachinidae; genus Gymnocheta; species Gymnocheta viridis. The sequence goes on along the minus strand of OY101443.1, from coordinate 38,557,663 downwards.
GCATTTAGGAATATCCGGCATTCCTTTACCAGCTCATATATTGTATAAACACCCGATAGAGCGTTCAACGCAGCCTTACTATCGGTATATATACGAATATCCTGCCTATATACCCTATTCTACCTTAACCAGTTAACTGCCCCTTTTATGGCCGATATTTCGGCTTGAGTTATGCTACAAATGTATGTTCTTAATACGTATCCTCTGCTGAAATTTAGGAAAGTCAATGCCTCCTCCCACCCCTGCACCTGATTTGGATCCGTCAGTGTATAACTCAAGCACTTCCCTTCGGTATCTAGTATCATTAAATGGGGGGAGAGTATCTGAGATCGACACTGCAAATCTTTTTTCATGCATAAGTTATGGAGAATGGTAATCTATAAGTTCGAGAAAATTCTCAAACTGTCTGATAATATTCGCATATCCATCACCTAATGATTTCCATGCTCCGGTCGCACTGAGTCTTACTGCCGAGTTCATAGCCAGTTGTTTGGGCATTAAATCGGCAGGAAGCCAGTGTAACATTGTGAACAAGGCTTTTGATGGAGTGGTTCCAGGTGCACCCGTAATCATCAAGGCTGATGTTCTTAGAATTCTTTATATTTGCTACTTTATAAATTGTTGAGGATCCCATCATAGATATAGTCAATAATTCTTTGATGAGATTGGTTATTGACTGATTTACGTTCAGTCTTACCAGAGCCATGATGATGGTTTCTGGGTTGATGTTGTTGAAGGCACCTTCTTTGTCTAGACAGGCCGCCAGAGCAAATTCGTTGTGCTTTATGGGGTTTTCAATATATCCAACAAGCGAGTGTAGTGCCGTTTCAACAAATTTGTCTTTTGTATAGGCATGTTGAGAGGTAGATAGGAGGTTTGAGTTGATTACCGATCTAAGGTGTAGATCAATTAATCGTTCCAGTGTTTTTAGTAGAAAGGATGATAGACTGATTGGTCCTCCAGGATTTGTTTTGTGGTTTTCGTTTTTTTATGGAAGCAAAAATATTGTATGGAGAGGTTTAATAAAATAACGTAAAACTTGTCGTTGCCAAGGTGTATTTATGTAGGGGTGACAGCATTAGGAAAACAATTACAATAATACAAGAACAACAGGCATTTTTGTTTGTGTATTTTCATTGCGTATGTCAAGAACCTAATCCAGTGAGTTTTTGATTAATAGAAGCAGGCGGAATTGTTGTTGTGGTTTTCGTTTTTTTATGGAAGCAAAAATATTGTATGGAAAGGTTTAATAAAATGACGTAAAACTTGTCGTTGTCAAGGTGTATTTATGTAGGGGTGACAGCATTAGGAAAACAATTACAATAATACAAGAACAACAGGCATTTTTGTTTGTGTATTTTCATTGTGTATGTCAAAAACTTAACCCATAAAACAAAGAAAACAGATTCAGAAAAAAAGTAAAAGTATTTTGTATGTATTATGACATTCGCAACGAATAGTCAGCTGCTGTATTGATGCCACCTGATTAAATACGCCTTGGTCGTTGCCTAATAAAAAGTAATGGGAAATGTTTTGCTGGAAGAAATGTTTGACGTTAGACTTATTAACCACAAATATGTGTACTGTAAGTGCAGTAGCATTTTTTTATGGTTTGAGATAAAATAAAAATAAATATACCATTATGTGATTAATTTGATTTAAAAAATCTTGACCTTGACAAATAAAAACCAATAGGAAATGTATTTATATTTTTTTAATCAACAAGCATATGTTGGTTTGAGAAAATATAAAACTTACCAAATAACACAATTACGAAATGAGAAACGAAATAAATATATTATTTATTGAAAGCACAATTTTTATTTATGAAAATAAATGAGAGAAACAAAATAAAAATTTTATTTATTAAATGCAGAATTTTTACATTTAACTAGATTATAGAAGTTGATTATATTTCTAGCTTCATTTTCGGCTTGGTTGTTCCATAGTTTATTGTAGTAGCATTGGCAGACGTCGGGTCCGCATGTATTGTTTTCGTTTGACCAAATACATACAATCCTCAAAATGTTCACCATGTTTATTTTTTATGGTTTTTAAGTTGCTGACATACTCCAGTTGTAAATGTATGTTAATAAGTTTAGTTTTATATGCGTCAGAAATTATATTAGAGAATGATTTTAAAATATTTGATTTTAGAATATTTCTTTGAGCATCTTGAATGTGGAGGATTACTTTATACTCATGTGAAGTGTTTGTGAATAATCTTTTATATTGATGGTTTTTATATTTATAAGATTAGAGTATAGTTGGGTGAGATATTGTGTTTCAAATTTGTGTTTACGATTTCTTTCGTCGGGAAAAATATCTCTATTGTCATCAGGATTGTATTGAAAACAGTACATGTTTAATGTACGATATTTATAGTTACTGTAGTAACCACAGCGTAATCTTGTCTCATAGTAGTCATATTTTAGATTGAAATGTCGATAGAAAACTTAAGAGCTTTCAATGATACCGCCAAAGTTAGTTTCTTTTTGAATTTATTTTTTTCTAAATGCTTCAATTAAATCATCTATAGTAAAATTGTTTTCATTATCACTGTTTCGTGACTGTCGTGTGTAGGAGTCAGCTGTTGTTGTTGTTGTTTTTGTTGTAGTGAAATTGTTTTGTGATGTAGAAGGATCAAGTTGAACTGATAAATGTATTTCCACATTCAATGTTTGATTTGGAAGTTTAAATTTGAAATTGAGATATCTGTTTGTTTCGCCATCTAATGAAATAGTACTATTACGTTGCTGTTGTTCCTGTTGTTGTTGTTGTTGACTTTGATATTGTGAATAATAATCTGTATTACACCGTGCAGTATTAAATTGTATTAGAATGACTAGGAGTATTTTTAAAAGGTTTAAATCCATAATGGTTTGTCTTTAGTGTTCGATTACTTACTAAAAGTTAAACTATTATTCAATAGTCATTTTATATGTTTGTTTATAATTCTGAAGATTAGTAATTTTTATGTGTTGCAATTTGCGTGATACTAAGAATTCGTTCTTGTTCAATTTCACGATATTCAAAACAACTAATTTTTAAATATTGTGTTTCAAATCTACTGTTATAGGTACAACGAATAGGTATTTCAACATTTTCATATTGAAGATTAAAATGTCGATAAAACGCCTGCTTAGAATCTAGAATTCCACCTATATTCATTTCTTTATCAATGAGTTCTTTGCGAAATGCTTCTATTGCATCATCTACTGTAATTACTTTTTGCGGTTCATCTGTTGTTGTTATTGTTGTGGCTGGTGAATCGGTTGTTGTTGTTGAAGTTGTTTTTGTTAAATTTTGTTTAAAATATGTAAAAAAGGGTTCACTACTATTACTTTTAAAGTTTTCTACTATGTCAGGTATAGTTGTTGTCGGTAATATTTTTATATTATCTGATTGATATTCATCATCATCTTTTATTTCGAGTGGTTCACTTTCCTTTAACATTACAAATGATATGTTTATTTTTAGAATCTCACTATTGGGAAGGGTAAAGTTGAATTCAATGCTTTTTGCATTTGATTCAATTTTTGGATTACTGATGTTCGATATCGGTAATGTCATACCAGTGAGTACTCTTAGCACAACTAAAAAACATAATATAATAAACTTCATTGTTTTTTGTTTTATGTGTTAGATGTGTACGCAATTAGGACTAAAGCTGTAATGCTAGAGAAGAGATAAGAGTTTACCTTTTTATACATACCTTAAAACATATTTATAAAATTAAAAATCAATTATTTTATTTTATTTTTTTTAAATACTTAAATTCAAATTATACATATTTACAATATGTCAAAACAGATTACAGACTGCAACTCTTTGCAGCTTGATCCAAACAAAGGATTTACTGAATCCACAAAATTGCAATTGTTTAATGATATAAATAAATTAAGTAAGTTATTATTAAAATTGCAGTTGTGATATCGAAATCTATTTAACATTGATATAATTGATCGTAATGAAATTTACAGAATTCTGCAAATTCATATTTTGATCTCTTAGACCGATTCAGAATTGAAAAACTCCGTCGAATACCGGCAATTCGATCTATATCGGTTAAGTCGTAACAAACTGCACTATACCAGAAATAACAATTAATAACATTAAATTATGCATTATTGCAATTTTTGTCAAATAATAAAGTTATTATTTATTCTTTTAATTCTAAACCTTTGTGTCACATAGTCATTAACCTTTTCAACATGTAAATATTATTAAGAAATATGATAATAATAAGCAGTAATTGAAAAACAAGGGACTAACAAAGAATTAATATTAGCCATACTAAGAATTTTAATACCTTATTTTTGTATGAATACCGACACAAAAATGTGAATAAATCAGAATTAACTTAGATTAGCGAACTAACAACTTATATTTCTTCTTGATTCCCAACATTCTAACAGAGCACCTTAAACAGTGCTCCGGCGAATTCAAACTGCTGTGTCCAGATGCAGCATCCAAAACAAACTGGAAAACACTTTTTACTTTTGTTCATTATTTCAAAAATAATAAATTAAGAGTACCAAAGAAAGAACTTAATAATATCATTGTCGAAAAATTTTAAATTTTGGTCTCAAAAAACCAAAGTGATAGAAAATTTCTCAAATTTGGGGTGGGAAGTTCTGTAATGTCTACTGTTTTTAATTTTTTTCAATTAATCAGAAAATTGTTGTATACATACATACATATGTATGTATTAGTTTTTAGACTATTCGCATGTTTCTTGGCATCCAAAAATTTTATATGAAACTTTTCAAAAATATAGTCTACTGATGAATAAAATGTATGTACGAGTATATAGACTAGCTAAAAACCCTTAACAAACAAAAGTTTTTGAAAAGTATATTTTAACTTCATAGAACAATGTGCCCCCTAATGTAAGTGTGTATAGTATAAAGTACATATATCTTTTAAATTTATTAATCGAGATTGACTCGATATCTTCTTTCAAAGATTTTCAAAAACTTTTGTTTGTTAAGGGTTTTATATTTGCATTTCATTGGTGCTAATGCCAAATCATCAGTAAACCTTAAACCATATTTATACAAAAACTTTTAAAAAACTAATGAAAATTTCAAAAATATGGTTTAAGGTCTACTGATGATTTAGAATTAGCACCAATGAAATGCATGTATATAGACTAGCTAAAAAACCCTCAACAAACAAAAGTTTTGAAAATCTGTGTATAGTATATACAGTGGACGTCCAATAGTACGAATTACATACACACATATATAATGTCAGGCCTTTTTTAATGTGGGAAAATTCTTACAACTGGGCCAACGTTTCTTCCTCATTTTATGTAAAATGAAACATATCCAGATAGTTTGATTAGATTTGATTTTAACTGGTTACTCCCTCCTGGAATATGCAATTTTCTTTGGCATAAAAACCACTCGTATCGGGCATCTTCCATTTTTAAAATTTTGTAATTGCTATTCTGCAGTGGGTTCTTAGCGCAACTGTTGCAGCTAAAAGCTGCACTCTCTTTTTTTTCTAGTGCAAATGATTGACTTAGATAATCCATACTTGCTACAAATTTCATATAGAAATTTCCCACTTTCCACTGTCTTCTTTAAATTTTAACTTATTCTCTTTGACTTCTTTTGCTTTAAACGTAAGACTATTAAATTTCGTAGCAACTATATATAAATTTGGCAGTAGGCCGAAGAAAAAAAAAAACAAAAAAAAAACTCAAACAAATAATGTAAACCAAAATATATAAAAATACTGTTATTCGTGTTATTAAGTAGTAAAAAAAAGTTGTATTCGTACTACAGAATTGCCAATGCAAAAAAATTGCCTATTGGAAAATCATGGAAACGAAAGTGCATACTATGATGTCCACTGTACATAAGTATCTATATCGCTCCTTTATTGCAACGTAGTCATATCTAAAAAAAACTCGTTCGTCAGAAAACGAGTTTAAACTCTAAAGTTTTTAATTTACACACACATCAACGGAAAAATAAAAAGTATTCACTCCTCAACAGGTGAATAAACAAGATATGTATTTGTATAAATTTTTTACACAAAATGAAGAGAGATAAATAAGACAAATATTTCTGCATTCTTAACTCAAAAATCACTCTGCAATAAAGGAGCGATATGAACTTAAGTAAAATGCATATAACTAAAATTTAAATAAATTTATGAATCCAAAATTAACCAAACGCTATTTTCAGCTGGAGCATGCTGGCAGACGTTGCTAGACAATGGTAAATGCAACGAAATATTCTCCTTAAACATTAGCAAGGATGAATGTTGTGGCGCCAATCAAGAGTTCGCCTACACCGAGCGTGAACCAACTAATGTTGAGTATTTTTTTGCGACTGCGATTGGAGGCGGAATGGAATGTTCGCCATGCTTAGGTAGTTACACTAAAAAGATAAAACTATAATTTTTATTTTTAATATTAAAACACTCAGCTTCTGATTTTCAATTGGTTGAAAAAACTGCTTATACTAAAGAATTATTAATTCCAAGTAGAATCTTTGTTTTACGCTCTTGATTCATTTTCCAGAAAGTTGTTTGAATGTGATATGTGGACCAAATAAGAAATGCCTCAAGCGAAAGAAAATACCGAAATGTGTCTGCGCCCCCGAATGCGGTGCTGCCAGAAGGAAACGTAAGCAAAGAGAGCATTCCATGCAACAGGAACAAAAAATACTTCCAAAAACACATCACTACACTTCACATTTGGTAAGCAGTCATGTTAAGGAAGATAATAATGAAGATGATAACGACTCTTATTTTCAAAATGAGCCCTCCTCAAATGCCTTTAAAATTAAGACAGAAAAATCACAACAATCACGCGATACACGTAGTTTAAGTAGTGAAATTACAAATGTTAATTTAGGTTTAGATAATCGCAAAGATGTGATAACAAGTAGTGGCTTAACGTCACCAGGGGAACGACATCATTGGAAAGAACACAACCAAAACCAAAGAAATTTAATACACATCCATACGCATCATTCACATGAACATAGGCAACAGCAACAATTTAACAATCAACCAAACCATAAAAACCAGAAGCCAAAAGGCAGTCGAAGACTTTTAATAACCTCCAATGTTGAACATACGGAAAAGCCCACCACTAGACGATTACAAATCTTTAGTAATGTAAGAACAACACAAGCTAGACGGCGAAATAACAACAGTAACACGAACAAATACAGTAAGCATGGGGACTCTGATCTATCAGACTATTATGAAGGATACGACGAAGACTACAACGATGCGGAAGACGATGCCAAAAGCAGCAACATTCACATTGGCAATAGCAATAAAAACAGCCGCAACGAGGATTCAAAAAGATTTTTAAACCAGTCTTCGTCTAGACATAAACTCAAAACTAATATAAAATCAAATAATAACAAAAACAGAAATAAAAACCAACAACATTTACAAACAACCAAAATTCGAGAAAATTCTAATAAAAACTATACCCGCGTTATTCGTCCACAACAGAATGGACGTCATGTTGAGAATAATCCACATCATCATAATCACAATCATCACCAACACCATCGCCACCAGCAGCATCAACAACAAAAAGAAGAAAAACATCACATTAGCAACCATCGACAGCAAAGTCAAAATCATGGTAGACACAAACACTACAACAGCGACAAACAACAGACAATTGTATTAAAGAAGCAAAATGATAATAAGGATTACAACATCGCAACCACCATCACTAATACGCATATTGCCGTTGTTAATACCGCAAGTACAAAAATTACAGCTAAACACGACAATATATCTAATAATGATACGTATGGAAGTGCAATTGATGCATCCCATTCTATTTTGCTCCAGACAGGAATAGTTAAAATAGCAACAACGCCGACACCGTTGAATTTATCATCATCATCATCAGCAGCAGCAACAACAACTACAACTACAAACTCATCCTCACAAGGCTCACAATCGCTAATGTTGTTGTTCTCGTCGTCTACAACATACACCTCTTCTTCGACCATTCTTTTAAATTCCACAATATCTGTAGACAATGGTGCAGCTGCCGACGATCATTACCATAGCCATTTACCAAATCACGGAAGTATACTAGCTACGTCATCCTCATTATCAGCAGCTTCATTTTCATCTTTGCCATCAACTTCCCCGACTCCATCAACTACGCCTTCATCAGATTTGCAAATATCTGCAGTATCAGCACATTCCTCATCGGAACCATCAGTTGTTACAACAATGTCTGCTATAAGCGAAGGTGTTTTACTTCATGATCATTACCATAATACTGAAATACAAGAGAATTCAACTCACAGCAATAAAAACAACAATGATGATATTATTTCTACATTGCAATCGAATTTGCATAATAATCATCAGCAAGACCAACAGCATCAGACACAGCCACAATCAAAACATCATTACCAGACACCATTGTTCGATGGCATTTCAGAACAATTTGATTTGATTGGATTAACAAATAATAAACAGCAACAACGGGTAACGGTAAGTTTCTGCTTGTAAACAAAAAAAGCACAGTAAAATTGTCAGTATCTATAAAGTTGATATACATAAATAGTGTATACAGTGTTACCAATAAAAAATTTCTAAATTACACAACAAAGGCTTAAAAATTGAACATCTGAAGTTATATTACACATGTATTTTTTATAATTATTTAAACGTACGTAAGTATGTATGTATACATTTATATACTTCATACAACTCCAACTAGTAAATTGAGGAGAATATTTACATATTTCCATTTATGTATGCATTTCTTGACCAGGTTCAGAGTTTCATTTCCATTCAATCGTAAAAAATACTCAATTGTTCCCAATTCCTAAAGCCCCTATTATCAGTCTCAACTAAATTGATAACTGAGTTGTTGTTGTCAAATTCTTGTCATTGGTTGCAACTCAACTTTCAATCAGCTGTTTATTCACTTAGTTGTCTTCCTTAAGTTGTTACCCGTATTAAGATTTACAAGCAATATTGTAACGTGCGCCAATATAGCGTCGACGAAATAGCGTCGATTATGGGAATTCAAAAACCGGGGAAAAATTCGGGGGAAGTGAATGGGAATTTCATTTGGTGGAAAATATCTGGTCAGACACAATAGTTGCTGGCAGTTTTCTCAGGAACTGGCCACACGATTGGCTCATTTTGTAGCTTAAGGTAACTGCTTTCATAATTAGTGGGCCTCACTCCTTGAGAAAATCTGTGGTGGCCACAATAAGCCAGCAACTATTGTATCTGACCACATATTTTCCACCAAATGAAATTCCTATAAATATCCCCGAATTTTTCCCCGGTTTTTGAATTCCTATAATCGTTGCTATTTCGTCGACGCTGTCTAGGCGGACGTAAACTTGTTTGAGCTGTCAATGCGACAAATGTTTTTGTTCTTTAATTTCATTTAATTTTTTTCCAACTTTATTTATCGTCTAATTATACATTATTGTATTTTTGCTGTTTCTAATTTTCATACAAAAGTGTGTTATAATTATACGTTTGAATTTTATGTTTTATAAATAGTTGTATAGAGGCCAGTTATGGAAAAATTCTATTTGTTAGATTAATTTGTAAAAATCTTTTAAATATGTGATAAGGAAACCCGTAATATACATACATACATTCTTCTTAATGATAAATATATACTTGATTCATTTCAATTTAATTTTCAAACCATTTTAATCAAAATTGTTTGTCGTGATAAAGTTATTAATTATTTCGCGTAAAATTAGAATTCCCATAGGTATGTATGTATGTATGTATCTGGTTTAATTTCATGGTATCAACTAAATTGAGAGTCGACTATTATGGAAAAAGAATATTTTACTGAAAACAAAAATTAAGAAGTAAAAAATGTAGTTTACTCACAAAGAATTGACTACATTGAATTGGCATTTAACGATACAACAAATTTGTCTGTTTAGAAGCACATAAACAAATAACGTACATATTTTTTTAAACGATAAGCCATACAACTGTGCTTGTGAATTGAGCAAATGTTTCTATATTTTAAATTATAACTTGTTTTCTTATTTTGTATGTCATCAGTTTTTAAAATAATTCTTTCTCAACTTACAAAAAGTGCAATTAATTAATGAGCGATTAAATAGGATTATGAATATGATTATTTCGAAATAATAAGTGACCTATTTAAAATTACAGTTTTAAATGTAAATGAACTTGAAGAAATTTATCAATGTTGTCATTATAAGATTTATGTATATGACACTACTCCCTCTTTTTCATTGAAATTCTCCTGAATTCTATTATATAATTTTATTTTAATATGCTTATGTTTTCTTAATGCACGAAAAATATACTAAGTAATACAATTATAATTATATTACAACCATACGTAACTTTACTATGGTATTTTAATTCTTTAATATTGTTTTGATATTCTTTTTCAATCTTTTTAAAAGATAGTTTATGAGTAAAGTTTTGTGCTGGTTTTTGCATTTTGATTTACATGTGTTTCTTTTTCAATAATACTAATCCTTAATTATGATCGAACAGTTGTTAAAATTGATTAAATAATTTCCATTTAGAGCTGTTTTATCGGTATTACAAGTTTGCTTAACACTAACATTTAATGAGAGTATTATTATTATTATTGTATCAATATCCAGTTGTAATATTTCTAAATCATTATTATTTATCATTTCACACGTACTTATTTTTAAGTAGACAATGCTTGTTTAATGTTAAAACTTTTAATTGGTTACAAATTTCTTGGGTATTTTCACTCCAAAAATTAGATATGAATTATTAACATATGCCGTTCACAATTGAATATATTTTAGTTTATTGTAATCTATTTCGTATTTTTTGATTTCATTGCTAGTCCAAATACTTGGGTGTACGATCCCATATTTTCCAGATACTACATTATCTTGTAAGTGCTCTATCATATTTTTTAGTAATTGTATATTAGTAAAGTATTCTAAATATACATATGTATATTAGTGGTGGCAAATTCTACTATCTTTATTACTCAATAATATTCAATACTTTTCATTTGGGTACTCAATACTACTCGATACTTTTAACGGTTTTTATCTGCAAATTGAAGTAGTTTCTTCAAAAATTAAAAATAGATCTTCAACTATTATTGGTTTTGTATGTCGTTTATTATTAAATAAAAAATAAATGTAAAGCTAACTTTCAATTCAACGCTAACGCAAAGAAATAATTTACTTGTTCTCCAAAAAAAAAATATTTAGTTTTGATTTGATTAAAGAATTGAAAATATTTACATATGCATGAGCATACATATATGTATGCCTGCATGTGTATGTACATATGTATGTATATAAAAATTAAAATATACCGGTATGTTCTACATTCCACTTTAATGTGGAATTCAATTGAAATCACTTCAGTTTAACAGCCAGGCCCACGATGATTTTCGTTTTCGAGTTGTCGCATACCTAACGAAAAACAGCTGATTTGCGGCCCACTAACAACATTTATCTCGACAAGTCGACAAGAAAACGATAACGTAAAACTCTACATACAAATAACACACACACATACACGTAAGGCTAAGCGAACGATAAGTAGATAGATAGTGGGCCTCACAGACGAAAAAAAGTGAGTGACTGAGACGACTACTCGAACGAGTCGAAAGCAGTTAGTGGGCCTGGCTGTAAATTTTTTACGTTCTTTACGTCTTTTTTTTACGTTTGAATTTCAATATTCAATACAAATAATCTCTACTTTTCTAAAACATCCAAAATAAAAGGTTTGCTTTTCATTTTTCAATTTCAATACTTTTGTAGAACATCAGGCAGAATAATTACATCGTACATTTAAAATGTAATTTATCACATGTGGTTGTAATAAGTAATAAGTCTTAATAATTTGTACATTAGTTATTTATACCCATTGTCAAGAGGTATATTTAGTTACTTATGTATTTATAAATACATACATAAATCACTAAAATGTAAAAATAGTAGCTTTTCAACATTGTCACTTTTTAGTGAATTACGTTTTTCTGCCAATATCTGACCAGCTTTAGAAAATACTCTTTCACTTGGTACAGACGTTGCAACAATGGACAAATATTTTTTTGCAATTTTGGCTAAGCAAGGATATTTCTTCTCTCTGGCTTTCCACCAATCTAGAGGACACTTTTTTCTTTCCAGTGTACCTTCGTTCATGTACTGTTCCATTTCAGTGAATGATTTAGTTGAAGAATTATTACATTTTGAGTTGTCAAATTCTTTCCAAGTTGATGTTTCATTAAAATTCCCATCTAATAAAACATCTATAACGACTTCGTTATTTGTGGTAAAATTTTCCATGAGCATATTGATTTTTTGTTTACACATGTTAAGCGCATTTACATCACTAAAAGATTTTACCTTAAATTGTACCCTGACATATGAAAACGACGTTTTATATTCGCGGAAAGTGTCGCTAACAGTTTACAGCATTCCTCTTTGTTTTCGAGACTTCCCTTCTTTAACAAAAATGACTGGAACCCATGGATTAAGACAAGCACTTTTGAAATTGTTATACATATATGTATGTATGTATGTTTCGCCACTCATGTCGGCAGTGATTTCGTTAAAAGGTTGTGAAATAGCTATTATTTCCTTAATAATGTTCCACCCTTCCAAAGAAAAAAGCTGAACAGGATTATGTAAAATTGCTACCGTTGCTTGTAATGGTTCCTGGTTTTCAACAATTCTTTCTAACACCTTCAAAGTGGAGTTCCGCCTAATTGGCATGGAATTGATCATTTTTAAGTTACCTTTTCCCATTTGTTTTTGCATTTCTTTTAATTTATTGCAGGCTTTTGTACTGCGATTAAAATATTCTACAACAGATTTGCATTGAATAATTATTTCGTTAATTCCACTTGTTTTCAAAGCTCCATTACCAACAAATGAAGAGTGTGTGCTAGACAGAGCAAATGAGACCAACCCGTCTTTTTGATAGCTGCTACAATGTTGGCAGCACTATCTGATAAAACGCACGCAATTTTTGAATCTAGCATCTATTCCTGCAATACTGCACAAATATCTTCTTTAAGGTTTTCTGCTGTTTTTAAATACTGATTTTTTGTTCCAATCATTACTAATGAAATGCCCCGTTAATGATATGTATGACTCATTTGCAATGGAAGTCCATCCATTTGTCGTGATACATACTAGTATGTTATCGATGTTTTTTAAAGAAGTTTTCATTTCCACTAAATGATAGTCGTACGCTTTTGGCATTAACGATTTTGAGACTGTGTTCCGAGAGGGCAATTTATAGCTTGAATTAAGTGCTGCTGTATATTCTTGAAAGCCTATGTTTTCAACAATTGACAGGGTCTTTTGTTATCATTTTTAACAGACACTGATTTATTTTCTGTTCCATTTGTTTTGATATTTTTCACGTTTTCATCTTCTGAAAAGAGTTGATTTAATGGACATAAAAACGTCTCAACTAAGAAGTAATTGCAAGAAAACTTACCTTCATCAGATGTATCTTTCAAATTATTAATTTTTTTATATGTATGTGAGTGGAATTGTTGGGTGTTGCGAGCATAAATGCTTTTGCAGATTTGAGGATCCTCTACCTAAGAAGAACATTAAGATGCAAATATGTAGATGCATACATATATTCTTAATAAAAGATACAATTTACCTTTTTAAGATATAACTTTATTACAGATTTTGCCTTTAGCATATTGGTCAGTGATTTTATCATAATGACGCCAGACATCACTTCTTCTCTATGACATTTTATTTTTTCAAAATTTTTTTAACAAAATATACATATGTATATATGTAAGTATTTTAATGTTTGTTCTGTTTTAGTATTTTTTAATGGTTGTTTTTATGGATCTGTGGAATCGATACGAGTATGATTAGCATCGTCCCTTGTTGGATTTCATTGGGTGAATGTTTAATACTTGAATGATAGCAGTCGTTATAATTTCTGATTGTTCTCTGTATTATCCGTTTTATCGAAAACTCTTTATTCATTTTGTACTTAATTCTGAATTTTTCTGCAATGGCACTGTGTTCAATGTCGGCATTACCCGTATGACTATTAGGTTTAGTCAAGTGGAACTCAATATTTTCGTTATTTAAAAAATTCCGTGATACGTATAGCCTTGAATTCGTTATCTGCTACTATCTTTTGAGGTTTTCTAACTTTGGCAAAATTATATTCTAACTGTTCTATGGTTGTTGTATGATTCCTATCATTTAAGGGATAAGCTGCTCCGAATCTGGAGAATTTGTCAATTTCTGTGTTTTAAATTTTTATTCGCACTTTTTCCCAAAATTAATATTTTACTTATTCAGTAAAACATTTACCATTTTGTTAAAAACAAATTGCAATTGATTATTGAGGGGTATAGCTTGTTCCTATGCGCATTTCACTGTTGCTAATGCAGATCATCAGGGAACTTTACCCAAATATTTCTTAGAACAACTGGAGATATTATATTAAACCTTCATTAAAACAAATGAAAAGTTTAAACAATATCAAAGTTGTAACAAGAACTCAATAATCAACCAATTGTTTTTGTTTTCTTACTTTACCATTCCTACCTAGGCTGACTTTTTTCAACTCTAATTGTAGTTGTAAGAGGTTTGTAGAAAATGTCAAAACAACAACTGCTATACATTTGTATAGAGTGATGTCAAACAAAATTTTGCGACTTTCTGTTAATAAGTGGACTGCTTTAATTGTATAAGTATCTATGTGAATTATTTGGTTTTTTCAAGCTGGTGTTTCTGTAATCAAGAGTTTAGGTTTTATCGGTAGTCTGTCATATATTACTTTCTGACATTCATCGCACTGATTGATTACAATTTGAGTTATTTCCATTAGCTTCGGATAATATATTTTGTTTTTAATTTGATTATAAGTTTCCATGATTCCAGAGTGGATGCTCTCTCTAACATGGCACAGAGATATCTGCTTTACTGTCAGCACTTCTGTCTGTGCATTTATAGTGCATTTAGTGAAGTTTATTAGTTTATCATTAGAATACATTGCAATTAATTTTTCTTGAACAAGATTGTTAATTTCTTTCTCTCCCATCCTTTCGAAATCATTTTCTGAAATAAATATTATTTTTAATTCTTGAATTTTATTATTCGTTATTATAATTTGTTTTCTACATTTATTTACTATCTCCTCTTTAATAAAGGAATGTTCTAGATTTTCTTCAGCTGAGTGCACAGTTGCCATAGATGTATTATCATCCTCCAAGTTATTTATTACACTTATGTCCTTTTCGTTATCTTCCGGTCTTTTATTATCATTTGTTTTTTCTATTCTACTTAGGAAGTCTGCTACCCGAGTTGCTTTTCCTTTAATATAGTCAATTTCAAAGTCGTATTCACCTAGTTTTAGTGATATGTCTTTTCCATTGTATTTAGAATTTAAAAATTTGATTGGTTGGTGACCTGTTAGAATTTTAAATTTTCTTCCATACAGATATGGATTCAAATAGTTTACGCTTCATAATATTGCTAAGAATTCTTTGTCCGTTGATGAATAGTTTCTATCGTGATTATTCAGAGTTCGGGATGCGCAGCAAACTGGATGCGATTCTTGTAAAAGAACAGCATCAATTGCATAATTTAATGCATCAGTGGTTACCGTAAATTTTTTATCAAATCTAGGATGAAAACTTATTAATAATTTAAATTTTTCGAAAGCTTTGGGTGTTTGTCATTAATCTGATTCCTCTCTTTAGAAATTTTGATATGGGTTGTGCCATTTTAGCATAATCTTTAACTAATTTCCTTTAATAGCCGGTAAGTCCGAGAAAACGTTTGATTTATTCTGTTCTTGGTAATGCTAGTTCTTGGATTACTTTTATTTTGTTTGAGTTGGGATTTATTCCTTTCTTTGTTAACATGTTTCCCAAAAACTCAGTTTCCTTTTTCATAAAATTTCTCTTGTCTATCTGAATTTTTAAATAAGCTTTTTTGAAAACTCTGAATATGTCTGTTATTGCTTTTACATGCTCCGTTAAAGAGGTAAAGAAAATCAAAATGCCGTCTAGGTAACAACACATGTTTTATTAATGAAGTTGCGTAATGTTTCGTTCATGAGTCTTTGGAATGTCGCTGGAGCAACTTTTAGTCCAAACGGTATTGTTATAAACTCATACAGTAAGTGGATTAACAAAAGCTGTCTTTTCCATATTTTTCTTGTATTTAAAATTGATGATATCCGTTCGGAAGATCTAGGATTGTAAAGTATGGCGCATAGCGAAAGCAACTTTTTCTAACTACACACTGTTCTTCCATTTCTGCAATTTGTAGTCTTACTTCTGCTTCGAGTTTTGGGGGATACCTGTATAATTTAGCATTTATCTGTTTGTCCGTCGCACAGTGGCTGAAAATCGTTTTTCATTGGCCAAAAGTCTAATTTTTTTTGTCACCGATTTTTAAAACTTTTACGCCCTTTTGCAGCTAATATATCCAGATTAAGGTAGCCAAATAATTAGCTTAAACTATTGATAATTGTGAGCGTGGCATGCTGTCAAACTCAACGGTTTTTTTTAATTTCAGAAAAAGGTGTTTTTCTTTTGTTTTTTATAAAAAATAAATGGTTACTACTCGCAAGCTATCATAGATAATGGCCTGCGGTATTTTTTATAATGTTGGTAGGATTATAGTCTTTAGTTGTTGTAAGTGGTCAGAGCTCTAGCGTTTAATATTAGGGGCGTTACGGAATATTTATGAAACTGCTATATTTTTCTCAAATTTAAATTTTAGTGGAATAGAACTTCTAGGGAACAAAGGGGACCAAGAAATGTATACCACCCGGAGAAAGGTGAAAGTGTCCTCTTTACCGCTATATATACTTTTGCACCCGTGACGAGCCGTGTGTAGAACACTTTTTTCATTTTAATGAAATTACTCCAGAGTACTCTTATACAATGGTGTATATAATACCTGCGAAAGGGTTTAATGGCTTTGTTTTGATCAGCCAAAAATTGGTAATAAAATTATCACAATAGGTTCTACAGCAAACATATGATATCTTTCTAAATTTACCTGTTATCAAATGTTAGGGTCAACCAAAGTCATAAGCAATTTTATAACAATAATCGGGACATTAAACCACTAAAGATAAAAAACAACCCCATATGGGCGAGATACTAATCAGTTTTACCTGATACTAAAGTCTGGATAACATGTGCAGTTTTGTTCAATTTAAGCACTACCTGCTATGAAATTAAAGATCAATGTGTGAATAACATGTGTCTAGATGTAGGAAATAACATGTAGGAAATGCGTTAAAGAAATATGGGAACAGAAAGTTAATTCTTTTTTGTAAATGGGAATGTGATAGTTCTTCGGGACAAAATCAATACAAACAAGCTGTATGTGAAAATATTTCGGACTCAGATATGTTCATGGTATCATTTGTACCATTGCGATTGAAAAAGATTTTAGAAGATTCAGAGCTTTCGACTAGAACTACGCAAACAATGGATATTTGGAAAAATGAGACACCATCTTCTACGAAATACTGCAGGCCAATCAAATTTGAATTCAAAAAAGAAACTCATGATGTAATTAACAAAGAAGTTTGTGATATCAAGGCCCAAATTGCAACACTACAGCCATTACAATTACAGTTAGATGGGCAGCAAGGAGATTATGCTAAGGAAATTGCAAAAATATATACAACCAACTACCCGTGAAGAAATATGTCTGCAACAGTTCACAAAATCCTTTATCATGGAGAAGATGTCATTAAATATCATTTGGTGCCACTTGGAGATCTATCAGAGGAGGCTCAGGAAAAAAGCAACAAGGATTACAGATTTTATAGAGACCACAATACTAGAAAAATTTCACGAAATTCAACAAATGAAGATCTGTTTAATATATTATTGGCAACGTCAGATCCGTTTATCTCCAGTGTTCGAAATCAATGGAAAGTGGAACATCGGGATTTAGATGAAGAAGCCAAAAAACTACTAAAGAACAGAGATAGCACAGAACAAAATATGGAATATTTGCAATCAATATTTGAGTCAAATGAATAATAATTATAATTGCCTTTCATTGTTATTTAAGTACGAAAAACATAATATTAGTAAAAAATAATAATAAACAGAACCTACCATTGTTGCAAATGCTATTAAAATTTATTGCAGTTTTTATTTTTAAAATGTTTTTAAAATTATCAAATTTGACAGCAAAAAATAATAAATTTTTCTGTAGTAATAGTAATATTTTTAGATAATATTATTAACGTTTTTTTTAAGTGTAACTATTCTTTGAGTGTAAACAAATTTGCAAATTTGACAGCAAAAAATTTTCAATTTTTCTGTAATAGCAAAATCTCCAGTTGATTGTACTATTTTTTCAGTGTAAAATTTTTTTTAAGTGTAACATTAAAAAAATTCCATTATTACAAAAAAAATTTATAATTATTATTAATTTCCAAATATTCAATTTTTTAATAAATAAAAAAATAATAAACCCGTATTTCACTCTAAAAGTTAAAAAAATTCAAAAGTTCAACTTTGACCTAGAATTCCTTAAAAAGTCCTCAATCAATTTTAATGAAATTTAAACTGAGCCAAGGTGAACTAAATATCTGAAAAATCGTTTTTCATTGGCCAAAACTCTGTAACTTTTGAACCGATCAAAATATTGAAGTAATTTTTGTTTTATTGGATAGATATTTAGTTCAGCTTGACTCAGTTTAAATTTTATTAAAATTGATTGAGGACTTTTTAAGGAATTCTAGGTCAAAGTTGAACTTTTGAATTTTTTTTAACTTTTTGAGTGAAATATGGAATTATTATTTTTTTATTTATTAAAAAAATTGAATATTTGGAAATTAATAATAATTATAAATAATTTTTGTAATAATGGAATTTTTTTTATGTTACACTTAAAAAAAATTTTACACTGAAAAAAATAGTAAAATCAACTGGAGATTTTGCTATTACAGAAAAATTAAAAATTTTTTGCTGACAAATTTGCAAATTTGTTTACACTCAAAGAATAGTTACACTTAAAAAAAACGTTAATAATATTATCTAAAAATATTACTATTACTACAGAAAAATTTATTATTTTTTGCTGTCAAATTTGATAATTTTAAAAACATTTTAAAATAAAAACTGCAATAAATTTTAATAGCATTTGTAACAATGGTAGGTTCGTTTATTATTATTTTTTACTAATACTATGTTTTTCGTACTTAAATAACAATGAAAGGCAATTATAATTATTATTCATTTGACTCAAATATTGATTGCAAATATTCCATATTTTGTTCTGTGCTATCTCTGTTCTTTAGTAGTTTTTTGGCTTCTTCATCTAAATCCCGATGTTCCACTTTCCATTGATTTCGAATACTGGAGATAAACGGATCTGACGTTGCCAATAATATATTAAATAGATCTTCATTTGTTGAATTTCTTGAAATTTTTCTAGTATTGTGCTCTCTATAAAATCTGTAATCCTTGTTCCTTTTTTCCTGAGCCTCCTCTGATAGATCTCCAAGTGGCACCAAATGATATTTAATGACATCTTCTCCATGATAAAGGATTTTGTGAACTGTTGCAGACATATTTCTCCATGGGTAGTTGGTTGTATATATTTTTGCAGTTTCCTTTGCATAATCTCCAAATTTTCTAGAGTCAATTTCTTCATTGCACGCAAGTACTTCTAGGATTATTTTAAATCTGAAAATGAGGTTTAAATCCACTCCTGTTATTTCAGATGCTGTTTCTGGATCTGAAAAGAATCTTCTTGCGGTATTGCCATCATTTGTATTGCCTGACCCTTGTTTTGGCTGATCTATAATCAATCCAAATTTGCGATATTCATCTTGAACATGTTTCGTTTTTGAACTTCTTAACTCTTTGTTGGTTTCGTTGTTTCTTATTGATCCTGAAGACCCGAAATCCAAATCATAACTGATTTTTAGTATGTGTTCCATAAGTCGTATTCTTGCATGTAGTGGTGATAATCCAAATTCATATGCATCTTTATTATTTAATGATTTTGTCGGGACCTGGTTTAATTGGGTTGATGTTGCTTGGCATATAATGCAGCTGGATGCAGCCTTCGTGTTAGTCAAAGCCTGACCTACTTTTCCATCTATCATTGTCAGCACTAATTGGTAGCTTACTTCAATTTGCTGCCCATCCAACTGTAATTGTAATGGCTGTAGTGTTGCAATTTGGGTCTTGATATCACTAACTTCTTTGTTAATGGCATCATAAGTTTCTTTTTTGAATTCAAATTTGATTGGCCTGCAGTATTTCGTAGAAGATGGTGTCTCATTTTTCCAAATATTCATTGTTTGCGTTGTACTAGTCGAAGGTTCTGAATCTTCCAAAATCTTTTTCAATCGCAATGGTACAAATGATACCATGAACATATCTGAGTCCGAAATATTTTCACATACAACTTGTTTGTATTGTTTTTGTCCCGAAGAACCATCACATCCCCATTTACAAAAAAGAATTAACTTAGTGTTTCCATATTTCTTTAACTCATTTCCTGTTATTGATTGTAGCAAGCGTTCGGCTGTGTGATCAAGTAGAGATTGTAGTTGTACCTCTGCCGAAATTGGTGTGATTGTTAAGTGTCCTTTGATGGCAAACAGTCCATTTTAGAAGCGGTTATGTAATGATATGCTGGATACATATTTGAACCTTTTTCAATCGCACGCAGTCTGAGCTTAATATATTGCTGTTTTGTTAATTTCAAATCCAGAAATAATGCTAATGCCTCCTCATTTGTGTACTGTATTACATCACTCGGAGTTGGTATACTTTTAAGAATCCGTTTTGTTCTCACTGGACTAGCTTTAACAACTTTTTCAATGATATCCACTTTTGTTAATTGGTTCTGTGATCGTAATTGATGTAGGAAAGATTCTTTTATATTTGTACAACCAATTGCATCGTTAATATCTTTAAGTTTCCGCCTCTTAGATCTATCGCTGCAGTTGCCCATTAATGATTTGCGTGGTCTTCCACCCTTATCTTGCTTTGCTGTTTCTGCAGCGACAGTAAGTTGGCCTTCTAACCAGGTTGCACTTTTTATATAAAACTTTTGTTTACTGTAGCTAACTTCTTTGTAGCGTTTTTTTAGTGCTTTTACGAAATTAAATAATTGCTCTTGCATTTCGGTGCTACACGAATTTAAGTTTAATTTTATTTTAACGTAGCTAAGAACATCTTCCTGGTTTTTGTTTCTAAAATACTCTTCGGCCAGTTCTTTATAACTGAAGCTCTCCATATTTTTCTGAATATTTTTATTTGCGTTTGTTATGTTTTATCCGTACACTTAGAGGATTAACTTATTACTGAGTAATCCCTTATCGAATCCGTAGTTTTATACATTTTTAGATACATGTTATTCACACATTGATCTTTAATTTCATAGCAGGTAGTGCTTAAATTGCACAAAACTGCACATGTTATCCAGACCTTAATATCAGGTAAAACTGATTAGTATCTCGCCAATATTTGTTGTTGTTGTTGGGTTATTTTTTTTTCTTTAGTGCTTTAATGTCGCGATTATTGTTATAAAATTGTTTATGACTTTGGTTGACCTAACATTTGATAACAGGTAAATTTAGAAAGAGATCATATGTTTACTTTAGAATTTTGTGATAACTTTATGACTTATTTTTGGCTGATCAAAGCAAAGCCATTAAACCCTTTCGCAGGTATTATATTTAATTTTTTTAGTTTTACGTAGTCTAAAGTAAAAAACATAAACTTTTAGGCAAAAAAGTGAAAATTATATACACCATTGTATACGAGTACTTTGGAGTAATTTCATTAAAATGAAAAAAGTGTTCTACAGACGGCTCGTCGCGGGTGCAAAAGTATATATAGCGTTAAAGAGGACACTTTCACCTTTCTCCGGGTGGTATACATTTCTTGTTCCCTTTTGTTCCCTAGAAGTTCTATTCCACTAAAGTTTAAATTTGAGAAAAATATAGTAGTTTCATAAATATTCCGTAACGCCCTTAATATTAAACGCTAGAGCTCTGACCACTTACAAAAACTAAAGACTATAATCCTACCAATATTATAAAAAAGACCGCAGGCCATTATCGATGATAGCTTGCGAGTAGTAACCATTTATTTTTGATAAAAAACAACAGAAAAACACCTTTTTCTCAAATTAGAAAAAACCGTTGAGTTTGACAGCATGCCACGCTCACAATTATCAATAGTTTAACCTAATTTTTTGGCTACCTTAATCTGGATATATTAGCTGCAAAAGGGCGTAAAAATTTTAAAAATCGGTGACAAAAAAAAATTTGAGTTTTGGCCAATGAAAAACGATTTTCAGCCACAGTGCGTCGTTGTAATAATCGTATGATTTATATTCATTGTACTAGTCAGTTTATCTCCTTCTTTTTTGTATTTATTTAGAGTTTTCATGACTTCTTTATATTCTTCAGATGGTTTAACTGTAATCTACTTCAGTCAAAATTGTATCCCTCTAATCTACATTCATTATAAAAGTTGTTGTCTTGTTATTGAAAGAAATACTTCCGACCACTAAATTTATCATTGTATTAATACAGCTCAGTAAATATTCTCTATTATAAAGCTGTATCTTCGTCCGGTTAACTGAGTAGCTTTCCACTTAATTTTTGCATTTTTTTATTAAATTCTTCGGGTGCATCTGAAATTACCTCGAATTCAATAACAACTTTTCCATTTACTTCAATTTCAATTAGTTCTTTTAACGGGAATTTTCCAAAATCTTTTACGTCTATTATGGCTTTATACTCTGTTTTATTTGTGATAATTTAAAATTTAGTAATCGTAGTTTTTTCCGAAAAAAATATTGTCGCAACTTTAGGTTTCATAGAATCTATTATCTTCACCATTTCTTTTAATAATTTCTTCCCTATAATGTTCCATTGATTCCTTTTGGTCTTGCCCAGGCTGAGTCAAGCGATTTTGGCTGACATTTGGCCTGGGGTTTCCTACCTGTGGAATTCTTTAAAACTTGTTTACTTGTATATTATCTATTACCATAGGCTCGGTTCGGTCTTGGCTATCGATATTGTTTGGAATTTGGCCTAGGCTTTCCTTCCTACCTGTGCGGGCCTCTTGCTTGCTGAATTATTTGCATTATCATTATTGTTATAGTTATTGTATCTATTGTGATAATTATTCTGGTTAGTATTATAATTAGCTTGTCCACTATTCTGATAATTTCGATTATAATTATGGTTATTATTTTTATTCAGTTGTTTAGATGTTTTCAGGAAAGTTCCCCTGAATTTTCTAAATTCTTGTCTGATACAACCGTCCTCGTATCTTCTTTTCATTATGTCTATATCCCTTTCTTCATATATTTTATCTAATAATATTCAGTGTGTCATTTCTTTTAATACATTAGTCAGTAAACTATTTACGTTTGACAAATCTACATATTGATCGTCCCGATAGTAAATACTTAACTCATCACTCTTATATATAAGACTTTGTAACTCTATTGCTAATTAACTTACATTATTTACACGTAGCTCGTTGATCTTCCTGTAGATTTGATGGGGTTCAACATCGGGTCTTAACCTTAGTGCGTTCTTTTCTGTTGTCCGATTATCTCATTATATACAACAATTATTACCATGATTTTAGCTTCCCCTTGTATGTTTCGGGTAAAATATTGTTTTGGTGGGTTCCTTCATTAAATCTTCTTCTTTTATAGATGTCTCCAACTCCTGTGAGTACCGGTAAATAACTCACATTTTTAAAGATTCTGTCCAGTTGGTTAGATTGTTGTTGTAGCAGTGAATTTGGCTGATATCATTGCAGCTGTTGTTGTTGCTGCTGTTATTGTTCCATTTATCCTTGTAGCTCTAGATATGCTATACGCAATCGTAATCCAACTGGTTGTCCTTTCTTGCTAACTCCTCCGTTAAGTCTATTGGTTGACTTGTTGGTATTGCTTCTTCCATCATTTTCGTTTAGTCAAATATTTTCTGTCTTTTCGAAGATAGTTTAAACGTTATGAAAATGACTGTTCAGAATTTATAAGGCACTTTATTTATTTAAGTGTATGTCCACCGCCTGTTTACTTTCTTCTTAAGTGCAGGATACTCAGATCTTTTATCACTTTTCACAGTTGCACCATATTAAAGCACACACTACGTTCGAACACTGTATCCTTTGTTTTTTTAAAGGATCCTACCGACTGCGCCGCAAATGTTTTTGTTCTTCGGTTATTCAAAAAAAAACTTTATTTCATTGTTTATCCAACTTTATTTATTTAAAGACTTAATCTTACGAGAAGTGAAATAAGACTTACTTTACAATGTTTCTTTATTTTAAATTATAACTTGCTTTCTTTCACGCTAAAATTGAGAAAAATGTACATACACTTACATTATTCTCAATGTCAAGTCATCAGAACATCGAGGGGACTCGGGAGCATTTCACTACTGAATTGAATGACCTTGGTCCACCCTCCAGAATAGGACCTGAATGACAACAAGTAATATAGGCTTTGACTGAAAACAAAAAATTACTTTTACAGTTTTGGATTCACAGTTCGGATTCAAATTAAAAAAGAAATTGGTATAAAAATAAAACATGGTAAAAGTTATTAAATAAAAATACAATTGAAGTACATAAACAAAGAAAAAAGTCACATATATTTAAATATGTACATATATATGTATAAATCTATATATCAATATATCAGTATTATAGATAACAGAATATCTTTACTTAGACATGATACAGTTATTTTTGTATTATTATTTAATTATATCTATCTATATTATTCAAAAATATACAGGAAGACAATTTTTTTATATTCAAGACATAGAACAATACAAAGAAAATACGTGAAAAATCACTTAAAATAAAGAAATATCTGAAATGAAACCATACTGTAATGTTCAAGAACTTGTTAACTAATTATTTAGATCAGTTTATCAGGAAATACAAAAATAATATTTTATATTTTCATATTTTATATCTTAAAAGTGGCATTCAAGACATTTATTTACCACTTTTGAGTTTTATTTTTAAGAATCTTTTTTTTTAAATTCACTAAAACTTAACATAGATGAATCAACCCCCATGGAACAATGATTTTAACCTCAATTTATAAAATTTATATTTTTGCATTTCCGAAATTTTGAAGGAATTAAAAAAGACGAAAAAGAACACTTCAGCTTAATGTTTTTTATTAATTCTTTAAATTTCGTATTTTTAGCCTAGAAAAACATTTCTTCAGTTCATTGGTGTGACTGTATTACTAAATTTAAAAAAGTGTGACGTTAGCGTTGTCAGTATAATTTGCTTTAATTTTTTCATATTTTTTATAAAAAATGGTTTTGTATGGAAGGAGTAGATATGGGCACGTAATGTTTTTCTTGTTACAGATTCTTCAGTGATTACTCTCCTGTATTTTTATTATATTGTTTTTCTTGTTTTTACATCAAAGCAGAGTTGACACAGCGGTGACAGTATAACATTTAGCTTGAAATTGACTCATATATATAATACTTTATATATTCATATGAACTTTTATGAACATCTATTATTTGTTCGGAATTATCATTTGCATAAATATCACGAGAGTCTAATAATTTCATTAAATCCTCGGAAATTGCGAAATCATTTCAACATATCTGTCACCTGATATGAGCATAGACTGTATAATAAAAAATTAATCATTTTAATTCTAGTACGATTTCTTCCTTTAGTTTTAGATATCTAAACACTAGATTAGCCCATTCTTAAATTTTCGCACCTCCAAGCAAACTGTTGACTCAATATTTGTTCAGTTATAACGTAAAAGTTTTCACCATTAGATTTCAATCAATGTAATTTTGACTTCAGTGCACTACTGACGTTTGTACATTGAATTAATTTTTTGATATATTTCAAAACGATTTTGTGCGTTCAGCAGAAAATAAAAATGTTAAAAAATTTTAGCTCAGGCTAAAGGTAAAACGTAAATTTCGAGGCTAAAAGACTAAATCTAGCCTCAGAAAGGGTAAACTGGCATTACTGATCGCAAGAAATAAATTTGACGGCTACTGAGGAAAGACTGTATGAGCTGATTCATGCTAACTTATGTACTTAATCCCTTTGGGTGTGCTAATGTCACACACGAAGGTAACTCGACTGTGCCACATATTATGCTCTCAAGCACAAGGGAGAAGCAAAAAAATGCAGGCTGAAATACAAAATGAAATTCTCTGAATCCTAAAAAAGCTTGAAAACACATGAATACAAAGCATACTTAAATCCAACATACCTACAGTTCTTACGCTAGGGCAAATTATGCTGCATGCAGAAGGCATACACCGAATCAAGCAGACACACTATACTGTATGCAGAAGTCAAACACACTACACCTACCTTTTTATACCCTTCACCAAAAAATTTGGAAAGGGGATATATAGGTTTGTCATTCCGTATGTAATTTCTTCATTATTCATTTAAGACCCCATAAAGTATATATATTCTGGATCCTTAAAGATAGAGAAGTCGAATGAGCGATGTCCGTCTGTCCGTCTATCCGTCTGTCCGTCTGCTACATTTTGGTGTAGTTAGAATTAAGGATAAAACACAACATAGAGAAATAAATTTTATACCATTCTCTTGGTATTTTTGATAGATTTGTTCGGTTTGAAAATAACAAAACTCGGTCCAATAATTAATGAGATATAGTCAAAAGACTTTTTTTGTTATATTTCCTATCCTGTTGTTTTTTTATGGCCCCAACTGTCCTACGGTCAATTTTATGAAGCAGATCTCTTGTATGGAGTTCTACGAAGGTTTAGACTGAAAATAATTGAAGTCGGTCCATTAACGACTGAAATATGAGGAAAAAAATGGCATTCGAAATAATTTTACGTTTTACTTTTAAATTTTAAAAAAAGTTGTGTGGGGATTCAATCACACAACCTTTTGGTTGATAGTCACGACCGCTTCTTGTACACCACAGAGCAGTTGTATTCTTCATAGTAGTTTACGCGTTTAAGAATATAGTATATCTTATTTATTATAAAATACTAAAATTTCAAATTCTTGATGGAAATTGGTGTGGTTGTTGTAAATCTTCCCTTTTTGTCGCACAGATATCACATACATACATACTGAAATGCGTTCATGGGCACATGTACAGATTGTGTGTATACATGTGTATATTTAAACAATCAAAAGCAATGATTTGTTGTTTTGTTTTTGTTTGTTTCTTTAAACTTATTTTTGTATGTTTATTAGTATGATATTATGCATGCATATTATAGTATTTTTTATAGCTTACATTTTCTTTTCGTATATAAATAACCATAATTATTTTTTATATTATTTATATTAACGAAATGTAATGGATCGTCAAGACTCTATGTGGGTGATTCCACGAAAGTTGACCCCTTGCAAGCAAAAAATAAAATTATCAACTTTGACCCATTTTAGCTCTTTTGTTATAGAAAATATACGTATCCATTACATCCTGGGGTGTATGATTTTTTTTTTTTGTAAAAAAATCTACTTTAACTTGGTGCATCATACACTTTTTCCCCCTTTATACTGAGTCTTTTTTTAAATCACTTGACAACACTTTTATAACGGTAGTTAGCAATCAAAACAATTACCAGCTGACAGTTGTTACTTTTGTCTACGTTCAGCAGAAAATTTGCACGTGTAGCTTTCAAATTATAATTTTGAGAAATTTTTCAAAATCACTAATTTGTGTCACGACCGTGACCACGCAAATAAAAAAAGTTTAAATTTTGTGAAAACTGTTAAAGCTATAAAAAAACACAGTTGCTAAGGGTGACAAGGTAAGTAAGTTAAAGAGTTTCATGTAGCAAAATAAGCGCTCGGAAGTCATTTCAATTTTTTTTTAATTTATTGAGAATGTCACGACCGTTACCTTATTGAAAATGGTGTTCAACTTTTTCTTACTAACTATAGCTTAACAAACCATGGACTCCCAAAGCAAGATGCAAAGATATCGGAAGAGATTGAAGGAAGATCCAGTAAAATACAAAGCTCATTTGAAAAAAGAAAGAGAAAGAAATAAAAAACGGCGGCTGGCTGCAAAAGAGTCATTGAGTGAAGAAATGCTTGCTCACAATCGGAATACTGATCGCGAACGTCAAAGGAAGTGTCGTGAAAAAAAGAACATAGGGAAGGAGAAAGTTGTTGAAGCTGCAGCCTCATCATCAAATATAGGAAGCTTTAAGTCCGATCGTTCACTTAAAAAGGCAGTAACAAAAGTTAAGGTCAAACTACCGAGCAGCCCCTCGAAGAAAATTGCAGTTGTGAAGAGACTTGCTTCTGAGGTAGTTGGTCCTGAAATGGATTTGATTTTCACCAAGCGACGTAGCGGAAAAATTAATCGCCTATCTGATGCCGAGTTAGAAAAAGTCAAAAACTTCTTTTTGAGGGACGATGTAAGCTACCAAACACCAGGACGAAAGGACACAAAACTAATAAACGGAGTACAAATGCAATTGAAGTATATGGTGATGACGGTTGGAGAATGTTATCAGCTTTTTAAGGAAGAAAATGCACAAATAAAAATTGGGAAGTCTTTGTTTTACGCAAGTCGGCCAAAACATGTACGCCTCAATTCACAAACTCCATCAAACATGTGCGTCTGTATTTACCACGCCAACTTTGAATTTTTGCTTAAATCAGTTTCTGAAGTGGTCTCTACAGTGCCTAAATCTGCTAAGGATTTGATGAATGAACTTTGCTGTGACACAACAAATGAGGCTTGCATGACTAGCAGTTGCAAGAACTGCGACACAATTTTTGATATATTGCCATTGAATTATAGTTCAGATGCAACTGTGCGTTGGAAACAATGGACCAAAAATGAACATCATACTCAAATAAGCGAGGAGGAAGGCACTTTTCAAGTTTTACTTCAAACATTCGAAAGCAAACTCCAAAGATTTAAGCAACATTTTTATGTGCACCGAACACAGAGCGATCAATTTCGCGAGGCTAAGGAGCGGATTGAATCAAATGAAGCGGTCGTTCAGATAGATTTCGCTGAAAATTTCACGTTGATTTCGCAGGACGAAGTGCAAAGCGCACACTGGAACCAAGCTCAAGCAACTGTGTTTACAGCCTGTGCTTGGGTGAAAACTGAATTGGCCCTGAAATCATATTCTTATGCAATCATAAGTGATGACTTGACGCACAATAAAGAAAGTGTGTGGTACTTTTTGAAAATGATTGTTGAACACCTCAAAACGAAAACTGAAATTAATACTGCACACGTGTTTTCGGATGGATGTGCTGCTCAATTCAAAAATAGGTTCAATCTATTTAACTTATGTTTTGCAAAGGAAGACTTCGGTGTAAATATGAAATGGTCGTTTTTTGCATCTGGACATGGCAAAGGCGCTGTGGATGGAATTGGAGCCACTATCAAAAGGTCTTTATGGACAGCAATCATGTCTCGCCAAGCTAAAATTAATACTCCAGCAGAAGCTTTCAATTTTTTTGTTCAAAATAAAAAGTTGGATGGAGTGACTGTTTTGTATTGCGATAAGAACCAAATAAAGCAAAATACAGGCTGTTTAAAAAAAAGATGGGAACATCTTAAAGCAATCAAAAACATCCAGAAGATCCACTTTTTTCAAAATGCTGGCTTTAACTGTTTGCTTTGTGGAATAACTGGAGTTTCGGCGCTAAAAATGAGCAGCCTTAAACGTCTGGAGTATAATGATGTATATTCTTCAACTGAAAATTAATAAAAACGAAATCGAGCTTTAAAACATTGCTGCCTTCTCTAAGATAACCATAAACTTCCATGTAATCATTTTGATACTGTTAAATATACGACTACAAAAACAAATCCGTTTTATGTTTTATGCTGTCACGACCGTTACTTTTTTTTGTCACAACCGTTACCTTTTCAAAGTTATTTTTTTTTTATTTGGCTACATCATTTTCACACAAAAGTAGAGTTTTCTTACACAAAACACTGCAAAGAATTTAATAAGAATTTTTATTTAACGCATTCCTTGGAAAATTTTACAATCTGAGTTGCTAAGACCGAACATTCAAAAACAGCTCATTTGTAATGTCACGACCGTTACATTTTCATTGATCTAAAAAAACCTTAAAATGCAGTTTCTATGCAATGATTCTTATTGCTTTTAGGGGTTGAAATTTTATATTTTTAAAATCAACAAATCATTTTGACATTGTATTTCAGGTTAAAGTTTTATTACGAAATTTCGTGTAAACCTGTCACGACCGTTACTATGAAAACACCCATGTACGACTAAATATACTAAATCAATGAAATTGAATTTTCGTTTTGTTTTGAAAATGTATTAATATTTCATTTTTTATGACTATTTGTGATTTCAGAAGAAAGGCAAAATTGATGCTTATATCCTGTGTTATACTTGTATAATTTTAATTAATTTCTATATTCAGGTGCAGAGCATGCCTGCAGTATATCAGAACCCGGTATTATTATTGTATTTGTACAATTTGATATTAAATCTTTTGACAATTAAAATGTTGTTTGGATACTTAGTAACGCATAACAAAGCAGAAAAATCTCTTCCCGACTAGAATTTAATAAGAAATGTTTCTTTCATTCTGTAACATCAGTGAGTTAATCTTCAAAAGCACTTCAATTAATTGCCATTTTTCTATAGAATAAAAACAAACTTTGATGTAAGAATTTAATTTGATATCAAGCTCCAAAATGTAATTAGCAAAGAAGCTAAAAAATTGAAAACCCCGCGAAAATAGCGCATATTCTAAAAATTGCAACTGCAATATTGGAAATTATTTCCAAAATTTATTTAAAAAAAAAACTTAAAAAATATCATTTCCATTGTGAAAATTACACTTTTATTAAAAACTATTTTGTATTTGGAATAAAAATTTAAAATGCATGTGTATTTTGAATATAAGTATTGCAAATACCTACTTTCCACAAATTTATATTTAGCTTCTAGATTGCATTATCCAATTGAATAATTTAATGTGGGCTTAATTAAAATGTATTCTAAGAATAGTTCGCAATTCATCAAATATTTTTCAAACAATCAGTTCCTATCGTACATATCATACATATGAACTTTGGATTTTTAGATCGGAATGTTTGGGGAAAATTTCCAAAAATAGTATGTGCGTACATATTTGTATTTCATTTTTTTTGTGCATATTTTCGTATTTTCCCCAATTCAACATAAATAAAATGATAAGTTAAGATCTTACGAGATAAAAAATTGATTCCTTCATATTTATATAAAATAAACTGGGCTTATATTCATCAAAAACACATAAAAAATCATAGTTTTGCGGAATATCGCATGTCGATAGCACGCACTACGGAATTGGGCGCGGATTAATGGTTAAATATTACGAAAATAAGCCGAATTATGGGTTGGATTTGAGAGCACAATGCTTTCTGTTTGCGACATTATCATAATTTTTCATATTTATATGTATGTCTTACTTAGTAAACGCAGAAGAAGATTTAAATAAAAAATGTTTTTAATTAAATTCATCTGTTTTCTTAGCAGGCTGAATATGAATTACCGAATTCGTATTTTTTAAATCAATTGTGGTTGAAATTCCATTGTGTTTCTATATCAGAAGTATACAGGTTATATTGAACCAAAACGTTTATCGTCTGGTCCAACCGCAATACAGATAAGTAAATGGAAAAGTTAACAAAATGTTAAAAAGACAACTATCAGAATACCACTAGTTTACATACATACGTATATCATACGAGTTTCAAAGAAAAAATAAAATTAAAATTTAAAATATGTTTTTATATTTTATAATTTAAAATTTTTTCTTACACCGTCAAGTTATTTTTATTTTTCGCATTATTATTATATTATATCAAATAAAAACGTCAACAACTTACTGAATTCATGATATAATTATTTTTGATCACTGTAAAAAATCCTATCTGATAACATATTGGATATTTTTGAAAAATAAACCTTTTATCGCTCATAAAATTGGAAAAAACGCAAAAATTAAAAAAAAAAATATTATAAATGAGATTGTGCCTGATTTTTTAAATAAATTGTGGAACAAACTTTTTCAAATAAAAATTAAAACTAATAACAACAACTAAAATGTATCGAAAATTCTAAAAAAAAATAGCATTGCGTTGTGTTCAGGATTCGAAACCGTTCAACCGGGTAAGAAGGTACGGTTTCAAATCCTGATCAACCATTTATTAATTTTTTTTTAATTTTTGATACATTTTAGTTATTTTTATTACTTTTACTTTTTATTAGAAGAAATTCGATCTTTTTTTAAGAATTTTTGATAGCTTTAAATTATTTTCAATGTGAAGATAATATTGGAACATTTTAATCATTAGACTAGCAGATTTATGTAATAGGTGTCGATATTTTTTATCTATTTTGGGAGAATTTCTTCATTATTAAACCTGTTCTTACGTTTCAAATCATTCCTTTGTTTAGTCGAAGACCACTGGCTTATTGATAAAGACGTTGAAACACTTCTTGGATGTGTGAAAAAATATATAAGTGCTAATAAGGGGATGGTAATATTTTTATAATGCACTCTAGGCAAGAAAGTGTTACAAATTTGTTACGAAATTCATAATTTATGGCTGACTTCATAAACGCAGTTTGCAAAGCAACACTAGAATGGCTTGTAAACTCATGCTTCCAGTGTTGCTTTGGAAGCTGTGTTTATGAAATCAGCCTATACTTTGAAATAGAGATTAGAGCCAATAATGCGTGATCGTGATTAATTTTTTGTTTCCATCACGTGGGGGTGCGTCCGTGAGACGGTGAGTGGCAATTTTTTTTGCTTTAATGTAATTTTTTCCTTTTAAATTATTTAAAAAAAAATTTTTTTTCGTATTTCGTGGGCGCGAATTTTCGTGATTGTGACTTCTTTTGTCACTCCATACTATGGTGAAGGGTATATAAGATTCGGCACAGCCGAATATATCTCTCTTACTTGTTTTTAAAAAGAATTATCAATACTTAGTTGATTATTTTTAATGTTAACAAAAGTGAAACGTATTATTACTTTGGACTAATCGAGCGGATTACCCTTCCCCTTTTAAAATTAAAATTTTATTCAATCATTTATTTATGAAAGTATTTCAATTAAAAAATAAAATTTTAATTTTTATGTTAAAGTTTTTAATTGATTTTCGAATAAAAAGAAATAAAATTCAAACTATGATATAGAAAAAATCACCTTAAATCATATATTATACACAATTCCAATAATTCAAAGTGATCACCGCAAAAAGTGGTCGAAGTGATTACTAGAAAAAAATAAAATATAATACCATACAAAAGAAAAAAATTAGATCCAACTATATCAATTTTCATTAAGGAAGAGAATTATTTATTAAGTAAAGTTAATAGAAATTAATATAACTATTTCTTGCAGGAGATAGTTAATTATTCATTTTTTAAAAGACTATAGAATTCAAGTGCGTTCAGCGCTAAAAATAAAATAAGTTCAAGGACTTAATTACAAATTGAACTTTTTTATTCTGCCCTTATAGACCTTAAATTTTTTGGTCGATTTTATCAATCAACTGAACATTATTGTGGTATTTAAGTCCTAACACCATGAAAGGACCTTATAGACAGCTTTACGTTTGTGTTCAGCCTCATTGCGCACTAATTCGAGATCATTTAGGATCGTTTTGGTTGATTTTCTCTCTCATTGGATATCGTTTGCCGTTGTAGTTTAGCATTTTGAATCAGGCAAGCAGCCCTTCGGTGTGCCACTTGCAGTCTAAATTGGACATCTATATTATAGACCGGATCTATACTATTGGTTGTAGTAAAATCTAGCGTGGTTGGTATTTTACCGTAGTCAGATTTATCTGATGATACATAAGATCTGAAATACTCATTAAAAGTTCTGTGAGATCTCTTCATAGTACCGAGTGTCTCTTGATGACAAGGAGTAGAGTTAAATTTCACTAATTTCATCACCTCGCATAGTTCTTTAAGCCTCTGATTCATATATTCTGTACCCATGTCCGTAAATACTTCATTCATCGGATCGTACGTTAAAATAAAATCTTCCATGGTTGCTTTAGCCACACTTCTGGCTGATTTATTAGGTATGGGTATCGCTACTAAATATTTAGTCAAATAACACATTATTGTCACAGCATACTCGTTAAGATGCAGATCAATCAATCGTTCTAGTGTTTTTAGCAGAAAGGATGATAGACTGATTGGTCTAACATCCTTTGCGTTTGTGTGCGTAGTTTTTCCACATTTAGGTATGAAAACCACGGTGCATTTGGTCCATGCTTTCGGAATATATGACCATGCAAGGCATGCCGAGAATATCCGAATAAGCCATGGGACTATTAGGTCTGCATTCCGCTGGAGGTCAGCAGGTATAATGTTATCGGGACCCGCTGATTTATACGGATGAAAGATGTATATGGCCCATGTAATGTTTTCCCTGTTTATGGGAAATGTGGCTAGCGTATGATTGTGAGTGGTTGTCGTGAGTTCTCCTGTAAACGGAGCGCAACCGGGAAAGTGCGTGTCCATCAGAACCATGAGGGTCTCATGTCCACTAGTAGTCCAACTCCCATCAGATTTTTTGATGAAGCTGGGAGCTGAAGGAATCGTGGTTAAGATTTTACGCAGTCTGCTGGTCTCTGAAGTGCCTTCTATATTACTGCAGAAGGACCTCCAGGATTTGCGTTTTGCGTTTCTTACCAGGTTTTTGAAATTGTTTACGGAGGACTTATAATCGGACCAGTTTCCTAGTCTTTTGGCCTCATTGAAAAGTCTACGGCTCTCTTTGCGAGCATTTGTTAGCTCGGAGTTCCACCATGGTGGTTTACTCCTTCCCCGGCAGACACTAGGCCTGCAAGCTTCTGATGTTGCTAAGTTGAAAGCACTATTTAGATTTTCAACCGCAGTATCAATATCGTGCCGGTCGTTTATGACAGGTGGTTGTGGAATAAGTTCAAAGAGGAGCTGTTTTTGCTCAACCCAATTTGTCTTTTTCCTGTTTATTATGGGCACTGGCCTGTTTAGTGGAATTTCTATCTTAAATTCAATATATCTGTGATCAGAAAAAGTACAGTCGTTAGAGACCCTCCATTCCCTGATCATGTTCGAGTGCATAGCGCTTACTAGTGTGATGTCTAGAACCTCCCTTCTATTTACAGTTATAAAAGTGGGTTCTGACCCGAGATTTGAAATATCAAGATTGTGGCAAAGAATGAAATCAAATAAAGACTCACCCCTTCCGTTTATGTTCGAGCTTCCCCAAACGACGTGATGCGCGTTTGCGTCTGCTCCAATTATGACTGGCCAATTTTTTGTGTTTGTCATTCTGACTGCGCTGCGAATCTTTTCGGGCGGAGATTCACGTTCATATGCCATGTAGCTGGAGATGACCATAATGGTGCCCTCGTCCGTCTCCAGCGCTGCAGTTAGTATGTCTTCATCACTGTAATCAGATAAAATGAAGATGTTTAGATTGCCTTTGGCCAGAATGCACGCTCTAATGTTACCTTGACCATTGGCATAAAGTAGCCTGAAGCCTTAGCATTAAGTCCGCAAACCCTACCTTGGTGAAGCCAGGGTTCTTGGACTAGGACGAGGTCCTCCCCTTTCTCTACTAGGCGAAGGAGCATGGCAGCGGATGCTGCTTTACAATGGTGAAGGTTCACCTGTGTAATTTTGGTCATGGTACGGCATAACTGTGACGTTCGCGTCCTCCAGGTCAGAGTCCAGGAGAACGTCCTCGTCAACTACCTCATCCATCCCCTCAAGGAATTCCCCTACCCAGCCGGAGTTGGATACGGTATCCCCTTGAGAGGTTAAATTGGCAGTTTCGTCTACCGATATAGACATAGCGTCTGAGGCTGGATCATCGCCCTCCTGATCCCTAGCATCCCTGTCATCGCCTTTGTAGATACTTAGGAATATGGATTCGAAGCCGTAATACATCTTCCCTTGTCTCTCCTTCAGCGATGGCAAGGATTCGTGGTTCAGGACCACGATGATCCTTCTGTAGGCTCCTACAGGTTCCAAAACCTTGGCGACCATCCAACCATTGGTTGGAACGTCACTGTTGCAGACCTGTAGGGGTTCCAGAATTTCCTCGGGTTTTTATGGCTCGTCTGGGACTCGAGCAGAAGCTCTAGGTCGCCGAGGCACCTCATTAATAGGTACCACGTCAAGCCTAGCACCCTCCCACAGTCCTTCCAGATTAACGATCGCCTTCTTGTACAAAGAGATTGATCGCTCATCCGAAAAGGCTATAAGCTTTACCCTCCGGCGAAGCCATCCGGCATCATCACATTTGGGGGTTGGTCCTGGATTGCTTTTGAAGACTTTCCAGAACTCCCCCATCAGTTTCTTACGTACCATGTCCCACTGATCGTACGACATGCCACCGTCTGCGTCACTTCGGTCGATGACAGCTTGCACAAGATAGCCTTTAGCCATCTCGCTGAACGATTTGTTCATCGGCCTGTGACGTTTCAAAGCGGGCTGTTGGCTCTGCGTCTGAGCCTCCTCCTCTGAACGTTGCCGTTTAGGCGCGTCCGCAGACGTCGGAGGAGTCTTTTGCAGATTGGCCAAAAAAGTTTGAGCCCATTTAAGTTTTGCCCGTTCTTCCGGGGTGAGGGACTCAGCTGGCCGTTTGCCTAGCTGCGTCGAAAGTCTTTCGGCGGACCGCCGTTGCGTAAAGGCCCTTCTTGCAGGTGTTATGTGCCTGTGGGGTTTGCCTTGAGTGGCTTGATGCCGAGCGTCGGAACCGGAACTTGCTGCCAAGTGAATGAAACTGTCAAAAACAACAGACCACCCAACCGCCCAATATGGAAAAGACGCTGGATGGATTTGCGGACACGTATTTGGTATGGACGTAAAAGAGATCAGGGATCTAAAGCGGACAAAAATTTGGTCTGTTAGCCGCCCCTACTAGGGGAAAACAGACGCTACAGATCATGGGAAGGGTAGTTCTTAGTTCGTGCTCACCAAGAGATATTCTACATGGGACCTTGCACTTAAGCCCCCGCATCGCGTCAAGATGACCACCCATCGCGGGACAAGGATGGATGTTACGAATTGTTTCATCTAAGAAGTATTTACGTTTCCCGAATCGTTTTCAGTAACGCACATAAATATGCATTTGCATTTTTTTCCAAAAAAAAACATTTTTGATATAACTTGTATAAATTTGCATATTACGCAAATTAGCAAACTCTTTTTAACAAAAATTGCTTGTGATAACTGAAGCAGCTCCATATATGGTCTCTGCAAAGTGATCATTAAAAAATTCTTTACCCAAAATTGTTGTATGTTATATGTCTGGCTCATGGTTTGCAAAGAATTGCAGAAAAAAAACAGCGTGTAGCATGGGTTGATTTAA
Source organism: Gymnocheta viridis (assembly GCA_956483585.1). Lineage (NCBI taxonomy): Eukaryota > Metazoa > Arthropoda > Insecta > Diptera > Tachinidae > Gymnocheta > Gymnocheta viridis. The sequence goes on along the minus strand of OY101443.1, from coordinate 38,520,282 downwards.
CGTTAATTAGTGATGGTAAAATTTTAACATTGATAGTAGTAGCAGCGTTTACTGTAAAAACAACTAATAATACAAATAACTCTCGTATGCTTTTTCTAGACATTATTTGTATAAATGCAAATTTGAAATCACATTCAACCGAGCCACCTGAAAATTGGCGGATACATGAAAACAAACCTGAACACTGATGATGGAGTGTAGCGGCTCCCGAAAGACAACGTTGTTTCTGTTCTGCCGTGTAAGTTGAAATTAATTGATGTTAACATTTTTTCTTGTTGCTTTGGAATATTGTCTCATGTCCAATTCTTTCTGACTAAAAATATTACGAACATTAGATAAAAATAATAAACACTTTGGATTAAAAACTACTAACAACCAATTTGTTCGAAAAATAATCACTTTAAATAAAAACAATTAGCCACTGGCTTGTGCCTTGCAATGTTTGCTGTCACAAAACTAGTTAAAATTGGTCAAATAAACCAAAAAACTCAACTAGTTGACAAAAAAACAATAAGCAATAGTACTTAAGTATTAACTAAACAAAAAAAGGTTGTCGTAAATAAAAACAAGAATTGCAGAATTGATAACATTTTGGAAAGCCGTTTTTCTTAAGGTAAAACTATAAACAGACGTACATAGTATGTAGCATTTTTCCAGGCGCCTTCTCACTCAAAGCCCTGTACCACCAGATGGGGATCTTGGTTAAAGACTGCTATATATTATTGAGACAACTTTATAGAAATAAGCAGCGTTTTAATTGAGCATTGTGATGATGAGGCAGAGTCGATATGTAATGCAAAGGCTTTTTTTAAGAATTCATCGGTAAGAACAGATTTAGGATACATCAAAGATAATTTTGAATGTATTTGCCACAGTAAAATTAAATTGGAATCCAACGGACTTGCTTTACATGAAAACGTAAAGGAAATACTTCAAAATATTAAGAATAAAATATTTATTGAAAAACTTAACAAATTATTTAATCGAAGTGTTTTCTTTCAAATGTTGATCAAGATTAAAAACAACATATGCAGTAACAACGACTGATGTTGAAGGTATATTTTCAACATATTAGACCGTTTTGTGGGACAATCGAAGATCCTTTCAATTTCAAAACTTTAAAAAACATATGACTAAAGTTTGTAATAAACATTTGTTTAAATAAAACTGATTAAAAATTATTAGCGTGAGTTTCTTCGGGTGCATATTTTTAAGATTTTTTTGGAATATTTACATGCATATTTTAATAATTTTTGTGCATGTTTAAACTTGCCCTGATTAGTATTATTACTGCGGTTTGTGTTATTGTTGTTAAAACGATTTCTACCGCTGTTATTATTGTTGAAATTCCTTCCATTATTATAATTCCCATTATTAGAACTATTAAAGTCTCTAAATTTGGAATTATTACAATTTCTTGCGTTGGGGTTACTAAAGTTTATAGGATCTTGCTTGTGTGTATGATTTTGTGACCCGTAGGCTAAAATTCAGTTTGGTTGTCCATATACGTCGCACTATGGCGCATTTCCCAAAACCTGTAGCAAAAATACTAAATTTGATGACATTTTGTAAAATAAATGAATACATCGTATAAAGAGCTTTTTATTTTTGGGTAAAAATTTAACCGCGGAAAAGAACTCAAACTGGCTAAGTAGAGTAACAAGTTTTGAAAACATTGAAGAACCGCATACATGCTAAAACGAGTCATGCTAAAACGAGTGTTCGGAGTACATAAAAAATGTTAACTTCAAAATGCCACAAAAAATACATTTAAATCGTATCTTTAATCAGCATTATGTCTTAATTATGTAAAAGATAAATCAAGTTCTGACAATACATATGTAAGCTGTTGCGCTTGCAAGCCCAGATCTACTGCAGAGCATTAAAGAGAGTATTTCAACTCCTCCAAATGCTTTACCCACAAAGTATAGCATAGAAGAAGCCTTAGCGTTGTTTATGGACTTGGGATTGTCAAAGGAAAAATATTCTATTTTACGGGGCTCTTTAAATAGTCATAATATGAATATTTTTCCTGGATACCAAAAGGTTAGATCTGCCAAAAAAGAATGCCTTATTTAAAGACTGCCTGAAGAGGAACCTTCCAGATAGGGTTACATTGGTAAACAAGTGGAGATGTGACGTATCATCCACTCATAGTGCTTACAAACGGCACAACTAATACAGATGCAAATATGTGTATGGCTTCTGTAGTTCCTTTATGACTGAAAAGTGAAATCTCTGGGCATTGTTTAAATCCTCGCCTACAATCAGTTCATTTTTGCGGTCCGATATTTTTTCAATATGCAAAGGAGTCTTCAGAAATAATTAAATCTACAGTAAACGATATAAAAAAGCAAATTTCTGAACTAAAGTCTTCTGTTCTTGAAACGAGGAATGGCATAATTGGTTATGATTTTTTTTCTCGCAATGAATGATGGCAAAGTCTCAAATGTAATAACATACCTCGTCAACTTTGAAGTGTGCGATTTGCAAAAAGTCACAGAAAGATTATCAAAATTTTAGTGATTCAAGTGATGAGCAAAACTATAAATATGAAATTTCTCCATTACATGCCAGAATTAGGTGCATGGAGTTCATTTTAAAATTAGCGTATACAAAGTTTGATGATTATGCATCACAAACTGCCCAAAGTGTGGCTCAAATTTACCCTGAAAAGGAACTTACTCCAACGGCACATACGATTTTGGATCATGTTCGAAATTTAATTGAATATCAATTAAATGCAAAAACAGCCTACCAGAAATTTAGATACACGAATATTTGCAAGATTTCAGGGATTATACAGAATGCGGACCTTTTCAATATGTTGGTGGCCCCTTCAGACCCACTAATTTCATCATGAAGACACGTAAGATCTCGAAAGGATTTGGAAGAAAATAATTATAGCTCCGGTATGTTAAGACAATAACATATCGCGCCCAATGTTAATGACCATGTTAAAGAGAACTAACTAATAAAAAAATGTACTTGTTTGAAAGAAATATACGAAATAACTTAATATCATTAATATTTAAAATATTTTAAAAATGTGTATCTGTAATATAAATAAAAAATTCAATATTAGTTTAAAATGTTATATTAGATTGGTATTTTTTCTAGACTTTCGGATTCAGACAATATGTATTGTGATTATTGTAGGGGTAAGCTTAAAGCTCCTTATGACCGAGCAAGTCATATATATTGAAGTTTGAGGAATCTTGTTTCAAATGCTTTTTAAAAGTATTGAATATCTTTATTACGTATTATGTATTTTTTAAATTTGTTAATCGAGATTACCTCGATATCTTCTTTCAAAGATTTTCAAAAACTTTTGTTTGTTGAGGGTTTTTTAGCTAGTCTATATACATACATTTCATTGGTGCTAATGCCAAATCATCAGTAGACCTTAAATAATATTTTTGAAATGTTTCAAACCTCTTACACAAAAACTTTAAAAATGATTTTTGAATAAGTTTCAAAACCAACTATGCTTATTTATGGAAACGAAAGCGCTGACTATCTAGCTAACAGAGGAGCCCAACGTTCGTTTGTAGGAACAGAATAATTATTGGGCTCAGATGGATTTTAATCGCCACTGGGTATCCCTTCAAGGACTTAAACAAGCAAAACGTTTCATTACGTTATCCTAAAGCAAATCCCAAAAATTACTGCTAATGGACAGAAATTACCTTAGTTAGTACGGGGTGATTTACCGGTCATTGCTGTCTCAGACGACACCAGTTTATCATCTGCGAAACGCAAGAAGAAACGTCGGAGCACATTCCCTGTAACTGTCCGGCGGTGGCGGCTCGCAGAATGAAGTTCATTGGATGCATCTTTATGGCTCTAAGTGAAACAATCGGGCTGCACAAAAAATCCTTTTGGTCGTGGTGCTTATGGTCTTTACATAATAATAAACGCTTCTGATGATATCAGATTTCTTACCGTTCCCTTATTGATTCTACCAATGCAAGTGGATCAATAAAGCTTTGCATTTTTTTCTGAACTTCCATCGAAGTCAGGGATAAGTTTTGTGGACGTTTTCAAAAATTCAACTGTTTGTGGCATTTTGGCCTTGTTTTCTGTAACATCTTCTGGATTTACTATACTTTCATGTAAGGATTTTGGTAATATTATTATTTTATTTTTTCTGGAGGACACTGAGATTAATTTCTCACGTGTTTCAGAAAATAATACGTCGGCAGCAGCCTGATGTCCTCTTGTAAATTTTTTATAATTAACATGCAATAGTACTCTAATCTGCTCCAAGCGGTGAAGTAGGACGTTTATGTGCGTGTTGACAGTTTCTTGTTTTGTTTCTCTGTCTACATTCAAGCATTCATACGATTTTAAGAAATCTTCTATAAGAATTCTGGCCTTTTTAACTTTTATTTCCTATTTCATGAAAAGTACTAAGTTTAACAAGAGAAAACGATACGGTTTTAAGGAGAAAGGTGTAATTAAGTGAAAATAGTACCAAGCCAATCGGTGTCAAGTAGGAAGAACAGTAACTATATAATGATAATGAAATCATCCACAGAATTTCTACTTTTTTTAAACAAATATTAGCTTGGGGAAAAGTAATTCCTGAAAACTGTGAAAGGTTCCGTAATGATGATTAAATACCCAAAAAGCCTTTTGACATAACCTAATAGTTCAAAATACTGAATATATATAAGTTCGACTAATTACTTTCAAACATTAAATATAAATAACGATGGCACGCGTCAAAAATATACATGTTTACGTGGTCATAGTTGGTTGAATACTAAAAAGAAATTCAACTACAAATGGCAAAAACCAGACAACATGATAATAAACAGTTTATTCTCAGCAGCCAATGGCGCTGACTAGACCGGAATATATGGAGTAGTTATTCATCAGAGATGGGATTTCGTACTAACCGAAATTGATTTAACATGTAAAATGAATAAGTTTGTACTTTTCGTATTTTAATTTGTTAAATAATACGGTTAAATAGTTGATATTACTGATCACTAGTATCCACCGTCAAAAGAGGTAAAATTAAACAAAGAACGCTGATGAGATGGTGTAGCGACCTCGAAATCAGTACTAATCCGTTCTGCTAGTCTGATGAATAATAAAATTGTTCTATATATAGTACTCTCTTAATAAAAATAATGAATTTATCCAAAAAAAAATTTCTAATAAAAAAATGGGTAACTCGGGTTTGAACTTGAGCCAAATTAATCGTTTTAATATTCATACATCTATATAATATAAGTACAAATGTTACTTACAAACATTAATGTACGAGTTATTGTTAATTCAGCAAATCTGGAATTGTTGAATTATGTTTGCAAATGCAAATTTACTTATTGATTGTGTTCATGTTATTAAAAACATCATAAGACATAAAGTTCACTGTCCTTATTTAATATTTTTGGAAAAGTCCTATCTTTCATTCAAAGTCCGAGACTATAAAATCTTTTGAACCTTATTTATGTTGTTTGCCAAAGATGCTGATCAAGTGTATAATTTTCTTAGTGATCTCTTGTGCAGTTGATACACTGTCACTAGCATTTGTAGAGCTTTGTAGTGGTTGGTTATTCTATTTTAACTATAACTTCATTAATGACGTTAACGTTAGGATTATTAATTGTAGAATCATTGTTACCCATAGCTACTAAGTTTTCAACCTATGTTACAGAAAAGAGCTTGATTAGAACATTAAAATTTGGTACCTATGTATATCGTAACGTCGCAGCACCGTGTTTTGCACTGTGACATGAGATCATGGTATAGATTGGTTATCGCCAATTGATACACGAACAGGCTATTCTTTAATCCATCCTTACTTAATTTTACTTCCTTTAAATTGATTGACAAAGTTTAAATCATTATTTTCCCCTTTCCTTTGAATTTAGCAAGTATTTACTTACCTTTTTTTCTTTTTGAGGGATGCACTTCACATATTATACTTTAACACATTTAATAATTTTAATAATTAAATGATGGAGGTTTTTGTGTTTGTTTGGTTGATTGTCACCCTTAACATAATTTACTATTAATATTTAGTATAATTTTGCTTACTGTTGGGTCTTTCTTAAATTTTCAAATCATTATATAGTTACGTTTCGACCTTTCGATTTGTCAAAAATAAAATAAAAAAAGACATGTGGCACTCGGGGACTGCCGCGGCAAATCCATTGCATATCATTTTTTATCAACTTATGCAATTATAATTATTTATTTATTTTTTATTTATACAACATTTTTTTTTTTGATATTAATTCAAGTTTTTTCTTTGATATTAATTCAAGTTACACTTTTTGAGCGTGGTGACCGATAAGAAAACAATTTTTTTTTCTTTTATTTAATAAATGAGAAGTTAATATCGTTTAAAATATTTTTATTATCTTACAATACATGTAGGTTATTCAGGAATTTTTATCATTGAAACTATAGGTAACTGAAATAATAATCATAAGTTTGAGACTTATATCTGGAAAATATCGTTAAAAACCTACCTTTAGGACTAAGACTTTTATTTTTTTTAATTATATTATAGAGTTTGATTTGTTTTCCATACTTTTTTACATTACCATAAAATCCTTTAGACCACTGAGTTTTCCTCCGGCTTCACAGATTGTGCTCTAATTAATAATTCTTTATTACCACAATAACAAAAGTATTGTGTTACACATGCTGTATGCAGACGTCATACAGCTAATCAAGCAGATACACTACGCTGTATGCTGAAGGTATACAGTGACTAAGTCAAACACACTACAGCTGATTTTCGCTACTCTAAAAAAGACCTAATTCAATGAATCAACTATTTGAATTAATTTCATTTCGAAACTTTAACAGTTTCTATGAAACTATTTATTTGAAAAACTTGATTAAATTTGCATTTACTTTTCATAACAAATATTCGTTTCATATATTGCTCTGTCTTATAACAATATTTTATTTTGGTTTAAATTTTTTCTTTCATTTAAGAATGGAGACAACTTGAGAACACTTAATCCAGTGTGTGGAACTGACGGTCGTACTTATAATACAGAATGTCAGCTAAGAAAACGCGCGTGTAGAACAGACAACCAAAATTTACAAATAGCATATCTTGGTCATTGCAGAAGTAAGTACGAAATTTCTTTAAATAATTTTACATTCAAATGAAAAGTTAAATTTTTGCTGGAACGAATGTGCCTTGCAATATATTATTCGGGGTTTGCTTGTACTTAGAAAATCTAATGTTTTTTGTTGTTGTCAAAACCGAAGAAGTGCCATAAAATGATCCTATTTAGTACCAAATGCGTTCACGGACTTCAATATGAATTATATCTTTCTTTCTAGCCAACTATTCTTCTTCTTTTTGCACGAAACAGTCCAAATTCTTTCCCCGAGACAATTCTGTAAAGGGTAAAACAATTATCTGTTGAAAAAATAAGGAATTTATTATAATCTTCAAAAATATTAACAACATTATTATTACATGCAGTCTACACCCAACATGTAATGGCTTATTTTGAGACTAATTTCATGTTAATGTTAAGTGAAGAACGCTTATGTTAATGTGTGCATAAAGTTTTAGCATGGTTGTTAAGATCATTGTTTTAAAAACGATGTTATAACGTGAAATCGGGAAAAAAGATAAAGCTTGCCAAAGAAATCTACCATTTCCTTTGCACAACCTCAAAATACTAATTCTAGATTATGTTATGATCTGCAGATCCATAATGGACACTACGTACCGCGTCCAAAAGATCTTTTTTACATGTTGTGAATTTACTGATCCAGCACTAAGACACCAATGAAGCAAATTACCCGCTCAGTGAGAAATCATATAATTGCCTTGGAGCCATGAAGTAGTCTTCAAGGAATTTATCCCTGTGCTCAAAAGTCTCTTCGCTCAAATTTCAGAACCTATATAGCTTGATATCGGTGTTTCCAATAGTGCACTGATGGTACCTAATACCACAGTGCACGGTTAACCACACCGTGATTGTGCTTATGTCACTCCTATTGCGTGACAACAGTCCTTGGGATGCCCTCCGAGATAGCTAAATTAGACTCTTCGACTGTCTGAGTCTCTTCAGCCTTCCCCATTGCTGAAGAAATTCGGAATCAGCCCAGGAGGTTTGAAAAAGGGTTTCGGTCCGTTTGGGACCCCTGTTGACCAAGTATAACTTAATAGTTCTTGACTTTCTCTTCCAGTACTCTGCAGTGCAAGCAAGAATAGCATAGAACTCCGCGTGAAAGACCATTCGGTATTTTCTCACAGTGATGGCCCTATGAAAGTTAGGGACAAGAATACCAGCTCCCGTTTCAGCATTTTTCTGTTTGGACTTATCAGTGAACCAGACCTGGACAGCTACGCCATACTCCCACGTCTGGCTGACCCACTGGTCCTTGCCGGGAATAAGGACCTCGAAATTTCTGCGTAATCATATTTTAAGCCGGGAGTTACCGGAATACGAAGTTCTTTTTTGCAAGCCTATTCCTTCAGCACTAAGTAAACGGCCGGTTTGTGCAGAATATCGCTTAGGGAATATGTGCGAAAGGTCTGCTTGGAGCCAATAATGGAAATATATATTAGGCGGTAGAACTTATCCAAGAGGGCCCTAGCGTACGCTTCTTCAGTCTTCGGGTGCGTAAGTTAGTATTGGTCATATGATGGTTATAAACAACCAATACATTTCTTTTTTTTTATTCCACACGTTTTGCCAAAGAGCCTGGCAGTTGTAAGTGCACTTGTGGCCCTGTTGGTAATATAAAAGACATGTTCATTCCAAGTGAGAATCTTGTCAAAATAACGCCAAAGTATTTAACCTCATCAGGAAACTAATCGTTTATGCAGTTCAATAAAAGGTGCGTTAGTGTAAGATTCCTGCGTTTAGTAAATGGTACAAGTATGAATTTACAGAATTTTATTGAAAACCACCTATTCTCACATCATTTGATAGTAAGGCTTAGAGTATCCTTTTCGATATGGTTCCATCCTTTCACCCTCCACCGAAATGATGAGGTCGTCAGCGTAACTACAACTGCGGAAGTCTACAATGCACAGAGAAGTATTTAAGCCAAAAAGCTGCCAAAATAATCAAACGTGTTTTTTTAATTAAAAGATTAAGCTTTTTGATAGTTTTATGTGTAATTTGATATAAAAAGTCTACTGGCAGATTTTAGGTTGTTTTTATAGCTCTGAATTTCATTAATTATTCTTATGTATGTGCGATATACGTTTCTCCCATCGAAGTCTACTAATAACGAGTTGAATGATAGTGACTAATATTTTCAAAGAATTTGATTTACAAGAACTGGAAATCTTAGTAAACTGTAACTGAACATTTTTGTGTTGTTGATGGGTTTTCATTAAAAATTGCTTCCATCCATGGGTCTTAAAATTAATCAGATTATACTAAATTACTTAAGAGGGCCAATTTTCTTATATTTTTCTTTGGTGTTGTAACTCTTTTAGAATTAAAATTAAAATATGTCAGTTGTTAAGCTGTTAGAATGGCAAAACTAATGACTTACTATTTCGCATTAAGTTTTATGAATTTTTTTATCTGTTTACTTATTTTGAAAATTAACAAAAATATCAATTGATGGAATAACTTTAAATTAAGTTGAAATAATTTAATGACATTTACACGGATTTCTATATTAATTATTAAGAACTACTGAGGCTTTAATCAAAATCTATTTTTTACCTAAGCGTGGTACTCTGTTCATCATTTCGTGCTGTCAAAAGCCCATGTAAAAAGATTACAGGAATTGTCCATGAAAAAATTTGTTTATTTGGTAAAAAAACATAAATTTTATTAAAATTTATTGCCCCTTAACCACTCCCCATCCCTCGTGGTCCTATTTTTGAAATATATATAACCTGTTTGTTCTTCCAGACTCAAATCTATATAAATTATAAATTTCATTAAAATTGGTTAGATAGTTTCAGAGAGACAAAAATTGCCTCTTCCCTCTCCTCGTGGTCCTATTTTTGAAATATATGTTGCATGTGTGTCCCTCCGGACTCAAATGTTTTAAATTTCAATAAAATTGGTGTGATAGTTTCGGAAAAGCAGAAATTGCCCTTTAACTACCCTCGCAGTCCTATTTTTGGAAAATATATAACCTATGTGTCGCTCAGACTCAGATCTATCTATGATTTTAATTTCATTAAAATTGGTTTGGAAGTTTTAGAGAGGCAGAAATTGCTTCTTGTCCCGCTCTTGGTCCTATTAAAAAAAATGTATATTTATAGACTATGTATCTCTCCAGACATAAATCTATATATGTTTTAAATTTCAATAAAATTGGTGTGATAGTTTCGGAGAGGCAGAAATAGCCCCTAATCACCCTCGTGATCCTATTTTTGGAAAATATATAGCCTAGCGTCCTCTCAAACTCAGATCTATTTATGTTTTAAATATCAATTACATTGTTTATACAGTTTTAGAGAGGCAAAACTTGCCCCTAAAGCCCTCTCGTGGTCCTATTACTGAAAAATACATAGCCGAACACAGACTCAGATCTATGAGATGTTCAAATTTTAATTAAAATTTTGTAAATAGTTTAAGGGAGGCAGAAATTGCCTCTGTATCCTTCCAGACTCAGATCTATCCGTCCACCAAATTTTATTCAAATCCATTAAGCGGTTTTTGAGTGAGTGTGGTTCAAACATACACATTTTCTCATTTATAATATTAGTAGTATTAGTAGGATATACCATTTCTAGACACGTTATAGATCGCGAACTATCATTGCTACGCCCCACAAACGTTTTGGGAACTCTCCTCAAACATTACGATCTAAAATTCAGACAAATTTAAAAATATTTTTTTTTCGGTCAGTCGTTCTAAAGTTCTTATGGATATGAGGGATACTGATTAATTGATTAAGATTTTATGAATTGCGAACGATTCTTAGAATACATTTTAAGCCCACCTTAAATTATTAAATGGAAAAAGTAATCCAGAAGTTAAATACAATAAATATAAAAAAAGAATTTTTAGCAATAATTTGTCAAAGATATTTGATAAATATTTTTAAGAATTTTTGCCATTTTAGAGATTTTTGCCGATCGGTACAGTTATGTGATTTTTTTAAAACAAATTTTAGGACTTACTTCCAATATTTAAATTTTCAGAATATGCGCTATTTTCGATTGGTTTTTGGTTTTTAGTTCCTTTCCTTTTAATACATATGCAAATTTCCACCGTTTCCGCGACAGGTCTTGATTGTTAAATTTTTTATTATTTGCATTAAACTTTATTTCTTTTACATTACACTAAACTTTGTTTCCATTTTATAGAAAAGGCAATTGAAATGCTTTCTTATAGGAATTTATATTGCAAACAACAGTAAAATACCAAATTTTGAATATAAAACAAACAAAAAATAAGAAAATAGCTTTAGTAAATATAATGAAGGTTTTAATTAGAAAATATTTGGTAAGATGTATCAAATTCTAGCCGGGAAGAGATTTTTCCACTTTGTCATGTGTAACTAAGTATCCAAACAACATTTTAATTTTTAAGAGATTTTTAATCACATTTTACAATGAAAAAAATATTATATCGCTTAACCTTCATAAAAAAGAGTAAGGAAATAAAAAAAAGAAACAGAATATTCTTCTATAGCAAACGCGAATCAATCCTACTTCATATAAAAGTATAAAACTAACGGTTTAACATGTTATTTGTTACACCAAGAAGCTTCGCATAGAATTTGTGCTTAATTCACATTATTATCTATACTCCCATAAATATGAGTATAATGTCCAAAATAAATTAAACTCTATTTTGTGAGTTGTGATAACAAATTTCAAATCTTAAAGCTAATTAAAACTATTTATTGGTTTGTCACCAATACTTAAATACATACTTATTATCTCAAATATATACCAATAGTGTAATTTAGAACAAACCCAGAGTGAAAAGGTAATGAATAGTAAACGAGAGAGTAATGTACAGAATGTATAATTTTTCTATCCAGAATTCATTATTGTTAACAGAGAACACGTCCTAGGAAAGTAATGAATTCGCAATGAACAATACATTCCTTCTTCGTAAGAAGTGGTAATATACGTGGTAAGCAATGTGTAATTTTTGTGTGTGATCAAATTACCTTCTCGTTTGCTAAGGATTGCTTTGTTTTGTTTTGGAAAATAATACATAATATCTTCGATTACATGTGTAATCAATGACCAGTTTTTCCGCTGGGAAGGCAGCTTTAATCATTAAAGTTTAATGAGTCTTTTAGTGACAAATCATACGATCAACGTGGACCAATGGCAAGCAAGCGTTTTGTTTATATTAACAATCAGGTGATCCTCAATATTGGATACTAATGCAATTTCTTACCTATTGATATACATCGCTCCTTTATTGCAACGTAGTCATATCTCAATAAAACTCTTTCGTCAAAAAACGAGTTTAAAGTTTTTAATTTACACAAACATCAATGAAAAAATAAAAAGTATTCTCCCCTCAAGAGGCAAATAAACAAGATATTTGTATGCATTTTTCACTCAAAATGACGAACGATACGACAAATATTTCTGCATTCTTAACTCAAAACCATGTTTTTTGAGATAAAGGAGCGATATGTACATATATCCTCTTCTGATCACTTCTCTTAAGATCATTGCAATTCATGTTGAAATTCTCTTCCATTCTTCTTAAACTTACTTCTTAATTTATTTGGAAATGCTATTAATGCTATCTTGATATACATATATTTTCCGTTGGCGTGCTCTTCAACTATTATATTTTTTCGACCTTTTTATTACCAGATCTAACGTTTCATATCAGAAATGTTAAAAATTAAAAACACTCCAATAGGACAAATAATGAACTTTAAAAGTGATACAGAAAATGTAGCTCAAAACTAGACATTTAATTTATAAAAATATAACAGGAAATAGAATAACTTTCGTTATATTGTAATTTTGTAAGTAATTTTGAATTTTTTCGTAATTCATTTTAAATTTTGACAATTTTTGTTTCACAAAATATTTTAGAATAAGTTTTTTATTGTTTTCTGAAAAAGATGGATAGATGTGAGTCTGGAAGGACACTTAGGCTATACATTTTTTCAAAAATAGGATCACGATCGGAGTGAGGTGGAATTTCTGCCTCTCTGAAACAATATACAAAATTTTAATTAAAATTAGAACATAGATAGATCTGAGTCTGCGTTCGGCTATGTATTTTTCAATAATACGAGAGGGCTTTAGGGTCAAGTTTTGCCTCTCTAAAACTCTATAAACAATGTAATTGAAATTTAAAACACAGATAGATTTGAGTCGGAAAGGATGCTAGGCTATATATTTTCCAAAAATAGGATCACGAGGATGGTTAAGACACAATTTCTGGCTCTCCGAATCTATCACACCAATTTTATTGAAATTGAAAACATAGATTAATGTCTGGAGAGATATATTGACTATATATATATATATATATATATATATATTTAATAGGACTAAGAGCGGGACAAACAGTAATTTCCACCTCTCTGAAACTTTCAAACCAATTTTAATGAAACTTGAAGCATGGATAGATCTGAGTCTAGAGGGGCACACCTGCAACATATATTTCAAAAATAGGACCACGAGGAGGGGGAAGAGGCAATTTTTGTCTCTGCAACTATCTAACCAATTTTAATGAAATTTAAAATATATATAGATCTGAGTCTGGAAGGACACACAATCTATATGTATATATTTCAAAAATAGGACCACAAGTCATGGGGAGAGGTTAAGAGGCAATTAATTTGAATGAAATTAATGTTTTTTTACATAATAAACAGACTACTCTCCTCAAACATTTTTTTATGAACAATTCATGTAATTTTTTTTCATCGGCTTTTGACAGCACGAAATGATGAACCGAAACTAAGTATAATATCTGTTAGTTTTTTATTGTATAAATCTTTTTCTGTGAATTTTGATCTGAATTTGCCGTGAACGATGTCACGGGTCTAGTACGTAGATATTTGTATTTTGTTTGCATGTTTTCTTATTTTCCCCAATACAATTTATACAAAATGGTACGTATTTTAAGATCTTAGGATATAGAAAATACACATTTTCATATTCATATAAAACAAACTGCAGTGCGATTCAGTAAATTTTAACACCTTTAGCAGGTGTTAGCTTTAACCACATATTTTGATGTTTGCACTAGCCACAATGTTATTCACAAACTTATTTTTAACCCCGGTAAATAGTGTTATATTTTACTTCCAGTGATCCTAGAACCTTTTAGAACACCATCATGTTGGAAAACAATTTCTTCAGCCAATTCTGAACTTAAGCGGTAGAGTTTCTTAAATTCTGTTGCTCCCAACTCAAAAGGACTGAAGGAGCACAACCATCATCTGCCTCATTCTTCAATAAATTATACGATAATTATAATTATGAACTAAAATCGTTATCGTCTGGGGTAACCGCAATACAGACAAATAAATGGAATAGTTAACAAGATTTAACAAAAAGTATATATGTAACTAATATAATTCCACTAGCTTACCGACATACATATATCATTCGAGTTTCAAAGAAATTACAAAATTAATATAATGAATTAAAATATGTTGTTATATTTTATAATATAGTATTTTTTCTTACACCGTCAATCATTATTTTAATTTTTGGTGTTATTATTTTTATATTGGTAAATAATTATTTTATCACAGTACAATATCATTTATCTGATAACATATAAGATTCGGCACAGCCGAATTGTTTTCAACTTTAATTGTATTTGTAAGAGGTTTGTAGAAATTGTAAAATAAACAACATCTATACATTTAGGCCCAATAATCGACTACTCATTTAAGTGTCATTTATCTTTAAATGCCACTTTAAATGACCATTCTTCTGCATTTAAAGTCCATTTAAGTTTTGCACACATACATATGTTTTTGCTTGCGTGTTGGTGTTTCGCGCAACAAAGTAAACAAAAAATTTGCGGCCATTGAAAAATCAACATCTTTTGGAGTGAAATTTGGACTTCTTTTATTAATATTATTCTTTTTAGAAATTATTCTTTAATTTTGTTCAACAGCTGTTTCTCTAAGAAAATTGAGAGAATTTCGTGAGGCTGCCATATTTTTATCGTAATTAAATACAAACAATAATTTCACACTGAAAAACTCAACTTAAATTTAAGTGGCAATTAGCGAAATGGCATTTAAATGCGATGTCAATTATTGGCCCTTAAGGTAGGATCACACGATTGCCGCAAATACACCAATCAGGCCCAATTTTTATTGTGCTCACTTGGTGCACAATAAAAATATTGTCCCAATCATATATACTGCAGTCACATGATTGCCCCTTTTTATAAAAATTTGATTGCCGCAGATTGGCGAAGAATGAATTTGTGTCAATAATTGCCGCAGCCCAGTCATACGATTGTGTTAACTTGCGGCAACACCAACAAACAGCTGTTATGGTAGTTTTTAGTTTGGTTTGTTTTACGTGCACCTTTTTTTCTTTTTTTAATTCGGCATCGTAGCTTTTATTGGCCCACTGCTTATTATAGTAAAATAAATACAATCTACGAGATGTATTTTACACTTAATAAATTTAACTAAAAAATATTAAAAATAAAATTAAAATTTTTTTGCATTAATTCTATGTCTAAATAATATATTTTTTTAAAGCGAAAAAAATTCATGCATTTAAGGGTCAACGCTAAAAATAAGTTTATGGTACACAAAACAATTGGCACACACAAAAAATTAAACTAATTAAATAAATTGCCGCGTAATGGCTACTTTGATTGCCGCATGAGAAGACAATAAATATTGGTACATTTTTAACATTTATATTGGCGCATGGTTGCCTATCAACCGTTCACACAATTGCCGCACCAGAGTTGCATTTGATTGCGGAAAATCAGCACAATATTGTTCTCGATTGCCGTAGGGGACAATAAATTGTGATATCACACGATTGGCATATAAAATAGGCAAACAATTGGTGCATTGAGGCAATCGTGTGATCCTGCCTTTAGTATAGAGTTATGATATACAAGTGTTTTGTGACCGAGTGCTGTCAAGTTAATAATTGTTGCTTTTTCAAACGGTTTTGTTTACCAACTCATATTAAGTTGTTGTTATGTTGTTATGCACTTCCTTTATTTTACTTTCAATCATTTCCAATGGATTTATTATTGCTATTAATCATTAAAATTGTAATCCTTTAATTATGCAATATATTTCTTTCAAATTCCTGACTATTTTGATGAAATTTTATTAATATTTTATTATTACTTAATCATTTAATTTCTGTTTGGCTGGAGCGAACTTTTTCTATCTCCAAGAAAAACTGCAAACGCTGCGTTTTTTAAAAACATTTTAATATACGCATATCCATTGAACCACTTTTGTTATCCAGCTATTTTTATATTGAATATATAATACTATATACGCAAGAACGATGCATGACAAAAAATTCTTCAGTTTTTGCTGTATAATTTTTAAGCATCTTCAGGCAATTTTTTCTAAAAAATATGTTACTTTTTACAAAAATAAATTTTAGATTTTGCGCAATGAATCACTTCTGTGCAAAACTGCATCATTATATTTTTCAAATGCAGAGGTCGAAAAATAATTTTTGTTCTTTTCATAAAAATACCTCCGCGCGCCGTTTCGAGGAATATTTTGCATTGTAATTAGAAAATAAGTAAAAATTATATTACATGCCAGGCAACTAACGGTGCGATGGGTTCGTATGGCCCAAGTACAAAATATCGAAGTTATTTATGCATAAGGCCATAAATGTTTAATGCAAAAGTGTAAATTTAAAATGTCGTAAATTTTCTATGAAATCCAACAAAGTTTCGTGTCTTTTGTTGTTAGAATTAAAAAAAAAGACGGACGATGTTTTGCATTTACAGTTTTGCAAGACCATTTGCATCAAATACTGAACTCCGCTAATAATTACATGGAAACGTTAAATTTCGGCTATTTTATTAGTTGGATGGCTTTGCATATTAGGCAAGAATGTGTGCTTTGTTTGCGGTTTTGAATACATATTCATACATATATTAATGCTAAAGATGAATTAGTTTTTATTTGTTAAATTTATATCAGAATTCCTAAAAATCCAGGTTTGGCATTCTAAAATCTCGAACCTTGAGATTTACGAAAACCGGCCCCGTTTAGCATCCCTTACATATGTATGTTTATCTTATATTTGTATTTTCATAACTTTCTTCTAATTATATAATCGTTCGTATATCATTATTTTACATTTATTACTAATCTCTAGACGATAAAAATATTTAATAATACAGGAAATAAAAAATTCAGTGGCTTAGAAATGCACACGTAATAAAAATAAAATAAAGCACTTTTATAATGTTGTTAGGAAAACGGCAGTATGTAATAGCTGTTATTGTAAACTTGTTAATGAACAACTCAATGGTTTGTTCTAAGATGCTAGTTGGTAACGCTTGGCTAAGCTTGATTGCATTGGAATGTTCTATGCAAATACGTTATGACCAAAAGAATAATAACAAGTAATCTATTTAGAAGACAACATGCTTTTGCATCTACAAATTGCATGTTAGACGCGTGCCATAAATGTAGCTCCAACGGATCTCCAACAAAAATATGATAAAACACAGCATACATGAGACTTTGTTGATGTGAGTATAAATATGAACAAATGAGGAGAATAGTTGCAAGCTGCGATCTCCAGTTCAATAATGTTTAAAACTAATTACAGAAACTTCATAATTCGCAAGTTTGAACCAAACTCATATAAAGGTTTAGCAAATAGGATAAAAAGCCAAATTTCATATTCATGAGAAAAGTAGAGATTGCAGGCTTTGCAATATTAATACATACATATTTACTTATTCAATAAATAAAGCTTCATGGTTGCCAAGGCGTCTAAATAACGTGTTAACCGTAGATTTTATAGGAAGCATTCCGTATGATTGATTTTTAGGTTAATTGAGATAAAATTTTCAAGAGGGTTCAAATCGCTTTTTATTATACATAATAGGGTTGGTCGATTTAGCAATCGATATTGTGCCATTGATTTTTCGATAGATTTTTGCACGAGGAAAAAAAGTTCCACTACGAAATATCAAAAAAATCATAGCCGAGGCGCCCAAATTTAAATTTTTTTACTTTTTCTCAACTTCTATTTTAAAGGTTTTTTAGTAGGTAGTAAAAAGAAAAACGAATGATTGAATTTTTTTTAAATATTACCTTTCCAAGGTGAAATTTATTTTTGGATTATTATTTTGAATTAACTTTGATAAAATTGAATTATTTATTAATGAAAATGACAGTTTGTTATTATTTGCCAATAGCAAGAAAAATGAAAGTTGAAAAAAAGTCATAAATTTAAATTTGGGCGCCACGAAAATGGTTTTTTGATATGTGTTGCGGTGGCTTGGCTGTATGATGCCGTAGACAACAAAACTTGCATCGATTGGGTTGGGTTTCTTTTTCTGTGTGAATGGTAATATTTTATTTAATTAGTTTTACTTGTATGAATGTTAGAAGAACGTGGTTGAAAGTATTGTGTGAATGAATATGTCTGCTGCTTTGATATTGTGAACAGCTGATCGGTAGAATAGACTGAATGAGGGTAATGCAGTGTGATTAGAGTAAACGGTGAGCGTAGTAGTTTACACGAACAATAACAAAAGTAATTCACGCAATGACAAAATTCTTTCTGACAACAACAAATTTACTTCACGCAATGACAAAATTCTTTCTGACAACAACAAATTTACTTCACGCAGTGAGGAAATTGCACAACAAATGTACGTTACATTGTGGCTACTGTTTGTTTCAGTATTTGTTTATGTAGCTACTAGGTGATTTTAAGAGCCTGTTACTTTGGAGGGATTTTCTGTGCGGATTTAATTATGTCTGGGAAGAAGTGATCAGGGTGTTAGGGATAACGATAGGGGGTGATTGCTTAAGAATTAATTTTTAATAAACTAGAATTTTAAAATTTTGGGAAAAAGATGGCGAGGAAAGGCGCGAATGGAGAATTCTAGAAATTTCTAGGTATATAATTCTGGAAATAGGTATATAGGCACAACGGGAGGAAGGGGTACGGATGGTAGTATGTATGGTGAGGGAATATTGGAAGGCATGGGAAGATCGAAACTTATTTAGATGGTATAGAGACTAGTTGGAGAAGAAAATTAGTGGTTTCGGGGAGAATGAAAAGAATAGTGATAGCGAAAGGTTGTGTAGTGAGTTGGAGATTGAGAAAATTCTTATAAAAGGACATCCGAGGTGGCCAAACGACATCAGCTCTGCGGCTGATAATGCGATCTTCAAAAACAGGGAGCAAAACATCGAGTGTAGCTTCGGCTATGTGGCACGTAGCGCCGTCCTGTTGAAACCAAATGTTGCCAATATCCTCCTCTTCAATTTTTGTGAACAAAAATTCGTTCAACATGGCCCGATAACTGTAACGGCCACTCCTTGCTCATTTTCGAAGAAAAATGGCCCAATTATGCCTCTGGACCAAAATCCGCACCAAACAGTGACTCGTTTTGGGTGCATCGGTTTTTCAATGTATGCGTGCGCGGTTTCTGTGCACCAAGTGCGACAATTTTGCTTGTTTACATACCCGCCAAGATCAAAATGAGCTTCATCTGAAAAGATGATTTTTTGGGCAAAATCGGCAGCTTCTGTAAGTCGATCGCAGGCAATATTTCCCAGCTTTGTTCAAGCGTATACATATTCGTTCAGCGGAAGGATAAAACTAATTATCTGTCAAATCAGACATGAGCTAAGTGTTACCATTCACGAAATAAGCACTAGTTGAAAAAAAAACGTTAGATGGCGGACCCTTTACTACACAGCGTTACTTCAATGCAACATGATCATATCTTAAAAAAACCAATATTTTAAGTTACTTAGAAAAAAATTATGTTGAAAGTATTTCTTTGTATGTAAAACAGTTTTGCAACTAGAACGCCCGCGGGCAGCGCATATGGGTTAGTGTCAAGAATGATAGAAATACAGATTACGACATGCGCATGATTTCCCGCTAGATGACGTATATTCCCCTAAGAAAGGGTTGCCAATCCTTTCATTCCACAATAATTTTTAGGGCTGTATTTTTATCTTGTATGATTAATATTTTTATATTTACTTACTAGTGTAATTGGATCAGTGTTCCTGTTAATAACAAAATAAATTTTATTATAAAGCTCCAATCCATATACCTGCTCACCTATTTCGTCCAGTTGAGTGACATTCACCCTCATTTTTACAGGTAATTAAAATATATTAAGCAGTCTTTGCTCGTAATGTTTTATAATTAAAATTTATATGTGAACTTCGATAATGAATTATAAGAGAATGACTTAATTAACTTTATTTGGTTTTAATGTTTAACAAGTTGATTTGTGTGGCCTTATAAAGTATATCAATTACTTCTCTAGTTGACCTGTAAGCCTTAAAAATATAGAAAATAATATAAAATTCCAATGTTTATTTTTTTGTCTTTTTGTCATGAAAAACCCCTTTAAAAAACTTCCTGCAATAAACTGCAATGTAGGTCGTTTTCGTCATTGTAATCTTATTGTGGAAGTTACAAGCGCTTGATGTTTAAAACACTATTTTTGACTGTACCTTCAATAAAACGATTTCGCATTTTCTTAATTCCTGGAAAAATAAATTTAAGCAACTTTTTTTTTGGCCTGCAACCTTAAAAATATAAGTAGAAAATAATTGTAACATTCCAATGTTTTCCTTTGTTTTTTTATTGCATGTACACAGATTTTTAAAGGGTTTTTCCCACTTTAAAAAACTACCTGTAATAAAAAGCAATATAGGAAATCTATTTCTGAACATACCCTCAATAAAACATTTTTGGTTTTTCCCAATTATTTATTAAAAAAATAAATTTAAGCACCCTCAGAAATTTTTTTAGGTAATTGTAAAATGTTGCGTTTTCTTAAGGTAAATAGTCAGTGTTCATGGTTTGATATGAAAATAATTTTTTAAGTAATATCAGTCGTATTGTGTCTATCATTCTTGGGTTATACATGAGAAGCCGAAGTGAAAAACCGAACTTAAATAATATTTCAAGTGTTGCCAATGAAGAATTTCGCATCACTGGCTTCCAAATTACACATTTGAAGAAATATTATGCACCACTTATTTTACATACTTATATTACAAGTATATCGTCATATGATTTCAAAAAAGACCTAAGTTACAAAAAATTAAAAAGCGACTTCTTGAATGATTACGATCCAACATATCAAAATACATGTCCCTAGAAAATTCTATATATATTAAAATTGTACTAATTCCTTAATATTAAATAAACTGGAAAATTTTTCAAAAATGTTGATTAAATTTTCATATAAGAGAGTTTTTTGCTTGTCCTTTAAAATTTTTTCAATGTAACTTAGGGCTCTCATGAATTCATATGACGATATGTGTACTTAAACAGTACTTAATTGACAAATAGCTACGTGAACTGCTATTTTCTTACGAGCGACAATAAAATGTTCAGTAAAAAAGATTTCTAGCTTCTTCCAGGAGCGTCGAGAAAAAATTCACCATTTCCTGATCATACTTAATACGTAACACCCGATGAAAGACTTGGCATTGTTCTGGAATTAATCTAGAAACCAACTTAGCTGATATAACGCTATGAAATCATAATCTAACTCCCGAATAATTTCATTTCATGTGATCATTGAGGCAGCTAATGTAATATTCAGAAAAAACATAGAGCGAAATTACACATAAGTATATGTATGTGTATATCACACACGAATCGGCAACACTGACTATAACAAATGTGATTATTTTACTCAGTCGTATACAAGCTATCGAACGGGGAGGTTGTACGCCGCACAGTGGCTGAAAATCGTTTTTCATTGGCCAAAAGTCTAATTTTTTTGTCACCGATTTTTAAAATTTTTACGCCTTTTTGTAGCTAATATAACCATCATATATAGATTAAGGTAGCCAAAAAATTAGGTTAAACTATTGATAATTGTGGACGGGGCATGCTGTCAAACTCAACTTTTTTTTTTAATTTCAGAAAAAGGTGTTTTTCTTTTGTTTTTTATCAAAAATAAATGGTTACTACTCGCAAGCTATCATCGATAATGGCCTGCGGTCTTTTTTATAATGTTGGTAGGATTATAGCCTTTAGTTGTTGTAAGTGGTCACAGCTGTAGCGTTTAATATTAGGGGCGTTACGGAATATTTATGAAACTACTATATTTTTCGCAAATTGAAACTTTAGTGGAATAGAACTTCTAGGGAACAAAGGGGAACAAGAAACGTATATCACCCAGAGAAAGGTGAAAGTGTCCTCTTTAACGCTATATATACCTTTGCACCCGTGACGACCCGTGGGTAGAACACTTTTTTCATTTTAATGAAATTACTCTAAAAAAAAGTCAAATTACGACCATTTAAACAGCCCTATAAGTACTCGTATACAATGGTGTATTAAATTTTCACTTGTTTGCCTAAAAGTTTATGTTTTTTACTTTAGACTACGTAAAACTAAAAAAATTAAATATAATACCTGCGAAAGGGTTTGTTTTGATCAGCAAAAAATAAGTCATAAAATTATCACAATACGTTCTACAGTAAACATATGATCTCTTTTTAAATTTAGCTGTTATCAAATGTTAGGGTCAACCAAAGTCATAAACAATTTTATAACAATAATCGCGACATTAAACCACTAAAGATAAAAAACAACCCAACAACAATAACAAATATTGGCGAGATACTAATCAGTTTTACCTGTTATTAAGGTCTACATAACATGTACAGTTTTGTTCAATTTAAGCACTACCTGCTATGAAATTAAAGATCAAACGGATTCGATAAGGGATTACTCAGTAATAAGTTAATCCTTTAAGTGTACGGATAAAACATAACAGACGCAAATAAAAATATTCAGAAAAATATGGAGAGCTTCAGTTATAAAGAACTGGCCGAAGAGTATTTTAGAAACAAAAACCAGGAAGATGTTCTTAGTTACGTTAAAATAAACTTAAATTCGTGTAGCACCGAAATGCAAGAGCAATTATCTAATTTCGTCAAAGCACTAAAAAACGCTACAAAGACGTTAGCTACAATAAACAAAACTTTTATAAAAAAGTGCAAACTGGTTAGAAGGCCAACTTACTGTTGCTGCAGAAACAGCAAAGCAAGATAAGGCTGGAAGACCACGCAAATCATTGGACAACTGCAGCGAAAGATCTAAGAGGCGGAAACTTAAAGATATTAAAGATGCAATTGGTTGTACAAATATAAAAGAATCTTTCCTACATCAATTACGATCACAGAACCAATTAACAAAAGTGGATATCATTGAAAAAGTTGTTAAAGCTAGTCCAGTGAGAACAAAACGGATTCTTAAAAGTATACCAACTCCGAGTGATGCAATACAGTACACAAATGAGGAGGCATTAGCATTATTTCTGTATTTGAAATTAACAAAACAGCAATATATTAAGCTCAGACTGCGTGCGATTGAAAAAGGTTCAAATATGTATCCATCATATTATTACATAACCGCTGCTGAAATGGACTGTTTGCCATCAAAGGACACTATTACAATCACACCAATTTCGGCAGAGGTACAACTACAATCTCTACTTGATCACACAGCCGAACGCTTGCTACAATCAATAACAGGAAATGAGTTAAAGAAATATGGAAACACAAAGTTAATTCTTTTTTGTAAATGGGGATGTGATGGTTCTTCGGGACAAAAACAATACAAACAAGTTGTATGTGAAAATATTTCGGACTCAGATATGTTCATGGTATCATTTGTACCATTGCGATTGAAGAAAGATTTTAGAAGATTCAGAGCCTTCGACTAGTACAACGCAAACAATGGATATTTGGAAAAATGAGACACCATCTTCTACGAAATACTGCAGGCCAATCAAATTTGAATTCAATAACGAAACTCATGATGCCATTAACAAAGAAGTTATTGATATCAAGGCCCAAATTGCAACACTACAGCCATTACAATTACAGTTAGATGGGCAGCAAATTGAAGTAAGCTACCAATTAGTGCTGACAATGATAGATGGAAAAGTAGGTCAGGCTTTGACTAACACGAAGGCTGCATCCAGCTGCATTATATGCCAAGCAACATCAACCCAATTAAACCAAATACCGACAAAATCATTAGATAATACCGATGCATATGAATTTGGATCATCACCACTACATGCAAGAATACGACTTATGGAACAGATACTAAAAATCAGTTATGATTTGGATTTCGGATCTTCAGGATCAATAAGAAACAACGAAACCGACAAAGAGTTAAGAAGTTAAACAAAGAAACATGTTCAAGATGAATATCGCAAATTTGGATTGATTATAGATCATCCAAAACTAGGGTCAGGGTAAGGAAACTGCAAAAATATATACAACCAACTACCCATGGAGAAATATGTCTGCAACAGTTCACAAAATCCTTTATCATGGAGAAGATGTCATTAAATATTTGGTGCCACTTGGAGATCTATCAGAGGAGGCTCAGGAAAAAAGGAACAAGGATTACAGATTTTTAGAGAACATAATACTAGAAAAATTTCACGAAATTCAACAATTGAAGATCTATTTAATATAAAGGGTGTTTTTTTTAAGCTGGATAGAACTTTAAATTGTAAAAAGTAACACAAAAAATTAAATTGTAATCAAAATTTTTTTTTATTCGAAAGATCAATACGTGACATTAACATTTGAAAATGATTTCGGGCATATGGGCACCGCGGCTGTTCTTGACGAAGCGCATTCTGGACGTCCAATTTTGAAAATCTGTATTTAGTTTTGTTTACATCTTGCTTCATATTTTCATAGAGTTAGACATCCATTGCAGACCAAGTACGAATAAATGAACGTCGCACAGTGGCTGAAAATCGTTTTTCATTGGCCAAAATTCTGTAACTTTTGAACCGATCAAAATATTGAAGTAATGTTTATTTTATTGGATAGATATTTAGTTCAGCTTGACTCAGTTTAAATTACATTAAAATTGCTTAAGGACTTTTTAAGGAATTCTAGGTCAAAGTTGAACTTTTGAATTTTTTTTACTTTTAGAGTGAAATATGGGTTTATTATTTTTTTATTTATAAAAAAATTGAATATTTGGAAATTAATAATAATTATAAATATTTTTTGTAATAATGGAATTTTTTTAATGTTACACTTAAAAAAAATTTTACACTGAAAAAAATAGTAAAATCAACTGGAGATTTTGCTATTACAGAAAAATTGAAAATTTTTTGCTGACAAATTTGCAAATTTGTTTACACTCAAAGAATAGTTACACTTAAAAAAACACGTTAATAATATTATCTAAAAATATTACTATTACTACAGAAATATTTATTATTTTTTGCTGTCAAATTTGATAATTTTAAAAACATTTTAAAAATAAAAACTGCAATAAATTTTAATAGCATTTGCAACAATGGTAGGTTCTGTTTATTATTATTTTTTACTAATATTATGTTTTTCGTACTTAAATAACAATGAAAGGCAATTATAATTATTATTCATTTGACTCAAATATTGATTGCAAATATTCCATATTTTGTTCTGTGCTATTTCTGTTCTTTAGTAGTTTTTTGGATTCTTCATCTAAATCCCGATGTTCCACTTTCCATTGATTTCGAATATTGGAGATGAACGGATCTGACGTTGCCAATAATATATTAAATAGATCTTCATTTGTTGAATTTCTTGAAATTTTTCTAGTATTGTGCTCTCTATAAAATCTGTAATCCTTGTTTCTTTTTTCCTTAGCCTCCTCTGATAGATCTCCAAGTGGCACCAAATGATATTTAATGACATCTTCTCCATGATAAAGGATTTTGTGAACTGTTGCAGACATATTTCTCCATGGGTAGTTGGTTGTATATATTTTTGCAGTTTCCTTTGCATAATCTCCAAATTTTCTAGAGTCAATTTCTTCATTGCACGCAAGTACTTCTAGGATTATTTTAAATCTGAAAATAAGGTTTAAATCCACTCCTGTTATTTCAGATGTTGTTTCTGGATCTGAAAAGAATCTTCTTGCGGTATTGCCATCATTTGTATTGCCTAAACCTTGTTTTGGCTGATCTATAATCAATCCAAATTTGCGAAATTCATCTAGAACATGTTTCTTTTTTGAACTTCTTAACTCTTTGTTGGTTTCGTTGTTTCTTATTGATCCTGAAGACCCGAAATCCAAATCATAACTGATTTTTAGTATGTGTTCCATAAGTCGTATTCTTGCATGTAGTGGTGATAATCCAAATTCATATGCATCGGTATTATCTAATGATTTTGTAGGGACTTGGTTTAATTGGGTTGATGTTGCTTGGCATATAATGCAGCTGGATGCAGCCTTCGTGCTAGTCAAAGCCTGACCTACTTTTCCATCTATCATTGTCAGCACTAATTGGTAGCTTACTTCAATTTGCTGGCCATCTAACTATAATTGTAATGGCTGTAGTGTTGCAATTTGGGCCTTAATATCACTAACTTCTTTGTTAATGGCATCATGAGTTTCTTTTTTAAATTCAAATTTGATTGGCCTGCAGTATTTCTTAGAAGATGGTGTCTCATTTTTCCAAATATCCATTGTTTGCGTTGTACTATTCGAAGGCTCTGAATCTTCCAAAATCTTTTTCAATCGCAATTGTACAAATGATACCATGAACATATCCGAGTCCGAAATATTTTCACATACAACTTGTTTGTATTGTTTTTGTCCCGAAGAACCATCACATCCCCATTTACAAAAAAGAATTAACTTTGTGTTCCCATATTTCTTTAACGCATTTCCTACATGTTATTTCCTACATCTACATACATGTTATTCACACATTGATCTTTAATTTCATAGCAGTAGTGCTTAAATTGAACAAAACTGCACATGTTGTCCAGACCTTAATATCAGGTAAAACTGATTATTATCTCGCCAATATTTGTTGTTGTTGTTGGGTTGTTTTTTTATTTTTAGTGGTTTAATGTCCCGATTATTGTTATAAAATTGCTTATGACTTTGGTTGACCCTAACATTTGATAACAGGTAAATTTAGAAACAGATCATTTGTTTACTGTAGAACCTATTGTGATAATTTGTGATAATTTTATGACTTATTTTTTGCTGATCAAAACAAAGCCATTAAACCCTTTTGCAGGTATTATATTTAATTTTTTTAGTTTTACATAGTCTAAAGTAAAAAAAACATAAACTTTTAGGCAAAAAAGTGAAAATTATATACACCATTGTATACGAGTAGTTTGGAGTAATTTCATTAAAATGAAAAAAGTGTTCTACACACGGCTCGTCACGGGTGCAAAAGTATATATAGCGGTAAAGAGGACACTTTCACCTTTCTCCGGGTGGTATACATTTCTTGTTCCCTTTTGTTCCCTAGAAGTTCTATTCTACTAAATTTTAAATTTGAGAAAAATATAGTAGTTTCATAAATATTCCGTAACGCCCTTAATATTAAACGCTAGAGCTCTGACCACTTACAAAAACTAAAGACTATAATCCTACCAACATTATAAAAAAGACCGCAGGCCATTATCGATGATAGCTTGCGAGTAGTAATCATTTATTTTTTATAAAAAACAACAGAAAAACACCTTTTTCTGAAATTACAAAAAACCGTTGAGTTTGACAGCATGCCACGCTCACAATTATCAATAGTTTAACCTAATTTTTTGGCTACCTTAATCTGGATATATTAGCTGCAAAAGGGGGTAAAAATTTTAAAAATCGGTGACAAAAAAAATTTGACTTTTGGCCAATGAAAAACGATTTTCAGCCACAGTGCGTCGCCTAATAGGTTTAAATATTTTAATACTATATTTGAGAACTGGAAAATTCACCTAATACGAGAATTTTATTAACTACTCTTTCATAAATGAAACAAGGGAATTCGCCGAGTAACGACGTAACTACACTTTTATTTAAAGGAGAATATAAACACGTTATAGAGTCAACAACAATAGAGTATTCCTTGCAATTCTTTAATTTGTTTTTATAATATAGAGATTTATTTACTTTTGAACAAGACAAGAGTGTGAAAAAAACATGCACTTTCTGTAACAAAGGGTCTGTTTTTGATCGTAGGAGTCTAAAGTTTTTCGTGAACATGTAGTTTGACGAACCATAATCAATCAAGAACTCTATGATATGAACGATATGAAGCTAATTTTTATGCTTAACTTTTAATTTTTTTATTATTTTATAGTATTTACATGAACTGTTTACTCTTTTTTTTAAGCAAATAAGAATCAAAACTTTTCTTAAGAGAGAGACAACCGGTTGACCGGGTTTTCCTGAATTTTAGAAACCGTAACAAGGTTTTCCAAAATTTCAAATATTCGTACTATGTATTCAAAAACCGGTTTCTGGAAAATGTCGAATAATCGATCACCCTAATATGTGCTTAATCAATACATATCACTATAGGTCAAATGGAAATTTTTCTGTGCGAAATTAATAACTACTACAAAAACATGGTATTCAAACCAAAGCCTGTAACAATTCCATAAGTAAGTTTTACCCTAATTAAAAAAAATTAATTTGACCCTTTAACGACCAATAATAAACCCTTTTTCAACCATTAAAATAAACATAATACATTGAATTGACTTATTTTTTTATTATATTATGACATTTAGAAATTGCTTAAATCTAATTCATTTTGTAAATTTAAATCAAAAAGGGCTTCTTCACTTTCATCAATTTCTTCGTCTTGGTTGCTAAGCTGAAATTCTTCTTTGGATTCGCTGCAACATAATAGCTCAATAACTTCAGGTGGACGTGAAGAACGTTTACGCTTTTGTAAGCGTCTGGTTAAAAATGATCTGGAAATTAATGGATCTGTAGTATCGACTGCCCTATTAAATACATCTAACAGGTTATTAGTGCGGCTGCTTTTGCGGGCGTGATGCAACCGATCGCCTTTGCAGATTTTGTGTAGCGATTCAGTAGCTTCTTCTCCAAGAAAACCTATTGGTAGTGCGCTTTCATGCTTTCGGTCGGGCTTTTCATACTTTCTTCAGGACTGCAGCAAAATCGGAATCACGTTGCTTACGAGTCGATGTTGCTGCTGCACGAACGAGAAGGTTAGTATCAGCTTTATCAGTTGAAAGATTTGCGGCTTCTCTTCTTTTTCCAAATTCTGATTTTGCGCTGAATGGGATAGCTGGACGTCCAACACCGGTAGAAGTAGGTTTTTCTGAAATATCACTTACCAAAAAATGTAAATTAGAATTCTGCCACGTATGATTTTGATCCTTAAAGACATTTATCTTTCTGCGACATTTTTCCCACTTTTGAGCCAATTTTACGCAAAAAATGTACTGTTTGCTTTATATTTTTATCCATTTCATCCGAAATAGTATTAGGTTTAATTTTCTCAACAACGTTTTTAAAAACTACATAAATTTGTCTTTCTTTTTGCATTCTTTTCGCCATATTTAAAACAGGTCGTTTTTTTTATACAGTCAATTTGAAAGAGGTCAAATGGGGTCAAAATTGTTAACCGCTTACGGAAAAAAAACTGAACCCTTTCAAGGTAATGTTGTCTAATGAGTTCTTTTCAAGTACATACATACATATGTATATCGACATCAATATAAAGCAGTTATAATTAAAAACAGTAGTACTTACCTGCCTCTTTATTTTCCATTTAAATTAATAAATTATAATAAATACAAATCCAGAAATACAAACTTAAAGTTGACCTTGCACTATTTGTATTGTATTGCACTACGTTTGTAAAAAACATTGCATTGATTGACTTTGACGTACAAATGTGTAACGGTGCTTTTTTTAAGGCAAAAAAAAAACATCACATGTCTTTGTTTTGAAGCATTTCCAATTAAAAAACAACAACAACAATAGTAAAACGGCACTTTCATTTTTAACAATTTAACACAGAAAAATCTGTCATTTGACCTAATGTGCATACTATGTATGTATACTTTTAAGTTTTATCTAAAAACATTTGTGCCTAATCTATGTATGTATATGTACCCTGCATATTCTTCTACTCCTGCTTTTGTTTTGTTACGTTTTTTACTTTTATTAAATGAATTGTGATTTTATTTTCATTAATATGTTAATAAATTCTGCTATTTGATCTTAAGTCTTTTATTTATTTTGACGCAAAAAATGGAGTGTTTACTTTTTTTTCGCAAAACTAAAATTTTTAAATTATTTTTTATGGTGCTTTTTTACCCTTTCTTGTAATTTTTTGCGCTTTTTACCTTTTTTGGAACAATTTTCGGTGTTTTTGTTCTTTCTAGAGATACCAAAACTGCGTATTACTCTTCCGGGCAAATTAGTCCATTGACCTGGTAAAAGAAGCGATAGTGATGATGAAAAGGAATAATACTGTTTCGATATAAAAAATCTTATAATACAGCTAGAACGAAGAATATGTTTCTAACAAAATCAAATCAATTTTATTTGCGTACTCGATTTAGCATTTCCTAATTTTTTCCTTTTTAAAGGAGTTAAAATTTTTTAAGAATGTTTATTCCAAATATATTGATATGTAATATATTTTAGCTATAGTGGTATCCAATAGTAGGAATCCTCTTTTATACAAATATTTCCTTCAGTTTTCCAACCAAAAAATATACTAGTATATGCATGTTAAAAATATTTTAAAAATATGTCTTACGTGAACCTTATAAAACCTTGAAATTGTACAATTTTATATCTCTTAGCTGGAAAAATAATAGAGATGTAGATGTATTTTTCCTCTGTATAGCTTTTATTGAAATCAAAATTGGGAAGACAAATTTTTCAAAGGAATTCTTTAAAACCATTTATTTGTTTATACGAACTTGTTTTCTTCAGATAATATCAAGCTAATATATTAATATTATAATAGTATTTTAAGTTGTGTAGCATTGAAATATGCAAAGTCCAGTCAAATTAGGCTTGCCAGATCTAATTTGTCAAAAAGCTTGACATTGAGCAAGAAAAAACTTGATTTTGAAAAAAAAACTTGACAAATAGAAACACTCATACTATTGTTTTTTATTTAATTTTTTATTATTTTTTTTCATAAAAATTCTGAGAGTTTTTAGCTAGTCTATAATAAATAAATAATAATTTTCATAAATAACTTGACAATTCTTCAAACACATAAGTTTTATTAAAAAAAACAATGAAAAACCGCCTGCATTATTCCACCATGGGTATATTAAGTCGGCTAAGCTGATAGAAGGATGGCGCCGGTAAAACCCCGGCTCAAGCCGAATCGCTGCCGCCGCCGACGAATTTTCGTACTTGCGCCACCGCCTACGAAAAGTCCACGACTTGCTTCTTTGGTTCAATGTTGTCAAGTTACTAGTGTTGAGTAATGGGGTAAATATCAGTGTTGGCACTTTTATAATAATTGTACAGAAAGTTATAGTTATAGTTATTTTTTAATAATTGCACAAAAAAATATGTATCATATTAATCCTTAGTTCTATTGATAGTAAAAATATGGTCTTTAGATTTGTTTTTTAGAAATATACACATACTTTTTTTAAGTATTATTACATAGCTAGAATAAATTTGAGAAAAAAAATTAACTTACAAAAAAGCTTGATAAATCACTTTTTCACTTGACTTTTGACGCGTATTAAAAAACTTGACAATCAGGCCAAATCAGGCCCTTCTGGCATCCCTAAGTCAAATGCACAGTAGATAAGGAAATGAAAAACTGATTATGCAGGCTTACTACATTTCATACTTAATAAATCAAATAATTTTTACATATAATTCAAAGTTTTTATTTGAATATTTTGTAAATAATATGAAAATATGTCTGTATATACTAGAGATGGGCATCGCTCACGTGATTAGCGTGAATCATGCGTGATCACGCGTGATCATGCATGATCGTGAGCAGTTTTTTGTTTCAATCAGGTGAGCGTGCATGAGTACATTTTTTGCGTGATAGTTTCGTGATTTTTTTGATTTTGGAATTTTTTTCATATTTTTGATAGGTACGTGGTTTTCAATTTTGTCATGAAGGCATAAAAAGTTGTGCCAGTATGTATTAATGGGAATAAATAAGTCAAAGTAGCAGTATAAGTCCGAGTTTCGATTGTCGAATATTTGGAAGAAAAACATCTGCAATTCTCTTTCTTTTTTCATTCGCGGTCACACAGACCTAGAAATTTTAAGTTTTTGGAAAAAACTAAAGATCTTCCAATTCTGCAAAAATTGGCTAAACAAATACTCTGTGTACCATCCAGCTCAGCTACAACGCCAGGAAGAATACTTCAAGAGATGTGAAAAAGACCTCAGGGAAAAAATTTTTAAAATTTTTTCTGCATAATTCTATTTATCTATCAACGCTAAAGTACAAGATCTTACTTAATCTTAATATGTATTTTACACAGATTGCTGATGAGCTAGAAAATGAATGATTTTAATCAAAATAATGTAAATACATAATTTTAAATTTCACTTCAAAACTTTAAAATAAAATTTATAATTTTTGAAATGAAATTTTTATGGCTTGAGTTCAAATCTGATTTTTTCCCATATCTTCTTAATTTAAGAAATTATTTTTGGATAAATTCATTATTTTATTAACTGCCAGTTCGCCGATATCGAAAGAAAATTTTTTTCTTATAATTACATTTAAAGCAAAAACAAAATTTTAAAAGTTCTTTTTGTTTCAAATGTAACAGTTCGAAAGAAATTTTTCTTTCGATATCGACGTACAGGCAGTAAGAGAGTACTTTTATTTGAAACAATCTATTGCTCATCAGACTAGCAGAACGGATCAGTACTGATTTCGAGGTCGCTACACCATCTCATCAGCGTTCTTTGTTCAATTTTACCTCTTTTGACGGTGGATACTAGTGATCAGGAATATCAACTATTTAACCGAATTATTTAACAAATTAGAATGCGAAAAGTACAAACTTATTCATTTTACATGTTAAATCAATTTCGGTTAGTACGAAATTCCATCTCTGTTTTAATTATTCCAAATATTCCATACTCTCTTTGCTTTTTCCAAAGCCATTGGCTTTGAGATCAAGTAGTTTTTCATTTTTGTTTTACTTTATTTTTGTCTTGTAGTTGACTTTCTTAGTATTCAACTACCTGTGACAATGTAAACATGGATGGGTGTCTTCGTTTTTAATAATCTCAATTAAGAAGATATGGGTAAAACTCAGATTTGAACTCAAGCCATAAAAATTTCATTTCAATATATAACTTAAAACAGTTCAACAATTACGTATAAATATTTATATTTTTTTTAAGAATTTCCAATTTTATTCAATTGTCAAATTTAATTTTAACTACAAAGTTTTAAATCGCATGATACATAAGTATGTACATTCAAATATACTCGTGTTCACATTAATATATAACAAATTTTTTAGTCTCTCAAAAGAGGTACCTTCAACTTATGGTGTTTACTGGGATATATGTAAGTTATAATTTTTAGTAGGTATTTGTTGCGAAATAATTAATCACAAAGTTTTGTGACACACTCTACAATAAACGGAAGTAACTTTAAAGTGTGTTTTCGTAATTTTTTGCGAATTTTGCATAAAAAAGTACACAAAATATAGTTCGTAAAAGAAAGATGAATATAAGAGAATTCTAAAACTACTTATTTGCAGCCAAAAAATTTTGTCGTTTTTTTGTCAGAAGACATTAACCCTTTGTGACTCACGTTAGATTTTTTTCTATCCTATTTTCTATTCTGAAATTTGATACCTAACTTCAATGTTTTCAAAATGGTAAACACAAAATTTTTTTGCTAAAATTGAAGTGAATTCAATGTAAAAAAATATAGCTTTCGAGCGGGCCATCTTTATTAACACTAAAGTAACGATATGAATACCCAAAAATTGTTAATTTCTGGTATGAAATTAGAAGATCTGAGGTAGGGTGGAATTTGATAATAATTTGTGCATTCATGATCGTCGAAATACATTTATTTTATTTATACAATTATATATCTAGTCTAATATTACATAAAAAAATAAAAAATAAGTTGGATTACTTTCAAAAAATTTTGTTTGGTGGACTGTTTTAGAAAAGTATATTTCTCAGTTAAACATAATTTTCCTCTTTTATTGCAGAATTTTACAATTGTATATTAGATTTTTCTATTTTCATTAAAAATTTTAATATATAAATACTTATAGGCTGTGATTTTTTCGTGAGCGTGATTTTTCGTGATTGTGACTAACTTTTTTTTCAAAAAGAAATTTTTTTATCGTGAGCGTGCATGATCGTGAGTGAAAAGTCACTCACGATCCCATCTCTAGTATATACTAACATCAAATAAACTCTTGAGATACAAACACATTATATGAGTTTATCGCATTTGGCTCAAATTTTTTGTTCACTCTTTTACTAATTATTGTTTCACATAAATTTCCCAAGAAAATTAATTTTGTATCGCGAAATATGAACAATCATAACTTTAGCATTAAGAACGTAAAAATCATAAAATGTCTACATTTATCTTATAAAGTTCACGTGGGCCTACAACATTTAATTTTTAAAAATTTTTTAATTTAAACTTTCAATGAAATAATATATTTAAAAGAACTGTATTTTTGCTCAAGCAACTGAAAGAAATATTTTGATAAAATTTTACAGAGCCTTCTCTTTTATTTGATGCCACTATTTAATAATCAGGGTTGTTGCAGAATCCAAGTCAGAATTGTGAATTATAAGAATTGAAAATCAATTCTGATTTGAATTGGTGTCATGAAATCGTCTTGGTTTTGTGCTGATTCGAAAATAAATAAAACCCATATTCGAATCAGCTGTTTTGTTTTGGTTGGTTGTGCTGTTGTTTACATTTTTCACTAGATTTACACACATATTTTGATAAATATTTTTTTATATATTAAAAAATCGGTAATAAAATGGTGGAGGCAGTAGCTTTATATATATTGATTGAGGAAAGCAACAATGAAAAAGTGAAACGGAAGATTTTAAGGGATTACACCAACCCATTGGAGCTGCCGGAAACAGCGTAAGTATACATATAGTATGTACAAGAATGCCAAAGATGTTTTAACTATAATAAATATACAGATTTATTAGCCAATTCCGTTTAAACAAAGAGGCTTTTCAAATGCTGTTGAACATTGTCAAATTTCTTTTGCCTCCTTCAAACATTTCCCGTATTGTTCAGCTAGCTGCGACATTGCGCTTTTTGGCAGAAGGATCATATCAAAAATCAATAGGAAATAATAGTTCCGTTTGTCTCGCCAGAAGTACGGTGTCAATTGTCTTAAGCAACGTACTAAAGGTTCTGCAAAGGCATGTGTGTACTCAGTGGGTGAAGCTAACAATGGATGACAATGAAAAAGGAAGATGTAGGAACCATTTCTTCACCAAATATAGAATTCCTTTTATAGTTGGTTGTATTGATGGGACGCACATCAAAATTATAAAACCTGCTGTGGATGAGCATTTATTTTTTAATAGAAACTGTTATTTTAGTATGAATGCCATGATTGTAAGTAGAAACCAATAAGAACTTTTTGAAAATAGTTGTTTTATATATTTTTCATTTTCAGATATGTGATAGTGACATGCTAATTCGAGCAGTAGACGCACGGTAATCAGGCTCAAGTCACGACGCTTTTGTTTGGAACATCAGCAAGGCCCGTCAACATTTTCTGACAGAATTTCAGAACGGCGAGCGAACGTCAAAATAGTTAGGAGATTGCGGTTATGCTATAGAGGCTCGAAATGCAGCATTCAACACAAAGGAGCATAAATTTAATATAGCTCATGCTGCGGCTCGTAACATTGTAGAGCGGACAATAGGAGTTCTGAAAAGCCGTTTTCGATGTTTGATGGGTACACTGCATTACAGTCCACAAAAAGTGGTACAAATAGTGAATGTTTGCAGCGCCCTGCATAACATATGCAGAAGTTATAAAATTTCATACGAAGGAGATGAAATTGGTTTTGAATCTGAAGAGCTATCAGAGGACAATGATTTATTGATGCCAACAGTGTCACTTCAAAATGAAGGGCAAAGAATAAGAGAAGAAATTGCAAACAGTTTATAAAATTATTTAAATAAATTACAAGAAATTCAAGACTTTTTGATGTTTTTATTTTACTAATTCAATTTAAGGTAACACAGTTGTTTTTGCACTTAGATCAGTCTTATAAGTAGCATAAGTAGTTATATAAAATAAGGTACACAAATAATTGTTTTTGAGATCAGTTTTTCTCATTGTTATTGTTTTGCAAATTAAATTTTAATAGTTCTGGTTCCAGTTGTTTTCTTTTTATTTCGTTTTTCTCCTGCATCACTTTCAAAATTCGGGAACTTAAACTTACAAATTCATCTTTTAATTCTTTCACGGAATTTGTCACAGCTTCATGGTTTTTTTTCTATAGCACGGTATATGCACCTGAGTGAGCTCGAATGTTCTTTTTGAACCGAAATGAGTTGATCGACTTTATCGTTCAGTTCATTTTTTCTTTTACCGTCTTCATCTAAAAATTTTTCAATCAACGCTGCTACGCTCTCTGGTCTTGCTCTTTTCGGTGTACTGCAAATAGTTGGCGTTTTCAGTATTCTTTTAGAACTCGTTGGAATGTAATCATGTAAGGCAAGTTCAGAATCATCAACAGTGCCCAGTGATATTCCCGAGACACCTTCAACTGTTGTATTTATTCCACACATTTGCACAATAGCTTCTTCTGTTGGCGTGAGCTGGAATTTATTGACCAAGCCTCCTCCAGTTGCACGAGACTCTGACCTATTATGTGCTACCTTCTTTTTTATTTCGCTTTTCCATTCCGTCCATATCTGCCCATATAAAAATCTTTTAAGTCTGAAAAAACCTATTTAAAAATTACTTACCTTTTTCCAACCATTTGCATCCTTAGTCGGTGGTCCAGCACTGTTGAGAGATTGAGATAACTCTTGCCAAAGCGACTCTACCAGCACCTTATCGCGCTTAGTGTAACCGCTTGCTATATCCTTATTCTCTTCCATAAACTTTAAAAATATCTCATTTTGTGTTTGATTCCTATGTTTTCCCCTATTGATGATAAAATAATAATGAAAATTTTTGCTTTTTTAGTTTAATAAATAAAAAAATAATAAATTTACTTACATTGTGAGCCAAATTGTATTTACCCGCCTAAAACAAATATACAAATCTGCCACCTGTCAGCTGATCAGATTATTTCTGATAAAAAAACGATAAAAACAGTTTCTGTGACACCCACTTCTGACACGATTCCGATTCGAACACAAAAACGATAAATATCTGTTTCTGTGACACCAAAATGAATTCTGTGTCGATTTCAATTCTGATTCTGATAGCAATCAGATTCTACAACAATCCTGAATATTTAATTTAATTTTGAAAAATGTATATTAACTGAACATTGTTAAAAAATTTAGTGTCCTTTAAAAAGGTAAAATTACGAAGATTGCTATGTTTCATCCTTAGATTGATGAATATGTAGTAGCTTTTGTGACAAAAAATTTCGTTTTCAGGGTTTTTTAAGGTATTTTAAAATAAAAATACAAAAGAATTTGGTTTTTTGGAATGAATTTCAACCAAATTTGACGTGGGATGACGGAAATTCATTCCAAACTGCATCAAACCCCGTCGGAAGAAAAACACAACACTTATACAAAAGAATATTACAATTATAAAACTTTTTGTTTTCATAACCCGTGTTTTATGATGATGTAAATGAAACTTTTTTGAAAGTTTCAAAAATATACATATCTATTAATAATTGATACCTCCACTACGTAGTCACCAAATCTCTAAGTTTTACTCTTATGCAGTGATGCCAGCTTAGATTGTTCGAGTCTAAATTTTTCTTGTCTTTTATTTTCACTTGAACCCATAAAATCATCTTGAAACATTAAACAATTACTCCAATGTACAAACGTCAGAACACTGAAGATAAAATTGACTGAAATCCGAAAGCTTTTAAGTTATAAATGGACAAATATTGAGTCAACAGTTTAGTTCTGGGTGAAGGTGTGACAATTTAAGAATGCGCTGCAAAAAAAAATTATGTCTTGATTTGGTTAATCTAGTATATAGCTATCTATAGGGTCTTCTAACAAGAGGTTTCATTTTCCTATGTAAAACGGTTCTTTCATGAAATTTTTCATTACCAATTCGCACATTTGTTGCTGAATGTCCTCGATAATTTCACGAATCCATCTTTGAGGTCTGGAATCGATTGTGGGCCTTTGGTGTAGACCATATCGTTTAAGTACCGCCAAATGAAAAAGTCTTAAGGTTTAAAAATCGTACTAGAATTAAAATGCTTAATTCTTTATTATGCAATCAATGCTCTTTAAAAAGGTTACAGAAATGTTGCTATAATTTAGTAATTTCCGGTAATTTAATAAAATTATTAGACTCTCGTGATATTTATGCAAATGATAGTTGCGATTCTATTGGCGATTAGGAAATTGTGGTACCT
Source organism: Gymnocheta viridis (assembly GCA_956483585.1). Classification (NCBI taxonomy): domain Eukaryota; kingdom Metazoa; phylum Arthropoda; class Insecta; order Diptera; family Tachinidae; genus Gymnocheta; species Gymnocheta viridis. The sequence goes on along the minus strand of OY101443.1, from coordinate 38,481,809 downwards.
GTGCGGCATTACATAAATAATTATTGCACATAAAAGTATAAAATATATGAAATATATATATATTTTTTATTTTATGTAGACTTCCTATATAAAGCTATTAAGGCCTATAGTTGAAGGTAATTAAAAAAAATTAATTACAATTTTACCCGACGTTTCCTCGATTTTTTGTCGACTTTTTCTAGGGTTTTGTCTATTTATTAATATGTAAAATATAAAAACACATACATATACATATATGATTAAAATAATATGTTCAAAATATAAAACATTTAGAACTTACAAATTAAGCAATGGGCCTGTTCGTAAATTCATCACTGCACTGCACGTTATGCGCAGTACGTTCATAAATGGAAACAGCAGCAAATCTGCTTATGTTAGGTATTCAAAAATGAAACGCTGAATATTATGCGCAAATAAATACAAAATACAAATCATAAAATTTGATGAAGCAAGTAAGTAAAAATATAATTTTTATACCCTTCACCAAAAAATTTGGAAAGGTTTAGGTTTGTCATTCCATATGTAATTTCTTCATTATTCATTTAAGACCCCTTAAAGTATATATATTCTGGATCATTATAGATAGAGAAGTCGAATGAGCGATGTCCGTCTGCTATATTTTGGTGTAAGTAGAATTAAGGCCTCACACAACATAGAGACATACATAAATTTTAGACCATTCTCTTGGAGTTTTCATAAAATTTTTCGGTTTGAAAATAACAACACTCGGTCCAATAATTAATGAGATATACCCAAAAGACTTTTGTTATATGTCCTATTCTGTTGTTTTTTACGACCCCGGCTGTCCTACGGTCAATTTTATAAAGAATAACACTTGTATGGAGTTCTACGAAGGTTTATGCTGAAAATAATTGAAGTCGGTTTATTAATGGCTGAAATATGGGCAAAAAATGGTATTCGAAATAATTTTACTTTTGAAATTTTTTTGAAAAAGTTGGGGTTATATTGAACCAAAACCTTTATAGAATCGTCCAACCGCAATGCAGATAAGTAAATGGAAAAGTTAAAAAAATTTTAAAAAGATAACTATCGAAATACCACTAGTTTACATACATACGTACATCATTTCAAAGAAAAAATAAAATTAAAATATGTTATATTTTATAATGGTTTCTTTAATCCAAAGTGATTATTATTTTTGGCTAAAGTTCGTAACATTTTTACTCAGAAAGAATTGGACATGAGACAATATTCCAAAGCAACAAGGGAAAATTTTAACACCAATTAATTTCAACTTACACGGCAGAACAGAAACAACGTTGTTTTTCGGGAGCCGCTACACTCCCATCATCAGTGTTCATGTGTGTTTCCATGTATCCGCCACTGTTTAGGTGGCTCGGTTGAATGTGATTTCAAATTTGTATTTATACAAATAATGTCTAGAAAAAGGATACAAGAGTTATTTGTATTATTATTTGTTTTTACAGTAAACACTGTTTTACCACTATCAATATTCAAATTTTACCATCACTAATTAACGTTAAATTAACCCATTGTCACATGTTGGTTTTATCTCATGTACCATTTTTCTTTCTAATTTTTGTTTTTACTTAAGACAAACTTTTTTGGTTTGATTAATACTTAAGTGTTATTGCTTTTTTGTTTTTTTGTCAACTAGCTGAGTTTTTTTTTTGATTTATTTGATCAATTTTAACTAGTTATGTGACAGTAAACATTGCAAGGCTCATGCCAGTAGCTAATTTTTATTTAATGTGATTATTTTCGAATGTTTCTGTTCTGCCGTGTAAGTTGAAATTAATTGGTGTTAAAATTTTCCCTTGTTGCTTTGGAATATTGTCTCATGTCCAATTCTTTCTGAGTAAAAATGTTACGAACTTAAGCCAAAAATAATAATCACTTTGGATTAAAGAAACCATTAACAACAAAGTTATATTTTATAATTTAAAATGTTTTCTTACTCCGTTAAGTTATTTTAATTTTTGGTATTATATTATATCCAATAAAAACGTCGATAACTTACTGAATTCATTATATAATTATTTTATCACTGTACAAAATCCTATCTGATAACATAATGGGTATTTTTGAAAAATAAACCATTTTATGAACGATAATAAAATTGAAAAAAAAAACGCAAAAATTAAAAAAAAATATTATATAAATGAGATTGTGCCGTGGTTTTTTAAATAAATTGTGAAACAAACTTTTTCAAATAAAAAGTAAAAGTAATAAAAATAACTAAAATGCGTCAAAAATTCTTTAAAAAAATATCATATTGTAGTTCAGGATTCGAAACCGTGACACCGCGTAGGGTACGGTTTCAATTTTTTTTTAATTTTTGATACATTTTAGTTATTTTTATTACTTTTACTTTTGATTTGAAAAAGTTCGTTCTTTTTTTAAGAATTTTTGATAGCTTTAAATTATTTTCAATATGAAGATGATATTGGAACATTTTAATCATTATTAAACCTTTTCTTACGTTTCAAATCACTTCCTTGTTTAGCCGAAGACCGCTGGCTTTTTGATAAGGGGATGTTAATATTTTTATAATGCACTCTAGGCAAGAAAGGGTTACAAATTTGCTACGAAATTCATAATTTATGGATGACTTCATAAACGCAATTTGCAAAGCAACACTAGAATGGCTTGTAAATTCATGCTTCCAGTGTTGCTTTGCAAGACGTGTTTATGAAGTCAGCCTTTACTATGGAATAGAGATGAGAACCAATAATGCGTGATCGTGATTAATTTTTTGTTTCCATCACGTGAGGCTACGTCCGTGAGACGGTGAGTGGCAATCTTTTTTGCTTTAATGTAATTTTGTCCATATAAATTAATTTTTTTTTTTTCAAAACAAAACACTATATTTCTTTTCTTCATTGATAACATAACTTTTACTTCAATGCGTCAAATTCTTATTTCAAATAAGTTAATAAGAAACATAAAAACATTTTAAGACTAGCAGAATGGTGACAAAAATTTTAATTCAACAGATCACATTTTTTTAAATAAGGTAATAAAAACAGAAAACATATTAAAAGCTCTGAGAACGTAACGAAAAATTATGCATTTCTTTCAAAAGTCAATCTTCTCGAACTATAAATAGTATCTTAAGTTACTAACGTGATCAAAAGCACAAATTAAACGTCGTTTTAAGAATGATATTAATCTTGGTTTGAGTAAACGAATTACCAACGCTGCACCATTTTTAACTGTATTTCATAACTACCCACTATATTTTCAAATTATATTTTGAAAATGATCTAATACATTTCAAAATTTATTAATTAAATTTAAAAAATAGTGAATAGAATTTCGAAACTGGCAATTGAATTTAAAAAACTACGAACTGAATTTTAAAATTATCTGTATGTAATATGTATGTATTTTAAAAATTCAATTGATTTTTTTTTAATTTTTTCTTAAAATTAAAATAATATTCAATTAATACTTTTGAAAACTCTTTATAACTTAAAAAAACATCAATAGCATTTCAAAAATTATAAATTATAAAGCAGATTTTTACTTTATTATTATTTATAGAAGTTACTATTCTACTTAAAATCAAAATTTAACAAAAAATAAATCATACTTTAAGAAAAAAATATTTAGGATTAACAATAAGAAAACATTTTTTTAAAGTCGACTATGATTTTATTTTCAATAACTTTTTTAACGACAATGTCAATTTCTATGAACTATTTTTTACCATTTTAGGCGATTGGCAGTTAATTTCTTCGACATCGGTAGAACCGTTCGATTCTACATACTCACTAGAATCTCTTTCCATTTTTAACTAATCAAGAAAACATACAATGAAAAAACATAAAAATATATTTTTTATAATAGAGATCTCACCGTTTAGTTATGGGATATGTCCGCGTATTCAATATTTTTTAAAGAATATTAATGAATACTAGAAATAATACCTTCATATATTACAAACATAACATTCTTTGCTTGGAACGTAAACAAACCAAACTTGTATACAATGAAACGAAGTGGAATAAAAACAGAGCGTTTCAAGCAATTTTTATACAAAAATTATCGTAGACATAAAAAAAGCAAAAACTTTTTTATAAAAAATGTGTAATGTATACAAAAAATAGTACAAAAACAGTACAAATGTAAAAAAGCAGTTCTTTTGCGTACTGTTTTAGGTGTTGCGAATAAAACAGTACATTTTACAAAAAACCTTACGTGTACTGTTTAAAACAGTAGGAATGCAACCCTAACGACCCTGCAGTCCCCAGGTAATTCCCTTTTCGTTATTTAGGTTACTTTTAAGAGCTGTGTCTAATAAGTCTATGTTGAATAGAAGTGGTGATAAGGTACAACCTTGGCGAGCACCGATTTCCACTTAACGCTTTCCAATGTTTAATTCGGCAGATGGCATTCTGGTAAAGGCACCTATTAAGTGAAATAAGCTTAAGCGGAATATCAATGGGTAGGTTCGGCAACCTTCCAAATACTAGTTCATAAAGTCCATATGCGGCGTTGTATTGTAGGCGAAACAAAAATATGGGATCTATTGGTCCCATTTATAATTTTTTCAACAGTTTTAGAGAAATTCATTTGGTACTCTGTGGTCTCTCTCTTCCGAACCTAAAGTCTCACGATGGTAAGGGGTACGGAATATTTATTTAATCTTCAATAACTTACACACCTCTGATATTGATTTATTCGCGAATTCCGTATCCTTGTCCGATTAAGAACCGTTTAATATGATCATATGTTCAACCAGAGCCTTTGGAACAGTTTTAGTATCCTGGTTCTCAATAGGACATGATATCATGTTGATTTGATTAGAAAATCGGAGACGAATGGACCTGAAAACTAGTCCCTGATGTACCTGTCATTGGTAATTTTTCCTTTGTATGCGTGCACTGCTAATTCATCCTGCATTCTCTGCAACTCAATATGTGGTCCTTGACCATCTTACTCATGTTCTTCCATACATATCTCTGTTTGAGTATTAAAATTGCCGTTATCACTCAAAGCGACTTCAATTATATTCAATGATATCATTCTAGGTAAAAGTTTCTCCAAGAACATCTGTGTGTACTTTGGTTTATCGCTGTATAATTTGTATTTTCCTGTATCCAGTCTCTACTTTAAATTGCAGTTTCCGAACATTCTTGACATTTACTGCCTGTTCGCCGATATCGAAATAAAATTTTCTTTCTTTTATAAATACATTTAAAATAAAAACATAATTTTAAAAGTTGTTAATCAGGCTCTTTATCAGAAACACCATATTCATTCTTGTCTTTATTATGTAGATTAAAATTTCTTCTTGTACTGCGTGTTATGGCCAATATCTCTTTCGATCTTAGCTCACTTTCCGAAGGAATCAGTGCCTTCAGTGCATCACTATGTACAACTATTCTTAATAGTGTATCCGCATTCACATTCATTCTACCCTTTTTGGACGATATCTCAAAGACATAGAGGCAGAGATCCATTCTAATCCAGGCCACCTTGAAAGATAGATTTCTGTGCAAAAATAAGTCTACGGTCGGTCGGCTACGTAGAATTTTCTACCCTAAAAGTGTATACGAAAAAATGTATTTCGCAATGTTTAGCTAAAATTTCTTTCTCGATAAATGGATTGTTCAGATCGTGTTTTGATAATGTTTTACTAACAGAACCGATTTTGCCTTGCGATAGGATTGCACCAGACGTATGACCGTTGAGAAATTTCGAAAAGTGACATAAAATGGGAATTTAAAAAAAGAGGGAAATATTTAAAATCCGAAATTTCAAGGTAAAAACACGATTTTAAGTTTATTTTGTCCTTTTTATTAAATAATAACTTTTATTTACAAGTATTATATTAGAAAAATATCGAAAAAGTTATTTGTTGCTACATGTTCTATAAGGTACGAGTATTATTAAAAATTTATAAAAAACAAAATAATTCATGAATATATAATAAAATCTGATATTTTGGTACTTTAAACAAGCGGTTTTTGATAACATTTGGGCGAAACTTTTTGATGTTTAAATTTTTTGGAAATGTGCTTATACATACATATATTTCTTGAACAAGTCGTCTGTGGAACTCCAATCTTCCAAATCAACTTCCAAAAAATTTAATATTGAAAGCATATCATCAGTAGTACTAACCTTAAATCTATTTGACAATTTATTTTTTATTAGAGATACTCGTAATTTTGAACAAGTACGTTGAGTGCTATTATGTCGTAAACTAAATATATCTATTTACCGAAAACGTATATAAATTAAAAAAGTAAATGTTCATCAAACGTCTTTTTTAGATTTGCTATTTCGTACTAAAAACTTTCCGGATTTGTAATTGTGAAGATATTTTTATTTATTTAGATATTTATTATAATTAAAATTACAATAAATCTTAAAGCTAAAGCACTAGCGACTAAGACTATCGGCTTGTGTTATAAATACAAAAGAGATTATATATAAGGAAAGGGTTAGTAAGTATAAATTATTTATGCGAGCGTTAAATTTTGGTTTGTAATTGAAGATGTTGTAAAAAATCATATGTTTTATTTATATTATCCTTTGAAGGACATTTGAGTATATCTATAATACTGTGGGAGTTGCATATTCTTAAACGGGTGTCGTAAAGCGCCTGACATTCTAACAGAAGATGACTTATTGTTAATGTACCGTTGTTGCAAAAAGTGCAAACAGGTTGTGGATCTTTTATCATCAAGTATTGGTGTGTGAGTGTGGTGTGTGTTAGGCGAAGCCTTGCATTTTATTTTTATGGCAGTTTGTCGAATTTGGAAGGATAACTTTTATTCTATTAGGGTTTATTGTTTGATAAAGATGACTATATCTGCTCACTTCTGCTATATCTTCTACTGATGATGTTTAATCTTTCGGTTAAGTTTTTTTTTAAGATAAATACAATGATTTTTAAAACTATATTTACAATCAATGTGTAAACCTAAAATTTTACAGGTATCTACATTTTTAATATTATTATTGTTAAAAGTTAAGTCTATATTGTTACAGTTATGTTTTTTGCAGATGTGCAGGTGATTCGTTTTTTGAAACGAAGCATCTGCACCTGAGGATTTAGACCAGTTATTAATAGCGCTTAAAGTCTGTGAAAAGGCTTTTTTTTATTTTGTCATTTGGGATTCCATTATGGAGCGAGAAAACATTTGAAAAGTTATTGTTTATCCGAGCTGAAAATTTTCTGTTTATAAGAAAGGATTTAATTATTTTAAACATTTTTGGACCTATGGACCAATTAGCGAGCTTTTGAAGCACAATATGTACCCGAACCCTGTCAAATGCTTTAATAAAGTCAATTGACAAAATTGAGATATGGTTCTTAGTGGAACGATTTTTGCATATTATGTGGTCCAAATACAACAAGGCGTCTATTGTACTAAGGCCTGATTGCAAACCAATTTGATTATTTGATAAAAGTTTGTGTCTTTTTATAAACCACATAAGACGTCTTGAAATCATTTTTTCCAAATGTTTTGTTATGCAAGGAAGGAGGGATATTGGACGGTAAGAGTCGATATTGTCAATTGGTTTGTCATTTTTGTGAATCGCGATTACTGTAACAGTTTTAAAATACTGAGGAATTATTCCTAAGTCGAAAATTTTATTAAATAATTTTAGAATTCGGGTTTTAAAGGTGTTTGGAAGATTTCTAAGCATTGGAAATGATATTTTATCCGGACCAGGAGTTTTACCTTTCGAGGTGTTAAGACTGTACGACAATTCTTGTAAATTAAAAGTTTGCTCTATCTCTCTGGATTTAACCGAACATGTTGAGACTGTAAGAGATTGTAGCACTTGGGATTTTTCAATTTGAAAATTTTGGGAAAAGTTACTGTCTTTTGACAGTATATATAAGAATTATATTTTTAATGTTCATATGATAAAAAATAAATAAATGAAATACATACATATATGAATCCATATAGAATCGTAGCCGACGTATAGTTAAGATTACATCATATACTACGACAACAGGTGCAATTTCTTTGTTGATCGAACTCTTTGCTGCTTATGATGTGCCCACTGTATCCCTATCTGACATCTGCTGAACTTAGAGATTTTTACGAAGAGTGGGTGTTAAGTACCATAAGCAATCAGCCCCGTACCACCTGGCAACAAACGACCAAGCAGAGAGAAGTGTGCAAACCATTAAAAGATCGCTTAAAGCAGTGCGTTCAGTAAAGTCTACAGCCCAGAAAGATATTAATGAATATTTACGTCAGTATCGAAACGAACGCACCCCATACTACTACTGGCGAAGCATCAGCGAAACTATTCATAGAGCGTTACCGTGTTCTTAAACTATATCAGAAAGTGTATTTCCTATGAGGAAATATAAGGATGAACAAATGGTTGCCTGACACAATTCCAGCACGATTGGGCATAAAATGCATCCAAAGTCCAAAGAATCGCAAATCCACAGTCGGAAATCAAGACATAGAATCAGCACATATGTACCCCGGAAAGATTTATGACCATGCTGAAAGTGAACATGCGTATTGTACACCATTAGCTAAATCGTTCCCTATCCTACAATCACCTCTACTCTTCAATATCCGAGATATTCATCACCATCTTCCTCAGCTTGGCACGAGTGTTACGTATTAACACTAGTACTACTCCTACTACTACTTTTTAAATCAACCAATGTTTATTTTTTTAAAGGATGTTCCCTCCAATTTGTATACTACGCATTCATTATGAAATAGCAAAAACTGATTTATCATGTACTTCTTGTGTAATACCTTTTTATTGGAAAAAAATATTAATTTGCTTGACTTACTATCTCTAAAAATCATCAACTATTTTTTTAAAATTTATTTGAACAAAGTTTTCATATCAATTTAAACTATTAAAAAACTTACTCTTTCATTTACTTCAACATCATTGAAATTATTTATTGAAGTTTTATTTATTGTATTTTTTCATCGTTTATGTTTGCAGCTACATGTAACAATATTAAATGTCTAAATGGATTAACCTGCGTTGAGGATCAGTATGCAATGCCACATTGTATAGCATGTAAAATAGACTGCCTTCAATATGATTATGATAATTATGTTGTTGATGCAGCGAGAGCTGTTTGTGGCGCCGATGGTAAGACATACAAGAGTACATGTGATATAAATCGAATGGTTTGTAAAAATGGTCGATCCGTTGGTGTAGCATATCCGGGACCATGTCGTGGTGAGTAAATTAAAATTATAACGAAACTATAAACTTATTTTCATTTATTTCCATCTATATATGTGTTTACATATTTCTATATAATTATTTTATTTTTTCACAAGTGTTTTCTTTAACATAAAAAATACAAAATTGCGGAAAATTGTTATTGCAACATATGTATTATTACTGGTGTCAATGCCAATGCGGTTAAAACAACAGAGAGATTATATAATGTTATTACAAACGTAAAAAGTCTCAGCACTCTCAACGTAAGCACCATTAAATCGGTGGCAATAAGGAAAAAGGGCTTAAGTCTGATTTTTTGGTTTTGCAGGAGAGAAATTTTAAACTTTAAAGTTAATTTTTAAAAATTGAGTCCTATTCTTATGAGGGCAATCACTTCAATTCGAAAATTTATTACTTTGGGAATACATCATTCTACTTTTTGATAACATATATATTTAATTTATTCACGATAACTAAACTTAAGCGCTGTTTCCAAATATGATAACAGAAAATAAGCACTCAGCGAACAGAAATCTGTCTTCCAAATTACGACAATTATAAATTAATAAAAGTATTAAAAGCAAAAAAAAGAATACAGACTAACATTGCAATGTGTCATATTAAATTACATGCGTATGTACTTAATTTACATGAATTCATAGTTCTTTAAATACGTTAGTGAACAAATTGTAGCTTTATAAAAAAATTACGAAAACATTTAATTTTTAATCTATTTCGTTTATATCATCCTCAACTAAATCAACTATTTCGTCGATTCTTGTTGTACTTACCCCTCTTTTTGCAACATTTAATACTTTGAAAGTCTCATCGTTATTTATTAATGTTTTAATATGAACTTTACCAAAATTTTTCTTTGAATAGCATAACCATTTTACGTCTTTCCAAAAAAATGTTTCACAGTTTGTATTTCTATTTCTCCATATAAATTTAGATTTAGAAAAAGACGCAAATTTCATGAAATCTTCAGAACTCATTTCAACTAATTTGAATTTAAAGTGATTGCTATTTTGGGTAAAGTTCGTAACATTTTTAATCAGAAAGAATTGGACATGAGACAATATTCCAAAGGAACAACATATCCTATTCTTTCTGATTAAAAATGTTACGAACTTTAGCCAAAATAATAATTACTTTGAATTAAAAACTACTAACAACCAATTTGTTCGAAAAATAATCACATTAAATAAACTTTGAATTTATTTTTGACACCAACACTTCTTACAAAATTATACCAATCATGAATGTGGTGTATCTTTACATTGGTCCTATTTTTCTTATCTCTATCAAGGCGTGGTCAATAGTTTTGATTATATTGTTATTTTCTAAAGTCGTCATAAGCATAATGCTAAGGAAGCAGTATTTATTTTGCCCCACTCATGAATCGCTATAAAAAATTACTTTTTTGGCTTGTTGCTCTAACAGCTGTAAATGCTTGAAGCAATTTCATTGCCTCCTCGCTTGACCAATGTTTCATGACACATAAAACAATATGGACTATTCGTTTGGCTATCATGTACTGTTAAATTAAATGTCCATAATTGTCTTTTATAGTAACCTATAAGAAGTCTGCAGAAACGGGGTAGGCAAGCACTGCTGCAGACCAAACGTATAAGATTTTACTGTTTCATCAATTGTGGATAAATTGTTATCTTCTTCCTTAGCTTTATAAGCTAAATCAGCTTTGAGATGATGATCCGCCCGTTCTTTAATAAGCTCCTCAAAGTCAGAAGGATTGCTCTTTTTGGCAATATAAATTTTCGCATTAATTTTATCGCATTTGCTGCAAGTAACATTTTTCGTTTTTTTTTTTTTTAATTTTATAATCATATCTGAAGAAGATATGATAATTTAATTACGAAATAAAAAATATTGATTTTACTTTTAAATACATCAGAGTATTTGCTGAGACTGACTGGATTCTTTCGCAATATAGTTTGAACATAAATGAAAGTGTAAGATCTGAATGAAAGTATTTATACGATGTATCTCGTCTACTATAGTGGCAATCATAATAAGGAAAACTGTTTATATGCTCCTTTATTAATTCTATTTGAGACGATGCTAGCTTATTTCAGGGAGTGGATAAGCCTCGATTATCAGAAAATGGGAGATATGGTTAATTTAATGTTTTTACAACACATTTAATGAAACCATCAATTTCATCGAAACATTGTTTTAAGCATATACAGGGTGGACCAAAAGTCACGCCTGCGTGTAAAAATTGAATAACTTTTTTGTTTATTATTATTTTTTAAAGATAATATTAGCTTTGTACGATGTAAGTTTCAATTATGAAAAATAATATCAGAGAGATGACCACCATTTTCATCGATGCACAACTGGGCTCTTAAACACGCGTTTTGCATTACTGCACGCATAGTGATGTTTTCGTTGGCTAATCATGGCTTATGTCCTATAGACTCTTACTTATGATACTTACCCATGTTTTTATTTGAAGAAACCGCTTAAGCCATATGAGGATTAATAAAGAAAATTAAGTATTTTGGAAAAATAGCTTATGTTCAAATATTACATATGGAAGTCAAACGTATGTTTTGGATAAATGTCTTATATCTACCAAAAATATTCCGGCGTTATAATTAATAAGTTGTGAAAGAAGATTTTGTTATTTGGAAAATTGCTTATAGTTTCTTAAGCTTTTATTCTAAATGAGATTGCACATTGAAAAAAGATAAGTAAAAAGTCATTTTGCTATAACTTCCTGAAAGATCGTACAAAATACATAATTGAAACTATGCCCATGACTACTTTTGAATATGAAGAATGCACTGGTACCAATAACTTAAATTTTGCTTAAGTCGACATAAGCACTTATTCCTTTTTGCCATAGAAATGTGAAAAACAACGTTAGTTAAAATGAAGAGTAATTTTATTGCACATTTAGAAATACCTTTTCTTATTATGAGTGAGAATATACTACAAATATATACAGTAGTTTTCCGATTTAACAACCATTCGATTTAATGAACATCGCATATAACGAACACTCAAATTTTTATTTCTATTAAGTAAGTATCTTATTGGGTGAATGGGGTTTTTCTCAGAGGTGCCCTTGGGCGGAAAGCTCTCTGTCTGCCTTCCACTTGGGGAAAGCAAGAAGCGATTCCTCTGATGAAATTCCCAAGCAGCTCACTACTTCCGGTCTTAAACCAAGTATTCCCTGGAAATGTCGCACAGACACCCGTTTGTCGGCAGCTAGAGTGAGAAAGCGCATAGCTGAGTAACCTGATTGGCTTGCTAACACTGACGCGTCTCAGGTAAATAGGTGGCAAGAGGAATACACATAGTCACTGAAACTTAGCTGTGTATTACAGTCGGGATGGCGACTATGAACTGGCAGCCCCAGTACCATCATAGGATACAGTGGACCAATCATCCGCTTATCTGAACTACAAATGATTAACGAAACTAGTACAAGGAAAATAGAAAACTTAACCCCTACATCGATAACAACCTTTGGCACACGAAAACGGATACGAATTGGACAATGGAACGTTAGAACGCTAAGCGAAACATCAAGACTCGCTCAAATAGAGGCTGAAATGATAAAATACAATGTTGCTGTTCTGGGAATTAGTGAAATGCGGTGGCGCGGAAGTGGCCAAATGGTATCTGCAAATGGAAATGTAGTATTGCATAGCGGAAAGGAGAACAGATGCGAAAGTGGAGTTGGATTTATAATATCCAAAGATTTAAAATCAACCTTACACTCATGGAATCCTATATCGGATCGAATTATAACATCTCGTTTCTTCAGTAAGGTTGGAAAGTTCATCACCATTATTCAGTGCTATGCACCCACGGAAGATGCCGACGATTTAGTTAAGGACGAATTTTACAACCAACTAACTACAACGGTAAACAATATTCCAATCCGCGACATACTTATTCTTACTGGAGATTTTAATGCAAAAATTGGGAACGACAACCATGGCCTGTACGAAATCATGGGAACACATGGCATGGGAACGAGAAACAAAAATGGTGAACGGTTCATAGAATTCTGCCAGGCCTTCCAATTGGTTATTGGTAGTTCAATCTTCCCCCACAAAAACATTCATAAATACACGTGGACTTCCCCAAACGGTAATACTCAAAACCAAATTGACCATATTTGCATTCGCCGTAAATGGAGAGGATCATTAATAGACGTGCGCACCAAAAGAGGTGCTGATATAGACAGCGATCACGAGCTAGTGGTGGCGACAATAAAAATTAAACTTAAGAAATTTTACAAAAGAAATGCACAACAAATACGTAAACGTTTTGATGTCGGAAAGCTTCGGGACAAGGAGAAAAGTAACGAAATTGGAGAGGTTTTAAGAGAATGTATACCAGCAATTAACACAACATGGGACGAGACGTGCAATTCACTCAGGGCCATTGCAGAAGAAAAAATAGGATACAAGCAAGAAACAGAAAGAAAAAAATGGCTATCAGACAACACTTGGATTCTAATCCAGGAAAGAAACAACCTGAAACAACGGAAGATCGATAACCCAAACTTGAAACCACAATACTCGACCGTAGCGAAAGCCGTAAAAAAATCAGCCCGAAATGATAAAAGAAAATACTTTGAAACAACAGCCAGTGAAGCGGAAGCAGCAGCAGGCGCGAACAATATGAGGGAGCTACATCAAATAATAGGTCGTCTTTCAAACCAAAATATAAATCGAAGCTATGCGATAAAAGATACAAACGGTCAGCTGCTAACGAACGTCGAAGAACAAACACAAAGATGGAGACAACATTTTGAAAAAATCAGCAACATTGTCGACGATAACGTAGAAAGCTCCACCGAATCGTTTACAGCAACCAACAACACAATATCTATAGACCCGCCTAGTATTGAAGAGATTACATGCGCTGTAGAAAAACTTAAAAGAAACAAAGCGCCAGGCGAAGATGGGATACCCTCAGAGCTACTCCAAGCTAACCCAGCAGTAGCCGCGGAAATAATTCATCCCTATATACGGGATGCTTGGGTAAACGAACAGTTGCCTAACACGTGGACAAAAGGTCAAATAGTAAAGCTTCCAAAGAAAAATGACTTGACTGAGTGTGATAATTGGCGAGGTATTACTCTGCTCAACACTGTATACAAGATAATTGCTACTATAATAAATATCCGATTACAAATAATAGAAAAATCACTACGCGATGAACAAGCAGGCTTCCGACCACATCGCAACTGTGTAGATCAAACCAATACCCTCCGTGTAATAATAGAACAATCGGTCGAGTGGCGCACACCGCTTTATTTGGTATTTATAGACTTTAGGAAAACATTTGACTCGATAAAACGTAGTGCTATATGGGATGCACTTAAAGCAAAAGGTGTACCAACAAAATTAATAAATTTGATTAAAGCTATGTACAACAATACCACACTGCAAGTTCGTCACAATGGTATGATCAGCGAACCCTTTATGACAAACGCTGGAGTTAAACAAGGTTGCCCCCTTTCACCATTACTATTCGCCGTTGTTTTGGATGAGGTTATGTCACAATTATGCAGGAAAAAAAGAGGCATTGTCTGGGATTTCCAAAACCACCTAGAAGACTTGGACTTTGCCGACGATATTTGTCTTATATCGCATAAGTTTAATGATATGCAGAGCAAAGTAAATGATTTGGTCGCGTTAGCAAATAGAGTTGGGCTGGAAGTTAATATTGCCAAAACACATGCAATGCGTATAAATAACGCAACTGACAACCATATTGTAGTACAAAACCAACGTATAAAATATGTGAAATCCTTTTGCTATCTTGGATGCATGATGTCGGTAGATGGATGAGTGGAAGAAGACGTTTCACTCAGGTTAAACAAAGCAAGATCAGCTTTTGGTCGGCTAAATAAAACATGGCGATCCCCCCAAATCTCAAAGAATACAAAAATTCGTATATTCAATGCCTGTGTGAAATCCACACTGCTATATGGAAGCGAGACATGGCTCATGGCGAGTACTATAGCGAGAAAACTGCAAGTTTTTGTAAACAAATGTTTGCGCATAATATGCCGTATCTTTTGGCCAAACGTAATCACCAACATCGATCTCTGGCGATTGACAAACGAAGTTCCCATTATTCGCCAAATTGCAAGACGAAAGTGGAAGTGGATAGGCCACACATTGCGACGACCAGTTGGCAGTATCACAAGAACGGCATTGGAATGGAATCCTCAAGGTAGCAGACGCTCTGGCCGCCCAAAAAACACCTGGCGTAGAACAGTCATACAAGAACTCAATATGCAGAACAAATCGTTTAATGAAATAAAAAATGTTTGTAATGATAGAATAAGTTGGAATTTACTTGTAGAAGCCCTATGTTCCCAAGTGGAATAAATAAAGGAAAAAAAAAAAAGTATCTTATTTCGAACAAAAATTTTTTTTGAACTCATTTTAACGAACAAATGTAAAACAAAACTAAAATGAGGAAGAGCTTTAATACTTTTGATATAGCTTCCACAAGATACCATTGATACCAAAAAGATATCCCTGCCAAAAAACAGACTGTGTTCAAACTATTATTTAAATAAATTATTTTTGTACAACAGTGTTTTTATGAATTTTTCCTTTCCATACACATATTTTTAAAGAAATATTTATTTTATATTTGTAACGACACGTTTTACGCTGGTTGCTGGGATAGCTCAGCGTAGTCCAGGGGCGTTTATATTTTTAAAGAGAAGTCCAGTATATTCACGTTATTCTTTATTTATTATATTATTGAGTTCACTTAATAAATACAGCACTTATTTTTAATTCTTTTACATTTAATTCTACACTTATGTGGCGAGGATGGTTGGTAACGCGGTAGAAATCAGGTAGCCAGCAGAGGGGTGAATTTCTGGATGCCAGTAGTGATCATCGTCGGAATGTCTCACTGTGACGGCTGATTATAAATTCCACGCCTCCGGCCGCAAATGAGCGCGCCACCGTCGTGATTCACCCGACGGCAAGATAAAAGGCTGACGGGAATTATAAATTCCTCCACCAGCTCGTTAGCTCACCGTACAGGCCGCTGCGACCACCCTATAACTGGCCGCAAATAGTGAGTGAATTTCACTAGGCAAACTGCTTATGGAGTTAAAAACTCCTCGCCAAGCAACCAATCGCTGCCCAAAGTATGAGATTTTGTTTGCGGAAATTATAAATTCTTCCACTAATTCAATGTCTTACCTTCAGGCCAGCCACACAGCAACCGCCTTCTTCTGCCAATTGCTTGTGCTTTTATACCTATCGAGCTGGCACACATTTACACACACATGTATGTATGTGGTCATTAATAACATCAAACCATATGCGGGCGGTGTTTCATTTGTATTAACAGCTGTGCTATCACAGTGCTGATATTACCTGGTTGAGACGTTACCAATCATTCAAATTGTTTTATTAGAATCCCTTGAATAGTTTATATTCTTTAAATAGTATTAACTTTACATAATGTTAATGTAAATAATTAACGACCATTTTGGTGGGAGATGAAATAAATAAAAATACAGTCTATATTTTAATATAATACAAAGGTTTATAAATGAAAATACGGAAACTTCAGGTTATAAATGTTCAAAAATAAAAATATACATCGTATAAAAAATGTTTATAGGTAAAAATAAGGAAATATAATGTATAAATGTTTCAAATAAAAAAATCTATTTTTTTCAAATTTAAATTATTTGTATTTTTTTTATTTTGATATATATTTTTACAGCGAACGCAATTTTTTGTGTTAAATAATAATATTTGACTTAACGCACATAATAATTTTACCAGAGAAATATTATTATAAGGAAATGTAATTTTTTTTCTTTACATTAAAAATCAAAAATCAAGAAATTTAAATTAAACTGTTATAAAATCAATAATTTTGGTGTTAAAGATGACATTTTAAACAAAAAAGTTGTTGAACAGTTTTCAGACAACACAACTGTTAAGGGCATTAATTATATTAAGGAAGCTACAATTTATATATAGATTGTGTATTTATTTTATAAATTTCTTATTTTATATATAAAAAATACAAGTATTTTGTTCACAATGTTATTTTATATTTAAAAAATGGAAACAATAAATGTATTTAATCATTTTTATATGAATCCAACGAGAAGAGAGTTCACGATTTAATCAAATTCTAATAATTTGTAAGTTTTATATGTAATTATTAAATAAAATGCTTAAATAACCCGATTCAAAATTAGAAGAAACTCATAATTTTGTAAAAGATTAAAAAAAAGGACAGACCACCATCACTAATTACTTTCAACAAGTTTAGCCTGTTGAGGATTTTTAGCTGGACTATATACATGCATTTATTGCTGCTTATGCCGAATCACGGGAAGACCTTAAACTATATTCTTGAAAAGTTTCCAAACTTTTACCTTATAGAAGATTTCAATATGATTTAAGGTCTACTGATGATTTGGCATAGCGATCAATGAAATGCTTGTATATGGACTAGATAAAAACCATGCGGCTTGAAAGCGTGGAAAAGCCGCTATGGTAGCTAATTTACAGTAAAAATTCTTTTTTATTACTTTTAAAGCTAAAAAGATGAGGTGGTAACAGCTTCTATTTATTGCAGAACTCATCCGGCTGTAGCAAATCATCCTGACGACGTTCATCCATATCGGCCTTGGTGCCAACAATCATGGCAGGAATTTTACTCTCAGCATAGTATTTAATGTAATGGCATGCAATATACGCAAAAGAACGTTATAAATGTTCAAAAATAAAAATATATATCCATGAAAATACGAAAGATTATAAATGTTCGAAATCAAATAAAAACCAAGTTAGGGGAAATGCAATTTATGTACATTCACGTGATGTTGCTAAAATTGAGTCACGATTCTTAGCGTTACAAATTACTATAATTTTAATAAAATATTGGAAATATTTGAATAAAATAGACGGCGCTATTAATTTTTAATTTAGTACTAGATCGGAAATCGGAAAACTACTGTATGGAAATCAGAAAAGTACTGTATGTATGAGGTACATATGTATACAAATAGTTACCACATGAAAAGAAAAAATATAGTTGAGATATCTTAATTAGGAATGATTTTTAATTACAATATTATAATCATCATTTTGTTGTCCAACGTTATAATAATCGAAACAACAACATAGTTTAAAATACCAAGTACTTTTAATGTAACTGAAATCAGCATCATCAGGGTATCTAGAAAGTTTTCTGAGTTATTGTTATTGAACAACTTGCAAAGTCGCGCCATTGCGTACATTCAAAATTTTTTTAAATATTGAGATATCAAAACTTTGCGTTACATAGAGAAGTAATTGAGCCAAAAACCTGGCCAAAATGATTAAACGTGTTTTTTGATTTGAAATATTGTTTTTTTATAGTTCTACTTGTAATTTGATATAAAAAATCTAGTGGCAGTTTTTTTTTTGCTGTTTTTACAACAACTCTCCAACACCACTCTGATAAAAATTTTATGCAATTACCCATACATTGATATGTATTTTTAATACCTATTTTTTATGGGTAAGTTAGTGAGTAGTCTGTGTGACCCATGTATTCTTTATGTGGCTTTGTTTACTTTTTAAATCTAATTTTTGTGATTAATACATTTAAAAATTACTTTAGTTAGGTATGTACACATATTTTTCTAACAAATAATGTTTTATAGAGCGTAGATAAATTAAAACCTGTTTCATGGTGTGAGGGACATTCCCTTATAACTACTACCGATAATAAACATTTTGCGAATTCATATTTGTAGGCAGGTAATCACATTGTGAAGTGTTAAAAGTGACGTGAATAACATTTAAAATCAATAATTCAACAGACACAAAAGATCATGATTTCAAAAAAGTTTTTGAAGCAGTACCTAATGAGCAATAAAAAATTAAATTTGAAAATTAAAAAAAAAAATCGTTAAAATCTTGCGCAAATTTTTTGTGTTTAAAATTAAAGATTATAAATTTTATTGTGGTATAAAACATAATTTCTACATTTGATACCTTCACTTTTGAAAACCTTTTTTTTGCAAAACAAGTAACTAAATTTAATTTTTCTTTAATTTTTAAACGAATTGCTTCAATATTAGTATTCAAGATAATTTCTTTTTTAAATATCAAAAATAGCTTTTGCTCAAATCTTTCAGTAAAAAATTAATGTAATACCTTTATTCGTTTAGCCATAAGAAAAATTTTGGAATTTTCTTCACTTTCCTGACTTTAGCAGTGTCTCAGAGCTACAAATCGCAACATAAAGTCTTAAAAATTTACAATATGATGTAAAATGTTGTTGTGTATCGATCTGCGTACTTAGTTCTTAAGATTTCTTTAAATTCATTTTAGCCTTTTGACCAGCTTTTTAGCTCAAATTCTCCTCTGTGCGTTAGTAAGATTAATAACAAATAAAATATTGGTGATAAGCACCAGAGTCATCAAGCTTTATGCAAATTCTTTCGTAACTATGTTAAAGATGCATGCAATTGGTACTGTGGACATGGTACATCACACAGTGACTTGAAAACTTTCCATTTTGGAAATAATTCGGTAGCTCCAGAAGCACTAATAATAATGATATTTCATATATAGAAAATAGAAATATTTTTAAAATGACGTGCGTTCGCAATGTATATATTTTAAAATGTATTTAACAAAAGTATGTTTTTAAGCCTCTCGATGTTGCCCAAATATTTCAAAAGTAATTCTAATATCAAATGGTAATTAATGACAAAGAATAAATTTTAGTGAAACAAAATTTTCTCGTTTTAGCGTTTTTTAGTTTTTAAATAGCAAAAATTACAAAAAATGCTTTTTAAATATATAAAAACTTTTCTATCTATATAATTTCAAAATTTCATTACAATATCTGCACCTGTTAAAATTTTATGTTAATTAGGACAATATACTCGTTTCCAAAGAGCAAGTTCGTGCAATTGTATAATTATATTTTTTGAATTGAGCTCGAACTAATATTTTTGCAGAACATTATTCCACAAGTCTCACTGATTTTACAAATACCAATCCCTATTACATATTTCATCAGTATTATATACAATGGAAATTATTTACGTAAAACAAAGAAAAGGTCATATTTCAAGACTCTTTGTTCAATATTTTGAATTCTTATAAGCTAAATAAGGTACAATATTATGGGATTTTAATAAGCGTACTACAACAATTAAATATAAGAACTGAATAAGGAAACTTTATGATATATGACTTTGAAATACAAAGTTCACGCCAAACTATTGGTTATAGTGATTTTAAAAATTCAAGTCAATCTTAGAGGAAGACTTTCATCAAATAGACTGGAGTCGCATTTATTTTATGGTATCTATTGATGATCATCTAGACTTTCTCGAACAACATCTCTCTAGATTGTTTGATAAAATACTGGTTAACACCAGAAATAAATAATCTTATAGTCCAACGTGATCACGCATATAAAAGATGGAAGCGCTATAAAACAACAGAGCTTCATGAAATATTTCGTACTGCCAGAAATAAATTTATCAAAAAAATAAGAAAAGTAAAAAAAATAAAAGAAGTCAAATCAAACTCGCGTCATCGGTCAGGCTTGTGTGTGTTGTTTGGCCTTCGAAAGTTTTTCGTCTCCCTCGCACTGCTTGACTGATTTGGCACGGATAACCGTATAGTCTTGCGATTCTTTTGTGGAATTCCGTTGACAACCACGTTGCTCTTTCCTATGTGAAGGCATAGGTCGGGTATAGTCAGTCACAAAAACATTTTTAGAATACTGTTAATAACATCATGGACATATGGTCTAGTTACCGGCTGAGATCTAAGCTGCTGATCCAAGTTTTTATGATGAGTACCAATCGAGTTATTAGTCTTTACTACCATTTTCTTTTGATTGTGTTTGTCATGCAGAAGTACTTTTAAGCTTTGGGTCTATCAAGTCGAACGCGGTTGGAGTAGACGGTATACATCCCAAGTTCTTTAAATTATTGCTTCTATCACTTTTACCAATAGTAAGCCATATCTTCAATAAAATCATTGCTATAACCCTCTAAGGTGGAAACAAGCGAAAGTTCTACCAATACCTAAAACAAACAATGAATTTCGACCTTAGCAATTTTTCCTTATTTGTCAAAGGTCTTTGAAAGAATCTTACATAACCAGATCATTTCATACATAACAATAAATAAGCTACATATTGAGCGACGGTCTCTTTTCTTGGCTGGCGTATCTGAAGATCTAAGGAGAGAAATAGATGATGGTCATTAAACTATGCTAGTTTTGTTGGATGACTCCAAAGCGTTTGATACTGAAAATAAAACTTAATAAATTTTTGAATTTCTCTCAAACCTCCGTTAAGCTAGTGCCATGCTATCTTGAAGAACGCACGTAGTGTGTGGAAAGTAATAATATGTTATCAACTTTCCTACCAATATGCAGAGGGGTCCCGCAGGGATCGATACTAGTCCCTTTACTATTTTCGATATATACAAATAACCTACCTGAGCAGTTACTATACTCTAAAATACGTCTTTATGCTGATGATGCTCAACTATATATGAGTAGCAGGAACGCCAACGCAACAGATCATTGGACAGCAAAACTAAATAGTGATTTAAATAGGGTTTTTATTTGGGCCACAGCCCAAAGAAATCGAAATGCATTATCCTACGAAAAACAACAAGTAAAATAATTGTAAAGCCAAACATTGATGTAGTTGAAAGTGCGAAAAACTTGGGCATCATATTCAACAGTACTCTCACCTGGGGTGATCATATAATATACATATGTCTGTGGTAAGACATACTCCTTGCTAAGAACCGTCTGGTTAACTCATCCTTATACTCCAATGAAAATTAGATTACTACTGGCGAAAACAAACCTGAATCCAATATTGTATGGATTGTGACGACCAAAAGTCGCGAAGCTCGTTTTTGGCTCACATCGCTAAGTTTCATTATATTTATACGCAGGCATGTACCTCTTACACATAGTTTTTCATTTATTTACTTTGCTACACTATACCTTAATTATATATCTATATGTAAGAACGTAAGAAGAATAAGAATAAGAATATTTACGGCTATGAATTTTTAAATTTGTATTATACCAAATTAAAAACAAAATTACAAACTCAATTACTCTTAAGCATCCTTCATATCCATTCCTTGTTCTGCTTTATATTTACGGTTACCTTTTCTTATGTATAAAATTATTTGTCATCGTTAAACCATGGTAGACTAATACAGGTAGTGTCGAAGCGTTAACGGACTTTTTTAGGTTCAAGTCTGTCAAAATTTGATTATGTATTACTAACACACACCCACACTGTTAAAAAGCACACTTTGTTTCTGGTTTCAAATGCAAATAAGAAAAGGAAAAGAAACTAAATTCTTTATAGAACAGAAAATGCAACTTCGAACCTAAAAGCAGTGTTGTTGCAGCTTCGACACCACCTGTATTATTCCACCATGCGTTAAACACCACAGGGTAATCAGAGATGTAACTTTGAGGTTATGTTTTGGAGCAAATCAGCTTTTTTGTTCAACTAGTTACTGTTAAAAAGAGATAGCAATATAATGTAAGGATGAGGGAAAATAAACAAAACAAAATTAAGCATTTTGGAAGTAAGAAATGATGAATTGTATTGCAATTTACTTCTTCTATATATCACGAATAATTCTTATTTTATATTATTTTTAATGTTATATAACTTTTTGCATTTATATTGCTTAAATTAATATTTTTCTGCAACTCTTTTTAGTGAGTCAGAAATTAATAAGAATACAAAACCACAACAAAACATGAAAAATTCTTTGTTTACGAGTTACTGTGCGACAGATACAGCAATAGCATGCTGTTCGTGTCACCTCTGGTATTACTTTGTGTTAAACACTAAGATTTGTTGTTGTGCGTGCATCTTACTAAGAGAGAATAATAAAATAAAATAGATCACACACACCAATGATCGCTTCATGCGTGTACGCTGTGTGTGACTATAAAAGGGCAGAACATTCTGTGACAAATGGCAGTTGGTTGGCAGCACAAACTACTAACAGACATGTAAAAAATGACATTTGCAAATCAGCTAAAGTGCCGGTGTTTGAAGAAAGAGACAACTATAAAGACTTAATGCTGCGAAGAAGGGAAAATAAACAAAAAAATAAAATTTTGGAAAAATTGTGTGTGCTTTGTGTTTTGTGAATAGAAAGTTTTTAGCTCCAATATGATTATTAGTTTGTGGGTAAAGCAAAAATCAATCATTTCGTGTTGGGAAGAATAAAATACCACAAAGCTGTTTGTGTAAAATACGTTAATACAGAAAATAAAACCACAAAGAATGCAAAATATTTTTTCAATTTCTTTTTCGATGCTTGTGCGTATAGAGGGAGTCGGAAAATAAACTTATATAGTTTTCCCCTTCTGTCACCTCTGTATGCTTTGTGGTTGGCAGACGGCATCGAGGTAAGTCAAACACAGACACTCTAATAGCTTATGATAC
The DNA here is from genome assembly GCA_956483585.1 of Gymnocheta viridis. Classification (NCBI taxonomy): domain Eukaryota; kingdom Metazoa; phylum Arthropoda; class Insecta; order Diptera; family Tachinidae; genus Gymnocheta; species Gymnocheta viridis. The sequence continues at coordinate 38,458,136 of OY101443.1, read as the reverse complement.
CTAACTGAAGGTTGACTTCTTGCTGGTATTATTTTCTTTAACGAGTGTTGTTCTGTGAATTGCTAATAAGGGCTATTAGCTTGAGACACTACCTAACTGGAGGTTGACTTCTTCCTGGAGGATCTCTAGGTCATGTCCAGACGTAATAATAGTGACTTTAAATAATTTAGTGGCTCCGCGCATAATTGGGTATAGATACTAACGCAGCCACTCGACAACCCGCGGGAGTAATATAATCCTAACTCACTTGACTGAAACCAGTGCCATAGGCATCGGCCTGCCAACCAGAGACCTGCGCCGAGCGATTTTATCGGCGGCTCGTGTCAAAATCATCGGCGCACAGTGGCTGAAAATCGGGTTTCATTGGCCAAAATTCTGGAACTTTTGAACCGATCAAAATATTGAAGTAATTTTTATTTTATTGAATAGATATTTAGTACAACTTGACTCAGTTTAAATTTCATTAAAATTGATTGAGGACTTTTTAAGGAATTCTAGGTCAAAGTAGAACTTTTGAATTTTTTTAACTTTTAGAGTGAAATATGGGTTTATTATTTTTTATTTATTAAAAAATTGAATATTTGGAAATTAATAATAATTATAAATAATTTTTGTAATAATGGAATTTTTTTAATGTTACACTTAAAAAAAATTTTACAATGAAAAAATAGTAAAATCAACTGAAGATTTTGCTATTACAGAAAAATTAAAAAGTTTTTGCTGACAAATTTGTTTACACTCAAAGAATAGTTACACTTAAAAAAAACGTTAATAATATTATCTAAAAATATTGCTATTACTACAGAAAAATTTATTATTTTTTGCTGTCAAATTTGATAATTTTAAAAACATTTTAAAAATAAAAATTGCAATAAATTTTAATAGCATTTGCAACAATGGTAGGTTCGGTTTATTATTATTCATTTGACTCAAATATTGATTGCAAATATTCCATATTTTGTTCTGTGCTATCTCTGTTCTTTAGTAGTTTTTTGGCTTCTTCATCTAAATCCCAATGTTCCACTTTCCATTGATTTCGAATACTGGAGATAAACGGATCTGACGTTGCCAATAATATATTAAATAGATCTTCATTTGTTGTGTGCTCTCTATAAAATATGTAATCCTTGTTCCTTTTTTCCTGAGCCTCCTCTGATAGATCTCCAAGTAGCACCAAATGATATTTAATGACATCTTCTCCATGATAAATAGTTTTGTGAACTGTTGCAGACATATTTCTCCATGGGTAGTTGGTTGTATATATTTTTGCAGTTTCCTTAGCATAATCTCCAAATTTTCTAGTCAATTTCTTCATTGCAGCAAGTACTTCTAGGATTATTTTAAATCTGAAGATAAGGTTTAAATCCACACCTGTTATTTCAGATGCTGTTTCTGGATCTGAAAAGAATCTTCTTGCGGTATTGCCATCATTTGTATTGCCTGACCCTTGTTTTGGCTGATCTATAATCAATCCAAATTTGCGATATTCATCTTGAACATGTTTCTTTTTTGAACTTCTTAACTCTTTTTTGGTTTCGTTGTTTCTTATTGATCCTGAAGACCCGAAATCCAAATCATAACTGATTTTTAGTATGTGTTCCATAAGTCATATTCTTGCATGTAGTGGTGATAATCCAAATTCATATGTTTTAACAACTTTTTCAATGATATCCACTTTTGTTAATTGGTTCTGTGATATAGGAAAGATTCTTTTATATTTGTACAACCAATTGCATCATTGATATCTTTAAGTTTCCGCCTCTTAGATTTATCGCTGCAGTTATCCAATGATTTGTGTGGTTTTCCAGCCTTATCTTGCTTTGATGTTTCTGCAGCGACAGTAAGTTGGCCTTCTAACCAGTTTGTACTTTTTATATAAAAGTTTTGTTTACTGTAGCGAACTTCTTTGTAGCGTTTTTTTAGTGCTTTGACGAAAATATATAATTGCTCTTGCATTTCGGTGCTACACGAATTTAAGTTTAATTTTATTTTAACGTAACTAAGAACATCTTCCTGGTTTTTGTTTCTAAAATACTCTTCCGCCAGTTCTTTATAACTGAAGCTCTCCATATTTTTCTGAATATTTTTATTTGCGTCTGTTATGTTTTACCCGTACACCTAGAGGATTAACTTATTACTGAGTAATCCCTTATCGAATCCGTAGTTTTATACATTTTTAGATACATGTTATTCACACATTGATCTTTTATAACAGGTAGTGCTTAAATTGCATAAAACTGCACATGTTGTCCAGACCTTAATATCAGGTAAAACTGATTAGTATCTCGCCAATATTTGTTGTTGTTGTTGGGTTGTTTTTTTATCTTTAGTGGTTTAATGTCCCGATTATTGTTATAAAATTGCTTATGACTTTGGTTGACCCTAACATTTGATAACAGGTAAATTTAGAAAGAGATCATATGTTTACTGTAGAATTTTGTGATAATTTGTGATAATTTTATTACCAATTTTTGGCTGATCAAAACAAAGCCATTAAACCCTTTCGCAGGTATTATATTTAATTTTTTTAGTTTTACGTAGTCTAAAGTAAAAAAACATAAGCTTTTAGGCAAAAAAGTGAAAATTATATACACCATTGTATACGAGTACTTTGGAGTAATTTCATTAAAATGAAAAAAGTGTTCTACACACGGCTCGTCACGGGTGCAAAAGTATATATAGCGGTAAAGAGGACACTTTCTCCGGCTGGTATACATTTCTTGTTCCCCTTTGTTCCCTAGAAGTTCTATTCCACTAAAGTTTAAATTTGAGAAAAATATAGCAGTTTCATAAATATTCCGTAACGCCCTTAATATTAAACGCTAGAGCTCTGACCACTTACAACAACTAAAGACTATAATCCTACCAACATTATAAAAAAGACCGCAGGCCATTATCTATGATAGCTTGCGAGTAGTAACCATTTATTTTTTATAAAAAACAAAAGAAACACCTTTTTCTGAAATTAAAAAAAACCGTTGAGTTTGACAGCATGCCACGCTCACAATTATCAATAGTTTAACCTAATTTTTTGACTACCTTAATCTGGATATATTAGCTGCAAAAGGGCGTAAAAATTTTAAAAATCGGTGACAAAAAGAAAGACTTTTGGCCAATGAAAAACGATTTTCAGCCACTGTGCGGCGGCGGCTCAAATTCGGCTTGAGCCGGCTGAAAACCCACAACATTAACTTTTTTTGGTATAAGCACCAATGAAAATAAAACACAAGTTTATAAAATGTGATATATTAAATTATGGCAATCTATGTGTCTGAATTTTGTTTGTGATTATGCAATCTCATCAGTAAGCTTCTATTATTTTTTTTAAAGTTTTCTATTTCTAAGTTTATATAAAAACTCTCAAATATGTAAATGAGAATTATGGGAATATAAATAATAAATCTAAAAACCTGGGAACATTCGGCCCTATTATCGTTGGCGTTGTAGTTTTAATTGTAGTTTCTCTATCGTTGTCGTTTTTATCGTCGCTTCGTTCCTAAATTGGCATTCTTGAAATATATTATAGCGAAGAAGAGAAGTTATCGAAAACAAAAATCAGTAAAGGTTGGTAGCACTGCAATATTTTATGTTGTTATTTTTGACATTATTACAAATTTTTGAATAGTTTTGTTATTTTAAACGAAAAATCAAAGAATGGCGAGTACGGAATTTAATTTTTCAAGTTCAAGTGAGGATGATGAAAATTTTAAGATAAATATTCATCGGAGGATGTTAAGACAGAACGTTAATATCTTTGCCATCCCAGATTCAATGTAAGAAACTTTATCTTTATGAAATCATTTCTAAATATATATTTTTCTTAAGATTTGTGAACACATTTAGACTCAACAAAAGTTGCTTTCAATACGTCCTGGAACAAATCAACCCAAAACTAAAATGCAATACGCGAAAGTCTGCAATTACGCCAACAATTAAACTGGCAACTGCTCTGCGATTTTTAGCGGAATGATTTTAATTTGTCGTTGACTCAACCCACGGTTATTAAAATTTTATCCGAAGTTTTGGACGCGATGAATACCACAATTTGCAATAACTGGATTAAATTTGAGATGTCGGAAGATGAAATAATGGAGTGGAAAAGATTTTTTTATGAACGAACTGGTTTTCCTGGAGTCATAGGATGTGTGGTCGGAACACATATTAAAATAATTGGTCCCTGCAAAAGCTCTCAACATTTGTATTACAATAGAAAAGGATTCTTCAGCATAAATGCAATGATTGTGAAATAATGGTGACAAAGGAACGTGTTTATAGAAGCCTCCTTCTGTTGATCTGGCTTCTGTTTTGTTCTTCACGAGTTTCTTTTTCACCTTGAACTTCAAGTACTTGCATACCTTAAATTGGTATTAAATATGGATATTTGTTATTAAAATATTAATTAATATTTGCTGCTAATTTAACTTTACTTTGTGCCAACCGTCACTGTCACGAACTGGAGGTCCAAACGGATTTATTTTATCTGCAATTTCTTTCCAAAAAACTTCGAAATTTAGTGGTTTTATGCCCTTCCGAAAACCTTTGGCATATCCGGGATCTTTTTCCATTTCGGAAACTAAAATCTGAAATTGCCGTACTGTTGTTATTTTCATTTTTAACTTATTTTCTTATACTCGTTTCAGCTTCGATGCTAAGAATGGCGACGATAGAAAAAGAATGTTTCTTTGTCGTTACTATCTTCGTTTCAAAATGGAGAATACCGATATATTTTCGATAAATGTTGATAACACCAACGGTGATGCCAAACTGTCGTTTTCATTACGTTTTCAAACGACAACGCCAACGGGAATAGGCCCGATTATACAATGGAAGATCTACTAATGAACTGGCATAAGCAACAATGGCAAGACAAATTTAAGATAAACCAACAGTAATAAATGTAAGATGTTTATGTTCGTATATACTGCTTATCTTCACGCTTTAGGTTCAGATATCTTATGAAATAGTTCATAGTTATCATGTACAAAAAGTACTCGCTTGACTGTCAGAGCGTTTAAATTTGACCTTTTTGCATTAACGAGTAAACCAGCATTTGAAAAGGCTTCTTCAGACGATGCACTCGTTGAAGGTATGCTTAAAATGGACTTGGCAAGTTTCGCCATGTTGGGATAATCCTGCGAGGAAAAATATTTAATTTATATATAATAAGATCTTGTTGAGGGCTTACTGTTTCATTTTTTTGCCAACAAATAAATGTGCCACATTCAACTTCATCTTGTGATGCAAAGTATCTTGCAATTTCGATTTTTAAAGGGTGTATGACCTCTGCGCTTTCAGTGGAAACTATAAATGACACCATTTTGTTTCGAATTTCATTTTGGTGTAGTTTCTGAAATATATTTTAATTCATAAAAATCTATAAAAAAAAACAATATTGGGTTTCTTACCAGTTTTTTTGCAAACTTTGAAGTGGTAGGCATTTCATCACGAATTACTTCATTTCTGCCATTATTAATCTCGTTTAAAATTAGATCTGGTTTTGAAATCCCTCCTTCGGCGTCATCATCGCTCAATACCTCGAAAAGATCCATATTCGTACTTGAGGGAACCTTCTTTAACCAACTGTCCAATCTTTTCCAAATTTTTGGATCGGATCCAGTAGGGCCGCAACTAAATGTATTTTAAAAATTTTAAATCTTTTTTTTAAGCAATATGCTGCATGGGAATACATTGTTATGGATTCGCCAAACAAAACTTTACTCGAGTTTTCTTCGATTGTGTCCGAAATTTTTTCAAAAAAAACCATGTTGCTGCATATTGTTGGGTATTTTCTACCCTGCAGATATTTGGTCGCATCTTCAAATATTTCTAAAAATTGTAGAAATTCCTGCATTAAGTTCTTCTCCATAAAGTTTAGTGCTAGATCCGTTTTATTTATTTCTACCAGCGCAATGTTGACAACTTTTTGATTTTTGTAAAAACTTCTAAACATTGTGGTAAGGCTGTTCCAACGTGTTTCATTTGAATTTTTAAAGTTCCAATAGAATCGCTATTTAATAATTTTTCAGATATTTCCATTTCTTCCATTGACTGGAACTGATTTTCCACTTCTAAGATGCTATAAATATCTGTTACTTCTGTCAAAAAGTTAAATAAATGTTCATCGCTAAACACATTCTGAATTTTAGTAATATTTTCAGTTTTATAGCTAAGACATCTGTATATTTCTTTTAATTTTTTAACAGTGTTTAAGAATACCGCCAAATCTCTATTCTGTAGGATGTCGTGAACTATCAGGCGATGCAGCGCATGACTTGAGCAACCTAATCTCTTCATGTTTGCTAATTTCATTGCGGCAACAATATTGCTGCCGCCATCACTAACGACAACGATATCTTTTTTTTCAAGTCCAAAATTACATAAAGTTTCTCTAATATTTTCAGCAATAGTGTATTTATTGTGTGGATGTGGAAATACCTCCGTTTTTAATGTTATACATTCCATTTCAAATTTTAAACAAAACAAAATCCTGACGTTTATGTAGCTTCTCCTCTTAAAGGAATCTGTCCACATATCCAGGACCAAAGAAATATGTTGTGGACAAGAACCATCTAAAAAGTTCTTTATTCCTGTTATATATGTAAAATAAACGTCTTCTAAAGCCGAGCGGCTTAAAGTAGTAGCAGCAGGCATTGAAATATTGGGCTTTAAAGATTTTACGTAGTTTGCAAACCCGGGCTGTTCCACCATATTAAAAGGGCGTAAGTCACGGCAGCACATTTCCACTAATAAGCAGGCATTTGCGAATTTTTCTTTGCTTGATTTTTTTTCCATACTTGAACTTCTACATAATTTAGCTTTTGTTTTTCGTTCTGAGTGCTCTGACTTTTTTGTGTTGATGTCCAAAGAGTGTGTATTTTGCAAATCGTTGAGAAGGTTTTACGTCGATGTAGATAATCCAAATCTAGAAGCATTTGGCAAAAATCTCTTTAGTATCTAACGAGTAAATATAAGGGACAATAACTGATGACTTTTTTCAAAAAAGTAAAAAAATTATACATAGTTTTTGACTAATAATTTTTATTTTTGACTGATATTTTTCAGTCAAAAGCCCATTAATTCTTCTTATTATTATTCAATTTCCTACAACACAGATTAATTTTTATTTATTTTGGACCGGCTTGGCTAACTAGATATAAGCCTGCAATTTTATCATATCCTAAGTATCTTTCGGGGTTAAAAAAAACATTCTTATTTAAAATCGGTCCAATACTTTTGATTTTCAGTAATACTATCTTTGTTTAAAGAACATAAATGAAGAAACCACTCAATCTTTCATAAACAAAATATCCAAGAAAACCAAGTTACCCAGTAGGCAGCCTACCTTGGTTCGTTCCCGAATAGTTACTTACCCCTTCAGCTGCATTGGAGTTCCTTCGAAACATAGTAAACACATCTGCTGATTCTTCAAGACAGCTTTTTTAGCCACGACTAGTTGCCCAAAATAATTCCAAACATTTGAACCTCCTGCTGTCATTTTGTTCAGTAACATTACAGTTTTTTCTTTTATTTGTTTTTTAACACTCAACAATTTTTGATACTTTTGCACATCGTTTTCAAACTCACTAAAATCTGAAAAATCAATATCTTCATCAGATTCCGAATCTGATTTATTAGAATTATTTATAATTTGAAAAAATGTGGTTATTTTGCAATTTTCCATCATATGTATAAAAAATTTTACCCAGAAATACGTTAAATTTGTACATGAGTAATAGCCATAATTTACACTTAGCAACGATAGGGAAAGTTGCCACATTCATACAAAAGAAGGAAAATTTTTGTGTTGCCCTCTCAAAATATAAAGAATGATAAAAAGCACAAATCATGGGATGAGATAAAATTCTGACCGGCGGCTGATTTTAAACCGGCTATACGGCAATACATTTTCGGCGGCGGCGGCTGTAGAAAATTATCGGCGGCTCGGCTCAGCCGGCTTGAGCCGCCAAGGCGCAGGTCCGACTCCAACTCAGTTCTAGAACCAGCCATAAGAGCAGTGGTATAAAGTTAACAGAAATATAATTATTGTTTTTAATTCCTTCACTATTAACGAAATAAAACCAATAAAATTTTAATAAACAATTCTCAATTGTGTTTGCTTTAATGACACCAGTCGGCAAATAAAGAAATCCTCAAAGGTATTTAACGATCCTTAACGCCGATGACCTCTACCCCAGCAACTAGCGGAAACGTGTCGTTACATGATGTAAAATTTACTCTTCCTGTGATACAGAATCAATACGCAAGCTAAATGTACTGCTCAACAAAATTTGTTAAAAATTAAACAATCGCTCTGCAGATAAGAAATACATAAATTTTAAAGTGAAAATATCATAATAGTTGCAGACGTACATATGTCGGAATTTGAAAGCGTCCATTTTGTAACGAAAAAAGTATTTTCTCATCAATCATCTTCTGAATATCGTTATTGAAACAACATTTATATTCAGATACATGTTTTATGTTTCCATACATCAGTTTACAAACTTCTTGGCAGTAAATGTCAGAATGTGTTGAAATACAGAATCAAATGCATCAACATATAATAAAAAATTATTAGATGCACGTAACAGTTTATTTTTATGAAATTCTTTTTCCTCAGCAAAATAATATTTACCGCTGGAGCCAGATGTGCCAAACGTGACGATTTTTATAGCGTTTTTTAACGTTTGACGATTATTGTTAGTATCCTCTCTTATACTTTGACGATTTTTTGACTTCGATACTTTTTGCTCAATATAACCTCTACGTATGGGAAAATGTCAAGCTCTAAAAATATACATATTTTTGTTTTGCAGCCAATATCGATGATATTAATACTGCTAAAGAAATATTTAAAAATTTGAATGACATTAACGAGCTTTACTTTCGTTTTTTTAAATATGTCCTTAAAAATTGAATGAATTCAAATTCACAACATGCAGTATGAAATGACGAAACATGTTTTATTAATAAAGTAGATGGTTGAATAAAAAATACGCCTCTAAATCAAATTTTTTAAAAAAGGAAGAAGGTTATATTGGTGTGTATGTAAAAATTTTAATTTAATTAGACCATCTGTGATTTCGAAAAAAAACTCCGAAATTCTATTAAAAGGTTTTCCTAATCTAGTCTCTAAAGAAAAATATCAAGATATTGAGCATGAAATAAGAGAACTAGGATTTTTTAGTTTTGGAGACATCGCATTAAATGTAGATATATTTTGGAAAAGAATAAAGTAAATTAATCTACCAACTAATAAACATGCTAATGTTGCAAGAAGATTTAGCGAAATTAATCTCAACTAGAGTACACCTAGTGGTCGAAATTCGACCGCCAGTTTAAACGTATACCTAAACAAGTAAGAGAGATATATTCGGCTGTGCCGAATCTAATATACCCTTCACCAGAGTATGGAGTGACGAAAGAAGTCACAATCACGAAAATTCACGCTCACGAAATACGAAAAAAATTAAAAAAAAAAATTTAAATGGAAAAAATTACATTAAAGCAAAAAAGATTGCCACTCACCGTCTCACGGACGCACCCTCACGAGATGGAAACAAAAAAATTAATCACGATCTCGCATTATTGGCTCTAATCACTATTTCAAAGTATAGGCTGATTTCATAAACACAGCTTGCAAAGCAACACTGGAAGCATGAGTTTACAAGGCATTCTAGTGTTGCTTTGCAAACTGCGTTTATGAAGTCAGCCATAAATTATGAATTTCGCAACAAATTTGTAACCCTTTCTTGCCTCGACTGCATTAAAAAAATATTAACATCACCTTATTCGCACTTATATAATTTTTCACACGTCCAAGAAGTGTTTCAACGTCTTTATCAAAAAGCCACCGGTCTTCGGCTAAACAAGGAAATGATTTAAGAAAAGGTTTAATAATGAAGAAATTCTCCCAAAATTGATAAGAATATCGCCAACTATTACATAAATCTGCTAGTCTAATGATTAATATGTTCAAATATTATCTTCATATTGAAAATAATTTAAAGTTATTAAAAATTCTTAGAAAAAAGAACAAACTTTTTCAAATAAAAAGTAATAAAAATAACTAAAATGTATCAAAAATTAAAAAAGAAAATTGCTTATTGTTGTTCAGGATTTGAAACCGTACCCTACCCGGTGTCACGGTTTCGAATCCTGAACTACAATATGCATATTTTTGTTAAGAACTTTTGATACATTTTAGTTATTTTTTATAACTTTTACTTTTTATTTGAAAAAGTTTGTGCTATAATTTATTTAAAAAACCACTGCATAATCTCATTTATATATATATTTTTTTTTAATTTTTGCGTTGTTCAATTTTATGAACGATAAAAGGTTTATTTTTCAAAAATACCCAATATGTTATCAGATAGGATTTTGAGCAGTGATAAAATAATTATAAAATGAATTTAGTAATCTGTCGACGTTTTTATTTGATATAATATAATATTAATAACAAAAATAAAAATAACTTGACGGTGTAAGAAAAAATATTAAATTATAAAATATAACAACATATTTTAATTCATTATTTTAATTAAATTTTTTCTTTGGAACTCGTATGATCTACGTATGTATGTAAACTATGGTATTCTAATAGTTGTCTTTTTAAAATTTTGTTAACTTTTCCATTTACTTATCTGTATTGCGGTTGGACCAGACGATAAAGGTTTTGGTTAAATATAACCTGTATATTTCTGATATACAATCACAATCGAATTATAACCAAAATCGATTGAAAAAATACGAATTCGGTAATGCATATTCAGCCTGCTAAGAAAACAGATGGATTTAATTAAAAGCATTTTTTATTTAAATCTTCTTTTACGTTTGTAAAATTTTACTGTGTCAGACAGAGAAATGAATATGAAAAATTACGACCAAATCGCAAAGAAAATGCATTTACTTTCAAATTTATACCATAGATTCGGTTTATTTTCGTAATATTTGACCGCGTCCAATTCCGTATTGCGTGCTATCGACAATGCGATATTCCGCAAAACGATGATTTTTTAGGTGTTTTTAATGAATGTAAGACCAATTTGGAATGAATTTCCGTCATCCCACGTCAAATTTAGTTGATAAACAGACCGGTTTCGGCTATGTGCCATCTTCAGTGTTCTCTCAGTAACTAATCGTTTTTTGTGTTGTCCCTTGTCTTTTGTATAGTTTCCTTGTGTACCTAACTTCTTTTTCTCTCTTGTTCGTGTCTGCATCTCTCTCGTTCGTATATATTCGTGTGTGGCTCTCTCTCGTTCGTATATATTCCTGTGTGCTCTATATCTACCTGCTTCTTGTTCGTTTAATTTTTCTCTTGTTAGTCTCTTGTGTTTACCGTTACAGTTTATTATTTGAGTGATCATTTGCTAGGTGTTTTATCTTTGTGTAGGTAGTAGTCTGTGATTGTACGTTTCTGGGTTTCTTTTTGGTTTTGTTCGTTTGTTGTGTTGTCTGGTTTTCTTGGGTTATTGTTTTCTTTTTTGTAAAAATGTTTTAGCGGTTCAAATATTATGTCTGACGCAGTGTTTATTTGTTCGTTTATAATTCTTCCGTCAAACGTTTTTTGTTTGTATATTTCCATGTTTTCTAATACGTTCAGTCGCCGTCCTTTGTGCTGTAAATGCAGTAATTCAACTGTTTGTCTGATGTGTCTTGGTGTACATTTGTTGTTGAATATGTGGTTCGCGAAATTTGATTCTGGCGTTGCTCCTGGTTGTTTCAGTTTCTTGTTGTAGTCTCTTATGTGCTCCCGAAATCTTGTTTTTATTTTCCGTCCTGTTTGTCCGATGTAGCTATGTTTGCATGAGCAAGTCAATTTGTAAACTCCTTGCTTATCTAGGGGGTCCGTTTCGTTTGTGCTATTTCGTAGTATTCTACCCAAATTGTTTTTTGTTCGGAATGCTGTGTTAATATTGTGTTTTCTAAAAAATTTTGCTAGTTTGTATGTTGATTTGCCCATGTACGTTAAAGTAGCCCAAGTTCCATTTTCTTGCTCCTGTTCTCTGTTCCGTTCTTTATTTGTTTTGATATCCTTTCGGATTTTGTCTACTAGTTCTTTTTTGTATCCATTGTTTTCTGCTATGTCATATATTGTTTTTATCTCTTTCTTATATGCCTCACGTGTTAGTGGTATTCGTTCAATTCTTGTTACTAATTGTCTAATTGCCGCGTTCTTGTGTTGTTGAGGATGGTTCGATGAATTATGTATTATTGTGTCTGTGGCCGTTGGTTTTCTATATATTTCGAATGTAAGACCAGTTAATTTTATATGAAGAAATCAATTTTTTATCCCCTAAGATCTTAACTTATCATTTTATGTATGTTGAATTGGGGAAAATGCGAAAATATGCAAAAAAAAAATATGTATGCATATCCCATTTTTAGACGCGGCACAGCTCGCGAACTATTATCGCTACGCCCTACAAATGTTTTGGAAATTTTCCTCAAATATTCCGATCTAAAATTCAGGCAAATTTGAAAATATTTTTTTTCGGCCAGTCGTTCCTAAGTTCATATGTATTTATATGATAGGAACTGACTGTTTGAAAAATATTTGATGAATTGCGAACTATTCTTAGAATACATTTTAATTAAGTCCACATTGAATTATTCAATTGGATGAAGCAATCTAGAAGCTAAATATAAATTTGTGGAAAGTAGGTATTTGCAATACTTTTATTCAAAATACAAATGCATTCTAATTTTTCTATTCCAAATACAAAATAATTTTTAATAAAAGTTTAGTTTTCACAATGGAAATGATATTTTGTAAGTTTTTTTTTACTCTATAATTTTGCTGTTTTTTAATCAATATTGAATCATACAATTTTTCTGATGTTCGCATATTTTTAAGAATTTTAGAGATTTTTTTCAAGACTTTTGGCAATCGGCACAATTATATGATTTTTAAAAAATCAATTTTGGTACTAATTTCCAATATTGCAGTTGCAACTTTCAGAGTATGCGCTATTATCGCGGGGGTTTCAAGTTTTTAATTTCTTTACTAATTACATTTTGGAGCTTGATATCAAATTAAATTCTTACATCAAACTTTGTTTTTATTTTATAGAAAAGGCAATTAATTTATGTGCTTTTGAAGATTAATTCACTGATGTTACAGAATGAAAGAAACATTTCTTATCAAATTCTAGCGGGGAAGAGATTTTTATGCCTTGTTATGGGTAACTAAGTATCCAAACAACATTTTAATTGTCAAGAGATTTTTTATCACATTGTACAAATACAATAATAATACAGGGTTCTGAAATATTGCAAGTACGCTCTGCACATGAATATAGAAAATAATTAAAACTATTAGTCTGTGTACACAAGTATAAAACAGGATATAAGCATAAATTTTGCCTTTCTTCTGAAATCACAAATAGTCATAAAAAATGAATTGTTAATATATTTTTAAAACAAAACTAAAATTCAATTTCATTGATTTTGTACATTACCTTTCTCGCTATCATCAGTGTTCATGTGTGTTTCCCTGTATTTTTTGTTCTGCCGTGAAAGTTTAAATTAATTAGTGTTAAAATTTTCCCTTGTTCCTTTGGAATCTCAAGTCCAATTCTTTCTGACTAAAAATGCTACGAACATTAACCAAAATAATAATCACTTTGGATTAAAAACTACTAACAACCAATATATTCGAAAAATAATCACTTTAAATGTCATATACGAGTAACGAGTTAGAATTGATCAAATAATCCAAAAAACTCAACCAGTTGACAAAAAAAAACAAAAATCAATAGTACTTAAGTATTAAAAAGTTTGTCTTAAGTAAAAAAAAAAATTAGAAAGAAAAATGGTACATGAGATAAAAAAAACAACGTGTTGCATGGGTTAATTTAACGTTAATTAGTGATGGTAAAATTTGAATATTGATAGTGGTAAAGCAGTGTTTGCTGTAAAAAACAACTAATAATACAAATAACTCTCGTATCGTTTTTCTAGACATTATTTGTATAAATGCAAATTTGAAATCACATTCAACCGAGCCACCTAAACAGTGGCGGATACATGGAAACAAACATGAACAATGATGATGGGAGTATAGCGGCTTCCGAAAAACAATGTGTTTCTTTTCTGCCGTGTAAGTTAAAATTAATAAGTGTTAAAAATGTTACGAACTTTAAATTCAAAATTTTTTTCTCAACAAAATTTGCAAAATATTAAATATAATCTAGTTTTTGTTAATTTATAAATTGGAACTCAATTAAAAGGTCGAAATAATTATAACAATAATCACACATATCCTTAAAAATAAAGGAAACTCATGCGTACTCGTATATTTATTTACTTAATTAAATCCATTTGTGCAATATTATTAGAATTATTTTATACTTTGAGCTCTAAATATTTACATTAAAATATATATAGTATATATATATATATTATATACCCCTGGTTTACAAATATGTTTCAATGTTTATATCGTTTCAAAAACTTCAGAATGTTCAGCCAATTCAATTTTGTTGTACATGTTGTTTGTATTAAAAAATGTTAGCATTTGAGAAGATGGAATAAATTTGGCACAGCAAACTGAATTATTTTTGAAGTGTATATTTATTCTAAGAAGAGCTTCTAATAAGTCATACTGTATTCTGTTGCGAATTTTTTCAATGTTACCATCATCAAGCAGAAAAATATGATTTTTCAATAGGTACATGAATTTTATTACAAAAAAGAAAAACTAAATAACAAGATTTATAATAATATATTATTCCCAAAAATACCCAGCGAAAAGAGCATTTTCCCCCAAAAAATCCCCTGGGGGTTTTAACGAAATTTCTATCCCCAATTACAAAAAATTCCCTATTCGGGGACAAATCCCCAAAACTTAGAACGCTGATTTCTGGAGTCATGAATTCATTTGTCTCACTTTTTATTTTAGAAACTGTTGCCCAGAAGTTGCTAATATTCGAATCTTTTCAAGATTTCACTCTAAATTGTGTATTTATGTTATAAAAATTTTTGTATTCTTTTGGAAACATTTTTACTAATAGTGGTACTATACTATTAGTTTTCCACTGATTTTCTGGGCTAAATGTACCGAACCATTTTAATGTTTGGGCAACTGTTTTACACTGAATTATCACATAATATTCAATTTTACTGGTTTCTATATACAGTTCTAAATCAGTTCCACAGTAAACATCATTCAATGATAGATAATTTGCTTCTAATTTAATCAAACCTAAAAAACGATCACGACATTTTTTGTTGAAAGTTCTTATTAATATTGCTAAATTTTTGGATACATTGCAATCCGTGCTTTCATCCAATATTATTGAATAATAAAAATCTACAAAAGTTTTTAATGCCGGCACCATTTTCTGGTCCATTAGCTTTGTTAAAATTTTTTGTTGCTTTTTTTCTATTTATATGAGTTTTCTGAACAATTTGCGAATCTAAAATACATTTTTTAAGTAGGTTATTTTTAATTGGTCCAATACTTAGAATTGCAAATAGTCAACTTAATTTCCAACGTTTTTGCTGACTGTTCTGTGGGGCACTGCGTGTTTTTCATAAAAACCCCAATTTTCGGTGTTTTTTCATGGCTAAAATTTTTTTATTGTAGCTGTCACTTTATGCGTACTATGATACCCATTATGTTGACATTACATACTTTACATCTTTTATAATTGCCATCTTTCACTAGCCAACGAAACATTCTTGTTCACTCTTCTCTAAACCGGGAAGGGTAGGGTCTAAAGCGCTATTGTATAAAACTTTATTAATTCACAGTAAAATTACTACAATGATGAGTTTCCTTATAAAATTACTAAAACTGGGTAGATTCCTTAACTGTACCATATAAGCCATTGGTACACCATTGTACTTTTTGAGTTTGAATAGTACCAAAGAAGTACAATTGTACTAACTTTGCCATCCCTGGTTCAGTGTCTATGTGGAAGGATCTTTGTGCCTTCCCCTGTTGGGGATATGAAACTGAACCAAGTCTTTTACGTAATTTTTGTGTCGAGAATGCCTACTTTTATCCACGTCCATAGGTGTGGTTGTGGTAGAAGTTCAAGTGATCTGAATGGACTGGCTATTTTACGTCATATGAACTAAATGAAGGTGGAATGTTCGTTTTTTTAAGTTACGCCTAGCAGGTAAATGCGGTTCTTCAATTCTTTTTGTTATTCCTAGTAAGCACAGTAATTCCCCACTTAGACCTTTTATGAAGGTATCTAGGGATTTCTCCCTATAGGATTTGTGATTAGTTTAAATTATTCATTCCCCATTTCTAAACATCAGCTTATTTAATATTAGCAAAATGTATGTATTTGGTGCTCTAGTGTTGACAAGTCTCGGTTGTTGCCGTAATGAGCAGTTAGGCACTGCCAATTTAATAGGGGTTTATAAGACCCTAATGCAATGTCTGCATTTCCATTATTTTATTTTTAACTACACTAAGAATATCGTAATATTTGGGCGTTTCCCTTAGTTGCTCGTATATATCCAAAATCCTATCCACACTTTTTTCTACGAATTATATTCCACCGGCTGACCTGTAAATTCTGTTTAGCTTTTTATTACGTCCGGAATTTTGTAAAGTCATTTAAGTTATTTCTATGTCTTTCTTCGATCTGTTGTTCACTAGCATTTTGTATATTCGCAATTGAGTTCAGAGCTGCCTGAAATCTTTTCTGACAATATATGAAATAAGTGTCGTTTTCCTGCGAGCCATCTTTTCAAGTTTGGAAACAGGAAAAAGTCACTAGGAGCTAAATCTCGACTATAAGGTGGATGATCAACCAATTCGAAGTGTATTTCACGTAATTTTAGCATCGTATCTAATGCTGCATGAGCCGGTGCGTTGTCTTGAAGAAAGAGCACTTTTTTTCTTTTTTAAATGTGGTCGTTTTTCCTTGATTGCATCAATCAGTTGATCCAATAATGCACGATAATACTTTCCTGTGATTGTGGATCATATTATCGATGAGCAATATTCTGTGTGTATCCAAAAATTCAGTGGCCATAACCTTGTCAGCCGATTTCACTGTCTTCGCCTTCTTCGGAGCATTTCCACCAGCTTCCACCCATTGCTTCGATTGATTTTTGGTTACAGGTGTGTAGTTGTGGACCCACGTTTCATCAACAGGTATTAACCGACCCCAAAAATCAACAGGATTACGCTTTATCTAGTCCAAGCACTGCTGTGAAGTGGTATGTCGAACTCGTTTTTGTTCGACACTGAGCAAACGTGGCACCCATTTTGCCGATAGATTTTTCATATGCAAATGTTCATGCAAAATCTTAAACACGTTCATATGATATGTTTACCATTTCTATAATCTCACGTAACTTGACTCGGCGATCATTCATAACGTATCGAAGATTTTCTTGATATTTTCTTCAGTAACCACCTCTTTTGGCTTTCCTGTTAATGGTATTGTTGCAGTGCTTGTTCGGCTACGTTTAAAATTAGCAATCCAATATTTTACCATGTAATCTGGCGGAGCAGACTCACCGTAATGTTTATCGGGCTTTTGTTTTGTCTCTTTCGCCGTTTCCCCTTCCAAATAATAGTGTTTAATCACTGTACGAAATTCACTTTTTTCCATTTTTCAAGAAACAAAAAAGTTGCATACTTCAAACGACTACAACAAATAAACTAATCGATAAATTTCGGTGAAATTTTAACAGCTGACGTTTGACAGATCGCAATTTCTAAAAAAAATCTTTGTGTTTGTGCTGCCATCTAGCGCTAGGTAGCTTCAATATCAATCCGCCCTCGTAGACTTTCAGCCCAATTATAAATATTCGCAAGGAATTTGTCTCCCGGGGAAAAGTGTTTTCTCGAGAAAAAATTCCTCCAATTATAAATTCCGCGCGAATAAAAATACAATAATTGACAACGCTGATACCAGCTGTTTACATTGTTTACATTTGATTTAATTTATTTTTGGTTGTGCAAGAAAATATTGGTGTTTTCGATAAAAATAAACAAACAAAAATTGTGGAAGAAAATGAATAGCATAGCTTTGCGAAATTTTGCTGAAGAAATTAGTGTTGCAGAAGAACATCTACGAAGTAGCCAAAGGATGGCTAGCAGGAATTTACGAGACGAGTCCAACCCACTGGAGCTGCCACAATCATTGTAAGTAAATAAACACAAATACATGTTTGTTTATTTAAGCTTTGGATGTGTTATAGGTTCCAAAAATATTACAGAGTAAATAAACCAGCTTTCCGGTATTTGCTCGAAATTTTAACAACTCACTCACAGCCAACAAAAAAACAGTTTGGAGTTCCGCCAATTGTCAAACTGAGTGCGAGCTTAGGTTTTTTCGCTGAAGGTGGATATCAGACGGGTTGGCAAAGATTGCGACGTCTCATTAGCCCAACCCAATTTCAGCAAAGTACTTACGGAGGTAGTGCACATTTTTGAGACTCATCTCTGTCCAGTTTGGATTGAAGTACCAAAAACCAGAGAAGAAAGAAGAAAAATTGCGATTGATTTTTACACCAAGCACAACATCCCTGGCGTTGTAGGATGCATCGATGGAACGCACGTCCAAATAATTGCTCCTTCAGAAAACAAGCACCTTTTCTATAACAGAAAAGGGAAATATAGCTTGAATGTTTTGCTGGTGACTGTTCCAAAATAATATTTGTGTTCAATTGCAATTATACAATTTTTTTTAAATGTTTAACTTTGTGACCATCAACAAAGAATTCGGTATGTGGACTCATCACATCCTGGTGCATGCCATGATTCCTTTATATGGAACACCAGTGAGCTTAGGACATATTTTGAACAGATTTATTTAAATGGTGAAACTAACTCTTGGCTGTTAGGTAAAAATTTTCGATATACATATGTAATAATAATTAAACACTAATTGTTATTTTTTATTCCAAAAGGAGATGCCGGTTACCCATTGGAACCATGGCTATTAACACCGTACCGCATTCCTGAGGACGGTACACCAGAAATGCGTTTTAATGAGTTCCACGCAAAATGCCGCAATATCATAGAGCGTACTAATGGGGTTTTGAAGAACCGTTGGCGCTGCCTTCTTGGCGCACGCGAATTGTACTACAGCCCAGCGAAAGCAGCAAAAATTGTAAACGTGTGCTGTGCTTTGCATAACGTATGCATTGGATATAATGTAGGAGACGAAACCAGGAATTTTATAGAGGTAAATAGTATGGAAGAGGACGCAACACCACTAACAACAGAGACCAATGGAAGAAATCTAGCTACCGCTCAAGCCATAAGGGCCAATATTGCAGAAAATCTGTTTTAGGGCTATTAAGTTTAAAATATAACTTATATGCGTATTAAATTCTCTTTATTAAAACAACATTTAACATTTAAAAATAACATTTAACATTAAAAAAACAACCAATTCATAAAACTTAAAAAAAAAATAAAAATAGTTCATAAACAGAAATTACTTAAATTTTATTGAAGTCTTTCATACTCCTGCATTTGCAGTTGGGTTTTTTCCAATTTGTAATTAACTTCTCTCATCCTTAGTTTCTCCATATAGGCATTGTTCCGCTTCATTTCTTCTATTTCTTTTTTCTTCAGCCTTTCCATTTCTTTGAAATGTTTTTGCTGAACATCGGCTAATTTATCTATTGATCGATAAATTTTTTTGTAGTTTGCTCTAAGTTTTCTTGCTTGGAAACTACCAATTTTATTGCTTCTAAGAGTTCTTTTTGGATTGCAAGTTCGGCCTCTAGTGCATCATAAGAACTTTTGAGCGAACTATGGGATTTCTTTAAATCTGAAGTTTTTTTGGAGCGTGCTGTAACTGGAATAGCTGGCGTTATGTTTTCTTTACTTATTTCCTCCTCAGCTTTATTATACAATTCATCAATACTTATATCCATATATTGCGCTGTATCCGGTAGATCATGCTTGTTAGTTCCATCGGTTATACCAAAAGTCTTCGCCGAAACACCTTCCACAGAAGTTTTCATACCTATCAGGTTATATATAGCTTCGTCCATAGCCGAAAATTTTTGATTGTTGTTTGGGCCACCTCCTGTGGCATTTTGATTTTATTTTTTTTTAATTTTGTGCTGCCTTTTGCCGCACGTACTTCTTGTGGTCTGCCAAACCTGTATTTAATAACGATAACGTTAGAAACCAATTACTTTATGAATGTTAAAACAATACCTTTTTCCATTCCGCTATACACTTAGTAGGAGGCCCCATGGAGTTAAGCTCGGTTTCAGCATTCTTCCAAAATCGAGCAAGCTGTTCT
This sequence comes from Gymnocheta viridis, assembly GCA_956483585.1. Taxonomy (NCBI): domain Eukaryota; kingdom Metazoa; phylum Arthropoda; class Insecta; order Diptera; family Tachinidae; genus Gymnocheta; species Gymnocheta viridis. The sequence goes on along the minus strand of OY101443.1, from coordinate 38,437,893 downwards.
TTGCTACCTTTATGGAAATTACATGCAATGTCTGCATTGGATTCCATCAGTTCAAGCAAATGTTGCATTTGAGACTTGTTTGTTGTTTTCGACCTATATAAGCATATAAATAAGCAAATAAAAACATTTATTGTCTGAAATTTTATTTAATAAAAAAATTACTTACATTTTAATTCAAACTCCCGTCTGTTTTGCCAGGGAATTTTTTTGGGGAAAAACCAAACCTCAAATATATTTAGAATAACTACTTTTTAACGATTTAATTTTTTTCTTCCTTTTACACGGTTGATAAAAAAGGGTTAAAAAGTAAAATGAGGGAATTTTTATTCATAGTAGGAGAAAAGGTAAAAGGGAAAAACTTCATGAGGAATTTCTGTTTATAATTGAGCTGTTTAGCTCTTAATACATATCTTACTCTATAATCAGCCACTATTGCTGGTAATATGGCGTCTTCGATGATGGGTAGTATTCCGCAATTCTAACTTATTTCTTCGGGTGGTTGGTCTTCAGGTAGCATGTATGTTCACTATAATTATCACTTAATATTCAAATTTAATTTTCCTCCTGTTTAGTTCCCAAGGATCACTTCCTTATTATTACTTTTCAGGATTTTTTGTTTCAAAGATTACTTAATATTGCTTTTCAAGATTCTTTTTTTGAGGATAAATCTTTTATTTTCCATCTTTATTTTATTTTAGGTACAATTTTCTGCTACTGTTTCACTCTCTTACCTCATATTACAAAGATAAAACATTTAAGGATTTGATATAAATTTTTTTTTAACTTTCTTTTCTCATTTTTTATTTTGAAGTTGCTCGTAGCCGCTGCTTAGAGTGGTGTGATCCATTATTGCTGCTAACTTCAACGGTGCTATGATCCAATTCTCCAGAATTGGGCGTGGGAAAATAAATTTGCACTAGAATTCTTCAGAGGTTTAGCTGAATGTGGCGGAAGTCTTTTTTTTAAATTCGTTTGTAGCAGTTTATTGGCATGTGCCAGTTATGTGAACTATTCTTATTGAATTCCTGAAATAAAGCAATAAGAGATTAGTTGACACTTTTGCTTTTGTGAGGAAGTTCTTTGTTTACATGGTGCAAACATTTGTAGTGCTAACTCATATACACTGGTGATGGCATAATTAAAACAATTTTCTGATGCCTCCAGATTTTTAATTTTACTACGCGGTTTTGTAACTTCAATTTTTAGTATTTTAAATTCTAATCGCACTATTTCCCATAATTAATATTTTACATACATATCGCACCCTAAATATTAAAGGGTTACAACTTAAAATTCTTAAATTTTCAAGAGAGCCAAAAAACAGTTTATATTCAAAAGCAAATCAATTAACATAAAACCAGATGAGAATGAAATTTTTTTTTGGTAATTAGAGATGTGAAATGGGAATTCATTTATGAAATAGTCAATTTTGGAAAATTTTGAGTTGTGACCCTTTAGTATTTAGGGTGCGATATGTAGTATAATATTAATAGTTTTATTGAAAAGAAATTGAAATTGATTATTGAGGGATATAGCTAGTTCCTATGCGCGATTCACTATTGCTAATGCAGATCGTCAGGGAACAATTTTTTTATGATATAGTTTAATTGTGTAATTCCTAAATTTCTACAAATTTCAACCAGTTTTGGATAAAAATTCTATATATATATTTTTTTTTAAATTATAAAAAAATATTTTAAAAGTATTTTATCACAAATTTGATCGTTTTTCTACGTTTAAGGTATCGTAATTTGGGAACCTCTGACGGCTTTATTTTTTTTATGAAATAGTAGTTGTGTAAGACTTAACTACCATACCAAGTTTGGTTCGGTCCTGAGAAGGTCGGGCTCAAAATCTTGATTTTTTGTTGGTTTTAGGATTTAGTCAATATTGGTAATTACCTGTATTTAAATTGTCGTATAGATATATGTATGCACATATTGAAAATAAAGACACATCAAAATATAAAAAAACAATACCGGTACCATATTTGCTACGGTTCCCAACCTTGCTTTCAATATATACTAAGTACAAATACTGAATTCAAAAAATTTTGTTTGTCAGCAGTATTAATTCCGATATTCTTTTAGCCGTGTTCCGTTCAAACAACTACGTGTTACATGTATTAATGTTTTACCAGAAATAGAACTACTTACAGTTCTCTCCATCGATGGTTTTTGTAACGACTGGAATGCTCATATTTTAATGGGCCACTATAACCAATTCTTATTAATTATATTTTATTAATAAAATTTACTAAAAAGAAATGATAAAAAACTCTGGCGATTCAACTTTTTGCAATTATTAACATTACTTTCCTTCTGCTACTATTATTTTGCCTTGTTTACTCGTGATTTTTTTGTAAGATGAAACAAAACTTTCATAAAAAGTTTTTCAATACTGTTTTATCTTGTAACCAGTTACACTATGTTTACACTTAATCCATTTTTGACAAATGGCATCCCATTTTGTTTACTATAAACATGTTTACTAAATGAAAATATATGATGTTCAAACCAGTCATCGAAATAGTTGATAATTTTCATAAAATATTTGTGACGAGGCTTTGGTACTATACTATAAATAAAATCTTTTTTCAATTTGATCATTTCAGAAGATCAAGTAACTTGTGATGACGTTAGCTGTGGTTCTAAACAAGTCTGTCTAACTGACTTGTTAACACACAAACCCAGATGCACTTCATGTCGTTATAAGTGTTCTCGCAAAAGACGTCAATCGGTAAGTTGCGCATGATAATTTTGTTCATATATACTTATATGTTTATGTCTGTTTTTTATTTATTTCATATTTTCGCAGTCCCCTAACTTTGCTGAGGGTAAGATTTGTGGTTTTAATAATCGTACGTACAATTCATGGTGTGAAATGCGTAAGGACTCCTGCTCCACCGGCTTCTATATTGATGTAAAGTATGCAGGAGATTGTCACTAAACACTTCATTTACAGTTGAGACTTATACTTAGTTGTAAATTCACAGTATTTAAATGGTGTTTTACAAATTTATTTCACAAAAACTGTTTTAAAAATATAAAAAATCTATTTATATAGGAAGTCATGCGTATGTAGTCATAGTACGAATGTATGCATTACACATTTATGTTTAAAATATTTAATTAGCCAAATACTATGGTCTTATTCCCAGTTTTTGACTTCATATTTAAATACTCATTTAGTTAATTTTCATTTAAGTTGTACTTAAACACGGTTTCAGTTGTTCAGTCTTATATGCTCTTATTTATTTAATCACGCTGCATCACGAAAATATCAATAGTTTTGCCAAAAGCTTTTGAACAAAAATAGAAAAAAATTTCAAAAGTGGCTTCTTTTTTGTCAGACTGAAAATAAAAAGAATGAAACGTTTCTAGTGTTCTAAAAGATTAAAAACATTTTTGAAAAAGTAATAAAAGATACATAAAAAAAGAAGTTCAAATTTCAATCAAAAAGAAGTTGAATTTTAATTTTTTGTGACAAACAGCAACATCGTCATTATTAAAACAACATCGTCATTCATCATAAAACGAATTTTTAATTTACATATACATACCTCAATTAAGGAAAATAAAATAACACTCGTCTCTCAAGAGGTGATTAAACAAGATATATGTATGTACATATATATGAATTCTTTACACAATATCAAGCGCGGTAGCTTTTTGAGTTATGACGTTGTTGCAATAAATGAGCGATATGTTAATATGTATGTATACCTTAAATAGATTTTAAATGCTCACGATTGCCGATTTAAACTTAAACAATATAAGGTTCAATAAAGTTTGTACTAAAAAACTGAATATCGTATTCAAATAGAACTTAAAAAAAACATTTAATCGCGAATTCAAAAACTGGTCGATAGTGCCATATTATAATACATAATAATCAAAGGTTTAAAACATGCTTAAATAACAAATTTCTATACAATATCATTTTAATAATAGACGTTTTGCAAACCAAAAATATTTGTTATGTATATGTATATCACTTATGTATGTATGTATTCATATAATAATGAATTTATTAGAGCCCCGAATTGCTTATAAATTTAGAAAATCACGCCTGAAAGCTTTCATTGTAAAATATTATTTATTATAAAAAATTTCAATCCTAGTACATACTGTTACGTTTCGATAACGTTTACTTGTTTGAGTTCTTTTAATTAGTCAAAAATAAAGTAAAAACGTAACGGAAATTGATTTTGATCTTAATGATGTTTTATTTGCTTTAATACCACTGTTTAATAAAATACACAAAGTAATTTGTTTAGTTAACGCTGCAAAAGCTTAGACAAGACTGACTTATTTTTGCCTGGCAGTTTCGGCTTATAAATATAGCATTTGGCTGCTACGGTTCTTGAACGTGTTAGAAAAATCCTTACCATGACAATAAGTTTGCTTGAGTAAGCTTGTGTTGTTATTCAGCTATATTATGGATACGGCGTGTAGATGGCAGTAGCAAACTTAAAATGTGGATGTCGAATCAACTAACCAATTTTATGTAAATTTTATCCGTAACCAAATCGAGAGCGTTAGTCTTTGTTTACAATTGCTATAAAGATTTTTCATACATATTTCTTAAACAATCTAGTAGATTCTCGTTGCTGTTTCTAGAACTTTCTTGAATGTTCTGTTTCCGTTAGTTTGAGTGCTCAAATTTGCATACACACGGTTGATTATACTGTGCGAAATCACCGCTGCATTTTTATGTCCGTTATATTTGAATCTACATTTAAATTTTGTAACAATATAATTTATTGGATGATAAGCTTACACAGTTTTATCAATACTAGTAGCAACATCTAACAACGAATGAATTTTTCTCAAATCAATAAGAATAAACTAAGAAATAAATTAGATATACTGTCTGGTATTTTAAGGACCAAAGAGTTTTGGAAAAAATCTGATCGTAATTGAACAAATTTTGAACAAACAAAAGAAGTGAATAGAAATTAATAAAGAAATGTATAATGTAACCATACAAAATATATGAATTTAATGTAAATACGTTATTACACGAATTATAGGCTTTTAACTTCAAATTTGCAAATCAAATTCAGGTTTAAAAAAAAGATGTTTTGAATTTCCCAAAATAATTCCGTATTTTACAAATCAAACACAGCATTTTTAAAACCAAGTTCGGCATTTTAAAAACCAAAATCAGCCGGTTGTAGATAAACTTCATTTGAAAAAGCCTGATTTTGATCTTTAAAATGCCGAATTTGGTTGGAAAAATACTGAATGTGTTTTTTTTATTTGGACAACTCTGAAATTGTTTTAAAATACGTAAATTTGATTTGAAAAGGGCGAACTTGAAGTTAAAAACCTATATATGTATGCCTTATATGCTTATGTAATAAATATTTTAGTTTAATTAAAATAAATTTGTTTGAATTTGTTGTAAATGAAATAACCTTAAAAAAAAGATTTTTAAAGCAAAAAAATTTTTTTTAGTTCGATTCGAAGATTATTGAAAAAATATTTTGCAATCTAAATACTAAAGGGTCACAACTCAAAATTCTTAAATTTTCAGGAGAGCCAAAAAACTGTATAAATATGTGCAAAAGCAATGCAATTAACATAAAACCAGACATAACGGGATTATTCCAGTTAAAGAAGATAGTGATGAGAATGAAATTTTTTTGGTAATTAGAGATGTGAAATGGGAATTCATTTATGAAAAATGCCAATTTTGGAAAAATAAAAAATTACGAAATAAGCAGAATTAAGAAAACAAAAACTAATATTACCCTGCAGATTATATTGGACTACGTGGTGCCCTGCAGATAACGCGACTAGTCCATCTACGCATGTAAAGTGTACGCCATAAAGAACTAGAAGTAGTAAAAAGTAACCTAAATGTATGTATGTAGAAAACATAGTCTATTTAACATTACAATGTCCTAGGCTGGACCATATAGTCCAGGATTGCAGTACATTGGACTAACCCAAAAACTACTCGATGTCATTAGTACATGGACCACTCAAAAGTAGTTCGCCACGAGTGGGATCGTGAAAGCACGAGCAGTTGTCGTGTAGCAACAAGTTCTTGTTTGACAATGACATAGTCCTTGACTGCATTACATAATACTAGTCCGTTTCAGCTACATATAATGGACCACGTAGTCCAATATTATCTGCATACATAAGTAGATACATACCCTGCAGTCAGGATGGGACCAAGTGTCATTTTGTCAAAATTTTTTTCTCCAACGAATACTTCACTGGTGAAACTGTCGATAACTTTCCTTCCACGCAATAGTAGAAATTTAACTCCAGACAACAGATTTAGTATATTTCTACTGACACTCTCAACGATTGTGTCAATAGCCTGTTATTTTTATTATGAGCTCTAAAATATTAAAAGTAGACTTGCTTCAATAATTTATAGTTACATAAGCTTTTTTATTAAAAAATCTCCTTTATACAAAAAATATATATGTTTAAATATGTTGTCCCAACCCCGTTAATAAAAACAACCTCAAGAATCGACTGACTAGAGTCACAAAATTGTACTAATATCTCCATGTGATCCTAAAAGTACCTCGTCTGTAGTGATAAGGTCTACTGATAGATTTCCAATGAAAAGCCTGTGTTAAATGTCAATAGTAGAACACATTGCCAGGCAGCAGAGCTTCTTAAGCAAAGCGTTCGAGATTTAAATGTAGATGTTGCTGTGTTGAGTGAGCCATATAGAGCCATGGGATCGGTAAATTGGGTTTCTGATAATACAGATACATCGGCGATATGGAACACCAGCACGCTAACACTTCGATATAGAATGACATAACAATTTGGATATGCCCGAGCCACTATCTCTTGCATTACAGTATACAGCTGCATTACATATATAGCTATTCTATAGAGGACTTTCGGATCATTGTTGATAATAGAGTAGCAGATGAAGCTACCAGAAACCCCATCATTATAGCAGGTTACTTCAATGCGTGGGCTCTTGAATGCGGCTGCTGCTTGATAAACACAGAGCGCTCTGAGAAGTTTTTACTGCACTGGATGTTGTACTCATGAATAATGGTGTTGAACAAAATTTCAGAAGGGGTGAGGTGGATCTGTGATTGACATAACATTTGTCAGTAGCAGCAGCACAATACCTGACATTTATACTCATAGCGATCACAGCGCTATAATTATTGATGTACAAGATGAACAGCACCATATGACTGTACAAACGCGATGGTTGACAGGATGGAAGGTAAATACAATTTGGAATGAATTTCCGTCATCCCACGTCAAATTTGGTTGATAAACAGACCGGTTTCGGCTATGTGCCATCTTCAGTGTTCTCCCAATAACTAATCGTTTTTTGTGTTGTAAAAAGGTAAATACCTTTGGTAAAGGTATCTTCGCAGCTTGTATGAAGAACACGGAACTAAATGGTTCAGCTGAAGATATGATAGTACAATTAGTAAGTCATATCACAAGTGCGTCTAATATAGCTATGGTAAAGCGTAATATGTCACCAAATAAGCCTCCAGGCTACTGGTGGAATGATGAAATTGCTAGATTGCGTTCAGAGTATGTAAGTTCCCCAAGGCTGTATACAAGGGCTCGAAGTAGTTTTGAGATGCTAGATTGCGATCAGATTATGTAAGTTCCCCAAGGACAAGGGTTCGAAGTAGTTTTGAGAATAGTTTATACCACCATCTATATAAGGATAAAAGGAAAGCTTTGAGGATAGCAATTCGTAGGAGCAAGCGTAGGTGTTTTCTCAGTGTATGTGATGAGGTAGATAGTAATCAAGAAACTTTCCCACATGGAAGGGAAAGAAGTTAGTATTGTTACCTACGGATAATAAGCCTTTAGATGACTCCTCCTCTTATCGGGAACATATTGTGAATGCCTTAGCTAGATTAGACATTCCAGGGTATCCACTGGCAATTATACAGGACTACATCTGATATAGACAGTTAGAGCCTATTTCTGATTTAAGAAAGTAAACCTAAGCGAATGAAAGGCACTCGGTCGAATTCGAACCAATTTGGATTTCTCATTGGCACTCACTTTCATTCTCGTTAGCTTACGTATTTAGATATGTACATATGTCAATAAAATAATAAATAAAATAAATTAATAAAAAAATTAATAAAATATTTATTTAATATTTTCTTCCTTATTGTGGATTTAACTAATAAATTTAAACCTGCTGGTGTTGTTTCAAAGACGTTAGGCATCCGCTTTGCTGATTCAGTTTGCACCTCAGCAACATCAGCCGTATTTTTAAGAATTAGCTTTTTTTCTCAAAAGCATTCATTTTAATATACAATGTAGTTTGTTTTGGTGCTGGGATGTTTCCGGGTACGTATTTGGTGTAACCACTGCAACACCTTAAATGCACCTAGCTGGTGACTCCACCAGTGCAAAACAACAATCATCAATTGATCATCACGATAGAAATAGCGGCTTGTACAAACCCGTTTCTTTAAGGCTCTTTTGGTTTTCCCTATTTTTTTAGTCCGTGACTTTAAACCTGTCCAGGTCTAGAGTAAGATCGGCTAATGTGGAATACCTATTTTTTATTTCACTATAATGTTTTGAAGTTTCATTCGATTTGAGCTATCTCAGCTGGAATTCTACTACAGATCTTAGGTTTACATTCAGGAAAGTGAAAGAATCTTTGGAGCCCAAGATTTGAGAGAAAGTGAAAAAATCCATAAGCCAGCCATTGAAAAAAATGACGGGTAATACTTTGTTTTGTTAATGTGGTACATTGGCGTGCGTGGCCGATGGTGATTTTTAATCAGTAGTGTCAAGTTTGTTTCTGTAATTAAACTGGGATTGCAATTAAGCTTAACTGCTGAGAGTATCTCATGAGGATTTGCAATGGCCTATTCCACATTTTTGTCAATGTCGTTCAGTAATAAACTTATTAATTTAAAATTATTTATTGGAGCTTAAATCACAATCACAAGACTAGTACATTTCGCATAGCTTCCAAAAAGCAAATCGAATTATGATTTATTTGATTTTGTCAGCTTCTAGTTTTTAGTTTTCGAGAAAATTTACTATATCACATTACCCGCCTATACCACAGAAGCTGCACTTACTCTATAGATAAAATCTTCAATAGGTTTCTTCTATAGTATGGTGGGAGGCTCAATTAGCTCTTCCCAGCTAATTTTTAACTTATGTATATTTATTTTTATTAAATCCAAAAATTTTGTTACGAAAGCAAAACCACAAGTGACTGATTTTAACATTTCATTCTCAATGTTAACGACACATTCGTAGCACAGAAATCGGATTTTATATGAAAACATTTACGTTTTCGTTCGAGTTGTCTTTCGAATCACTTTTCGTTTAGAAATAATGTAGAGAAATCGAAATCAATGTTCTTTCTCATAGAATGCGAATGAAGTTGTTCTTTCTTAAATCAGAAATAGGCTATTAGTTTATGATACTGATCAGTACTTGGCCCACTGCTGTGGAACAACATATACGATGAATTTTTGATGATAAATCTGCCTGAAAGGGTAAAGATAGTTGGATTTGCAGACGACATAGCCTTAGTATGTGTATCAGAAGAGCTACTAGATGTGGAAACCATGGCAAACGCTAGTGTTCAGATCGTAAGATCTTGACTGAGATCAATGGGCTTAAATCTAGCAAACCGTAAAACAAAAGCAGTTTTGAATAGCAGCCGTAAGACTAGGAAAACAGTTAAGCTAAATATTGGCACGTATAGCATAGAATCCAAGGAGTGTATAAAATACCTTGGAGTCATAATTTGCAGTCCTCCGTTTTATCATGAGCACTTGCAGTACAAAGGTTCCAAAGCTTCAAAAACCTGCTTAGCGCTGTCCCGGATCATTCCAAATGCAAAAGGCCCTAAATATCAGCAGAGAAATTTCCTCACTAGTGTAGTAAGGAGCATGATCCCATATGCATCCCCTATATGGTCAGGCGTACGGATATATTCTACATATGTCCCGTTTGTATAGGCTGGCTGCCCAGCGAGTATGTGGCGCATTCTGAACTGGATCGCACTAGGCCGGTTTTGTTATTGCCGGCATGATACCCATCGAGCTAGAGGCCGTATCGGATAGTGTGACAGATTTATGCCCACGGAAGTGGAAAGAACGATGGAGAGTGACTTGTAAGGGAAGATGCACGTACTTATTGATACCCGACGTCATGACATGGTTATTGAGGAGACATGGTGACTTGAACTTCTACATTACACAATTTTTGAGTGGGCATGATTGTTTAAGGTCGTACTTGTATCGTTTCGAACCTGACAGTGTGCCGTTTTGTCCGAGTTATGATGGTAATATCATGGAAGATGTTGAACATGTGTTCGTATGACGAATCCTCTCCGTTGGAAAATATAACGGCTAGGTAGTTGAACTGTTGTACACGGTCACCAATCCGGAGATTTTGGATGTTTGTGTTTCCTCTTGATTTAATGAAATATTTAGTTTTATGAACATTAACTTTGTTTAAACCATTGAACTCATTCCAACATTTAAATCTATGACAACTTACTTTGGCTCTGAGGAGATGGGGTTGCCTTTCCTAGAAGGGATAGAGAGCGTGTACAGGAAGGGATTTCCTGGACTGAATGGGGGAGAGAACCAACGCAAGGAAGATGTATATGTGTAGAGTGGGAGATACTTACATTCCTTTGGTAGCCTGTCAAATGAATTATACTTAGGGTAGATTTGATATTGTAGATGACCAATAGGAAGTCTTTTATTTTCGGTTAGCCAAGAGAGACCACGATGTATGGTTTTTTTTAAGTTTAGTTTTAAATTCAAAATTTAAGTTTAATTTTAAGTTCAAATTTTAAGCTCAAAAGTTAAGTTTAATGTTAAATTCAAAATTCAAGGTTAACTTTAAGTGCAAAATTTAAGTTTAATTTTATGTTTAGGTTTAAGCGCCAAATGTTGTGTTGCTTTGAGAGCTGGATGATCAAGAATAATAAAAACGTCAAATGAATTAGTCCCTTGTAGGTTGACTGTGGTTGGAATTCTTCACTATGGTGAGTTTGTCTTCTGGAAAGTGTTGCCTATTGGTGTTTTAGATCTGGAAAGTGATGCCTACGGAACTGCTTCTATGGCTTTAAACATCCTGCGGCCTCTTGACATATATGACGATACATATATGGTCAATGTTAAAGTTGATTAGCCAAACGTTCAAGAGCCCTGACGGCTCCCAACAAGATGTGCTTTAATCAAGCTGGACCATTTTTCAATCGATTGGCTCCGGACACTTCGTGGGTGGGGCACTGCGGTGATGTTGGATCTGGAGTTGCGGCGGCGGACGCGTGATCCCCTGGCGTCGTGATGAACGAGACGGGGCAGTGACCCTGGCTGGTTGATGCAATAGTGTGTGATGCGCCCTGAGATGCAGTCGTCTGTACTGTGGGACCTGGCTAAACCATTTTTGCAGTAGCCGTGGATTCGGACCTGATGCCTGCGGGTTTCCACATCCATATTCAGGAACGCTTTGCAGTGACGCAGTGGATGGAACTTGTAACACACCAAACACCGGTGTATGGCTGGGTTCGTGGAAGCCCTGTAGGATAGAAAATTTGCATTAGGGATAACGATTTGGTTATGGAATATGTATTAGTGTAGAAAAGTGGGAATGTTGTCTGGGTGTGGGGTTAATGTTTGGGATAGGAAGTATGGTAAGGAACGGGCTACTAAGTATGGCTGGTAATGAAGTCGGCGATAACTTTAGAAGGACTAGCAGATAGCAGCTACTCGCCGGGCAGAATACAGTTCTCAGATGACACCGGTAAGACAGAGAGTTTCGTAATCGGTCTGGTGATACAACCACTTTGAGTTTTCAAATCACGAAACCGTCGCTTCCAGTATATACCTTTTCGATGCGACCGCGTTTCCACTCATTAGGGGGAGCAAGGTCGTCCTGTATGACCACGAGCTGACCAACCGCTATGTCTTCTTCGGGATTTTTCCACTTGTACCTTTTCTGGAGCTCTTTGAGGTACTCATACTTCCATCTTTGAGCAAACTGATGATGGAGAACCTTTAGTCGCTCCCATCTATCGCGTAGCTTGATGGAGCCCATAGGGGACTCTGGTGATGCCACGAGAGGAGACCCGCGTAAGAAATGGCCTGGAGTAAGTGCGAGGAGTTCGTTTGGATCGTCTAACATTGGGGACAGTGGTCTCGAGTTGGGAATCGCTTCTATTCGTGTGAGGAGTGTGGTGAACTCTTCAAACGTGTATTTCTGGTTCTGAGCCATCTTTTTGAAATGCGACTTAAATGATTTTACTCCGGCTTCCCATAACCCGCCCATATGGGGGCATTGGGGGTATAAAGTGCCAATGAAAGCCATGCGTGGAATATTTTTCGGTTATGTCTTGTGAGGCGGTGCTGAGGAATTGATCAAACTCCTGACGAAGGGCTCGTTCTGCACCCACAAAATTAGTTCCATTGTCGGACATAACTTTTTTCGGCAGACCTCGTCGACTAATAAGCCGTGTGAATGCGGCTCGGAATGAATTGGTGGATAAATCAGAACATAATTCGAGATGTACCGCTCTTGTGCAGAAGCAGACGAAGATGCACACGTATCCTTTGTGATAAGGAGCATTTCTGACTATAGAGGTTTTGATAGAGAATGGACCTGCAAAATCTAAGCCCGTGACGGTGAAGGGAAGGGAAAAGGAACTTCGTTCGGTTGGTAACGCTCCCATTATATGAGTCTTTACTTTCTTTTTGTATCGGACACAAATTACGCATTTTCTGACGAACAGACGGATAGCAGATCTTAATCGAGGGATAAAATATTCTCCTCGGATTGCTCGGAGCATTAAGTTTATTTCAGCATGCATAAGGAGGTTATGCGAGAATTCAATAAATAATTTACAAAATATCGAGTTGACGGTGAGAATAATCGGATTTCGTCCGTTATGGAATAAATCTGAATTAGCTAGTCTGCCGTTCGTTCGGATTATCTTGTGTTCATCCAAATACGGGTTCAAAGGATGAAGCGGACTTTTTGAACTGAATGGTTTACTATTCAATAAGCAGTGGAGCTCTTTGGGGAAGTATATCGACTGTCACACGCAGGAGTGTTTGCTTCGCTTTCGTTAATTCCTCGTATGTAATAGGTTGCACTCGTTGTATTCGCTTGGAGATCGATTCCGCTGCGGATACGCCTAGAGTCTGTTAATCCAGGGTCAAAGGGATTTTCTCCTGGTCATGCGATCTTCCGCGTAAAATTTCCGTAAAGAGAAGCACGTAGGACAGCACCCGGATGGCTTTATCCCATTTGGAGAAACTACAGAGGATTTCTTCCCCTTGAGTAAATAAGTAAAACACTTCAATTTTGTGCTTTTTCTCAAGCGTATTTTCCGTGAGTGCTAAGGGCTTTGGCCATTCTTCCGGGGACTTTTGAAGCCAAATAGGGCCCCTCCACTTTTTTTAACCATGGTCAAACATCTTCGTCGGTTTTTTATTAATTTATTTTTCTTGCCTTTAAGTAATTCTTTAATATTACATACTTATAAACTTAAAATATACTTAGAATTTGTGGTTGTATTTTTAAGGAGGAAGTTTGTTTTAAGAGGGAACTTACAAATTGTAATATAAGATAAAACTTTAGGAGAAGGACCATGTTTAAACCATTGGACTCATTCCAACATTTAAATCTATGACAACATACTTTGGCTCTGAGGAGGTGGGGTTACCTTTCCTAGAAGGGATAGAGTGCGTGTACAGGAAGGGATTTCCTGGACTGAATGGGGGAGAGAACCAACGCAAGGAAGATGTATATGTGTAGAGTGGGAGATACTTACATTTCTTTGGTAGCCTGTCAAATGAATTATACTTAGGGTAGATGACCAATAGGAAGTCTTTTATTTTCGGTTAGCCAAGAGAGACCACGATGTATGGTTTTTTTTAAGTTTAGTTTTAAATTCAAAATTTAAGTTTAATTTTAAGTTCAAATTTTAAGCTCAAAAGTTAAGTTTAATGTTAAATTCAAAATTCAAGGTTAACTTTAAGTGCAAAATTTAAGTTTAATTTTAAGTTTAGGTTTAAGCGCCAAATGTTGTGTTGCTTTGAGAGCTGGATGATCAAGAATGATAAAACGTCAAATGAATTAGTCCCTTGTAGGTTGACTTTGGTTGGAATTCTCCACTGTGGTGAGTTTATCTTCTGGAAAGTGTTGCCTATTGGTGTTTTAGATCTGGAAAGTGATGCCTACTGAACTGCTTCTATCACTTTAAACAAACTTGGAGATAGATATCCTAGAAGATCTACTGACAATTTGCAGGACTATTTCCGGAATTAAGAGTTAGTTTATGGTATTGATAAGGATACTAGGAGACGCAAGATCATTGATGGAGTATCTCAACGATCAGTACTTGGGCATTGTTGTGGAACATCATGTACGATGGAGTTTTTAGGTTGAATCTACGTAAGAAAGTTGGATTTGCAAACTACATAGCCTTAGTATGTGAATGAAAAGAGTCAGTAATAGCGGAAACCTTTGCAAACAAGATCTTGGCTGAGATCAATGGGTCTAGCTCTAGCTGACCATACTCAAAAGACAAAAGAAACCATTACGCTTAATATTGGCACGTGTAGCATAGAGTACAAGGAGTGTTTAAAATACGTTGGAGTTATAATTGACAGCCGTCTGTCCTTTCATAAGCACTTGGAGTATAAAGGTTCCAAAGCATTAAAACCTGCTAGCGCTATCCCAGATCATGCCGAATACAAGAGGTCCAAAATATCTGCAGAGGAAATTGCTCACTAGTGGACAGTCTCACTGAGATACTCTACATATCTGAGTCTGATATCTCCAGTGTATAGCCTGGCTGCCTGCGGGTATGTAGCGCATTCCGAATTGTTTTAGGTGAGGCCGCTTTTATTATTCCAGGCATGATACCCATCGAGGTAAAGGCCGCATCGGACAGTATGGATGATGCGACAGATTTATGCCTACGGAAGTCGCAAAAACGATGGAGAGCGACTTATAAGGGAAAATGGACCTACTTACATATACCTGACATCCTTACACAATTTTTGGGTGGGTATGGTTGTTTAAGGTCGTACTTGTGTTATTGTTCAATACAAACAAATATTCACCTTTTGATGAATGTTTATTTATTTAATTTAAGTTTTACTAAATTACATTGTTTCAGACTCTTCTTCACACTAGTTTATAATGCGTTCTTCTTAAACACGAAGTTACACTGCGTTCTTTAATTCTTAAAACTGACTATTTACAATTGTTAGTAGTAGTTTCACAATAAAAATTACACAATAAGTGTAGATATAAATAAATATTATTTTAATTATTAATAATCAGCCCTTGACCCAATTGACATTTCACAATTTCTCAACGCGAACAGTTGAACAATTAATCCAGTGGAAATACTGGTTACTATTGCGTTGACAGCTCAGTATATGTAGGAGGGTTGTAGAGTTCTGACTCACAACATCACTCCCCCCTTGGCAAAAGAAAACATCTAGTTATAGATGTTTTCCCAGTATGTGGTTTTGTATGCCAATTGGGTGAGAAGGCTTTTATATCAAAATCTTAAATGGTGTTGATCTATTATATTTTGTTATAAGATCCCTTGGAAGTTGTTGTATTTGTTTTTGTTGTTCTGGTTGTTAGTATTTTTCCCTTGACGTTGTATCTGTGATAGGTTGTTTCTGGAGCCTTAATGGTTGAGATGGTAGTATCTGCTGTTTTAAATACGATCTTGCAGGCGGTTTCCCACTATTCTGCTCAACTCCTGGCTACGTTCCGGGATTCCATTTTTTATTTTTACCTTTATGCGAGTTTGTCTTCTGCATAACACCCACGTGATTACTAATATAACTACTAATGAGATAGTAATTGTTGTCGTCCATGTTATGTTATTCAAAACATTCTGTTGTAATTCCAGTTTCTTAATCGTGTTGATTTTGTTAATCTGCGTTACAAGTAGTTTTTCCAGAATAGGTTTGATTTCCGTAGATACATTGCTGTTGTTCCGTACTAACAAGAACTTCTGGGTTACATCTATGGCTGACGAAAGTTTGGTCGCCTATTATTATACTGCAATTGTGAAACGAAAAAAGATAATTTCCTGTAAGGTTTAAGTTTAAGCGTTGATCGTCGCAGTTGGTTGACATTGGGGTTTTGTCAGCATTGCGTACTATAATCGTACCTTCGTCTATTAGTTCCACTGTCTCTACTTCGTGTACGATTAGGGCGCACTTTCCTCTAAAAGCACAGTTTTGTGATTTTTTTATACTTTTAAAATCTTTCTCGCCTTTATAACTAAAACTATCCTTGCCACTCGTCAGTACGTATTCTCTTTCGGCATCTATTTGGTAGTGGTTGTCATTTGGAATTGGTACTATTAGGGATTTCTTTAAAACGATGGTTTCGATGGGTAACATGATGACGAGCAGCAGGTTGTCGTGTCGATGTAACGCCACTCCCATCTGCATCTTTTGTACTGTTTCAACATTTATTTTATATTTTTGAATTTCTTCTATGGTCAAAAGTGCTGGGTTGAAAATTTTCATTTTCGCCAATGCTATTGCTTTTACGGTCTTCACTTGATTTTTCATCTCCATCAATTTGAAAAGCTGGAAAATTGCAACATCGCAGTAGTGGTGAACCTCTGACTCCTGTATGATCTGAGTCAAGCTGTTCAGAGTCCTTCTGTTTTCGTTGATTGCTTCCACCATCTTTTTAATAGACGAGTTACATCTGTCGTTAATATGAACCTGATGATTTGTCTGCTCGATGATTTGGTGTCCGTTTGCATCAACTACTTCGAAGTGTTGGTTTATTAGTTGTCTGTCGTCATCAACTGGTGTTCATCACTTTTCCTCCAATATTCAGCAAACTCCGTTTTACGTGGCCCGGCAGCAGTGTATGAATGACGTTCTCAATTTCACTTAGTTCTCTTATGATGAGTTCTCTATAGGGACTGGGTAGTAGCATCGGTATCTTATGGCGGACGTCGCTGATTTTTCCACATTCATCTTTCAATTCGTGATCCAAATTCCCACCAGTAGAACTCCGAAAATATGAAAATTTTTTATATTGATCCTTTGTTACAGAGGGCTGTTGTAATAGTCTATGCCTCGCCTTTGTGTGAGTTTTATCCGATATCAGCAATTTGGTAAAACACAACCTCCAGAAGGGCTTATATTTACTATATACATTTCGTTTTTCTTGATTACATTTATTAAGTTAATTTTACAGCATATTATGCATATTATGTTTATTTTTTCAATTGATTTTTTTCATCAATTAATATTATTTACGCAATACTTTCATTGTTCTTTTTAATAATATTTATGTATATAATGTTAAATAAAAAAACTATTCTAAATTTTGTTAGTTAATTATTTGCATTAATATTTTATTTAATATTGATTAAGGGATAAAAATTTGGTTGGTTGTACGAGCAGTTTACAACTTGTTGGCGCAATATCTTTTTTTTTAACTAAAAATATTGTTTAAACTTGACAAATAGTTATCAAAGGCCTAAAATTTCAATGAAAATTATTTCTAGATTTATTTAAATATTACGAAATAATAATTAGTTTTTAAAACTAGAAGTTTAACTATCATCTGCTCATTAACTATTTATGTGGATTTGAATCTTTAAAAAATCTGAGCTTTGGATTTTGTACAATACAATAATTTTTTTTCGAATTTTCGCTAAACATACACAATTTGATTTAAAGAATAGTATTGAATGTTAAATAAAAACTTGAATTTTCAGTCCAATTTCATGGTTTTGCAAATTCCCCAAAATACGGATTTTATTCAAAATTTCAAATTATTAATTTTTCTATAAATGTATAGATCTGCATATAATTATAGATTTTAAATGAATCAAATTTATCTCGAGCTATAGGTAAATTTTTTATAAAAAACGTTTACAAAATTTTATTAGCTAACCGATATTTCAACACTTCATTGTGTGGCTTCTTCACGGAAACATAAAACTGTGTAAATAAATTTTTTTTACAATAATCAAAAATACAAAAAAAAATTGTCAAAATTAAAATATAAAAAAATGAACAATCTAATAAATACGTATGTATGTATACAAAAATAAAATATTATAATAAATTCCGTTTCCGTTCTTAAATAATAAATATCTATATGCATGAGCAACAGTAGCTGTATCTGCTATAAAATTAATTCTATTTCTCATTGGAACATTAATAATTTGTAGCATCTCTAACATATATCGACGTTTGTAGTTATTTTGCGTGTTCAAAACTGCTGCATTACTAAAATCAGGATTGTGATTAAAATTAACACAATGTGATACTAATGCTGTCTTTTGCTAAGAAATGTTATTTCTGTATTTATGATCTGATCTATGACAAGCTAATCTAGTTTTTAATTTATTCTTAGTTGGACCTACATATACTTTACCACAATTTTCTCTATCATTGCCACCACATGGTATCTGGTAAACTAAATTAGACCTCTCTAATGTCTCCATTCTATCTTTTGTCTTACTGAATAATTTGCTTTGTCTGATGAATCCTAAGTGCAATTCTATATTTTTCATGCATATAGATATTTATTATATAAGAACGGAAACGGAAATTGAATGTGTAACACAGATAGATTTTTATCGTTCCTAGAGAATCTACTTCATAGCTATGGGCGAAATCCATGCCTTTTTTCCGGAGATTCGAATATTGATGGCTTACAAATATATTCGTCGGAAAACTTGGTAAATTTGCAAACTATGACTTTCAGAATTGTCATACATTAATTACACGACCGGAAAAGGGAACATCCATAGATCATATTTACAGTAACATTCCAATTTGTTTGTCTATTGAATCCGGACTATGAGACCATGATTTTATTTCGTGCAGAATGAGATTTGAAGCTCAAAACCAAGTATTAAGAGAAAATGTTTATTCGCTGTAATTATAATCGTGTTTATGATTACATTTGTAATAATCTGCCGAATATAAACCAAACGGGAGATCCATCTATTGATACATCTCTGATAGTATCTTGTGTTGATGATGCTGTCAGAAACTCTACCTTTGAGAAAAGACAAAAAAGGTTCATTAGAGCAGAAATTACTACATGGATGACTTTTAATCTGCAAAAATTAATATGCTACAAAAACAGTCTTTTAAAGCAACGGCGAAAAAAACCTGGAAGCTTAGGTATCCGTGAAAGACTGAAAAGAGTAAGCAATGTTATAAAAAATTTTTGTAAAGAGTCTATGAACAACTTCTATAAAAATAAACTAGATTAAATTCAACATGATCCAAAAAAGAACTGGAGGTTTTTAAATGAGACACTTGGTAAAATTCCTAAAAAAAATAAATATTAAAGGTTTTAATGGTGAATTTATTTTAGATGATTCTGAAAAGGCGGCGGCGCTAAATAGTTATTTTATTCAATCAGTTAAGGATGACAGGATGAAAATTGAACAATTCCCAACTGACTCTTATAATTCCTTACGAACAATGGTACGTCACAATAATATATTTCATCTTAATTATATAACATATGAAGAGGTACAGGATGTTATATTAGAGATAAAGCCAAATAAAAGCGCTGGACATCATAATATATTACCAAAAATTATATTAAGCAATAAGAATGAGTTTACTACTATTTTTCTCCGCAAATTTCAGGAGAAAAGTCCCACAATCCGTCAAATTATCTTGTTGGGAACGATCTGGGTTGCATTTTTGTAATGGCGTATGCGAAAATTTGTTTTCTACTCCATACTTCTTTGCTTCATGTATAATAATTTTTTCCACAGATCGGAAAATGTGACCAGTGCCCCTAGGCCTTAGCGAGTTGAAAACTACTATTCTAGGCCACGAAATTACACCTAACAGCCAGTGTTGGTCCTCGCAAATAGCAAATATTATATGTTTCTTCTCTATATATATTTATTCGCTAGTTGCAAGGTTAATTCCTAGTTGTAAGTTGCCACCAATCCTTAAGGGCAGTATACAACTGTGCCCCAAAGATGGCACGTCCTGTATCCTTGATGTCTTCAGCGTATTTTGGAAAACCCAATGTAAGAAAACATCAATATGTTTGTCGTTCATTTTATATTCTGCATTTGATATTTTTGTTAAACTCATTTTCAGGAACAGCGTAACAGAGATATTCAAAAATGTTTTTTTGATCCTCGAAATGTCACTCAAATTGATTAGCTGGATTACGCACAAGAAAACATTGGTAAATCTGTAGTCAGCTGTAAAAGCTCTTCTAACAGTACATCTTATAATCTGCACCGTAGTTTTAATTCACTTCCCAATTTCAGTATATCTCCGTTACGCGCCTAACGAATTTGTTTACTTGCCAACAATTATTTTTACCGGTATCCGACAACTAAAAAAATGTTCAATATTAATTTTGTGTTTCAAAATTTCTTTTTCAAGAGTTGAATTAAACTGCACTGATTATTTCCAAAAACCATATTTATATTCTTTGTATTTAATATTATTTACTTCCTTGAATAGAGGTGAACAAACTAAAAACTTTTTAATTTCATTTGTTGCTTCATTTGCTTATTTGTTAATTGTACAAGGAACACATAATCATACTTTATAAAAAAAATGTATGTCGTTTATTATTTGGTTGAATTTTTACTTACATATTTATTTTATTTATTGTTTACTCAGCAAGTTTGTTTTAATTGATCATTTTTATTTTCTCTGTTGTTTAAACCTTTTCGCTGTAGTTGAAAAAATTTGTTCTACATTGAGTTAATTAAATTAAATTTGTATGACGAATTATGAAAAACAACTAAAGTTTATTGCTCTCTATTATAAGATCTAGCCAAATTGCCTGGGTCGTACTTTAGACATTCTTTAGTGATAACTTACATATATCTTGCCTCAAATGTATTCTCTTACTAGTCAGTTTCCTCTCTCTTTTTTATTTGTTTTGTTCGATCCTTTTGGATCGTCATTAATCTAATGTGTCTCCTTTTTTCTTTGTTTTTTTTCTCTCTATATTATTCCTCGGTTTATTTCTGTGTTGCCCCCTGGTATTTCCTTCCGCCTTGTGCTTTTGGTTTTGAGCCAAAACTACTAAGGTAAAAAACATGTGTAACATGTGTCACCTATGGACTTCTTTTTGATTTATTGTCATGGTTTACCATGCTTTATTTTTATAAACCTCACGTTTATAAATCTTGTTGTGAGAATTCGCTATCCCTCCCACTTGTTCTAAGCCACCAAGGCTTATGAATATCCTTTGCTACTTGGATATTCTTACCATGTATTTCTTTTGCTGGCTAGTTCTTCTTTTCATCTATGTATGTATATGTAACTTTGTTTTTATTCAGTTTCTATACTTCCTACTGAATTTTATACTGAACTTTGAACTTTTAGAACTTTGGTCTATTTTTGATTTTCAGTTTTACGTTTACCGGTGTTGGTACATCTATAGCTTTAAATGGCCCTAGCCATAGGGCGCAAATTTATTTTTCCGGGTATCGTTCTTTAACCAGACCTTTTGACCTATTTATATTCTATATCCTTTGAACCCTTATCATAATACTGTTTCGCTCTTAAATTTGCCTTTTCTTGATGCCCATGAAACGCTGAATTTGGTATTTTAGAATTTTGATATAGTCCTCCGTGTTGTATAGGGGCGTCGCACTATGGCGCCTTTTCCCAAAACCCGTGGCAAAAATACAAAATTTAATGACAAAATTTTGTAAAATGAATGAACACATCGTATAAACAATTTCTTACTGATCCCAATTCAAACATCTAATGTAAAGGTTACTGAAGTATCGGTAGAGGTTAACCTGCAAGACTTAATGGATCATACAGCCCAACGCCTTATTCAAAGTTTGCCTGAAAAGGAAGCAGTAATACTTCCGGATAGGCTTACATTGATAAATAAGTGGGTATGTGATGGATCATCCGGTCAAAGTGCTTACAAACAAACAATATCGACAAATGACACAACTATTACAAATGCAAATATGTTTATGGCTTCTGTAGTTCCTTTACGACTGAGAAGTGAAATCTGTGAGCATTGAAAAAATCCTCGCCCATCATCAGTTCATTTTTGCCGTCCAATATTGTTTAAATATACAAAGGAGTCTTCAGAAATAATCAAATCTACAGTAAACGATATAAAAAAGCAAATTTCTGAACTAAAGAATTCTTCAGTTCTTGAAATGAAGAATGGAAAAACTGTTTTTATTGACTATGAATTTTGTGTCTTACAATGACTTAAATGTAATAACAGATTCTTCGTCAACTTTTTGCAAAAAGTCGCAGAAAGACTTTAAAAATTTTGATGATTCAAGTGATGAGCAAAACTATGAATATGGAATTTTTCCGTTACATGCCAGAATTAGGTACATGGAGTTTATTTTAAAACAAGCGTATACAATTCCGCGAGAAGGAGAATGTTTTGATAAAAACGCAACACCTAAAGAAAAACTATCTGCTCGAAAAAAAATTATACAAAATGAATTTCTTAAGAAGCCCAAAGCAGGGGTATGGAAATACTAACGATGGAATATGTCCAGAGCATTTTTTGAAAATGATGAGGTAACAGCCTAAATTACTGGGGTCGAAAATCATATTATTAAAAGGTTGGCAGTTATCCTAAATGTTATAAACTCTAGAGAAATGGTAAATGGCTCAAAGTTTCATGATTATGCATCAAAAACTGCCCAACTTTTGGCTCAAATGTACCCTGAGAAGAATTTTACTCCTACCGTCCATAAGATTTTGGCTCATGGTATAAATTTAATTGAATATCAATGCTTACCAATTGGAGAGCTATCAGAAGAAGCCCAGGAATGCAAAAACAAAGACTACAAACACTTCAGATACACGAATACTTGCAAAAGACAGAATGAGGGCCTCTTCAATATGTTGGCGGCCTCTTCAGACCCACTAATTTCATCACGGACCCATGTCAGATCTCGAAAGGATTTGGAAGAACATAATTATAGCTCCGATATGTTAAGTCTATTAGATATCGCTCCCAATATTAATGACTATTTTAGAGAAAACTAACGAACAAAAAAATTATACTAGTTTGAAGCAAATATACTAAATAATTTAATATCATTATATATTATATAGCATTAATACTAAAAAATTTTCACAAATGTGTATCTGTAGTGTAAATAAAAAAATATAATATTAGTCTAAAGTCTTATATTAGAGTGGTATTTTTTTCTAGACTTCCTTATGAGAATATCATTTGAAGCAACAAAAAGTTGTGTTTTAAATGCTTCTTAAATTTTAAAAATATCGTTATATCAAATAAAATTATTTTTGCGACAAAAAAGGTCAAAAGGTGTCACCGTGACCAGTGCCTATCATAATGCGGGAGCACTTATTTTGAAGCTGAAGGATTTAAAATTCAAGAGATTTTTAACCGTTTGTAACTTCAAAAATTATAAATTTTGCAACGAAAAAACCACTGTGCATAGTGCCTCTGTGGGCCTATGGTCATACAGGTTACTTATTTTTAAGCGGAAGCAGTTACCTTTGAAATACTTTATAGATTTTTAAAATATCTTTATTACTTTTAAAGTTATTATGTTTGTAATAAAAACAGCCAAACGCCGACACTGTGCACAGAGACGCGGCTAACCTATGACCGTGCAAATCATGTATATTGAAGCCTGAGGAGTCTTATTTCAACGAAAAAACTCAAAAGGCCCCACTGTGCGACGGTTCAATACATGTATGTAAAAGTGGATAAATAAAACATGGAATTTAAATTATTAAATTCAATCCAAAAGAATTTTCTTTATTTCAATAAATTTAGATTTACCTTGTAAAGGGGTTCTTCAAATAATACTTGCACGTAGTGCTTCGATGTTATTCACAAAAACGACTGAACAAGTGCTATACATAAAAACTTAAGCTATGTGAAAATGGAAGCAACAATGTTTAAATACCGTTAACGGTTTACTCGCTGCTTGCACTTTTTGTAAGTTGTGAAAGAATTATTTTAGGACTGATGGCATGAAAAATAAGAAATCAAGTTATGATTTGATATAAAGAAACATTGTAAATTTAGTCTTATTTCGCTACTCCGAAGATTAAGTCTTGAAATAAATAAAGTTGTATAAAAAATTTAAATAAAGTTTTTTTTGGAATAACCGAAGAACAAAAACATGTGTGGTAAAGTCGGTAGGCATAGCTGCCAGATTTGACGATTTATCGTCATTTTGACGATTTTTTAACAAAAATTTAGCAATATGACGATTGACGTTTTTTGCCTCGAAAATGACGATTTTTGCTACATGGAAGAATGGCAACTCTCAAACTCTAATAAGTCTTTGTGGATGAGACAACTAGTTTACTCAATTTTTTTTTCACACAATGTTATTAAAGAGTAAAGAAATACATATGTGTATGCACTTTTTAAGTAAAGAATTTTGTGCAAATGTGTGTGAGATTTTAAGTGTTGATATTTTTGGTATTATTTAAGTATTTACTATGACAATATAAGAAAATTTTCAACCAAGAAATAAAAAAGTCAACGGTTGTTTACATAGAAAAAAGTGAACAAAAGCCAAAAGAATTTTTAAGGAAACCACACAATTGAAAAAAAGACAATTTAACAAAGATAAATAAATTTTAAAATGCTGAAATATTTAAATAAAACAAAAAATTGTGAAAATAATAATGAAGATGCTGGTACATCTCAAATTTTATCTACGGTAAGTACAATGACTAAAATTTGTCTTTATATCTATGTTAACATATTGTTTTTGGTTTACATTAGAATGAAAGAAAAAGACGTAGGCTCAAAGATGATTGGATATTTGATCCAGAAATTAAACCTTGGGCAAAGGTAAAAAATGGACAAATTTTCTGTACATTGTGCAACTCCCAGCTGAAAGCTTCATCTGGAAAAGCTGATTTGTTGGCTCATGCATCCACAAAGAAACACATTAGTAAAACAAACTCAATTGTTAACAACCAGTCAAAAATAAATGAGGTATTTCCTAAAAAAATAAGCATAAATTCTAAGGAATCAGAAATAAGGATGGCATTTTTTATTGTTGAACATAATTGCCCTTTCTAATCGGAGATCATATGTCCAAACTTTTCAAAAACTCTTTTTCTGACTCTGAATGTGCTAAAAAATTTGCATTGGGAGGAACAAAAGCCACAAATATTGTAAGAAATGTTATCGGAAAATATCATATATTCTTTATGCATTGATGAGTCAACGGACATCTCTAATAAGAAGTCGTTGTGTTTGGTAGTAAAAGTAAGTGTCGATTTTAAAATTTATGATCCATTTTTTGGACTATTAGAAGTTGACCAATACGATGCCAATACTTTATATAAATCTATAGTTCATCTATTTAAAAAATTTAATATAGACTATAAGAAAAATATGTTGGGATTTGCAGCTGACGGAGCAGCTGTAATGACGGGAAAAAATCATTCAGTTGCTAAGTTATTGAAAAACGATATTTCTGAGTTATTTGTAATGAAATGTGTTTGCCATTCTTTGGCATTGTGTTCATCGTACGCGTGCCTCAAATTGCCTTCAGCGGTTGAAACATTAACACGGAATATTTTTAATTATTTGTCACATAGCCCTAAAAGGTGCAATCAATTTAATGATATCCAAAAATTATTGGAGTTACAACCAAAAAAGTTGTTACACCCAAGCCAAACAAGCTGTCTTTAGAAGCAGTTGTTATTCGCATATTAGAATTATATGAATGTTTAAAAATTTATTTTGCATTCGCTTGTAATATAGATCAAATTGATACGTCTAGGGAAATTTTTGAAAATTTAAATGAAGAAAATGAAATTTATTTGTCTTTTCTAAAATACATTCTTGGTGTTATTAACAACATTAATCGACTATTTCAAAGCGAAAGTACAGAAATTCACATTATGTATATGCAAATGGAAAGACTTTTTAAAACAGTCCTTAACAATTTCATTAAAGGCAATTTGCTAAAGGATGGCAAAGTACATTTAGTTAATTACAAAGACTGCAATAATTATTTAAGTAAAAACAATGTGTACCTAGGACTATATGCCAAAAATATTATTTCAAAAACAAAACTAAACAAGTGTAAAGTTGATGAAATAATAAACAATTGTATTAATTTTTACATTGAATTGTGCGATCAAATTTTAAAAAGATTTGATTTTGAAAATAATCTGAAATGTCTAAGTATTATTGATCCCGCAAATATTTTAGATAAAAAAAATGACTCACTTTTAGATATTATTCAAGAATTCCCACATTTCGTTAAAGAAAATGAAAAACAAGATCTAGATACTGAATTCCGTGAACTGCAATTTTTAGATTTTGATTCCATTTTTGAAAATAAAGATATAAATTTATGTATGTTTTGGGAAAAAATTTCTTCTTTAAAACGCGGCAATTCTTCTCAAGCTTTTCCAATTTTGTCAAAATTTATTAAAAACATAATGGTATTACCCCATTCCTTTGCAAACGTAGAGAGAATTTTCAGCCAGATTAATTTAAACAAAACAAAAATAAGAAACTCATTGGAGAATGCAACAATCAAGGGTATTATGTATTCAAAGGATTATCTAAAATTAAACAACTCAAGTTGTTTTGATGTAATAATTAACCTGATTTGTTAAAATTATTATCTTCTAATATATATCTAAAAATTGCATAAAACTAAAACTTATGTTTTTTACATAAATATGTACATACAAACTTTATATAGGCATATATTAATGCATTTCTTTGTTTGTACTTACATTTATATTTATAAGATTTTTTATGATATATTAATCTCAATTAATTGTACCTCTGAATTAAAGCTTTAATATTTAATATTGTATAAACATAAAGTACATTTATAAATTGCTATAAGCACGCATTTACAATGTGTATTTTTGTATTAATATGTACATATACATATTGACATTTTAAATAAAAACAATAATTACCAAAAATTTGCTTGTTGTTTTTTGTACGATTTTTTTTTACGATTTTGCAATACCTAAATGTCGATTTTTTTGAAATTTATCGTCAAAATGACGATTTTCTACAATTTTTTTCTGGCAGCCCTGTCGGTAGGATCCTTTAAAAATAGTGTGTTCGAACGTAGTGTGTGATTTAATAAGGTGCAAACTGTGAAAAGTTCATAAAGTTTAAACTGTCTTCGAAAAGACAGAAAATATTTGACAAAACAAGAACGATGGAAGAAGAAATATTAACAAATCAACCAATAGACTTAACGGAGGAGTTAGCAAGATAGGCCAACAGTTGAAGCGTTTGCGTATAGCTTATCTAGATCTACAAGGACAAATGCAACAACAACAGCAGCAACATTAACAGCTGCAATGACATCAGCCAAATTTACTACCACAACAACAATCTAGCCAACTGGACAGAATCTTTAAAAATGCGAGTTATTTACCGGTACTCACAGGAGTTGGAGACATAACAATAAACTCGTTCCTAAGCAGCGTGGAGTATTTGTTATCAACTATGTATAGCAGAAGAAGATTTAATGAAACATACAAGGGGAAGCAAAAACCTGGTTATAATTGTTGTATATAATGAGATAATTGGACGATAATAAAGAATGCACTAATGTTAATACCCAATGTTGAACTCCATCAAATCTACAGGAAGATCAACCAGCTACGTGAAAATAACGTAATTGAATTAGCAATAGAGTTACAAAATCTTAAATATAAGAGTGATGAGTTAAGTATTTACTATCAAGATGATCAATATGTGGATTTGTCAAACGTGAATAGTTAACTGACTAATGTATTAAAGGAAATGACACAAGGAATATTATTAGATATACGAAGAAAGGGATATCGGGATTTTTAACACATAATACAAATTTAAATTTAAAATCAAACAAAAATAGTAATAAACAACAATACAAAATGATTCAACATAATTTACTAAAAAATAGAAAATGCTTATATAGCAAAAGGTAAGTTATTTACCTTTAGATATGATTACAATAAATTCAGTCATTCAACTTTAGAAATATTTGCAATAAGCGCAGTCATTTACCTTTAGTTAAGTTTAATATAACAATTAATGACAAACAAGGCATTTATTACAATTTCTGAAATCGTATATTGGTATTCATTTTAATTTAGTCGTAAGAAACTAAATTGTGTAAAAGACTAACAAAAATAAAGAAATTATGACAACAAAAGGCTAACTCTGATGATTGCTTGACTAGTCTTAGTGTTAAGGTTTAAACTAAATTTATACTAGGACATGGTGTTTCTACCCGGACATAACTAGTTGAAAACACAAACACTATGACCCGCAAAGAATCCTTTGGTGCTCAACACATTTTAAACAGTTGTCAACTCAACATTTGCTGACCCCGAAACTAGAAACAGGATGAAGATCAAACAACAAGTTCATACACTGAAGACATAAACCAGTGCTTCTGGCAGCTAGGAGCTAATCAACCACAATCAATAAGTTTCCAAAAAACGAAACAACGATTGTACATAAACAATGGACTCCTTTGAAGACCTGGTTGCAGTCCACCAGAAGAAGGCAAAACAAATAGAGGCAATAATCCGCAATTTCAAAACCGACTCGGCCACAAGGAGAACTAGAGAGTACTACTTGTAGCGTTTACAACGACATGACACTCCATGACTAAAATTTGAGAGCACTGACAACAAAATAAGGTGTCTATCAAATCTACCATTGCAACACAGATATTTTACAAAGCAGTAGTTGTGCATTTCGGACGGCACACTCAAGTATAAAGAATTGTTTGAGTCCGAAAGCAGAAAAGCACCAAAACCAATAGTGACACCATCGATTGGACAACCCGTTGAGACCGAAGGCGCAAGTGGCATGCAGGAAAGGCCACAACACTAAGACGAACTATTGATGAAGTCATGGCTTGCCAAAACCAAGAAGAATCATACTATCAGGCAAAATTATCACTCCTTGATAAATATATGCACGAGTTCTCGAGAAACAATGATACGTTATGGCAACTAACTACTGAATAACAAATATATGGTTACACCTTAGATGATTTCAACGAAATGCAAGCTGAGATATATAACACACAATGTAAGCTACAATAGGATGCCATTATTGTCAGCGAAAGTAGTCCACGCAACGTCAGAAGAATTGAGCACTGCCAACTCCAGCTACCAAAAATTCAGATTCCAATATTCAGTGGCCTTTATACCCAGCTGATCCACAATGCAGCATTGAGCGAGGTTGAGAAAATATTTTACATAACTACACACCTAGCAGACGAACCAAAAAACCTAATAAAACATTTGCCAATTACAACAGCAAATTATAAGATTGCATGGAATATTCTGATTATTTGATACGACAGCAAAAGACTAATTGTGACAACACTACTAAACAACTTGCTGTCTCCACCCACAAATGAAAAACGAAACGGCACACATTGGACCATTTCGCGAGAAGGCGGTCAAAAATCTATAAAAATCTGTATGACTGGATTACAATTTCGATACGCAGTTTTTATTCCCTAAGTGAGACTATAGGCTTCAATTTTAAAATCCACCGGTTAGAAAAATAGTTATGATGGGTCTAAATTGCTTTTTAAGTTTTAGTTGATTTTTGGTGCAAAAAAGAAGTATAAAAACTTGCTACAAAAGCTTGTTTTATACAAAGTCTTATATTTTGAGTCACGTTTACAACTTATAATTATTAAAAACATAAATTTTGTCAAAAGTGCCAAGCTTTGGTACCTGGTATTTTTAATACGAAGGGCCAAAGGTTGCTTTTTGAAGCAGATTGGGTTGAAAATTAATTTATTAAGTAGCGAAAATACAAACTACAAACTCTGGCTCAAATTTACTTTAGATAAAGAGGTCTTAATGAAGAAGACATAGGTTTCTATTTAAGTCCAAAATAAACATTATAAATATTATATCTAAACTTTTATTATAAATTTGTAAATTTAAAGTTGATTAATGTACATAAAATGATAAAATAACGATACCTCTAGTGTTTTGAAAAATTACTATTAATTAAACAATTTTAGTAAACGTTTCATCTAAATAGCCTTGATTTTTATCTTCTAGAAGTAGTTTAGCTTCTACGTCTAACACAATAGAGTTAGTTTTCCATTTTTGCTGATATTGGATATAATAAAATAGTAAGCAGGTCTTTATTAGTACAACATCTGCAAATTTTTCTTGTGTTGTGTTCGCGAACGAATCTATAGTCTTTGTTTGTTTTTTCTTGCGCTTCTTCAGATAGATCTCCTATTGGTAGCATATTGTGTTGAATTATTTCTTCCCCATAGTACAAAATTTTATGGCATATATCTCCAAGAATATTTTTTCGTTATAAAGTGTAGCTGTTTTTTGGTGTACTCTCCAAATTTTTTTGGATTTATCTTGCTGCTGCAGGCTAGAAGTTGTAATATAATGTTGAATCGCCTTATTAGTTCCAAATCTGCACCTGTGATAGATGCTGCAGTTTCTGGATCTGAAAAATCTTTTGCAGTATTTCCATCATTTGTGTTTCTTTCTCCTTGCTTTGGCTGATCAATCATAAGGCCTAGTTCTAAATATTTTTCTTTAATTTTTTTGTTTTCTTTTTTCTTTATTTTCCTTATTTTTCTCACTGTTTTTCCTAACGATCTAAAATCCAAATCATAACCTAATTTAAAAATATGCTCCATAAAACGTATTCTAGCACGAAGAGGGGATAATCCAAATTCATATGCTGCCTTAAAACTTAGCATCTTCTGGAATTGACTAACAATTATTAATTTTCTTTTTAAAAACACGCATATCCATCTAAAAACCGTCTCTCATAAAAGCGATTTGACAAAAAAAAACTAAAATACTTCAAAAAAGAGCATTGCAAAAAATACATTTTTTAACTCTTTTACTCAAATTTTGAAAAAATATTTTACCTTGTGTCAGAAAAATTGTTCTGGTGCTCAGGGCCGGATCGGGATGGGTATACAATGGGGTATAGGGGTGTAGAAAAGAGTTTGGACTACAAAAGAGTGCTAATGCCTTTTTGAACTTTAGAAGTTACGCTCTAATAAGTGGGAGAGTTTAGAAAATTTGGGTCTTTAAAAAAACAAAAAAAAAATTAATTTCTAAAAGTCATAAACACTTATAGCTAACAAATTAATCAAATAAACAAAATTTATTTCTTTTGGAAATATTTTAAAGCAAAAAAAATATAGGTGTTTCAAAATCAAAAGCTTAGTAAGAAATTTTTCATTTTAGCGAAATACTGAAAATTATCTTTTGAATCACCCTGTTCACTGTGATATAGTTGGAATATAGTTTTAATTTTTTGCCTCCCGAGGTACACTAGTGTCTACTTTGGAATGAACTTTAATGTTTCACACTCGGTGATCATAAAAAAATGAGTTTTGGCCGACATCTCGTAAAATGGTATACAGTGCGGCGCAAGCGCTGGAAAGTGTACATGATCTCACTAAAGAATGCACCTATGGCTTAAGAGCCCAAGGACTTCAAGTGTACAATTGGGATGCCATAATTGTTCATATATTATTGAAGAAACTCGATCAATCGACTCAAATTCTATTTGAACAATCACTAAAAGATAACAAGAGCCTGGTAAGTCTAAAATAGCTACTTAGTTTTATCGAGCATCGATTCCAAGCGTTGGAAACACGCAGAAGGTCTTACAAAGCTGGTAGGGGAAGGATACAGCCAAAATCAAAACAGCAGCTATATCAACTCCAACCTATAAGGTATGTGGAACGACAGGACATCCCATATATTACTGTGAAAAGTTCCTAAAAATATCCCCAGGTGAGAGACGACAAAGGACACACAAAATTATTTTTTGCGTCAACTGCCTTAAATCAGATCATGCTGCCAAGGAACGCACTTCACGTTCGCGCTCAAAGTGCACAAAAAAGCACAACACATTGTTGCACTTGCAATCATCAAAAGAAAAAATATCATCAACTTTGGCGGAAGGCCATCAAGAAACACAAAAACCAATCGAATAAAAATACCCCAATCGTAGCCGCAACAAACAAGCAATCGATCGGCAACACTTACGTATTACTGGCCCGGCAAGAGTAAAGGTAATTGGCTGCATCTGCATATTCCGAGCTTTACTATACTCTGGATCACAAGTTAATTTGATTACAAGCATAGTACTGAACAAATTATCATTGTAGTCTTCAGATTCTTCATTATGCATTGAAGGCCGTAAGATTCACAACATATCCGAACGAGTCAATCTATAGATACAGGCATTTTCAGGCAGTGATGCTAACAGAATCGAAGCATTTGTGCCTCCGAACATTATATCACCTCAGCCTACAAAACCGTTCGGGGAATCTTCCCGAAAATATTAACTTAGCTGATCTATGTTTCAATCAAATTGATAAAATTGACATATTGATCGGAGCAGAATTTTACTCTCAATTGATGCGCCCACAACAAATAAGAATCGACCAGAAACTCCAAATTTTACAAATACAGCTTTAGGTTGGGCCGTAAATTACACGAAAGAAATGGCTACTTGGTTACCTGTGCAGTGTTTACCCCAGAACAGCAAACAACAAATCGGCTCATTGAAAATTTCTGGAAGCTTGAAGAAACGAATAGTACATAGCAAACACTATCTTTAGCTGAAAAACGATGTGGGGATCACATTACCCAAAACGTAAAAAGACACGAGGACGGGAGATACGTAGTTCGCCTACCATTTACTGAGAATCCTACCATCCTCGGAAGCTCTAAAACAATGGCTTTCAATCGATTTCTAGCACTGGAAAAACGATTGAACCTTAATCCTGAGCTCACAACAGGATACAACCAATTCACACAAGAGTACGAACTCTTGGGGCACATGGAAGAAATACAGGAATACGAAATTTCCGATTTACATCACATCACCACTGTGTACTGAAACCGGAAAATTCAGCCAAAAAATTTCAAGTAGTTTTTGACGCCTCTGCTGAAACATCCAGCGGCTCCCCCCTGAATGACATCATACATGCCGGACCGACGACAAAACCACATTAATAAGATTAATGTGCTCCAAGTCCCGAGTTGCACCGATTAAAAAACCAAGGTTGCCTCGCTAAGAATTATGCGCCGCGACGACACGAGCTATAATAGGGTAAAACAAGATCTTCGCGGGCAAAATACTGCAAACTTATTTTGGTCAGATTAAAAAATCGGTCTTGCTTGGATAAATTCATCCTTTTATACCTTTGTAATAAACAGGATAGTAAGACTTCAAAGTTCAAGCGATTCAAATCCTTGGCGACACGTCAGTTCTAAGAAAAATCTAGCTGACGCAATATCCCGAGGACTAGCAAAAGAAAACTTAACACAACACGCAATTTGGTTTTATGGTCCCCCATTTCTCTCGGGACAAAAGAGTGAATGGACAACCTCAACTTCATAAGTTCTTAATATACCTTTCAACGAAGAACGGAAGCATGTTGTTAACGATAGCGACCTGCAGAAAACTATTAAGACATTATAAACCAGATAAGCCAACGCAACTCATTGACCATTCACAGACGGGAACAATTTTTAAGCCGCACAATTTTTGTTCTTTTCATAACACACGGTTTAATTATTCCTCTGGCATGAATATCAAGGACACAGTTGCAAAAGGAAGTGTTATTTCTATGATTAAACTACCTTTGGTGAATCAGCAACATTTCGAACTCTTCAAGGTTATCCATATATGAAAATAGATCCGGAATTTTTCCATTAGAATCAAAAACAGAAGCCATATGAAATCTTCCAAGGCCGAAGAATATAGCCGGCCTTCAATCTTTTATGGGAAACATCAATTATTATTGCTCTTTCATAAAAAACTATTCAACTATCTGTGGTCCACTCAATCTCCTTCGTAAGATAAATCAAAAATTTCTTTGGGGTAAGGAACAAGAAAGCGCTTTTCATGAGCTAAAAAGACAATTGGTTGAGTTAGCTCAGCTGGTTCATTTTGATGAGAATTTACCGATTGTGTTAGCTACAGATGCATCTTCATATGGTATTGGAGCTGTTATTTCACATATTTAACTTATTGTTTTGAGTTATGGCACAGAACGTCCTATTGCTTATGCTTCTAAGACTTTGAACGATCATCAAAAGAACTACAGACAGATTGAAAAGGAAGGACTCTCTATTATTTTTGGAGTTCAAAAATTTCATCAGTATTTGTATGGTCGGAAATTCATTTTGTACACTGACCATAAGACACTATTTTCATATTTAATTCAGCGAAAGGGATTGTGAACACAACAGCACAAAGACTTCAGCGTTGCTCCTTAATACTGTCAAGCTATATTTGTGAAATACGGTACAAAAGCACTAAGCAACATGGTAATGCTGATGACTTATCAAGATTGCCCTTTAAAGAAGATATAGATTTTGATGAATCTATTGAAATAAATGATATATCTGCAGATGGGCTTCTTAACAATTTTCCACTAGACTCACGAAAATTGGCAGAATATTCTAAAAAAGATGCTATTTTAACTAACGTTCTTTCACATGTTATGAATGGTTGGCCTGATAAAGTTACGGATAAAAAATTTATGTCATCGTGTTAATTTAACTCACAATAAAGGTGTTTTAATACTTCAAACGGATTACAGTCGTATTGTTATTCCAAGGAAACTCAGAGAAGAAGTTTTACAACTAATTCACCAAGATCATTGGGGAATTGTTCGCATGAAGCAAATGAGTAGACGTTATTGTTGGTGGCAACGTATGAATGATGACATATCTAATATTGCTTCTTCGTGCAATGCCTGCAATACTTTTAGTTCTTATCCACCAAAAACTTTTAGCATTTGGCCTAAATGTACATCGCCTTGGCAGAGGATACATTTAGGTTACTTCGACTCGTATTCTTAATTTTCGTATGTTGTTAAATGCCTCATCGGCTTCTACAATTAAATCATTGCAAAGTATATTTTCAATAGAGGGTTTACATGAAACAATCATGACAGATAATGGAACACAGTTCAGTTCAAAAGAGTTTAACAAATTTTTGTTAAATAAATGGTATTCAGCACCTTACAGCCGCACCTTAAAAGTTGTTTGAAGAAACAACTAACTAGCGGAAAGGATTTGGATTTTTCAGTTTTAGCATACCTCACTTCATATAGATCAAATCCAAATAGGGATGGAAAATCTCTCGCTGAAATTATTCATGGTCGACAACCGCGAATATTACTTTCTTTACTACAGCCTTCAATTTATATATCGTACAACCAAGAAAATATTCCAAATCTAAAGAAGTTTTGTGTTGATGTTCATGTGTTATGCAAAAACTTTGGTTTGCGAGAGAAATGGCAACATGGAATTATTTTAAAACGTATTGGCAGTGTTATGTATGTAGTTAAAGTAGGTGGAGAAGCCATAAGACGACATAAGAATCAAATTAAAAAGTTTAAAGCAAAATTTGAATTTATAGATGTCCACCAAACAGCACGATATTTGTTAGAAAACTGTTTAACGCCAAGTTCTGAAATACCGCATTCATTAACTTCTGTCCAACCTAATCAACTTTATTCCACAGATCCACCACGTAGAGCAGTTATGGAAGAACTACCTTCAACTTTACACCAAACTAATGCGTTTCCCTCTGGAAATCAAACAAGATATGAAAATGGTGACACCATTATTAAGAAGATCTCAGCGATTGAAACGCTGAACTGGACAAAGTTGACCGGCTGTTATTACGAAATTGGCAAGGAAGAAATGATATGATTTGCTACTTAACAATTTCGTACTTGTAAAATATAAATTAAAAAATGATTTACCTTTGCAGTTGTTGTATTTAAAAATATTGTGAAAATATTTAGTCTGGTTTTCTGACTCAAATAAATTTGGTCTCTTTAATTTTTTATATAAAAAGTTTTCATCTTTTTATTAAATATTTCACTTATATTCTTTCAATATCCACTTAATGCGGCGGAGAATGTTAACACATTATACAAATTAAGATTTAAAAACAAACAAAAATAATAAACAGCAATATAAATTGATTCAACATAGTTTACTAAAAAATACAAAATGCTGATATAGCAAAAGGTAAATCATTTACATTTAGATATGATTACAATAAATTCAGTCATTCAACTTTAGAAATATTTGCAATAAGCGCAGTCATTTACCTTTAGTTAAGTTTAATATTACAATTAATGAAAGACAAGGCTTTTATTACAATTTCTGAAATCGTATATTGTTATTAATTTTAATTTAGACGTAAGAAATTAAGTTGTTTAAAAAATTAACAAAAATAAAGAAATTATGACAACCAAAGAATGACTCTGATGATTGCTTGACTACTCTTAGTGTTTCTACTAAGCTTTAAACTAAATTTATACTAGGACATGCTGTTTCTACCAGGGCAAAACTAGTTAAAAACACAAACATTCTGCGCTCCAAAGGAATGCTTTGGTGTTCAACACATTTGAAACAGTTGTCAACTCAACAGGGACTAAAATTGACATAATGATGAAAAGAAGACACGAGGACAGTTGCATTAGCCAAGAATTTAGGAACATACCTGAACACATCTAAGCAACTGAATAAAAATAATAACCATAATTATAATCTTAATTATCAAAATAAAGCACAAGGTAAATATAATAATAGCCAGAATAATTATCACAATAGATACTGTTAATACACATTGTTTGCTGGTATACGATACTTTTGTTTACGCTAACATTAGTTATTTTACGGCCACATAGTGTAGAAAACTATGTTAATGACCGTAGTATGTATATTACAAAATAGTTAATAATGATAAATAAGCATTTTGCACACAACTAGTTGTAAGCAGTTTTTGTTTATTATTAAGTATAAAAGAAGTTTAAATAAAATTTAATAGAAGAGTTTTAATAAGACAGAAAAACCAATCGTTATTTGAGCCCGCAAAAGGCAACAGACGAATTAGTCGTCAGGCAGAAGCGGACTGGAGAACGGATTGAAACAATTATCCGCAACTTCAAAAAGGACTCTGCATCGCAAAGGAATCCATAAGCTATTTCCAAGAGCGGCTTAGAAGTCTATACAGGGAATGGCCCACTTTCGAGATGACCGATAACCAAATACGAGGGCTAGAGCATATACCGCAGGAGTGGCATATGTACTTTCGCAACCACTCCTCGTAGACATTAATGAAATTGTAACTAAATATAACAAACAGAATATAGGTTAAGCCAATGACACTTTCTGATATAAGAATGTCTTTGACACAAGCTTAAAAACAGAATGTTTACTTTTTATACTATTTGTTCTCTGAAATCTTATTCCTCCTTCTGTTGATTTCATTCATTGTATTTTTTTATTAAAAGAGGCCAACGACAATTAAATTACAAAATTGTCGAATAAATAAAAAATTTAATTGTATTGTCAAAGAAAAATACAAATCCAATGATTTAATGAGTAATCAGAATTGATACAAAGATTTTGGTAAAACGAAAAATAGAGTTCGGTCCTGCAGAGTTTAATAATCAATTCTGCTTATTCAATATTAACCCATAATAAGTTTTCTTAGGCTAAGAAATATTGTATAAAAAAGAAATTTAATGAATAAAGAATCAGTTGATATTAATAACTCAAAACAATAAGTTAAAATACATTTCTCAGGAGCATAAATATTTCAGCAACGAATACTACCAGGCAATGATGAGCGTAGTACAACAATATAAGGAACAAGCGATTTAAAAGTTAGCTCCAACGAATTTAAAATTGCCATCTGATAGTCAGCAACAAGAAAATCAAATTAAGGTGCCTGCGATTTATACAGCTAGAAACTAAGGTTAGAAAGCAATGCCCTTTCAGGCAATTCAATAATTCCGTGCCACGCTGACAGCAATAACAGACAATCAGAGCCAATAGCATTGTCGATTCCCAAAATAACGCTGCCTAAATTTGATGGGAATTATTTGATATGAAAGGAATTTCATGGCCTTTTTTCATCACTCATCCAACATTTTACCGCCACTGAAGAGAACTTTGAGGCAGCTTGAGCGGTTGTAATCGAGATTACTGGTCAGCAAGCTAGTGCAAAAACTGGACAATGCTCCATATAAAACTACAAGCGATAACTATAAGTCCCTACATGACAAAACTCAATGTATGTTATTATTAAACACATCTTCCTGGGATCCACCGTTGTTTCACTTACTGTTGAAAAGGCTAGATCAAGTGATACGCCAAGGGATTTTTAGAATTTTTGGAGAGACATTTTCAGTTAATGGACGCAATGAGTTAAAAAGAAAAATCTGGAACTGCAAGGACAAGAGTGTGCACATCCATCACATCAGAAGGCCAGCGCACCGACACCTGCATTACATGGAAGAATGCTGGGCACCCTTTATTCGTATGTAAAGAGTTCATTCAGCTATCACACGCAGTTTGACTTCAGTTTATTCAACTGCAAAAATTTTGTGTTAACTGTATAAAGCCTGGCCACAGCGCGAAAAATTGCATGCAAATGAAGCTGCACGAAGTGTGCCAAAAGGCACAATACACTTTTACATCTGGAACATTCAATTCAGAACGTCAACTAGCTATCAACAACAACAAATATTCCGTAAAATTATGTGTTTAAGGATTGCCCATCAACTGATAAAAGGGTGTCATCGATCAACCAGGAAGCCACATCAGGTGCTACATCTAAGCATTCCAGATCGAATAGTTACATTTTTTTTGCAGCAACAGTTCTTCATTCAAGTTCACAACTCAACCTTGTTAGAGAAAGATTGGTGAAGCCGCTCGGAATCTCACCTAAACCAGCTTCAACCTCCATAAGTGGAATGGGCTCAACCCTAGAGTTCGACATCGAGTAAACATCGCCTTACATTCTCGAGTTGGCCACTTCAATACATGGCTGGAGGCAGCGGTTCTTCAACACATAATATCACCTCAACCATCACAATTAATCAGTATTGACCACTGTCGAATTCACAAAAAGATTGTATTAGTTGATCCCGAATTCAACTGTCCACACAAAATATACATATGTATGTATTATTGG
This sequence comes from Gymnocheta viridis, assembly GCA_956483585.1. Taxonomy (NCBI): domain Eukaryota; kingdom Metazoa; phylum Arthropoda; class Insecta; order Diptera; family Tachinidae; genus Gymnocheta; species Gymnocheta viridis. Next base: position 38,398,900 of record OY101443.1, on the reverse strand, counting down.
GTGCAGAATTTTATCAGCAATTATTAGCAATGGGATAGAATCAACTAGCAAATGATTTGCCTACATTACAAAATAAAATACGAATACGAATTATCTACCAAATCATGCGGAGTGTGTATGAAGACAACTTAGAACAATCTATTGCTCAACTCTGGGACATCGAAACCAAAAAACCATCGGAAATGTCGACATCAGAAAGACAGTGTGAAGATCATTTCACCCAATTGCATAAAATTGAAAACAATGGAAGATTTATAGTCAGACTTTCATTCTGCAACAAGCCCAACACGCTAGGTGACTCACGCGGAATTGCCTTCAAAGGATTCCTCGTATTAGGAAGACTGTTATCAAATGCTCCAGAAATCAAGGCCCAATATATAAACTTCATTAAGGAATATGAATCGTTGGGTCACATGCCTCATATTAACATAAATATCGGATCAACGCCAAAGTATTTCATTCCTCATCACTGCGTTCTCAAACCTGACAGTAGAACAACTAAATTACGAGTGATCTTCGATGCCTCTACCAAAACATCTCTGGGTTATCTCTGAATAAATTAATTTACACCGGACCAACGGTTCAAAGTGAACAATTTTCTATTTTACTTCGGTTCCTGCTGACACGCCTCGTCTTCACAAAAGATATTAAAGAAATGTATAGGCAAATACTAATGCATCCTGAAGATAGAAATTTTCAAGTCATCATATGGAGAGAATATCCAACAATGGCTATCAAGTATTTCAATGTAGATGATCGGAGGAGATGACAATTTAAACACAACAGTAACAATTCAGAGAGAGCTACAACACATACTAAGTCAACATGGCCTTAAACTACAAAAGTGGACCGCAATTCATCCGGATTTACTTCAAAACGTTGCTGAACAACAACAAGTAAACTTTGACTTCAACAGCGAAAATAATCATACAGTGAAAACTGTAGGCTTAACATGGATGCCAAAAACGGACAAATTCTGTATTAAGGTAGCCCTAAGAACGCACAGTTACATTAGATCTAGCCAGACTTTTCGATCCGTTAGGATTGCTTTCACCAATCGTAGTCACTGCTAAAATATTTATTTATTATAAAATATATATATTATATATATTAGCTTTGGCAATCTAAGTTAGATTAGGACGAAGCATTACCAGCAGACCTTCATAGAAGATGAATGATGTTTCGCAGTGGATTGGAATATTTAAACAACCTAAAAATCTCACGCCACATATTCAAAGGGAATATCTCCTTAAAAACACAAATTCATGCTTTCGCAGACGCTTCGGAGAGAGCATACGGTGCAGCTATTTATATAAGATCAGTCATGAAGAACGGGCAGATAATGGTCAGACTACTATGTGCAAAATCACGGGTAGTGCCTTTAAAACACCAGACTTTGTCACGACTCGAGCTTTTCGCAGTATTGTTAAGCAAGAGTAGAAAGGGACTTGAAAATCGAGAACACACCCACGTACTTGTGCACAGACTCAGAGATCGTTCTATCCTGGATCAATTCACAATCATCATCCCACCAAACTTTTGTGGCTAATCGAATCGCTGCAATACAGGAATTGTCCATAGCATATCAGGGGAGACATGTAAAATCAAAAGAAAATCCTGCAGATATCCTGTCACGAGGATTTTCCCCATCAAGATTAGCAGCAAGCACTCTATGATTCTACGGATCTATGTTTCCAAACGGTGTACTTATTCCACGTTATTTTTATCTTATTAATTTGTTTGGTGAACTTAAATTAAAACTGCAACGCATGCATTGTTTTTAAATAAAAATTACAAAATACATACATTTAAATCAGTTTAAGTAATAAAATTCCATTTTCATTAATTTGCACTTTTAATTTAAGTCAACTTCTTAAATATTTTTGATGATAAGTTTATATTTATTTCCGCATTATAAAGTATGTCAATTAATTAAGTAATTTTAAATATTGTATAAAAGATGAATAATAACACAAATAAATTGCATTGATTCTACAGTCTTCATACACAAATCAGGTCTCCTTATTTTATAGTCTTTCAGTTCAAGTACTAGAAAGGCATAGGAAAATAAAATAGTGTAAATTCTGACGAAACGTTTGAATTTAATTCCACTAGATTTCCTATGTGTTCATTGGTGACCCCGACTTGATCTGTGTAGGAAGGCACGATCAATTTCAAATTAAACAAATTGCGATTCGAGTAAGCGAACCAACAGTTATCAGAATAAGCTTTCTGGCCTTGCGCATCCTTTTTTACCACCGTCTACAACAACATCGCCTTTCTGTCAATGGAACGAATTTAATGAGGTGGACGAAAAATTGCGCGTAATTGTTGAAGACCAGTCTGAAGTAGATTACTTCAAACCCAATTATTTTGAGCAAATTCGGGCATTGGCGCAAGAACATAATTGACCTATTTCAATGTGCATTAGTACGCTTGAGAAAGGAAGAACTCAAGAACCCGCAGACAACTCCTTATAAACACAATGTGCAGACATCAGCGGGGATTACACAAGCACCTGGCAGCAAAGAATATGGATCAGAATACGATTCTAGTTTAATTGGAAAGTTCAACGCTCGGATGTCAGCATTGCAGAGGTTATTGGTTGGAATGTCACAACTGAGTAGCGATGAACCTAAACAGTTCTACAACATTAGAATTGAGACCATTAAAAAATTATGGAACCAAATAGAAGAACTATATGATCAAATATGGGATCGATGCTCAAACCCCCTAGCCAATGGTTTGGATCAAAATGCTTATGAAAACCTGAGTGGAATGGTCTCTGATGGTTTGACAAAGTTACAGGTGATGTCAGATCATCCATCAAACACAAGTTCGGTAGGCCAACATACAGTCATGGCAACATCATTGTTGCTGCCGAAGATCTCAATTCCCAAGTTTGATGGGGATTATGCAAAATGGACGCAATTTTATGACATGTTTCTCCATATGGTCCATCAACAACCGATACCTGATGTCCAAAAGATGTGGTATCTGAAATCCAATCTAACAGGAGAAGCAGAAAAATTTGTAAGCCATCTATCAACGATAGAGGGCAACTATGATTCAGCATGGACTATGTTGCAAGAACGATACAACAACAAACGGGTTCTTGTAACAACACTGGTAGAGAAAATCATAAACCAACCATTATGCACTTAAAATTCTGCTACCATTAAAAAATTGCACGACACAACACGTGAATGTCTTTTGGCACGAAATAACATCGGGATTGAAACAAAGCGCTGGAACCCTCTCCTTTTCCAAATATTGATTAAAAGGCTAGATTGAAGCATGCATATGAGGTTCGAGAAGTCTCTTAGCAAGCCGAAGGAGTTACCAACAGTTGAAGACCTGTTATCTTTTCTGAAATTCCAGTTCCAAACTATCGAATCCATCACGTACAGGGAGAAATCGACACATACTTCAAATAAAACAGCAGCAACTATGGTGAAGAGAGCAACCAGGTAAACTTTCTGTAATAATGGAAATCATGTTTTATATCTCTGTGGAAAGTTCTTAAATTTATCAGCTATAGAAAGACTAAGATTTGTACAATCACAAAAACTTTGCTTCAACTGCTTCAAAAGAGACCACTCTTCAAAAGACTGTTCATCAGGCTCGTGTAGAAAATGTAGCAAGAAACATAACATATTGTTACATATTGAATCGAAACTAAGTCCACAAGTCAAGCGGACTTCAATTTCCGCCCCGATCATTGAAGTAAAACCCAATACTTCCAACGCAGCGGTGACATCTGCTTCTGCAGACGCCTCATTATCAGAGAGGGATTATGTAATACTTGCAACAGCAAGAGTAAAAATAACAGCATCTAACGGGAATTCAGCAGAGTTTCGCGCTGTTCTTGCTTTTGGTTCACAGTTGAACCTCATTTCCGAGCAAGTGATCAGAAAATTGGATGTTTCAACTTCAGCAGCATCATTATGTATTGATGGTGTAGGAAATGGCAAGAAACGAGTTACAAAAAGGGTAAATTTAAAGCTACAATCGAGAAACAATATGTTTGAAACAAATTTAGAAGCATTTGTCATCAGGCCATATTTTTCCCCCGCAACCATGTCAGCATATTAATATTTCTAAATGGCAAATTCCAAACTTAGATTTAGCCAACCCATACTTTAACCTACCGGGGAGAGTAGATATTCTGTTGGGTGCTGAACATTATTTTGGTTTGATACATAGAGAAAAGATAGAATTGTCAAGCAATCTTCCAATCTTGTTAAACACATCACTTGGATGGATTATCAGTGGAAAATTATCTTCAAGTCAAGATACAAATAACGCTGCAACTTGTGCAGTTTTCACTAATAATCCAGAAAATTTCGACGACGAGTTACTAAGTAACGTCATTGAACGGCTGTGGAGAATGGAAGACGATGGATCTACTGAAAAAGGCTTTTCGCAAGATAAACAACAACGTGAATCACTATTTGTTCAAAATACCCAAAGAAACGATGAAGGGCGTTTTGTTGTCAAGATACCCTTCCGTGAAAACCCTTCTGTATTAGGGGATTCTAAGGCAACAGACTGTAAACGATTCCTTAGTCTTGAACGACGATTAATGAAAGATCCATTGACCAGAAATCAGTACATAAGTTTTATGAATGACTATGAACAAATGAAACACATGACAAAAATAGATATCAACTCAACACCAACTCCCAACTATTTTATTCCACATCACTGTGTTATAAAACCAGATAGCACCGCTTCGTGCCATTTTTGACGCTTCTGCTAAAACAACGTCCGGTTATTCACTTAATGACTTAGTGTACACTGGTCCAATTGTTCAAAGTTATCTATTTTCGATACTCATCCGTTTCCGTTTACCAAGATTAGTATTTGCTACAGACATTGAAAAGATGTACCGACAAATCATGATACATCCAGATGACAGGAGATATCAGATTATCCTCTGGAGAGATTATCCACTAGGTGCTCAAATGCTAAGGAAAATTTTCTATGTAGGTAATGGTCTTGGAAGATCAAACATAAATACTGCAATCGAAACACAACAACAGATCAATTACATTTTAAAACAACATGGCTTCAACTATCGTAAATGGAGTGCTAATAATAAGCAACTACTTCAAAACATTCCACAAGATGACCGGGAAGTAAATCTTGATTTTAACAGCACACAGAAGGAATCTATTAAAACTCTGGGTTTAATATAGCTGCGTATAGTAGACCACCTTTGCATAAAGGTAAAGATGGAACCTGTAAATATCATTACTAAACGCACAGTTAGTTCCGATTTGGCAAAACTTTTTGATCCACTTGGACTGTTGGTACCAATTGTTGTGAAATCAAAGATATTTATTCAACATTTATGGCAGATGAAATTGACATGGGACGAAGCACTAGCTGAAGATCTAAGTTCAACATGGTCAATTCCGTGAAAGTCTAAACTCATTAAAGAACCTTCAAATAATACGACACGTGTTCAAGGATAACATTCCATTAACTACTCAGCTTCATATCTTTGCGGGTGCATCCGAGAGAGTATTTGGTGCTGCAGCTTACATTCCATCAACGTTTAAAGGTGACATAATAATAATAAAGTTACTCTGTGCAAAATCTCGCGTATCACCAATCAAAAAACAAACCTTACGAAGATTAGAACTTTGTGCACTTCTGGCTGCAGAATTTTCTCAACGCTTTCGAAAGGTTATGCAAGTGAAGAGTTTACCAATTTTCTTATGGACAGACTGTGAGATTGTGTTGTCATGGATACAATCAAAATCATCATCTTTCCACACATTTGTGGGTAATAGGATATAAAAAATTCAAACATTGACTCTTCCAGAACAATGGCGACACGTTTCATCAAAGGATAATCCAGCAGACATTCTCTCAAGAGGTTTGACAGCAAAGGCACTTTCAGATTGTCATTTATGGTTTTTAGGACCATTATTTTTACACGGAAGGCAACAGTTACAAATTACCTCTGATCTAGAAAGAAAGAAAGATTCAACGATTGTTTTATCAACTGTAAACAACTACAGTTTTGTATACAATATTGATCATAAAGGTTCATTTAAGAAGTTACAGCGAATAATATCATATGTCCACCGCTTCGTTAAAAACACCTCTGAAAAATATTCACCGAGGTCACAACTGAATGCCTTAAGTACAAAAGAACTTGAGACATCACTAAGAATAATTGTACGTGTCATTAAAAGTTATGATTTCTCCAATCAAGCAATTAAATAAACAACAAGAAGTCGGTAAAACAAGTCCAATTCTCAGTTTAACGTCATTTATTGATAAAGAAGGCATTTTGCGAGTGGGAGGACGATTGGAAGAGTCAGCTTTATTATTATTCTTCCATACAATGATATACTAGTGAAACTTTTATTTAAATCAATGCACGAAGAAAACAAGCACTGCAGTCCGCAAGTTTTATTAGGAATCGTGAGGCAACGGTTTTGGCCGATCAAAGGAAAATCCATTGCAAGATCAACTGTGCAAAAATGCATACAATGTTGCAGGGCCCGTTCAAATCTATGTCAACAATTAATGGGAAACCTTCCACGGGACAGAGTTACCCCTGCACTGCCATTCATTAATACAGGTGTTGATTACTTTGGACCGATATGGATCCATTACAGAATAAGAAGAAAAAAACCAACAGAGGCATATGTGTTTTTGTTGCTTTGCGACAAGGGCAGTTCATTTTTAACTGGTTAGCGACTTATCAACTGATGCTTACATCGGTGCCTTGAATCGTTTTATTTGTAGAAGAGGACGTTGCCAAAATATCTATAGTGATAACGCAACAAATTTTATGGGAGCCAACAATAAACTCACTGAACTCTCAGAATCAATATTCTCTGATAATGGGAAAAAATTAATTGCTTCAACGTGTAGCTCAAAAAAACACAATTTTATTTTATTCCTTTGGGAAGCAGCGGTAAAATCAGCTAAAAATCTTCTTGTGCGGAGCTTAAGTACAACTTTATTGACTTATGAAGAATTGGAAAGAGTTATCATAGAAATCGAAGCCATCTTGAATACTCGTCCACTTACACACATGTCTAACGACCCCTCGGATATGTCTGCATTAACTCCAGGACATCTGTTGATCGGTGAAGCTCTTACGTTTCAGATGGACACCGCAGCCAGCTCAAGAAAAATATCACTTTTATCGCGATGGGAACTAGTCTCAAAAATAAAGCATGAGTTTTGGAAAAGATGGTTCAACAGTGTCATAAGTAGAAAACTCTAAGTCCTAACATCAAACCAGGAGATATGGTTACCATTAAAGAAGATAATACAGTGCCGATGAAATGGCCGCTAGGAAGAATATTGAAGGTTTATCCTGCAAATGATGGATCCATTCGGGTTGCTGATGTAAAGATCGCATCTGGAATATGTAAAAGGCCTATACATCGTCTCCGTTACTTCCTGTTGAAGAGAATGCGCAGCCAAACTCAACAAAACTGGACTCAAATGCAACAAATACAGACACGATAACAGAAGATCAAAATAGCGTACCCAAAGGCAAGAGAATAAGATTACCATCCAATAATATATGCATTACTCTGCTGTCTTTGCTACTTATTTTGCCAGCGATTTTGGGAACGCCAATCAACAACAAGCCATTCGGATCACAGCTAGGAGTTTGAAGAAATATGATAGACGTATATATCTACAAGTCAATGGAATCTTATGGTGTATTATGATCTATCAGCATAGTGGACTGATACATCATTTTTAGTAAATGGCACAAAATCACTTAAACAGATTTGTAAGAAAATGGAGTGCAATACATCGAGTATCAATATAATAGAACATTTGCAGCATATTGAAACCGACTTAAGTCTCGATAACAGACGGCTATACAAATCTCGACAAAAAAGAGGTGATATGTATCTTGTCGGAAATATTGCACATTCACTTTTTGGTGTACTTGATTCTGAATATGCAGAGGAAATGTCATCAACCATCACGAAATTATAAGAAGACGACTCATTCATGCTAAAACTCATAAAAGAAGAAACTTCAGTTGTAAACTCAACTATGGACATCGTTAAACAAGGTCTTACTGCAACAAAGTTCAAATTTGACAGTCTTCAATCAACCATAAATAAAATAGTGAAAAACGAAGAATCACGCAATGAAGAATTATCCCAATTCAAGCTTGCTCATCTGTTCAACATAGGCTTTATGCAACTATCACATATTGCAAACAATCTACAAAAAACGCAAGCATGTATCTTGAACACATTAACCGACACCCATCATGGAAAAATCAATCCCTTGCTGTTAACTCCATTGCAGCTAGAAGTCGAGATACATCAAATCAAAACGCATATCCCTGAATCGTTGATGTTACCAGTATCTGAAAATGACTTGTTAGAGTTTTATTAGTTAATGAAGGTAAAGGGTTAACTCACCCAGGAACACGTGGTATTCAGTATATCGCTACCATTACTAGAGCAGAATAAATTTAAATTGTATAGTTTAATTCCTGTCCCTAATTCAGTTAACAACACAATGCTAGCGATAGAAACATGTAGTCCTATGTTAGCGGTAGACATCCGGAATTATCAGATCAACTTAAGTCATGCAGAGAGGTGTTCATGTGAAATTAACTTATTTTACAACATTACTGCTCTAAATTGCAACCTACAGAAGCTCTCGGCCAGTGTAACGTGGACACCATTAAATCATAAAAACCAATGGATGTATTCATCATCATTAACCACACAAGTAACAACAGTTTGTGGGAAGGAAATTGCAACCTTTTATCTTGAAGGATCTGGATTGTTAACTATTAGTCCAGATTGCATCCTTAAACATGATCATATCCGTATGACCGGACAACAATTGCTATCAACAATTACTGGGTCATCATACACAAGGCTTGCAAACATTTCAGAACTTTCATATCAAGATACTCAATAAAATAAAGGGCTTGCAACAAAGGTTAGAAACAATAAACAACTCAAATTTTCAACATCATTCAACTTCAGAACATAGTGTTACAATTGCATATTCTGCATTAATCGTCAGCATAATAGGCATAATACCGGCTTCAGTTATAGCAATACGTCGAAAATCTAGTACCATTGAACCAAAGAAAATGACACATCCATCTTATTCTCCTCCGCAACCATCCACCGATAAGTTAACACCCTCATCACATCTACGCCAGAATTTCACAATTCAAGTTTAAATTGAATGTATTTTTTAATTGACTCTTCGTCAATGCCGGGGAGAATGTACTTATTCCACGTTATTTTTATCTTATTAATTTGTTTGGTGAACTTAAATTAAAACTGCAACGCATGCATTGTTTTTAAATAAAAATTACAAAATACATACATTTAAATCAGTTTAAGTAATAAAATTCCATTTTCATTAATTTGCACTTTTAATTTAAGTCAACTTCTTAAATATTTTTGATGATAAGTTTATATTTATTTCCGCATTATAAAGTATGTCAATTAATTAAGTAATTTTAAATATTGTATAAAAGATGAATAATAACAGAAATAAATTGCATTGATTCTACAGTCTTCATACACAAATCAGGTCTCCTTATTTTATAGTCTTTCAGTTCAAGTACTAGAAAGGCATAGGAAAATAAAATAGTGTAAATTCTGACGAAACGTTTGAATTTAATTCCACTATATTTCCTATTTGTTCAAGTGATATAAATTTTTCGGAAAACGGGCAACGAGGGCCCTATATAGAATGTAAAACGAGGAGCGGTGATGTTCTTATCTTATTGCATAATAGGCAACGAAACATTACAAGCTCTTGAGGCAGTCATCCATACCAGTAAAAACATTTGCAATTTAAAGACGGCGTTAGAATCATAATTAAACAACTCTCAAAAAAGCTCTCACTCCCCTATTAATTCTATAGAAATCCATGACGATAGCCTAAACATATTACAGTAAGAAAAACCAACATGTATAGCAGGGAGGCACGCTAAACTTTTGGCGCACTCAGACGAAAGCCTGACATTTACAACGAAAATAGTCGTCGAAATACGCGCTAACAGGGACACCCCTATCTACACCAGACTTTACCCTTATCCAGCATCGTTGAAAACCGAGATTGAAAAACAGGTCGATAAAGTGCTGCATGGTGGCATCATTAAGCCCCCACGCTCTCCATACGACTCTCCCGTGTAGATAGTCAGCAAGAAGGGTGGCGTTAGCTCAGGTAGTAATCACGTTGACTACAAACCGAAGAACCTGGGCTCAAACCCAGTATCAGACAGAGTCATGATATAAAAAATACCACGCATTTCTCTGATGTGCATTAGTGTGCCTTTGTGTCAGTTGTTGGCGGAAGGTTTCAGTGGCGAAGGCATGGTCACTGGTCACTGAACAGTACTAACTTCAGCTGATACTAATTCAAAAGTAACATCAGAGCGCCCTCCTTCTTTGGTACTGAGTAGCACAATCGAAGGCGAAGTAAAATAATTAATAAAGAAGTGGCTACTAAACACAGCTTTAAACTTCGTAATGCTCCTCCTCGACACTAGAGGCACTGCCACACTGCTCTACGAATAAAACGTGCAAAAAAGCAGAGTTGTAAACAACGAATGAAGCTTCACCTCCTGTCATAGCTACCACTATTCCTTTCCACTAGTTCCAGCACAATGCATGGCATGTGTAGGGGTCATCCCCTGAGTGCTGGTCCAAGATAAAAAAAACCGACTCGGAATGCAATAAGCAATACAGAATGATAATAGAGTATAGAAAACTCAATTCTGTAGCTACTCCAGATCGTTACCCGATACCCGAAATAAATATTGTAACATCTCAACTAGGTAAAAATTTCTTCTTTTCCGTAATCGATCTAAAAAGCTGCTTTCATCAGATATCATTAAACCAATCGATTGCGAAAAAACCGCGTTTTCCATTTGTAATGGCAAATTTGATTTGACTCGTCTACCCTGAGGCCTTAAGAACGCGCCATCAACTTTTCAACAAGCTCTTGACGGTATTTTACATGAGCATATAGCAAAAATTTGCTATCAATAGCAAATTAGAGAGCGAACACTTCAATAACATAGGAAAAAATTTCAAAACCTTAAAGGAAGCAAACCTAAAGGTTCAGCTAGACAAATATAAGTTCCTGCAAAAGGAAGTTGAGTTTTTAGGTCATATTATCTCTAAAACAGGTTTACGGACAAACCCCACAAAAGTTAAGGCGATGTTCATACTTTCACAAACAACACTGACCTACATTTTACACTCGCACTTCCACTGTAGTTCATTGCATTTCATATGACAACTATTGCAATTGCAAAATGAAACAAAAATAAATTAAATCCAGCGCTGAGCGTAAGACTGTCGAAATTAGATCACAAAATAAATTGTGCAGAATGGCAATCTTGCATAAATAGCTTTTTTTTTGTTTGTACAATGGACCGCAGCGAGAAATCAATTGAGTAATATAATGAATAAAGCAAATTCAATGACATCAATAAGTTAGCATATAAGAAGAAATTTTTAATAAACTTTGATCAATTATTCTTTGGACATAAACAAAATCTTTGTGCGAGAATTTTTTCAGCAATCTCCACGTAACCAAGTTGTAAGTGTTTGAGTTGCAACAATTAAACTTTCTGGTGAACCACCATGAAGAGACCCCGAACAGGTTAACAATAACTTAACCTAATTCAGTAGGATTGCTGCATCAAACATTGGTGACCCCGAAGTAATTTGAGACAGAATCAATATTTCTCATCGAATTTCTACATTAGAACATTCCTCTTCAGGCAGATAGGATCAATATTTCTCATCGAATTCTTATACTGGAGCATTCCCCTTCAGGCAGCTAGGATCAATATTTCTCATCGAATTCCTACACTGGAGCATCCTTTTATGCAGCTAGGATACTCAGCACTTCAATTCATTTGTGAAGCCTGACTAACTATAACCAGACACACTCGAGAAGCTGATAGAATCGCAGCTAGCAACAGGTGCCTCAATCAAAATTATAGTCCGCAACTTTTAAAAGAACTCAGCGGTCAGGCAATTGGTTGCGTACTATGAAGAACGCCTCAGAAAGTTAGATAGCGCATGGTGGGAATTTGAGACAACGGACAACAAAATCGGATGCCTCGAACAAGTTCTATTAGACCACGACTATTTCATGAAAGATTACTACAAAAACATCTCAGAGCTTGTCGAAGAATACAAAGACACATTTTAAACATCTATGATAAAATCATCAACAGGGAAGCAGTTCAACAGTCAATCGCCGACAAACCCATAACAATAATCAAACCCGTTGGTGAGGTAGGGCGTATGACATCTACAATCACCTCTTTAATAAGCAGACAAAACGTCATGACGGAGTCTCTAAAACCATTGCTTATAATAAATCCAACAGCACAGAATATGAAATTAAAAGGAAAATTGTGGGACCAAATCCGGAATCTACATTTTAGCATATGGGAAATCACTCATGACTCCGTTCGAGAAGGATACACGATGACGGCATACACCACTTTAGAAGCGAAAATATTTCAGAATTTTAAGATAGCTTCACAAGTGGCTTCAGAACCAACGAATGCATATGATCACCCTATTCTAGTATCGTTGCCTAAAATAACAATTCCAAAGTTTAACGGCGACTATCTTAAATGGACGACCTTCTATGACCTATTTGTGCAACTGGCAGGTAATCAGCGGATTCCTGCAGTCCAAAAGATGTGGCAATTGAAAGCTAATGTAGCAGGTGAAGCTGAAAGGCTCATAAGTCACCTTTTAGCAACTGCAAAAAAATAATGAAACAGCATGGGACATGCTAAGAAAGCGATACGACAACAAGCGAATTCTCATTGCATCATTAATACAGCAGCTGATCGAACAACCACAAGTTGGTTCAGCATCAATCAAGCAACTACATGACATGACTCAAGAATGTCTGAATGCGTTTTCAATCAATGGAGGCAATCAGTCAAAAGGGAAAGCCATCTTCAAAAATATGTGCAATAGCTGCATCATCTAAAGTAAGTGACCCTTCCTGTAAAATAAGCTCTCACCAACTGTATCGTTTCACCAACTAAAACCATACGAGCGCTTAAATTTTATCCAAAAACAAAAATTATGTGTAAACTGCCTGAAATTTGGTCAGTGTGCAAAACAATGTACGTCCAGGGGTTGCACGGAATGCAACTAGAAACATAACTCACCATTGCATCTAGAAAACCAGCACTACTCGCCAAAACCACTAAATGAAGAAAAACCGCAGGTAACCTCAACCTCTACAATGAAAAAGGTAGAGGCTACGGTATTTCCTGAAACGCTAGGGTTCTCAACCAACTCAAACTCTACTTCTTTAACCACAGCAAGTCAACAGTCATCATCGTCAGTTGTGATTCTTGGTACTGAAGTAGTTACATATATCAAAACTTATTTGTCAAAAATTTAACACCTGGCATTACTTGACTCAGGATCCCAAGTAAACTGCACCACTGAACGTCTAGTTAAATAACTTGGTATCCCAAGGCATCCGTCATCGACAAGCATTAGTGGAATCGGAAGCACCACCACTAAAACACAGCACCGAGTTAACATAGCATTACATTCTCGAATTAATGGGTTCACAACACAGCTGGAAGCATTTGTTCTTCCGCACATTATTTCCCCCCAACCTGCACAATTCGTCAACATAAATGACTGGTCATTGCTAAAAAACCTGGTATTATCTGATCCACATTTCAACTGACCGGACAAAATTGACATTCTGTTGGAAGCAGAACTCTTTCTTCAGCTACTTTCAGTGGGACCAATCGAATTATCTCTACAATTACCAACCGTCCAGAATACTGTAGTTGCCCACAACTAATGACAACCTTGAAGCTTCCAATGCAAGGTTTTGGGAACTAGATGAACTCAATCAAGGCAACTGAACCGGCTATGTCACTAGCAGAAAGAAAATGTGAAGAGTTTTTCCTACATAATACAACCCGGAACATTGAAAATCGATTTGTTGTGAAGATCCCGTTCCACCAAGACCCTGAAATACTAAGAGACTTGTATGAAATCGCTCTGAACCGTTTTTTGTCATTGGAACATCTACTGCAAAAAAAACCCCGAACTGAGGAGTCAATATAAGAGTTTTTCCTACATAATACAACCCGGAACATTGAAAATCGATTTGTTGTGAAGATCCCGTTCCACCAAGACCCTGAAATACTCAGAGACTCGTATGAAATCGCTCTGAACCGTTTTTTGTCATTGGAACATCTACTGCAAAAAAACCCCGAACTGAGGAGTCAATATAAGAGTTTTTCCTACATAATACAACCCGGAACATTGAAAATCGATTTGTTGTGAAGATCCCGTTCCACCAAGACCCTGAAATACTCAGAGACTCGTATGAAATCGCTCTGAACCGTTTTTTGTCATTGGAACATCTACTGCAAAAAAACCCCGAACTGAGGAGTCAATATAAGAGTTTTTCCTACATAATACAACCCGGAACATTGAAAATCGATTTGTTGTGAAGATCCCGTTCCACTAAGACCCTGAAATACTCAGAGACTCGTATGAAATCGCTCTGAACCGTTTTTTTGTAATTGGAACATTACTGCAAAAAAAACCCCGAACTGAGGAGATGAATACGATACTATGAAACACATAATAAAGATATTACCAAAATCGATTCGCTCTCCAAACTACTTCATCCCACATCATTGCGTTCTGAGGCCGGACAGCTCCACAACCCAATCAAGGGTAATGCTCGATACTTCAGCTAAAACAACATCAGGCCACTCTTTAAATGATCTGATGTGTACAGGACCAACAGTGCAAAGTGAACTCTTTTCAATTCTATTAAGATTTAGACTTCTCAAATTTGTATTCTCTACAGATGTAGAAAAGATGTATAGGCAAGTTTTGTTTTCTCCTGAAGACCGCCACTTTCAACTAATAATTGGAGGATAGATGCTTCAAAACCACTCTCATACTATGAACTTAAGACTGTAACATATGGAACAAGATTGGCTCCACATATAGCAACTAAATACCTGCAACAGTTGGCAAGAGAAAATGAAACACAGTATCCCCTGGAATCGATTTCTTAAAGAAAAATTCTATGTAGATGATAGCCTAGGCGGAAGCGAAAGCTTAGACACCGCGATTCAGGTGCAAGATCAACTTCAGCAGATCATGAAGCGAAGCTGATTCAATTTGCGAAAAGAAAGAAGACCAACTGAGCATAAATCATCAAAACGGACTGTCACATCAGAATTTTCGATCCATTAGGCCTCCTGTCTCCTATCACTTACACCGCGAAAATATTTATACAAGAGTTGTGGAAGCATACCAAATGGATGAGTTTCCGTTCAGACTTGAATGAAATGAAAACACTAAAAATATCGAGACACATCTTCAAAGGAGGAATCTCAGAACCTGTACAACCACATATATTTACAGACGCATCAGAAAAGGCTTACGGTGCAGTGCCCTACCTTCGATCTACCATGAAAAATGGAATGGCGGCACGTGAGCACCATATGCAATCCCGCAGACACATTATCTCGAGGAATTGCACCCAGACACCTCAAGGATTACTCTTTATGGTTCTATGGTTCCTTATTTTTAAACGGCCAAGAAACAGCTTGGCTACCGAAATTCAGGCCAAATCATAAAAATTTATTCTGGCGCCTGCAGCGCATCGTTGGATATATTTTACGACTTGTCAACTATACCTAACGGAATAGCTCCAGACAACATCAAACATCCCTAACGGCAGCAGAACTACAAAATGCACTAATGTTAATAACAAAACAAATACAGACATCAGACTTCAAAGAAGAAATTCAACAGCTTGCTAAATACAAAGTTTTGCGAGGAACTAACAATCTGTCTAACCTTTCACCTTTTTTTAATGCAGAGGGCTTAACACGCGTGGGAGGCCGACTGGAAACCTCATTATTGGATTACGACTCCAAACATCAGCTGCTTCTTCCTTACAATGATCCAATCGCAAAGCTCATATTTGAAATGGTACATAAAGACGACTGGGATTGTGGTGCACAGACGCTACTAGGAATAGTAAGAGCGATTTTGGTCAATAAAAGGTAAAATCATGACAAGAGCGACGATTCATTGCTGCAACATATGCAGCAAGGCCTAGCCAGCACTATTCCACCAAATTATGGGCAATTTGCCCTCCTCACGAGTAGACTACTGCGGCCCACTGACCGTTCACTACAAGGTGAGAGGAAAACGATATATTTTGTTGCTTCTCCACGAAAGCAGTACATTTAGTGCTTGTAAGCGATCTAACCACCGATGTATTCATGGGAGCCATCAAACAGTTTGTTGGCCGACGAGGACATTGGCAAAACCTGTATTGCGACAACGCAACAAACTTCGTAGGCACAAAAAATAAACTGTCTAAGCGATTCTAAACTCCAGACCCATTTCACCAATTTCTAACGACTCCGATGACATCATTGCGTTGACGCCAAGGCATTTCCTGATTGGTGAACCACTAACAGCGCAAGTAGACGCACAAGCCATACTAATAAAGACAAATTTGGCGACTCGCTGGAAACTAGTGCCCCTTCTTAAACACAACTTCTGCGAAAGGCGGTCAAGAGATAGTCCCGTGACATGTTGAAATATTGCAACAAATGGAAAGAGCAATCAAGGTCTCTCAAACCCGGAACTATCGTCGTTCTGAAGGAAGATAACTGTTCCGTTATGAAATGGCCCTTAGGACGATACTTCCAAATTCGCATTAGGCGCCGTTTTGTCAAAAACCGGCAAACCTATCTCGTTTATCTCCAGAACTTTACACAAGGCTGAAGAACACTACGCTGCTAATAAAAAAGAAATCCTTGGCATTATTTGGGCACTTAATTCGTTTCAATGGCTCAGTAAGAGTAAAAATATACACAGACAAACAGCTGGAAAGCCATCTTAGAGGAGTACGATTATGAGCTCTTATACAAGCCAGATAAAGTAAATTTCGTAGCTGATACCCTTCAAGAATACCACTTGAAAATGACATTAACACCCTGTCTATTGATACAAACAGCGGCGAGGGTTCATCCAACAAAAAACATGTAAATTCACCGGTAAATGCTTTCAAATATAATTTTTTTTTAATATTGGCCCCACACCCGATTACAAGTTTAAAATCATTTTTCTTACGTATCATAGACAGTTTCTATTAGACACACAATAACCCAACCATACTTTAATACAGAAAATCAAGTTGGAATTAAAAAAATATATATGTACCCATCTATTACAAACGGAATGAAAAAAGCAGAACCTATCATGGGGGTAGTAAAAGAGGTATATACGGATCACTTTAAGAATTACAAAGTAAGTAAGAGGAAATAATGCTAAGTGTTCACAAGCGTGCGCTCAGACACGCAAGAGAAGATAGGATACAAATACTTGCAAATTATTATTTTCCTGTCATGGACATTATTAAAAGATGCGTAATATGTAACAAGTACGACTGCCACCCTATGAAGCAACAGATACAAGCTACATCTATACCACAATTCCCAAGGCAAATAGTCCATTTAGATATATTTTTATTCGGAAAGGAATTGGTACTGACTGCAATTGACAAATTATCCAAACAAGCCATTGCAAGGTCTGTAAGATCCAAAGCAGCTGAGGATATAAGGTAGCCCCTGACGGACATTATTTTCTCATTCTGTCCTGAAACTTTAATTATGGATGACGAGAAGTCGTTTAACTCGGAGTCCATTAAGTTTATGACTGAGAATAAGATGGGGATACAAATTTATTGAACAGCCTGTTCACAAGTAGTTCTAGCGGACAAGTGGAACGGTTCCACTCCACCGTTGCCTCCAAAAGGAGCAAACATATCGGTCATTCCAGGAACTACTAGACTCCTCAGTGAAAGAGTGTAATTTCTCTATTCATACGGTTACAGGTAAAAAACCAATAGAACTTTAAAAAGATAGGAGAGAAAACGTGAAAAAACTAATAGAAAAACAAAAAATTACCTCATCTATCATAATGCAAATAGGCAACCACCAAGGGAATATTCAGAGGGTGACGAAATATTCATAAAAATAAATCGAAGATTACGGAGTAAATTATCGCCTAAGTATAAAAAAGAAATACATAGTTGCTCAGAACTACAATACAACAGTTAAAAATAAATCAGGAAGAATAGTCCACAGAAGCAATATTAAACACACCTAAGAATGTTATAACAGATTAATATCTCTTTTTGCAGGACCAAAAAAATAGAAAATGATGAAAATTTTATCGGTAATCCCTGCTTGGACATTAGTGAAGAACGCTCAGCAATTGAACGTAAAAGATCTGACTAACAAGAATGGGTACATTCCCATTAAGACTGAAAAAGTAAATACCATTGATCACTACGACAAAGTTTAACATTTCATTAATTTACCCAATACGAAGAAACTATGGACCTTATCTCTACAAACATTAGAAATGTGAACACTGCAACATTTGAAGATAATCAGCTCTTGAACGCCGTAAAAGCAAATTTTCTCTCGCTCAACACAAGGATAAGCAACTTACACACTTTTCATAGGGAAAACCGCGGACTCATTAGCGTACTAGGTAAAGGACTAAAATATATCGCGGGTTCAATTAACAGCGATGACGAGAAAGAAATAAGAGACACTTCAAACCTGATCACAAAAATCAAAGAAAATAATATAACAAACCTTAATTTCAAACTCGAAAATCTATATCTAAAGCTACAACATGAGAACAATATAAAGATTCTAGTTCATAGCAGAAAAAATAGTCATATTATTAGTCTAAGCACAGATGTGGCAATCATAATTACCGTTATAGCATTTGGAATTATTATTAAGCACATAAATTAATCGATTGGGAATAATCGTTATAAGAGGGGAAGAGTTATGGTAAACAATAACTAAAAATACAAATAATATCGCAACTTTTGCTAAATAAAACAGAAAATAAATAAACTTTTGCTGAACTAATTAAAATTATCAAAATTACTAAAAATAGGGCATTGACGAGATAAATTGCAACTTGGCGACATTTGCCAAGTCAATGCAAGCAATTGCAACATAAAATTATTGACAATTGCAATTGGGTCAACAAAATTTACATATACATACTTACATATTTACGTATCTATGTACATATGTATTATTTGCAAATTTTGCGATTGCAAAATTATTTAGAAATTTATATCATGCCACATTTAGAAATATGTACATAAGCTAGAATAAGGCATAAATAAAACTAATTATATGTAATACTATTAAGTTGTACAGTTTGTGTATTTACTAAGCATGAATCAAAAAATCAATATTGCGCACTCAGCCGTATAAAAAAATTTCTGCTGAATACAAATGAGTGTTTGTTGTAAAAAATGTAATGCTGGCTACACACTTTGCATCGTGTTTATGCAACCAGGCATGTTTAATTAGTGGTTCCGTAGTGTGTAGTCGTATTTATTCTTTTTACTGGTTTAGTTCATTGAAAACCAGCAAAGTGCACATGTTTGTTTTTTTTTCATCAACCACGGAAAAAATAAATGTGCTTTATAATTTTGTGTTTCATCAAGTCTAATAACTTAAGAAAAGTTTTTTCGTCAATTCGCACATAATTTCTGTAATCTTTTGACTATTTTTAACTCTTTCATTTGAAAACTCTTCTTTTTTAAATACCAATTTTTTACCTTTCTTTTTTGCTTAGGCTGTACCTCATTTTCATCCTCTTCATAAAACAATTCATCAATAATAATAAAAATTGTTGCTATTTTACTTAGCTCGCGGATAATTTTTTCAACTATTTCTTTCCTGCGTGATGTTCAATGCGAATACAAAATACAGAAATGACGTTGCTTTTAAGGTTTAATTCTTGGTTGCAGTGTGTGTATGAAAATATGAAACATGAATGATAAACATGTTGCATAGACACGTTGCAAAATGTGTAACCGCCATAAGAGATTTTTGGCGCAAAACTGGAAATAATTCTAAGCGGATTCATCGATTTCAAAAAAATTTGAAATGCGTTTGAGTAAAACTTGAATATTCATTTTGCTTGATATTTATATGTACACACAGCGTTGGGTGTATGTATTGGTTTTGTTCTACTACTGCGGGGTTGTAGCCGGTTGAAACTTTAAGCCAACAAAAACCATTCACTTCCCCTCTCTCATCAACAAGCTGCCATGTTATGCCAGCTATGTGTGAAAGCCCATGCACAAATATACAACACATATTCTATGTATACGTCACACAAACAGATGATCGCAACACAAGAAAATAACGTACATACTCGTACATGTGCAACAGAGAATCAAGTCGTGGACTTAGTGGCGCAAGTACGAAAATTTGTCGGCGGCGGCGGCGATTCGGCTTGAGCTGGGGTTTTACCGGCGCGAGTTATGAAAACCCCCATAATATTACCAACAACAACAACGCCACCAGCAAAACCACCTAGGTTGGCTTAAATGAAAGACAACAACACAACAACACAAAAGCCAACGCTCTAGACTTAAGAAGTTATTTCATTTGAATTATTAATATTTTTATTTTGACCCAATTAATGTTTTGCAATATAAACTTCCGCATAAGCCAATATAAAAATAACAATTTAGTTTAAACAGCATTTTAATAAATTTTTTTGTACTTATTATTTTAAGCTTATTATGCATTTCTTTTTATAAATAATTTTGTTTTGTATTTTTTGCACTTATTATATTAAAGCTTAATATGCATTTCTTTTATTATAAATAATTGTAATATTGATTTAAAGAATTAATCAATAAAGTGGTAAAAACCTGGAAGGTTGATTTGTTTTATTAGTGAAGAAGATCCCACCCTTATCTGGCGCAGTCAACCAATTCCTATACGACGGATTATCGTAAGGAAAAAGAACCCACACAACTGTAATTTTTGTAAGCCACCCAATTCCTATACGACGGATTATCGTAAGGAAAAAGAACCTACACAACTGTAATTTTTGTAAACCACCCAATTCCTATAAGAAGGATCATCGTAAAAAAGGAATAAGAAGCTGATTATTCTTCCTTTTTTGCCGGAATCTTCAAGTTCCAAGGATCATCAGGAAAAAATTAACAAGAACCCGCAATGCTGAAAATTCTTGCGTAAGTTAAAATATTGAATTATAAAATAATAATAAAAGTATATGGTAATAAATAAAAAAAACAAAAAATTAAATTAAATAGTAAAAAAGTAAAATTTTTATTATTGGAAAAATTTTAAAGTGTATTAAATAAAAAAAAATATATATTCATATACATTCAGTGATTATTTTTTAAAAATTTAAAATATTAAATTTCGAAAAACCGTGAATATTCAGTAAAACGGAAAATAAATTTTACTATTAATCGTTAAAAAAAATTTTTAATGAAAATTTTTAAAGTGATTTATAAAAAACTTTTAATCTTATTTTTAAGAAAAAATTTTTTTTATTAATTTTTGAAAATCCAATATATCTTTTAAAACAACTCCGTGGAATATATGCCTAGATTCCGTCCTTATCGAATTTTTCCTAGAGTTCTCGTCCCAATACCAGAAACAGACATGAGTGTTAGTGAAAATAGTGAAAATAATATTAATCCAAACCCAAATCCACCCTCGAATGTTAGAAATATCTTGGATTCCTTAAGAATCCCAGATGCTGTGAAGGATCTTCCTAAATTCGACGGTAATCCCAGATTACTTTTCGATTTCATTAACAATGTGGAAGAAATACTCTCAGTATTGACACCCATCGATGGCACTCCTTTTGCCAAAAAGATTTTAAGAGCTATAAGAAATAAAGTTGAAGGAGAATCCTAAACTATTTACCAAATATGGACAACTATAACGAAATAGTAGATCCTGAAAATTTTCAATTCAGTGCCTCCAAGAATCAAGTGGATACCTAGATATTAATAAACATGGTAATTATCTCCCTTACATAAATATCTCATCCCCATTCGGACGTCCACTCCGATTTTTAGGAGATACAGGTGCATCCGCATCATTCATCATTCCAGAATACACCAAGCAATTAAAGATAGAAAAGTGCTCACCAATAACAATAACTACAGTTCTCAACAAACATCAATTGAATTTAAAAGTAAACATACCCTCTTTCGTAGAATTTCAAGAAAACACAAAGTTAGAATATTTCATATTTAAATTTCATAACTATTTTGATGGTCTAATTGGATTGGATATTCTTACTAAATTAAATGCAAAAATTTATCTTGAAAACAAACAATTACTAACAAGAAACACGATCATTCCATTGCTTTTTAAACCGAATTTAACTTCAGGGAAATTCTTAATAACTCCGAAAACAAAAACTATTATTAAAGTACCTGTAGACATCGAAAGCGGTGATTTCTTTATTCCTAATATAGTCATACAACCAAAAGTAACAATCTCTACTGGCGTATATAATGCAAAAAACTGGTACAGCTTTGTTGAGGTAAACAACAAATCCAATACCAACAAAATCATTCTAATTGAAAGTCCAATAAAAGTAGAACTACTAACCAATTCACATTGCTTAGAATTTAACAACATTAATTTAGAATATTCTCATGAAAACGCCATTAATTTAATCGAAAATCTGAGAATTGATCACTTAAATTCTAAAGAAAAACAGGTAATAACCAAATTGTGCAAAGAATTCGAAGACATTTTCTTTCAAGAAAATCAACCTCTTACCTTTACCAACAAGATTAAACATAACCTAGTCACAAAGGATGACATTCCTATCTATACAAAATCCTATAGATACCCACACATCCACAAAGAAGAAGTCAAAAGACAAATCTCAGAGATGTTAAACCAAGGTATAATTAGAGAAAGCTTTTCACCTTGGAGCGCACCAGTGTGGATAGTACCCAAAAAATTAGATGCAAGTGGAAAACGCCATTTAGTCTAGTAATAGACTATAGAAAATTAAACGAAAAAACAATATCAGATAGGTACCCAATACCAAACATCAACGAAATTTTAGACAAACTAGGAAATGTATGTATTTTACCACATTAGACTTGGCAAGTGGTTTTCATCAAATGCCATTTGGCCTCAAAAACGCTCCATCTACATTCCAACGAATGATGGACTATATTCTTAAAGACCTAATAGGAACCGTGTGTCTAGTATATTTAGATGACATAATTATCTACTCAACTTCTCTTCAAGAACATATTGAAAATTTAAAAAAAGTTTTTGCAGCCCTTAGAGAAGCCAATCTCAAAGTACAGCTAGAAAAATCTGAATTCCTACATAAGGAATGCGCATTTTTAGGTCATATTGTATCAACCGAAGGTGTAAAACCGAATCCTGATAAAATAAAATATTCAAAATTTTCCAATTCCAACCAATCAAAAAGAAATAAAATCTTTCTTAGGTCTTTTAGGATACTACCGCAAATTCATTAAAGATTTTGCCAAAATAACAAAACCATTTACAGCTTGTCTTAAAAAAGACCAACCTGTTATAATAAATGATAAATATAAAGAAACATTTGAAATCTGCAAGAGTCTTTTAACAAATGACCCAATTTTACAATATCCCGATTTTTCAAAACCGTTTAATCTCACAACAGATGCGAGTAATTATGCAATTGGAGCCATTTTATCACTAGGTCAAATTGGAAGCGACAAACCAATTTGTTATGCAAGCCGCACACTTACATCATCAGAAGTAAATTATTCAACAATAGAAAAAGAGCTCCTAGCCATAGTTTGGGCTACTAAATATTTTCGACCGTATCTATTCGCTCATCGGTTCAGGATCATAACGGATCACAAACCCCTAACTTGGATTATGAGTCTTAAAGAGCCAAACTCAAAACTTGTCCGTTGGCGATTGAAATTAGAAGAATACGACTACGAAATAGTTTACAAAAAAGGAAAGCTAAATACTAATGCAGACGCACTTAGCCGTATAAAAACTAATCCTCCATTCGATCAAAATATAAATACTTTCGATACAGAATCTATCCAAGGCACATCAGGAAGTACTATTCACTCAGCAGAAGAAAATAACAATTATGGCATACCTATTTCGGAAAAACCAATAAATGATTTTAATTTACAAACTCTATTTAAGAAAGGAAACTCTAATTGTCATATGAAACTCTAAGTTATCTTTAAAAATAAACATAGGAAAACCTTTACATATCCCCACTATACAGAAGAAATTATAACAGAAATTCTTAAGAACCACCTTGCTCCTAATAAAACTACCGCAATATTTACTGACGATGAAATTTTTCGCCTGATTCAAAACGTATATTCAAAACATTTTTCACAAAGCAAGTTTTTCGTTTGGTTAGATGCACTGAAATGGTAAAAGATATAAAAGAAAACGATAACCAAGATAAATTAATTCAAGACTATCATGAAAATAGCAATCATAGAGGCATAACAGAAACATTAGATCACCTTAAACGTGAATATTATTTCCCCTACATGAAATCTAAAATAACTCAAACAATAACTGCGATGCATGCCAAAGGCTTAAGTACGATAGGAACCCTCCTAAAACTAAATTTGAAAAACCGCCAACACCAATTAAACCGTTAGACATACTTCACATAGACATCTATACAATTAATGCTAAAAATATTCTCACAATTATAGATAAATTTTCTAAATTTTCTGCAGCATATACTTTGACCGCTAGAAACAGTCTTTGTGTTATCAAATCTTTAAAACATTTTCTGAGTATGCATGGCATCCCTAACAAAATTGTTTGTGACCAAGGAACCGAATTTAATTCAAACTTATTTAAAGATTTTTGTAAACAATATCAGATTAATTTGCACTTCACTTCCTTTCAACAATCAAGTAGTAATGCCCCCGTTGAAAGACTTCATTCAACACTAACTGAAATATACAGATTACTAACAGAAAAAATAAAAAATTAGAAATTGATCATGACGATATCTTAACTGAGACTCTCATAACATACAATAATGCTATTCACTCTTCCACAAAACTAACACCCTTTGAACTTTTTTCTGGTAGAACAAATAAGTTCGATCGCGAGATCACATTCAATAATGAACATGAATATCTTTCCAAAATCAATCAATTTCAAACTCAGTTATATGATTCTATAAAAAATAAACTACAAACCGACACAGATAAACGCATAGAAAAACTTAACGCAAATAGGCAGGACCCTATAAATTATGACGAAAATGATTATATATATAGGAAAGAATGTAGAAGAAATAAACTCACACCGAGATTTACTAAACACAAAATAAAAAGAAATAACAAAGTCACATTAATAACTACAGAAAGCAAAAAATTACACAAATCAAAAATAAAGAAAAAACCATTTTGAAAATTAAAATAACATATCATCTTTTCAGATTAATAACCACAATACATGCACAAACACTTAACATACAAAATCTATCGGATACCCTTGATTCATATAAAAACAATATCATGAAAATCGAAGAATCATTAAAACATTTCACATCATCATATTACAACAAGGGATCTTTAAAAATGACAAAGTTTAAATTAACAGATCTTAAAAATAAATTTAATTTAATAAAACCCAGATATCGTAACAAAAGAGGATTATTTAATGGCATAGGATCAGCGGTAAAATTCATTACAGGTAACATGGATAGCAATGATGCTAC
Source organism: Gymnocheta viridis (assembly GCA_956483585.1). Lineage (NCBI taxonomy): Eukaryota > Metazoa > Arthropoda > Insecta > Diptera > Tachinidae > Gymnocheta > Gymnocheta viridis. Next base: position 38,373,242 of record OY101443.1, on the reverse strand, counting down.
CCGTATTAATGAAGCAATATTTAATTTAACAACTAAAGTACAGACCGAAACAAATAAACAAGATGTACTTAATACTAAAATTGTTGAAAGATTAGAAAACATTACAAACCATATAAATACCGAACAAGATATTATTTTCAAATCACTACAAAACTCTCAAAATGGCATTTTCTCCAACTTCAAACTTATAAGCGATATTCAATACCTTAATCAAATAAACTATCATATCGATTTACTAGCAAATCATATCACAAGTATTTGTGAAGCAATGACTTTATCCACACTCGGGAAAAATGATTTTAAATATAAAAGAACTAAAAGAAATCGAAAATAATTTGGGATACGAATCTATTAAAGTCGAAACCATAGAACATTTGTATGAGCTATTAGAACTACAAGCGTACTACAATAATACAAATATTATTTTCAATATTCTCATTCCTCATATCCCTCCAGAACAATACACAATTTCTCACACAATTCCCATACCAATTAATAAAACCAAAGAAATTATAATAAAACCGTATACAATTTATAACAATAAACAAATTCAATATTTTGACAAATTAAGCAAAAAAATCTAAAACCTGTTCTACTGCAAGGAGAGCCTACAACAAGAAGCTGTAAAAAAATCTTCATGCTTCGGCAAAATTATATACAACCAAGAAGCTACCTGTAATTTAAACGATGTTGGCCAAATCACCAAAATCTCTCAACCAGAAAAAGGACTTTTGTTAGCAACAAACTTACCATCAACCAAAATAAAAACATCATGCGACACGAAGGAACTAAGTATTGAAGGAAATCTACTAATACATTTTAATAACTGCGATGTCACTATTAATGAAATAGTATACAAAGGAAATCCAAACATTTACTGGGATGATTTTATTATTAACACAACAGCCGAAGTAAATATAAAATCTTTCTCCACAATTGAAAGTTTGTGTATACCTAAACTCAAAGAATATCACTTAAAAAATAAATTGGCGATCGAGATCTTATCGACCCAAACGGAACTGCATAGCCATATAAATTATGGTTTGGCAGCAGCAATTATTCTTATTATAATAATAATTTTGGCAATAAAACGAAAAACAAAATATGATGTGCAACAACCATCTACAACAAGTTTAGTCGCTCCTGACCGTCAAAACTTCTGGTCATCGCTCCACTCTAAGGGGGGAGGAGTTATGGAAACCCCCATAATATTACCAACAACAACAACGCCACCAGCAAAACCACCTAGGTTGGCTTAAATGAAAACCAACAACACAAAAGCCAACGCTCTAGACTTAAGAAGTTATTTCATTTGAATTATTAATATTTTTATTTTGACCCAATTAATGTTTTGCAATATAAACTTCCGCATAAGCCAATATAAAAATAACAATTTAGTTTAAACAGCATTTTAATAAATTTTTTTGTACTTACTATTTTAAGCTTAATATGCATTTCTTTTTATAAATAATTTTGTATAAATATAAAAATAAAAAAGTAAATGTATTTTATGCACTTATTATATTAAAGCTTAATATGCATTTCTTTTATTATAAATAATTGTAATATTGGTTTAAAGAATTAATCAATAAAGTGGTAAAAACCTGGAAGGTTTATTTTTGTTATTAGTGAAGAAGATCCCACCCTTATCTTGCGCCACCCTTCTATCAGCTTAACCGACCTGATATACCCATGGTGGAATAATACAGGTGGTTTTTCATGGTTTTTTTAATAAAATTTATGTGTTTGAAGAATTGTCAAGTTATTTGTTAAATTTATTATTTATTTATTATAGACTAGCTAAAAACCCTCAACAAAAATGTTTTTACGAGTAAAAGTTAAAATTCAATTCGTATTTTCCCAATAATAATTATCCAGAAGTTTTTTTTAATTTTTTTTTCTTTTTTAATTTGGATCTTTATTTCATTTTAGTAATAACAAACAAAAATTATATTTTTACCTCAGCGCCATTTTAGGCTTTATAGAGGCCAGCAGGCAACATAAAATATTTACATATATTGTACAAATTTAAATTTATTCTACTTTATACAATTTTCTTTATACAAAAATAAGTTTTAAAGCATTCAAGATGCAAGAAGTACTTCAACATTGTGCAACAAAAATTCTTTTAAACTACTTTTAAAAGTTGATAAAACTGAGTTATTTTTTAAACGATTAGGTAGGTGGTTGTATTCATTAGGTCCAGCAAAAGAAATTCTTTGTTTTGTTAACTCAAGTCTACATCTTACTAAATTTAAGTCCATCGCCTGTCTTGTGATTCTTTGTGTGTGTGATATATTACTACTAAATCGTATGGTGTGTGAACCAACAATACCTCTAATACATTTATAAACATAAATTAATAGTTGTTGTTTATAAAGACCTTTTACCGGAAGTATCGTTTTTGCATAATTTCTAAACAAATCAGTTGTTCCAAATTGTAATGGAAGGTTAAATACTAATTTCAACGCTTTATTCTGTGCTGAATTCCAATTCCTGATGATAATTTCGATTTGAGGCGGCTGATGTGATTTTCCCACAGAAGATTATGGTTTAAGTTTATGCCAAGGTATTTCACACTTTTCGATTCATTTATTAATTGACATCAATATGAACACATAAAGGCTCTTCATTTGTTGAAACATATGGCTTAAATCTTATGATTTTTGTTTTGTTTGCATTCAAAATTAATTTGTTTATTCGTAAAAACTCCAATAATATTGTAGCATCATATTCTACTTGTGTTTGAAGTACTTTTTTATATTTATAATTGCAAAAAAGGCAAATATCATCAGCAAAAATAAAAAGTTTACCATTAAACCTTATGTTTTTCAAATCATTTATAAAAATTTTAAATAACAAGGGCCCAAGAACACTGCCCTGCGGAACTCCACAAGTAACATCAAGCTCTCTACTTCTTGATTCTGCTATTTGAACAAACTGTTTTCTGTTGCTTAAATAGTTTTTGAATATCTCAAGAGATTTTTCATCGAAACCAATATAATTCAGTTTTTAATGAGTATGTTGTGATCTACCAAGTCAAATGCTTTAGATAAATCAAAAAACATCCCAACAACGCCTTTGTATTCTGCATCAAGACCGCTACAGATGTTATCTACTACATTTATGACAGCTTTTTCAGTACTACAACCTTTCCTGAAACCATATTGACGATCAAATATAACTAGGTTAGCCTCAAGATACTTTGTTAGTTGTTCAAACATAACTTTTTCAAATATTTTATCAATAATGGGGAGAATGGAAATTGGACGAAAATTTTCAATTTTATGTGAACCAGCACACTTAGGTATAGGAATGATTTTATGTGTTTTCAAAATATTTGGATATATAGTGTCATTAATCATTTTATTAAATATTAATGCTATTATTTCTCCTATAGCTGATTTGCGGATCAACAGCAACCTGGGGTGTGATGTTATCACAGCCGGAACTCTTATTCTTTTGCAAATTGTCGAAAATAAATTCGATTTTAGTTTTATCTATAGCATCCAATTTAAAACGGGTGGAAACGTGAACCAAACATATTAATATTATCGTCAAAATTCTGCCGTATACCGTCTCTCATATTTTGAACCGAACTATAAAAAAAGTCATTAAAAGCTAATGCTTTCTCGACATCCAAATATACAACTTAATTGTTAGCAGTTATAATTTCCTTAATTGATTTTTGTTTTCTTCCAAGTGTTTTGTTTAAAAACTGCCTTGTTTTCCTTGAATCGCCGTTACATTTATTTAAATTATGTATATAGCAATCATTCATCAAGTTTTTATTACAATTTTTGATAACTTGGCTTATTCGCTTTATTTTGGTCCTGGGTAGTTTCCGGGTTTGTATTTGGAGTAACCACTCCAACAACTTTAATGCAACTAGCAGGTTACTCCACCAGTGCAAAAAGACAATCACCAATTGATTGGGGATTTACACCAAATACTTTAACCCCGGGTGCTACAGTTGACTATAGAAAAAGCGTCTTGTATAAGCCCGTGTTTTGTCAGAAAACCTACTCTAGCACATTACTCGCCTATACCACAATACCGGAACTTACTCTATAGATGAAATGTTCAATAGGTTTCTTCTGTAGCATACAAACAAACGTACTATTCTTTTTCCATTCAAAAATAGTACGAGTGGGAGGCCCAAGCGAATTTAACTTGTTGGACTGCTTTTTCCAGCTAATTTTTATATGATCTTTATTTTTATTAAACTCAAAAATTTTGTTGCGAAAGCGAAACCACAAGTGACTGATTTTAACATTTCATTCTCAATGTTAACGACACATTCGTAGCACAGAAATCGGATTTTATATGAAAACATTTACGTTTTCATTCGAGTCACTTTTCGTTTAGAAATAATGTAGAGAAATTGAAATTAATTTTCTTTTTCATTGAATGCGAATGAAGGTGTTCTTTCTTAAATCAGAAATAGGCTATTAAAAAAGTTAATAAAATTAAATACAAAATATGCCTGAGTTTTTACAGAATTAGGCAATTTTTCAACACATATTTGATTGGTCGAGTTTAATTTACAACTTAAAAAACTAAGTGTACCTATTTAGGTATTATAAATTAAGTTTTCCAAATTTAAGATTTAACGTTTGAAAAGTTTTTTGTAAAATATTTTTTGCTAGCATTCCATCCATAAATGGTCTATCTTGCTGAGCGATTTCCAAGCTTATTTGGCTTGAAACCTCCATTTTTTATTTTTCGAAATTTCCTCACTTTGCTCTTCTTGCAAAACCCATTATTTAATTTTTTGCATATAAAGGTTTTTTTGCTCAAGAAAAAACATTTTCCTTTTTTCCTCTTTTAATTTATTTATTTCTTTAAGGTCAAAATGCCTTTTAATTGAAAATGTTTACTTTGTTTTAAATGTTTGGTAACATAAAATGCATTGCATGTTACCAAAAGCATTTTTAATGACAAAAAAATTTCTGTCTTCCATTATACTATTTTGTTTGCTGGTTTATTTTGAAATTAAATCCAAGCTGAAAAAACAATAAAGGCCTCATTAGTTTTTACTTTTCGTTGCCGTTCTGTGCCGTTCTTTTCTGTAGGAAATATTTTTGAATTACTTGTTCTGTAAAAGGAAGCAGCTGTTTTGAAAAACAAATTTAAAAAAAAAACATTGGAATTGTTAACAAAAATGTTTCGTAAAGTTTTTTTTTATAAACAAGAAAAGAACAAATTAATAAATAAAAAATTAGTATTTTGTTAGATTCTGACTCTGAACTTTCGGATGTAACCGATATATGTAGTTGCTTTACAGAATTCTTTAAAAGTTTGTACTGCTTCCACAAACAATTTGTCAGTATCGTCAATTGCTTTTTGTTTTTCCTCCGTTTCAGAAACCGGGTGCAATCAAATTAGTTAAATAAAAACTTACGAACGCGGAGTTATATAAGGAGTCAAAAACTCTAACTGAATCTTTACAAAATTTTGTATTGAAACAAAATTTTCTGACTAAAAAAAATTTCAATATTTTACACCACAACAAACTGTCACTTAACGTTCTAATCTATTTTCTACAGAATAGTCCGCAACCGAACAGAACGAAAAAGTAACAACAAACCACTTATACAGATTTTCAATTGAACAGAAACAAAACAGCTGATTCGTAACAGAACGTACAAACTAATTCTGCCTAAAAGCTGAAAAAAAGCAGTAAGCATCCGCACATGTGCACTCGTTAACACTCAATTAACGACTGAAATCAAACTGAAATAGAAGATAACAAGCGTCGGTGTGAGTTTTTTTTTATTGTTGTGTAGCACAATTGTGCACAGAAAATGAATATTTGGATTACTCTGGTGTAGAGCTTTTTCACAAACATCACATTGTAAAGATTCATCACTTTCCAACACTTGAGTTTTGCATTGCTTGCATATTATTTTATATTTGCTATTTAAACTTCTACGAGTTTTACTAGCCATCGTTAATAACTCACAAATAGGGCTTAGTTTTTTCTTCACGAAAAAATGTTTCTATTAATTTAAGAAAACTTTTTTATACGAATATTTATATTTTTTGTAAGCTTTTGCACAGAGTTAAAAATTTGACGTTTGATCATACACGATGTTCCCCACACTTTCTTGTTTAAAAACTAAAAATGTCTTTTATGTTCTGATTTTTTTAATTTTTAATTAAATTTTGATTTTTATTTAAATTTATTATTTATTATGTACATAGACTAGCAATAAATTCCAAAAACAAAACTTTTTAAAATTATTTCAATACAATTACAATAATATATGTACATACATACTACAAACGATACAAAATATTTTTCGTATCTGTTCAATTTCATGATTGTATGTATTGGTGCGCATTTTGTTTTATACCTGTATATATTCATGTTCATATTTGTTTATATCGATATGTATCGATAGGCACCCCAATGACTATGAGCACATTTATTTTCCAATTTTTGTTTGATAAGTATTGCCAGAAATTTTGTCTGGAGTTGTATTATGGATTTCGTTTCGTAATTATTAGGAACCACTTTTAAACAAAATGCGATAAAGTGGTATTAAAAAATTCGCGTTAACTTGGAAAGTATACAAATTTACTTTGAATCAAACTTTTGCAAACATTTTTGAAAATAGGGAAAGCTTAAAAATGGAAGGAAAAGAAAAAAGGTAAGCTGCCTTCAAAAATTTCGAAATTGCATAATATGCAAACTTTTCACATTCCTTAAATTTTTAAGTCTTTTTAGAAGATTTTACGCCTTTTTCAAAACTGCAACTTTTCGCGGAATTTCGCGTTTTTTGCAATGTGGGTTGCTTTTTCTATTTTTTATTGTTTCATCGACTTTTAAATGATATTCAACATTTTGATTTTCCCAGTGATTGGAAGTTATTCCGAATTTTCGTAATTTTGCAGTTTTTTGCGAGTTTTTCACATTCCTTGCATTTGTAGCCCATTTTAGAAGATTTTACGGCTTTTAAAAATATTGGAAAATTTTGGGAACTTTCGCGATTATCGCGATATGATTTATTGCTTCATTGAATTTTTAAGATTTTAAATATGAACACGAAATATTAATTCAATATGCATGAATTTCATTGACCTTATTTTTATGCAAAAATTATTTTTACTCAAAAAGTTAATATCAAATAAAGAAGTGCAATTTTTGCCTAAAACATTTATAAGATGAAAATAAATTGTTTCTTTTTGTTATAGTTCTGCAAACATTTTTTTCAAACGCTACAACATTGTCTCTTATAGTCATATTTATGGATACCCATTGATACATACATATATATCTATATTTGTACGTATTCCTAGCAATACAAAAAGCATTTTCTATTTATTTATGTTACACCTATCGATATGTGCACTTATTTATAATGGAACCCTTTGGTAGTCATAGCTTTCTGTGAACGTATTTGTTTGTACCCCTCCATTTTAATAACCCTACACTTTTGAATATCGATATATGCTATGTATTGAAAATTGTATACCTTTATCGATCACTGGTACATAGTAGGATTTAAAGTATTTATTGAAGTACGCTTGATTCTACAATAACAAAAATAAAGGCTTTTTTCACCCCTATTGTCGAAAGTGAGTGTACTTGAATAAATTACTTTTGTAGGAATGTAATAAATTATATACTCGTATAGATAGTAAAATTGACTCAAAAATGTAACCAAAATGTATGTGAACATATGTACATACATATGTAAGTATGTAAGTTAACACATCTCACATTCACACAAACTTATTATTCTAGACTTAAGTTAATTAAACATTATTAAAGTTTATTGCCTTTAGTCAAAATTGTTTATTAAAACTTATTATGATTTAGCACTGCTAAAAACTTCATGGTAAGCAAATTATGCTTTACCATTTTTTATTAAATAATATTAAAGTTTATTACCCTTAGTAAAAATTGTTTATTTGAACTCATTATAATTTGGCACTGTTAAAAACTACATGATAAGCAAATTATGCTTTAACAATTTATATTAAATAAAATCTTTAACACAAACAAATGTAATTGAACCAATCATACACACAAACAAATTTTAATAACAAAAATAATGTAATAAGCAAAATTATTCTTAAGCTAATTTTTATTGCTAAACAAAATATTATACAGCAACAATTGTTAATATTATATTTTGACTAAATTTTATTGTCAAGTCGCAATTATACACACTCACACAATAACAAGTGTGAATTGTGACGATCTTGCAAAAAATTAATATGTATAAAAATTGAATAATCCAATAAAGAATCAGTTCACTTTAAACCATAACAGATAGTTAATTAACTGGCGCCCGAAAATCGGAAAACCCCGAGGCATTTCTATTTTTTTATACAAAAAAGTTACTTTAAAAAAAAAAAAAAAACGGAAAACCCGAGACATCTCTATTTTTTAAATACGAAAAGTTACTTTAAAAATAAAATATTAAAAAAAAACAACTTGTGGCATCTATCTACAAGGGAAACCGAGGAAAAAGTAACCCTAAAGATAAGTTTTTCTCTTAAATATAAAAAACTTTGCGGCATACATCTTCAAGGAAAAAGCAAACTGTGAAATAAAAGGCTAAGTGGACTCAGCATCAACATCAACATCTGGACGCCTTCATTTCAGCTTGTAGAAGACAACATTACCCATCAGTCAGAAGCAGGAAATACGCATCCTAAACGGAAGACTAATCATAATATATAACCAGTTACTAGTGGATCTACGGGGTACCCAAGTAGGCAACAAAAAGGACCATACCGCCAGCCCAAGCAGAATGCTGATAATGTAAGTTAACTGTTACGAAAAACCATAAAATTATTAGAAAAAAGTGACAAAAAAACATTGCAAACCAATTACAAAAAAACCTTTTTAATACTTAAATGAAGCACAATTAACAAAGGGAAAGAATACATTTTTTTTAAAGAAATTTAAGCAAACGAATTAAAAATTTTTTAGTAAAGGAAATTTTAAAGTTAGAGAAAAAAAGAAGTAAAACCATATACTTCTTAACTAAAAACAAAGTTTTATTATCTCAAGTATAGAGTTAAGCATTTTTCTATAAAATTTTGAAACTTAAGCAATTGAATTAAACATTTTTGTGAAGAAAAATATTAAAAAGAAACAAGTAAAAACCATACACTTCTTTTTTATCACAACCTTTAATACACACACATACACAAAATGGAACAGTTCCAAACTGCCGTCAACTCACTTGTGCTCTTAATGCACAGATTGAGCAAATGAGGGCTCTTAATAGTAGAATGAATAGCTTAGAGAACACAATTCAACGTCCTCAAAACGCTGAACGACCCCTTTCAACTCCTCAAACAGAAGCTGACTTGCAAACAATTAGTAAGCAACCAGACAGCGTCCGGCACTTACAAGTCTTCGACGGTAATCCCGTTCAGTATATTTCATGGATCCACAACGTGGAATCCATATTGAAAGACTACGAAATAGTCAGGAACAAACCGATCTATAGGGCAATTTTACAGCAAATTAGGCACAAAGTAAGGGGGCAGCAGACACTGCATTAATCTCCTATAACATTTTCGACGAAAGTTGGGAGAAAATAAAAAATTGCCTTTCATTACAATACGCGGACAAACGGGACATGCAGACGCTAGAATATGAACTTAGTGTCATGCGACAGAGAAATAGTACGGTTGATGAATTTTATGCAAAAAGTAATCATCAACTATCACTAATTGTTAAGATATGTAGTTATTGTTTATTATATTTGTTATGTTCTTTACTTAATAAATTTGCTTATATATTTTCTTTATATTAATATATAGGCCAGCTGGCAATAACCTTTAATTGCAATTTTATTTTCATTTATTTAATTAATAATTTCGCTTACTCAACTTATAGAATTTTATACTAATATATAGGTCAGCTGGCAATAAACTTTAATTACAGTTTTATTTATTTGCTTACTCAACCTATTGACTATTCATAATAATATCAATAAATAATGTATTATTAATTATTAAAAAATCAGTTAAGCATTTTTTAGTCCAATATGTAAGTTTTGCTTGATTTGTAATTCAATGTTGGACTTCCGTATAACTAAGCATTTTTCTTTAATGTCTTAATTATATTTAAACAGAAGTAAAACAAAGTTTTTCTTTAGTGTTTTATAATACGGCAATTCTATTGTTATATTGTTTAACACCGTCCTTCAAGTTTCCAAGTGCTTGCAAGGAACAAAAACGTAAATTAGTGAAGGCCTAAATTTATGTGTTTAGACCACCAACCACTAATTCATTCACATTAAACATTTTGGTGACCCCTAAATTTAAAAAATACGCAACCATTTTTGAATGCGTCAAGGACATCTTCCTCATCATCAAGGACATTTTGCTTATCATCAAGGCAAAGCAGTGATCTATCAAGACATTACCATCCATTATCAACAAATTATTCAGCGCAAGAAAAGTAAACATGTTAAGCTTTGAAAATCTAGTGTCTCAACAGGAGGTGAGGGCAATTGAGATTGAAAGAATAGTCTCTAATATTAAAAAGGATCCACAAGATCAGAGGACGGTAGAATTTTACGAAACCAAACACGAGGAATTAAGGGAATTATGGATAGCTTTTGATAAAACGGAAAATACAATAAGAAGAGATTCAACATTGGCAGATAATGATCCATATATTACTAAAAATCTGCACAAAACAATTGGAAATACATATAGCACAACAATTGAACTAATTGAGACTCAGATATCTAAGCTACGCGAGATAAAGGGATACCCGAAGCCTGTACCAACAACAAGAGAGAAGCAAATAGAACATGCTACAAGTGATCAACATGTATCAAATTGCAACATGGGTCTAGTTAGGATGCTAAAGGCCCGTATGACGGCGTTGACACGCTTGGTGAACGGGTTATCATCAATAAATAATGACCAACCATCACAATTTTATCAAATCGAAAGTGAAGGTATAAAGAACTTGTGGTCTCAAATTCAAAATTTATCTGATGAAATATGGCAGAAGGTAGAGGTTCCCTCAACATTGGGATTTGATCAAAATGAATACTATATTCTAGAAGACTTAGTTCAACAGTCCTTAGTAGATTTGGCCGTAATGGGAGATCAAGCCAATCAACTCGTGAACGATAATTTACCGAATTTACCAAACAATTCAGCAGTATATGGCACACTGCCTCTTCCAAAAGGGACAATTCCGAATTTTAATGGGGATTGTTTAAAATGGTGTCAATTCTACGAACTATTCACTGAAATGGTAGATAAACAACTATTGCCTCAGGTACAAAAAATGTGGTACCTTAAATCAAACGTGTCTGGAGAAGCAGCAAGACTCATAAGTCATCTATCATTAACCGAAGAAAATTACAAAACGGCCTGGACACTGTTGCAGGAGCGATTCAATAACAAAAGAGTCATAGTAGCAACTTTAGTAGACAAAATTTTGAACCAACCAACAGGAACATTGTCTAGTGCATCAATAAAGGCACTTCATGACACCACAAAAGAATGTTTACTGGCGCTAAACAACCTACACGTCGACACGACATCCTGGGACGCTATGCTGATCCAGCTAATGATTAAAAAACTGGACCGATCCCTTTACGTTCAGTTTATACAATCATTAGCGAAACCCAAAGAAGTCCCAACAATTAAAGAATTCTTGTCATTCTTAGAGGCGCAATTTGAATCAATGGAATCAATTGGGTACAAAGAAAAATCGACTATCCACAAAGATCTGTGTCCTCAGTAGCAGCAATGGAAAGTTGCAATAACAATTGTAAAGTATGTAATAATGGTAAACACCTCATTTATCAATGTAATCGGTTCTTGGCAATGGCAGAATCCGAAAGACTAAGATGGATACAACAACAGAAGTTATGTGTGAATTGCCTTAAAGCCAATCATGTGGCCAAAACTTGTACTCGTGGCTGCTGCAAGAAATGTAACAATAAACACCACACTTTGTTGCATTTGCCAAAGGTATCGCGAGGTGCACAAAACCCATCTGTCTACATTACTACCACTAGGCACGATGCATCCCCCGTTAATACAGTGGCAGTTTCTTCAGCTTCAACAAAAGATCAGAACTACATCATGTTAGCCACAGCAGAGGTCATAGTCAAGGCTGCAAACGGCATGTCAGAGGAATTTAGGGCCGTACTAGATTCAGGTTCACAAGTCAACATTGTGACTGAACGACTCATCAAGAAGTTATCCCTTTCAACAGCAGAAGCCTATCTGTGCATTGACGGAGTTGGAAGGATTCAAAAAAGAGCATCCCATCGTGTAAATGTGGAAATGATATCCATAAATAGTGACTTCTCAACAAACTTAGAAGCATTTGTTCTACCAACTATTATTCCAGTGCAGCCAAATCGCAATATTGATATTTCTACTTGGAAAATTCCAAACAACATTCGCTTAGCAGATCCCAAATTCAACATGCCTGAGAGGGTAGATATTCTTCTCGGAGCAGAATTGTACTGCAGTCTTATGCAACCTGGGACAATAAAACTAACTGAAGCTCATCCAATACTTCAAAATACTGCACTTGGCTGGATTGTCGGCGGTTCCATCAAGCAGTACTCTGATTCTCGACCATCTTCAACACTGACATGCGCAATATTTGACGGTGAAAACTCATTGGAACAAGCAATAGAACAACTGTGGAAGCTCGATGATGTAGAATCAAACGAAAACATCATGTCTCCAGCAGAACAATTATGCGAATCGCACTTTAATCAGCACGTTCACAATCACAAAGATGGGCGTTTTGTTGTCAGTCTCCCATTCAGAGATAATCCAGCAGCATTGGGAAACTCACATCAAATGGCCTACAATAGATTTATCAGTCTAGAGCAACGACTTCAAAAGAACGAAGACATTCGAAGTCAATATATTAAATTCATGAAAGAATATGAACAATTAGGACACATGCAAAGAGTACAGCTTGAAGTTTACCAAGTCCAAAATATTTCATCCCGCATCACTGCGTGATAAAACCTGACAGTACTACTACAAAACTTAGAGTGGTCTTCGACGCATCTGCGAAAACATCGACAGGACATTCTCTCAATGACCTCATGTATACTGGACCAACTGTCCGGAGTGAACTTTTTTCAATTCTACTTCGTTTCCGACTGCCAAAATTTGTCTTTACAACAGATATAGAAAAAATGTACAGGCAGATATTAATCAACCCAGACAATCACCAACACCAATTAAACATTTGCAGAGAAAACCTTAATACGGTTACATACGGCACGCGAGCAGCTCCTTACTTAGCCACTAAATGTCTACAACAAATTGCAGAAGAAAATACAGATCGATATCCACTGGGTGCGCAACTGCTAAAAGAAAATTTTTATGTGGATGATGGGCTTAGAGGTTCAGATAGCTTGAATCTCGCGGATGAAACTCAAAAGGAACTGAGAATTATTCTGAAGAAACACGGATTTAGGAAAATGGTGTTCAAACAACCCAAGGCTACTAAAGGATATACCACATAGTGATAGAGAAGTCAACTTAGATCTCGATGATAGTACGAACAAAACAATAAAAACTTTGGGCTTATCTTGGGTGCCCAAAACCGATCATTTTTGCATCAAAGTAAAATCTAACGAGCAGCAAGTAATTTCAAAACGTACAGGAACTTCTGAGTTGGCAGGATTGTTTGATCCTCTTGGCCTCCTAGCTCCTGTTGTTGTCAAGGCGAAAATATTTATTCAACAATTGTGGCAACACCCATTCGATTGGGATGAACAATTACCTGAAAATCTTCGTAAGGTCTGGGAAATCTTCAGAAAGGATTTGGAGACTTTGAATAACTTCAAGGTACCAAGACATATTCAATGATGAGATTCCTGTAGAAACACAATTACACGTATTTGCTGACGCATCTGAGAGGGCCTTCGGTGCGGCCGCGTACATCTGTGCAGTTCTCCGTGATGGACGAATAGTCGTGCGGATGCTTAGCGCAAAATCAAAGGTGGCTCCGTTAAAACAACAAACACTTCCTCGATTAGAGTTATGTGCCGCAGTTGTAGCAGCTAAACTTGCTCAAAGAGTGAAAGTTGACTTAAAATTGCAGAATCAGCCTATGCTTCTGTGGACCGATTCTGAGATTGTATTATCCTGGATAAGTTCACAATCATCCTCTTATAAAACATTCGTGGCTAATAGAGTTTCAACGATCCACTCATTAACAATTGCTGAACAATGGCGCCATGTAAAATCAGCGGACAACCCTGCTGATATTTTATCGCGAGGACTTCAACCAAGCAACCCGCCCACAAGTAGATTATGGTTTCATGGACCAATTTTCCTTCATGGACAAGAAAACTTATGCCCGTTAAAATTTGTACCCAAGCTCTCCGAAACAAGCAGCATTGAAAGGAAAAGAGTGATTACAGCAACAGTGGTAGCGACTAACAGCGACATGATATACATGCTACCCCACAAGAATTCATTTAGAACCCTGCAGCGAATTTTGGCATACGTACTTCGGTTCGTAAATAACTCAAGGAAGTCCATGAATGAGCGAGCAAAGCACACTTCGCTAACTCCAAAGGAACTGGACGACTCTCTCGGTGTTATCATTCGAATAATACAATTGTCAGATTTGTTTACAGAAATAAAACAACTTCAAGATGGCAAGGAGGTTAGTAAAAATAGCCCAATTAGTAGCCTAGCGCCATGCTTGGATGAAAGAGGTATTCTTAGAGTAGGAGGCCGACTAGAACATTCCAACCTGCAAGCAGATGCAAAACATCCAATAATTCTACCATACAATGATCCGCTTGTAAAATTATTATTTACTATGACACATGAAGATAACAAACATTGCGGGTCACAATCACTATTATATATATAATGAGACAGCGTTTATGGCCAATAAAGGGAAAGATAACAGCTCGAGCGGTGATTCAAAGATGCGTAAGATGCACTAGAGCACGACCACAATTACATCAACAAATCATGGGAAACTTACCACATACAAGAGTGGTTCCTGCTCGTCCGTTCATAAATTCCGGCGTAGACTACTGGAAAAGGCCAACCAAGGCTTACATAGCCGTATTCTGCTGTTTCACAACAAAGGCAGTTCATTTAGAACTGGTGTCTGACTTAACAACTGAGGCATTCATTGGTGCCCTTAAAAGGTTCATTGCTCGCCGAGGACACTGCCAAAATATCTACTCCGACAACGCTACCAATTTCATCGGAGCAAAAAATCAATTAGCGGAATTATCTGAAGGCATACAGTCCGCTAAGGCTCAAGAAATAATAATCTCCGCTTCCAGCAGTAAGGGTATAAACTTCAATTTCATTCCACCGAGAGCACCCCATTTTTGAGGCTGCGGTGAAATCGGCAAAACATCTTTTGATACGCAGTGTATCAACAGAATCGTTAACGCACGAAGAACTGGAAACAATAATTGTGGAAATCGAAGCCATTTTAAATTCGCGCCCCTTAACACCAATCTCGAATGATCCAGATAGTCTTGAAGCACTGACACCTGGTCATTTTCTCATCGGTGAACCGCTTGTGTCCCAAGTAGACAGCCGAACCGAAACTCGTAATATGTCAAGTTTGTCTCATTGGAAGTTGATTTCGCATATAAAGCACCAATTCTGGAAAAGATGGTCAACAGAATACTTAACCGAGCGTTTCAAATGGAAAAAAAAATCTGGCAATCTCAAAAAGGGAGAGTTGTTCACGTGTATCCTGGTGATGACGGGGCTGTGAGAGTAGCTGAAGTTAAAATGGCAACAGGAGTGTTTAAACGACCCATTCACAGACTGGCGCCATTACTCCAAGAAAATGAAAATCAAATACCATTGGAAGAAGAACCGTCATTGGTACAACCGAGGTCGAGAAATGATGATCTCATTCCATCAAAAAGACCCAAGATCTCAACAGGTCCATTAATGCTTGCTATGTTACTAGCACTTCTCTTTGTTCCTACTGTATTATGCAGCAAGATATTAATAACAAGGTTCCAAGATGATCCGGGACTGTATTTCGAAGGAATTGGAACTGCAAAGCTAAACACTGCAGAATGGAAAATAATGGTTTACTACGATCTTACTCCATTCTCGTCAGAGATACAGGCGCTATCTTCAGGCTTGCAAACTCTACAGGAACTATGCCTTAAAGAACCAATGTGCGATATCCTGGTGAACAACTTAGACCAAATCAGGAATGAATTGCTGCAAGAAACGGAATTGTTTACCAACAAACGAATTAAAAGATCACCGTTTAATATAGTCGGAAACATTGCCAGATCACTGTTTGGAGTTCTTGATGCAGATTACGCAGAAGAAATGTCGAAAACGATCAACGATGCAAAAATAGAAAAAAATCATATCGTGATGCTTTTAAAAAATCAAACATCAATAATTGATTCCACCATTAATATTATTAAACAAAATGAGATCAACACAGAGCAAAGGATAAACGATATCTTAAGAATGGTTGAGTTGAACAAAAATCAAATAGGAAGGGACTCTTCAACAATTAGGAACTCGCAAGTTGTTGGACTTCTATCAACTCATTTATCATTGACGGCAATAAATCTTCGAAGAATAGAGGCTGAAATCATAAATGTACTTACTGATGCCCATAATGGAAAAATTGGTCTCCTGCTATTATCACCTAACCAACTAAAGGATGAGATTGCTCTAATCAAGGTTCACCTTCCATCATCTCAGTACTTCCAACAGGAGATGACAATATAATCGAACTGTATAAATTTATGACTGCTAAGGCAGCTGTGACAAAAAATTAAGTAATTTTCGAAGTGAAGATACCTCTAGTGGATCAACAATTCTTTGAGATATTTAACATAGTGCCAGTCCCAACAATAAAAAATAATACATTACTCGCCATCAAACTGAACATATCATACCTTGCTACCAATGCACATAGAGATGAGTATATTCCTTTTACAGCAGATGAATTAGCAAATTGTGTCAAAACAAAAGATGACGAATACATTTGCAAAAATAAACAATCGAAATTAAAAAGGAATTCTGATGTCAATCCATGCGACATCAATATTTTCAACAATCGATCGACAACCAATTGCAACTTGAATAGAATCCTAGAAACGACAGCATGGAACCAATTGTATGATCAAAACAACTGGATTTTTGCTACTACCACAGACGTTGAGACATCGCTGGTGTGTGGCACGGAAACCACATTTATTATAATAAAAAACACTGGTTGATGAAAATTGCCCCTAATTGTGTAATCAAAAATAACTTCATAATAATACAAGGACACTTTGGTATATCAAATTATGTGCATACGTCATACACAAGACTAAAACACATAGAATCCATTAGTGAACCACAAGAAATAGAAAAGGTATTGGTTAACACTACAGTACAAGACCCAACTAGAGCAGCTAAGCAGGCTACAAAGGCAACTAAATGAATCAACGCTAGTACAACTACCGCAAATCATCAATTCTAACAGCCAACATCATCATGCAGTGAGTTACACCGCACTAATATTTTCCATAATACTTGCAATCGTTCTGCTGTCCTGGAAATTTCATCAAAAATTTTATAATGGCAAACAATCTACACCCAAACCAGCTCCACGAGTCACGGTTGATGTTGCAGAACCCTGAGGACGTTGCTGTAATGTTTTGAACAAGATTCAACGCGCGGGAGAATGTTAAGATATGTAGTTATTGTTTATTATATTTGTTATGTTCTTTACTTAATAAATTTGCTTATATATTTTTTTTATATTAATATATAGGCCAGCTGGCAATAACCTTTAATTGCAATTTTATTTTTATTTATTTAATTAATAAATTCGCTTACTCAACTTATAGAATTTTATACTAATATATAGGTCAGCTGGCAATAAACTTTAATTACAGTTTTATTTATTTGCTTACTCAACCTATTGACTATTCATAATAATATCAATAAATAATGTATTATTAATTATTAAAAAATCAGTTAAGCATTTTTTAGTCCAATATGTAAGTTTTGCTTGATTTGTAATTCAATGTTGGACTTCCGTATAACTAAGCATTTTTCTTTAATGTCTTAATTATATTTAAACAGAAGTAAAACAAAGTTTTTCTTTAGTGTTTTATAATACGGCAATTCTATTGTTTTATTGTTTAACACCGTCCTTCAAGTTTCCAAGTGCTTGCAAGGAACAAAAACGTAAATTAGTGAAGGCCTAAATTTATGTGTTTAGACCACCAACCACTAATTCATTCACATTAAACACTAATCATAAATAAACTTAAAACAGACAACTACTCAAGTGAAACAGTTGAAGCACTAATATCCAGCTACCGAAATAGAGCATTAGATATCTTCATTCGTGGAATTAATGGCGATGTATCACGGATGCTCGCAATTCAGAAGCCAAAAACATTACCAGAGGCATACACTTCATGTCTCGAATTTCAGAATTTAAATTTCAGAAACACTCTATTCACCCCAGGTACCATAACACCATAACTTCACCATTAAACCAAATGTATAAAACAGGAAATTCATATAGACCACCAACACCTCAAAGGAAACTTAACCCGGTTGAAAAGATAATAATTTATAACGCCCCTACTCAAACACAAATAAATCCACCACCTAGACCTACCCAGCCTAGACCACCTGTACCAATGGAAGTCGATTCTACCATTAAATCTCAGAGAATAAATTACATGAATAGAGCAGAAAAATCACATTCGCCTAACTCTGGGTCGGGATGTACCGACAAATCAAGAAATATGTAGCAACGTGTACATTGTGCCAGAAGAACAAATGCTCACGAGTCGGAAAAATGCTTTTAGTCATAATAAATACCTTAAATAGATCCTTCGAGATAATATTCATGGACCTGGTAGGTCCATTACCGGAATCTGCCAGAGGGAATAAATATATCGTAACATTTCAGGACGACCTTTTAAAATTTTTCGCTTGTGCAGCCGTGCCAGACACAGAGGCAGCAACAGTAGCAAAAGCCTTTTTCAACAAGGTAATTTCCAGATAATTTGTTCGCGAGGTGTTGGTCACAGATAATGGGTCAAACATCACTTAGAATTTATTCAAAGAAACGTGCATGATACTAAAGATCAAAAAACTCCTAACCACTTCTTACCATCCACAAGCTAATGGTGCGTTGGAACGAGCCCACCGACTTTTAACCGAATTTCTTAGAAATTTCGTAAATCTAGATGGTATCAACTGGGACGAATGGCTCCATCACGCCGCTCATGTGTATAATAACAGTAAACATACAGCAACAAAACAAACACCGACAAGAGGGCTATGAGGATTTGAGTTCGAAATACCCATAACCTTGAAAAAACGTAAGACGCCCCTACACAACACGGAGGATTATAGCTTAATTTTAAAATACCAAACTCAACGAGCCTATGAAATCATTAGAGGCAATCAAGAGAAGGCAAAATTAACAGCGAAACAATATTACGATAGGAGTTCAAAACACATAGAGTATAAAATATGGTAAAAGGTCTGGTTAAAGAACTATACCCAAAAAAATAAATTTACGCCACTATGGCTAGGGCCATTTAAAGTTGTAGATGTACCAACACCCGTAAACTGAAAATAAAGGACTACCATAGCAATTTGATAAAGCCTTACAGAGACCGATGAAAAAGGGAGAAAGTTTTAAAAACCAATTTAGATTAGTAAAGAATAGTAGAAGAAATCAGTAGGAACTATAGGGATTAAACCAAAGGAAATATAAATAAATAAATTTTCGCCATCATCGCTAGGATTATATGAAACAATAGGAAGTATAGGAAATAAACCGAGGAATAATATAGAGAAGAAAAAAAACGAAAAAAGGAGACACATTAGATTAATGACGATCCAAAAGGATCGAACAAAACAAATCAAAAAAAGAGAGGGAACTGGCTAGTAAGAGAATACATTTGAGGCAAGATATATGTAAGTTATCACTAAAGAATGTCTAAAGTCCGACCCAGGCTATTTCGCTAGAGAGCAATAAACTTTAGTTGTTTTTCATAATTCGTCATACAAATTTAATTTATTATTATTATTAAAATCTTTTATTCACGAATCTTATAAACTAAATAAGGTACAATGTTATGAGATTTTACTTACGTACTACAACAATTAGGTTCCATTGGCAGCCGTGATCAAGCACAGCTCACGTGGGTCCATCAATTAGCTCACGTGGGTCCATCAATCACTACAACAATTAAATCTTATAATTGAATAAGGAAATTATTAATAATACTGTCTTAAGGAAAGTTTGTCACAAAAACCTCTTATAAACTTTGAAAATATTATAATAAAATTTGTTAAAACAATCGCTAGTAAGATTCTTTTTAACAAAAGAATCTCAGCGACTGTTTAGTAAATTTCTTATTGTTTCAAAATTAGACAATCTGCATTTTTCATTAAATGACAGCGTCAGATCATTGGTAAACGCGTTTAACTTTTTATGCTTAAATCTGTTGTGCAGTAAGTCAGTGGGGAATCTATAGAGCACGTCCACACTTTAAAGCTTTATCACAAATGTAATTCACATGTTGTTTAAATTTAAGTTTTTTATCTAAAGTGATACCTAGATATTTAATATCATCTTTGATGGAAATCACGTTTCCCCGACAGTACAAAATTTTAGTAGGAATACGTTTTGGTGATTTATTATATGGGAATATAATAGCCTGCGTTTTATTATCATTTACTTTTATTTTCCACTTATTAAAATATTTTTGGCTTGTGGTAAGGCTCTCTTGCATTCTCTTGATTATTGCATTTGAAAGTTTTCCACTGCATATAAAAGCACTGTCATCAGCATAAAATGCTGCTTCCCGATTTCTGTGCACCCCAACATCAGATGTGTACAATGAGTAGAGTGTAGGTGATAGTACTGACCCTTGTGGCAATCCCGCTGGGATTGTTCTTTCTGTTGAGAAGTCCCCGTCAACGTACACAATAAATGTACGGTTCTTTAGGAAACTGTATGATTTTTTGTAAATAAATTGTGCCAGATGGTATCAAAAGCTTTTTCTATATCGAGAAAAACAATGACAGTACGCTTGCGATTTCTTATGTTATCTTCGATATAATTCACAACTCGCTTTATTTGGTGTACGGTAGAGTGTTCCTTACGGAATCCAAACTGTTGGTGGTTAATAATATTATTTTGATCTGCAAAATCAACTAATCTTTTATGAATGTTTTTTTCAAAGACCTTATCCAGTAAACTTAAAATGCTTATCGGCCTATAGCTGGTGGGTAGTTTGGGACCTTTTCCCTTTTTATGAATCGGTATTACTTTTGATTTTTTGAAAGTACGGGGAAATATGCCATTAATTAAACAACAATTGAATATTTTACTTGGAATTTCATAAAAGTAGTCTGGCATATTTTTTAGGATAATACTATTTATGCCATCTAACCCCGGGGCTTTATTATTTTTTAATAGCATAGTAAATGTCTTAACCTCAGTGGCATTTGTACGTTCAATATTATTACTACCATTAGGAGAATCATTATCGAGACAATTAACGAAATCAGATACATATGTATCCAAAGGCGATTGGTTATTGATAGTAATAGTGTGTGAGCTACCAAAAGCATCGGCAATTGCATTAGCTTTTTCTGCACCAGTTTTTAAAACTTCATCATTGCAGTTAAGATCTGAGCAAAACGAGTTCTTTCCCTTTAAGGCTTTTGTTAATTTCCAGAATTGTTTGGATCCCGGGGGTAGTTTCGAAATAAATCTCGACCACGACTCATTTCTATCCTTGTTAAGGTGGAATTCAATTAGATTACTTAACTGCCTTAAGACACCGTTTAAGTGGGCTCTGTAAATCGGAGCCCTACATCTCTGAAATTTACGTTTATCTTTGAGCAATAAGCATCTTAGATGTACTTGAGATTTCTCTCTGCCACAAGTTTTTTCTCCCTACGGGAATCTTGCTAAATGCAGCGTTAACAATTGAAATTAATTTATTTAGCAATAAATCTACGTTGCTAGGAATACACTCTGTTTGGTCAATGTTTTGTCGTTTAATTTCACTTTCTATCCAAACCACCTAAAATTGTGCAATTGACACACTTATACAAATTCAGCATTTTTCAATTATTAACAAAAGCCACTGAACCTTTTGTTAATAACATAATTATAAAAGGTAATTCAATACCTTCTTAGTTTTAAGCAATATGAACAAAACCAAAACAATAAAATAGGTTAAGCATTTTTAATTTTAAAAACCAATTTTACAAAAACAAAATGTAGACTAAGCATTTAATTTTAAGAATCAATTTTATATTAAAACATTTTTGTAAAATATTAGTTCAAAATCAGAATTCAATAAAGAAAGTAAAGAAAAACTCAAAACTAAGGTTTTGGTTTTTTTAATGACGGTAGGATCTAACCCCGAAGGCTTAGATTGAACAGGAAATCCTTTCTAAAAAGGACCTCAAAATTTCAATTGAACGTGAAACCGCTTAAAAAAAGGACTTTTTCAAGTTAAACAAAAAATAAAACTAGCAAACGTTTTTTTTATATAAAAATTAAAAATAACTTAATATCTTACAAAAAGAAAACTCTGAAAATCAGCAAATCAGCAATTGCAAAAAGTGAAAAACATCAAACAACATCCAGCACATCTACAATTAAAAAAAGTGAAGAAACAACAATGGACTCCAACAAGATTCAGCAGCAACAACCGACTCAACTACAGAGTCCCCTATACCATTGACGGAAATTCTCAAAGAGGCATCCAAAATCAAAGAATACAGAGAGAGGTAACAACGACTATGCCCTTTCATCGTTTTTGAGGGAGGTCGAACAATTCATCCCAGTTTTTCGGTACACAAGTTTAAAAGACTATGTTTTCCAAAGCTGTATCCTTAATAAAATTCAAGGTGCAGCACTGGACGTCATCAGAACGTTAGGACCAGACGCAAGATGGGAAGAAATAAAAAAGGCGCTTATCTGGAACTTCGGAGTCAGGGAGACTTATCATTAACTATACCATCAAGCTCTATCCCTAAAAAATTTTAATGTAAGTCAATACTATTATAATTTAAGCTCTATTTTAAATAAATTAAATGAAAAGTACGAACAAGATAAAGACAAGCCTGTTGAATTTAGTCCAAAAAATAATGAAACCATGATTTTAAAAACATTCCTAAATAATCTGCAGCCTTACATGGCAAGCATAATATATATAAACATAACTAGTATAAGATCAGCTTTTTATACACTAGAAGAAACAGGGATAATTAAACAAACCACTAATCACTCACACAACAAACAAGTACCAAATAGGGAACAATACAGACAATCCAATCACATCGGACATCATACACAACCCAGTTATACAGGACAGTCTTACAACCAAAAACAGTTTACGCAGACAAACAATTCTGGACAGTTCAGGCAGACAAACAATTCTGGACAGTTTAGGCAGACAAACAACTTTGGACAAATTAGGCAGTCCAGCAATACAGGACTACACCGCCATTCAAGCTTGCCTAGAAACGAACAACGTGCACAGACATCAGGACAAGTACGAAATCATTTTAGACAAAATCATTTAGAACCAATGAAAGTCGATCATATCGACGAAGAAAATTTTCGGTTACCAGCCGCAAAGCTAATTTAGCGTTAGTAGAACTAATAATAGGGAATACTAAAATAAAATGCCTAGTAGATACAGGATCGTCAACGACGTAAATCGGCAAATAATCACTTCCACAATACAAACGAGTTAAATTGGAGAAACCTTTATTTTTCAAAACATTAAACGGACAAATGGAGGTAAATTATGAAATTATTACAGAAACACCGAAAGAATTCAAAGACAACAATCTCATATGTTGGAAATTGACGGATTTTAAAAATAAACAATATGACGGCTTAATAGGTCAAAACATTCTGAAAATTTTAAAGGCTAATATAAATACAGGTGAGGAGTACATTGAAATTAATAATAAAAATAAAACTTTGTAACGCTTGTCCATACGAATATGACAACATTCATATCCTAGAGGGATCAGAAATCAATCATGTAATAAATAAACTCTTAAGAGATGACATGAACGAAGATGAATTTAGAAAACTAAAAACCGTATTAGAACAAAAACGAGGATCTATTTTTTCACGAGGGAATGGTACTATCTCATACCCACGAAATACAGCATGAAATCATCACCAAGACAAATAATCCTGTATATTCTAAAATATACAGATACCCTCAAATCCATTAGGAAAAAATAAAACGGCAGATGAAAGAAATGCTGCAACAAAATATTATCAAAGAGACTAACTCTCCTTATAATTCTCCCATTTGGATAGTCCCCAAAAAAAAACGGACTACTCCGGGAAAAAAAGTGGCGGATAGTAATCGACTACCGCAAACTCAATGAAATCACGGTAGACGATAAGTTTCCTATGCCAAATATTTAAGGCATACTAGATAAACTTGGAAGGTCACAGTATTTCACTACCCTTGACTTAGCCAAGGGCTTCCACCAAATAAAAATAAAAAACGAGAATAAGAAAAAGACAGCATTCTCAACCCCGTTAGGCCACTACGAATTTGTTCGTATGCCGTTCGGGCTAAAGAATGCCCCTTCAACCTTTCAACGTCTAATGAATTCGGTATTAAGAAACCACATTAATAAAATCTGCGTTGTATATAGATGAACCAGGAGCTTTTTCCTGACACAAAGCAACCTAAGAAAAAACTATTATAAAAATTTCGTCTACCTATGTAGAAGAAATTTTCCGTGACAAATTAATTTTACAACACAACTCAATTCAATTTTATTTTATTGATGTTTTCTATTTGCCCTTAACAATATAAGTGAATAATAATTTTAAAAGCACGGTAATCGTAAGCATAAAAAATGAATTGAACAAAGTACGTACGCAAAGCTACATTTTTTTTACATAGATTTTAAATGCATGTAGTAATGAACAGTAAAATAAATCATAAATATTTTGTATTCTTATTTTGTCTTTAAAGAATTTTTGCTGCAATAACGTTTTTGCTGTTTGTAGACGACCCTGTAGGAAATATTTAAATGAACTCAAACAGTATACTTGGATGATATTTTAATCTTCAGCATAAGTCTAGAAGAACACATCCAAAAGGTATTTGACAGACTAAGAGAACATAATTTGAAAATCCAGGTAGATAAATGCAAATTCTTTGCAAAAAAATGGAATATTTAGGTCACATATTGACAACGGATGGTGTTAAACCAAATCCGGTAAAAATTGAAAGCATACAGAAGCTTAAGCTTCCTGAAAAACAAATCAAATCCTTCCTCGGAGCCACGGGATATTATAGAAAATTTATCCGAGATTACGCAAAAATTGCGCATAACATGACAAAATATCTTAGAAAAAACACTAAAGGCAATAAAAATGACCCACAATATATCGATGACTTTCAAAAACTGAAAAGGCAGTTAATTATCCTATCAGTTATGCCAGCAGAACCCTCAATGACCACGAAAAGAAATATGCAACTGTTGAAAAGGAATTATTGCCCATTGTTTGGGCTGTCAAATATTACAGACCATCAGCCTTTAGTTTGGCTCTACACAAAACACATAGGTATGGACATCAACCCAAGGCTTCAGAGATGGCTTATGGAGTTAGGCGAATACAATATAGAAATGAATCATATAAAGCGCAAAGAAAACAAAATAGCAGATTTCTTGAGTAGGATTGATGCAAACACTGGTGAAATTTATGCAATAAATGATGAGAATGATATATTATATGACAACTTTAGTACCACTGGTACGGTTCATTCTCAACAGGAAGAGCAAAATGACTATTTTCCAACCCTAGACACAGCAGTGAAAAGATTTCAAACTCAATTAATTTTAACTGAGCACAAAGTGAAAGAAATAGAAATAGCCAATGGAAAGAGAAAGATTTTTGTTAGTATTGATGGCATCCAATCCAATTTTATAACAGACATTTTTAGAAGATTTCTTAAAAAGGGAAAAGTAGGAATATTTTCTCAACTGAGTGATGAAGTTTATAATCAGGTTCAGCTTAAGCTGATTGAACTTTTTGATAATAGCATAGTTTTACAGATGTAGTCACCATGCAAAAGACATGGGTAACGAGGACGAAACTTATAAACAAATAGCGAAGTACCACAAAATGGAAACTGGACATGGTGGTATAGCAGAAAATTATGAGGGATTGAAAAAGAAAATTTATTTTAAGAATCTTAAAACCTTAATTAACAAATATATAAACAACTGTGAAATATGCAACAAATCAAAATATGATCGTAATCCATTAAAACCAAAATATCATATCACTGAAACTCCATCAGACGTTAACCAAATTATACACTTGGATGTTTACACCATAAAGAAACTAACATTTATAGATAAGTTCTCTAAACATGCCATTGCAATATACTTAGAAGACAGGAATAGTACCACGCTAGTTGAAAACCTAAGACAATTTCTATCCATTAGAGGCAAGCCAAACAAAATAATTACGGATAACGAATTTAATTCAACAAATGTTAAGGAATTTTTAAGACAGGAAGGAATTGGAGTACATTTTACTAAACCTAACAACCATACACGAAATGCGGATATTGAAAGATTGCATAGCACAATATCAGAAAAGTTTAGATCATTAGAATCTGAAAATTCACCCCTTTTAACTCAAGAACGAATATTTAAGTGTGTAGAATGGTACAACAATTCCACTCACTCTGTAGTTAAGTTGACAAAAGTAAAATAGAATAAAACATTAAAGAAGCAAAACAACGTATTATAAATAAGAGAAACGAAAAAAGGCAGGATTATGAAAGAACAGATGATGAAGGCTATGTGAAAAATTATAAAACACTAAGACACAAATATGAGCCTAGATACCGTAAATTAAAACTAGAAAACATACATCCTTCAAATATTAAAAGAAAAAATAAATTTTTAGGACAATTGCACATTACTCGCTATACTGATGATGCTAATACCAATGACAGTAGCATCCCTGACAATCCAGCCAATCAATAATTCCGATGGATTCGCCGAAATTAAATTAGATGACGTAAAAATAATCTTAGAGTATAATAAAATCATTCATATAATTGATATTCAACAAATAACAGAGGTAATCAACAATTTAGAAAGGGAGATAAGCCAATTTCAATCTGTCAAGAACAAAATACTTCTCGAGCACGAATTAACGCAAAATAAAGGCACAAATCTTATACAATAACAGACGTAAAAGAGGTTTATTTAACGCAATAGGCTCAGCCTTAAAGTGGATAGCAGGAACAATGAGCGACGATGACCGAATAGATATTGAAGATCATTTAAAAATTATAGACGAAAATAATCACAAAACAATAGACGATCTTAATAAAAATATATACGTAAATAACCATTTCAATCAGACGTTAAACAAACTCAAGGCAACAATAGACACGGACAGGAAAAGTATCCTAAACCAGTTCAACGTGATAAAGAAAATTGATTTATTTAGATACTTTGCTCAAATTAAAAATTCTATCAGATAGTCTAGAACACATTCAGAATAATATAGTACATTCTAACGGACAAAGAAATTAACGATTTTAAGATTGATTTTTACGAACTTCAGTATATGCAACTAGGAGCCGCAAAATACAAAGACGACCACATAATATTTGTAATAAAATTCCCAAAGGACACAGTGACAGTTAAAAGATCCTTTATTACACCCATCACCGACACAAACTTCAGTCAGTTAAACTTTAAACCACAAGAAGTTCTACACTACAACGGACAAGTTTATGAATATAGACAAAATCCTAATTTTAGAGAAATGAAAATATCTAATTTGTGCATACTTATATAAAAATAATTGTAAGAAAATAAGAGAATATAAAAAAGAAATAGAATCCGGAATAATACTCCTAATGAATTCAAATGGAAGTTTTGTCTCCAGTAATTGTGACGAAAGGAATCTTTCAATAAGTAAAAACTATTTATTTACATTTCATGATTGTAAAATAATAATAGATAATGAAACTTTTGTTAACTCAGAAAAACCATACAGAGATAATTTTGTTATACCCTCAAAAAATCAAATTGAATTTAATATCATAGAACCCACATTTGATGAAATAGTTTTAAGTGAAATAGAAAATGTAAAACAAATTAAAGAATTAAAATATCATAAAAAGTATAGTAGTACTTCAATAACAACAATATTTGTATTTATTTTCGTATGAACTGTGTTATTGACAACGGTCAGTGTGCATACAATAAAAATAGGAAGAAAACTTAAACCAAAAATTCAGGAGAATTTTCACACAAAGGGGGAAAGAGTTACGTCAGAGACGACTTCACCCAAAATAAATGTTGACTGGCAAAAATAATAAGAGGTCAATTGCCCACCTAAAATTGTGCAATTGACACACTTATACAAATTCAGCATTTTTCAATTATTAACAAAAGCCACTGAAGCTTTTGTTAATAACATAATTATAAAAGGTAATTCAATACCTTCTTAGTTTTAAGCAATATGAACAAAACCAAAACAATAAAATAGGTTAAGCGTTTTTAATTTTAAAAACCAATTTTACAAAAACAAAATGTAGACTAAGCATTTAATTTTAAGAATCAATTTTATATTAAAACATTTTTGTAAAATATTAGTTCAAAATCAGAATTGAATAATAAAAGTAAAAAGAAACTCAAAACAAAAGTTTTGGTTTTTTTAAACGGTACATAATATTGTATTTAACTCGCGCGAGTTATATACACACTACCAATTACAACAAAGAAGCCAATACACTAGACAGGAAATCGCTCCACTTCAATTCTTAAGAAAAAACCTAATTTTCATTTTTGGCCAAATTCATATTTTTAACTTGTACGTAAGTTCAATAAACTGAACTTCCGTACAAGAAAATGCAAAACACAACATTTCGCAACATTTATAATTTAGCTTAAGTTGCATTTTCCCATTTCATATCGTATTTTTCCTAATAATTAATATTAAGCTTAAATATCATTTTTATATTATAAAACCTTTGTAAATTAAAATTAAAAATTGAGAAATAAATTGGTGTTCAACCTTAACGGTTGATATTTTTTTAAGTTTTGTTAAACCTAATTCTTTATTTGGCGCAGTCGAAACGGGCAGTTGCGGTATCGATTTGAAGTGACTTTAATCACCACAGTGACGTTAAAAACAAAAAAAAATTACAAGTGACATTAATAAAATATTTTAACATTAAAAAATTACAAGTGACATTAATAAAATATTTTAACATTAAAAAATTACAAGTGACATTAACAAAATATTTTAACAAGTGACGAGAAAAACAAAATAAGTGACATTAGAATTTACAAGTGACATTACCAAACAATCTTTTTAACAAACGACGATATTACAAAAATATATATAAAGAAAGTGACATTAAAATTTACATAAAGAAAAATTACAAAAAAAAAAAAAAGTAAATATATAAATAAAAACGTTATAGAACGGGGAGGGCATATCTCCGTTAGAAAACGTCAATATATATAAAAAAATAAAAAATAAAATAAATAAAAACGTTATAGAACGGGGAGAGCATATCTCCGTTAGAAAACGTCAATAAATAAGAAAAAATATATAGACTTAGAACAAAAACAACAACAATCACAAATCAACACCGGGGAGGGAATATCTCCGTTAACGACAGACAGGACAACCAAGGTCTACCAAATCGAGGCCGTTGGATTTCAATCCATTAACAGCTGTGAACCTACACCAAAACACCAATCTACTTCCCCATGCTGATTACGGCTCCACTCCTGCTATATTATTTGTAAGCACCTTAGAAATAAGATATTTAAACTAATAATAAATTTTCCAACTAGAATAAATAATTATATATACAATTGTCTCTGTCTCTAATGTTCAAAAGGAAGGCAAAGACCGAAGCCTTATTTAAATTAACAAAAAAGTCAAAAAGCCTTGATAACATAACAAAAACAAACCATTTACCAAGCATACCTGAAATGCAGAATCAAGATTCGATCCAAAACCAATCTTCCTCTCAAACGCAAAATTCCTATCAAAATATGAATAACATGCAGGAAATTTTTAATTCATTAAGAATACCGGATGTTATTAAAGACCTCCCTAGTTTTGACGGCAATCCTCGCCTTTTGTATGATTTTATAACCAACGTAGAAGAAATTCTATTATTTCTTAAAGGTACGGAACAGACACCCTACGGACAAATATTACTTAGGGCAATAAGAAACAAAATTGTAGGATCAGCGAACGAACTTTTAAATACATACTTGACGCAATTGGACTGGAATGAAATTAAGAACAACTTGATATCTGCTTTCGCAGATAAAAGGACAGAAACGACGTTGATCAGAGACCTCCATAACATCCGCCAAACTGATCGAACACTAGAACAGTTTCATGCCGAAATTATAGAGATTCAAGCTGCACTATTGAACAATATTCTTATAAATGAAAAGGACCAAAAAGTCATTAATTCAAAAAAAGAATTATTTTCAGAAATGTGCCTAAATGCATTTTTAAGCGGACTTAAAGATCCTTTGGGCGCAACAATTCGCGCTATGCGTCCTGAAACACTTCCAGTAGCACTCTCTTACTGCATAAAAGAGCAGAATATCACTTCGGCTAAACAAGACCTGAGACCTTACAAACCACAACCATCGAAATCTTACCCCCGGGAGGCACAACCTTTTTATAGAAGGGATTACCAAATTCAGCAAAATAGAATTCAGAGACCATATTACGGAGAAATTCAGTTAGGACAAAGGCATTTCCAAAATCCTCAATATAATACAAATCGCTATTTTAATAACAATAATTTCAGAAACAATAATCATAGCATTAGTAATGCTATAATGCCTTTAAAGACAGAACCGACCGACAATAACACAATGCGATCAAACTTTAGGCAAACTGTTCCCTATTCATACAACAGGACAGGTATGACCAGGCAAAATTTTCAACCTCGAATGAATTTCAACTCAAATTTTCACAACTTTGATCAAACTTTAGATGCAAATCACGAAGCACCACACATATATTCATATGACAGGACAGGTATGACCAGGCAAAATTTTCAACCCCGAATGACTTTCAACTCAAATTTTCACAACTTTGATCAAACTTCAGACACAAACCATGAGGTTCCAAATATATATTCATACAATAGGACAGGTATGACCGGACAAAACTTTCAACCTCAAACAAATTCAAAATTCCGAAACACTGTGCAATCTGCGGATAATTACCCAAATCAAGAAAAGTCAAATATATTCAATATAGATGATACTGGAAATTTTCAAGTATCAGCCTCGAAAACCCCACGGGATATATAGATATAAACAAACATGGAACTAAATTGCCATTTATATTAATATCATCTCCATTCGGTCGCCCATTAAGATTCTTAATAGATTCAGGAGCATCCTCATCATTTATTAACCCCGAATTCGTACCATTAGAAAACCAAACAAACTGTCAACCCGTGACTATAACGACTATATCCAACAAATACACCCTGAACACAAAAACTAAGTTACCAATATTCACAGAATTTAGAGAAAAAGGTCATTTAGAATTTCTAATTTTTAAGTTTCACAACTACTTTGACGGGCTCCTAGGAATCGATGCATTACAGGAACTTAAAGCAAATATCGACTTGCAGAATAATATCTTGATTACTCCAAAAAGCACTATCCCTTTACAAATGAAACCCACCATAACCTCGCATAAGTATCTAATACCCGCTAATTCTAAAACGATTTTACAACTTCCTGTTGACGTAGAAAAAGGCGAAATCTTCGTTACACAAACAAATATCTCAACACAACTAGAAATTTCTGAAGGCATTTACAACGCAAGTAATTGGCTAAGTAATATGGAAGTAATCAACAATTCAAATCACGACCAAATATTACATCTCGAACAACCTTTGAAAGCAGAGCCTTATAGTTCTTCAAACTATGTGGAACTCAATTGTATTAATCCTGAGTATGTAGCAAATTATAAAGAGGAAAATACGAAACTTTCCTTACGGATAGATCATTTAAATGCAGAAGAAAAGAAGCTTCTCCTTAAACTTTGTCAACAGTTTAACTCTGTATTTTATAATGATAATCAGAATCTTACATTTACAAATCAAATTAAACACACTATAAAGACAGTAGATGAAATTCCAATCTATACTAAATCATATCGCTATCCTTATATTCATAAGGAAGAAGTTAGAAAACAAATAGCGAACATGTTAGAACAAGGCATAATCAAGCCATCATACTCTCCATGGAGTTCACCCGTTTGGTTAGTCCCAAAAAAACAAGACGCCAGCGGGAAACAAAAATGGCGCCTTGTTATCGACTATAGAAAACTGAACGAAAAAACAATCTCAGACAGATACCCTTTACCGAATATTTCAGATATTCTGGATAAATTGGGCAAATGCATGTATTTTTCGACCTTAGATCTCGCCAGCGGTTTCCATCAGATCGAAATGGAACCGAAAGACGTCCAAAAGACTGCATTTACTGTTGAAGGAGGGCATTACGAGTACATAAGGATGCCATTTGGGCTGAAAAATGCGCCTTCCACCTTCCAGAGAGTAATGGACAATGTCTTGAGAGATCTTGTAGGCAAAATCTGTCTCGTTTATCTCGATGACATAATAATATTTTCTACGTCGCTAGACGAACATATTAACAATTTGAGACAGGTTTTTGAAAGATTGGAAATTGCTAATTTCAAAATACAATTGGACAAATCGGAATTTTTAAGGAAAGAAATCGCATTTTTGGGACACATTGTTTCAACAGAGGGCATTAAACCAAACCCTGCAAAGCTGGAAGCAATAAGAAATTTCCCAATCCCTAGTACACCAAAAGAAATTAAATCCTTTTTGGGGTTGGTAGGCTACTATCGGAAATTCATCAAGGACTTTGCGAAAATCGTCAAACCTCTGACAATGTGCCTTAAGAAAAACAGTAAAATAGACTTCAACCAGAATTATATACATGCCTTTGAAACATGTAAAAATATATTATCTAACGATCCAATTCTTCAATACCCCGACTTCTCTAAACCATTTGTACTCACCACAGATGCTAGCGGATTTGCCATAGGTGCCATATTATCACAAGGCCCAATTGGCAGTGACAGACCCATATACTACGCTAGCCGTACATTGTGCGAATCCGAAATAAACTATTCCACAATTGAAAAGGAACTGCTAGCAATAGTATGGGCCACTAAATATTTCCGACCATATTTATACGGCCGAAAGTTTAAAATCGTTACCGATCATCGTCCACTTACTTGGATAATGAGTCTAAAGGACCCTAACTCTAAACTAGTGAGATGGAGGTTAAAGCTGGAGGAGTACGACTACGAGATCCATTACAAAAAAGGTGCAATGAACACAAACGCCGATGCCCTTAGTCGTGTAAAAATTGACGTAAATCATATGGATATCAACATTAATGACACTGCTTCAAATCAAGGTACACAGGGTACCACAATCCATTCCTCCGACGAGAACTTTGACGATGGCATCTTCATATCTGAAAGGCCACTTAATGAATTTAATTTACAAGTGGTCCTAGAGAAAACAGCATTGGGAAGCCCAATGACGATAGAAACAATTTTCAGAAACAGACAAAGGCGAATAATTAGACGACCCAATTTTATCGAACAAGTAATGATAGATATATTTAAAAAATATTTTCCGCCTAACAGGCTAACAGTAATATATACCGATGACGACATTTTTAAGACTGTACAAGATACTTATTCAAAATATTTCTCACACAATAAACTTTTCAAATTACTAAGATGTACAGAATTTCTGGAAGATATTAGACAAAACGATGACCAGGAAAATTTGGTAAAAGCATACCATGAAAATAGTAACCACCGAGGAATTAATGAGTGTTACGAACACCTGAAAAGAAAATATTATTTTCCATATATGAAAGAATTAATTACTAAAACTATTAACAATTGCGATAGATGCCAAACTCTAAAGTACGATAGGCAACCACCCAAAATAAAATTCAGACTACCCGAAACCCCTTCTAAACCATTCGATATACTGCATATCGACATATACACAATAAATAATCATCAAAATTTAACAATTATAGATAAATTTTCAAAATTCGCAGCAGCATACGTTCTTGAAAACAGGAATAGTATAACAGTACTTAAATCACTTAAATCATTCCTGAGCTCATACGGAATTCCTAAGAAAATTATATGTGACCAAGGATCGGAGTTTACAAGCAATATTTTCAAAGAATTCTGTAGACAATATGGTATTGAACTACACCATACTTCATTTCAACAAACAAGTAGTAACTCACCTGTCGAAAGACTCCATTCTACGTTTACCGAAATTTATAGACTCATTTTAGAAGAAAAAAAGACCCGCAGGATAGAGTTCGACCATCAGGAGTTGATGACAGAAGTTGTTTTAACATATAACAACTCAGTACATTCTGCCACAAAACTAACCCCTTTTGAGCTCTTTCATGGGCGAACATATAAATTTGATAAAAATTTAAAATTTAACAATGAACACGATTACTTGAGAAAACTTAATGAATTTCAAGAAACTTTATATCCAAAAATTAAAGAAAAATTAGAGATTTCCGCTCTTAATCGTACAAACAAATTAAATGAATTTAGGGAAGATCCGGAGTCTAGACAAAGTAATGAAACAATATATAGGAAAAACAGCAGACGTAATAAAATCACTTCGAGATTTTCTAAACATAAAGTAAAAGAGGACAATTTGCATACAATTACTACCACCAATAACCAGAAAATACATAAATCCCGACTAAAAAAGAAACGAAAAACATTTTCTTTCTAGGGCCGCTTTAACTA
This sequence comes from Gymnocheta viridis, assembly GCA_956483585.1. Lineage (NCBI taxonomy): Eukaryota > Metazoa > Arthropoda > Insecta > Diptera > Tachinidae > Gymnocheta > Gymnocheta viridis. Next base: position 38,338,321 of record OY101443.1, on the reverse strand, counting down.
CGGCACAATATATTGAGATTCGAGATCTAACATCTAACATGGGTATTTTGCCAATAGACCTAGGACCAGCAAGACACATAACAGGATACAGCAACCTTATTCATGTGATTAATCTGGAGAAATATAGGGAAAACATTGAAAACATCAACAACACTCTTAGGACTTTCGAACGAAACAGTTCAACAGGAACCCAGACTGAAACGACAAAGTTGAAACTCAGAGAGCTGAAACTAAAATTAAACAGTTTAATGACCAAACGCAGCAAACGAGGACTAATTGACGGAGTTGGACATGCAATTAAATTTATTACAGGAAACATGGACGCATATGACGCTTATGAAATAAATAATAAAATCGAACAACTCAAATCTAATCAAATAAAATTTCAGGAGACCTTGGCAAAGGACCATAGATTTAACTTGAATATGGTTGCAAGATTTTCCAATATAACCAATCACATAAATGAGATGCAAGAAACCATACAGCATTTTCTAAACAAACAGGCAAATTTAACTAACCATATAATAAAAGGTTCGGAATCCTCAATTAGAGAAATTCAATACCTTAACCAAATTAATTACAATATTGATATACTAACAAGTCATATTAACGACATTTCGGAGGCAATTATTTTAGCAAAACTTAACATAATTCCTAAATTAATTTTACACCCAGAGGAAATAGAACAGATTGGCAAACATTTAGAGGACGAATCTATCAAAACTAAATCAATAGAAAACATATATGAAGTACTAGGACTTCAGGCTTATTACAACGAATCCAATATTATTTTTAATGTACTGATCCCCAACCTTGATCCCAAACCCTACAAATTTTATCATGTAATTCCCTTACCCATTAATAGAACTAAGATTATTGTAATTGAACCTTACTTAATGTATAATGAATTTAAAACTTTATATATACCAGAGAAATGTTCAAAGATAGAAAATATATTTTTTTGTTCAAAATTTAAAAATTAAGAAGCAACCTCCAACTCTAGTTGTATTGGCCATCTCTTTAAAAACCAAGATGCACAGTGTGTTACCAACGACGTCGGCGAGACGCAATCAATTTGGCAACCTGAACCAAACCTAATTGTATTCATTAATATTCCTAAAACACAGATCGAGACTACTTGCAAAATCAACAACCACACCTTGCATGGAACGGGAATAGTGCATTACAAACACTGTGAAGTATACATAAATAATATAACCTATGGCGACGACATCAATACATTCTGGGATGACGTATATATTGCCCCAGTATCAACTTCCCAAATTCATGCTTCAACTGAGATGAAAACTATTACCTTAAAAAAGCTATCAGATTATAACATCAACCAGCAAAACGAAATTATCTCAATATCATCTAGACTAGATGTGCAGAACTTAATTGAATCCTCCATATGGCTAATTATCATTGCAGTAACAATCTATATCTTGAGAAGAGTATACAAGTTAAATATTAAACAAGAAGTCCAGAATGAAGCTGCAGTTCCTTCTGTCCCTACGCTTCAAACTGGGCAGGGAGGAGTTATATACACACTACCAATTACAACAAAGAAGCCAATACACTAGACAGGAAATCGCTCCACTTCAATTCTTAAGAAAAAACCTAATTTTCATTTTTGGCCAAATTCATATTTTTAACTTGTACGTAAGTTCAATAAACTGAACTTCCGTACAAGAAAATGCAAAACACAACATTTCGCAACATTTATAATTTAGCTTAAGTTGCATTTTCCCATTTCATATTGTATTTTTCCTAATAATTAATATTAAGCTTAAATATCATTTTTATATTATAAAACCTTTGTAAATTAAAATTAAAAATTGAGAAATAAATTGGTGTTCAACCTTAACGGTTGATATTTTTTTAAGTTTTGTTAAACCTAATTCTTTATTTCGCGTTTTCACATTAATATACATATGTATATCAATAATGAGTTTTCACATGTATACTTATGTACATCCATATGTATAGAAATTTTTTGGTCTTTCAAACGAGGTACATACCTCCAACTTATGCATGTTGTTTACTTTCGAATGTTGCGGAATAATTGATCACAAAGTTTTGTGGCGCACGCTGCAAAAAACGGAAGTTACTTTGAAAGTTAGTATGTTTTCTTAATTTTTAGCGAATTTTGCATAATAAAAAACACAAAATCTAGTTCCCCGAAGAAAGATAAATATAAGAGAATTCTAAAATATCTTATTTGCAGACAAATAATTTTTTTTAATCAAAAGACGTTAAATTTTTGTTACGCACGCTACGTAGCGAGCGTTATATTCACCCCTATTCTGCATTTCGCTTACGTTCCCTCTTTCAGTTACGTTCCAATCGAAAAATGGTATTCCAAAAAAAACTTAATCGAAAGAAAAAGAAGAAGAGAAGAGTATGTTTAAACCAGCTGCTTCGCTATGAAACATATGAAATAGAAACAGAAAAAATAAGCAATTTTATAAAGATTGTAATTGTTAAATTGTAAAAAGTTAAATTTGGTGTAAATAATAGTGATAACAGTTGTTAAGATCTGGGCTGAAGAACAGCTATCACGTCATCGTAATTATTTCTTAAGGTAGGATCACACGATTGCCGCAATGCACCAATTATTGCTCTATTTTATATGTCAATCGTGTGATTCCACAATTTATTGTCCCCTACGTCAATCGAGAACAATATTGTGCTCATTTTCCCCAATCAAATGCAACTCTGGTGCGGCAATCGTGTGAACGGTTGATAGGCAACCATGCGTCAATATAAATGTTAAAAATGCACCAATATTTATTGTCTTCTAATGCGGCAATCAAAGTAGCCAATTTGCGGCAATTTATTTAATTAGTTTAATTTTGTGTGTATGCCAATTGTTTTGTGTACTATAAACTTATTTTAAGCGTTAACCCTTAAATGCATGAATTTTTTTCGCTTTGAAAAATATATTATTTAGACATAGAATTCATGCCAAAAAAAAATTTTAATTTTATTTTTAATTTTTTTCAGTTAAATTTATTAAGTGTAAAATACATCTCGTTGTAGATTGTATTTATTTATAATAAGCAGTGGGCGATTAATAATTAGAGGCCAATTAAAAGCTTTGATGCAGAATTACATCAATATGCTAAAGAAAAAAAATTTGCACGTAAAACAAAACAAACTAAAAACTACCTTAACAGCTGTTTTTTTTTTGTTTTTGCCGCAAGTTAGAACAATCGTATGACTGGGCTGCGGCAATTATTGCCACAAATTCATTCTTCGTCAATCTGCGGCAATCAAATTTTTATAAAATGGGGCAATCATGTAACTGCAGTAAATTTGCTTAGGGCAATTTCTTTATTGTGTCCTATTTTAGAGCAATAAAAATTGAGCTAAATTGGTGCATTGCGTCAACCGTGTGATCCCACCTTTAAGTGCGGTCAGTAGGATTGCCATTCGTACTGTTTTAGGCATCATCATTTCGTGCAAACTGCTGTCAAAAGTCCAAATAAAAAAAATTTTAACCACAAAATGTTTCTGGCAACATATTTTTCAACTGCGAAATAATGTAAGCACCACTTATTTCGTGCGGAGTTGTAAACAACAGCTGATCAGATATTTCTGGGCATTGGGGTTTTAATTTTAAGTTTGATGCCCAGAAATAATTAAAATAATGGAAAATAATCTAAATATAATATAAAATGAAGGTGAGTGCTTTTTGCAGAACGTGTGTCTTCAATGAGCTCCTCCGCAGCAGCTGCGATTCGGATTAATTGGTACGTTGCAGTACAAGCTCCTAAAATTATTTTGTTGTCCATTTGTTTAAATAAAAAAAAAAAAAATTTTCTTGTTTTTATAAGGAAAACAATGTTGCTCTTTTCAAACCGATAAATTTGTTATAAATCGTGGTATTGTCGCCACTGAACAGTTGTCAAAATTTTCAAACGAAGTAATGTTGCTCAACATTTTTCGCAAATTTGAACAGAGTACTAAGCTTTAAACAGTACACTTACTGTTTTTTATAAAATGTACTGTTTTATTCATAACACCTAAAACAACACGCAAAAGAACTGTTTTTTAGTTTTGTACTGATTTTGTTCCTTTTTTGTATATATTACACATTAAAAAAAAAAAAGTTTTTGCGTTTGTTTTATGTATACGATATTTTTTGTATAAAAATTGTTTGAAACGCTATGTTTTTATTCCATTTCGATTCGTTGTATACAAGTTTGGTTTGTTTACGTTCCTAGCAAAGAATGTTATGTTTGTAAATATGAAGGTATTATTTCTAATATTCATTAAAAAATATTAAATACGCGGACATATCCCTTAACTAAACGGTGAGATCTCTATATTTTTATGTTTTTTCATTGTATTTTTTTCTTGATTAGTTAAAAATGGAAAGAGATTCTAGTGAGTATGTAGAATCAAACAGTTCTACCGATGTCGAAGAAATTAACTGCCAATCGCCTAAAATGGTAAAAAATAGTTCATAGAAATTGACATTGTCGTTAAAAAAAGTTATTGAAAATAAAATCATAGGCGACTTTAAAAAATATTTTTTTCTTAAACTATAATTTAATTTTTGTTAAATGTTGATTTTAAGTAGAATAATATTTTCTGTCAGTTTCGAAATTCTATTCACAATTTTTTTAAATTTAATTCATAAATTTTGAAATGTATTAGATAATTTTCAAAATATAGTGGGTAGTTATGAAATACCGTTAAAAATGGTGCAGCGTTGCTAATTCGATTATTCAAACATTAATATCATTCGCAAACGACATTTAATTTGTGTTTTTGATCACCTTAGTAACTTAATATACTATTTATAGTCCGAGAAGATCTATATATGTATGTATGCATGTACATATATGTATTGCCCATTTTAATTGCCCTGTTTTTAAAAAATATGTGATATGAAATTATGTCATCGTTGTGATAGCCTTAAAATGATTTTGTTTCTTATTGACTTATTTGAAATAAGAATTTGACGTATTCAAGTAAAAGTTATGTTATCAATAAAGAAAAAAATGTACTGTTTTGTTTTAAAAAGTACTGTTTTTTCGTCAATGTACTTTTCTCTTGATTTTCAAATATGGAAACCCTAGCGGTCAGGCTTGCGTGTGTTGTTGGGCCTTCGAGAGTTTTTCGTCTCGCTCGCACTGGTTTGCCAAGGATAACCGAAATAGCTTTTGTGGAATTTCGTTGACAACCAAGTTTCTACTTCCTATGTGAAGCCATAGGTCGAGTACAGTCAGTCACAAGAACATCTTTAAGAATACTGATAATTACATCGTAGACATATGGTCTAGTCACCGGTTCTATTTTTGTGCAACTACTATATTCTGCAAATTTACTATGTAGGATATGTACCAATAAATAAATAATAGTGATAAATATATAAAAAATAAATATTGTGTTAGCTCTAATTAAGTAAACACATCAGTTAAATACGGGAAGTAAGAAAAAAAGCTAGAATATGAGTAAGCGTTATTTGTACCCAAACTATTCCAGTGTGAAGAATCCTGTAGAGCCGGAGGTGATATTTTCATTTTATATGCGTCATTTGAAACTTCATCTTAGAATGCCTGCACTTCTTCCTTGGGATGCTTCTGATATCCACACGCAAAATTTGTCAGCTTTTCATATCGGTCAGGTGTTGTGTTTTTCTACATGCCATTAATTAATTAAAGCTTTAAAATTTGACAAAAAAAAATAGATAATTTATTGAAAAACAACTTTATAGCATTTTATACATACTTACATACATTTTCTTCAACTACAAAATCAAAAATTGAAAAACTTTCCGTTAGTAAACAAACCACGTGCAAAGCCGTAGCTACGATCGTAGTGCAAAACACATACATACATACATTCCATGGTTGAATAATACAGGTAGTGACGAAGGTACAACAACACTGCTTTTATGTTCGAAGCTGTCAAAAAGCACAAAATAAAATTGACAAAAAAATTGTATATTCACATGTGTGTTTGGTTGCATTTTCTGTTACATATACCACGTTTATACGCTGGCTATTTGTAAATAAAACTAATTTGCAGATAATTAACTCACTGTTTATACGCAAAGACAATTTAATAATAAAATCGTATTTAAGGGGTGCCGGATAGTAAATAATCAATTAATTGGCAATACTGCTGTGAAAATATATGTACATATGTTGAAAAAAAAGAACTGGTGCGAAAATTTCAAGGCTAATTTTTCAAAGTTTAAAAAAATGAAAGATTATTAACTTTTTATTATCTCGTCTTTGATTTCTTTTAACGCGCACAATCAATTAATTTATTTGGTCATATGTTAATAAGACTACCTGATCGTCAAAAACACTAAGAGCATTAAAAGAAGTGGCAACGACTTGCGTTTTATTTGCAAATAGTTTTTTAATCAGGAATTGTTTTCGTGAGTTAGTTATTTGTGAATAAAAAATTAACTCACCGTTTATACGCCAAAAATTTCAATGCGGAACAATTTTATTTGCAAATAAGACGTGCGTATAAACATGGTAATAAAGAATTATGCTTCTTTTTCTTTTCTTATTTGCATTTGAAACAAATTTTCAAGTGTGCTTTTTTAGTACATAATCAGGTTTTAACAAAAAGTCCGTTAACGCTTCGCTGCTACCTGTATTATTCTACCATGATACGTTCGAAAAAGAAATCGAAATGAAACGGGAAGAGGAACGCAGAATACCAAATTTGTAAAACGGAAAAAATTTCGATTCGAATCGAAACGCAGAATAGGCGTGATTTTTTCTATTATATTTTCTACTGTGAAATTTCATACCCCTAGACTTTGGGGAGCCCCGTAGACTAGTAGATAAAGTACTAGACTATTAGTCGAGGGGTCGCAGGTTCGATTCTTGCCTAGACCCTGGGTGTTTCTGCAAACAAGCAAAAATGGCTTCGCGGCTTGTGTTTGTTATTAAAAAATATTGTTTTCAAAATAGTAAATACATTTTTTTACTAAAATTTAATTGAAATCAATGTATATCAAGTAAGAGAGATATATTCGGCTGTGCCGAATCTTATATACCCTTCACCAGAGTATGGAGTGACGAAAGAAGTCAGAATCACGAAAATTCACGCCCTCGAAATACGAAAAAAATTAAAAAAAAAGAATTTAAATAAAAAAAAATACATCAAAGCAAAAAAAATTGCCACTCACCGTCTCACGGACGCACCCTCACGTGATGGAAACAAAAAAATTAATCACGATCACGCATTATTGGTTCTAATCACTATTTCATAGTATAGGCTGATTTCATAAACACCGCTTGCAAAGCAACACTGGAAGCATGAGTTTACAAGGCATTCTAGTGTTGCTTTGCAAACTGCGTTTATGAAGTCAGCCATAAATTATGAATTTCGTAACAATTCGTAAATTTGCCTGGGGTGCATTATAAAAATATTAACATCCCCTTATTAGCACTTATATATTTTTTCACACATCCAAAAAGTGTTTCAACGTCTTTATCAATAAGCCAGTGGTCTTCGACTAAACAAAGAAATGATTTGAAACGTAAGAAAAGATTTAATAATGAAGAAATTCTCCCAAAATAGATTAAAAAAAATATCGACACCTATTGCATAAATCTGCTAGTCTAATGATTTAAACGTTCTAATATTATCTTCATATTGAAAATAATTTAAGGCTATCAAAAATTCTTAAAAAAAAAGAACTGTTTAAAAAAAAAGTAAAAAAATAAATTAATAAATGGATGGTCATGATTTGAAACCGTACCCTACCCGGTGGCACGGTTTCGAATCCTGAACACAACACAATGCTACTTTTTTAGAATTTTTGATACATTTTAGTTGTTTTTATTACTTTTACTTTTTATTTGAAAAAGTTTGTTCCACAATTTATTTAAAAAAACAGGCACAATCTCATTTATAATATTTTTTTAATTTTTGCGTTTTTTCCAATTTTATGAACGATAAAAGGTTTATTTTTCAAAAATATCCAATATGTTATCAGATAAGATTTTGTACTGTGATCAAATAATTGTATAATGAATTTAGTAAGATGTCGACGTTTTGATTTGATATAATATAATATTAATAACAAAAATAAAAATAACTTGACGGTGTAAGAAAAAATATTAAATTATAAAATATAACAACATATTTTAATTCATTATTTTAATTTAATTTTTTCTTTGAAACTCGTATGATGTACGTATGTATGTAAACTAGTGGTATTCTGATAGTCGTCTTTTTAAAATTTTACTAACTTTTCCATTTATTTATCTGTACTGCGGTTGGACCAGACGATAAAGGTTTTGGTTCAATATAACTTGTATATTTCTGATTTAGAAACACAATAGAATTTCAACCACAGTTGATTTAAAAAATACTAATTCGGTAATTCATATTCAGTCTGTAAAGAAAATAGATGGATTTAATTAAAAACATTTTTTATTTAAATCTTCTGCGTTTGTAAAATTTTATTGTGTAGGACAGAGAAATGAATATGAAATATTACACATAGATTCGGCTTATTTTCATAATGTTATGCCATTAAACCGCGTCCAATTCCATAGTGCGTGCTATCGGCAATGCGATATTTCGCAAAATTATGATTTCTTAGGTATTTTTAATGAATGTAAGACCAGTTAGTTTTATATGAATATAAATGCATTTTAATATTTTTCTTTCTATTCCATATACAAAATAGTTTTTAATAAAAGTTTAATTTTCACAATGGAAATAATATTTTGTAAGTTTTTGTGGTCTATAGTTTGGCTGTTTTTTTAATCAATATTTAATCATACAATTTTCCTGATGTTCGCATATTTTTAAGAATTTTTTTAAATAAATTTTGGAAATAATTTCCAATATTGCAGTTGCAATTTTTAGAATATGCGCTATTTTCGCGTGGTTTTCATTTTTTTGTTTTTTTTTTTTTGCTAATTACATTTTGGAGCTTGATATCAAATTAAATTCTTACATCAAACTTTGTTTTTATTTATTGAATTTAGAAAAGGTAATTAATTGAAGTGCTTTTGAAGACTAACACACTGTTGTTATAGAATGAAAGAAACATTTCTTATGGGACTTTATATTAAAAGCAACAGTAAAGTACCAAGTTGTGAATATAAAATCTAAAAATTAGAGAAATGTAAAGTAAATATGTATACTGAAAATTTTATTAAAAAAATTTTTCGGAACAGGTATCAAATTATAGCCGGGAATTTATTTTTCTGCTTTGTTATGTGTTACTAAGTATCCAAACAAGATTTTAATTGTCAAGAGATTTTTTATCACATTGTACAAATACAATAATAATACCGGGTTCCATTACATTTCTTTAATATAAAAAATAATTATGGTTATTTATGTACGAAAAGAAAATGTAAGCGATAAAAATACTGTAATATGCATGCATAATATTATACTAATAAACGTACAAAAATAAGTTTAAAGAAACAAACAAAAACAAAACAGCAAATCTTTGCTTTACGTTTGTTTAGTTTACACATGCATACACACAATGTGTACTTGTGCCCATCAACGCATTCAGTATTGATGTATGTGTGACTGGGATATGTGGCTACATCGTGCTCATATTATTTCTTAGAGGTTACTTTCACTGATTCTTGATTTTTTTCTGACCATTTCGTGAGACATCTGGATCTGGGATTTGTTTTGTTGAAGCATGTATTGTATGCATGCGTAGCATGATGTAGCCATATATCACAGTTAGTGCAACCTACGTTCTAGTACACCATTATTCTGCGGACAAAAGCGCGTTGACTGCATTTTTCTAATTTTAGATGTTTCTTTAAATAGTTTTGAAGTGAAGTTGGTGCCATTATCCGTCACCAAAATTTTAGGAAACATATATGAGCAAGTCCCAGAAACAGTGCACTAACCAAAATTTTTTTAAATTTATACAACTTATTTTTTTATCTTTTTTGTAAGGCATATTAGATTTGATATATAATTTTATAAAAAAAATAAATGTATTTCGATGATCATTAATGCACAAATTATTACCAAATCCTACCCTACCTCAGATCTTCTGATTTCGTTCCAGAAATTAATAATTATCATTACTTTACTGTTAATGAAGATGATATTTTTATACATTGAATTCACTTCAATTTTAGTAAAACAAATTTTGTGTTTACTATTTTGGAAACATAGAAATTAGGAATGCAATTTCAGAGTAGAAAATATATTGGAAAAAATGTAGCGTGCGTCACAAAGGGTTCCCGTCTTTTGATAAAAAACGCGAAAATTTGTTGGCTGCAAATATGTAAGTTAATTTAGAATTATGTATTCATTTTTCTTTTACGATAGATTTTGCGTGCTTTATTATGCAAAATTCGCTAAAAAATTACGAAAACACACTTTAACTTTCAAAGTTACTTCCGTTTTTTGTACCATGCATCAGAAAACTTTGTGTTCAATTATTTCGCAACAAGTACCTGCTAAAAAATTGTTTTTTATGTCATTCGTAAGTACACTTATATCACAATAAACAACATGCATAAGTTGAAGGTACCTCTCTTGAAAGACCAACAAATTTATATTAATGTGAAAACGCGTTCGAATGTTGCGTTTGTCAAGCAGGATTTACCCATTTCGTGAAATAATTTCTTCGAAAAATGCTCTCGTCAATTTAAGATTGTATTGAACGCACATAACTTGGCGTTAGCTAGCACAGTTATTTTATTACGAAATATCCCCTTAGCGACATAATAATTTCCCGTATCTCCGTAGTAAATTACGCCACTTCTCTCAATGCCGGATAAATTTGACCGTCTTCTTTAAATTAGGGTAAGGATTTCACGAAGTCGAAGGAAGTTGCTCTTGTAAACCGTCCTACAGTCACGGGGTCATACAGGCTTACCCGTGGAGTTAGCTTATCAAATTGTTGGGTCAATGTGCTTATATTTTCACGTAATTCTCTGGTGAATGTTTCTACTGAGGCTGAAATTAAGACAACTATTGTTCTTTTGTATCGGTCGTCATTCCAAGTCAGTTACCGCACGCAAAAATTCAAATTAAGTTAAACAATGAGAAATTATTACTCTGACAATTTATTTTAGTTATTAGTTTTTTTAAATGTAGATAGAATCTTTTAAAATTTATAATTTATTTATTTTGTTATTAACTTTTTTAGAACTCTTTTTACAATTTTTCAATAATTCAATATTAAAAACTTTACAAGTTTTTTTAGTTTTATATTTTAATATGTAAAAGAATTTTTTCATAATATATTAACTTTTCACTTTAGACATTTCCGTTTGTTGAAAATTATGTTTTTTCCTTGGAATAAATAAATGGAATGATTTTTATTACAAACCTTAAAACAGATTTAAATTATTTTTACTTAAAATATGCTTATTAGCGCAATAAAAGTTTTTAAAAAGTTAACATGTCACATTGAAGCATAATATAACGTGATCTGTAATATGATTCCAAGAAAACTAAATTGCAAAATTAACAAATTGTTATGATACAATATAATAAAATTAATGACGGCACTGTCAACGGTGATAAATTCAATAAGGGTGTTCACATTCTGTCGGAATAATTTTCCGCAAGATTGCTTGTAATAGACGGCTGTTAGCTTATACAAAGTTCTCTACAGAAGACTGATGATGGCTTTAACCAAGTATTTTTTCGTTTACGTTTTGATTTTGTTGTTCTTCGGCGTTTTTTATTCTAATTCAATTTTTTTATAATTTAGCGAAATAAAACAGAAAAGACTAGGTAGATCCCGCCAACTGAGCTTAAACTGGTAAACCAGAATACCGAATCGTCGCATTTTCAGCACCCATCCTTAAGCTTAATTTTTACAACTCGATTAAATCTTGTGTAAATTTTTATTGAACATATAAATTATCTTGTAAATCACAATATATTTGAAGTATAATAGCAAATTATAGCATTTAAATTAGTTACTATCATAGCAATTACTGAAAATATCCGCTGCTTGGTAACGCTCCTTGGTTTTTTTTATTGACTCTAATTTCTTTTTTTCTGAAAAAGTTAATGTAAGACCAGCGTTAGGATCATCGCAACCTAAGCCTTTATGACCAGCATTGGATTCAACATTTATCTAAAGGGAACAAGGAAATATGGTAGTCCAAATATAAAAATAAATAAAAAAAATCCACTAAAAACATACCGGTTCTAAAAGACCACCACTCTCTTGAGTTTTGCCTAAAGCTTCCCCTTTATTCCAACCCAATTTAGAAAGCATTCTAAAACCTTTATTATCACTAGAAATTGCACTGAAATGAAGAATAATCCGATGTTAGCATAGTTTTAAAGATAAATAGGTTTAAAATTAAAATTGTCTTACGTATCAACAGAAGCAATTTGTGTTTTCTCTTTATCTGTACTACTGCCAACCTTTAAACGTCTAGTAGCAGCGCGATCTTGGTAGTTGTTTTTACTATTCTTGCAGCTAGCACTTCCTCCGGTTTCTGCATTATTATTCCCAGTATTTTGTTTTGAATCAACAAACTCTGCACAATAGTTGAAAAGTTTTAATTGCTTATTAAAATTAAATACATATTTAATATGTCCTACGTTTTGAAATACTGTACTGCGCTACAATGGAAAAGCAAACTTATTGTGTGGCTATTATTTATACATTTGTTAAATTTTGTAAAAGCAAAGCCTATAAGGTATATTTGATTTTTTTTAACATCATCTGTTTCACTGATACATAAATTCATTGTTGCAACGCAGTACTCGAACTTAGGGACAGTTTGCTTACTTTCATTTTCCAGTCCATACTTCCTTTGGATTTTCTTGAGTTGCTCTCTGTGAGAAAGTACCAATCCGGATCCAGATGAAATGTCGCGCTGCTGCAGTCCTATTAGAAGACCCGGTTCACATAAACCACATGTACTGTTACCTTCATGTACGTGACAAAGAAGTTTTGTTTGGGCAATTTGTATAATACTACCATGTACTAAGTCATATAAACTGCTTTCTGTCTTTGAGGCCGACATACGAGTACCATTAAGAATGGTACCATTGCGTGAACCCAAATCGACACATTTATATATTGACTTTTTGCTATCATATGTAAATTTTAAATGAAACTAAGGCACCAAAAAGTTACATGAAAGTTACACGTTAAAGAAGAACTGTTTAAAGTTGATTACCTTCGAAACATTAACATCTGGTATTATGACATCATGATTACCTTCCCTTCCTAAGCTTCCACCCTTAAAGGTTATCAAATTCAGACTACCAACTTTCAGATCTTCCAAATTTGTTTCTTGTACAACAATTCGTAGAGAGGGTGGATATTTCTTGGCAATATCTGAAAATTGTACGATAAAAGTAGTATTGTATGTAAAAGATGTTTTGTTATTCAACGCGAATTTCTTTTCTTAAAAAATGTATACCTTGGAAACGACCACTACTTTTAAATATGGGAACTTTACGTTTTTCATCTTCTGAATGACTTTGGCTTCCACTGCAGCTACTTGTACTGGAAGTGCTAAGTTCGCCATCTTCAAAGTCCACGCGAGATTCAGGCTGGTCTGCCTTTTCGTTTCCGGAATCACTTTCACTAGAAATTGTATATCTCTTGGAACGTTTATGTTTTTTATGCGAAGACTTCTTCTGCTTTCGTTCACTGTCTCTGATTTTATCCTTTGACGATTTTTTTTTAAACTTACGATCTTTTTCTTGTTTTTGTTCTTCTTTTTGTTCGCGCAGCCTTTTCAATTTTTCACGATCAGTAACAACACCAAATTCATCAAAAACAACTTCGTCAACATCATATTCGTCCTCCTGCAACATTAGAAAAGAAATCCGCGTTTTCATCGAACATTCTGGTCTTTAACTCTTACCTAATGCATTTTTACGCATTCGGTCTACATAAAGATTTTCAAAACGATTTAAAAGTGAATTATTTACGTAATTCTCAAACATGTTGCCATCGTTGATAGAGTCCTGAAACAGAGTCAAATTAACGAGTAACAATTTTTTTTATTACGAGAAAAAATTATTGATGAATTTAATGAACAAAAAAAGTGAATAACAAATTGGCGAATTAATTTTAGATTTTGATAATACCTTTATATTTAAATAACTGCTTTAACAGTACCAAAAAAGCAATTTCAGTATCTTGCAATCGAATTTATATAAAAAAATATTCGCTTAGCAAAATAAAAACTTACCTTTGTCGTCGTAGCTGTGGGTTGCACTTGAACTTGTGAATGAAATTCGTAACAGTTTTTCTTTTGATTATAATTATAATAACACCCTGTATTGCCATCATAATAAAGACCATACTCCTATAAACAAGACCAAAAATAAACAATTTCACTCGAACGTGTTGTTAAAATCGAATCGGAATTATTTAAATACCGCATTATAGTAATAACCCGATTTTTGGTCGTAATATAGGCCAGAAGTTGGCTCGTAAATGAAATTGCTGATATTTTGTGCTTGTTCTGCAGCTTGGCGCATCTCATCTACAAAACTAAATGCATCTTGAGCAACAACTGTAAAGATATAAAAACGTTTATTTAGTCAAAAGATTGAAAAATCACTAAAAGCTAAAATTTCAGGTGAAAATGAAATTTAAAGCAATAAAAGGTATAACAAAAACATACAAATTTAGAAAAAAAAAGCTAAAAAATAAAAATTTCGGAAATTGTCTCATTGTTAGTTCCTAATACTTTTTTTAAAGTGAAAAACTAAAGTTAAAAAAATTTTTGCTGAGATAGTTACTAAAATGTGTGCTAGCACTGTCAATTGCTTGCATTAAGAAACTTTTAACGAAAAAACGATAAACTTTCATTACTGCACAATTACTGAATTTTCTTCAGGACAATTAATAATTTTTTTGTTGAGGACAAGAAGTACATATATGTCGTCTTCAAAGGTTTATTGTCGACAACATAGCGAAAAGGTCTTCAATAAAGCCTTATTGAGGACAAGGTCATGGAAAACTGTATGCAATTTGTCATGGTACCACCAGGATTCACGACAAGACAACAGGCAATGGCCCATAATCATAGTCAAAGTTAGTTTGATTTAAAAACAACTTTAAATTAAAAATTTCTTAGTAGCTGTTTGTCCAATGTAATCAAAAGTAAGTATTTTTTTAAGACAAACAAGTTCTGATTGGGTGTCTCAACAAATGTAGAAAACGTTTTCATAAAATCAGTAAGAAAATATAAGCTAGTGGCATCTCTGCTTAGCTGAAATTTACCGACTGGTCTTATAGATCGCTTCCGAATTATTCCTGAGAATAAAATGCGTTCAGAAAATTGATACTGTGAAAGTTTTTAAAATTTGTATGGGACAAGGCTGATCTAGATATTTGTTAAAAATATAACCGGCAGTTCATGCCTGTTACTATCCATAAAATACTAATACATGGAAAGGACATAACTGATGCAGTTACCACCTATTGATCCGTATATATGTATGTAAGTACTATAACAAGTCAATCTCATAAGCATCTTTTAGAACTGCATAGATGATGTAGTTAAAGACATGATAATTGATGAATAAAATGTTTGATTATTTCTGATTCATTTTGTTTATCCTTATGTATGTACTATGTACGTATATTTAAGAGGTGCGCATGGCTGACGTTGATGTGTGTGATGTTGAAAGTGCATGTACCAAATTTGAAAAATATTTTTTGAATAGGAACAATTTTAATGATTTTTTTAAATTTAATCAATATAATGTTCGCCGCCAACTTTCAATAATCTAAGACCATACCTTATATTTTTTACATAAAAATGTATGAAGCCACTGTTTAAAAACTTTTTATTTTGGAAATAATTCAGTAGCTCGCGATCTATTCAAGATATGTTAACCAAAATTCCCATAGACTAAGTTGAGGTGTTTTTAGTTCCATTGCATAAAGGGTAGACCAAAATTATCCAACTCGGATACCAAATTTAAACAAAGTATCGCCAAATTTTTATTTATAATGCAATTGGTAACATTTTTTATATTAGAATAGTTCCCGAAAATGCTTTTAGTTTTAGAGATTATCGCATTGTAATTTCTATTTTTTTCAATTTTCATGCGATCTTAATTCACTTTTATACCCTTCAAAAAAAAATTTGGGTATATAGGTTTGTCATTCCGTATGTAATTTCTTCATTATTCATTTAAGACCCCATAAAGTATATATATTCTGGATCCTTATAGATAGAGAAGTCGAATGAGCGATGTCCGTCTGCTACATTTTGGAGTATTTAGAATTAAGGCCAAAACACAACATAGAGACATAAATTTTATACCATTCTCTTTTCATGAAATTCTTCGGTTTGAAAATAACAAAACTTGGTCCAATAATTAATGAGATATAGCCAAAAGACTTTTTTTTATATTTCCTATTCTATTGTTTTTTTATGGCCCCGACTGTCCTACGGTCAACGAAAGTTTAGACTGAAAATAATTGAAGTCGGTCCATTAACGACTAAAATATGAGCAAAAAAATGGTATTCGAAATAATTCAACTTTTAAAATTTTTTTTAAAAGGTTGCGTTGGGATTCAATCCAACAACCTACTGGTTGGTAGCCACAAGCGCTTCTTGTGCACCACAGAGTAGTTGTATTTTTCATAGTAGTTTACGTGTTTAAGTACATAATATATATTATTTATTATAAAATACTAAAACTTCAATTTCTTGATGGAAATCGGTGTGGTTGTTGTAAATTGGCCCTTTTTGTCACACAGATATCACATACATACATACTGAAATGCGTTCATGGGCACAAGTACACATTGTGTGTATGCATGTGTAAACTAAACAAACGTAAAGCAAAGATTTGCTGTTTTGTTTTTGTTTGTTTCTTTAAACTTATTTTTGTACGTTTATTAGTATAATATTATGCATGCATATTACAGTATTTTTATCGCTTACATTTTCTTTTCGTACATAAATAACCATAATTATTTTTTATATTAAAGAAATGTAATGGAACCCGGTATTATTATTGTATTTGTACAATGTGATAAAAAATCTCTTGACAATTAAAATCTTGTTTGGATACTTAGTAACACATAACAAAGCAGAAAAATAAATTCCCGGCTATAATTTGATACCTGTTCCGAAAAAAATTTTAAATAAAACTTTCAGTATACATATTTACTTTACATTTTTCTAATTTTTAGATTTTATATTCACAACTTGGTACTTTACTGTTGCTTTTAATATAAAGTCCCATAAGAAATGTTTCTTTCATTCTATAACAACAGTGTGTTAGTCTTCAAAAGCACTTCAATTAATTACCTTTTCTAAATTCAATAAATAAAAACAAAGTTTGATGTAAGAATTTAATTTGATATCAAGCTCCAAAATGTAATTAGCAAAAAAAAAAAAACAAAAAAATGAAAACCACGCGAAAATAGCGCATATTCTAAAAATTGCAACTGCAATATTGTAAATTATTTCCAAAATTTATTTAAAAAAATTCTTAAAAATATGCGAACATCAGGAAAATTGTAAGATTCAATATTGATTAAAAAAACAGCCAAACTATAGACTACAAAAACTTACAAAATATTATTTCCATTGTGAAAATTAAACTTTAATTAAAAACTATTTTGTATATGGAATAGAAAGAAAAATATTAAAATGCATTTATATTCATATAAAACTAACTGGTCTTACATTCATTAAAAATACCTAAGAAATCATAATTTTGCGGAATATCGCATTGTCGATAGCACGCACTATGGAATTGGACGCGGTTTAATGGCATAACATTATGAAAATAAGCCGAATCTATGTGTAATATTTCATATTCATTTCTCTGTCCTACACAATAAAATTTTACAAACGCAGAAGATTTAAATAAAAAATGTTTTTAATTAAATCCATCTATTTTCTTTACAGACTGAATATGAATTACCGAATTAGTATTTTTTAAATCAACTGTGGTTGAAATTCTATTGTGTTTCTAAATCAGAAATATACAAGTTATATTGAACAAAAACCTTTATCGTCTGGTCCAACCGCAGTACAGATAAATAAATGGAAAAGTTAGTAAAATTTTAAAAAGACGACTATCAGAATACCACTAGTTTACATACATACGTACATCATACGAGTTTAAAAGAAAAAATTAAATTAAAATAATGAAATAAAATATGTTGTTATATTTTATAATTAACATTTTTTTCTTACACCGTCAAGTTATTTTTATTTTTGGCATTACTATTATATTATATCAAATAAAATCGTCGACAACTTACTGAATTCATTATATAATTATTTGATCACAGTACAAAATCTTATCTGATAACATATCGGATATTTTTGAAAAATAAACCTTTTATCGTTCATAAAATTGGAAAAAACGCAAAAATTAAAAAAATATTATAAATGAGATTGTGCCTGTTTTTTTTAATAAATTGTGGAACAAACTTTTTCACATAAAAAGTAAAAGTAATAAAAACAACTAAAATGTATTGAAAATCCTAAATTCTGGATTCGAAACCGTGCCACCGGGTAAGAAGGTACGGTTTCAAATCCTGGCCAACCATTTATTATTATTTTTTTTAATTTTTGATACAGTTTAGTTATTTTTATTACTTTTACTTTTTATTTGAAAAAGTTCGATCTTTGTTTAAGAATTTTTGATAGCTTTAAATTATTTTCAATGTGAAGATAATATTGGAACATTTTAATTATTAGACTAGCAGATTTATGAAATAGTTGGCGATTTTTTTTTATCAATTTTGGGAGAATTTCTTCATTATTAAATCTTTTCTAACGCTTCAAATCATTTCTTTGTTTAGTCGAAGACCACTGGCTTTTTCATAAAGACGTTGAAACACTTCTTGGATGTGTGAAAAATGATATAACTGCTAATAAGGGGATGCTAATATTTTTATAATGCACCCCAGGCAAGAAAGTGTTACAAATTTGTTACGAAATTCATAATTTATGGATGACTTCATAAACGCAATTTGCAAAGCAACACTAGAATGGCTTGTAAATTCATGCTTCCAGTGTTGCTTTGCAAGACGTGTTTATGAAGTCAGCCTTTACTATGGAATAGAGATGAGAACCAATAATGCGTGATAGTGATTAATTTTTTATTTCCATCACGTGAGGGTGCGTCCGTGAGACGGTGAGTGGCAATTTTTTTTTTGCTTTAATGTAATTTTTTCATATAAGTTCTTTTTTTAATATTTTTCGTATTTCGTGGGCGTGAATTTACGTGATTCTGACTTCTTTCGTCACTCCATACTCTGGTGAAGGGTATATACATAAGATTCGGCACAGCCGAATATATCTCTCTTACTTGTTTTTACTTCGAGGGTTAAACTATTTTTTACGTTTTCGCCCAAAATGGTGTTGTTGTTTTTCGCTTATATTAAATAAATTTAAAAAAAATCTTCTGAAAGCAAACTCATTTGTAAAGTGTACAAAAGAAAAATCGGACCAAACAAGGTAGCGGTTCCCCTCCAGCCTTTCAAAAACTTCACTACTCTCAAAACAAAATTGAAGATTTTCTTTAATAATGTCCATGAGTGCAAAGCACCGATTACAACAAAAGTATATTTCTTGAATACCCCTAGGTGTCATGGTGAAATTTATTTGATCATGCTAAATGTTATTTCATCATGTTGTGTTAAAAAAAATGTTTGTGATATGACACGGTAAACAATGGCAGTGTCCATTTTTTGAAGAAATTTATTTTTTGGATCAAATATTACCTGTTTTAAGAATTTCGTATCATTTATTTGTTAAAAAACATTTCTATCTGTGGAATTATAAAATTTCATTAGAATAAGGTTTTATCCGGATTCCTTCCACAAAATTAATTCATAACAAAATTTTACAACTCAACGGTAAATATATTTTTCATAGAGGAGCACATAAGCCCCAGAAACTTCAATAAAAAGTTCTAGTATTTCCTATGACCAACGCAATCGACCACAGAATAATTATAATCTACTCGAAATATAGTAGTACTTAGTGATGCAACTATGTTGTCTCCCTACTCCCTATTGTGCTAAAAAATACTATAGTATTAATTTTATATATGTAAGAATTTTGTAAACTATAAAAGAGTTCATAACATCTGTAAACTGTTGTGTCGATTTTTTAAATTTTATTTTATAAACTTTGTATTTGTGTTGATTGTATGTGCTAAAGTTTTAAAAATGCAACAGTTTATACATATTATGCACTCAATTACTGTTACCAAAATTCTTGTATAAAATTGTATATAACCGTGAAAGTAACTAATATTTCTTCAATATGAAGAAAAAATTTATTTATATATACTAAATTTATTAGTTAATTTGAATAATAATCCGTTAATGTAAATAAAAAATTATCAAAAATAAATTTAAAAAAAAAAATAAATAAATAAAAATAAAATGCTAAATTCTTACTCAATTTAACTAAAACTTCGTTACATATACAACGGTGAGGTAACAGTGAAGAAGTTCAAAAAATATCTTCTTTATAAATATTTACTAAAATTTTTGCTTTTAACGAAAAATATCCAACTTGAATAAGGATTTTGTAGGCTGTATAATAACCTACATTTCTTCAATTATACATCTCATTTTGCAGTATTTAGGTAAATTTTTGGTTCGGTGTACGCTGTGCAAAAATAATAACTAACATTTAAATGAAAAAAAATCAAACGAAAAAATCATTAAGTGCGTTCAAGTACCCAAAAGTTTTTAAAAATTTTTACTGAACTTTACTGCATTGCTTTCGTTTTCACAAAATACAGTGAATGAGAACACAAATTGAGAGCGTAAAGTGATAGTTCATGGCTGAGTATTTACAAATTTTTACTGCAGAAATTTTTGGTAGTAAAAAAGGAAAACAAACAAAATGTAGAAATAAAAAAATATACAATTTGTGAAAAAATATAAAAAAAAGAATAATGTAAATAATAAAAAAGTGAATAATTATTTTTAAACTATTCGTTTGGTAAAGGAAAGGAAATAAATGGTGTAGAAACCATTTATGAGTTATTTTAACTCTTTAAAATTGTGAAAGTGCTAAGTAGATTGTTACTTAGTACTGCACTTGTTTTTAAGGTTATCAATAGCAAAAAATAATCACATACTTTTGAATAAATTTAATTATATACAAATCAGCAAAATCAAATAAAAATAAACACATAAAAAATAATTTATTTATATTTTATTAAAATGTTCGTGTTATAATAAATATTGCATCGAGTACCAACAAGAAAAAGGGTTGAGTAGTCACAAGTGTAAATATATTTCAACACTACATTTATTTACAATCAGCTGTTTCCAATTTCTATCAAGAATTTTCAAGTTTAAACACCTTAAAATGAAAAAGAAATATTAAAACTAACAGCGACTCTGTGGTGTATAATTATAGTTTAGAAACTCAACACAAATTACATATGGGATGGCAACCCTATAAATCCCCTTTCCAAATTTTTTGGTGAAGAGAATTCCCATAAAAACTCAATTCCAGTCATAAAGCAATTGTATGGCATCATTATATACTAAATATATGTATATATAAATATATGGATGTTGTTTTTAAATTTATTTTCTATATACATACATATGTACTCGTATGTACCTCTTACAACTACAATTAGAGTTGGAAAAAAGACAGCTTAGCTTAGCTTAGACAAAAAACAATTGGTTGATTATTAAGTTCTTGTTACAACTTTAATAATTGTTCAAACTGTTCATTTGTTTAAATGAATGTTTAATATAATATCTCTACACCATTTTTCATTAAAATTGAGAAAATCCAAAATGAAATTGAGAAAATTCCAAATGAAATAGAGAAATGCAATTTGAAATTGAGAAAATTCTAAATGAAATTGAGAATTTCAGTTTGAAATTGAGAAAATTCCAAATGAAATTAAGAATTTCAATTTGAAATTGAGAAAACTTCATATGAAATTGAGAAATTCATATGTATAAATCTTATAAATATGTATATCGTCATCTGAACTGCAAACGAACGTAACTACTAGAATTTTATTTATTTTAAAGAAGAAGTTATAAAGACAATTATAATAGAGTATTTTTTGCTATACTTTTACTTTTTTCTTTTAAATATAGACTTATTTATTTTTGAACAAGACAACTCAACACTTATTTTTTTAGAAGAGTGTAAGCAGTTACTACACCTTTTTGCATTAAAAAATACTTGCACTTGTATTTACTCAAGTTTAAATTTCTTTAATAAATGTACCGTTTGCGTTAACATGAAATTTGACAAGACGAACCATTATCTATCAAAAACTCTATTTCGAATAATAGATACCTACATATGTGTAGTTACTTACGTCCGAAATTAATTTTTATGTTATTTTATAGTATTTACATAAACTGTTCTCTTTTTTTATAAAGCAAATTAACCGGGTTTTATAAATCTCAAATATTGGAAGATGTCGAATAATCGATCGCCCACATTGATATATTGCTCATATCGTGCGCGAAAGCATTAAAAAATGGCGGGTCAATTTTGAGGTAAGTTTATAAATATTAAATTTATGATAAAAAAAATAAACAGGTGTAAAACTAAAGAAACAGAGAAGGAGTGAGGCAGGCCTCCTTGGTATGTGGCCAAGCAAAATGGATGGGCTTCGTGGACACTACGCAGAGATGATCATTGAGCTCTACCAGCAAGGTTACCCTTGCAGCCCACGAAATATTCAAATAAACAACTCAAAGTGGCTTTTGAGTACTCCCAAGATGAACTGAGTGTAAATTAGAGATGGGCATCGCCACGTGATTATCGTGAATCATTGAATATTATCTATTAACGATAAAGTATAAGATCCCACTTAATCTTAAAAGAAAATTTATAATTTCTTTAAGAATTTTCAATTGTATTCAATTGTCAATTTTAAATACAAAGTTTGAAATCGCATGATACATACATACATATGCGTAAATTCTGCGTGACGAACCCTAAATTCGTACGCGTTTTCACATTAATATATAAAAATTTTTTTGGTCTTTCAAACTTATTAATGGTGTTTAGTGGGATATAAGTGAACTTTCGAATGGCATAAACAATAATTTTTTAGCAGGTATTCGTTGCGAAATAATTGATCACAAAGTTTTGTGACTCACGCTACAAAAAACGGAAGTAACTTTGAAAGTTAAAGTGTGTTTTCGTAATTTTTTGCAAATTTTGCATAATAAAGTACACAAAATATAGTTCCTAAAAGGAAGATTAATACAAGGTGGCGCAAAAATAACCTTCCGATGTTTTTTGGCTGTAATTAAAAAAAAAATGAAAAACTTTGATTCTTCTTGTGGATTATTTTTATTTGGCCTTTTAATTTTTTTACATCAAGTCGAGAATATGATGTCATGTAAATGGCCGCCGCCACAGTTGATTGTCATTTGAGCCCTTTTTATGGCATTTTCCATCACTTTGGCCAAAACTTCCGGCGATAGGTCCTCACATTCTTGACGGATATTGTCTTTAAGAGCTGCAAGAGTCTGAGGCTTGTTGACATAAACCCGCGACTTCAAAAAGCCCCACAAAAAGAAGTCTGCAGCGGTCAAATCAGGCGATCTTGCTGGCCAGTGCAAATCGTCAAAACGGGAGATTAGGAGCCCGGGAAATGCATCCTTCAGCATTTCGGTTGTGGCACGTGCAGTGTGTGCCGTTGCACCGTCCTGTTGGAACCACATGTTTTCCAATCCCAATTCATCAAGTTGCGGCAAAAAGAACTCGTTAATCTCCTCCAGCGAAAACAGCACACCATACAGTGACTTTGAGCGGGTGTAATGGCTCTTCGTGGGTTACACGCGGATTTTCAGTGCCCCAGAAGCGTAAATTTTGCTTATTTACGTACCCGCTAAGATGGAAAAGGGCCTCATCACTCTTGATTATTTTTGATGAAAAATCATCTTCCTGTTGGTGGTGATTAAGGATGGCTTGAGCGTATGTTAGACGCGATTGGCGGTCAGCAGCTAACAGCTGATGCACCGTCTGGACTTTGTACGGAAACATCTTCAAATCTTGTACCAAAATTCGCTGTAAAGACCGTCGACTGATACCCATTTGCGTGGCACGTCGTATGGTCGATGTCGACGGCGCTTCCATGACATCCTCAGCTACAGCAGCAATATTCTCTGCAGAACGGCTACTCCGGGGTCTGCCACGCCTGGCAGCATCTCGTGTTGTGCCAGTCTCTTCGAGGCGAGCGACTAAACGTCGCAGTGTTTCACCAGTAGGCGTTGGACGGCCAGGAAATCTGCGACGAAATTCACGTTGTGCCAAAGTCACCGACCGATTATTGGTCAAATAAATAGTCACCAATATTCCGCGTTCTGGAGCAGTGTAGCGTAACATTGTTTATTAACGTGTATTTCGCATGTGTTTACTACGCAAATGTCAAAACAGAACTGACATTAGGGGCCAATCGCAAAATTTATAGCATTTTCTGATAAGAGGATTACTTTTGCGCCACCTTGTATAAAAAAATTCTAATATAACTTTTTGTAAACAAAATATTTTGTCGTTTTTATCAAAAGACGTGAAACTTTTGTGACGCACGTTACAGTTTTTCTATTTTGAAATTTCATAACTAATTTCAATAGTAAACACAAAATTTTTTTCTAAAATTGAAGTGAATTCAATGTATAATAATATGGCTTTCGATCGGGCTATCTTCTCTAACACTAAAATAATGATATGAATAATAATTTGTGCATTAATGATCGTCGAAATATATTGTAACGACGTTTCTCAGCTGGGTATCACTCGTCGTGTCCAGCGTTCGTCACAAAAATTTATTTTGTTTTGAGACTCGGAGAGAAAGGAAACACCAGATTTAAATGACACGTTAATACTTTATTAATCTATAAAAGCAACAATTTTTATTCGTATTTACAAAAGGGAAAACTCTTGCTTAACCTCTGACTGTCCTCGTTACTCCGCTCATTGACTCCACCCAATATAGCATACAGTAGTGAGGATACTGCGGATTATATACCCTTCAGTAACCTCCCTAGTGCGGTACTATAGGCCTTCTGGCCGTCCGGCGTATGAGGCTAGAGATGGCGACTGTACTGCGGATTATAAACCCTTCAGTAACCCCACTAGTTTCTGCACTATGGACGGCTGGGATACACGTATCGCTGACACGAGGCTAGAAGATAGCGAGTGCACTGCGGATTATAAACCCTTCAGTCACCCCACTAGTTTCTGCGGTATGGCGGACTGGGATACGAGTATCGCTGAACAAGGCTAGAAAGTAGTGAGTCTGCGGATTATAAAACCTTCAGTAACCCACCTAGTTTCTGCACTAAATATTACCATGGGGGAGGATGAGTCGTCGCTTGCCCAGTTTCTTAAATAATCCAAAAAGCTAGAGCGTATTATAAACACTTCTCTAGTTAATTGTCTACTCAGCAGCCAGGCGAAGACTGAAATTTTCTTTGCTGCGTGTTGCCTTTTATAGCTGTGGCTTGACATTCTGTCATATACACACACACATCAAGCGACCATTTGTAGTTAGCGAACATGCACTACCAACAACCATACCTAAATAAGAGCGTTGAGCGTCGCGTTAGCAACAGGGTACGTATTTACAATGTATTCTAAGAAATAAATTTACTCAGAATGTACTGAAAATCCGTACCCTGTTGCTAACGCGACGCGCAACGCTCTTATTTAGGTATGGATGTAACAGCTGGGTGTATTCGCACAGTTGTATTTTCTATTTGCCTTAGTAACGAACTTGACAGATAGGCGGCGTCGCTCGCAGAACTCTGTTATATTCAAATTAATATTTAAATAACAATCAAATCAGTTCATAAAATGACTAAACTATTGCTAATCTATTTAAGCCAATGGGATATTCTAACTAAATTCATGTAAAATCTCAAGTAAGTTATATTTTTATTACATTCAGATAATAAAAAAATAAATTCATAAATCAAATAACTACAATATACTTCCAAATAAATTCATGTTGCAAATCAAATAAATACAATATACTTCACGTAAATTCAGGTTAAAAATCAAATGCATATGGTATACTTCATCAGGTTTTGCACTGTTGTGAGGTAAAAACGACCCCGGGACTTTTACTTCCTCACAATATTTATTTTATTTATAATAATTTTTCTATTTGCATTCAGAAATTTTAATGTGTAAATACTTATAGGTTGTGATTTTTTCGTGAGTAACTTTTTTTCCACTCACGTGAGCCAAAAATATGAGGTCGTGCGTGAGCGTGCATGCGTTAATTTTTTTTATCGTGAGCGTGCATGAGCGTGAGTGAAAATTCACCCACGATCCCATCTGTAGTGTAAATGAAGCGATGGCTACGCGCTTTCGTAGTGTACTTGCTTTTTGCCACTTTATGTCGACTTTATTTAACTTTATACGAAATGCTTTATATAATATTGATCATCATTGCAATTGCAATTGAAATCCCAGAATTTAGATTGGCGATTCTTTAAATTGGAAATGTAATAATTGAGTTAAATAAAATTGTTCTTATTGAGGGTGCTGTTGGCTGAAGTAGTTAGCGTGTTGACTACAAAGCAAATAATGTCTAAGCACGTGGGTTCGAGCCCAGCTATAGGCAAGTCATAACATCCAGCATTTTTTCAGATGTGCATTAGTATGCCATTGTATTTGTTATTGTCGGACTGTTTAAGTGATGACGGCATAGCACTGGTCACTGAACAGTACTGGCAGCAATTGATACTGGTGTATGCTAGCGGACATCACAGCGCCCTCCTTCGTCGGTGTTGTAGCAAAATCGCCGGTGAAGTAAAATAATTAATAAAATGGCTACAACAGCTTAAAACACATTTAATGCGCCTACTTGACATCAGAGGCCCTGCAACACTGATTTAAAAACTAACACAACGCGCAATATCAGAGTTGGAAAAATTAAGCTTTCTCACTTTCACCATCTGTCCTCTCTCAATATCCCTTTCCCAAAGAAGGTAACACACCTACGGGTTGGTAGGCATACTAATTGCCTGAGTGTTACTTCTCTTTAAAAAAATTTTACCAATTTCCAAAAAAGCCCCTGATTTGCGTTTTCCTCTAATATTACAAGAATAAAAAGCTATTGTTTCCTTAAAATTTGCAGAATTTCTAAATTTTTCTTTTTTCTCCTACTTTATAATCAAATCTTGATCGTACTGACCACAACAACTCGAACAACAGGGGAATATACTCGTACATACATACATACATATTTAGATTTTTGTAAGTTTCGAAATAAAATTTCACTTTCAAAATAAAAATAAAAACAATGTTATTTTCCAGCTGTCCAATGCTTATTGAATTAGCTAGATTCTGTGTCTGAACACAAAAATAATTTTTTCAATAAACCGAATATTGACTCAATTAAAAATGCATGTCTGAACATAGTATTACTCATGAGCATGCATCCGGTTTTTTGTGAGCTTAATTTGGCCCATGTCCATGAGCGAGTAATGAGTACATAAATACGAAACCTGATAAGTATACATACATATATACCTATATTTTGTAAAAATATATAAATATTAGAAACTCAAGAAGTTAAGTGATAAGAATTTAAAAAAATGCATTTCTTTCTAGTAATCAGCAAAAGTATAATAACAAATATAACAATAAACTATAAATTATAAGAATTAAAAACAAAACATTTACAATAATATAATAATAGTATTGTATAAAAAGATTAAATATGGTATTAATTAGATTTGTTTAACTAATGCATCTAAAGTCGTTTATTTTTCATTTCGTGTTTTTATTAATGAATGATTTTTTATTTCAATGCATATTACATGTGCAACGATTTGAAGGTTAAACGAATGGAAAAATATTTTTGTCGTATAGATGTGTACGTTTTTTTTTTTGCAAATAACAGTAGTTTTAAGAACAGTTTTTATCAAAACAAATGAATTATTTGACATTAGTATTTTAGACTTTTGTAATTTTGACTTATTTGATACATGGTGAAATAAACAGGTGGCATTATGATAATTTTTGTATATGATAACTTGTTTTTCCAATCTTATGTCAGTTTTGTTTATTATTATAGAATTAAAATTATTTTTATTAATAAACTAATATTGCAACAATTTATTCGTCAGACTAGCAGAACGGATCATTAATAATAATAATATTTTTTTCGTGAAGTGTTTTCGTTAGTCGCATTAACTAAACGAACGAATTTTCATTTGGTATTATGACGCACATTCGATAAAAATACCGCTATTGTGAATTTTATTCAATTAAATGGTTCACAATAGTACATATTTATCAGCTGTCACTATAAAAAAATTTATAGTTTGTTTACAAATTTATAAAAGAAAAAAGTATTTATTTATTAAATAACAAGATCACGACGGGATTATGGTTCGATGATTTGTGTGATAATTTAAATCGCATTTTTTTGCATCCTGAACTTTTGTACAAATACCTTTGGCTAGCTGAGGGTTTGTTCAATTAGAGAAATGAGATTTTCCAATTTTAGTTTTATACTTGAAATCTTAGAACTGCATGAAATTAAAATAAAATATTTCACAACTACTTTTTTTACTAAAAATTTCAATAAGTTCTTTTAAAATGCCACTATATTCTATATAGTTCTTTGATGCCCCGTTAGATCAGCAACAAGATCTAATTCAATATTACCATATTTAGTTCAGTTTCAATTAAAAGAAGTTTCACCTTTGTGTGCAGCATTTCAATTTACTGCCAGGCCCACTATGTCGATCGAATGCCTTCTTTCGTACAATTACATTTGAAACAAAAACAAATTCTAAAATTTTGTTTTATACGAAAGAACGAATACGTGTGACATAGTGGGCCTGGCAATTAATTTTTGTTTGTTTTGGTTAAAATTTACACACACAAAATCCTTTTTTTTTTGTTGTTGTAATGTTGCAATGTAATGTCACCTGTTTGTTTCACCATGATTTGATATGATCTAAAAAAAAAATAAAAAATTTCTATTATCGAACATGCCATTAAAACTATTTTTTCCCAAAGAAGCAGACATTCAAAAAAAATTTTATGTACAATTTTTAGGTTTTTAGAGAGAATTATGCTTTTCAAATTTATTATTTTCTCACTTTATGCTAAATTTTATGAAAATTCTAAGAATAAACAAATTTGCCGGCGTAAATGTTCGTAATATCGGAAAACTAATATATAAAAATAGAATGCTTGATGTATTTCAAATTTGTTTTTTATGAACATCAAAAAGTACCAAAGTTATATATTTTTCATTTGCTTAATTATTTTAGTAAAGAAAAGACCACGAAAAATAGAAAACAATTTACAGAAAATCGCGAAAATAGTTAAAACGTTGAAAGTAAAATCCGCTAAAACCATAAATAGCCATAACTGGGAGATAAAAATAAGAAATTCCACAAAAATTCTAACCCAGTTGAAAGCTCCAAAACTAAAAATTTACACACGGAGTTTCTACAAAACCGCTCAAAAATCTTTTAGTTCATAATTGTATGGAGTTTCAAAACTAAAACTGGTAACGATGCACAGTGGCTGAAAATCGTTTTTCATTGGCCCAAAGTCTATTTTTTTTGTCACCGATTTTTAAAATTTTTACGCCCTTTTGCAGCTAATATATCCAGATTAAGGTAGCCAAAAAATTAGGTTAAACTATTGATAATTGTGAGCGTGGCATGCTGTCAAACTCAACGGTTTTTTTTAATTTCAGAAAAAGGTGTTTTTCTTTTGTTTTTTATAAAAAATAAATGGTTACTACTCGCAAGCTATCATCGATAATGGCCTGCGGTCTTTTTATAATGTTTGTAGGATTATAGTCTTTAGTTGTTGTAAGTGTTCTTAGCTCTAGCGTTTAATATTAGGGCGTTACGGAATATTTATGAAACTGCTATATTTTTCTCAAATTTAAACTTTAGTGGAATAGAACTTCTAGGGAACAAAGGGGAACAAGAAATGTATACCACCAGGAGAAAGGTGAAAGTGTCCTCTTTACTGCTATATATACTTTTTTGCCTAAAAGTTTATGTTTTTTACTTTAGACTACGTAAAACTAAAAAAATTAAATATAATACCTGTGAAAGGGTTTAATGGCTTTGTTTTGATCAGCCAAAAATTGGTAATAAAATTATCACAATAGGTTCTACAGCAAACATATGATATCTTTCTAAATTTACCTGTTATCAAATGTTAGGGTCAACCAAAGTCATATACAATTGTATGACAATAATCGGGACATTAAAGCACTAAAGATAAAAAACAACCCCATATGGGCGAGATACTAATCCGTTTTACCTGATATTAAGGTCTGGACAACATGTGCAGTTTTGTGCAATTTAAGCACTACCTGCTATGAAATTAAAGATCAATGTGTGAATAACATGTATCTAAAAATGTATAAAACTACGGATTCGATAAGGGATTACTCAGTAATAAGTTAATCCTCTAGGTGTACGGGTAAAACATAACAGACGCAAATAAAAATATTCACAAAAATATGGAGAGCTTCAGTTATAAAGAACTGGCGGAAGAGTATTTTAGAAACAAAAACCAGGAAGATGTTCTTAGTTACGTTAAAATTAAACTTAAATTCGTGTAGCACCGAAATGCAAGAGAAATTATCTAATTTCGTCAAAGCACTAAAAAAACGCTACAAAGAAGTTCGCTACAGTAAACAAAACTTTTATATAAAAAGTGCAAACTGGTTAGAGGGCCAACTTACTGTTGCTGCAGAAACAGCAAAGCAAGATAAGGCTGGAAGACCACGCAAATCATTGGACAACTGCAGCGATAGATCTAACAGGCGGAAACTTAAAGATATCAATGATGCAATTGGTTGTAAAAATATAAAAGAATCTTTCCTACACCAAATACGATCACAGAACCAATTAACAAAAGTGGATATCATTGAAAAAGTTGTTAAAGCTAGTCCAGTGAGAACAAAACGGATTCTTAAATATACCAACTCCGAGTGATGCAATACAGTACACAAATGAGGAGGCATTAGCATTACTTCTTTACAATCACACCAATTTCGGCAGAG
Organism: Gymnocheta viridis; assembly: GCA_956483585.1. Classification (NCBI taxonomy): domain Eukaryota; kingdom Metazoa; phylum Arthropoda; class Insecta; order Diptera; family Tachinidae; genus Gymnocheta; species Gymnocheta viridis. The sequence goes on along the minus strand of OY101443.1, from coordinate 38,307,346 downwards.
GTACAACTACAATCTATACTTGATCACACAGCAGAACGCTTGCTACAATCAATAACAGGAAATGAGTTAAAGAAATATGGAAACACAAAGTTAATTCTTTTTTGTAAATGGGGATGTGATGGTTCTGCGGGACAAAAACAAGTTGTATGTGAAAATATTTCGGACTCGGATATGTTCATGGTATCATTTGTACCATTGCGATTGAAAAAGATTTTGGAAGATTCAGAGCCTTCGACTAGTACAACGCAAATAATGGATATTTGGAAAAATGAGACACCATCTTCTACGAAATACTGCAGGCCAATCAAATTTGAATTCAATAAAGAAACTCATGATGCCATTAACAAAGAAGTTATTGATATCAAGGCCCAAATTGCAACACTACAACCATTACAATTACAGTTAGATGGGCAGCAAATTGAAGTAAGCTACCAATTAGTGCTGACAATGATAGATGGAAAATTAGGTCAGGCTCTGACTAACACGAAGGCTGCCTCCAGCTGCATTATATGCCAAGCAACATCAACCCAATTAAACCAAATCCCGACAAAATCATTAGATAATACCGCTGCATATGCGATGAATTTGGATTATCACCACTACATGCAAGAATACGACTTATGGAACATACTAAAAATCAGTTATAATTTGGATTTCGGGTCTTCAGGATCAAACAACGAAACCAACAAAGAGTTAAGAAGTTCAAAAAAGAAACATGTTCAAGATGAATATCGCAAATTTGGATTGATTATAGATCAGCCAAAACAAGGGTCAGGCAATACAAATGATGGCAATACCGCAAGAAGATTCTTTTCAGATCCAGAAACAGCATCTGAAATAACAGGAGTGGATTTAACCTTATCTTCAGATTTAAAACAATCCTAGAAGTACTTGCGTGCAATGAAGAAATTGACTCTAGAAAATTTGGAGATTATGCTAAGGAAACTGCAAAAATATATACAACCAACTAGCCATGGAGAAATATGTCTGCAACAGTTCACAAAATCGTTTATCATGGAGAAGATTTCATTAAATATCATTTAGTGCCACTTGGAGATCTTTCAGAGGAGGCTCAGGAAAAAAGGAACAAGTATTACAGATTTTATAAAGAGCACAATACTAGAAAAATTTCACGAAAGTCATCAAATGCAGATCTATTTAATATATTATTGGCAACGTTAGATCCGTTTATCTCCAATATTCGAAATCAATGAAAAGTGGAACATCGGGATTTAGATGAAGAAGCCAAAAAACTACTAAAGAACAGAGATAGCACAGAACAAAATATGGAATATTTGCAATCAATATTTGAGGCAAATGAATAATAATTATAATTGCCTTTCATTGTTATTTAAGTACGAAAAACATAGTATTAGTAAAAAATAATAATAAACAGAACCTACCATTGTTGCAAATGCTATTAAAATTTATTGCAGTATTTATTTTTAAAATGTTTTTAAAATTATCAAATTTGACAGAAAAAAATAATGAATTTTTCTGTAGTAATAGCAATATTTTTAGATAATATTATTAACGTTTTTTTTTAAGTGTAACTATTCTTTGAGTGTAAACAAATTTGCAAATTTGTCAGCAACAAATTTTTAATTTTTCTGTAATAGCAAATCTCCAGTTGAATATTAAAAAAATTTCATTATTACAAAAATTATTTATAAATATTATTAATTTCCAAATATTCAATTTTTTAATAAATAAAAAATAATAAACCCATATTTTATTTTAAAAGTTAAAAAAAATTCAAAAGTTCAACTTTGACCTAGAATTCCTTAAAAAGTCCTCAATCAATTTTAATGAAATTTAAACTGAGTCAAGCTGAACTAAATATCTATCCAATAAAATAAAAATTACTTTAATATTTTTATCGGTTCAAAAGTTACAGAATTTTGGCCAATGAAAAACGATTTTCAGCCACTGTGCGATGGTGAGATTGAAAATGTTTAAACGTAGAATATACTCAAACGAGAAGGCAAAATTACCCATTAAAATATATTACATATTAGAATTTCATTTCATAAAATCAAATAATAAATATTAAAAAAAATGTATTATGTGTATTACATTTGCTTTCTTGTAGTAGTTTCGCCAATTATAATAACAAGTACGCTCTGCACCTTGATACAAAAAATTACACTCAATTTCGATAATTTATCACTGACACTGACAGGAATAAATAAATAATACGCAATGCATATTATTATTGCATATTTTGCATTTTTATGATAACCATACTAATTTAAAAAAAAAAAACAAATCTTCGCGTTTCGATATGTTTGGTTGTCCTGCTTATAAAGAACACGCAATGTTTGAATAGATGAACGCATGCCAGTATTAATTTATGTGTTTAAAAATATGAAACTATCTATCAAGAATTTTTAAGTTTAAGGACTTTAAAATGAAGAAGAAATAATATGTACTTAAACGCACAAAATACTATGAAATTAACAATGACTCTGTTTTATATACGTAGTAGATGTGATTGGTCGCGTTCATAAGACGTAGCTGTTGAACTCAACTGTTCTGAAACTGTTGTCAACTGTTGAGCCCAACAGTTACGTCTTAGAAAAGGCTTGATGAATAATTGGATAATGAACCGCTGATTATAGTAAATAATTGAAATTGCTGCAAAAGAAATAATTCAAATTTTCTAAATTAATTAGTTTGGCTTATACTAAAAAGTATGGACAACACAGAATTATCACTGTGTTCAAAAAATCTTTAAACCTTATATTGAACTAATTATGTAATTAATATAAATAAACACCATAAAAAACATATGTACGTATATTTAATGAAATTAGTATTTTAATTTTATTTCTTTATTTTCGTTTCTTTATCGCATTTCTAATGCAAAATTTAACAAATTAATTTGTAGTCGCCACTTAACAAAACGGCATTGCATTATAATATGAAAGCCCAGAACTCTCTTAATCAGCTGCGGAGCTAAACACAACATGTTGCCTAAATGTAGCGGAAAAAATTTATGATGGATAAAATTGCAGCAAATACTCAACTGTTGTGTGGAACGGAACTAGTCAACGCTGCGTTTCTAAGACAAACACTCAACGGTTGCGCAACAGTTACGTCTTATGAACGCGACCATTGACAATCAGCATGTTGTACATTAGAAACTCAACACAAATTTAAAAAAAAATTGTTAAAAGAAATTATTTTGAATACCACATTTTGCCCATATTTAAGCCAATTATGGAGCGACTTCCATTATTTTCAGTAGAAATCCTCTCAGAATTGTCCACAAGAGATCTGCTTCATAAAATCGCCCGTAGGACACTTGAGGCCATAGAAAAACAACAGCATAGGGCACATAACGAAAAAAACATTTTTAGCTATATCTCATTAACTATTGGATCGAGTTTTTTAATTTTTTTGACAGGAAAGTTCTAAGACAAATTCCAACTAATAATACCTTCCACAATACAAATAAGTCTCGTATTCTTTTTCGGGTCGTAATTTGCATAAATACAAATTTGAAATCACATTCAACCGAGCCACCTAAACAGTTGCGGATACATGGAAACACACATTAACACTGATGATGGGAGTGTAGCGGCTCCCGAAAAACAACATTGTTTCAGTTCTGCCGTGTAAGTTGAAATCAATTAATGTTAATTTATCCTGTGTACCTTAGGAATATTGTCTCATATCCAATTCTTGCTACAAAAATGTTACGAACTTAAGAGAAAATAATGATCACTTTGGATTAAAAACTACTAAATTCCAACAGAATGTTCTAAAATTAATAATGTAGAAATCACATATGCAGTGACAACCCTACATAACCTTTTTCCAAATTTTTTGGTAGAGTATAAAAACTAAATTTTAACAATTGTATCACATCATTATATACTAAATATATAGCTGTTATTGCTTTTGCATTTATTTTCTATATACATACCTCTTACAACTACAATTAGAGTTGAATAGAGTCAGCTTATGTAGTAATGGTAAAGTAAGAAAAAAATTTGTCATCCATTTTAATTTTCTTTTTTCTTTATAAAAGTAAACTCTTGAGAACTGCGAAAACCATAAAATTAAGTTTCTATTTAAATTGTTTCCCTACAATCAGGGTGGTACAAAATGCGCTCTTTTAACTTGTATCAAATTCAATGTTTTGTAGAACATTTTTAAACTTTAAGTGCGCACAGCTTTTTTGTTTTTAAATATTTTTTATGAATTTTTTTTGTGTAACAACCTGAGTTTTAAGTCGAAAATAAGACAAAGAAAAGATCAGAAAATCTAATGTCAAGTTTTATAAAAAGAATAAAATAAATGTCTTTAACAAAATAATTTTTTTTAACTTACATATATATTTATATATACGAGTATTGTTCTGTATTTCATTCGAAATAAAAATAATGTCAATTTAGATCAAATTATTATAAATGTTTGTTTATAACAATATTGAAATGATAATTAACATTCTGCCTATTCATAGAATTCAACACTGATTGGTTTTCCATAACTTTCTTAGCAAAAACGACTAATTGCATTCTCGACAATTGCTTGAAACGAAAACAAATTGGAAAATTTTTGCGAAGCGAAATTAAGATTGAAATTAATTTATGCTTTCGGTAGCTAGAATATTTTCGTTCTATCCTGTACTTGCTTAAAATAAAAGTTTTAAGCCATATGTTTCGAATGCAATTTGTTAAGTTTTCATCAACCCATTCATAATTACAAATTCTACAGGTCTGATTATTTCTTAAAAGCGTTTTCGAACTACATATTACAAACTAAGGGCCACTTTTTGACTTTAAGATTAGATATTAAATTAACCTTAATCTCTATTTGTGGTTTTTGGGTGGTCGATTATATGGTTTTGACTGCTAGTTTAAGCGGTCAATCGTGGTGGTTTAATCTTAAACTAGAACTGGCAACATACACGTGCTTAACATAAACAGGTGTTGAACCATTAAAAACAGAAAAAAATGGAATTTTAAGAAAACCAAATAAAAATTGATTATTCTAGTGGAGAAGAAAATTATAGTGATTCCGAAATACATAAAAACCTTATTCCAACTCAATAGTTGTGAAATTCGCCGATTTTCTTGAATCCACATTCATATCACTTGTAAAAATAATTCGTTCAACACTTAAATTTTCCCGCTTGTAAATATAGTAATCCACGGATAATTTCCCCACGCTTATGCCTTTCACGTTTATTTGCCACCAATCTAAAATCCCCGTTTTTTTTAATTTTTTCTTATAAAACTACACGCTTAAATACATACTTCGGATAGTTTCCTGACAATTTAAATCCCCAAAATAAAGTTTTCCCTCAACTTCTTTCGTTTAATTAGCCAAACAAGTTTTTAGTTACAACACTGTCAGTAATACAACCAACAATATGTATGAATGTGTCAGTGAACGACAAAGATATACAATTTTCAATATTTAAAATGGAGGGGTACAAACAAATACGTTCACAGAAAGCTATGACTACCAAAGGGTTCCATTATAAATAAGTGCACATATCGATAGGTATAGCATAAATAAATAGAAAATGCTTTTTGTATTGCTAGGAATACGTACAAATATAGATATATATGTATGTATCGATGGGTATCCATAAATTTGACTATGAGACAATATTGTAGCGTTTGAAAAAAAATTGTTTGCAGAACTACATACATATAACAAAAAGAAACAATTTATTTTCAACTTATACATATTTGTTTTAGGCAAAAATTGCACTTCTTTATTTGGTATTTGAGTAAAACAATTTTTGCATAAAAATAAGATCAATGAAATTCATGCATATTGAATCAATATTCTGTGTTCATATTTAAAATCTTAAAAATTCAATGAAGCAATAAATCATATCTTCTAAAACGGGCTACAAATGCAAGGAATGTGAAACACTGGCAAAAATTACGAAAGTTCGCAAAATTTTCCAAAATCTTCTAAAACAAGCTACAAATGCAAGAAATGTGAAAAACTGGCAAAAATTACGAAAATTCGCAATAACTTTCAATCACTGGGAAAATCAAAATCTTGAATATCATTTAAAAGTCGATGAAAAAATAAAAATAGAAAAAGTCACCCACATTGCAAAAAACGCGAAATTCCGCGAAAAGTTGCAGTTTTGAAAAAGGCGTAAAATCTTCTAAAAAGACTTAAAAATTTAAGGAATGTGAAAAGTTTGCATATTATGCAATTTTTTGCGGATTTTCGAAATTTTTGAAGGCAGCTTACCTTTTTCGTTTCCTTTCATTTTTGAGCTTTCCCTATTTTCAAAAATGTTTGCAAAAGTTTGATTCAAAGTAAATTTGTATACTTTCCAAGTTAACGCGAATTTTTTAATACCACTTTATCGCATTTTGTTTAAAAGTGGTTCCTAATAATTACGAAACGAAATCCATAATACAACTACAGACAAAATTTCTGCCAATACTTATCAAACAAAAATTGGAAAATAAATGTGGTCATAGTCATTGGGGTGACTATCGATACATATAGTTACGCATGGATATAAACAAATATGAGCAAGGCGTATTTAACCAGGTGACAGCATTACAGCGAATGTCAAAATACATACAAAATACTTTTGTCTTTTTTTACTTTTTTCTGTATCTGTTTTCTTTGTTGTATGGGTAAGGTTTTTGACATACGCAATGAAACTACGCAAACAAAAAGGCCTGTTGTTCTTGTATTGTTGTAATTGTTTTCCTAATGCTATAACCTAGCTAAATACACCTTGAATACGGGAATGAATACATACAGGTATAAAACAAAATGCGCACCGATACTTTAGTATTGAAAATATTCAATATATGAAAGTATAATTTATTTATTATTCCATCGTTTGTCGTTCTCTGGTATGTGTGTGATCATTTGTTGCTTCCCTGTCGGAAAATGTGTAGCTGACTACAAAAATAGCCCACTTTAAGTTAACTTTCGTGGATTAATTTTAAGCTAACTTGTAAGCAATGCAAGATTTGTTTGTTGTGCTTTTTTAATAAACTTTTTTGTGTTTTTTGGGTTTGAAACTTTTTAAGAATATAGCTTATGGTCTAATAATGATTTGAAATTAGCACCAATAAAATACACTATCTAACACTATCAACAAACATTTTTTTTATATTATTAATTGAAAAATTATTTTTCAAAAATTAGATTAATACTTTTAAAAATTTTTAATTAATTGTAAAAAGTACAAAAATTTAGTTTTCCGCTTTTAGTTAATTGAAATTAACGTTTAGGAAGTTAACTTTAAGTTAGTTGGAAAGTAATGCAGAGTCGGACAATCTCATAGGACAACGCAATGTTAAAATACTTAGTTGTTTCCATTGAAAAGTAATCCAAATGTCAGCATTAATTACTACATAGTTAGCTTATTCGCGTAATATCCTCTTTGAGGTAATAAAACGAATTTGTTTAAATGCTTTCCCCGCTTAATTGCCCAAAAATCTGAGATGTTTGAGCGAGCTAATTATCCGTGGAATACTGTAGGATCAAATTTGCGCATTTTCTTCTTCTTCCCTAAAAAAAATTTTGCTTTGATAACAAATTTGACGTTTGCAAAAAATGTTGTCATTTTTTGTTACTCAATTTGGTGGTTTAATGCCTGTAGTATGGGTTTAAACCACCACCCAAAAACATTATATTAAATGCCAAATTAGCTAATTATAGAATGAAATTAGGTTAAATCTCAAAGTCAAAAAGTGACTCGAAGTGACACTTTATTGCACATATTTTTAAATCCGTTTTCGTGTTTTCAGCTTTTTATTAATGTAATAATTATTAAGCATGTTTTCATTGGATACAATTATTTAAAAAAAATATATATATTTTTAATTATACGTTACTCGAGTAATTTAAAATCTCAGAAAAGATTAATCGCTTACTCGAACAAAACGAAAAATCGAATATTTGGGTATTAATCGTACTATTGCCACAAACAGCTAAATAACTTTTTGCTTTTCATTTTCTAATATACAGTAAGTAAAAATTCTTATAAACCTATTAATATAATGTTGAAATTAATTGTTTTAAAATTGAATTTAATTTCAAGCACTTCAGTTAATCTAATCAGTCGAAGTGATCGTATGGATAATCTGTTGTTGAAATAATTAAAAGGCTCTCAAAAGTATTTGCAAATAGAGATTAAGAAATATTTTCAAGCAATTCTATTAAGAGCGGACAATTTTTTTCAGTATATCGTTGGCTTAATATAGAAAGGACGTATCTCGATTTTTTACTAAGCGCTGTTTTTAATCTTTTCTGACATTACAATTTCAAATAGACAAGAAAAGCTTAGAATCGCAATTTAAAAAAAATCAAGAAAAAATCCTTTCTATATTAAGCCAACGATATGTACTTATTGAATAAATTGATTAACTAATGTACGAAACTTTCTCAATGCTTCGACTCTGGTGTTTAATCAATTAAAATGATCAATTGAAAATAAATGAAAACGATAAAGTAATTGTTGGGTCAAAAAAGTTATTGTTTTATTGTATTATTACATTAATTATCAGATAAAAACACATAGATTTTTTTATAAATTCATAATCATAAAAACTATTGTACTAATAAGAATCGAAATACATAATAACCCCCAGGCTTGAATAAGCTGCAGCACGCTGAGGTATATTATTCATACTCCTAGAATTTGTATAAGTCGAAGCTCACAACTAGCCTTTGGAAGATTATTTGACGAGCGCGATCTTTTCCTGCTTTTATGTAACTTCAAAATCGCCGTTTACGCATTCTGGCGATAGTTAGTCGTGGAGAGTAATAATAATAAATTGTTCGTTTGATTAAAGTGTTTTCGTTTAAATTGAAGTGTTTTTTAATTAAAGTGAATTTTTAATTAAAATGCACATTTATTATTATTATTTATTATTAAAAAAATACTTTTTATTTAAAATGAGTCGTTTCAAGTAAGAATAGAAGAATCTTTCACGATTCTATTAGGAATATCGCAGACGACTCATAAGGAAGAGTCACCGTTTTGACACGTTCGCGCGATCGGAATACGACATCCCGGACGATTAATTTAATCTCCCGCTCCGATCGCGGAGGATTCTCCTATGATCGAAAATGCTAGCTGGAAGTATTAAACTTCTCTGTGATGCGACTCTCTATTAAATTTGAACGTCAGTTGAATTGTTAAAAATATTTAACAGCAAAATTAACGTCAATTTTATCCAGTAACTTTTTTTAACAATAACGTTTACCTCTAAGTGCTGCAATAACGTCAGCGGTTTCAGCTAACTGAACAGGAAGCATTTTTTCATTGTTCATTTCAATTTCAAAACTTTAATTTTTAAATTTTCTTTAACCTATTTTAGACTATTTTCTTAGTTTTTTCGATTTTTTATACGTAAAACAACAACTTTCCTGTATTTCTAACAATTTTTGCGATATTAAACTACAAAACAATAGCCCGCCATTTCAACAGTTTATGACCTTTAACTACTTGACAGATGTCAACTAAATCATTAAAATGCACTACAAAATGGTGAAAATTTCGCGGTCACAGTTAACAAAAATAAGCATTTTGGGGTCGTCTCACTCACTAAATTTTATGTGGGTAGCTCTTAGAACAAACGGAAAGTTCCAACAACATTTTGGAGGTATAGGAGGGCACAGACGGTTACCCCTATACAAAGTAGTTATTATTTTTCCTATGTCTGCAGCACTACAATAGTGAGGCACACTAAATCTGATGCGGGTAACTCTTAGAGCAATATTCATGCTCCAATAAAACTTAGGAGGTATACTAGAGGGGAGATGTGTACCCAAATCAAAGTAATTATTAATCAATTAACAAGCATGACTTCGGAATGACTTCGGATACGAATTATACAAAAAAAATTTTTTTAATAAGCCTAATAACGTTTTTGACTTCGTATTTAAATCTTTAAGTTCTATTTAACTACGAAATTCAGTTTTTCAGTACAAACTATGTACATATGTACATATAATTAATCTTACATAATATTTAAATGACCAACCTTATGCATTTAAAGTACATACATATATTTAAGTTATGCACACTAACATATGGTGTTGTTGTTTCGTGCAACAAAGTAAATAAAAAATGTGCGGCCATTGCAAATTCAACATCTTTTGACGTGAAATTTGGACTTCTTTTATTAATATGGCTGACTTTCAAAACGTATCAATACAAAGTTTGTATACAGTTATGCTACCGTATTTAAATCATATACATGCTATGTATGTAAAGTTCCTAAACAATGCAACCATGTGCTTAGTTTGTGTTGACGTTATGAAATATATGTAAGTGATGCAATGAATTATATACATATATATGTATAAACAATTTTTCTTCATTTTTGTTCAACAGATGTTTTTCCAAAAAAAGAATTATGCTGCCATATATTTATCGTAACTAAATAAAAACAATAATTTAACACTGAAGAACTGAAACTGGATTTAAATGCAACTTGAATTCAAATGAAAATTAACTAAATGCGTATTTAAATATTAAGTCATAAACTTTGGGTAAGGAAGTTTGTTCGTGAGATTTGCACAACTCTAATAACAGCACATAAAACAATCGCAAAAAAGAATAATCAAGACATTCATACTTAAATTAAGACACAGCGATGTCAAAAGTACGGTAAGTACAAGTTTTCTTAAGCCAAGTACAGATGGCTTGATTCAGGTTTGTATTTTTCAAGAGTTAAATTCTCAATTTTAGGTAGGGCTTAAAATTCTTAGTTCAATAATGGCGCAAAATAGAATGCTTTGAATACAATATTTTTCTTCAGAAATGGCAACACAGATTTATTCAACTGGAAAAAATGCCATTCGAAATTTTTTATGTTAATATTCTCTCTACTTGCATGTGTAAATGCAGAGTTAATGAAAATAAATAAAATTTTTTAAATTCTTAATATCTTTTAAAAATATTAGTTTTAATAAATACTACCAAAGTTTCTGTAAGTTTTGTATTCGGTCGAATATTCGATTTTTTGCGCGAAATTTATGTTTGGTTTCTGTTCGGCCTTAAAAAACTAGATTCGGCTGGTCATATTATTGACTAGAAGACGTTTTACATTAATTTTTTATTGACATCAATTACTTTTCGATAGAACGAGGATTTGCTGTTAAGACGTTCATTTGCGGAACATGTAGTTTGTTATAGTCAGATTCTATTGTCTTATCAAATAAATATTAATTTTATATCAGCCTTATATTGGAGAGTACGACGAATAAAATGATTTGGCTTGCTCAAAGCAAACTACACTAATAACGCTCATAAAAAAAAAGCAACGCAAAGTTATAAAATGAATTCGTAAAGAAATGTAAGAAAACTACAGCGAAATTAGAAAAAAATTCTTATCAAAGTTAAATCATTCCAGCCAACTTTGTCAAGGCATATTTCAATATGACCGCAAATAAGATTTCGAAAATAAATGTTAATCTTACCAATTTAGTTTTAACTGCCACCCGTAACAGTGCTTTAGCAGCAATCTTTCGTAATAAAACGTCGCAACGGAAAAATATATTCCATTTAATTAAGAAAAGTATAAAGTCTACAACACTAATAGCAAATTAAACTAATAGTGTACAAATAGGGGGAAACGATTCACACATCAAGTTTCAAATCAAACAAAAAGAACATTTACCATGCAGGACGAACGCCTTAGAGAGTTCATAAAACCTTTTGAACTAAATGATTCTCAATTACATGAAGTGTTTAAACGTTTTTGCAATGAAATCCGAAAGGGTTTGTCACAAACTGAACATAGTAAAGCGGATACAAAGTGTTATGTGACGTTTGTTCAGAACTTACCCACAGGTAATGAAGTGGGAAAATATTTAGCTTTGGATTTGGGTGGGACAAATTTTCGAGTTTTGCTGGTCACTTTAAAGGGACATCACGAGGCTGTTGTTGAATCAATGATTTACGCTGTACCGAAGGAAATAATGTTGGGTTCAGGAGAAAAATTATTTGATCACATTGCAGAATGTTTGTCGACTTTTGTGAAAGAACATGAAGTTGGTGGTGAACATTTGCCATTGGGATTTACATTTTCATTTCCTTGTGTTCAGCTTGGTCTTACAAAAGCACTTTTGGTTCGGTGGACCAAAGGATTTAAATGTTCGGGTGTAGAACAAGAAGATGTTGGACGTTTACTAAAAGATGCTATTGCCCGTAGAGGAGATTGTCAAATTGATGTAATGGCCATACTCAATGACACAACTGGAACTCTAATGTCTTGTGCTCATCGTAATCCCGAGTGCCGTATTGGTGTCATCGTTGGTACTGGATGTAATGCCTGCTACGCGGAAAGTGTTGACAGAGTCGATTTTCTAGAGCCAGAATACAAAGCAACAAGTAAAAATGTTTTAATAAACACCGAATGGGGCGCATTTGGCGACAGTGGTCTGTTGGATTTTATTCGTACAGATTATGACAAAATAATTGATAAAAAATCTTTAAACGCTGGCAATCAATTATTTGAGAAAATGATTTCAGGTAAGTTCTCTTTTAAATAAATAAGAAATCGCAAATTTATTTGAACAGCTTTTATTCTATTTCGCTCAAAGCATTCACTTTTTTCTATGAATAATCTACAATATAAATATAATAAAAATGTAAGAGGGCTTCTGTACATGAAATAATTTTCGAAAATATTAATAGTGGTAATGTTAATGATAGTAATCGATTTATAATGTAAAACTCCACTTTGTTCTAAGAAATATGATGATCTGCATTAGCAACAGTGAAATGCGCATAGGAACTAACTAAACACCTCCATTATCATTTTTAATCTGTTTTTGATAAAACAATTAATATTTTATTAATTTTCAAGATATTCACCCTTATTCTAACGTCGCCGTCTTTTTATTGTCAATATCATTTTGTTTCGTCGTCATCAATTCAATAACATTTTTGCATTCCATAACAGGATGACGAACCGACGTTGACGATTTATCGTTTATGTCAACATATCAAGCACAAATCTTTAAATATTTGAAACAGCTGTGTTTTTTTTTGTTAATTTTGAAAAAAAAAATTATTAAAAGTTGAAATGTTTTTTAATTACGATATAAATTCAGACTCGATTAATGATGAAAATACAAGAAAACAAAATCTCATATTAGAACGAAAGCTTCTGAGACAGAAATTCAACATATTTAACCTACCGGACAGCAAGTGAACACCAACTTCAGTGTATCGCTTTAATGATTGTATAATTATTTTTTTTGGAAAAGGTTTGAAAGTTACTTTAAAGTACTTTAGAGTACTTTAAACTTCAATTCCCGCCAAACCTATTAAGAAAATTTATTTTATGCTCCACTATTTTCGCTCATTATTTCCTTACCTTTTGTCACCCATCTCCTAAACGTATCGGCGACCCAAGAGAATTTAAAACTCTTGTGATTTCTCCCCATTGTTCTCTAAAATTACTTGGAAGAGTGCCTCTGCAAAATCCCACTGCAAGAGAGGGATTCTTCTGCAACTCTTCTCCTAGTTTTTCAAACTGAGTTGCAGTTGTTATTTTAAATTTTTCAGTTTTTTCCATTTTTCAATTTAAGTATATTTCAAATAAAGTCAAGTCGTTATGAAAAATGGCGTCGACAAATTCAAAGTCGTTTCAAAACAATATCGCCGTCAAATTTTCTTATAGAATACAAGTTCTATGTTGACAGCCGTCGATAAAATCCGATAACGAGAACTGGAATAACAATTTGAAGTAAACAAGGCAAAACAATATCGTTTTGTATTCATGTTCACAACTGGAATAAGGGTGATTAATTTTGGAAAAAAAATTGTATTATATATTGTTGTGGGTAAGATAGTCTACAGTGATGGACTAAAGTGCAGTTTATCACATAAAAAACCAAATATTTACTATTTCATGGACATATTATGAGTATATTTACTCAAGAAAATAATCAACAGTTTTGGGCAAAAGTATAGGCACATGCTTTTTTATAGCCGTAAAAATTTATAAAAATTATTTCCCAAATACTTAGATCTATTAAAGCCGCTTTAAGCTAATTTTTGTTAGAAATTACACGTTTCAAGACTCTTCTTCCCAATTCTTCATATTGGGAACCAGGTCTGGGTACTGCGGCGGGTGTGGTAAAACATGTGCCGTATTATAATCTAGCCACATCTTTAAAAATTTTACGTCTAGCTATACGTGAGTTGCACCCAGCATCATCCAGGGCTCTCCCCACAGTTTTGTAGTGTCCAAAATCTTCTTTTATTTCTGAGTTGATGTAATTTTTGTTTCGGTCTTTACTTCTCGTACTTTATTGTTGCATTTTCTCTCAGTTAATTTACGTGGATGACCACAACGAGTTGCACTTTGAAAGTTTGTTTTATCTTTGAAACGATTTCCGATTGTGCGAATGATAAAGCGGGTTCCGTCCATTGAAGGATTCACCATGCTTATGCAAGTGAAGAATTATTTTACGCTGTGATTCTCTAGTTTTGCTTTGTTTTGGACTTATATTTGAGCTAAAACTTTTTATTAACGTGTAAATGACCACTTACTTACAAAATTAAATAAGGAATATAACGTCACTTAATGGCTCGTGTTTATTATAAAAATGCTGCCCGATTGGCTAAATCTTGCTTATTTGGTACACATTGCAAAAATTGTGCCTATAGTTTTGTCCCTCTGAAGTAGTTTTTTCCCCCCGCACTTTTTCATTTCGCGGGAAAGCGGGAAATTTCTTTAAATTTTCCGGTATCCCGGGATCCCGCTCCTCGAAATAATGAATAATAAATTTGCTAGGCATTAACAAAAATTGTATTAAAAAGTTTTAAATACAGTATCATACACAGTCGTACGATTCATTCACTGGAAAATCTGTCAGAATTATGTACCACTTTTAAAAATTGCATTGAATTGCCACACTATCGCATAAAAAAGATGCAAACAAATACATACATGTGTATTTTTCACTCAAGTTCTTTGGGATTTTATTGATTTTTTTCGCCTAATAGTTGCAGATTTTTAAAATAAATAGTTTAAGTTTAATTTTGCTTTTGTTGCAACTTAATTTCTTAAAAAGAAGCATCTCTGATCGCAAAAAATCTATCATTTTGTGGAAATTTTCATAATTATATGCAAGTCGGACAGACTTGTCAAAAAATCTGCATCACAAGTGCATTTTATGGCCACACTTTATTAACACACACGACTTTTTTGGCAGATCGCATGACCAGTTAGGATAGTGTATCAGGGCCTTTATTAACACATACCTTATGTTTTAATAATACATTATGTTAATTTAAATTGGGAACTTTATTTTCTTTAACTTTTAGTTTTTCAATTCCTTAAAGGTTATTTCCAATATTGTTATATTGTTATATGAGGTAAAAGTAAACTTACAAATATAGGTGAACATAAACATAACAATTCAGTTAATAAAAATAAACATAAAATAATATAGAAAAAAAGGCACTCGAGGTTTGAATTCCAAAACAAAAATATTAAATTCTAAAAATAAGAAAATACTTTAATAATATAATCATATTTTTTGCTTTAGGAAATAATTCTTTAAAACTCTTAAAGCGTTTATGGACTCGTCAGAAAACCTATTTCTAATTTTATTAACAAATTGCCCTGCTACCGAAAACGACCGCTCCCTTTTTGCAGTTAAGTTGCCAATTATTTTTTTTTTATTTTTTTCCGGGATCCCGCTTGAAAAATCCCGGGAAAGCGGGAAATTTTTAGATTGAAATTCCCGGAAAAAAGAAAAAGAACAGTTTTGTACAAAAAATATTAATTGTGCATATACTTTAGTCCTTCAGTGTATATAGATGGTACATTGGCATAAGCACCAACACTTTTTTTAAAGGTTCTTTAAGTTGGCAATACCGATGCGCACTGTTTTGACAGCTTTGATTGTTATTGTACTTAGTTAGGTTTGCCTTTTTATCATGAACAGACTGACTGGCATCTAAACAAGTGTTAAGTTTTTGCAGCTTCAATATTAAAAATTTCTCCATTTTTTGTTGATCGAAATCAGGCAGGCATACTGCTCTCGAGCTATGGTGAAATATACTAAAGCCCTGCACAAGCATACTTAAAAATGTGTTTAAAGCATTTGTCTTGTTTGAAACACTTTCGCAACATTAATGTCGCCATTAACATATAAAGAAAATCACCACTTAAAGAACATTTCGTTCCAACTTGTAGCACAGATGAGATTCTGAAGAGTTCCCATATAAAATAATATTTTCCAATTGTATTGAAAAAATTGCAACGATATATTAAATGGATTTTTTAAATGAATTTTTAAAACTAAAAAAAATTATGTGAAGAAAATACGAAAGGCTATTTTTTACGTTTTTCAATCAAAAGCCTTATTTATTTTTAAAAATTATCTAAATTCATACAAAATATTAAAAAGCAATTATCTACCTGTCCATTGGTCTATAACACATGTATATTTATGATTTAAAATACTAAATAAAACGATCACAAAACAGGCATCTCGTGTGAATTTCAGCTAAAGTGAACTGTCGGTGATGGTCACCCTAAAGTTGGTAGCACTAACTAAATGCAAATATCCCAAGCCAAGAGTAGTAGCACTATATGATTAATCTATTACGTGTGATTTATGTAAACTTAAGTTTATTGTAAGTTTATTTTTTCAAATATGTTTGACATATGAGTCGTTCAGTGGATAAAGGGAATGAGTCCATTTTTGTATGGTAAAAATTTTGTTTTCAAATTTCAACGGAAAACCCCTTTTAAAGACAAAACATTTTTTTTGTACGAAACACAAAATTTTTATTTTCAGTGGAAAAAGGAAATAAGTCCACGCTTACATTTATATTGCATTAATTCATTGATCGTCATTGTTAACTTTGCTTTTAATCACTCTTATTTGTTTCTATTTCTTGCCTCTCTTCGAGCTTTCGCTTCGAACTTGAAAACAGTATCAAATTAGAAAGATTATTCTGAAGAAGACATAATATTTTGTAAATTTTTTTAGTTATTTTTTGTTTTAAAAAGAAGAAATGTTTTATGTTATTTTTTTAAGGAAGAAATTTTTTACGTTATTTTTTAAGTTCATTAAAAATAAAACTGTGCAAATGCCCTGAACTAAAAAACAAATTATCTGCAGCCTTTTTTTGGAAAGTTATAAAAAATGTACTCTTTCCAAAATATACTAATTCAATTAAAACACTACGCGAGGTAAGCACATACATATGTATTTAGATAGATACTTTTTCTATTTATTTCCGAACGAATGTTAAAAGTCAAAACATAATTAATTTGCATTTTTACGCTATCGATTTTAACAACAAAAAATTTGGTGGACTTGTTTCCCTTTTTCCACTGAAACTCTTATCAATAAAAACGTATTCGCATCATATTAACAGGTTTTGTGAACACATATACTTACATACTAACATTATATATTTACAAATTGTAAAAGAAGCGCTAATAATTAGTTTTGCAATTTTAATTTTGAGTTTTGTTGTAACAACTAGTTTTAAAGTCAACGTCAACTGTTCTGTCGTTTTTCGCCATTTCAAATTTTTGGACTCATTCCCTTTATCCACTCAACGACTCATATTTTATAAAATAATTTGTACTTCATAGTTGAATAATAATACACAATACACATATAAAAAGATGTAACCAATTTTGGTTAAAAGTAACCACAGCGGCAGCGCTGACCATGCTACAATTAACAAGAAATAATTAATTTTTGAATGTCATTTTTTTTCTAGTAAGAACCTAAACTCAAAAAATACTTGAGTTAATTTTAATTAAATGTGAAAACTTAATAAAGCTTTGTGTTAATACATTTTTAGTAATCAAAGTGCATTTCTTGATTTGCCACAAAAGGTAAAATATTTATTAAATATTAAAGAACATCGTTGCTGAAATTCAAAATCACGTCACCAGCAAAAATTGATTTTCTGTAATATGTCAGTTACATGGTTTTGCATTGGACTCTAATGTATTTAAATACATACTAAATTTGAATATGAATATATTAAAGAAATACATATGTTTTCTATATTCCTTAGTTAAAACACTCGTTGCTTTAACATCAGATAAAATCGTACTAAAATCATTGCCCATATCTGTGATCACAAAACTAAACAAATTTTTAAAAGACAATAATTTTTTATCCTTTTTACATAATTGTGCAATTCACAAGCCTCATATGGATTATCGTTTAAAAAAATACAATATTTGTTTATGAGCTTGTGAACAGACAAATTTGTTGTATCGTCATTTTTTCGTATTTTAAATGTCAATTCAATGTAGTCTGTGAAATTAGTGAGTTTGAAAAAATTTTTTAACTATTATTCAACTTATGTACGTATACATATAATTTTTGCAGTAAAATTTATTAATATATATAAAAAATAAAAATAAACATAAATGATGTCGGCGGAGGAAATATCTCTAGCTTTTGCAAAACTTACCAAGTCCATAATCGAGATAAATTAAAATATAAACACATTAACGACACAGGCTACACGGGTACATGGCTACAAATTTCTCGAAATTTTGCGTTTTTTGCAATATAGGTTACTTTTATATTTTTTACTGTTTCATCGACTTTTAAATGATATTAAAAGTAAAGATTTAGGATTTTTCCTAATTTAAAAAAAAATTAAAAGACTTTTGTCTACGGGGGCGTTTGTTAAAAGTCTTTTAAGAGCTTCGAAACTTTCGACACTCTGAATTTTTTGTGTTTACTTTTGCGTCTTTTTTCAAGCACCTCGTCATAGGTCGAGCAATTTTTGAGTAGTCTCTTATAAATTTACGGTAATAACCCACTAGCCCTAAAAATTGTTTTATTTCCTTTTGCGTTGTTGGCAGTGGGAATTTCTGCACACAACTTATTTTGTCAGGGTTAGGCTCTATGCCTTTATCTGACACATGTCCGAGGAAATTTGTTTCTTTCCTTAAAAATTCGCATTTGCCAATTTGGATTTTAAGATTTACTTCTTTGAGGCGTTGTAGAACTTTTGTTAAAGATTCCACATGCTCTTGGAGGGAAGTGCTGAATATAATGATATCATCAAGATATACTAGGCATATCTTCTTTATCAAGTCGGATAGCACATTTTTCATCAGCCGTTGAAAAGTAGATGGGGCCGTCTTCAGTCGAATGGCATACGTAAAAATTCGTAATGGCCATTTTCTACACTGAAGGCCGTCTTAGCCACGTCTTTTTCATGGATTTCAATTTGGTGGAAGCCCTTTGCCAAATCCAAAGTCGTGAAATATTGGCAGCGTCCGAGCTTTTCCAAAATTTCATCCCTGTTTGGAATAGGATACTTGTCGTCTATAGTTACTTCGTTGAGCTTCCTATAGTCTACGACAAGCCTCCACTTCTGGCGTCCAATTTTTTGGGCACAATTCAGACGGGCGCAGAATAATGAGAGTGGCTGGGCCGGATTATTCCTTTGTCCAGCATCTCTTGCATCTGTCGTTGTACCTCCAGTTTGTGTACATACGGATAACGATACGTTTTGGCCGTAATAGGGATATTATTAACCGTCCTTATTTCGTGCTTTATAGCATTAGTAAAGGACAGGTCGCTATCATCTGAATAAAATATATTTTTATATTTTTTTATTGCACCTAGAAACTTTTGTTTCTCTTCCTCATTTAAGTGATCTATACGAATTTGGTTCAAAACATCTTTCTTTACTTCCTCTTTTTCATTAAAATATTCGCTGTTTTCTTTAGAATAGTTTATGGGAATTTTATTTTTCCCGATTATTAAAATGTTGTCTTTTAAATTAATTATTGTATTGAGTTTTCTCAATATATTGTTGCCTATTAGCCCACTATATTGTTCATGGAAGTTATATATTAGGAATTCCATTTTGTTATTTCAAGTTTCGCCAAATTCCTTAAAAATAGGAATTGCGACTTTTTCACTGACTTGGATGGGCTGGGAGAGTGTCTTAATATATATCGGTTCGCAGGGTACTTTCCACTTTGGGTGGCATATACCTGGGTTAATTACAGAATGAGTTGCTCCACTATCAATGATAAACTTCAAATAACCTTGTTTTGATTTAATTATTATATGGGGTAATTGCCCGTGGAGGCAGCTGGTTGAAAATTTTGAGCAGTGTTTACTTCCATTGGCTTTACTTCCTGGTGTTGTTGGTTACTCTGCCACCTCCGATCTTTTTGGAAGGGTCTGTACAGCCCTTGCTGTTCGTCATATTGATTTTGTCTATGGAAAATTTGGTGGTCACTTATTTGATTTCTTCTGAGGAAATCATTTCTATTAAAGTTTCCATTTTGAGACCTTTGTGGTCGGTTACCACGAGTTTGTGGATTATTTCCGTACTTTTGGTTTTCCCTAGCTATCTTATTTTTTCTAGGGTAAATTTGTTCATCTTTTCCTATTTTATCATACCCATTCTCATAGAGAATATTAATCGCACTTTCGAGAGATTGAGGATTCCTACATGCAAGAACCGTTTTCATTGGTTCGGGTATCTTACTCTTAAAAATGTTCAGAGCCGACCCCTGATTATTGATAGCAACTTGATTGGCGGCTTCGCCTTCTCCTAGTGTGAGGGCGGATTTATTATTTAGTCGCCTCAACCTATACTTATTGTTATTATAAAAATCTATTGTGTTAGTTTCAAAAGTCACTGAACGTAAGTCGTCGAAAAGCTCTTCGCAGCTTTTCCTTTCTCCGAAATTATTGTTAAGTAACTCCTTAATTTGGTTCCACGACTGCGCTTGTGTGTTAATTTCTAGAATTTCTCTTGCCCTACCCGTAATTCGACTTTTTATTATATTTGGGACAAACCATCATAAGCCAAAAGAACTGGGTGGGTTCTGTCAATAACTTTCGTGAATGTTGGAAGTTCGTTTATGTTTCCGGACAATTGTGGGATGCTATTTAGGTATTTAATTGGATTTGAGGTGGATTTTCCATTTTGAAAAGGAGTTTTATTTATTCACAATATTCTTATTCTAATTTAGATCTGATACAAATTTTATATAAAGTTTACTCTTCTTTTTTTATGCTTATACATATATCTATTATAGAGTAGCTTACTTTGTGGTTGTGGATCGCTGTGTTGTAGATATCTTTCTTCTTTTATGGCTTACTTAGAAAAGGAAAATTTTGTTTCCCTTGATATATTTTGTTTTAGCACAAATAGTTTAATTCTGCAGTTTAAAATTTATTTATTAATTTTTCTTTTTCGCAGAGTACATTTTGGTTCGAACTTGAATTTGTTCCGTCTTGATTTTATTTTAGCACACAAAGTTTTAACTTATACTTGGTTCGAATGTCTTCTTGCAACAAGTTTTTAGTTTGTACTTTTATTATTAGAAAAAAAATTCACTGGTGTTTCAGTAAATGCACTTTTAATAGTTTTTGGTTTTTGATACTGTTTGCACGTTTATATCTTGTCTTTATAATTTTAAGTATTTACTTTTTTTTAAATTTTATAATTATATTTTCTTATTTTTTTGCCCGTGTTATGGGGATAATGGTTGGTGTTGTAACAATTAAACAGTTTAATCTTCCCAATGATTAGAAGTAGTTTTTGTAGTTTTCTGCGAGTTTTCCACATTCCTTGCATTTCTATTTCGTTTTAGAAGATTTTACGACTATTTCTAAATTTTGCAACTTTTGGCGGAATTTCGCTTTACAAATCGAATTTTTCCATACCTGTCTTCAATAAAACCTTTTATAAAGCATATATAATTCAATCGTATAAATATATTACACTTTTGTATGAAAATTACCAATAACAAAATACAATATTGTATAATTAGAGGATTGCACAACACATACGACGATACGTCTTTTATTTACAGCACTATGTGCTTACTATAATTTTGACAGACTAATAGCCAGTTTTTACCTTCATATTTAAATACGCATTTAGTTAATTTTCATTTAAATTGAAGTTAAATACAGTTTCAGTTTTTCAGTGTTAAATGATTGCTTTTATTTAATTACGATTAAAATATGTCAGCTTCATGAAATTGCCTACATATGTATATTTTGTTGGAAAAACAAATGTTAAAGAAAATTAAAGAAAAATTTCGAATGTGGATTCTTTTTCAGGCTGAAAATAACAACAATGATAGATTGCTGCAATGTTTTAAAATTTTAAATCAATTTAAAAAAAATATCTAAAAGAATAATATTAATAAAAGAAGTCTAATTTTTCAATGGCCGCAAATTTTTTTATTACTTTGTTGCGCAAAACAACAACAAGACAGCAAAAACATGTGTATGCTAGTGGGTATAACTTAAACAGAGTTTAAATGCATAAGGTTGGTAATTTAAATATTATTTGAGTTTCAATAAAGTTTATGCTAAAACCCTAAATTTCGTATTTAAATAAAACTTAAAGATACACAACATTTAACTACGAAGTCAAAAACTGGCCATCAATCTTTTTTTGGTTACTTTCTTTTTCATTTGGTTACTTTTTTCAGAAATTTGGTTGCATATATTTTTGCCAAGTATTAAATTCCTTTTTCGACAAATGGCACGAGACTTTATTAGTAAAGATATTTTAGATAAGTGTAACTTTTCACAATTAAATTTAGATAAAAACCTATTCAACTCAATGATATTTTCTATGCAACAGAAGTTGGTCTATACAAACTTATATAAACACAATTCATATTGAAACAGGTGTTTTAAAAAGGAAAATTGTAAAGTTTTTTATTAAATTCTTTCAAGTTCTAAAGACAAATGTGGACTTAACAATGAAATGTTAACTTGGTTTAGTAAGATTTCCCCTGAAAATGTTTTATCCCGTAAAACTAACAGCATTAAATCACTTTTAATTAAAATTGTTCCCCGCGATAAGCTAAATTTTGATAATATTAACAAGCAACTTAGAGCTGATACGGAAGAACTGAAACCATTAACAACAGAAAATATATGCAGTTGCTGGTCTACAGTGGCTAAAATTTAAAATGCATTAGATAAATACATGTTTCCTGATATATCGAGAATTGCATACGGAATTTAGTGCATACTGCAAATGTAGTAAGGATTTCTAATAAAACAAAACAAAGGAACAGGCTTTATGTTCCAACAATATCAAGTCTTATCCAGGCCAAAGATTTATTGAAGTCTAAAAACTCTTCTTGTTATAACTTTAACATTTCTAATACGCAAACATCAACATATTTGTAATATTATGTGGTTATATATTATTGCTTCTGATCTCATATTATGAATATTTGTGTTCCTTAAAACATGCATATTTACATATCGATAGCCTCAAGTAGAAAGGCCCTAACTCAAATATTTGTGACTTTACAGAAGGTGAAAACATAAAAAAAAACTTTACAACTGCTTTGTACAATTGCTTGTAAAAGCGTTATTTTTTACACTATTGCAATAAATATTTGTGACGAGGTGCATTTGTGTGAAATGTATTGGAATCATTGAAAAACTATATTTCGCAAAAAATACAAGTTGGGGCTTTTCTACTTGAAACCAACGATATGTATATGCTGTATTTATGCATATATACACAAGTATAAATTACTATTATTTTTTAATAAAATAAGTACAAAAATAGTTGCTTATGTTCCACATTTATTAATGAATTAGACACACCCGGTGTGCTTCGCAACACCCATACACATAAACGTAACATTTATAAGTATAAATTATTGATTTTTATATCCTACTACTGGAATTTCATTACTTTAGACCCGGAAAATTACTTTGAAGTCTTAATTCTGCTGGTAGAATAAAAGAGAGAGAGAGAGAAATACTTCATCTCTTTGTATTTTTCCAAGCTGAATTAAGACTTTGTAAAGTATACTTTCCGCTTGTAAAAGGAAACACAATGGCTATTGTTTAATCTGGAGATTTCTAATATTATTTAAAAAATCATAATTCTGCAAAGATCCATCCAATAATTATACAAAGCTAACTGCAAGCAAACCATTTCGAGCACTTGGAAGAATTATGCAATAATCAATATTTCGGTCGTGCATATTTTTGAACCAAACTGCAACCAAAACCATTCAAACAAAAAATAATTTTGGATTTTGGTTCAAAAAAGTTACAAAATATACAAAAATTCATAACGTCCTTCTTTTTTGAAATTATTCTAATACTTTCTTGTACACAATATTTTTCGTTTTCTCATATGGAGCATGCTACATAAAGCTATTCATGTACGAAACATGGGTATTCTAAATTTAAGCCACATAACTGAAGAGATTGTCCCTGAAATTTATTTGTTGTCATCGCAAACGCTAAGCGAAGAGGAAATTGCAAATTTTTGAAATTAAATGACATGTCTGTCGTTTTCATTGGAATGCGTGGAAGCAATAAATCTCTTCCTTTATATTTCGCTGCTGTTGAGATTGCTAAAAAAATTGTAACAGCAAGTCGAGTCCCATCACAAAATCGAGGTGGGCCAATATTACATAATAATATAGTGGGCACGCCAACTTTTAATTGAAGCAGAGTGGTGGAAAATTTGACAAATCAAACGAATCCAAGAATTCGACAGCATAATTAATTACATCTTCAACATTCGTCGCAGTATTGATGGATTTATAAGTTTTGAGATTAACGCGAATTTTATTCAAAATTTTACTTTTCATCAAATTTACGTGAATATTCATTTCACTGTGTTTCTGAAATTTTGTTCGATATTTGGGTACACACAGTAGATTGTGTGATTAGGCAAAAGTCAGGTGGAAATGTTGTGACATTTCGAGTGGCATTTTTCCATCCCCTAAGTCCAGTAATTACTTCGAAATTGAGAAGCTAATGCATCATTTTGCAATTGAGCATGTATATTGGTACTTAATTTCAGTACGTGAGCATATCGCCAAAGAAAGCATTAAGGCATGAATTTAGCACATCAACAGGTGTTGAACTTCGAATAACAGGAAGTGTTTGTAGAAAGCCACCAGGTAATAGAATAAGTAGAACTCCAAATAAGTTCGAATTACTTCTGAAATCCCGTAAGGTACAGTTTAAGGCAGCATGTGTTGCCTTTAATTGTTTGCCATATTAATTGCAATTTAAGTGCTGAATGCGCAGTTCTTCCACCATCCAAAAGTGCGGCCGCAATGCCGTATAGATTAAAGTTAATAATTAACTTGAATGGGGGCTAACCGTATCCCCCACTGATACCCTAAAAATTTAGCCAGAAATATTAATTTGTTCTAAAAATAATACTCATAAAATTTTGAGAGCTTAAATATTGTACTTGATCTAATATGGGAATAATATTAATTGCTTTGTATGGAGGGTATCCGTTTCCCCCTAATATGCCGCCAAGATTTTGCTGAAAATCTCACGTATTGTAAGAGCAAACCGCATCAAATTTAGAGAGCCTACCCCTTATAGTTGCATAGATAAAGAGAAAATTGATAATCACGGGGGCCGTCTCCACCCACTTATACCCTCAATATTTTGCTAGCTATTGCAATTTGTTCTAAGAGTAACCCACATAAAATTTTGCGAGCTTGACTATTGTATTTGTGCTGATATAGGAATATCAATATGTACATTGTATGAGGGGTAGCCGTTTCCCCATCCTATACCACCACTACTTTTCTGGAAATTACACGTTATTCTAAGAATAAAACTCACCGAATTTAGAAAGTCTCACTCTTATAGTTGTACAAATATAAAAAATCATTAATTACCCGTTTCCCGCCTCCTATACCATCAATATTTTGCTGGAAATAGCACGTTATTCGAAGAATACCACACGTTGAATTTAGAAAGCTTCACTCTTATATTTTTACATATATAATTAACTCTTATGAAGGGTACTCTTTTCCCCCTCTGATACCATCGAGATTTTTCTGGAGGTTTAACTTTCTTTTAAGAACGGCTCATAGTAATTTTAGAGTCTCCTTATTGTAGTTATACAGATATAGGGAAACTAAAAATTGCTTTGTATTGCCCGATCCCTCTAAATTTTTCTATAAAAAATATCCCATTTGAATTTCCTTGTCATCAGTAAAGCAGTTCTTAAATTTCAAAACGATTGGTCGCACCATTTGGCATCCTATAAGGAACATACAAACAAAGATTCATTTTTATATAGATTTTAAACATACATATCGCTTCTTTATTGCAATGTAGTCATAATTCAAAAAACCTGATTTTTGAGTTAAGAATGCAAAATTATTCTTCGTATCGTTCTTCATCTTGTATGAAAAAATCATTCAAATATCTTGTTTACTTGCCTCTTGAAAGGATAATACTTTTTTATATTTCCATTGATGTGTGAGCAAATTAAAAACTTTAAACTCGATTTCTGAAGAACAAAATTGTTTGAGATATGAATACATTGCAATAAAGTAGCGATATGTACCAGACATCTGCAATAATACATAATACCCGCGAGCCCACTTTTAACTAAGTAATTTTTAAGCTCGGATACTTTTAAATACTGGCTTTTATTGATTTGTTGTTTTTTTCGCTCGTTCTTCAATATGCCGCGATCTTCATGCATGACAATAAACACAATCAGGGTTATTCTAAAATACGCGCTTCACTTCGTTGCCGTCGAATGTTCACTTTCGACGGCTCGACGGCGATAGATTCTAAAATACGCGCGAGGATATATCGATCAAATAATCGAGTTTTTGTAATCACTTGCAAAAAAATTTATAAAAGTAAGCAACCAAATGGACTCAATTGCTTATTTTATTAATGAAAATAATGAATCTAATGATAGTAATCTTCGGAGAGTTTTAAAAACACTCATGTACAATAGAATGGATATGTTTGAGATGGATGATACAATGTAAGTAATAACATACAATAAATATCGGCATACTTGTACTTTTACATAACAATTCTTATATATACATAGATTTGCGAAAAACTTCAGAATAAATAAGGATGCTTTTAAATATATTCTGAACGAAATAGACGGAAAAATGGGCACACATCGTCTCGGAACTTTGAAACCAGTGGATAAATTGGCAGCTTGCCTCAGGTTTCTCGCGGAAGGTAATTACCAACATGGTGTAGGAAAGGATTGGCACCTCAACGTATCTCAATCAACATTTTCCAAAATACTTTCCGAGATGTTAATATTGTTGGGATATTGGGATATTTTATCCCAAAGACAATTTTGCTCCTCAGCTCGTAGCTCCGTAACTCCTCTTCCAATATCAGGATGTTGGAGCATAAATTCCACCATTGCCTTAAAATTGTTCTGGTGTTGTTTGCTTTTTCGACCTGCAAAATATTTAAAGATTTATTTATATTTATTAATGTTTAATTATTATTTAAATTTTATGTATACTTACATTTTTTATACAAACAATTTGCAGTAAACGCGTCAAAAATGGTGTCGAAAGAAAATGTATGAATTATTCATTCAACGCGTTTTTTAGAATATGTCGAAAGACGTCAATCACAATGACTTGATAACAAAAAAAATATCGATAGTCACTTGCGCGTTTAATGGAATACTGAAGTGTCATTTTAACGCGTTTTTGTGGTGAACGCGTATTTTAGAATAACCCTGAATAACTTTTTACATGTACATGTGTTGATTGCAGAAAGAAGTAGGAGCGCAGAAAAAAGTAAATACAATATCACAACCATTCAGAACAAAGTTTCGTGTTTGTTCTATTTTCATACTCGGTAACTTCTTTGTATTCAACTAACGCGACTTGGTGTTACGATCAGTGTTGCCGTTTTGGTACTTTTGGACAAAATTGGTCCTTTTTTTTAGACATTTAGAATTTTGGTAACTTGGTAAGCTAATTTACGTTTTGGTAACTTTTGGCTACTTTTTCCAAATATTTAAAAAATTCCTTAATGTTTCATTGTTTTGAGCATATTTTATTGTGATTTTATTCACAACTTCGTATACAGTTTTATTCCTAAGATTTCTCATTATGAATATGCAAACTTCGCGCATATTTCATTGTTGTTGGCAACATTTTGCTATTCTTACTTGAGATTTGTTAACTTTGCGTAAATACTTTAGCTTTGTTTGGTTTTTCTTTACGGCAAATGGTTTTTCGTGTTTTGGTGTTTACTATTAATCAATTTGTAAATGGATAGGTACGTAAACTGTTGTTTTATATTTAAAATATTTTTCTTATGAAAAATACATATATATTTCGTAATTCAATTTAAATAGATTTGTACCAAAACGCATTAAGACTTCATCGGTGGAAGAAGAAGAAGAAGAAAAAAATCAGATGCACAATGGTGATTTAAATAATAATAATCAATCTGAATGGTATGAAATTTTAATGAATGTTTTATTTACTATCACTAGGTAATATTTATATTATTCTACTTGCAGTTACTCGCAAGAAAGTGAAACAGCAACAACAAGTACATCTTGTAGAAAATTCAGGCCTATTTGGGCAAAAACATTTCCATGGCTTAAAGAAATTGGAGAAAGTGCTTATTGCATTGCTTGTGAAAAATCGTTGACAAATCACTTGACTCACCTCAGAAGACACGAAAATGTTAGCAGCCACATTCAAAACATTGAAAGGAAACATTGAAATTAAATCCAATATTCTATCGTTTTATATAGAATTGTGCACTCAAATAAAATCCAGATTTGATTTTAAGGGCAATGACTTAAAGTTACTATCTATAATAACACCCCAGAAAATATTATCAGATCCTGAATTATGCATTTTGCCATTGCTTCAAAGTTTCCCATATTTGTTAAATTGCGATTCAGATACAATAGTTACTCAATGGAAACTTTTGAAACTTTCCAAACATTTCTCAAACGATATTGATATAACTGATTTTTGCAAAAAATAAGTTGCATTAAAAATGGTTTGGGGCAAAAATGTTTTGATGAATTATGTACATTTGTATTTAATTTATTATCTTTGCCACATAGCTCTGCAGCAGCTGAGCGCAAATTTTCATCCTTATCGCTTATAAAAACTAAATTACGAAATAAATTGGAATTTTCGACTCTCAGTCACTTAATGCTAGCCAAGGAGTTATTGAATCGAAAAATAGAAGGAACTTATGTTTGGTCTGCCAAAAATGAACTTTAATTAGTGCAATGTGCTTGACTTAAAACTGTGTCTGAAATTCAGACTTCTATAAATATATATATATTTCTTAAAAATAAATAAGTCATTTAATTTGTTATAAACAAAAAACCATTACTCAGTATTTTCAAAATGAAGTACCTTATGCCAACATAACATGTTGCGATAAACAATAAATATAAATAAAATTATTTATAAATTATAATACGTTATGTTTAAAGAAATAAATTTACGTACACAGTAAAAAGTTTTGGTTTGATTTTAATGCCGAGCCGGTGTGTATATATAACAAATCCAAAAAAGAATTAAATTTATTCCAAAATAGTATATTTGTAATCTTAAATGGAGTTAAAACAATAAACTTTTTCGGAATTAATTGTAAATTTAATTCCAAAGTAGTTTAGAATGAAAACTGCTAAGTTATAAAAGTTCTAAAAGTAAACCAAAACTTTTTACTGTGGTCATTTTACATAAATTTTCAAAAAGTGTTATCAAAATGTAATTTATTTAAAAAAAAAGTACTTTGAAAATTAAAATAATTAATATGTACGAATTGTTTGTTTACAATAAAAATTATTTAAAAACTTTTACAGTTGTAATTTTTTTACAAAAATATAGCAAGACAAATTTTGGTACCTTTTTGGTAACATTTTTGTAACTTTTTGGTCCCAAAAAATGTTAGTCTGTGGCAACACTGGTTACGATCAGCTCCCAATAACACCATTCGCGGCATATTTATTTGGTGTATATAGTTGGAAAACTTATTTAAATGAAAGAATATTTTACATACATATGTGTGTGTGTATGTAATACTATGTATGCACGTAAGACAAAACAATTGTTATTTTTGTCCTACTTACCCTTTTATTGCATGAAATTAGTTTTTATATGCAGGTAGATTTTCCAATTATCGTTTGGGGGTTTTATATAATTTTAGGTTTTTCCAATATGTCATGGTTTTTTGAAGTTTAATGCTTGTGGGTTTTTTAGAAGGTAATGAAATATGTAAAAAATTAGCATAAAAAAATTTATTTGTGGCAGATTTGCCACATATGTATAAACAATTGTGATTTTAGCATTACAGAAAAATCTGTCGCTTTTAAATTCATAAGCCTGTGGCATTCGTAATATATTTTAACTAAAATTCTCTTATACATAAAAGATTTTAAATACATTACATTAAAATTTAAATACATTACAGTAAAAACAATACTAAACAGACAACTTGTATGAAATTTATACGAGTCTGTAACAAGCTCGTATGTTGAGACACAAATTCTTACGAGTATAGCGAGCAGATACAAAAACAATATGCTGTATTAACTAAACCGCAACTCGTTTTTAGGCTAGTATTTCAAATCATAAAAAAGGGTACTCGTTGCAGCTCTCTGATATGTACCTATTAAATGGCTGCGTGAGTACATTCATTTGTTTGGCTGCACAAAACGAAAACAACATTCATTCATATTTTCAACAGCCAGTGAGAGCTAAAGAGAGTTAAATGTGTGCAAATACAAAAATGAATAAAATGTCTGTTATACTTAGTGACACAAAAACGACGCATATACATATGATGAAAGAACTGGGGCTGACGGTTGTTTTCCATACAATTTGACATAAAATTTTGCCAGAGAAAGCGGTCGGGAAATAGAATCTATATTATTTTTACAGCGTTTTTTCTTTTACTCTCAATTTTAGACACTCATTCTCTCAACAATGTTACCGTATTTTCAGAAATTTTTCATACGAAAAACGCAAACAAAAGAAAATCAAACAATAATAAGAGAGAATTTAAAGTTACTCCCGTCGATTTTATTATGGGCCATCAGCGTTTGTTCCTGAAGTTGCAGATTTGTTCTTCTTCAACATTATCGTTTACAATGTATGTTTTGAATGTGTATGAAATTCTTTTGATAATGGTTAAACTTAGAAATGCGTCGTTACAGTGCTAACTTCTACAGCAATCATTCAAATATTATTTGAATGTTTAAAAATGTATAGTAATACTTTCTGTTGGAACAAGTGTGTTTGACCAAATACTACACATCTTAAACAAACAGAAATTGAGAGCTTCTTTTAAGAAGGAGGAAAAGAAAGAACAATATTTTCAAACATAAAATACATCTGAGGCAATAAATAATAATGGCTTAAGTTGAAATTTCGTGTTTTGAGATATTAAGGGTTTTGTCTAAAATAAATTGTGTTTGGTTTTAATATAAAATTTTTAGTCACAGAAGAAGATGGAAATTTTTTAGAACAGAACTGGTAATTTTATATAAAAAAAGTTTTATTTGTTAATATTCGTTGTTTTTTAGTTAAGATGATATGAAAAAATCAATTGTCAGAAAAATAAAAACTAGAGTGAACTTAATAATAACAAATAAATAAATCTGTTATAAAAACTCGTTTACTTAAGTATACAAAATTAAAGGAGGTTTTCTTATTATAAAAGCTTAGTTAAATATATGTATGTAAGGTTTTTATGAGGAATAATTTGAATGAGCTGTTAGTTATTGAACTTAAGTGTTTAGAAGTTTTAATGCTCAAACATTTTAATATTGATGTACATACATAGGTACCTTAAAAAAATTAAGTTGAGTTAAGATTGTTATGGCTTATGTACTATTTTCCAAAAAGACTTAAATTGAAATATTAATGGCTATAGTTTTAATAAGAATGAAATTTAGCTGACTGATAGATTTTGAAGAAGAGAATAAGAATATGTAATAAAATAAAAAAACACTACATATGTACGTCAACTTCAGCCATTATTATTTATTGCCACAGATTTGTAGTGCATAAATATGATATTTACTTGAATTGTTTTTGGAAATTTCATTGATGTTTTTTGCTAATAGGAATTTTGAGAATCTTTTTCTAATGATATTAACACCGCTAGAAATTTCTTTTATTTACTTATATATGTATGTATGTAGGTGCAGTACTTATTGGTATTAGAAACTAATACACGGAATACTAGAACAAAATAGAGTTTGGTTTGTGCAAAGAATATAAATTATATATCATGTACACGCAAAATTTCTTATGACTTTATTTTAAGCAGATGTAAAAAATGCATTACTTTTGAATAAACATTTCACAAATATTAGTTTAAGTTATTAACCGAAAAGAATTCGTTACTTTTGTGTTTCAATTTTAATTGTTGTGTAATAAATTTTTTTTATAAAAAAACATCTAAAAAATCTCGCCTGAAATTTGAGCTGGGGGCAAATTACGGCATTCGATATCGAACGAAGTCCCGTACAAAATTTTTTGAATTTGTATGGAAACTTCGTTCGATATAAAATGTCATAATTTCCCCCTGCTGATTTTTATTTGTGTTGAAGTTGTTTTTTCCAGTCAGCTCCAGTTTTCTATATATTTTCCATTTTACAAATAAATTCTATTGTGTGCTCGTTTTTTTATATATTTTATTGCATTTTTTGGAAATTTTAATCGAATTCAAGTCTTTGTCGACTCTTCTGCGCGATTAAAAAGCCAGAATATGCGCTCATTTTCTGATAAAATTAAAAAATACTTGTTTAATAAAAAATAAAGGATTACAATAAATTTGTACATTTATGTCACTTTTTCATTTACGAACTTAAAAAATTATTTGTACATTACAGTAAAGCTTTAAAGTTTTTAATATTAAAAAAATATTAAGAGATATTTACTCCTACAAAAATTTAAATAAAATAAAAAAATCGTTTTCATTTAAAAATATAAATATTAAAAAATAAGTATTGAAAATTTAATTTGTTCGTTTTCTTTTTACTACGCTATCTTTAGCATGTACGAAATGCCTTTGTAGAACAATATTCTTTTCTTTTGTATTTAAGATGACAAATATCTGAAACGAAATATATATGTAGTATATATGTATGTACATAAGTTTTTTTTAATAAATGAATTGTAAACTTACTTTTAATTGTTGTGATAATAAAGCACTTTTCGGCGCTCGGCTTTGTGCTGGTCCCCTTCCAACTATATAAGGAAGCTAAATCTTCTGTAAATAATTTTCTAACCACACTTCTTAGAAATTGAGCGGGCCCTTCGCCGCCGGTTTTCACAATAAATTCTTTCTGAAAAATACAAAAGTTTTTGCAGAAATTGGTATGAGTAATAACGAGTTAGTTAGAAAGTTTAATTGGTAGTTTGTTTGCTTATTTTTATATTTACTATACTTACAAGTTGTTTGAGCTTTTCTTCATTCTCCTGCACTAAGGCAGCACATTCATTTTTTTTTTTTTTGAAATTTAGTTACAATATATTATAATATTTATTTCTTATTAAACTTTAAAACAAAACACTCGTCAAACCAATTTTAAAGCACAATATAATTTCACGGTATTAACACCACGACGTAAGGTTTGTAAATGAACAAAAATTTAACTTTTAGACGTTTACTAAACAATACTCAAACTTTTCCCGTTAGAATTAAAAAAAGTATTAAACAGTTTTCAATTTTTCATCTGCGCAAAATGTGATCATAAAAAGCAAAAACTACTCACATTTCAAATGCCTGCATGATCTGTTTGCTATTAAGCAGTTTTAAGTATTCTAGATGCGTGAAATATGATTATAAGTAACGGATAAAATACTCCCATTTAAAGCACCTGGTTGATTAGTTCGCTTTTGCTGCATAATTTGTTATTGCATTTTAAATCAAACACTTTTAAATCATAGGTGCGAATAATTACCGAGTCGTTTTTAAGCGTATAGGTGATTAATCAGTTTTTGATCACCAAAAGTACGCAAAAAAGACTCAGCAAGGTGATTTTTGAAAAAACGATCTTCCAATTGCTAGCTGAGCTAGTACTTTTAAAAAACTCAAATAAGTACTAAACATTTAAATAATTGAAACCACATTCAAATATTTAGCATATTTTACTCTGTTGGGATTATTTGAATGTAGTAGTACTTTTTTTGGTTCAACTTGTTTGTGATTGTTTTTCGTTTTGTGTATTCATTCATTCTGTTTGCCTATCACAGAATGAAAAACACTACGCATTCAAATCCTAAGGAGTATGAGTACATACTCGCATGTACACAAGTAAATGCTTTGTGTTCCCTTTTTATTTCTTTGTAAATGAATTTTAAAAAATTTTTTGTTAAATAAAGTTTAAATAAAAGTCATTATTTTTGGTACTCTTGGTATGTAAAAAGTACTCCAAAAACTTTTGTTTGATACCGAAATGCAAATCTCATTTCCCATCACTGGTGTGTGTAGTTTTCGTATTAACTATAAATTTCAGCATTGGGAAATAAAATCATAATATATAAGATTTTTTCCATGTATATTTTGTATGAAGACATCAGTAATTTTATTTTAATTTAGCTGCTCTTAACCAATTTTTTAATTTAACTTGCAATAAACAAACTACCGAAAAATACAAGTTTCAAATGCATTAGTTTAAACCTTCGAAAAATAAAACATTTTGCCAATTTTATTTATTTAATGTTCATGATAAACTACATTCTATAAATGGTACTTTGAGTACAAAATATTATTTTTTACACTAATTGTAGAAACTATTTTTTTATTAGTCTTGTTAATAGATTGAAAAATTAGACAAAGTAATCAATCGGGAACTATACCTTCTCAAATAACAAAGAATTCCAATGCGAAGTTCTGAGAAAACATACATGTGACCTTCTCCGAGAAAAGGGACCTAGTGTGTCAAAAAACGGGTTTGGACGTCACCACATAGGCATGACGTTACCAGAGTCGGCACCCAATCATAACTAACAATACCAATTAGCATCTCCCATCTGAAGATGTGTTCAAAGTGATAATGCGTTATGAAACTTTAAATGCAATGTATTATAATAACAAGCAAATGAAGTACACCTAATTCTGTTTTTACACGGTTTTTTAAAATAAAAATTTTTTAATTTTTTAGCACGATTTTATTCCATTTAATCAAAATTCAAAATAAGACAACACAAATAAATAAAAAACACACAGCTCACAAACAGCTAGAAACCATACGAAAACGAGAAAGAGCACAAAGAGAATATGTACATACTTATTTCTCTTTCTTTTTTTTTTTGTGCACACAAGCAAATTTACTAGTCAGAGCAAGGCGTATTTAACCAGGTGACAGCATTACAGCAGCTGACTATTCGTTGCGAATGTCAAAATACATACAAAATACTTTTATTTTTTTTCTGTATCTGTTTTCTTTCTTTATGGGTTAGGTTTTTGACATACGCAATGAAACTACACAAACAAAAATGCCTGTTGTTCTTGTATTGTTGTAATTGTTTTCCTAATCCTAGTTAAATACACCATGGGTCAGAGCAATTATAAATAGCAAAAATTAAAGGGAATTCCCTTTTTGTGCAGAGCAATTGAAATTTTACATACTTGAAAGCATAGAGTGCATATCTTTTTTTTTTTCTTTAATAACTATGCCTGTGTAAATACACATTACGTGATTTAATAAAATAAACATGAATAATTGTTCTTAAAAAATACTTTTTTTTCGCTAATTTTAATAGGTTTTAGAGATAAGGAAACAATCACATATTTTTTCATACGATCAATGTCTTTTTTACACGGTTTGTTTTGGAACCAATCTACCGTGTAAAAACAGAATTAGGTCTACATACTTTTCACTACTTCTACTGTACCGTTTTAACTGATTACTTTAACATACTGAATTCGTTGGAGGCAGGTACCTAATACCTTAAAAAATGACTTCAAAATTTCGTTTCTTAGAAGTCATTGAATACACAAAACAGATAAATATAGCCTATACTGTTTCATTGATAAATAATATCATCTTCAAATAGCCTAAGCGCTAGTAAGTTTATAGTATCAACGACATAATAAAAACTGCCAACCCTCTAGACGTGGCCGAAAATAATAAGTAAACCAACGTAGGGAGAAGACTACAAAATTTAAAAAAATACCACATCAACCTTAATTAATCATAGCTTTAATCTGATTTCATTAGGCAACTCTTGTGCGATGTTCGTTGATCTCATATGATTGCTACATAATAGATTTTATTTGGTTGGATGATGGATGGATGATGCAACACATAAGTTTAAAAACTTAGTCGTTAGCAGAGCTGGAAAAGAATCATTCATTTTTGAATTAATTCTTTCATGTACTGAATTAGTAAATTTTTAATTAATTCTTTTCCCGCGAAAAAATTAATTGAATGA
Source organism: Gymnocheta viridis (assembly GCA_956483585.1). Classification (NCBI taxonomy): domain Eukaryota; kingdom Metazoa; phylum Arthropoda; class Insecta; order Diptera; family Tachinidae; genus Gymnocheta; species Gymnocheta viridis. The sequence goes on along the minus strand of OY101443.1, from coordinate 38,271,161 downwards.
AATTTGAATCAATTCAAACGAATTAGGCAGAAATGAATTTGTCAAAGTGAATTACGATTCATTTCCAATTCATTTGAATTGAATTGATTTTGAATTAATGCAAACGAATTAGAAAAAAATTAGTAATTCATTACCAACGCATTTGAATTGATTGAAATTTGAAATTATGTAAGTAAATATGCAGTAAGCATCACTGTCGTTTTGTAATTCATTTTTTATATAAAAGACAGCAAGCATTACTCTCGTTTTGTATACCACCTGGTATAGTCCAAAGACAAAAAATTCTTAGATTTGAAATTCCCATGATATACTGGACAAGGCTTTTCAATTTTTGTACTGAATATTTTAATTTTGGTAGGAGACATTTCCATTTTTCATTCCCCCTAGATCTGCTCTTGAATTTGATTGATTGCAACTCATTTTGGATTTCATTCATTTGAATTGAAATTCATTTGACAAATTCATTTGAATTAGAAAACGAATTGCAATTCATTTCTGCCTAATTCTTATGAATTGATTCAAATTTCATTCACTTCTTTTTTGTTGCGAAAAGAATTAATTCAAAACTTGCCTAATTCGTAATGAATTAAAATCAAAAATGAATGATTCATTTACAGCTCTGGGCGTTAGTACCTTTCTTGAAATTTAATTTCATAATTTATTACGTCCTAAAACATTAAAAATAAAATAAATAATCATACATATTTTAAAATATTAAATTATTAACAATCATATTTTCAAATAAATTTTTAATAAACTTTCCTCATTTTTTTTAGGAATGTATTTGGGCGAGTTAGTGCGTTTAACACTAATCGACGCTATTGAAAACAATTTAATATTTGTAATGTTACAAAATAAACAGCAATTTATCAGGAAATTATCCCATGAAACCGGGTGTTTTGAAACTAGTATGATTTCTGACATTGAAGCCGATGTTTTCCCAGAATTTAAGAAAACACGTCTTATAATCAAACAGATATTTAGTATTGAAAAGCCCACCGTGGAAGACTGCCAGAAGTTGCGCTACATTTGCGAATGTATTTCAAGGCGTGCAGCAAATTTGGTAGCGGTGGGCATAAGCGGCTTAATAAATAGAATAAACGAACCCAAGGTGGTAGTAGGTATTGACGGTTCTGTCTACAGATTTCATCCTAAATTTGATGAATACATGAGAGAGGCCATTAAGAAATTAGTTAATCCAAAAATTCAATTTGACTTAATGCTTTCAGAGGATGGATCCGGCAGAGGAGCGGCACTTGTGGCGGCGGTAGCTAGTCAAAATAATTAAGCTGAAATTTACAGAATTTATTGTGTATTTGTTATTATATTATACAATTTAAAATAAGCAATTTACTTTTAATTAAGTTGTGCTAATAAATAAATAAGGATAAATTTAATTTGGTATTTTTTAACTATGTGTTCTTATTTTAATATTTAGTACGGATCTGGTTGAGAAACAGAAAATAAAACCAAACAAAAAAGACTAAGGGTAATTCATACAATTTGAAGAAATAAATTTACGTTCTTCTAAGCGAGTCAAAAGTTTTGATTCAAGAGGTACTAGTAAGTTAAAAGTGAATAACAAAATGCTCGGATTGCAATGTAATTTGTAATACTCGGCGTATGTACATGTCGTGTGGTACCTTTAAAAATTGCTTCTGTAAAACTCATGTGCAAAGTCATTTGATAACATTTTAATTAGGCCATGTTCTATTTTGATCTTACAAACCTTCCGACATCAGCTGTTTTTATTCTGATAAAAAGTACTACCAGACATCGTAGTCTACGAGCGGCACAAGGAAGTCAATATTGTAGCAGCGTAATTCATGAGAGCGCGATCAATTATTTTCTTTCTTAATGACTTTTCTTGAAATAGGAGGATCCTTCGTCAATGTAGAACCAGAAATCATTATGGCTTCAGAAATATTGAATACAGAACAGTTAGTAATTACCCTTATCTGGATAATATTGACCAATAGGACACTGGACAAGGAGTAGTTACGTCCTATATTTTATGGAGTATTGTTATCAACACGGTACAGATGGAGCTTGAATCGTTAAAATTTAAATTAGCAGCCTTTGCTGACGCACTAGATATTGTTGTATAATATGTGTATTCAACCGACACTGACTAACGGGTGCCTAACCTGGTTTCACAAAACTGCTACAGCACACACTAAAAAGCTCAGATTATTCAAAACAAAAATTTTAAAGTAATTCATAATATTCCATCTAGATTTCCTACGGACTTACTGCACAACAGATTTAAATACAAAATGAAAAATGCAGATTGTCTAATTTTGAAAACAATAAGAAATTTACTTAACAGTCACTGGAAATCGTTTGTTAAAAAGAATTTTACTATTGAACGCAATGCAATACAAAAAAATAACGGACACCACTACGTGAGAAAAGACAAAAAAAGAAGACCCGTGTCTCCCAGTTTTGCCCAAAGTCATGCACTTTTTTTATGAGCCCCCAAAGATTTGGGGCTTCGGTGTCATTTTTGCAAAATACTGATCATTTTCTCAGGCTGATATCTTGCAAATCGTTCGCAATTTTGATTTACTCATACAATAATCGATTTTCATCTTGTATGGAAAATTTATAGAAATATTTTCTTGAAAGAATATTTTTTTTCTATTTCTGCATTGCGGTGTGAGAATATTAAAAACGTTAAACTCGTTTTCTCAAGAACGACTTTTTTTGTGATATGAGTACGTTACAATAAAGAGCAATATATATGTACTTGTTGCACTTTATTTTTCATTTTTTATTATTTATTATATGTATATGTAAATAGGCAAAGACAAATTTTTTAAGCTTTAGTGACCCGACTACATATTATTTAAATCGGTTCAGTATTAATCGAATAAAAGGCTCCTAAAGTTGACACCACTGGCAAAGTAAAAGGTACTGAATATCCAACTCCGGAAGATACATAATGCTGCACTCAACAACAACCCTGTATTATATTTTTGTCCCAAACCGTAGATTGGCATTGGGTGATACGACGCTATTTGGTTGACACGTATAAACAATTATTTTTTGTTCATTTATTTAATAAATAAATCATTTTAATAAAATATCTTTGAATCATCTTGCAATTCTCAGAAGTGGGATAAAGAGTCCTAACGCTATGGATAATAATCATATCCAGTACTAGATGATTCTGGTCCACACATGGGTAGTGTTTCGTTCAACGGGTTCATTAAAACAGCCTTATCAACATCACCATCAGTGAGCGTACCGCAGAGGAATCCGTTCCAGGTGATATTCGCTCCATCACGATCTGTATATGACGACAGATATGCCAACCACATTGAGTCAGAATGTAAATTCCGCCCGTGTTCTGTCACAACGCCAATGATAACCTCACATCATGTTTCATCGTACAATAATTTGCCTACAACGAACGTACCTATGGCTACAAAGGCAAACATGCTTTTCGACAACCATTTGTGGGTAGTAGCACATACTCCAACGCAATACCACAGCCAGTTATATCGACACAACCTTAGTTTCATAATAGTTTTAACACAGGTGGTGCAAGTATGAAGGAGATAATAAAACTGTTACCTGAATTTCATCCGACATCGAGCCAATCTCTGAACTCGCTACAATTTATAAAGCGAGTGGAAATGTTGAAGGCTGCGTATTGTTGGGACGATCAGTCCGTATATTTGCAGTTTATTAATCAGATTTTCCGTGTACAGAGAATTCTGCCGATATTCACGTTAAGATGTTGAAAATATTTCGCCGCCCCAATGCAAATCCTCAAGAATATTATTACAAAATGCTGGCTCTAGGGAAAAGGGATTGACGGAATATGCTATTACCCGTCATATAGTGAATGGCATCAATGACACGGGCCTGAAAAAGAAAATATCCAACGAATACCTAACGTGCAGCCAACTTCTTCGTGACATCAATGGTTATTGTAATTACAACGAGATAAGAACACCGATACGGCCTTCAGTAGAATGAAGAAAAATGTTGACTACAACACAAAAACAGAGCCCAACAGGAGTGAAGTTAAAATGTCACAGGATAAAATTAAATGCTAAAACTGTTCAAATTACGGGCATTATTCTGCAGTGTCCTCAACAACAGAAAAATCTTCGTTGTGCAAAATGCAATCGAACATCACACAAAACAGCTGACTGCAGAACAACACCCGGCGAAAATTCAGTTGTAAACACCAACGATACCTCGAAGACGGCAGAAAAACTTACCAAATAGGTTAAATCAACGGCGCTAAAGTTGAAGCTTTTATTGATTCAGGCTGTGATTTTAGTCTTATCAAACAAACAAGTGCAGACCATAAAGACTCTGTCGCACGAAAAAATCTAAACAAAGATTTTTCTTGTTTTGTTTTGATCCATTTTCTGCCGCAAGAAATTTTTAACTCTAATTTCTTAAAAACTTTGTTTTATTAACAGGTAAATTATTATTTTATTTACAGGAAAATTAAAATTGTTCATGTCACATATTTTTCTTCGCTTCTTTTTCTATAGCAACTTTCAACTTCCGTTGAACAGACGCGTACATGTAAAAACACAAACTATTAAAATATTTCATCTAGGCTTTAACTGCCTCTTTTTATAAAATGAAAACAAAATTGAGAGTGAGAATTAATATTGAAAACAACAATAAAATACGAAAAATAGTTTTTGTTTTCAATATAAATTCTCACTCTCAATTTTGTTTTCATTTTATAAAAACAGGCAGTTAGTATTAATTACACTAAACAACTACTAGCACTTGCATGACACATTTCTCACTGCACGCATTTGAATAAGAGAACAGATTAATAATTGCTCTGTTTTATATTAATTATTTTATATATTAAATTGTAAAAAGTTTTATAATTTGTTATATTATTCTCCTTTGTGGTTTAGTTACTTGCAAAATGTTTTAATTTTATTTTATTTATTTAACCTTATTCTTACATGATATTGCTATCTCTTTTCCACGAAGAAATCGTGGGAAAACAGCTGATTTCCGCCAAAACATAACTTCAAAGTTTCATCTCTGGTCTAGCCTGTGGCGCAGACAGAATTACAAACAAAATAAAGTACAGTGAGATTTTAAAGGGATTTGCTGGTGGAGAATTTTATAGCACTGAAAAAGTTATTGTAAACATGCACATAGATAACTTACGATGTGAGGCCGAGTTAAGAGTGGTTGATGACAAACTATTATCGCATGATATTTATTTTGGGACGTGACATACTTTGCCAGAAGAGCATGCGAACCATCATAGAGGGAAGTGACTGTTGGATTCAAAATATAAATGTACTCGATATTGACGACAATGCAAGACAAGATATCGATAAACAATTGCAATCATTGCTCATACACCGAAAGGCATGTTTCGCAGAAAATGTAAACGAGCTAGGCAAGTGCAACTTGCTGAAAATGAACATACAAGTCAATACAAATCAACCAGTATGTGTTAAGCCATACAAAATACCATTTGCCAAACGGTCCATCATATTCAACATCGTTAAAAAATTACTTGACAACAACATAATACGCAAACCAGATTCGCCGCATGCCTCAGGTGTTGTTCTGGTAGAAAAGAAAAATGCCCGTAAATGGAGGAAATCGTTATTTTACAACGCTCGACTTACGCATGGGCTACCACCAGATCGAAATTACGAAACAGTCGAAAAAGTTTACAGCGTTTGTCACATGTACAACCTTATGCCTTTTGGACTCGTAAATGCTCCAGCTGTTTTTCAAACCATCATGAATCGTTTACCTGAAAAAATTAAACCGGCCGGAGTTCTGGCCTACCTGTACGACGTTATCGTTTCTTTTTAATATTTTATAAGAGAGCGGTTTTACATAAGATAAGTGTAATTTCCTAGCGGAACATATCAAATATATGGGTCACAATGTTTCTGTGAATGGTATCACACCGGGAGAGGAAAAACTGAGTGTCATCCGTAATTATAAAACCTCGAAAAATACAACCGAAGTTCACCGTTTCCTTGGCCTGACTAGTTTTTTCAGGAAGTTCGTAGAAAATTATTCATATATATCGAGGCCACTTACAGCACTGCTGCGGAAGACAGAACAAAATAATTTTCATTGGAAAGAAAAGCAACAACATGCGTTCTTCAATTTGGTAGAAATTCTTTATGGTAAGCCTGTATTGGTAACGTATGACATGGCAGCCGAACACGGTGTACATACCGATCCTAGTAGTTTGGGACTGGCAGGTGTACTACTGCAGCGTAAACTGAACGACAAGTGGCAATCAGTATTTTATTTTAGTCGTCATTGCTCAGATACAGAGGCGAAGTACCATAGCTATGAGCTAGAGGTACTGGCCGTGGTGGAAACCTGAGAGCGATTTCGAATTTACCTATTAGGTAAACCGTTTCGAGTTGTAACGGATTGTGAGTCTGGCACCATAGCGAAAACTAGCAAAGAACTGCTACCAAAAGTTGCCAGGTGGCTAATGAAGTTACTTGAGTTTGATTGTGAGTTTGTCCACCGTGAAGGGTTTCGTACGGCCCATGTCGACGCCCTTAGTCGAGCACCGGATTTACCAGCTAACGAAGTTGAACCAGACGAGTTCATTCTGAAAATCAATGTCGAAAGTGATGATTGGATTTTTTCTATGCAAATGAACGACGAAAAATTGAACAACTCAATACGGATTTTACGAGGCGTTATAAAATCGGAACAGTATCGTCAGCTTAAAGTTGCTTTTAGTTTGCAAAATCATCGACTTTGTCGTAAAACGATGAATGGGTTAAGACTGGTTATACCTAAGGCGGTACGATGGCGTGTCGCTAAATATTGCCACGATGATGTGGGTAATTATGGCCTAGAAAAGACAATCGAATGAGTTCAGCGATCTCTTTGGTTTCCACTTATGAGAAAATATTTCAAAGAATATATCGCCGCTATATACTATTCTACGGGGGCGGTCATACACATGTTTTAGCGGTATCAGATTCATTCACTAAGTTCGCCGTTGTGAAAGCAGTTCGCAATACGAAATCGGCACCCGTAATAGCCATTTTAAATGAGCTCTCCAGTTATTTCGGTATACCGAAACGTATCGTAACCGACCGTGGCACAGCTTTCACCGCAAAAACGTTTGAGAGTTACTGTGATGACAATAACATTCAGCACAATAATACTGCTGTAAGACGTTAAACGTATTCGCCCTACACTGTATAATGAAGATGATATAATCCTTATCGAAAACGAACCCGAATCAACGGGTCATTCACGGAAATTGGGATCAAAATATAGAGGCCCTTATGATTTCAAAAATTCTCGGAAATGAGCGGTACTTAATTCTGGACATACCTGGACTGCAAGTCACAAGTTTTGCTCGGTTTATGGTTGCGATCAAGGCGAACTCATAACAGGTGGACTCGATAGCGCAGCTGATAACTTTTTTTTAGTTTTATTCAAGGCGAATTATAGTTGGATGTCAACATTTATTTATTTCTTTTGTTTACATTCAAGTTGAAAATTTACAAAAAATTAAAAAATTAATTGTGAAAACGAAGAAAAATTAAACGAAAATTTAAATAAAAATATAAAAAGATTAAAACATATAAAATTAAATTCATATCACAGCAGTAGCAGCTGCAGTAGATGAACCAAATTCTGAAGAAGCAGCGTGCTTTGGCCATGTGTAGTGATAAGATTTATTAACAATAGGTTTCAATAATATGACAAAAATACAGCGAAAAATAAAACTAATTTCCGATTCAGCATTCACAGCACAGGCCATCAAATCATTAACACTTTCTTCCTCAATGGAATTTCAATGTGTACTTACATCCACGGAATTTTTTTGGGTGGCTGGTGAGGCAATCACCGATTGACAGCGGCGTTGAACGGCATTACGAATGGAAGGAGCCAGTAATTAATCAGCGGAACCTTAAAACATTTCCACACAACAGATTTCTTCAACAAGATAATATCTGTTAAATGTTTGAAGGGATTAAAAAAACAACCCTTAAAAACAAAATTTTTTGAAATAATAAAAATTTTCAACATTTTATTTTTTCACCTCAGTCAAATGTTTTTGACATACATATGTTCTTTGATTTTGCAAAAACAAAATGCTTGTGGTTTTTGTAGTGTTGTACTTGTTTTATTATTAAGTTGGCCTGTTATGAATTCGCTTTGGTTGCGATAAACTGAGAAGGTAGTGCAGCAGTAACCCTGATCTTGACATCGATGATGACAAAGCCGAGGACGACTTGGATGTATATAGGAGTGGTCGAGTTGTCAAAGTAAAATGTACTGAATATCCTACTGCGCACGATACACAACGCAGCACTCAACAACTTAGTCATATCGTAAAAAACGTGATTTTTGAGCAAGGAATACAAAAATATTCGCCGTATTGCTCTTCATTTTGTGTAAAAAATGTAATCACTTCATTGATGTGTGTAAATTTAAAACTTTAAACCAGTGATGCGCAAAATTTAAACTGTGATTGTGTTGTTGCTTATTAATATTAGTGAAGAAATCGAGTTTTCCCAGCAAACACAAAGTCAAGCGTTTGAAATATGATGCCGCATTATGTATCCTTAGGTAATACTTTAAGCCTTCAAACTAAAAAACGCTTTTTATCATAAAAATTACAGGAAAAAGAAATTAAAAGTCTGGTTCCTTGAAGTAGAAATTAATGAAGAGCAGTCTGTAAAAAAATTTGTCCACCGTTTTCAAAAAGGTATTCTTTTTCTTTCATATTAATTTTATATATATAACAATAAAAGTTATCAAAATGCTTTTTTAAAACCTCTTCTCTCTTATTTTGAAATGTTTTATAACATATTAGCCATTGCATATTGCCAAAGTCATTTGCAATCATAAAATATCTTTCTAATTGCACCATGAGGGCTCGATAAGTATTCTTTAAAAATATATTTCTATAAGCATCAGCTTCATGCACACTCGTCGCTGGATCATTGACGACTAAATGAGGAGCATCAGTGTGAAGCAGTGTTTGCCACTAGAACGCCCGCGGGCAGCATATGCGTTAGTGTCTTATACATGTGAAGCCGAAGTGGAAAACCGAACTGAAGTAATATTACAAGTGTTGCCAATGAAGAATTTCGAATCACTCGCTTCCAAATTACACATTTAAAGAAATATTATGCACCACTTGTTTTACATACTTATATTTCAAGTATACGTGTACTTAAACCAGTGGTAGGCGCTCGTGTACTACGGTTACGAAGTTTTTTCGGCTATTTACATTTACTACTCGTGAATATTGCAACCAGGAGTGCCATAAAGAAAGGGTTTTCCCTACAACAATTCTCCTTAAAATCTACCAAAACCTCCCATATCCCCGGTTTTTATAACATTAAATTTTATTGTGAAAATATCAACGATTTACTTCATGTTATCTTTAATATGGTATTCGTAATTTATTCACTGGCATTGCTTATATAATGCCATTTACAACATCTTGAAAACACTGCCCAAAAAAAGCCGCAGTTTTTTTCATAAATAAACACAAGAGCAACACCTAAATAATAACCAATGTGTGAGAAACATAAATTTCATTTAGTAGCTTGCTAAATTTCAACAGAGTAGGTCTGTTGCGAATGTTTTTATCTTTTTAAGAATACGCAATTTGATTTTGTACACTGAGAAGTTTTGGTTTAAAAGTTTTCTTTACAAATTGACTTTTTCATTCATATTTTTAAGCATTCGTATATAAATGGATAATTAGTTTTATTATATGAATATAATTTTTTTATTTTGGGTACAACCACGTTACAGATTATTCATTCGCCCATTGATATATTCACCCTTGCATTCAATACATAATTTAAATTTATAAAACTGATAACAGATAGTAAGTAGATCAGTAAACTTCTCTAAGTGTAAAGCATGAAATAGTTTGTCATTTATTCAATTATCTCTATGTGCCTAACGCTGACTTAAACAGTACTTAATTGACAAATAGATAGGGGTACAGCAATTTTCTTGCGAGCGGCAATAAAATATTCAGCAAATAAATATTCTAGGTTCTTCCTGGAGCGTCTAGAAAAAAGAATGCACCATTTCCTGATCCTACTTAACACGTAACACCAACTCAGCTAATATAACGCTATAAAAATAGACCTAATAAACGGATATCATTTGGGAACTTTTTACAAATGATGGAGATGACTACTGTTGCTTATGATGATATCATAATAGCTGGAGACTTTAACTCTAACATTCTAAATGAATCATACTTTATAGATGATATGTTTTCGATTGGCCTTATACCTGTTAATGCAACCATTCCAACCCATTTTTCAAGCACCTGTAATACACTGTTGGATATCTTTTTCGTATGTGACAAATCAAGGGTAAAATTCTATAATCAAGTTTCTGCATCATGTTTCTCTAGGCACGATTTAATATTTCCCACGTACAATTTTATTACTCAGTCTGGAGACAATTTTTTTAGTTATAGAGACTTTAATGGTATTGACTACAATATGCTGTGTGATTTTTTCCATACTTTTAATTGGAATAATATATTCCATATGTCTTCTGTTGACGAGCAGTTATTTTTTACCGAGGAAAATCTTAAGCACATTTTTCATAACGTTGTTCCAATAAAAACTCGAAAAAACTATAAAAAAACTAAGCCGTGGTTTAATAATACTATTGCGCAATTAATTAATGAGCGCGATATTGCCTATTCGAAATGGAAACGTTTTAAAACCCAAGAATTACAACGCAACTATCGTACTGCTAGAAGCAAGGTCAATAATAAAATAAAAAATGCCAAAAGAGAATATTATTCTAATCGTTTCGGTTCTGCAGTTGACTCTAAAAAAACCTGGAAAATAATTCGAGAAATTGGAATTGGAAAAGTGGACAACCCTACAAACCATACCCTTGCTGCTGTCAATGAGTTAAACAACTTATTTACTAACCTGCCAATGTTGCCAGCTAACTTAAACTTCTACAGCTCCATCGAAACAACAAATCTCAACATCAGTGAGACCTTTGGTTTCTCTGGTGTCAGTCAATCAGATGTCTATTCTGCCTTCACATCCATCAAATCCGATGCTGTTGGAAGTGATGATGTGCATCCTAAATTTGTCATCACCATTCTGCCGCTACTTTTACCATATATAACTCACCTTTTCAATACTATATTAATGTCAAGCACCTTTCCCTCTGGTTGGAAGCACGCAAAAATCGTACCTATTCCAAAAACTAATACTGAATTTCGTCCGATTGCTATATTATGCTTTCTATCCAAAGCTCTGGAAAGGCTTCTTTATTTGCAAATTACTAAGTTTATTGAAGATAAGAATTTAATGTTTAATAGGCAATCTGGCTTCCGTTCAAACCATAGTTGTATTACAGCTCTGATTGATGTTACTGAACATATACGTCGTGAGCTTGATAGTGGGCAAATTTCATTCCTGTTGCTGCTGGATCATTCTAAAGCATTCGATACGGTGGATCATGCTAATTTAGTTTGGAAACTAAAGCACTTTTTCAACTTTTCTTTAACCTCTGCCAAGCTGGTGTCTTCATATTTAAGTGGTCGTACACAATCGGTATGTGTTAATTCTACATGGTCCTATCCTGTGAGTCTGAATAGAGGAGTGCCACAAGGATAAATTCTTGGACCCCTTCTATTCTCTATGTATGTGAATGATTTGCCGAATCAAATATCCTACTGCAAAATACATATATATGCAAATGATGTGCAATTATATTTGAGTAGTCCCACTAATATGGTTAAAGAAAATATCAAGAAGGTAAATCATGATCTTCAACAAATTCACCTTTGGGCAACAGCGAACGGTCTTTGTCTTAATCCTAATAAGTCAAAATGCCTCGTAATCCACAACAAAAGATCTGTTCCAGTTATAAAAGAAGATATTATTATAAACTTCGAAAAGATCAACCTTGTTTTATCAGCCAAAAATCTCGGCATAATCTTTAATAATCACCTAACCTGGACTAACCATATTAACTCTCTCGTTGGAAAAACGTATGGCAAACTTAGATCTCTGTGGATGACTCAGTTATATACACCACTTAGAATAAGGATATTGCTCGCGAAATCGTATTTAATTCCAGGGTTGTTATATGGTTGTGAAATATTTGCAAATTGTGACGTGGCTAGTAAGCGGAAGCTCAAGGTGCTGTTCAATAATATAGTTAGGTATGTCTATGGCCTAAGAAGAATGGACCGCACGTCTTACTTTGCAAAACAACTACTTGGAATTTCATTTGAAAGTCTACTCAAAGTTCGCATTCTTCTTCTGCTACATAAAGTAATATATACTAAAACACCACCTTACCTGTATGCCTCAATACGGTTTGCCAGATCGCAAAGGGGAAGATATATTATAGTACCCAAACATAGATATCGCGTGTCTGAATGGCAGTTTTATATATATGGCATACGTCTTTGGAACTCTTTACCACATAACCAACAAACAAACAGCAACGCAAACAGTTTTAAAAACTTTTTATATGGTCACTTCTCTGATACATGAATGCCTAATGTTTGTAATCCTAAAATTAATGTTAATTTTTAAGTAATTATGATGTTTTATTATATTATTAATTATACTATTACGTTGTGAAAGTTTAAACTTACATTTAACATTCCTATACTTTAAATATAAGATATAATCTTGTTGTATAGGAAATTACAAATAAATAAATAAATAAATAAATAAATAAAAATCATAATCTAACTCCCGAACAATTTCATGTCATGTGATCGTTGAGGCAACTAATGAAATTTTCAGAGAATAACATAAAGCGAAATTACACATAAGTATATGTATGTGTATATCAGCACACGAATCGGCAACACTGACTATACCAACTGTGATTATTTTACTCAGTCGTATACAAGCTATCGAACGGGGAGGTTGTACGCCGCTTGTTTTCTTATATACACATAACGAAACAAATGAACTGTGTATGTACACTTGTTTCCCCGTTTTAAGATATATGCTTAACTCACAAAAAATTAAAACTTTTTTACAAATAAAATTTGGAGAATATCTCAAATAATAATTTAAAAAAATAGACTATTTTCCAAGCAAAAAACAGCACTCTAATAAAAAGTATTACATTACATGTAGTTCCTGATTGTTTATCTTAGCGAAATAAATGGCGCGAATATTTGGTATCCAATAAGAAATTTGGTTCAGTGTACGCACATCAAAATACGAACCAAACGGGTCGATGTGTGCGTTTGGCAATCACTGGTGTGAAGCGGAACCACTTCACTTGATGCTTATTAGTATTAGTGAGCAGGGGTGCCAAACGTGACGATTTCACAAAATGACGTTTGACGATTTTTCTTTAGTATCACTTTGACGATTTTTTGACTTCGCTATTTTTTGCTCAACATAACCGCTACGTATGGCAAAATGTCAAGCTCTAAATATATATTTTTTGTTTTGCGGCCAATATCGACGAAATTGGTATTGCAAAGGAAATGTTTAAAAATTTTAATTACATTAACGTTTAATGAATAATCTAAAACAAAATTGAACGAATTCAAATTCACAAAATAACGAAATAATTAATGTTTATAAGTAATTAGTCGAACTTTTATTAATATTTTTATATATTGAAACGATTAATTTTGGCTCAAGTTCAAACCCGAATTTACCCATTTATTTATTCTAATTTTTTTATTTTTAATTTTTATTAGAAAATTTTTTGGATAAATTCATTATTATTTTTTATTAAGAGAGTACTATATATAGAACAATTTTTATTATTCATCATACTAGCAGAACGGATCAGTACTGATTTCGAGGTCGCTACACCATCTCATCAGCGTTCTTTGTTCAATTTTACCACTTTTGACGGTGGATACTAGTGATCAGGAATATCAACTATTTAACCGTATTATTTAACAAATTAGGATACGAAAAGTACAAACTTATTCATTTTCACATGTCAAATCAATTTCGGTTAGTACGAAATCCCATCTATGATGAATAACTTACTCTATATATTTCAGTCTCTCTTGCTTATTCAGCGCCATTGGCTGCCGAGAAATAAGCGGTACTTAATCATGTTGTTAGGTTTCTGTCATTTGTAGTTGAATTTCTTTTTTAGTATTCAACCAACTATGACCAAGTAAACATGTAGATTTTGACGCGTGCCATCGTTATTTATAATTAATGTTTATAAGTAATTAGTCGAACTTTTATTAATATTTTTATATATTGAAACGATTAATTTTGGCTCAAGTTCAAACCCGAATTTACCCATTTATTTATTCTAATTTTTTTATTTTTAATTTTTATTAGAAAATTTTTTGGATAAATTCATTATTATTTTTTATTAAGAGAGTACTATATATAGAACAATTTTTATTATTCATCATACTAGCAGAACGGATCAGTACTGATTTCGAGGTCGCTACACCATCTCATCAGCGTTCTTTGTTCAATTTTACCAATCGGCAGCCAATGGCGCTGAATAAGCAAGAGAGACTGAAATATATAGAGTAGTTATTCATCATAGATGGGATTTCGTACTAACCGAAATTGATTTGACATGTGAAAATGAATAATTTGTACTTTTCGTATCCTAATTTGTTAAATAATACGGTTAAATAGTTGATATTCCTGATCACTAGTATCCACCGTCAAAAGTGGTAAAATTGAACAAAGAACGCTGATGAGATGGTGTAGCGACCTCGAAATCAGTACTGATCCGTTCTGCTAGTATGATGAATAATAAAAATTGTTCTATATATAGTACTCTCTTAATAAAAAATAATAATGAATTTATCCAAAAAATTTTCTAATAAAAATTAAAAATAAAAAAATTAGAATAAATAAATGGGTAAATTCGGGTTTGAACTTGAGCCAAAATTAATCGTTTCAATATATAAAAATATTAATAAAAGTTCGACTAATTACTTATAAACATTAATTATAAATAACGATGGCACGCGTCAAAATCTACATGTTTACTTGGTCATAGTTGGTTGAATACTAAAAAAGAAATTCAACTACAAATGACAGAAACCTAACAACATGATTAAGTACCGCTTATTTCTCGGCAGCCAATGGCGCTGAATAAGCAAGAGAGACTGAAATATATAGAGTAGTTATTCATCATAGATGGGATTTCGTACTAACCGAAATTGATTTGACATGTGAAAATGAATAAGTTTGTACTTTTCGTATCCTAATTTGTTAAATAATACGGTTAAATAGTTGATATTCCTGATCACTAGTATCCACCGTCAAAAGTGGTAAAATTGAACAAAGAACGCTGATGAGATGGTGTAGCGACCTCGAAATCAGTACTGATCCGTTCTGCTAGTATGATGAATAATAAAAATTGTTCTATATATAGTACTCTCTTAATAAAAAATAATAATGAATTTATCCAAAAAATTTTCTAATAAAAATTAAAAATAAAAAAATTAGAATAAATAAATGGGTAAATTCGGGTTTGAACTTGAGCCAAAATTAATCGTTTCAATATATAAAAATAACGAAATTTTTTTAAAACGTTTTAATAAATTTTTTTGTATAAAATTGTATTGTTTAATTGTATAAAAAATACGCCTTTAAATCAAAATAATTTCCATAACCGTAAAATTTTTTTAAAGAAGTTTATATTGATGTGTATGTAAAAGAAATCTTAAGATAATATACAATTGATGTTGAGGCTTTCACAATTTATTGATAATTGTGTATCATTTAACGTTGCATTTGTTACCAAATAAAAAAAGATTTTATTTCGATGACAAAATTATAAAAAAATGTTAATTTAATTACACCAGTTGTTACTTTGAAAAAGAAAACTCCGAAATTCTTCCTTTATTAGAAGGTTTTCCTAATCTAGTCTCTAAAGAAAAATATAAAGATATTGAGCATGAAATAAGAGAACTAAAATTTTTGGAGACACCTCAATTAATCTACCAAACAATAAACCTGGGGGGTTATTATGTATTTCGATTCAAAACGGAAATTATTCGAATTTGTATAGCTTATACAAAGTGTTTTCTTTCGAATCGAAATACATAATAACCTAATAATGAAGCAAATCCAAAATTTTTTTTATTTATTTTATGTTTAATATCCAACAAAATAATAGTTGATAATTCAAAACTAAAAGCATCAAGTTCAAAGAAAAAAGCAAATAAAACGAAAACAACTCGCATATACTCAATTTTGCACCATACAAAAACTGTAGAGAATGATAGTATTTTTAATATTTAGTCCAAAGCCCCTTATTACGTAAAACACTTTCGACACGTTTTGGCATACTCTTCACCAATTTTTCAATTACTTCATTTGGAATACTATCCCATTCGCGCTGAATTCGCTGCCAAAGCTCGTCGAAATTTGTTGGTGTTGATCGATATTGTCCCAACCGTCTCTTCACGATTGAACACAAATTCTCAATCGGATTAAAGTCAACGAAATCCGGAAGATGAGTCTGCAAAATACGTAGTCTTCTTTCCTTATTATTGCGGCGATCCTTTGCAGAGGTCCAAGGCGTCACCATGTAAAGCAACCCCATACAATGACGCTCCCTCCATCATGCTTCACTGTTTCCTTAACATTGTGTCTTTGAATTCTCTCCCCCAGCCAGCAATATTGTTTACCGTCGGATTGAAAACGATTAAATTTGGACTCGTCTGACCAGATGACACGTTTCCAATGATCTACTGTCCAATATCGGTGCTCTCTGGCAAACTTTAGTTGTGCCTTAACATTTTTTACCGACAATGCAGGTTTTTGTTATTTTACCGCTGAGATGTAGCCAATATCGCGAAGGGCTCTTCTGGCTGTCCATCGACTAACGGGTTTGTTTATTGCTATAGAAGCACCTTTTGGTGTTAAACACTTGTCTCTTTTCATTTCTTTTATCATGAGAAGTGCGTCCGCATTCGTTAATATTTTTTTGCGACCTCTGAATTGAGGATTGGGAACAATGCAGCGCCTTTTTTGCACTCTTATGACCACTGATTGACTTAATTTCAGCTGCTTAGCTATTACTCGCATTGAATTTCCACTTTTTGTCAATGCTAGAATATTGTCTGCAATGGCTCTTGACAGTTTCTTCATTATTTATTGTAATTTAATCTGTGTTGGATAATTTGCAAATTTTTTCCACACGAACGCAGTTAAATTAATAGCAAACTAATATTTTTAACAAAAAAAAAAAGTCATAAGCAAAGAAATACATACAAATCTAACGATAAACTTTAATATTTCTGTGGAAATATTTCAAAAACACACGGGTGCAAAATTGAGTAAATGCAAGTTTTATTTGGTACTATTTTTTATTTTCCGAAATTTATTGTTTTGCACGTTTTGTTGCAAATTATTTGGCTTAGTATTAAACATAAAATAAACGACAAAAAACAATTTTTAGGTCGCTTTATTATTTTCATTTTTATGGAATAAAAAGTGTAGAAAGTACAAACATGTACTCATTTGTGCTCCCCACTGTATGTATGTATGTATGTTTTTACGCGTATAAAATCGAATAAATTAAAAAATTAATTCGACTCTACACATGAATTGAAAGTTTATGAATCAATTTCTATTTAAATTAATATATAAAACATATCATATAAAAATTTACGTTTATTTTGGAAACTATATAACCCGTTTCGACACAAAATCTCTTCAAATCTCGCTTTGAATTGACTAAAATGTTTAAAGTTTTTGTTGTTTTTAATAAATCTGTTGAATTATTAATTTTAAAGTGAAATATTGTTGTATAAAACAGAAGATTTTTAAGTGACGACTTTTTTTTAAATACTGACGATTACTGGCAGCCAAAGCTACCCACCAAACATAAAGCCAAGCGTATGAAATATAATGCTGCCTTCCTTACCTTTCCTTAGGTAATATTTAACGCATATGAAATAAAATAATTTTTTTTAAATAGTTTCGTTGCTCAAAGGAAACATATTTAAACTTAAAAACTAAAAATAAGAAAATGTATGTATTTTTGTAGTCACAGCTTATTTCAACCAGCTTAAGTAAGACCTGTTTAATTGACATCACTTATCGTTTAACGGTAAATTTCCAATAACTTTTGTTTGTAGTTATGTTTTAGATTATTTATATCAGCTATTAGTGTGATTTTTACAGTCAAATAGTTGAGTTTTTAAAATAATGGGGAGTGCACTGCGGCGACTTTTCCAAAATCCGCCAAAAAAGGTGATATTTAAAAAAAACTATCAAATTTATTTAATCGAGTTTGCCTCGATATCTTTTTTCAAAGATTTTAAAAAAACCCTCAACAAGCAAAAGTTTTTTAAAATCCTTAAAAAAACTTTAGAATTGAAGTGTCAGAAAAATTACCGTTTGATTTTATTTTTTATTTTAAACATTTAATTAATTAATTGTAACTATTTACATACAGTATATTTTATAAATTTTCTTTAACGTACTCAAAAGTTGATTGTTTAATTTTTTTTAAATTCTGTTCATACTTTATCCACATAGGTAATTCATTAAATAGAGCAAATCCTTTATAAATTAAACTTTTCTGTGCTGATGCACTTCTAAATGACACTATTCTAAAATCTTCATTATTTCTTAAATTATAGGGTTGCACATCCCTTACTATTTTTACATATCTTGTTAAATATGTAGGTAAGATATTATTTTTTATTTTATATACGAAAACTAAACATACATTGAAATATATTCTTTGCTTTACACTCAACCACATCAACAAGTTTAGCATAACTCTTATAGGTGTTAATATATTACATCTTAAAATAATTCTCATGGGCACTTTGACTAGACAGAAATAAAATCGTAGAGCAATATTCAAAATGAGGTTTTATCATTACATTGTATATTTTTACAGCAGTATTATAACTTGTATACTTTTTTATTCTTCTGAAAAATCACACTTTTTTCGCAACTTTTTTTACTACATATTTGCGTATCAAAACGTAACTTATGATCTATTATGACACCCAGATATTTTATTTCACACACATTTTCTATGTCTTCATTTTCAATTTTCAAATTATAATTTGTCTTGTTGATCATTATTTTTTTGGTATCGTTTTAAAGGTATGTTTATTTTTTGTTAAGAAAAGTAATAAAATGTTCAGCAGTTTCGGCAGTTGCCGTTTTTCAGACACAAATAAAATGGAGCCCCCGTAGACTAGTAGTTAGCGTACTAGACTATTAGTCTGGGGGTCGCCGGTTCGATTCCTGCCTAGACCTTGGGTGTTTCAGCAGGCAAGTCAAAATGGCTTTGCTGTTTGTGTTTGTTCTTAAAAAAAATGGTCCCGCCCATATTTTCTGATCATATTTCCTACATAATACTTTAAATAATTTAACTAAATTTATGCATAAAAAATTACTGGTTTCCTTGAAATATGAAGAAAGCTGTTAAAATCTTATGGATAAAACGAGAATAATTTTTCCCATTTTTAAAGTATGTAACAAAGATGTATTCAAAATGCAGAAGAGGAACACCTGCAAAAACTATAAACGAGTGTTCGGAGTACACAAAAAAACGTATACTTCAAAATGCCATAAAATATATATCTAAATCGGATCTTTCAGAACCAGTATGTCTTAAGAATGTAAAGGATAAATCAAGGTCTAACATTACAAAAGCTGCGGCGCTTGCAAGCCCAGATCGACTGCAGATGCTTTACCCACAAAGTATAGCATAGAAGAAGCCTTAGCGTTCCTGGATACAAAAAGGTTACATCAGCCAAAAAAGAAACAGTGCCATCTAATGCAAAAGTTACAGAAGTAACGGTAGAGGTTAACTTGCAAGACTTAATGGATCATACAGCCAAACGCCTTATTCAAAGTTTGCCTGAAAACGAAGCAGTATTAATTCCAGATAGGCTTACATTAATAAATAAGTGGGGATGTGATGGATCATCCAGTCAAAGTGCTTACAAACAAACAATATCGACAAATGACACAACTATTACAAATGCAAATATGTTTATGGCTTCTGTAGTTCCTTTACGACTGAGAAGTAAAATCTGTGATCACTGAAAAAATCCTCGCCCATCATCAGTTCATTTTTGCCGTCCGATATTTTCTAAATATGCAAAGGAGTCTTCAGAAATAATCAGATCTACAGTAAACGATATAAAAAAGCAAATTTCTGAACTAAAGCTTTCTGTTCTTTAATTGAAGAATGGAAAAACTGTTTTCATTGATTATGAATTTTGTCTTACAATTATTCATGGCAGAGTCTTATATGTAATAACAGATACTTCGTCTACTTTGAAGTGCGCGATTTGCAAAATGTCGCAGAAAGACTTTAAAAATTTTGATGATTCAACTGATGAGCAAAAACTATAAATATGGAATTTCTCCGTTACATGCCAGAATTAGGTGCATGGACCTTATTTTAAAACTATCGTATACAATTCCGCAAGAAGGAGATTGTTTTGATAAGAACGCAACACCCAAAGAAAAATTATCTGTTCGAAAAAAAATTATACAAAATAAATTTCTTATGAAGTTTGATTTTCATGATTATGCATCAAAAACTGCACAACTTTTGTCTCAAATATACCCTGAGAAGAAACTTACTCCTACGGTCCATTAGATTTTGACTCATGGTTAAATCCGAAATGCTTAAATCCGAAAGGATTTGGAAGAACATAATTATAGTTCCGATATGTTAAGTCTATTGGATATCGCTCCCAATATTAATGACTATTTTAAAGAAAACCAACGAACAAAAAAAATTATACTAGTTTGAATAAAATATACTAAATAATTTAATATCATTATATATTATATAACATTAATATTAAAAATATTTCACAAATGTCTATCTGTAGTGTAAATAAAATATATAATATTAGTCTAAAATCTTATATTAGATTGACATTTTTTATACACTTCCTTATGAGAATATCATTTGAAGCACAAGAAGTTGTGTTTTAAATGCTTTTTGAATTTTAAAAACATCATTATTTCAAAAGAAATGATTTTTGCGACAAGAAAGGTTAAAAGGTGTCACCGTGCCCAGTGCCTATCATAATGCGGGAGCACTAATTTTGAAGCTGAAGGATTTAAAATTCAAGCGATTTTTAACCACTAGAAATATCTTGGTAATTTCAAAAATTATGATTTTTGCAACGCCATTATAAAGATTACCATTCTCGTCGAAAAATTCCTGAAATTATTTGTGTAAGTGATTCGACAGTGCCAAGTATTATTTATGGATTCAGGCATGGAAACAGAGTAGTCGACAAAGGCAGAAAATTTTTAATGAAGCACATTACCGTCATTACCGTTGCGTAGTGAGGAAACTATGTATCTGCTCCAAAATTGGCTGCAGGAGTTAAAAATGACTTGGACAAAACTTGCAGTGCGGAAACAATTCGCTAAGTTCTAAGAATCCACAACTTTAATGGTAGAGTAGTTAAAAAAACATTTATAAATAAAAAAAATCAAGCTGCACGACCAAAATTCGCTAAAGATCACATTCGGCTCTGATGGTCAAAGTTATGTATGGCGTAAACCAAATACAGAGCTGCAAAATAAAAACTTTACAATAAAACATCGTGGAGGAAGCGTCAGGGTGTGGGCCTGCATAGGTAGGGTTGGATAATACAATGGTTATTGATAATACAATGGTCAAGAACATACATATACCTCAACATCTTAAAAGCCAACCTACTGCAAAGTGCCGAAAAATGGGTATTCAAAGTCCAGTTTTGCTTCTATCAGGACAACGACGCGAAAGACAAATCAGGTATCGTCCAGAGTTGGCTTATTTGGAACTGTCCCCACTTGATGCAACAGCTGCACAGCGGTGCCAATTAGAAAAAAGGGTAATAAATCTGTATCATTGAAACTCCGGTAATAGCAAAGACAAAATTAAAAAGAAAATATTATGATTTTTAAGCAATTTTTAAATAATCTCAATTCATGTAGTCGCGAAAAAAATAAGTCAATTTTTTTACATGAGAGTGAAAAATGGCAAAATTTTGACAAAAATAGAGATTGATTGTTGGACGTTTTTTCAAAATTTTTTCAAAACCAAAATTATTCTTTTTCAATATATCAAAAGGATAGACTTTAAAAAAGACTGCAGTAGAAATTTTAAGTCGATTAAAGCATGCACGCTATATCCTGCATTGGACGAATATGGAGAATTTTTTAACGAAATTCTAAATTAATCGGTTAAGAAAAAATAACGCCCAACGAGTTTTAAATTTTTTTATAAATTACATTAGATATATTTAATACAATGAATTTGACTATTTATTGTTACCCGCCCGGTAAAAATGTGGCGAGGGGAGCAGACTTACTAAAAATAGTCAAATTTTCAGAAGCAATTAATATACCTGCATGAAAATTGTACTGAATTTTATTTTTTAATTTTTATTTCTTCCGTATTTATTTAAAAACTTAGCAATCCTTTTATATTAAAAAAATTGCAACGATATATTAAATGGATTTTTTTATGAATTTTTTAATCCAAAACAATATGTGAAGAAA
This sequence comes from Gymnocheta viridis, assembly GCA_956483585.1. Lineage (NCBI taxonomy): Eukaryota > Metazoa > Arthropoda > Insecta > Diptera > Tachinidae > Gymnocheta > Gymnocheta viridis. The sequence goes on along the minus strand of OY101443.1, from coordinate 38,248,674 downwards.
ATACGAATGGCTATTTTTTTAGGTTTTTCAATCAAATGCCTTATGTATTTTTAAAAATGATCTAAATTCATACAAAATATTATCTACCTGTCCATTGGTATATAACACATGTACATTTATGATTTAAAATACTAAATAAAACGGTTACAAAACAGGCATCTCGTGTGAAATTTAGCTAAAGTGTACTATTTTCAAGCGTTTTTACTACACAAATACACAATGCATCCTTAAATCTTATAGGCCTACGTGTTTCTATATGTAGCTACAACTTAAATTATTTTTATATTTTTTATATAATATGGGTTCTCTAAATAGGAATATTTGTTAAAATATAGCAGGTAAAAACTTGGTTAACTTGGTAAATTGTGACAATACACATATTTTGTTTTTTTTCTACCAGTTTATATTAACCCAAATGTATACATTAGTTTGTTATAAATAAGTTTTAAGAAAAGATTGTTATTTTCTCCATAATTATCCAAATGTACTTGATATGTTTTTGCTATATATACTAATAATACGTCTATAAATGCACTTATTTAAGTTCTTGCAATAATGAAGATAACATTAAAATATAGTTCTATCTGCAAATTAATATGGGACAACAATGATATTATTGATCGAATGTTTAAAGCGGAAAAACTTATTGACACAATTGCATCGTACGGCTTAATTCTTAAACATAGAGAGATTTCAAAGCTTGAAAAATTTTATAAAGGCTAAAAAAACTATTAATGCTTCAGATTGGTCAAAGCAAGAGATTATTAAATAAATGAAGACTGGCTGACAAAAGAAATAAATATATTCATTGGTGACAAAAAGAAAGGTCGCCCTCCAAAAACTTATGATGATGTAAATTTAAAGTCAAAAAGGAAAAAAGAAGAAGAGCTTTTAAACACACATACTGGCAGCGAAACGAAAGATTCATTTAAATCATTATTGAAGAGCACGCAGCCAAAAGAAGTGGAAAAAGTTGTAGATGTGTTAGCAACTGCATCTCCAAAGCGGCTAAAGCAAATAATTCAAAGCATTGCCACACCTAAATCAAAATCATCATTCACTAATGAAGATGCTTCAGCGCATATTCTTAAGAAGGCTGTTGCAGAAAAAGGATGCGACATATTTCCCAGTAGTAAATCAATAAGGGACACGAAATCCGAAATATTACGTCCAATACAACAACCATTGAATATCTCCTCGAAAGGTGCAAAAGTAAACATATCGGAACTCCTTGAAATACTGTCTCAGAAATTATATCGACGTTTAGTGATATAAATAAATGCAAAAACTCTGAACTCATTTGGTGTTCAAATGGGGATGCGATGGAACTTCTGAATTTTCTGAGTATAAACAACAGAGCGGAAGCAACCCCGAAATAAAAAATTCCTTAATATTTATGGCATCTTTGGTTCCACTACGTGTGCGCTTAAATAATCCATCTTCATCACTTAGTAGCGCTGTCAAACACTGGATAAATTTAACCCCAGGATCGAATTTCTTGTCACGGCCAATGCTTTTCGAATATGTGAAGGAAAATAATGCAACAATCAATGAATATGTCAATCATTTGAAAGAGAAAATGAAAGCATTGTCTCCGATATTCATTGAAAAATTTAATAGGATAATAAATGTTACATTACAAGAACAATTAACAATGATTGATGGAAAAGTTGCAAATGCTGTAAAGGATACAATATCCACTTGGAAATGCAATATATATGGAAAAATGAGCTCACAATTTCATGAGAGTTCTGAAACAACTCTTAATGAAAATGCTTTGAAATTTGGAATCCCACCACTTCATGCCGGGATAAGATTTCTGGAACTCTGCTTACAACTTGCGTATGATATAAAGTATCGAGCAACTCCTGGAATTGAAAATAGTGCAGCTAAAAATAATGCAGATTTACATAAATTAAGGAAAGATGAGAAAAAACGAATTCAGGTAGAATTTAAAGAACAATTTGGTTTAATTATAGATAAGCCTGTTCATGGTTATGGCAGTTCAAATGATGGAAATACGGCAAGACGCTTTTTAGAAAATCCAGATCTCACATCTTCTATTACTGGTATTTATATAAATATTCTGAAGCGCTTCAAAATAATATTCGCAGTGATCAATAGCAAAAAACAAATAAATATTGTTACTGCACGAGCATTATTTATTTTAAGTTCAATAAATCTTAACACACTTGGCCAATACATTTATTTACTTTACTTTATTCTTGCCTACAATTGTAATTTAATATGGCACACTTTTCCTAAATTAATACATAATAATACACAAGAATCATTTATTATTTTATTTAAGTTCAATAAACTTTTGCACACTTGGCCTAATTAATACATTTTTATTACAATTTATTTTTATTTTACTCTTTCCTACACTGTAATTTAATACCGCACAATTTAATACAAGTTATTATTGCAATTTAATTTGTTTTTTATTGCTGCAAAAATTATGTAAATTAATCATATTTCTTTGATAAAAACTAGTATATAAGACTAAGAAAATTCTGAATAAAACAATTCTTAATTTGAAACTGAAAGAAACGGTCTTTTTAATTAAGATAAGCAACTCGGTTCAAGTGCTGTTGTTGTGCCAACTAAATCAATTTACCTCCAAGTTAAAGTGCTTGAGAGGTCATACAATAAACCAAAACTCTTCAGGTTTATGCGCCTGTAAGAAAATCTTTTTCTCAAAACATTGAAGTAATCTTCCCATTTCTTTGAGCTACAAGTGCTTGGAAGAAAGCCCAAGGAGAAGATTCTCAACATTTTGGTGACCCCGACGTGATCCTGTTACAAGAGCAGGACGTCTAAATTCATTACTCAACATATCACCAGTTCAGCAATACATTATTCGAGTGGAAATACTAGCAGCAGTGATAGTCAGCTAAATACAATCCACAATGGTATCGAAGAATTAATTCAAAGGCAAAAGGTTCTTGGGGATAACATCGAAACGATCATCAGAAACTACAAGGATTCTTAAACCAGAAAGGAGTCGGTGAGCTACTTTCAAGAGAGACTACGCAGACTAGACGAAGAATGGATGACTTTCGAGACAAATGACAACCAGATTCGGCTACTTGACGACACACCTCAAGATCACCGCTATTTCACGGCAGATTATTATTCTGCAATACAGAAAGTTGTCGAACAATATAAAACCATATTCGAAAATTCTATGATGAAGGTAAAGTCAACTTCAGACAAAATTCCACCAGAAAAGGGCTGTGATGTGTTAGCAGCTGAGTGAATGAGTTCACAAAGCTCAAACGTCGACAAGCGGTAATGATATCTTCGTTAGAACGGTTGCTTAATGACGAATATACTCATCAGAACCGAAACATTGCATTAAACATATGGCAAGGCATTGAAGCCATACATTTCCAAATATTTGAGCTCTATGACAACCCAGAGCAACTAGGCTACGACTCCGTGCGCTTTATACAAATCGAGACTAAATTGCGAAAGGTAATCAATACAGTAAGCACGAGTGAACAATCTCAGCAGAACATCAGTGATCCAGAATCCTTGCCTATGCCAAAGGTCGCACTACCAAAATTCGATGGAAATCACCTCAAGTGGCAAGAATTCTATGATATATTTTTATCTCTGGTGATAAAGCGATCAATGCCTAAAATTCAAAAGATGTGGTATTTAAAAACACAGTTAGTAGGAGAAGCAGCAAATTTGATAAAACACTTCGCTGCCACTGAAGAAAATTTTGACGCTGCATGGACCATGGTGGTGGAGCGGTATAACAACAAAAGATTACTGGTCAACAAGCTTGTGCAAGAGCTAGTAGATACCCCAATTAAAGGCTATACTGACAACTACAAGTCGCTCCATGACAGAACTAAGGAGTGTCTTTTAGCGCTTCAAAATCGTCAGCTGGATACGAAATCATGGGATCCAATATTATGCTACCTACTACTAAAGAAATTGGACCAAACAACGCGTCTCCGATACGAGCAAGCACTGAAGAATCCTCGGGAGGTTCCGACAATCACAGACTTACTGGAATTCTTGGAAATAAATTTCCAATCAATGGAAGTGTTTTCTGAAAAAATGCCGCATTCAAAATCAAGGGTGTGTACTTTCATCACCACAAAGCAAGTCAACAATTCATGTGTTATGTGCAAAAATGGAACTCATCCGTTATTCGCATGTACCAAGTTTCGTCAGTTATCGACATCAGCGAGACTACAATTCATTCAAAAGCAAAAATACATACTGTGTGAACTGTTTGAAGGCCGGTCACAATTCTAAAACCTGTATATCAAGGGGTTGCAAGGAATGCAGCAAAAAGCATAATAGAGAGAGAGCTCAAATCAAGGCAATAACCCAGCAACATCATCAACACCAGCAACAAACATTTCAAACAACAATGATCTGCAAGGCAATCATTCATCATCTGGAAATCAAGACGCCATATCACTTACAACGTACAACCAGTCCAAAAGTCCCAGCTACGTCCTTCTGAGCACAGCCATGATAAAAATACGAGCTAATGAGGAGATACAATGCAGAGCACTTCTCGATTCAGGATCCCAACTGAACTTCGTCAGCGAACGTCTAGTAAAACGTCTCGGAATTTCAACTAAACCAACATCAATCTCCATTAGTGGCATCGCTTCTAGTGACACTAGGGTAACACGCCGAGTAAACGTAGCATTACATTCAAGAATCAATAATTATACCGCACGACTTGAAGCAGCGGTCCTTCCGCACATAATTTCATCACAAGTTATCAATATAGATCATTGGCCAATTCCAAAGAATATTATGCTAGCAGACCCACAATTCAATCGTCCTGACAAAATAGATGTTCTACTTGGGGCAGAATTTCATCACCAACTACTGTCAGGTGGGCAGATTTAACGTAACGATTTGCCCATTTTGAATAACACTTTACTTGGCTGGGTAATTTCTGGGAGAATTAGAGGACATGAATCATCAATTGCAGCATGCGGAATATGTACTGAAGACGAAGTTAATTTGGAAGAAGCTATAGCTCGGCTCTGGGAACTGGAAACTATCAGCACATCTGACAGATGTCTTTCGATGGCTGAAAGACAATGTGAAAACCATTTTTCGCAAACTCACTCCATTGACAAAAATGAAAGATTCGGGGTCAAAATTCCATTCTGCACTAGCTCAAACACTCTTGGCGAATCCCATGGAGTAGCTTTCAACAGATTTCTATCATTAGAAAGGCGATTATCAAAGACTCCAGAAATCAAGGCTCAATATATAAATTTCATGAAAGAATATGAAGCATTAGGGCACATGGCCCAAATAGACATAAACTCTATGCAAACACCAAATTACTTCATCCCTCACCACTGTGTACTTAGACCTGAAAGTCTAACAACAAAATTACGAGTAGTTTTTGATGCCTCCACTAAAACTACTAACGGAGCTTCATTGAACGACATAATGTATACAGGACCCATAGTACAAAGTGAATTATTTTCTATTCTACTACGCTTTCGGTGTCCACGATTTGTCTTCACAACCGACATCAAAAAAATGTACCGCCAAATAGTATTGCACCCAAATAATCATTTGGAGAGAAAATCCCACCAAGCCAATAAGGTATTATAAACTAAATACAGTCACATATGGAACGAGATCTGCACCTTATTTAGCGACAAAATGCTTAGAACAAATTGCTAAGACAAACATGATACGATACCCACATGGAGCTTAATTTTTACTCGAAAACTTCTATGTAGATGACGGTATTGGCGGAGGGGATGACTTGCACACTGTTCTAGCAATTCAGTCAGAACTACAATACATATTGCACCAGCATGGTTTTGAATTACAAAAATGGGCAGCAAATCATTCAAAACTACTTCAAAACGTTGCCGAGGAACAACAAGAGGTTAATTTTGACTTTGATAGTGAGAATAACCATATTGTGAAAACTTTGGGCTTAACATGGATGCCACAACATGACAAATTGTGTGTGAAAGTATGCCTGAGGGAGATTAACCACATAACAAAACGCACAATTAGCTCAGATTTAGCTACTTTATTTGATCCGTTGGGACTACTATCGCCGATTGTAGTTACCGCCAAAATATTCATCCAAGAACTATGGCAGAAAAAGTTAGACTGGGATGAAGCACTGCCAGAAAATCTTCATTCAACTTGGGTAACATTCAGACAAGAGTTAGAACACATAAAAGATCTAAGAATCACGCGACATATCTTCGAAGGACATGTGACATCCAACATACAAATTCATGCCTTTGCAGACGCATCAGAAAAGGCATACGGCGCAGCAGTCTACATTAGATCAACAACGAAAAATAATCAGATTATTGTGAGATTATTATGCTCAAGGTCCCGAGTCGCACCTCTAAAGCGTCAAACTTTACCTCGTCTCGAACTCTGTGCAGCACTATTAAGCGCTCAGCTCACTTCAAGAGTGAAGAAAGACTTAAAATACAAGGATGTTCCTACTTATTTATGGACAGATTCAGAGATCGTCTTGGCCTGGATCAATTCACAATCATCATCATATCAAACATTTGTGGCTAACAGAATAGCTGCAATACAAGAATTGTCAATAGCAGAACAGTGGCGACATGTCAGCTCAAAAGATAATCCTGCAGATATCTTGTCGCGTGGCATCTCTCCAAGAAAACTCGCATCAAACAATTTGTGGTTCTACGGACCCATATTTCTACATGGAAAACAGGAGATATGGCCAAAAGAAGTCTCCAAAGCAAATATCATCGATCAGAATTCTGATATAGAGCGAAAAGGGGTAGCAGCAGCAACCACAGCGAGTGATCCTACAGATAGTGTGATCTACAGCATTAAACATAATGGCTCATTCAGAACTCTACAACGAGTAGTTGGCTACATTGTGAGATTCATCAACAATACAAGAAGGGGCAATCAACAATCCAAGCTATTGTTATCAGTTCCAGAACTGGAACAAGCTCTTACTTTGATTGTACGGGCAATGCAACACTCAGATTTTGACGAAGAACTAAAACACCTAATAAGGTACAAGCAAGTAAGCAAGAATAGCCCATATAATAACCTTGCCCCATTTTTGGACACCAACGGCATCATCAGAGTGGGAGGAAGATTAGAAGCATCAGAGCTTCCGTATGACACCAAACACCCAATGATTATCCCTTATAATGACCCGATATCAAAATTGCTGATGCAGATGGTGCATGAGGAAAACCGTCATTGTGGTCCTCAGGCACTCTTATCACACACAAGACAAAAATACTGGCCAATCAAGGGAAAATCAATGGCCCGATCAATTGTCCAACATTGCATAAAATGCGCTAGAGCTAAACCAAAACTTCTTACTCAAATTATGGGAAATCTGCCATCTACAAGAATCAGTCCAGCTCGACCCTTCATTAACTCTAGAGTTGACTTTTGTGGTCCATTTTGGGTCCACTATAAGAGCAGAGGAAAGAGGCCTCAGAAGGCTTACATCGCGGTATTTTGCTGTTTTGCTACCAAAGCAGTGCACCTAGAAGTAGTTAGCAGTTTAACAACAGATGCTTTCATAGGGGCATTAAAAAGATTCATAAGCAGACGGAGGCAGCAGTAAAATCGGCCAAACATCTCCTTGTACGAAGTGTATCAACAGCATCACTAACATATGAGAAACTTGACACAGTGGTCATAGAGATTGAAGGAATTCTTAATTCCCGACCCATAAGTCCGATGTCAGATAATCCGAACGATTTTCTTATAGGAGCACCACTCAACTTCCAAATTGACGTAGCAGCCACCGAAACCCGAAAGAATCTTCTCACCAGATGGAAGTTAGTTACACATTTAAAATCTGAATTTTGGAGGCGTTGGTCAAAAGAGTATCTGTCAGAACTCCAACACAGACACAAATGGAATAAACAACAGGATAACATTAAATCGGGAGACATGGTAATAATAAAGGAGGACAACACAGCCCCTTTACAGTGGCCTCTAGGAAGAATTGTAAAAACACATAAGGGCGATGATGGCTTCATTCGAGTAGTTGATGTCAAAACATCAAAAGGAGTTTGCAGAAGACCAATTTCTAGGCTGGCACTATTACCAATTAATAATTCTGAAGATGACGAAATCCCTCAACAAGATGACTCGACTAGCACAAGCATTCATCGGAACGAAAGGCCTCAAGGTGATAAAAAACGGAAAAGAATATCGATAAGCCAAAACATCTTCACTATTATGATGGCGATCATATTAATGCCGCTAGCATTAGGGGCACAAATACATAATAAAAGGTTCGAAAATCGTCTGGGCATACATTTTGAAGGAATTGGATCCGCCACAATTTCAACTACAGAATGGCAATTATTAGTGTACTATGACTTAAAAGAATTTTGGACTGAAGCGGCAACTTTTTCGCAAGGAACACAAACCTTAAACGATTTATGCAAGCAAATGCAGGACAAAACTACATGCACAAGCCTGGTCAAGCATTTTGAACATACAGAAGCTGAATTAAAATTAGACAGCACTCTGTTGTCTGGGCGAATAAAAAAGAGAGCAGCAATCGATCTAGTTGGAAATATCGCCCATTCACTTTTTGGTGTATTAGACTCCGAATACGCCAAAGATATGGCTTTTTTCAAGTTAAAGAAAACGAAGAAAATCTTCTCGATCTCTTAAAAAATCAAACCTCAATCATTGACGCTACAATAAACATAATGAGATTAGATCAAGCAGTAAAGAAAAAATTCGATCAAATTGATTTCCAAATTGAACAAATACGCAATATGGTAAGCGACGAATGGCAGCAAGAAAAGATTTACCGTATATTTCTTTCGTTGTGCATCCAATTAACAATTACAGCAGCGAAGCTCCAACAGACACAATTATCAATACTTGATATTTTAACAAACACTCACCATGGTATTATAAGCCCACTACTCTTGACTCCTCATTAATTACAGCAAGAAGTAAGGAAAATTAAAATGCATCTCAGCGAATCACTAGAACTGCCGGTAAGCCAAGAAAATACGGTACAACTATACAAGCTAATGAAGGTCAAAGGAGGGCTCACTGACAATATAGTAGTTTTCAGTATAACATTACCACTAGTTCAATGTGAACGATATGAAATATTTAATACTATTCCAGTGCCAACGTGGATCAATGACACATTAGTAGCAATACAACCATGTGCACCTTTTTTGATCATCAACACTGCTCTCAACCAATACTTTAGCATTAGCAAATCTGAACTCAGCTTATGTTCACTCATCACAGAAGATATGTATCTGTGCCCTAAAGGCCAAATAAGGCATCAAAATGGCTCATCAACATGTGTCTGCGAGCTGAATTTATTTCACAACAACACCTAATCAGACTGCTCAGTACAGCAAATGAAAGATAAAGAAGTCTGGATTCCCCTTCATCAACAAAACAAATGGATATATTCAGTTTCAATTCCGTCTCAGGCAACAGCACTATGCAAAACGGAAATCACACAATTCACACTTGAAGGATCTGGCTTGGTTGCATTGGAACCAGAGTGCACTTTTAAATACAAATTCACGACGTTGCGTGCACAAAACCAGATATCCAACAAAATTGAAAATTCATATACGAGCTTCTGGGAACTCACGCAACAACGACACGAAGAACGCATTAAACCATTGTTACCACAAGAAGATGTGAAGCAATATATTTCCCAAGTAAAAAATTTAACAGCTCTACAACAATCATTAGCAACACAAGAGATATTAAGACTCCCAAACAAACTTGAAGCTCACAACTATCTTCACATGACGGTTGGGTATACATCATTAGTGATTGCTTTTAGCATTGTCATATATCTACTAGTAAAACAAAAGTGCAAACAACGGTCAACTCCAATTCCAGCACCTCGCATTCAACAACTAGACTCAGACTTCACTGTTCACATATAATAACTAACACAACATTCAACAATAGCCCTACAGCAAGAAATATTTTGAGCTGCACTCAACGGGGGTAGAATGTTAATGCTGCACGAGCATTATTTATTTTAAGTTCAATAAATCTTAACACACTTGGCCAATACATTTATTTACTTTACTTTATTCTTGCCTACAATTGTAATTTAAAATGGCACACTTTTCCTAAATTAATACATAATAATACACAAGAATCATTTATTATTTTATTTAAGTTCAATAAACTTTTGCACACTTGGCCTAAATTAATACATTTTTATTACAATCTAAAACCAAAAAACTCTTCAACAACATATGTCCCTAGAAATCAAAGAAATAATAGAAAATAGTATGTTGGCTTTATATGAACTAACATAAGAAGTTTAAGAAGCTAGAAACTGGGATGTTAAAAAAATCAGAATCTTACCCAAAATAATCTTGAAATTGAAAAAGAAGATTCTGAATCCGCAGAAATTAAATATCTATTAACTTTTGACATAACCGATTATTTTGAAGAAAATTTATAGTATTACTTATTATACTTTTAAATAATACTTATACAATATATTACAACAAATAAAAAAACAATTTTTATTATTTAGAATAAAAATAAGTTCTTAGCAAAAAATATTTTGAAGGTTTTATTTATTTAACAAGAAATAAGTTAAAAAATATACTATGTACAGCATTCTCTGTGTATGGATGTAGTAAAAACACTTGAAAATAGTACACTTTAGCTGAACTTCGCACGAGATGCCTGTTTTGATACCGTTTTTTAGTATTTTAAATCATAAATTGACATGTGTTATATACCAATGAACAGGTATTTTTATATTTTTTATGAATTTAGATCATTTTTAAAAATACATAAGGCATTTGATTGAAAAACCTAAAAAATTAGCCAAAGTCTAATCTTGTGATATATTGAAAAAAAAAATTTGGTTTTGAAAAAATGTTGAGAAAAACGTCCAACAATCAATCTCTATTTTTGTCAAAATTTAGCCATTTTTCACTCTCATTTCAAAAATGTTACTTTTACTTTTTTCAGGACTACATGAATTGAGATCATTTAAAAATTGCTTCTGCATATTATTAAAGATTGTATTAAAAATCATATATTTTCCTTTTAATTTTATCTTCGCTATTACCACACGAGAATTAGTGCATTCTATGCAAAGCAGACTAAAAGCTGTAATTGAACTTAAAGGAGGCCATACTAAATATTAAAATTAAAAAAATAATTTAGTTTTACTGCGTGAAATAAGCTTTTCCTACAGAGCATTTTATTAATTTTAGTTTTTAAGTTTATAAAAATGTTAAGTGAAACAAGTATAAAAATGAATGATCAAATTATAGAATAAGTAAAAACAAAAATAAAGTACCTTGGTTTTATAATAGATAGAGAAATAAAATTTAAATATCATATACAACTCATATGTAAGAAAATTGGTAAAAAAAGAATTAGAAATATAGTAGCTATAATAACGGCAATTATGATATACAACACAATGATAAAACCACTCTTCGAATTTGGATCAACCATCCTGTATACATGCTGTAATGAAACACAAATAAAAAGACTACAAAAGTTACAAAACAAAGCAATGAGGACTATTTTAAAATGCAACAGCTATACATCAATAAGACACACTAAAATGGTTAAACATAAACCAAAGATTGGAGTTAAATACTTTAAACTTTATACACGAAATGAATACCTATGTGACCAAATTATATTAAATCAGAAAGAAATATATTTAAAAGAAAATGCGTAAGAGAATCGAGAAACGTTTCCTTGATAAATATGCCTCATAAGTACATAGATCAACAATTGCTGCACGTAGAAATATGCGAGTTCGCGCTTCTTAAACAAGCGAGGATCGACAAACGAACAATGAAGAAGACCTTTTACGAGTTGCAGATTTACGAGCAACAGAATCACAAGAACATATTGCGCGGATCGAAATGTCTACGTATAACTCAGTCACGCTTATCAGAATCACAGGAGCAACAAACAGAAAGAGCTGCAAGGGAATGTTTACGAACAACAACATCTAGACAAACTGTACATGTTGATCTAATTATGACTATAGTTTGTATCCAGTATCAATATATGCAAAAATTATAAAATATGTGGGAATTGTGGTTCACTTAAATTTAAAACCAAAAACCAGGAATTTGTTGCGCAAATGGTTAAGTAAAGTTACCAAAACTGCGTCCACTACATCCACCTAGCGACAAGCCATATATCTTCAAGCGATTGCAGTTCTCGATTAGCTTTGATTTTTCAATAACATTCAGTACAGATGTGCAGTCTGGATTTAGAAAATCGATCATTTTCGCATGGCCAGTTTTATGTTGCATATTCAAGAGATGGTCAATCAAAAAGTGTGTATGTATGTTATTGGTGAAGGTAGTAAAACAAAAGTATTGTCTACCCCGAAGCGCTTAAACAAACCATTTATTAACTTTATAAATTCAATTGTAATTTTCTGCATGTTCTGAATACCACATTTTTCAAATCACACGTGATTTTAAAAGTAATAATAGTCATGCAGATATTTTTTCACTTTTTTTTATTTTCCTGATGCTCTCTGTGCATCAAATATCATTTCTGAAAGAAATTTATCGTATATGATTTTGAAAACGTCTGCAGTGCCATTATTACTATTGAAATCACATATGATTTTTAGAACATGACTGATTATATAAAATTACTTATGGATTACTCTTTGTTGAAATATATTCATATGTATATTGAAACGAATAGTTTGGTTTCAAATCCGAGTTTACCCATTTATTTTGTCTAATTTTTTAATTTAATTTTTATTAGAAAATTTTTTGGATAAATTATTTTTTTTATTAAGAGAGTACTACATATGGAATAATTTTATTATTCATCAGCAGGGACAGGGGTTTCATGCAATAAAAAAAGAGGTTTTAGGCGCCTAAAATATGTCATAAAAAACGAAAAATATGCATTAAAAAGAAAAATATATGCACTTATTTTAAAATTTTTATTTATATAAAAAATAAAAAACAATGTTTTAATTCAGTCTCATTGGATATGTATGTAAAGTAGTAAAAATACAAAAAAATTGATATAAATATATATATTACAAAACTTGGTTATTTATTTACATGCAAAAATAAAATTAGCTTTATGTTTTCAAAGGTAAAGTTCAATCTATTTGGTCTCAGAAAATTTTTGTACATTGAAAAAGACCTTTCAACATCTGCTGATTGGAGCATATTTAAATGATTCCAGTTCTTTTATAGAATATTTTTCTTTAATCGCATCATCACAAGGTGATTTTTTAGGAAGTTTGACTTGCCAAATTCCATTACAATAAGGTATGTACTAACTATGCAGATTTTGTTGTTGCAGACTTGACATAACCTGGTACATGAATTCGCTTTGTGCTCTGTCTTCAGTTGAAATTTAAAGCCGCTCAAAACACATACACAAGCAAATGTGACGATGAAATATTAAAAACTAAATTTATTTATATATTTGTAAGTATGCCTGCGTATGGATTGAATAATGCCAGAAAAAATTCAAACCGTAATTTACGCAAAAATCGTTAACTGTAAAAATTTTCGTCTTAAAATCGTACAAATCACAATTTATTTCAAGTCGGGTAGCTGCGCACTTGTATAGTGTTTATCTTCGGCTTCGTCTAGACAAGGCAAAATATTATAAAGACAAACTTCATAAAAATAATAAAATATTAAATATTAAAAAATAACTATTTTTTCTTTTTAATTCGAATTTTTATCAAAATATGACATAAAAATATGCATTTATAGCAAAAATATGAAAAAATATGCATTTTTATCAAAATATGCAAAAATATGCTCTAACAAATCGATGCCATTTTTAAGCAAATTCACTGTTTCGAAAAGCTATTTTGGTTTTACAATTATCATGCCTATGAAAAAAACATGCATTTGCATGAAACCCCTGTCCCTGTTCATCAGACTAGCAGAACGGTTCAGTACTGATTTCACGGTCGCTACACCATCTCATCAGCGTTCCTTGTTCAATTTTACCACTTTTGACGGTGGATGCTAGTGATTAGGAATATCAACTATTTAACCGTATAATTTTAAGGAATAAGAATAGAAAAGTGCACTTATTCATTTTTACATGTTAAATCAATTTCGGTTAGTACCAAATCCCATCTCTGATGAATAACTACTCCATATATTCCAGTCCCTCTCGGTTATTCAGCCCCATTGTCTGCTGAGAAATAAACTACTGTTCATCATGTTACGTGGTTTTTGTCTTTTGTAGTTGAATTTCTTTTTAGTGTTCAACTAATTATGACCACGTAAAGGTGGAGATTTTTGACGCATTCCATCGTTATTTATAATTAATGTTTGTAAGTAATTAGTAAAAATTATATACATATATTGTATATATGTATGTATAATGAAACTAATAGTTTGGCATAAGTCCGAGTTTACCCATTTATTTTTTCTAATTTGTTTATTTCATTTTTATTAGAATTATTATTACTTAATTTTCATTTAAATATTTATTTTATTTTATGACGATGGGTGTATCGTAACACACCGGATGTATATAGTTTTGTATAAACTGCATTGAGAGCTACAGTTAAAAATTTTGTAATACATTTTGAATATTCTAAGATATACTCAACAGCTTTAAAAAGATAGCAATATTGGCCAAATACGTTAAGAAATGTATTGGGAGAAAATATATATAGACCCATAACTCGAAAACTATGCATTTTGTTTATTCAGCATTTTCTTATTCTTCCATTTTCTACCCTCCTAAACTGTGTCACTAGACTGGACTTGTTCCACGAAATACATTGATTGCATAAAAAGGATATTTTGTCGATATTATATTATCCGTTGCCAAACTTTCGAGTTTCTACTTATATAAAATTGACAGGCATGGATGTTTGTTAAAGTTTCTCTTTAAGCGGTCCATACTATACATATGTGGTTTGGTTTTGATGTTATTTTCTTGTTTTGAAATATTATTATTATTATTTATTAATATTATTTGATCATGGAATTTGATTTTAATAGAAATTAATTCTGATAAAGCTTAACAATAATATATTATATTGAAAATACTTTTGAGTTTGTGACTGTTTCATTGTAATCTTGAGCCAAAGTGGTTGCATTTATATGAATATGAACATTCTTGGAAATGATTCCATAAATAAGTATGTATACTTTAGTGTTTACTGAATAACATCACTAAATAAAAAAAAATTATAACTTATAACTTACTGCCATTATCGTCTTTTGTTTCATTTTTTGTTTTTACAGTTTGGGTTTCCTCTCGTTCAGTATCTAATGCATGTTGTTCCACTGGCAAGTCTGATGAAAAGTGATATTTTTTTCGATTTTTTAATTTGTTGATTTCTTTGATCTAGATAAGATTTATTATTTACATGTGAGTTGAGTACAAAATTCTTAATGGCATATCTTACCAATTTATTGATTTTATTTTTATACTTTTTTAACTTCTTATCTTGTTTTATCACTATGCCATGAAGATTTTCAATGTACTCATAAACGTTTCCGATCTTTAAATCTTTAACATCGAGCATATTTTTTATATTGACTTTTATTTCTTTGGAGGAGTTATTATCATCTCCATCTGTATTTTCAGTATCACTACTCGACATCTTTTCTTTTTATTGCAAAAAATTAAATTCTTTGAAATTACAGGAAGGAAAATTTATTAACACATGAAATGAAAACAAACTGTCAAAAATTCTAGAGTTACCAACAACACAGATAAACCATGTACAGGCCAAGGCGAATCCACAGGCTAGTAGCAATAGCACAGCTGATTAACATATTTATAGGCTTTTTACACTGAACAATATCTTCGTGAAACGCATGAAAGACGTTGAAAACGTGAAACACGAATTCACAACGGTAGCATCTTTCATCAGTCATTCATTTAGCTGGCAAAAAATAAAAGAAAAAGGCGCATAATTTTTGTTAACAATTAAGATATTCAAAATCGGATTTAGGAAAAGCATTAATCATTGGAGTAGTTGTTACTTTGCAGAAACAACCCCAACTTTTAATGCAGAAAATTGAAATATTGGAATACGATGACGAACATAATACAGATAGTGTTGAAGCTACAACAGCACCGCTTTTAGGTTCGAAGCTGTCAAAAAGCACAAAAGAACAAGTACGACAGATATATTTGGTTGTGCCGAATCTTATATACCCTTCACCATAGTATGGAGTGACGAAAGAAGTCACAATCACGAAAAATTACAATAATAGCAACAAAAAAAATTGTCACTCATCACCGTCTCACGGACCCACCCTCATGTGATGGAAACTAAAAATTAATAACGATCACGCATTATAGGTCTCTAATCTCTATTTCATAGTATAGGCTGATTTCATAAACACAGCTTCCAAAGCAACACTGGAAGCATGAGTTCACAAGGCATTCTAGTGTTACCTTGCAAACTACGATTATGAAGTCAGCCATAAATTATGAATTTCATAACAAATTTGTAACAGTTTCTTGCCTATAGTGCATTATAAAAATATTAACATCCCCTTATTAGCACTAATATCATTTTTCGCACATCCAAGAAGTGTTTCAACGTCTTTATCAATAAGCCAGTGGTCTTCGACTAAACAAAGAAATGATTTGAAACGTAAGAAAAGATTTAATAATGAAGAAATTCTCCCAAAATTGATTAAAGAAATCGCCAACTATTACGTAAATCTGTTAGTCTAATGATTAAAAAGTTCCAATATTATATTCATATTGAAAATAATTTAAAGCTATCAAAAATTGTTTAAAAAAAACGAACTTTTTCAAATAAAAAGTAAAAGTAATAAAAATAACTAAAATGTATAAAAAATTAAAAAAATAAATTTTGCCTTTCTTCTGATATCACAAATAGTCAAAAAAAATTAAATATTAATACATTTTTAAAACAAAACTAAAATTCAATTGATTTGTTATGTATATTTAGTCGTACATAGTGTCTTGAGGATCCATTACATTTCTTTGATATAAATAATTTAAAAAATAATTATGGTTATTTATATACGAAAAGAAAATATAAGCGATAAAAAATATTGTAATATGCATGCATAATATTATACTAATAAACGTACAAAAATAAGTTTAAAGAAACAAACGAAAAAAAAACAAATAATCTTTGCTTGCACAATGTGTACATGTGCCCATGAACGCATTTCAGTATTGATGTATATGTGACAAAAATGGCGATCTTACAACAACCACACGAATTTCCATCAAGAATTTGAAGTTTTAGTATTTTATAATAAATGAGATATATTATGTACTTAAACCCGTAAACTACTATGAAAAATACAACTCCTATGTGGTGTACAAGATGCCCTACTACACCAACCTACCAGTAGGTTGTTAGATTGAATCGCAACGCAACTTTTTCAAAAATTTTTTAAAAGTAAAACTATTTCGAATGCCATTTTTTTGCCCATATTATAGTTGTTAATGGACCGACTTC
Organism: Gymnocheta viridis; assembly: GCA_956483585.1. Taxonomy (NCBI): domain Eukaryota; kingdom Metazoa; phylum Arthropoda; class Insecta; order Diptera; family Tachinidae; genus Gymnocheta; species Gymnocheta viridis. The sequence goes on along the minus strand of OY101443.1, from coordinate 38,231,213 downwards.
AGTTATTTTCAGTATACACCTTCGTAGAACTCCATACATGAGATCTGCTTCATAAAATTGAACGTAGGACAATTGGAGCCATAAAAAACAACAGAATAGGATATATAAAAAAGTCTTTTGGCTATATCTCATTAATTTTAATTTATACCAAAATTTTGCAGACGGACAGACGGATATCGCTCATTCGACTTCTCTATCTATAAGGATCCAGAATCCCCTTTCCAAATTTTTTGGTGAAGGGTATAAAAATGGCAATATGGTAGCATTTTCTGTTCTATAAAGAATTTTGTTTCTTTTCCTTTTCTTATTTGCATTTGAAGCATATGTTAAAGTGTGCTTTTTAAGTAGTGTAGGTGTGTGTTAGTAATACATAATCAAATTTTGACAGACCCGGACCCAAAAAAAATTCCGTTAACGCTTCGACACTACCTGTATTATTCTACCATGATGATGCTGAGGAAGAATTTTTGGTAGACACATGGTAGAATAATACAGGTAGTGTCGAAGCGTTAACGGATTTTTTAATTTGTTATCAAAACTAGCGATGATAGTAATTTCTTCATGGTGAACCAAGTAGGTTCGCTCTCGAAACTTTGTATGGCGAACAATGTCGATTAAATCAAGATTCGACCGCGAACCGTGAATGAGAAAGCAAACCTCGATAATTGCTGTCCGTGTTAACATGTTATTAAAATATCGAAATATGTATGAATAAATAAATATGAATGATGATTTTTGTATGAAGTTTGATATTTGAAAATTAAATGTTTTTTTTGGCATTGATACGAAATCTGGAAAAATTTTACGAATAGCCTGGTGTAAACGGTATAGACTTTGATAGAGATTCAATTGAAATCTACTAGATTTTGGTTTGGTGTAAATGCCATATTATATTTAATTACGATAAAAATATGGCAGCATCATTAAATTCTCTCAATTTTGTCGGAAAAACTATGTCCGTGAAGAAATCAAACTTTTTATCAACCTTTTTTTTCATTTATCAAACTTTTTTCAGAGTTGCAAAATAGGTAGTATATTTTTGGTTTTTGTTTACGTGCTAAATTCGTAAACACAATATTTCGTCAGAGACGCATTTAAGATGTCGGTAGCAGTGTGCTACTTATTATTGACAATAATTAAGGTGGCAGCCACGATTTGTGAATAATTTTAAATTTATGTGGCAGCTTAAATTATACATATATGTAAATGTGGCAAATCAACCAAACAAGGTTTTGTTTACATTCAAGTTAAAAATTAAAAAAAATTGATTATTAAAAATTATAAAAGAGTTATTAAATAAAAATATTAAAGCATATAAAACTAAATTCATATCACAGCTGGAGTTGATGAACCAAATTCTGAAGAAGCAACGTGTTTTGGCCCTCTCTACAGCAGGTATTATACATATCAATATGTTATAAAGCTTGTTTTTATTATTATTTTTGCAGACTGCTGATAATTTGCAAGAAGGGAACATTCTTAAATGACCCGTGCCATTTCCTACACTTGAAATGAGCGATATATTTTATTTATATTTGGAGGGAAAATATCGTTTTTCCCCTTTCCTGAATACGTGTCGTCACAAACATTATGAACAATATTTTCTTGATAAAGATCGCTTAAGTAAAATCGATAAAATAATCCTCCAATGAGAATGATTCCTAAAGTGGCAGCATAGTTGCTTTGCCAGAGCGATTTTTTGTTTATCACTCGTTTTTTATCATGCATGTACATAAGTATGTACGTTAATTACTTTAATACTTAAGATAATATACAGAGTAACAAATAATTGTTACTCTTGGCTTTTTGGCATTTTCAACACACTTCTTTATATTAAGATATTGTTACTACATATTTTACATACAGTGAATGCATTTATATATATATTGATTATACAGTCTTCACAAACATGATAATTACAAAGTGAACATTTGTTTTTTTCTTTTTTGAATAACAGTGACAACAAAAACTTGAAAAATTGTCAGAATATTTAGTTAATATAGATTTAATTTCAAACCTAAACTGATTTGGACATGGTAGGTTGATCATTGGATGGTCTTTTAAAAAATGTATGATGTATAAAATGACAAAGACACCGCAGCTAACCATATCCTTCTGTTTTGTCCTTTGTAAAATGTTGACGAATTTCCATTTTTTATTTTCAATTGATTTTGAAATGAATTTTTTGTAATGAGATTTTCCGCTATCATCATACAATGAGTCGACGAAAATAAATTCTAATGTAGCGGGTTTCAATACACAAAGATTAAAATGACCGTTTTCTAAAATTGGTATAAAGATCATATCTGGTTTATGTAAAAGTAATTTATTAACCTTTTCAAAATTTATTTCGAGTATTTGACAAGGTATACTTAGAAAGTTACGAAAATGTTCTTGTATATAACATAGAACAGCACAGTCTAACACAAAATTAATCAACCGTTCTCCTTCTTTCAGGGAATCCCAATCTCTTTTATCTAAAACGTTGTAAAATCCCAGTTCGAAAAGCTTAAGCTTTGGATAAATGGACACATATAAATCATTATATCTAAAAAGATTATAATTGATCTTTAATGATGAGCTTGACCCACAGTTAGAGTCTTCCTTCTTAACAACGGCTGGTATTTTGAAATCATCCGGATCAATTTCAATGATATCTTCAACATTTTGTTTTCTAAATTTTTGTGTTTTTTTTGCATTTAGTAATTGCTTTGAATTTATTGCTTTTCGTTTCCATGGATCTTTTTTTTCCATTGTTCCTCCGGTTGCAGATGTTCTGTTAACTTACTGATTTCATGTTTTGATAATTTGGAGTAATCGTGTTCTTCTGAGATTCGTACCAGTGAATTTATTTCCTCAGGGTTACTTATATATAATTTTGTACGTTCAGCATCATCGATCTCTATTTTATCAAACATATTGTATCTATATCGAAGATCCTTTAAGGAACTTATGTTCTCTTTCCGGTCGATCCTTATAAAATCACCCGGTCGCAATGATCTTCGGTTCAAAAGGATATGTTTTTGCAAAAAAAAGCTAAACTCAACCGGTGCATTGCTAATATGATCACCACTAGGATCTACTAAAATTCCCATTACATTTGTCCACATGGGAAGAAATGGGATATATTTGTTGATTATTAATTTACACAAATCTTAGTTGCTATATTCATTGTCTTCACCTATGAATGTATTTTGCATGTCATTGCAAACGGCGTCATATACCTTTAAAAATAGTTTTTTAAAAGGGCTTCGGGAAGCAATAGATTCTAAATTGCTTAAATCTTCACTGTTCAAAATATTGTTGTATTCCGGTTCCATGTCATTGATATCTAATTTATTGTTTCGTAAAATATTGTAACTTTCCCAAAATAGTTTATCTTTCTTGGGAAAGAGAAGAACAACAAATAAATGTTTGAACCAAAATGTGCACTCTTCTAATGTTTTAAGATCGAAAGCCAAAATACCGTTGGGAATTTCTTTTACCAATTCTTGCGTTTAAGTCTTTGCACATAATATGTATATAATGCGCCTTGCACCATTGCACTATTACTTTTGGCTTCTTGTGAAGACTCTGACTTTCCAAGAAGCAATAACAACTCATAAGATAATCGGAAATATTTTCATTGTTGCAGCTTTTTAATACTGCTCCAAACATAGCATAACTCACGTCTGTGCAAACTCTTTGAAAAAATGGCCATTTAAATTTATTTTCTATGCAGTAAAGTTTTAATTTTTCTAAAATTGAACATATATCATTCATGGTATGTCGAGAAAGAACAGCAGTGATAATAGGAATAATCATTTTCTCCTTTTTAACTCTTATTATAATTTTATACACCAGTACTCTTTTTTCAGCGCATTCAATTTGGCGGACACTTTGTCCAGACGCATCGAAATGAATGGTATAATTAGCATCTTTGAGTATTTGAGGATTAATCGCAAAAGTTACAAAAGTTGCTTTTCCCCAGCAAAATATAGTTAGTGGTGATGCTATATGTTGAATGTAATCTTTGTAAATTGTCTGTTGCATCAAAAAAACTTCGTAAAATGGATTTTGATGAAGCCACTTATCCGAGTTTCCTTCGGACTTACATTTGCGTAGTGCTGATAGAGTTTGCACATTCTGGATATTTCCACTTTTTGCAATATCATCCGATGCCTTTAGAATTTGATCTTTTCTATAGAGGTACGCACTTTTTCCATGTAATGATTTTTTTACTATTTTACGAGCTACACCTCGCATCTGTGCAACACGTTTTTCTCCTTCTGCATGAACAATTTCTCCCGATCTAATAACTGAAACTTTCCCATCAAAGTTTATCTTAAATCTGTATGTAGAGCAATCTTGAAAACTGCAATAGGCATACACAAGTATGCCCGATAACAATTCTTTAGTTAAAAAGAAAGCTAATATACAGGAGTTATTTATTTTTAAATACTCCTGCCGAATGACGTCAATAACAAATTTATTTTTTGTTAACTTTAGCGTTTTATCGTCCTCTGCTTGAAATACCAGGGTAGGATCGATTTTAAATTCACAATCAGGGATATTTATACGAAGTTTCCTTGTATTTTTCCTTGCCACTCCTTTTGACCGTATTACGTCAACATTAAGTTCTTCCTTCGGATCAGGAATCTTTCGATATTTTTCAAATTTTTCCAGTTTTAAACTTTTATCTGAAGTCTCAAAAGGACCCAGAGTTATATTACTTTTATTAAAAGCGTCGGAGCTATCATTAAAACTTGCATCTTTTGTCTTGATGTCTGATTCCTTATTTAAAATAATCGCGTCAGGACCAAAAGATGCATTATCAATAGTCGACGTTTTACTTAAATTTAAAGCTTTTGTTTCGACGGAATCTGTGCTATGAAAAATATTATCTTCATACACTCTTGAATCTTTTACTTCAACTGCCTGGTTTAAAATAATCGTCTTAGGACTAGAAGATGCATTATTAATAGTTGACGTTCTACTTAAATTTAAAGCTTTTGTTTCGACGGAATCTGTGCTATGAAAAATATTATCTTCATACACTCTTGAATTTTTTACTTTAACTACCTGTTTTTTTAAAATATTTGATTCCCTAATTTGTGGCGTATTGCAAGGATTTTGTTTTTCCAACTTATTTTCTGCTGTTTCATTATTAGATAAATTAAAACTTTCAATTAGTTTTTCTAGCATACCTTTTAAATCCTGAATAAAATCTCTTAATACTTGTTCAATATTCTTTTCTTTGTACTGTCCATATTCTCCAGCTGAAAATAAAAACCAAAAATGCATTTTAGAATCTTATGAAATGTAAATCAAATATTTATTTAACCAATTAATGAACAAGAGGCCACAAATTCTAAATTTTAAAATTTTTAACAGAAGCAAAATACTTATTGGTTTTTCATCAAAGGTACATATATTGAAAATAGATTTTAAATCATGCCTTTCATTAGCAAAACAATGCGAAATTTTTACAGCAAGTAAATACGAATATAAGATTGAAATTTTTTAAGAAAATTGAAAAAATTGAGTTAATACACTTTTGCTGATCAAGTGCGATATGTATGTACACATTTTAAAAATATTTCCAAAAAATTACACTTACCATTTTCAATTTTCGGTTGAACTTCAGTTTCAAGTTCTAAAAAGAAAACAAAGATATATATATTAACTAAAGATTTTTATTTCATTAAAAATTTTTAATTTTTGATCTAACAATCGCACTTAATACTTTTTCAATAATATAATATGAAAATTACTTACTGTTATTCTTATCAAATCCGGAATCAACCATCAGTTTTCCTTCTATTAAAAAAATAGAACAAAATATAAAAGGTAATTTTAAAATACGCATTAAAAATTTCTTAAGTCAGCTAACCTGTCTGATAAACTTCTGGTAAATTATAATCCTTTACCTTTAATTAACAAAAATGTTGGTTCTTAAAATGTTAGGTATTAAAAATTTTTTAATAATGTATATACCATTTCATCTTGTAAAAAAGCCATTATATTTTTCGGATCCATATTTATATCTAGCGGTTCAATGCCGCTTTCTTCCATGCTTTCACATAAGCTTATTAAATAAACCAAGTCATCCATGCTTAAACATGGATTTTTCAGTGGTGGAAGAATGTCCGAAGCATGTTTTATACTGCTGGTTTCCAGGTCTTTACCTAAGCTCATTAAACCATCTAAAGCGCTCATTTCATTCATGCTTAAGCATGAATTTTCCACTGACAGGGTTTGTTGTGGTGGAATAATTTCTGAAGCATGTTTTATGCTGCTAGTTTCCGGGTGTTCACCTAAGCTCATTAAACCATCTAAAGCGCTCATTTCATTCATGCTTAAGCATGAATTTTCCACTGACAGGGTTTGTTGTGGTGGAATAATTTCTGAAGCATGTTTTATGCTGCTAGTTTCCGGGTGTTCACCTAAGCTCATTAAACCATCTAAAGCGCTCATTTCATTCATGCTTAAGCATGAATTTTCCACTGACAGGGTTTGTTGTGGTGGAATAACAGCATCTAAGCGAATTTTCTCAGCATTTTTTTTAACTAATCTTTTGACCTAAATGGTTTTCAAAATAAATAATTTGTTAAGCACACATGCACGCTGACGGGTAAAAGTAAGTGCATTTTTATGTATGTATGCATCTATCTTGTATGGTGGTATTAAAGAAAAATTAATGCATATATTCAACGTTGTGTTCCTTTTTTTGGTCATAGCAAAACAAAATAAAAAATAAAAACTTGAGAATTTTAATCTAATCTGAATGTATTAGTTTTTGTTTTCATTTAAACAAAGTTTTGTTATGAATGGAATAAGAAACAAAATAGTGTAAACATCGAAAAAGCTTCATTACTTTTTCTTTATTATTACCATAAAAGAAAATGCATTCACTTTAGCTTACTATTGTATGTATATATGCAGGTATGTGACGGAAAACGATTTTAAAAACGTGACTGTTTCAACGTTTACATTACATACCTGATAACCAAAATATAATTTTTACTTACTTTGGTAAGAATCATTTTTCTATTGCTTAATGTGTTTCTAATTTTAAAATTGACACACATATGGTGATTATATTCTCTGAATATATTTTCAAAATCCTCAGCGGTAAGATTTTCAGAAAGTAGTTCATTTGCTACTTTTGTTTCGATAATTTTGTTTAAAAAATCAAAATCTCTCATTTTTAATTTCTAAAATATATAACAAAATTGGAAAATTACATAAAAATTAAAAATTTTCAAGAATCAAAGGTTTGATAATTACACACGACTTTTTTTAATTTGTTTTTGTAGTTGCTACTAAAAATAATACAAGATTTATAAGTACTATAGTACGCCTAGTGGTCGAAATTCAATCGCCAATTTTACCCATTTTAGTTTCATTCATTTAAAAAGAAAGAACTACCTAACTTATTTATTCCCTTCCCTAATTATAAAAAACAAATTATAGACATTTGATTTCATACTTTTATTATATTAATAAACAAAAAAATTAACAAATAAAACAAAAACTCAGTTAAAAACAAATAATAAAATAAAAAATTATTTGTACTACACATAAAGTCTTTGTTTCCGATACTTGTAGTGTTGTACTTGTTGTAATATTAAGTTCACCAGTATGAATTCGCCTTATGTGTTTTTTTAATGGCATAGAAAAATCGCCGTTGGTTGTTTGACACTCTATTGATAATCATTTTATTGTTCTAATTTAGATGAATCAATTGAATTTGAGGAATGATCAACATCACTTACAAAAATATCCTGATCGTTGAGATGTTCATCAATCTTGTTTGCCTTAGGATCATATTCTACTTCTTTCGATTTCATGTCAATTTCGTCATGATTTTTATTATCTTCCGACTTGGTAACTTTTTCTTTTTTCAATCCTTTTTTCTGTTTATTTTTTGCAATATTTTTGCAATATTTTTCTTATCTTTTGTACTTTTCCATAAAGGTCTTTTACGTTTAGTAGTGTTTTTTAAACTACTCACTTCCCGCATACATTCTTTTTCAAACATTTCTAAAGGATTGTCCTCCTCTAAAAGTAAAATCTCAGGTTCGATTTGAGAAGTTTCTTTGTGCTCGATACAAATTTGTTCAGCTGGGCCCCCTTTACATTCCGGCTTACATTCGTTTACGTTTAGTAGTGTTTTTTAAACTACTTACTTCTTCCACATCTTCTTTTTCAAAAATATCTAAAGGACTTTCTTCCTTTATAAACAAAATCTCACGTTCAATTTGAAAATTTTCTTTGCTATCAATACAGTTTTTTATGAGCGTAACACTTTTTTCGACCTAAAAAAGTTTGATGGGCTATAACTTCTGAATTCAAGTATTTCAGAAAGTGACATCCGGCACCAACAAATTGTATTTTAAATCTCTATCGATTGGTACTAACCGCTATGATGCACAACGAAGCGTTAGTTTTTTATGAGCGTAACACTTTTTTCGACCTAAAAAAGTTTGATGGGCTATAACTTCTGAATTCAAGTATTTCAGAAAGTGACATCCGGCACCAACAAATTGTATTTTCAAGCTCTATCGATTGGTACTAACCGCTATGATGCACAACGAAGCGTTAGTTTTTTATGAGCGTAACACTTTTTTCGACCTAAAAAAGTTTGATGGGCTATAACTTCTGAATTCAAGTATTTCAGAAAGTGACAACCGGCACCAACAAATTGTATTTTCAAGCTCTATCGATTGGTACTAACCGCTATGATGCACAACGAAGCGTTAGTTTTTTATGAGCGTAACACTTTTTAAAAATATTGTAAATTTGTTTGTTTACATTGTTTAGCACTCTATTACCAATATACTACCTTAACTATTACCCGCATTTTTTAACCTAAAAATTTTTGTACTTGAAAAAGTTTGATGGCCTATAACTTCTGAATTCAAGTATTTCAGAATGTGACATCCGGCACCAACAAATTGCGTTATCATTTTATGAGCATAACACTTTTTTCGATCTAAAAAAGTTTGATGGGCTATAACTTTTAAATTCAAGTATTTCAGAAAGTGACATCGGGCACCAACAAATTGTATTTTGAAGCTCTACCGATTGGTACTAACCGCTATAGCGCACAACGAAGCGTTTTCGTTTTATGAGCGTAACACTTTTTTCGACGTGAAAAATTGCAATTTTCTTTTGTTTAATTCTTTTGGTGTTTACGAATTTACGAATGTAAACAAAAATCATACTTTTTGTGCAACTCTGTAAACAAAATTTGATTTCTCCTAAAAATTAATTTTTCTCGTCCGTTTTGTTAACTGCACGTCTCTACGCCCAATATTTATTTCCGAACATACCGTCGTGGTGAATGCAATAGGCTGTATGTGAAAAAAAAAACTGAATTTGGTTTTATTGTAGCGTTGTAACCAAAATTGGAGCTCCTACAACTGCAATTTATCTCATGCCGTTCAGGCAATCAGAAGAGAGGTTTTGCGCGCTATTGCAATATGACGGATGTGCAGCATGTTTGTTTTGGTTACTGCAAAAGGACGTATGTCAATCGCACGCTTGATTTGACAGTCGCGTGGAGTTTTCTTGCGAGATAAAACCTATAAATTGTGTCATTCTGGATTGGATACTAACATTGGATACAGTGTGAATCGTGGCGATTTATTATTATATTCTAGCCAGCAAAACTAAAACAAACAATTTTTCTTAGAAATTTTTAATTTTTTTGTCTTTCCTGCAAATGTATGATTTAGTGACATACAGCATATTGCATTCACCACGACGATAAGCAATAACGTCGGCAGCATGACGTCACAAATATGTTCATGTACAAGCGTATGTTAATGCACATTGGACATAAAACTAAAAAATTTGCTGGGAATGAATACATTGGCTTCAGCGTTTTCTGTGCTTGTTTGATTTTTTTGTTGATCACAAAGTTTATCAGAATGCAAATAAGTAAAAACATATATACATACATACATATTTGCACCTTTTTTATTTAATTCGTGTGAAAAACAAATGTCAAGGAAATGACAGCCACATTTGAAAGTTTATTTCCAACATAAGTTTGGAGGAAATGCAAAAATCAAAAATTTTTCCTTGTTTCTTTGGAATATTGCCTCATGTCCAATTCTTTCTGACTAAAAATGTTACAAACATTAGCAAAAAAATAATAATTACTTTGGATTAAAAACTACTAACAACCAATTTGTTCGAAAAGTAATCACTTTAAATAAAAATAAGTAGCTATTGGCTTGAGCCTTGCAATGTTTGCTTTCAAATAACTAGTTAAAATTGATCAAATAAATCAAACAACTCAACTAGTTGACAAAAAAAGCAGTAATACTTAAATATTAATCAAACCATAAAAGTTTGTCTTAAGTAAAAAAATTCGAAAGAAAAATGGTACATGAGATAAAAGCAACGTGTGACATTGGGTTAATTTAACGTTAATTAGTTTTGGTAAAACTTGAATATTGATAGTGGTAAAGCAGTGTTTACTGTAAAAACAACTAATAATTCAAATAACTCTCGTATGCTTTTTCTTGACAACACACATGAACACTGAAGAGCGGAGTGTAGCGGCTCAAGAAAAACAACGTTGTTTCTGAAATTAATTAGTGTTAAAATGTTCCCTTGTTCCTTTGGAATATTGTCTCATGTCCAATTGTTTCTGACGTAAAAATGTTACGAACATTAGCAAAAAAATAATAATTACTTTGGATTTAAAACTACTAATCAATTCATGTTGGGAGATGCTTTGTAGAATAAAATACCACAAAACAGTTTGTGTAAAATACGTTAATACAGAAAATAAAACCACAAAGAATGCAAAATATTTTTTAAATTTCTTTTTCGTTGCTTGTGCGTATAGAGGGAGTCGGAAAATAAGCTTATATAGTTTTCCCCTTCTTTCACCTCTGTATGCTTTGTGATACAAATATATATTGTATTCTTCTCTAATTTTTATTTTTGTTTAAAACGAAAAATCAAAATATTGTTTGTGTTAAAAGTGAATGTGCTGTAAGGATGGCTAGCATAAAGAAACGAAAAACAAAAACTATGGAAAAAACTTTTATAAAAATTTGTGTTGTGTTTTTAGTTGTAATTTCCCCATTTTTAATAAAATTACATATGAAAGCGAATTTTATCTTAAAAGCTACTCATTCATACATTTGCTTCTTTTTTCAATTTCTTTTTTTGTTGTGTAAACAAATCCGCTTCACAATTCATGTTTTTTATGTTTAAGGCTGTCTGATCTGTCAAAATTTGTTTAAGTTTTACCAACACACACCCACACTACTAAAATATCAAACTTGAACATTTGTTTACAAATGCAAATAAGTAACTGAATAACCGTCAAAATATATTCATACAAAAGCGGGTGGCACTGTAAGAACATGGAGTTTGCCGGTAATAAATCAGCCATGATATTATCAGTGGATTTCCTTATCTAAGTTCCCTACAAGAAATTGCTGATGGAAACTAACCCATACAAAACTTATTTTCTAACAAACTTATAGCAATTTTGTATTTGAAATTTAAATATGAATGATAATATTTTTTATATTTATTTTCTCTACAATACATGAGTATCGCTGATTTAACTGCATGAATCAAGAAGAATTGTGTTGTAAACAAAAGTACATTTGTGTATGGATAGCAAGCCGAAATGTAAAACTTGGTTAGCAAGAGGAAGCTCTTCCTCAAATAGGTTGAAGCCCAAACTCAATAGTTTTACTCCACTACATCACTTTTCTGTCTATTTAAAATTTTGTTCAAATCGATGGAGTCGTTTAGAAGTTATTTCAAGTTTTGCGCCAAGAATCTCTTACTCTTTTTACAACAAACACCCCGTTGTATTCTCTGATGACGTTGACGCGCAGAAGAAAATTTTTTGTACGGCTTATGCTGCCCTTACACACTATGCATTTTAAAGTGTGTTTGTCAGCTTGAAAAACATCTGTAATTGCGCATGTTTGTCAAAATTGTACATATAAAGACGGTATATAATTTTTGCTTCTACACTTGAGTTTTTGGTTTTATCTGACGCAGTGCAGAACTTATAATAGATGACAACAGTATGAACAATTGTATTTATGTATGTAATGCTAATTTGAGCACTCAAATTCAAACTAACGGAAACAGAGCATTCAAGAAAGTTCTAGAAACTGCAACGAGAATCTACTATATTGTTTAAGAAATCTGTATGAAAAATCTTCATAGCAATTGTAAACAAAGACTAACGCCCTCGATTGGATTACGGATGAACTTTACATAAAATTGGTTAGTTGATTCACCACCCACATTTTTTACGTTTGCTACTGCCATCTCCTCGAAGCTTTCATAACATAGCTGAATAACAACAAGCAAACTTATTGTCATGGTAAGGATTTTTCTACTACGTTCGAGAAAGTAAGTCTAATGCTATATAAGCCGACACTGATGGGCACAAAGAAGTCAGTTTTATCTAAGCTGTTGCAGCGTTAACTAAACAAATTACTTGTTGTATTTAGTAAAACAGTGGTATTAAATGAAATACAACATCATTAAGTTCAAACTCAATTTCCGTTTTGTTCTTATTTTATTTTTGACTTATTAAAAGAGCTCAAAAAAATAAACGTTATTAAAAAAGTCGAAACGTAACAATATTATCACACGGTTGCTGTGTTATTATCTCCTGCGTCGTCTGATGAGTCGTCTTTCTCAAAATTTTTTTCTATTTCAGATTTACTTAAATAGCGCTTCACATTTGTGGCACAAAGCATACAGAGGTGACAGAAAGGGAGAACTATATATGCGCTACTTACGACTCCCTCTATACGCACAAGAAACGAAAAAGGATTGTAAATATTATTCGTATTCTCTGCGGTATTATTTTTCGCGTACGTTTGAAAAGTAAGTAATATTTTATTTTAAATAAGATAAAAGACCAACACATAGCCGCACTACACTTACATTTATCAATGACTTCTTAGTTTAGTAAAAATTAAAAAATTTCAACTTCCTTGAATATATTTTTGAATTTTCGTGAACAGTTTTTTATTTTGTTTTGTTTACATCCCTTTCTGCGTAGTATTTTGTATATTGTCTCTTTCTTCGCCAACTTGCGATTTAGCTGATTTGGACCATTTGCAAATGCCATTTTTTACATGTGCCTTAGTAGTTTATGTTCGTGGGGTAATTTTATACCCCAATATATACCTACCACAGAGTTTATTTGACGTAGTGCGATCTCCTTACATACATATGTACACTTCAAGACACAAAGAAGAAGAGGTAACACGCACGGCTTGCTATTGTTGTTGTTTTGCTAACTCTGTCATACAGAATGTAGTAAACAAAGAATTTTACATATTTTGTATTATTATTAATTTCTGGTTCAATAAAAAAAGCTGTAGAAAATATTAAGCAATAAAAATGATAATGGAATTATAACATTAAAAATAAAATACGAACTATTTCATGATCTATAGATTAAGTAAATTCCATCACAATTCATCATTTCTTACTCCCAAAATGTTTTAACTTATTTTGCTTATTTTCCCTTACTCCTACTTTTTAACAGAACGTATAGGGGGAAAAAAGCTGATTTGCCCCAAAACATAACCTCAAAGTTTCATCTCTGCTCTAGCCTGTGCTTCAAGATCCCGGAATGAACTGAGAGTACACGGAGTTTTAGAGAATATGCTTCAGTACAAAGTAAGTTATAAAATATGGTTTGCGGCATGGGGTAAAAAATTACCCCATTAATAATGTTAAGGGCTAAGTTATATTTAAGTTATATTTATTTATTCACATATGATTAATAAAGATATAGTAGATTTAATGTTGGATTTTTATATGGGAAACCCGGTCTTAATGCACACATTAACTTTATTAATCATATGTGAATAAGGCCATTAGAATAATATTCATATGTACATGTGTGTACATACATGCATATGAAAGCATTTATGTAATATTTATATTATTTAAACGTTTTATTTAAAGTTTTTTGTGCGAAAGTAATAAAATTCATTAAAAAATGTGCGTAAAAATATTTCTCCAAAAAAATTTAATTTGTTTTTTTGTAATTCTTCTTTGTGCTTTTATTATTTTTAGCAGATATGTTATATGATATTGAATTAAAGCATGGTTGTTGAGAAGAATCAGATAATCGGTTCCGACAATTTCTAGACAAATTTGCTTTTAACGAATCGTTAAAAGCTAGTGAATCGCACCACTTGTCTGGCTTATGCCCTGTTCCTACGGTACGTGCTTGGCTCTCTATTCATGCTTCAATCCCTAATTATGAGCGAAGCAACTTGATTCGCTATGCAAAATTTTGAGAGTTAAGCTATAGATTCAATACAAATCTACTTGCGTAGCACGAAAAATTCTTGTCTTCTCTAATTATTATCCCAAGTTCATCGGAACTAGCTGTCAAAACCAAATATCAAAACAAAATTAGCAAGTAAAAAAATAATTAAAAACTTTAATTTTGTGACATAAATAAGCTAAAAAAGCAATTGATACAAAAAATAATTTAGTTAAGCTGTCGCATCCAGAATATCTGATAATGTTAAAGGACCACAGAAATAATCCAGAAAATTGATGCAAGTGAGTAGTATAAGTACCATTATTGAGAAAGCGAAGCAGGTGATCAACTCGTGGAAACAAGCGATTACTGAATCATATTCGTGACAGTAGTGCAGGCAAATAAAAATCATTATCAGTGTAAACGCTGAGTAAGACATTCAGCCGCCTAATACTTCTACGGCGTCTAATATTTTATTCGGCGTAAGCTTCTCGTTCACTCAACGTGCTTAAATTTTGCTTTGCGCCAAAATGGAAAATTCTAAAATAATTTTTTGCTTGGTTTTACTATATTTGTCTAACTTAGAATGTACAAAAGCAACAAAATTAAATTATCCAAGAGTTTTGCTTCCAATATTTGATCAAATTTCTGTTAACTTTACTCTTGAAGTTAAAGAAAAAGGATGTTTTAAATGGCAAGTTTTTGTTCGTATGTTTTGCATGCTGTTGTCATTTTAATGAAGATTTGTTGTTTGTTTTTATACCGGCTTTTACAAAGAACTAAATCGAGTTTTTAGATTTTTGCAAATTTACTTTGCAGAATATATATAAATAAATAAATATAATCAGCTGAAGGAATGAAGATTTTCGTTTTCCTGCTTCATTTATATGAACCTTAAAAAATGGGAAATAATTATAGTAATTGATATTGTTTTGCAGGACATCATCGCGGCAGGATTTAATATTAATTACACCGCTGTATGAAGATGCTGAAACTGAATGTTCTTACAAAGCTAAAGTAACAGTATTGTCACGGGAGCGTAGACGCAATACAGCCGTAGTATTGGCAGAATATGTTCCTACCGGAGAATCACTGCGTTGTGATGTTATATTAGACGTCATTCACAGGTTGAGCATCATTACCACCACAAGGCAACTATATTTGGAGGAAGCACCGGAAACTTTTATTATACATGCAGAAGACTCTCAAGGAAATGCTTTTACAACACTTGAAGGCATTGAATTTAATTGGACCATTACGTCCCTGAATAACGACAACAAAGATTGGTCACCTGCACTAAGATTTCTAACATTTACCGAAAGCTCGTATTATGAAGTCCCCGAATCTTTGGAAAAATATGAATCTCAAGGCTTAAAAGGGTATATGGTGTTGTTGGAGGGTATAAATACTGGAACAGCAAAGGTTCATATATAAGTATTATATTATTAGAATATATGTCTCATTTAGGTTTTTTCCTAGGTCTCGGTTGATTTACCATATGCGGAGTATAGACACGTACAAAGACTTCAAGTTTACATCAATGTCTTAGCTAATATTATTTTAGAACCGTCAGATGTCTACATATTACCAGGTGATACTGTAAACTTTCGCATATTGCAGCTGAAAATGGGAAAGTTACAAGAAATTTCATTGAATAGTCAATACTTCTTGGAAATAGACGAAGACAATGTGGCCAGTATTAAGGGCACAACTGCAACTGGCCTTCAGGAAGGCCGTACAATAGTTGTTTTACGTGATCGGAATGCACCAAATGATGCAAATTTCGCTGCTGGTAAAGAAATCACTAAAACATCTGCACCTAGTGCAAGAATTACTGTTGCAAATCCTAAAAAACTCGGTTTAAACCTATTGCCGTATAACAACTGGATAACAGTTGAAGGGGAAAGGCATGAAATAGCTGTTGATTTGTTTACGCAGTAAGTAAATATGAAAATAAAATTAATTAGAAGAAAGAGCTTTTTTATTTTTACTATTACATACTGATATCCCAGCTCACTTCCAAACAGCAACAGTAGTATATTCAATACAATTATTCCGTATAAAATATGCGTTCACAAAATATATACGAAATGCAATAGGAAAAATTTGTATCAGAGATGTTTCTGCTCTCTTGTTTAAATATTCAAAAAAGTCATACGTTCCATCGCATCCCCATTTCAATATCAAAATGAGTTCAGAGTCTGTATTTTATAACTATAGCTGAACGGCAATATAATTCTCGAAACATTATTTTCAAGTAGTTCCGATATATTAACTTTTGCATCTTTCTAGAAAATATCTAATGTTTCTGGTATTGGTCGTAATATTTCGGATTTCGTTTCCCTTATTGATTTACTACTAAGAAAAATTTCCTACTTTTTTTATTAATAGCCTTCCTTAAAATGTATTCAAATTCATTTCTTGTTAATCTCATATTAAGAATAAGCGCTAATGCATCTTATTAGTGAAGGATTACTTTGGTTTAGGTGTGGTTATGCTTTTAATTATCATTTTAGTCGCTTAGGAGATAGAGTTAGTAACACATCTACAACTTTTTCCATTTCGTTTGGCTGCATAATCTTCAAATTTGATTTAAAAGAATTTCATATTTCGCTGCCAGTATGCGAGTTTAAAAAGCTCTTTTTTTCCTTTTAGTCTTAAAATTACATCATAATTTTTGGGGGCTCAACATTCTGAACCCTTAATCTTTTTTCTGTAGCTTTAATAAAACTTTCCAAGTCTTAAACTTTCTCCAGGTTTAAGCTGTATGATACAATTGCGCTAAAAAGTTTTTCTGATTTAAACAATTAATTTACAGATATAACTATGTATCAATTTTATCTATCACAAAGAGACATATTTTTCTGCAATCAGCCGGCCTGTGCAACAGAACCTCAATGTTATCTCCATTATTGGTAATACCTAAAAAATAAAAAAATAATCGTATTATTAGTATATATAGCAACAACATATTCAGCCCAATTATAAACAGAAATTCCTCATGAAATTTTTGCCCTATTTTCCTTTTCCTCATTTTACTTTTTAGTCCGTTTTTATAGACCGTGTAAAAGGGAGAAAAAGCTAAAAAGTAGGCATTCCAAATATAGTAAATTTTTGGGTTTTCCGTAAAAAAAATTCCCTCACAAAACAGAAGCGTGTTTGAATTAATAAAAGTAATTTTTCTCGAGAAAAACCTTTCCTAATGAAACAAATTCTTTGGGAATATTTATAATTGGAATGATTATCAGGTACATTTGGATAATTATAGCGAAAAACACTTTTTCTTAAAACATATTTATATCAAACAAATATATACATTCGGGTTAATGTCGGACTGCAGCAAACATATAAAAAGATAGATAAAAAACAAAATATTTGTATTGTAATAATTTTTATTTAGTTATTCAAATCAATATTATATGTGTATTATATGCCAATGGATTGGTGATAAGTGAAGTTTTATATATTGTGCGAATTTAGACCATGTAAAATAAATATGGCATTTGATTGAAACCCCTATTTGTTTGAATATGAAACCTCATAAAAAATTCCCGTTAATATATAATTAAAATTGTTTAAACGTAAGACGATTCCTATGTTTTATAATAAAAAGTAAAGAAATTCAAATTATTACAATTAGTAAATTAGCTCAGCTGGCCTAATTTTTGAGCGGGCTGGTAATAATTGAAAGCCAGATTAATTATATTAAATATATGTATGTATGAAATACATCGTTAGGTACATAAAGAGAATTGAATAAATGAGAAACTATTTCACTATTTAGAGAAATTTATTGATCTACTTACTATCTGTTATCAGTTTTATAAATTTAAATTATGTATTGAATGCATGGGTGCATATATCAATGGGCGAATGAATAAAAGGACAAGAAATATTTCATACTATAATTATAATTAGTAACGTGGTTGTTCCCAAAATAAAATATTTATATTAAAAATATTAATGAAAGATTCATTTTGTAAAGAAAACTTCTAAACCAAAACTTCTCAGTGTACAAAATCAAATTGCGTATTCTAAAAACATCCGCAACACACCTACTCTGTTGAAATTTAGAAATTTAGCAAATGATATTTATGATCCTCACACATTGGTTATTGTAATTAGGGGTTGCCCTTGTATTTATTTATTAAAGAAATTGTGTTTTTTTAGGGCAGTTTTCTAACAACAAAATACAAATGTGTTTTCAAGATATTGTAAATGGCATTATATAAGCAATGTCAGTCAATAAATTACGAATACCATTTTAAAGATAACATAAAGTAATTCGTTTATATTTTCATAAAACCGGGGATATGGGAGGTTTTGGTAGATTTTATGGCACTCCTGGTTCCAATATTCACGAGTAGTAAATGATAATAGCCGAAAAAACTTCGTAACCGTGGTAAACGAGCGCCTACCACTGATGTAATATAATTTGAAGAGGTAGATGGGCGTTTTTTTCTTAAGCGATTAATTTAGACTTTCGTAGAAGAATTCACTCTAACCGTCTAATGCTGGATGTAGCGGGCATGCTTTAATCGATTTAAAATTGCAACAGCTGTTATTTCTGAAATCTATTCTTTTGAAATATTGATAAAGAAAACTTTTAGTTTTAGAAAATTTGTGAAAAATACGTCGCACAGTGGCTGAAAATCGTTTTTCATTGGCCAAAAGTCTAATTTTTTTGTCACCGATTTTTAAAATTTTTACGCCCTTTTACAGCTAATATATCCAGATTAAGGTAGCCAAAAAATTAGGTTAAAGCATTGATAATTGTGAGCGTGGCATGCTCTCAAGCTCAACGGTTTTTTTTAATTTCAGAAAAAGGTGTTTCTTTTGTTTTTTATCAAAAATAAATGGTTACTACTCGCAAGCTTTCATCGATAATGGCCTGCGGTCTTTTTTATAATGTTGGTAGGATTATAGTCTTTAGTTGTTGTAAGTGGTCAGAGCTCTAGCGTTTAATATTAGGGGTGTTACGGAATATTTATGAAACTGCTATATTTTTCTCAAATTTAAACTTTAGTGGAATATAACTTCTAGGGAACAAAGGGGAACAAGAAATGTATACCACCCGGAGAAAGGTGAAAGTGTCCTCTTTACCGCTATATATACTTTTGCACCCGTGACGAGCCGTGTGTAGAACACTTTTTTCATTTTAATGAAATTACTCCAAAGTACTCGTATACAATGGTGTATATAATTTTCACTTTTTTGCCTAAAAGTTTATGTTTTTTACTTTAGACTACGTAAAACTAAAAAAGTTAAATATAATACCTGCGAAAGGCTTTAATGGCTTTGTTTTGATCAGCAAAAAATAGGTAATAAAATTATCACAATAGGTTCTACAGTAAACATATGATCTCTTTCTAAATTTACCTGTTATCAAATGTTAGGGTCAACCAAAGTCATAAACAATTTTATAACAATAATCGGGACATTAAACCACTAAAGAAAAAAAACAACTCAACAACAACAACAAATATTGGCGAGATACTAATCAGTTTTACCTGATATTAAGGTCTGGACAACATGTGCAGTTTTGTGCAATTTAAGCACTACCTGCTATGAAATTAAAGATCAATGTGTGAATAACATGTATCTAAAAATGTATAAAACTACGGATTCGATAAGGGATTACTCAGTAATAAGTTAATCCTCTAGGTGTACGGGTAAAACATAACAGACGCAAATAAAAATATTCAGAAAAATATGGAGAGCTTCAGTTATAAAGAACTGGCGGAAGAGTATTTTAGAAACAAAAACCAGGAAGATGTTCTTAGTTACGTTAAAATAAAATTAAACTTAAATTCGTGTAGCACCGAAATTCAAGAGCAATTATCTAATTTCGTCAAAGCACTAAAAAAACGCTACAAAGAAGTTCGCTACAGTAAACAAAACTTTTATATAAAAAGTGCAAACTGGTTAGAGGGCCAACTTACTGTCGCTGCAGAAAATCACACCAATTTCGGCAGAGGTACAACTACAATCTCTACTTGATCACAAAGCCGAACGCTTGCTACAATCAATAACAGGAAATGAGTAAATTGGGATGTGATAGTTCTTCGGGACAAAAACAATACAAACAAGTTGTATGTGAAAATATTTCGGACACAGATATGTTCATGGTATCATTTGTACCATTGCGATTGAAAAAGATTTTGGATGATTCAGAGCCTTCGACTAGTACAACGCAAATAATGGATATTTGGAAAAATGAGACACCATCTTCTACGAAATACTGCAGGCCAATCAAATTTAAATTCAAAAAAGAAACTCATGATGCCATTAACAAAGAAGTTAGTGATATAAAGGCCCAAATTGCAACACTACAGCCATTACAATTACAGTTAGATGGGCAGCAAATTGAAGTAAGCTACCAATTAGTGCTGCCAATGATAGATGGAAAAGTAGGTCAGGCTTTGACTAACACGAAGGCTGCATCCAGCTGCATTATATGCTAAGCAACATCAACCCAATTAAACCAAGTCCCGACAAAATCATTAGATAATACCGATGCATATGAATTCGGATTATCACCACTACATGCAAGAATACGACTTATGGAACACATACTAAAAATCAGTTATGATTTGGATTTCGGTCTTCAGGATCAATAATAAACAACGAAACCAACAAAGAGTTAAGAAGTTCAAAAAAGAAACATGTTCAAGATGAATATCGCAAATTTGGATTAATTATAGATCAGCCAAAACAAGGGTCAGGCAATACAAATGATGGCAATACCGCAAGAAAATTCTTTTCAGATCTAGAAACGGCATCTGAAATAACAGGAGTGGATTTAAACCTTATTTTCAGATTTAAAATAATCCTAGAAGTACTTGCATGCAATGAAGAAATTGACTAGAAAATTTGGAGATTATGCTAAGGAAACTGCAAAAATATATACAACCAACTACCCATGGAGAAATATGTCTGCAACAGTTCACAAAATCCTTTATCATGGAGAAGATGTCATTAAATATCATTTGGTGCCACTTGGAGATCTATCAGAGGAGGCTCAGGAAAAAAGGAACAAGGATTACAGATTTTATAGAGACCACAATACTAGAAAAATTTCACGAAATTCAACAAATGAAGATCTATTTAATATATTATTGGCAACGTCAGATCCGTTTATCTCCAGTGTTCGAAATCAATGGAAAGTGGAACATCGGGATTTAGATGAAGAAGCCAAAAAACTACTAAAGAACAGAGATAGCACAGAACAAAATATGGAATATTTGCAGTCAATATTTGAGTCAAATGAATAATAATTATAATTGCCTTTCATTGTTATCATCATCATCATCATGTTATTTAAGTACGAAAAACATAGTATTAGTAAAAAATAATAATAAACGGAAGCTACCATTGTTGCAAATGCTTTTAAAATTTATTGCAGTTTTTATTTTTAAAATGTTTTTAAAAGTATCAAATTTGACAGCAAAAAATAATAAATTTTTCTGTAGTAATAGCAATATTTTTAGATAATATTATTAACGTTTTTTTTAAGTGTAACTATTCTTTAACTAAACAAATTTGCAAATTTGTCAGCAGAAAAATTTTTAATTTTTCTGTAATAGCAAATCTCCAGTTGATTTTACTATTTTTTTCAGTGTAAAATTTTTTTTAAGTGTAACATTAAAAAAAATTCATTATTACAAAAATTATTTATAATTATTATTAATTTCCAAATATTCAATTTTTTAATAAATAAAAAAATAATCAACCCATATTTCACTCTAAAAGTTAAAAAATTCAAAAGTTCAACTTTGACCTAGAATTCCTTAAAAAGTCCTCAATCAATTTTAATGAAATTTAAACTGAGTCAAGCTGAACTAAATATCTATCCAATAAAATAAAAACTACTTCAATATTTTGATCGGTTCAAAAGTTACAGAATTTTGGCCAATGAAAAACGATTTTCAGCCACTGTGCGTCGAACAACTGAGATCTATTTTTGTGAAAATTATCCATTGTTCACTTTTATTTCAAAGACTTGACTTCGAGTTTTCACTACTACATGAATTGAGATATACATACATATATATATATATTTTTTTTTAATTTTGGCTATGATATTTATTACCGGAGATATTCTCGAAAGCGAGAACAAATTTCAAAGTCAAAAATCTTTGAAAATATTAAAGATATCTTAGTGAAATAAAGTGTATTTTTCTTATCTATTTATAAGCTATTTACAACAAGCATTCATTAATTCAAATCAGATAATATTTGTAAAAGTTTTGAGGCCAACAAGGTTTTTCATTCCTGAGGTACTTAACTTTGACACCCTGTAGCTCATCGTGTACTTCAAAAATTTGATCCAAGTTTCAACATTCTTAAAGCTTAGTTCCTCCTCTGTTATTTTTACTTAATTTAAAAAATACAGATTTATATAAGTTTTTTCCAATTGGAACCACTCTGCGCTGCCACATATTTAGGAGGACACAGCTAAAAAAGAGATGATAATTATTAAATGAGCTGACTAGAAGACCCCTTTCGATCAAATTACCTTAAAAAATCTGTCCAGCCATATTGGCTCTACGATGCAACATCCATACACAAAGATACACAAGTACACACTACGAACTTATAACAGCCCTCTTCTTTAATCGGGGCTTAACAATAATATTCTTTAAGCAAACCTAAAAAAATCCTAAAATATATTGCTTTACCGTATTCAGAAAATTATATGTACAGTAAAATAAAGAGAATTTTTAACAAAACTATAAATACTTTATGAATTCAATGTTTTGTTTTCCTTAGTTACAGAGTTTAAAAAATAACAGCTAAATTTATCTCGACATGTTCTCCATGTGTTTATTTCCTAACAAAAATTATGTGTTTTTTTAAATCTCATAAAAATTAATTATGTAATACAGTGATGTTCCATGAAATAAAGCCACCCTTAACCAAAATTTTCGAAACAAAAAATACAGCAAAACTGTAACTAACATTTTTTATTTTATATTCGTTCACCTTCAAAATAAACAAAGAAGGTCAAAGAAGGATTAAGGCGCGAAAAAGCTTTGTACGAGCAGCGTCTTCGTGATGAAGTTCTTAATACCGAAAATGGACAGTGACACTAGTGTAGCCAACCCTATCGGAGCATCGACGTAATGTGGGATGTGTTTCAGTGTTTTATCATTACTACAATGGAATATTCTCTGATGAAATCAGGGAACTTGTTCCCGAAACCCGTTAATTTTTACGAACACGTTCTTGGTTAAAAGCGCAACCATTTGTGGTTGATACGCCAGTCAATCGAATTACGCATTACAGAGAAAATTCATTTTTAGCCGAATAGTCCCTGCATAGTTCTTTCCTGTCACTCTCAATGTGGGAGAGTTCAAATCGAATGTCCACAAACACTATTCTCTCTATTTTCCTAGTGCTGGCAAAATGCATTGCATGTGTAGGGGTCATCCTTTGCGTGCTGGTCCAATTAAAACAAATCCTTATCATAGTCCTTAGATCCTTGGTACACCAACTTGGTTACTCTCTCTTACCAGTAAAAACTTTTTGACAGGACATCTCAAAACTCTCATTACAAGACTTACTAAATCTGTTTACCTCCTCTTCTGCATCACCTATCATTCTGTGAGGCATATCAACCTATCATCAACAGAGGCTCTAAAGGTATCCAAGTTACTACTTGTCGGATTCGTATGATAACTGAATGATATTCCACTGTGGTCAGAAAAAAGCAGTCCACTGAATCCCTCCAGTTCCTTACAAGATTTCCCCTATTGGTAAGTGAGATATCTGCAACACCCGCCCTAATCATAGTTTTGAATGAAAATAAAAGAAGAGGGACAAAATTATTGATTTATGTTTGAATTGAAAATTCAATAGAAATGACAAAAACGTTATATTTGTTGTCGTAGAAACGCGTTTAAGTTTTATGCAATTTAAGCTTTTGACACTTTAAAAACTGCAATACACGTTTTTGCTTATCAAATTTCAAATAAATTTTACAGAATTTTTGTTAGCTTTTTTTAAGATTTATGTTCTTTATATTGTTTTAATTCGTTTTTCATCAACTGCTTACGAAGATAGCTTTCTAATAATTAAAAATTCAATCACAAAAAAATTTTAGACTCGGAACTTGGCAGCACTATCTGATATGTTGTATACGAGTTGAATGTTGTTCAACTTTTTACGCGTCACAAGCGTTGCAAGCTTTTGTTTTGTAACTTAATTAGAGTGTTTATTGCTTATCCAAAACCCAATTTCTCTGAATTCACAAACCATTTTATTCTCCATCTTTTACACCTAACATTAAAAAAGCTAAAATCCTTTTCTTCATATCATGTTGAATTCATAATCAAACTTCAGTAGAGAAATGTTCGAAAATAAAAGTTTCTAGTCCTATTCTCCTTTTACACTAAATATTCGCTCGCTCGGAACACTTGGCGATGGTACTTACTCGATGTACATAAAAGAATTTAATTTTTATACTATTTACTTTCCATCATGTCAGAGGACCGAATTAATTTTCCACCCTTTTTTCGCTAAATATTCCACGATAGTTTTTCGAATTAAAGGATGAAGTGGATTTTGGAAACTAAGTAGATAGAATTCTAAGAACATCCACCTTGATGATGACGAGTGCACCTCGCACCAATCCATCAAAGGCGTTGTCCACAATGTTAGACTGGGCTCCTGTCAATTTAATTGTCAAACAGCTGGCTATGAACTCGGCAGTTAGAATCAATGCCGCTGGAGCATGGAAATCAGTAGACGATGGACATTCGACTATCATTAGACAGTTTGAGAATCTTCCCGAACTCAAATATTACCGTTCTCCCTACATTATGCCTGTAAAACGATTTGCAGCGTCAATCTCAGATATTCTACCTCCACTTAATGATCCTCGACACCGAAGGGAAGTACTTGAAGTATACACTGACGGATCCAAAGCAGGTTCAGGGGTAGGAGGCATTTTTATATTCCTCAATTTTACCAGGGGATATGTTTTAAGCATAACTCAAGCTGAAATATGGGACATAAGAATATGTACCGATAGTAAGGCTGCACTGAACGCTCTATCAGTTTTTTATACAACATCTGAAATGGTAAAGGAATGCCGGACATCCTTAAATGAGATGGCGTCACATTCCAACCTGGAGCTAATTTGGGTACCAGGAAGGCTAGCCAAGGAAGGCTCTCGCTTGCAAGAAAGGACACCGACCGGCTAGTTAGTGGGACTTCTGCAAAATCCTCATGCAGCAGAAAATAATAGGGATAGCACAATCTAGATGGTTCAATGAATCCACATGTGCAGTGTCCAGATCAACCTTGCCCCAATATGATCGATCAAAATCTGCCATCATACTAAGGATCCCTCGACATCAGCTGCGTATCCTCGTGGCAGTCCTAACAGGGCATTGATTCATAGGTGCCTACGCAAATAGATTAAATCTCCCTTTTGAACGACTTCTGTAGCAGCTGTCAAAATGAGGAGGACTAAGAAACTTTCAAGCACCTCCTCTGTCAATGTCCTGCTCTGTCCTATTACAGAGCCATGTATCTAGGTAACTCGGTTTTACCCGAACTCGCAGACCTTACAGAATGCAATCTTTTTTTTAATTAAGAGAAGTAACACTCAGGCAATTAGTATGCCTACCAACCAGTAGGTGTGTTACTTTCTTTTGGAAAGGGATAGTGAGAGAGGACAGATGGTGAAAGTGAGAGAGCTTAATTTTTAAAACTCTGATATTGCGCATTGTGTTAGTTTTTAAATCAGTGCTGCAGCGCCTCTGATGTCAAGTGGGCATTAAATGTGTTTTAAGCTGCGTCGAAGGAGGGCGCTGTGATGCCCGCTAGCATACACCATTATCAATTGCTGGCGGTACTTTTCAGTGACCAGTGGTATGCCTTCGTCACTTAAACAGTCCAACAACAAGAATACATACAATGGCATACTAATGCTGGATGTTATAACTTGCCTGTAACTGGGTTCGAACCCAGGTTCTTAGACATTATTTGCTTTGTAGTCAACGCGCTAACTACTTCAGCCAACAGCACTCTCTGAAGAGAATAAAGCATTTTATTAGGAAACCGTGTTGGATCAACACCGATCATAACATAGGACAAATATAATTTCTTTTCCGCTTATTAAACATCAGAAAGTTTTCAAAAAGGTTTAAAATGATAGCTTGTGTAATCGAACTTGGTGTCGATTATGAAAGACGCGAACTATAAATACCTATAGTAGTGTACTTATTGACATGTTATGTATTCGCGGATATTTGCAGATATATTCATATAGGCTTTCGTATTCTCGAATACTTAAACATTCATATTCTCTACATCACTAATGCATACATATTTAATTATACATTTTATTTCAGTGACAACCATAAAATTACTTTGGGATCACGTTACTCCGTAAAATCTGAACTAGACGAAATGTTATTCTTAGTACAGAAGCGCAGTAAGAATGGATCACGTATTATTGGAGAAGCAATAAGGGAAGGCATCACTCCAGTTTATGGTTCATTTAAAGACGTAAGTATATGGGCCAAAATAACCTAAGAATTTGTCTCTTCGATGAATTTAAATTAAAAATTTTAAACATCGTATATTAAAAATATTAACTTGAAATATTTAATAAATAATCTTGCCGTTCATATTAAAAATATAAATGTGCTGATGTACAAGCGTTCTGCATTAATTT
Source organism: Gymnocheta viridis (assembly GCA_956483585.1). Classification (NCBI taxonomy): domain Eukaryota; kingdom Metazoa; phylum Arthropoda; class Insecta; order Diptera; family Tachinidae; genus Gymnocheta; species Gymnocheta viridis. The sequence continues at coordinate 38,204,253 of OY101443.1, read as the reverse complement.
GGGTCCACTTAATTTTAAATGGCCGTATGAAATGCTCATATTGTTTTTACCACTTCTAAATTTTATTTCTTTAATATATTTAAATTTTAATTTTTATTTAAAAATATTCAAATGCAATAATAATAAATGATGTTAGGCTTTAATTAAATGATAAATACAATTAATTATTTACATTTAATTTATAGATACAACTTTATTTAACTATTCAACAAATTTTAGTAACCCAGCTATTTTTCATACAAAGTATTCTGTTAGGAGTAAGGCATCCGATAAATTCCTTTAATATTTCTTTATATGTGATTTGCAATATCTAGGTTAGGTTAGGTTGACAGGTCGCCGGTGACGAATTAGGAAAGAGTACCAGCCCACTTGGGTCCAAATTAATTATGATCCCTTTGAGTTTACCTGAGAAGAAAAAAAGAAATGATGATAAAAGAAATTAAGTAAAGTATTGAAAAATGGTGTAGAGGAGAGCATAGTATGGAAATCAGTGAAAATGTAGAAATGTAGAGTAAAAGGGAAGGGGAGAGATGTAGATTCCGTGAAGGAAGGATCGTGTAGTCTGCGACCAAAGGGGGGAGTCAGCGAGAGAACCAACCACTGCTCCCAATGAAGGAACTGATGTTTTTGAGACTTGAGCCCGACAGCTCCGAAAGGCTATTAAAGCGTCTCTTGCCTAGAACACGAAGGCGTTATTCTCCAGTGCAGGGCAGAGGCAGAGTAGGTGAGTAAAACTCTCTTCCTCCTCGTCACCTGACAGCTGAAGCAATAGTCATTGTGGGGAATCCCCATCCTTTTAGCATGGGTTCCGCAGGTGCAGTGCTCTGTGAGTGTGGCCACAAGGAACCGCAGTTGTTTTCTTGAAAACCCGAAGATTTGCTTTGTTCTAGCAGTGTCAATATAAGGCCAGAGCGTTCTCGCTATAAGGCAGGTCGACTCAGTGTGCCATCTATTCTGAGCCGCCTGCATAAGGGCTTTGTCAATGTTTTTCCAGCAGGAAGAGAGTGGAATACCGCAGCAGTTGTCAATGTCAACATCCGCAAGCGTGGTACCATCCTTTGCCAGAACGTCCGCAATGATGTTGCCCGGAGTGGTCCCATGACCCTTCACCCAGTTAAGGGTGATCATTGAGAATCTCGCTATCTCATTAAGGATCGTGCGACATTCTCGAACTAGATTGGATGTTGAATACACACCTATAAGGGACCTAATTGCAGGTCGACTATCTGTTATTATATGGATACGTCTGTTCGTTATACCATAGAACTTTAACCAGTTTGCTGCTCTTTTAATTGCAGATATTTCTGCCTGTAGAACGCTACATTCGTTTGGGATTCTGAATGACATTCTGACTCCAGATTCTTCAATGTACACACCGCCTCCAACTCTCGTTCCCCTTTTGGAGCCATCTGTGTAGATAAGAAGGTCTCCGGGTTGCAGGGGGAGGCCCTCCGACAAGTTGAATTGAAATTTCCTTTCGAAGAAGGGCCTCGGAGTGCAGTAGTCAATGAGACCAGGAATATTTACGCGGGTCCCTAAAATGCTAGCATGGCACCGTGGCCTATGGGACCATACGCCAATTACGTTTAGTCTAATAGCTGTGCGAAGTGCCTACTTTTTTGCCAGCGGGTCTACTGGAAGCCAGCCTAGCATAGCGAAGAGGGCCTTTGTCGGAGTAGATCTGAGGGCACCAGTTATCATAATTGCTATGGTGCAAAGAATTCTCTATATCCGAGCGATATTGGTCGCATCGTCCAGTGCTTTCCACCAGACCGATATGCCATAGAAAAGTATCGGTTCTATGACCGCCTTCTGTAGCCAGCTTACTCTCTTAGGACTAATGCCCCAGGTAGGGCTTTCGCTGCTCCCGCCTGAAGATTGTCTTTCCAGGAAAGTGTTCTGTCCAGGATAACTCCTAAATATTTGGCGCTATCCGAGAAGATTAGGTTCACACCATTTAGTTTTGGTGGAGTGAAGGAGGGAATCTTGTATCTTCTGGAAAAGAGTACAAGTTCCGTTTTGGCTGGGATCTTTCGCAGCCTACAAGTCTCAGAAGTGCTTTCTACACCACTGCAGTAATCCTTCCACGACTTACGCTTTGCGTTCCTGACTTGATTTTTTGAAACGGTTTAATGAAGTCTTGTAGAGTGTCCAGTTACCTGTTCTCTTTGCTTCATTGAAAAGTCTACGACAACTCTTGCGGATTTCGGATATGGAGGCAGACCACGATTAGCTTTGCGATTAGGGCGTTGTGCAGATAGTCTGCAAGATGCACTTGTTGCTTGCGCAAACGCATCAGTCAGTTCATCTACGGCATTGTCAATGTCCTCCGCTTCCTCTATGGTTGGTGGTTGCGGAATAAGGTTGACGAGGATCCGACTATGTTCCTCCCAGTTCGTTCTCCTTCTATTTAGGTAGAACGTAGTACTCCTACTCTCTTTGCTGCCAGAAAATTCTATGTAGCGGTGATTAGAAAGGAACAGTCTTCTGAGACTTTCCAATCCTGAACTAAATGAGCGTGTCTCGCACTAATAAGTGTAGTGTCTAGTACCTCCTGCCTGTTTCAGACTACGAAGGTGGGTTCTGTGCCCTGATTTAGTACAACTAGGTTATTGTCTAGAAGGAACTCAAAAATGCGCTCACCTCTAGTGTTGCTGTCTGTGATACCCCAGATGTGATGATGTGCGTTAGCGTCTGCACCCAGTTTAGTAGGAATGCCTTCCGCGTTTGCCGCTCTTGTCGCTTTCTGGACCAGTTTGTGCGGTGGTGGGTCCATGTGATAATGAGCCGTATAGCAGGAGAGAATCCACATCGTGGAGTCTCCTGTCTCTCAAGCTGCAGTTACTGTATCTTCATCACTGTAGGTAGAAAGAATGAAGATATCAAGATTTGCTTTCGCTAAAATACAGGATCTAATGCGTTTGTCATTATTACCTGAGCTGGTTGCATACAGTAGTTTGTAGCATTTGGCGCTAAGTCCAAGAATTTTGCCGTTTACTGTCCACGGCTCCTGGACTAGGGCTATGCCCTCCCCTTTTTCTATTAGGCGGAGGAGTAATGCAGCTGCTGCTGCTTGGAAGTGGTGAAGATTAATTTGACAGATCTTCACCATTGTAGCCATCAGGGTCGTAATTAATAACAATTTCTGCTTCCTCTGGACCTGGGTCCAAGAGAGCATCCTCGTCTTCCCCGAAAACCAATTGCTCCAGGAGATCCCCCACCAGACCTGTGTCCGATTGGGAACATCCTGACGCAACTGATCCCTCAAGTTGAACTACGGCCTCTGAGTGGGCATTGCTTCCCGAGTTGGTGTGTTAGTACCACTGTCAGGGTTAGAGCTGTCTATTGGTCGGGGAGGCTTCCTTCCAAAAGTGTAAAGTCATCCCTATAAGAGCCATTCGATCCCCACGACCACCTATTAGTGTCTCGTGCATAACGTCTGGATCCTTCCTAATGAAGCCGACCACGAGCTCATCCATGGGTGGGATGATGAACTTAATCGGGGTTCATCCTGGGAGACTAACCCACCTGAGCCTACTTACCAACCTCCGAAATTACTCGATGGCTGTTAAGGATACTAGCGTCCACCGACTCCTGCGTCATCAAAAGTAATGTATGCTCTCGTCGATTGGACCCCGTAGGTAGGCCCTAGCGTGTATTGACCTAGGCCCGGTCCAAGTCCGCACGACCCATTGGTGTGATGGGCGCATGTCCTTGGATCGTGCCCGAGCTATGATAATGATCTCAGGTGATGATCAGTGTATCACCTGTATCCTTACCACGTCTCCCCCTATCCGCCACCCGGGGACGCGTCCGATGGTAGGCTAACATCTCCACACGGATTGCAATAGCTATCATTAAGCAAATTATTTCGCAAAAATTGATTCCATTTTCTAAGTATAAATACACCAATCTTATAAGCTAAATAAGGTACTACAATATTATCAGATTACAACTAACGTGGAACTAAAATTAAATCTTATAATTGAATAACGAAATTATTAATAACACTGTCTTGAATATTTTTCAAAAAAACTTAAAATGCTACAATGAAATTGGATAAAACACAACCACTTCCAAAAGATTCTCAGCGACTGTTTAGTTAATTTCTTATTATTTCAAAATTAGATATCAGTATTCTTCAGATCATTGGCAAATGCCCTTGTCTTGTACTTAAATCTATTGTTCAGTCGGTGGGGAAAGATTATGTATTAATTTAAGTTTAAAATTTTGTTCTGAGTATTTTCTGTGAGTCGCCCATAACCTACGAGTATTATAAATTGACCAACAACTTATTCATATATCAAAAAGGTTTATTATAGTTTTCAGAATTTAAAATTTTTAAGCAAAGCAAAAATGTTTTTCTAATATATAAAGGAAAACTCTTAAACAAATACACTATTCGATTGAAAAAATAGTATTCCAAAACTTTCATACCTATTTCTTTTGTTATATTAAAAGTTTACTCTTGTAAACTTGTAAATAATCACCGGTTGTTCGGAAACAAAAAGCATATTCATATCTATATATAAAGAGGCATGTGAAAAAAGTTAAGAACCATTTTAAGTGACTTAAACTCAGCGTATTCGCTTGATTTTTGTTTGTTTGATAGATTGTCAATAGGAGCAGTGCAGAATGTATTTTTTCTTCCACATTTTTGTGTCTAAGATAGTTAAAAACAATTAAGAAAATTGAAACAAATTGAATGTTTTGTTTTTGTCTCTAAGCACAAATATTAACCCTTGTTTTTGTACTGGTCAACACGGCTTGGTTAACATGACATATTCGTGGAATGTAAACCCCGTTCTCCGCTTTAAATAACTCACTGACAATTTTACAGAAAACAAACTAGAGCCATTTCTTATATCGTTACGGAATCTCAAACGGAATTTTTATTTCATGTTAGATAATTTAATTTCTTACATATTTTAGTTAAGACTTAAAGAAAATGTAAGTTAAGTTAAATATTCCATAAAACCAATTTTTGCTAACTATCCTTCATTTTATTTTTATTTCTTTGAAAATGCTAAAACAAAAGTTGTCTCAAGCTACTGTTGCATAGTAGCGATGGGATTGCTACTACTACAACTGTGTTGTTTACTTTGTAAAAAACGCATTGCAAATGACGTTTTGGAACTCACCCAATCTTATGTGAGAGATTCAGGCAGGCTCTAAAAATCACCAAGAGCTATGGTATCAGTGCCGCTGTGTTAATTCCATCCGGGCCTGGGGATTTGTAGGTATGGCAGCTTTTAACCGCCCATTCCACACGATGGCGAGTTATCGAGATAATAGAAGTATCTCGAGCACCGCTAAGAATTACCTCCCTCGGCGCATCATCAATGCAGCCCGGGAAGTGAGTGTTCATCAAGGGTTTCCTGACTGTTTGTTGTCCAGGATGCATCTAACTTCTGTATATACGATGAAATAGCTGGTCTTGAGGATAAGATCTTAAGTAGCCGACTTGTTGCAGAATTTCCTTCATAACTGTCTCTTAGCCTTCCTGATAAGATTCTTGAATCCATTCACTGAGGATTTGTAACTCTTCCATACACCATTGCGTTTAGCCTCATTGAAGAGTTTCCTGCTTCCCGTGCGTTTTTCAGCAATTTCCGCATTCCACCATATCGGCTTAGCCTTGCTTTTCCTGTCGATTCTTTCACAGGACTTGTTTGTTGCCTCAATTAAGACACTCGGTAGTGACTCCACTGCGAGCGTGGATACGTTGCCTATGCGAGCTGGTCATGGAGGCAGCTTGTCATCGAGTGCACTAGCATAGGCAGACCAGTTGGTCTTTCTTCTATTCGTAGAGGGTTTCACTGAATCTACTTTAAGAGAAAAATTTAAATCAATGTACATGTGGTCAGAAAAGGAACAGTCCTTTGACACATTCCAATCGCTAATCATATCTGAGAACCTATCGCTAATAACAACTTCCCTTCTGTTAGGCACAATGAAGATGAGCTCACCCCTAGAGTTTATTTATATAGTTTAGAAGCAACCCACCTCGTATATTGACATCTGAGCTGCCCCAGATGGTGTGTTGCGCATTAGCGTCAGCACATAAGGGGAATGTGTGCCATGTAGCAGCTCATAAACCATCCGTGTCCGTGTTTTTTTGTCTTCCACTGCAACAGCGCAAGTGCCCTTATCGCTAAAATCAGAGAGAATAAAAGCTTTAAGGACGTTTTTGACCATAACAAAAGCTCTGGTATTACCTTGACGACTGTGACGTTGGCATCCTATGGGTCGTCATCCGATTCCAGAAGAATGTCCTCATCGTCTGCCACCTCCATCCTGCCGAAGAAGTCACCCACAAATCCTGTAATCGACTGATTGTCCTTGTTGGCCGATGAAGCAACGGAATCGTCCTCCATAGTTTCTGAAGGCTTCTCTATGTCATCGCCTTTGTAGACGCGGAGGAAGATAGTTCCAAAACCGTAGAACATCTTCCCCTGCGTCTCCCGAGGTGATTCTAGAGAGTCACTGTTTATTATAACAGTTGCCTATTTTCCAGTCCTGTGTGGGTAGCTTTGGGTTACTGACCTGCATGATTTCCAGGATCTCCTTAGGGTCGGATGGCTCAGCGGGGATCCTGGCAACAGATTTGCGCCCTTTCGGTACATCGGCTAGAGGTATGGCCTCAATCTTAGCGCCCCGCCAGACTTTTCCCAGCGGCGATGACCGCTCATCTGCACACGCAAATAACTTGATGTGCCCCTGATACCTACTAACATCACATTTGGGTGGTGGTCCAGGGTTACTTCGAAAACCTTAAGAAACGCCTTGAGAATGCGACGACAACCAGTTTCCAGTTTTTCGAGGAAATGGTGCCGTCACTGGCGTTGCGGTTAATGATCGCCCAAATAAGGTGGTCTTTTGCCACCTCCTTGTACGATCTTACTGAAGGCCGTTGAGGCATCTTCTTGAGCCTTTTAAACTCAGGAAGGGTGTCCTCCCCTGATCTTTGCTGTTTACGCGCTGCTTCAATTTGCTTCCGTACAGGATTGCCTTCCGTCGCAGAGGGTTGGACCTGTTCGTTACCCCCAATATGGGACCGTTTAGCAGGACTTATGTGCCTATGGGGTTTCTTGATTTAGGCCGAGGGAGGTGCTACGGAGGGCATTGAATCATTCTTCGTGTGCCCTGTTTGCACAAGATTCGGCACATGGGAAGCTGCTTTAACGGCAGACTGAATATTAATCGTCGAACCTGCAGCCGAGGAAGGGGTTTTCTTCCGTCCGGACCTAAGAAGCTTTAGCGGTACTTGGTTTCGAAGAACCCCGCACCAAGCTTGGTTTACGACCGCCTGAAGGCTTGGTGGTGATTTTTTGCTCACTAGTAGCAGACCGACTAGCAGAACCTGCCGCAACCACTCTGCTAAACGAGGCCTTAATAATACTTAACAAAAATAATTTTAATTTATCAACACATTTTTTACTGAAAAAAATGGGTAGTCAGATTTAAACGTGGGCCAAACAATTCCTTTCAATATAAACTAAAAACAGTTCATCTAATGACGTAAAAACTATAAAAGACAAAAAGTAAGTAAACATACATAAATGGAAAACCTTAGCAGCCAATGGATCTGGAAAAGGGAAGAGAGAAATAAATGGAATAATTAATTATCAGAGATGAGAATTTCGCAGTAGCCTAAATTGATTTAACTTGTAGAAATGAATAGAAGCAACTTTCGTATTATAATATGTTAAATAATACGGTTAAAAATTCCTAGTCAGTCGTATCCACTGTCAAAAGTGGTAAATTCGTACAAATAACGCTGATGAGATGTTGTAGCGACCTCGAAGTTAATACTAATCAATTCGTATATTCTGATGAATAATTGTTCCAATATTACATTCTTAAGAAAAATAATTTTAATTTATCAAAAAAAATGTCTAAAATTAATATAGAAATGGGTAGATAGATTTAAACTTGAGCCAAAGAATGCTTTTCAATATAAACCTAAAATAGTTCAAATAATTACGTACAAGCATTAATTAAAAAATTATATGAAAAATCAAAAATCTACTCATGCACGCTCACTTATTCTCATGCCCGCTTATGTGATTCAAACAAAAGACTAATCGCGATCATGCGTCATTATAAATGATTCACGCTAATCACGTGAGAGGTGCCCATCTCTATTGCATAGCATGACTCAATAATCCGCATTACCATGAAAAAAATGCCATACAGTGTTTAATTAAATATCGAGTTACATACATATGAGCTAATAATCAATGGCAGTTTGGAGCCAACAAACAAAAAATGTTTTTTATGAAGAAAAAAGTATTGAAATTCATGGTATGTATGTAGATGCATCCACATACATACTTCTTATTGGAATCTCTACCCCACCAAAATAAAGACGAAGCAATTTGCTTTCCGGAACTACAAAACCTCTGCATTTCCCAGAAGCATTTCGGATACAAATTGCTTCACTATTTGATGTGTTAATTTTTATTCCCCAGTTATCGTAAAAAGCCTTGACAACTAGCAAATAATTAGAAACTTTATGCAATGCTCTATTTTGGGACTCATCGTGTGCATACATTAAAGAATCATCGGCATATAACAGACCCTTTGACTACCCTATTACGAGGGAAAGTCATACATAAAAATATTGAAAAGATGTGGAGCCAAAATAGAAAAGATCTATCAGGGAAAAAAGTTTTGAACAACTTTATAAAAAGATTACTAAAGCCAATTTGAATCATTTTATAAAGAATTCCATTGTGATAAGAATGATCAAATGCTTCCTCAATATTTAAGGAAATGGCAACAGTACAATATCGTTTACGAAGATTTTCAACCACGTCGTTTTGAAACTTCAGTAATCCATCAAATGTAGAATGGCCATGCTTGAAACCAAACTGCAAATTAGGAATATAAGTGGTACTTTCATTTAAATTCATTTTCCCACGGATTATAATTTCAAAAAGTTTGCCTGAATTAGAAAGTAAAGAAATTGGCCGAAGATTATTCAATTCATTGTTACTACATTTCTTGCCAATAGGAAAAATTTTTGACGCTTTCCAAACGATAGGAAAATAGCTTTTATTTAAGCAGTTATTATATATAACAGTAAGATATTGAAAAGCTTTTAATGGGAGTTTCTTTAAAATATGACTAGAAATATTGTCCAAGCTACTTGATCTTTTATTGTTTATATTATTTATACAAATTAACACCTGATATAAGTTAACAAGATTATTAATATTTTTATTATTCAAAGATGTAAATGATTCATTAAATTGATATTGATATTCGCCGCAGTTTGAGGTGACACTTTGAATGTTATCATCAATGAAGGATCACCGTTAAATAATTTTTCGCTATAAATTTCAGAAAAAAATTTAATTTTAGTTTTTGAGAAGCATCTTCTAATAGAATTCTATTAACGGAAATTTCCTGTACAGATGCAATTAAATTGTATATATTCTTAATGACATTTGGGCCAGGTTTAATGTTATTTAGCTTATCTTCAAACAATTTGGATTGTTCCAATTCAACTTGTCTTTTTATTATAATATTTAGCAATTGAATTTGTTTTGATAAAAGTATATAATCAGATCCGTTTCGATTAAAAGTACGATGATACATTCTCTAAATAAAAAAATTTATTTTCTCTGAGATCAAAAACTTCTGAACCCTCAAAGATAATCTTTTCAGAATGGTCATTTGCATTTACATTGATAATAGTAGAAAAGTTATTGATATGTTCGTCAATCTCAATATTCGTTAAATTCCTGTTGCAATCTTGAAAACTTGTAACCATTTCGTGACGGACGTCAGACGAAAGTTATCCCAATTCGTATTTTTAAAAGATGTATATAAAAAAGGCGGGTTCAATATTAGGAAGTTTTAAGTGTAATTTTATTGGAAAGTGATCAGAAAATGTTGGAAGACACTTCAAAATTGCGGTTTATATGTTCCATACAATTAGGACTCACAAGAAAATGACCGAGATATGAAGAAGAATTCGTAAAAGTTGGTGAATGGCTGGTTACACGAACAAAACTCATTGAGTTTTGTTGCAAAAAATTAAATAATATATTGCCATTAGCATTAGACATGCTGTCTCCCCAAGAAATGTGACGAGAATTAAAGTCACCACCAATGAAAATGGAATCGAAATTTTGTGAAATATTAGGTAAGCGGAATAAACCATCATTTAGTTGTGAGGAACTAAAGTATACAAAGGATATATATTGATCCAAGCAGAATTTGCTTAGTTACATTATTAACTTAACTTCAATACATATAAAAATATGTGGAAAACTTATGTTAAATACAATGTTCTTAAATTTAAATGACCTTTTGATTGCTATAGCTACTTATTGTGAGCTAGTATCTCTTATAAATGAATACTCAGCTAAAGTAACTTTATGTTTTCCGCTAAAGATGGGTTTCCTGGACAAAAGCTATGTATATATCAAATCTCTTCAAGGTATCTAAAAGTTCTATTCTACGACTTATCTCTACGAGGGATCGACCGTTAATGTTAACAATTTAAATGCATTATGGATTATAAATATTTTTAAATTCATCCAGCAATGCCATACAGTATTTTTTAGCATCGTCCTTAGGCATAAACCTGTATTCAATAATAAATTCTTCAATTTTGTTTTCCAATGAAACCTTTTCCGGTAGACAAATAATTTTAGCAATTTTAAGAAATTCTATTAGTGGTGAATTAACACTTGTTTTATTGACTAAAACTGGAGATTTTCCCGTAAACAAATCAACCAATGATATATTTGGATGAATGAAATTTGAATGATTAACAACTTTCAAAACATTGGAAGAAGCTTTTTGTCTCTTTTCCTTAACAGTTTCCCTAATCTTTCTTTTCATTTCTAGATATTTCTTGTAAGCCATGCAACCTCGAAAGTTGGATGGGTGGCCATGTTGCTTGCAATTAATACAAAAATGTAATTTTTCTTTACTAGGCACAAATTTGCATTCTCCTGGAGCATGATCTGAATCACATTTGGCACACGCATAGGGTCTATTACAGTTACGAGACGTATGACCCCAATGCTGGCAGCGCCAACAGTGAATTTCTCTTAATTTAGCCTTTGGAGATTCCCAAGTAATCTTCTGATTTAAAATAAATTTAATCCCCGTAATTTCAGAAGATGACAGCAAATAAAGTTATTAAAAACAAACCCGTATCAAAATCACTTTTTTTTTGAAAATGTCTTGGAAAATTTCGAGACGTTTTCTATTCTATTAGGAATTAAAAATTTAATTCTCTTTTTATAAAATTTAAAATCCGTTTTGTAATATACTCCGAGTAAAACTAAACTAATGGGTTTCAATTCCGTCGGTGTATATGAATATGACTCGATTTTTTCTCTCTTAATAGCTGCATCATCTCTGCATAAACAGCCGCGTCTTTAACGAAAATTTTACTCTTGTATTTATTTTTATTAACAATCTTATAATCAATATTTTTTTAATTAAGCTGTTCAACTAAGTTTTCAATGTTGACATTAAGCAAGATTTCTCCTTAGGAGGACTAGCTTTTCCGGAAAACGGCATATTTCTTTTAAAATTAACTTATAATATAATATTAAGATAATATAAGATTTTTCTTCAGTTGCTGAATAGTTTTGATGTTTGTTTGCTTTAACGTTAGTTAAATCTACCTTGCGCTTGCGTTTATTCACTGGAATAAATTCATCATCTTTTTCTTTAGTGATTCTTCATAATCCATAGGATTCTTCATATCATTTGCAGATTCCGGAAAAACAGAATTGATACCTGTCTTAGGAATATAATTGTCGGGAAGTTTTATTTTGTCAATGACCTTGACAATGGAATTCTTTGGCTGATTTAATTTTCCAGTATTCAGATCAAAATTTTTTGATTGTGCCACAAGGATATTGAACATTGGCGTTTTTGCAATTATCGGGCTTGGAGTGAAATTGTTTATCCTTAGATGAACCTTTATCAGGAGGCAAGACTTCACACGGATCAATGTCTACAATAGGTGGAATGCAATCCATTTACAAAAAAGAAATTTAATCAAATTTAAATTTTTTTTAAATACACAAATTAAAAATTTTCTTTTTTATTAAAAATATTTTTTTAATATATATTATTTAATCGACAAAAAAGCAACCTCTCCTCAGTAGAGTTAAAAACACAAGTGCATATACAAATACTCATAGTCGTGGCGACGGCGAAGTTCGGCATACGCGGCGAACTCTGCAATAGGTTTTTTTCTTAACTGTTACTTGTTTTTCGAAATAAATAATTTATTAAAAAATTTCAAAAGGTTTGGTGTTGGTGTAATTTCTAAAAATTAATAATTTATTAATTAATAATTTAAAAAATTTTTGTTTGATGAGGGTTTTAGCTTATGTCAAATCATCATTAGACCTTTAACCATATTCTTGTAAAGTTTCAAACCTCTTATCTTATACAAAAACTTAAAAAAACGAATAAGAATTTTAAAAATTACATAAGTAAAAGCTTTGAACTTTATTAAAAAAACACAACAAACAAATCTTGCATTGCTTACTAGATAGCTTAAAATTATTCCACAAAAGTTAACTAAAAGTTGTAAATTTTTGTATTCAGCTACTCATTTTTCGACAGGCTAGTTATAAAAACGGATGTAAACTAAAACCCTGTTTTGATAGCTTAATTGCGATCGCGATAATGCGATGCAACATAAAATATCGCTTATTTGTCTCACAAAACGTTTCAAAAATAAATCAATTTTATTTCTTTTTCATCATAAAATTAGTCTTTAATTTTGTGTTTCGTAAAAAAACAAAATGCTATGGTTTGAATAACCACTTTAAATGTGAAGTTAACCCATTTTTCGCCGACCGGTGATTATAATCACCAGCACTTTCAGACGTTGTAACTGCTTAAGAAAAAACTTTTTATTTCGTATGATTTTTTTAATTACTTATATAAGTCCTTATATCTATTTATTTAACTAGTTTGAGTTTTTTTAATACATAATATTTGATTTTTTTACTAATTTTAAAAAGTCGTCAAAAAGGTCATTTAAACATTTGATGATTTAAAATCTATAATAATAGGATTTCTAACAATTTCGTATGCATCATTAAAATTTTCTATTTAGATTTGTTACTGCATCGATTTTTTTCCAAAAAATTTTTTTTATAACGAGTAACTGAGCATTCAACATTGTGGTGATTATAATGACCATTGGCGAAAAAGGTATGCCTAAATGCGAGCTTTATAAACATATATACAAAAATTGTATGTATACTACTAAAAACAGAAGTCACTATGCTGCTGGTATTTTAACGGTAAATAAACGGTTCATATTAGTTTTTTAGAGAACGCTTTAGATAAAAACGATCGTTTTGCGAAAATAAGACCCTTACTTGATGGACTAAACAAAAAGTTTTTGCAATTTGGAGTTTTTAGTGAACATTTATCAATCGATGAGCAAATGGTGCCATACTTTGGAAGGCATTCAAGCAAAATGTACATTAGGAATAAACCCAGTTTTGGTTTTAAGTTATGGGTTCTTGCTTCATCTGATGGATATATGTATAATTGTATGCCCTACGCTGGTTCCCAGGAGCTCTATAGTATGGAAATCGGCTTGGAGCTCATGTGGTCTTGAGTTTGCTGGAATGTGTGAAGAATCCAGAACGACATTACCTTTATTTTGACAATTTTTTTACTTCCTTTCATCTAATGTGTCTTCTGTTAGATAAAAAATGAAATATTCATTGTAACTTGGCATGATAATGTAGTTATTACGTTAGCGACTAATTTTGACACCGTCGATCCTTTAACAACTGCCCGACGTTATAACCGAAAATGTCATAAATATGTTAGTGTTGAAGAACCTAATTTGATAAAAAATTATAACTTGCATAAGGGAGGAGTTGATATGGCAGACAATGCCATATCGAACTACCGTATAAATGTAAGAGGCAAGAAGTGGTGGTGGCCTTTCTTTTCAAACGCTGTGGATTCCGCTATTGTAAACGCCTGGAAAATGCATAGTTTTTTGTGTAATATTGGAAAAACCCGAGCCAAACCACAACTAGACTTCCGGTCTGAAATCGCTAGAGCTCTACTTGTTTCTGAGGATGAAGTCCATCAGCGAACAGAATCAGAACAACCAAATTCAAAACGTACAAAATTGTCACAACACGTTATTGTAAGACAGAAGGAAGGCAAAAAACGTCGATGTAAGCAATGCCACGGCCATACACCATTTATGTGCAAGATGTGTGAGGTTCACCTACATACGAAATGTTTGAAATATACCACACTGATAATAATATATAAAATTATTAATAAATAAAATTTTTTTTATCGTTTCTAAAAAAATTTCATTTGTTTACATATTTCGCCGGTGGTGATTATAATCAGCACTAATTTTCCGGAAAACTAAAAAAAAAATCGCAGTTAAAGTTTTAAATTTTCTTAATTAGCATTATATTAGGTAAAAAATAAAGTTTTATGGAAATTATTCGACAGGAACTATGTGCGGCGAAAAATGGGTTAATAACACTCATCACAGACACAGAAAACTACAAACAAAAATACGCACATAATTTTCAAGGATCCAGTTCTTAAACAATAACAAATACTCAACCGCACAACAAAATCTACAATATGTCAAAAATAATTTTTAAAAATACAAACAACAACTTAAAATATCGTTCTCAGTTCACACTCGGCTTACAAATAAAAACAAATTTACAAAAAAATTGCATACTCATATATGTATATAATACACATTGTATATACGAGTAGTCAGAGTAATAACCCAACAAACAATTATTAACATAATATTAAAAAACACAAAGCCCACAAAAAAAACAACAACATTCAGATCGGTGAAATGAGTTTTAAGACATCTAAGCACAGTGTTGCCTTCCAATGAGAGCTTACAGAAATCACTCACCTTTCAAGCTTGTCCAAACACGCATGTAAAGTATACACCATACAGGACTAGGACTAGTCCAAAAGTAATTCAAATGTATGTAGAAAACATGGTCTATATAACATTACGATGTCTTACGGCTGGACCATATGGTCCAGGTTTGCATTACATCGGACTAATTCAAATACTACTCCATTTCATTAATAACGGACCATTCACAAATAGTTTGTACGCCACGTGTACGATCGTGAAAGCACGAACAGTTGTCGTATAGCAATAATTTCTTGCTTGAAAATGGCATAGTCCATGACTGCATTACGTAAGACCATTTTGTAACTGGCCCGTTTCAGCTATAATTGACCACGTAGTCCAATATTATCTGCAGGGTTATGTTTGAACGAAATACCGTTTAATAAAAATGAGAATCTAATGGATATTTTTTTATAATATTCTCTGAGCTATAAGAAAACAGCTCCTGCAATAAAATCTATTCATCGTTTGCAAAACCTGAATAATAAACGGACTAGCGAACATGATAAATATTTTTTTTGGCCAATCAAAAAAGTGGTATTAAAATCTTCCATATCAATGCTCAAAGCTTAAAGAATAAAATTGATGAATTTCGTTTAATTTTTGGAAGTTTCGGCATTGACAAAATTTGTGTATCTGAAACATGGTTTAAACCAAATTTCACAGATTTATTGGTTTCTTTTTCGCGGTATAATATTAGACGTGTTGATCGAAAAGGTTACGGTAGTGTAGCAATGTATGTGAAAAAATGAATTTCCGCTAAAGTAATCATTAAGTCTACAGATATAACTGACGATGCAGATATCGACACACCAGCTAATTTGATAGAGTATTTATTGCTTGAGATTAGTTCCGACGCACAGTGGCTGAAAATCGTTTTTCATTGGCCAAAATTCTGTAACTTTTGAACCGATCAAAATATTGAAGAAATTTTTATTTTATTGGATAGATATTTAGTTCAGCTTGACTCAGTTTAAATTTCATTAAAATTGATTGAGGACTTTTTAAGGAATTGTAGGTCAAAGTTGAACTTTTGAATTTTTTTAACTTTTAGAGTGAAATATGGGTTGATTATTTTTTTATTTATTAAAAAATTTAATATTTGGAAATTAATAATAATTATAAATAATTTTTGGATTAATGGAATTTTTTTAATGTTACACTTAAAAAAAATTTTACACTGAAAAAAATAGTAAAATCAACTGGAGATTTTGCTATTACAGAAAAATTAAAATTTTTTTGGTAAATTTGCAAATTTGTTTAGTCAAAGAATAGTTACACTTAAAAAAAACGTTAAAATATTATCTAAAAATATTGCTATTACTACAGAAAAGTGTATTATTTTTTGCTGTCAAATTTGATAATTTTAAAAACATTTTAAAAATAAAAACTGCAATAAATTTTAAAAGCATTTGCAACAATGGTAGCTTCTGTTTATTATTATTTTTTACTAATACTATGTTTTTCGTACTTAAATAACAATGAAAGGCAATTATAATTATTATTCATTTGCCTCAAATATTGATTGCAAATATTCCATATTTTGTTCTGTGCTATCTCTGTTCTTTAGTAGTTTTTTGGCTTCTTATCTAAATCCCGATGTTCCACTTTTCATTGATTTCGAATATTGGAGATAAACGGATCTGACGTTGCCAATAATATATTAAATAGATCTTCATTTGTTGAATTTCGTGAAATTTTTCTAGTATTGTGGTCTCTATAAAATCTGTAATCCTTGTTCCTTTTTTCCTGAGCCTCCTCTGATAGATCTCCAAGTGGCACCAAATGATATTTAATGACATCTTCTCCATGATAAAGGATTTTGTGAACTGTTGCAGACATATTTCTCCATGGGTAGTTGGTTGTATATATTTTTGCAGTTTCCTTAGCATAATCTCCAAATTTTCTAGTCAATTTCTTCATTGCATGCAAGTACTTCTAGGATTATTTTAAATCTGAAAATAAGGTTTAAATCCACTCCTGTTATTTCAGATGCTGTTTCTGGATCTGAAAATAATCTTCTTGCGGTATTACCATCATTTGTATTGCCTGACCCTAGTTTTGGATGATCTATAATCAATCCAAATTTGCGATATTCATCTTGAACATGTTTCTTTTTTGAACTTCTTAACTCTTTGTTGGTTTCGTTGTTTCTTATTGATCCTGAAGACCCGAAATCCAAATCATAACTGATTTTTAGTATGTTCCATAAGTCGTATTCTTGCATGTAGTGGTGATAATCCAAATTCATATTCATCGGTATTATCTAATGATTTTGTCGGGACTTGGTTTAATTGGGTTGATGTTGCTTAGCATATAATGCAGCTGGATGCAGCCTTCGTGTTAGTCAAAGCCTGACCTACTTTTCCATCTATCATTGGCAGCACTAATTGGTAGCTTCCTTCAATTTGCTGCCCATCTAACTGTAATTGTAATGGCTGTAGTGTTGCAATTTGGGCCTTGATATCAATAACTTCTTTGTTAATGGCATCATGAGTTTCTTTTTTGAATTCAAATTTGATTGGCCTGCAGTATTTCGTAGAAGATGGTGTCTCATTTTTCCAAATATCCATTATTTGCGTTGTACTAGTCGAAGGCTCTGAATCTTCCAAAATCTTTTTCAATCGCAATGGTACAAATGATACCATGAACATATCCGAGTCCGAAATATTTTCACATACAACTTGTTTGTATTGTTTTTGTCCCGAAGAACCATCACATCCCCATTTACAAAAAACGCATTTCCTACATGTTATTTCCTACATCTAGATACATGTTATTCACACATTGATCTTTAATTTCATAGCAGGTAGTGCTTAAATTGAACAAAACTGCACATGTTATCCAGACCTTAATAACAGGTAAAACTGATTAGTATCTCTCCAATATGGGGTTCTTTTTTATCTTTAGTGGTTTAATGTCCCGATTATTGTTATAAAATTGTTTATGACTTTGGTTGACCCTAACATTTGATAACAGGAAAATTTAGAAAGAGATCATATGTTTACTGTAATATTACTGTGATCATTTTATTACCAATTTTTGGCTGATCAAAACAAAGCCATTAAACCCTTTCGCAGGTATTATATTTAATTTTTTTAGTTTTACGTAGTCTAAAGTAAAAAACATAAACTTTTAGGCAAAAGTAGAAATTATATACACCATTGTATACGAGTACTTTGGAGTAATTTCATTAAAATGAAAAAAGTGTTCTTCACACGGCTCGTCACGGGTGCAAAAGTATATATAGCGGTAAAGAGGACACTTTCACCTTTCTCCGGGTGGTATACATTTCTTGTTCCCCTTTGTTCCCTAGAAGTTCTATTCCACTAAAGTTTAAATTTGAGAAAAATATAGCAGTTTCGTAACGCCCCTAATATTAAAGCTAGAGCTCTGACCACTTACAACAACTAAAGACTATAATCCTACCAACATTATAAAAAAGACCGCAGGCCATTGTCGATGATAGCTTGCGAGTAGTAACCATTTATTTTTGATAAAAAACAAAAGAAAAACACCTTTTTCTGAAATTAAAAAAACCGTCGAGTTTGACAGCATGCCACGCTCACAATTATCAATGGTTTAACCTAATTTTTTGGCTACCTTAATCTGGATATATTAGCTGCAAAAGGGCGTACAAATTTTAAAAATCGGTGACAAAAAAAATTAGACTTTTGGCCACTGTGCGACGGTAGAAAATTGTTATTGGGATGCACTTACAGATCAAATATTAGTATTTGTTTTGAAAGATTTGACAATACTGTTCAGATTCTCGCTGTTGCATATGAAGAAGTCCTTATTACAGGTGATTTTAAATCGAGTGTCTTATCTGATTCGTACCTGATAGATAATCTGCATCCTCTTAGCTTGATTCAACAAATACAACTAATGCTACACATTTTACTGCGACGAACTTTCACTTTTTTAGGCAATTAATATGCCTACTAACCAGTAGTTGTGTTAATTTATTTGGGAAAGGGATAGTGGAGTGGATAGATGGTGAAAGTGAGAAAGTTTAAATATTTTGCAACTATGGTATTAACCGTTATGTTAGATTTTAGATGAGTGTTGCAGCGTCTCTGCTCTCAAGTAGCCGCATTAAAATTCTTTAAGCTGTGTAGCATTTTTTTTATTATTTTACTTTACTTGCTACAATACTGACGAAGGAGGGCGTTGTGATGTACATTAGCATAGACCAGTATTGACTGCTGCCGGTACTGTTTAGTGACCAGTGCTATGAGCTCGTCACTTGAACAGTGCAACAACAACAAACACAATGCACATCTGAAAAATGCTAGATGTTATGACTTGCCTGTAACTGGGCTCGAACCCACGTTATTATTAATTATTTTATTTGTAGTCAACGCGCTAACTAATTCAGTCAATGCCACCTCCGCATGTTATTACTTATCAAGATTTTAAAACCCTGTTATTTTAGATTAAGATTTTTGTAACATTGATTGAAGCATGATTTGTATAATCTTTCAGTTCCTTTGAAAACAAAGACTCTAAATAGACGTAGTAATCTCTAGTTCTCTCAAGATATTGAACGGGCAACCGGTCACAGGGATTTGTTGTATTCTCGCTGGAAGAGTTTTAGAATCCATCGGAGTGCATAAATCATACCGAATGTCACGGAAGATGACGAACAGGATGATTAGAGAGCCAAATCAGATTTGTTTAACCAAAGTTTTTTACTGCATCTGACTCAAAGGACGGAGTTAAACAATAAAACAATAGAATTGCCGTATTATAAAACACTAAAAAAAACTTTATTTTACTTCTGTTTAAAATATAATTAAGACATTAAAGAAAAATGCTTAGTTATACGGAAGTCCAATATTGAATTACAAATCAAGCAAAACTTACATATTGGACTAAAAAATGCTTAACTGATTTTTTAATAATTAATAATACATTATTTGTTGATATTAATATGAATAGTCAATAGGTTGAGTAAGCAAATAAATAAAACTGTAATTAAAGTTTATTGCCAGCTGACCTATATATTAGTATAAAATTCTATAAGTTGAGTAAGCGAATTTATTAATTAAATAAATAAAAATAAAATTGCAATTAAAGGTTATTGCCAGCTGGCCTATATATTAATATAAAAAAATATATAAGCAAATTTATTAAGTAAAGAACATAACAAATATAATAAACAATCTTAACACTACTTCTTCTCCAATGATTCTCCAGACAATCATTTTTATTTCACTAGCATCACCCAATGTGATGTGTTCTGTAGTCTGTTGTCAGTAAATACTAATCCAGTAGAAGTTGATGGCATTTATCCAAGGTTTCTTAAGATTCTCATAACGCAACTTGCTCCCATTATAACGTTTATTTTCAACAAGATTTTTACCACAAACTGTTATCCCAAAATGTGGAAACTTGCGAGAATCATTCTAATAAAGAAAACAAACTCTGTTTTTGAAAGATCGGTAAATAATGAGATGACTCGATACCTTGAAAACATTAACATTCTTATAAATTATCAACCTGGATTTCGTAAAGATCACAGCTGTATTACGGCCCTAGTCGATGTCTCGGAAGATATTAAACAACAAGTTAACTGTGGCAATTTTACGTTCTTAATACTGTTTGTTCATTCAAAATCGTTTGACATAACATTTTATGTAATAAATTAAATTTTTTTTATAAGTTTTCATCCAATTCTACTCATCTGTTTTTTATGTCTTACCTAACTGACATCAATTTGTTGAATCAGGTGCCACAAAATCATCATTTCCGCCTCTAAGTCGAGGTGTTCCTCAGTTTTCAATTCTGGGAATAAGCTAAGAATTGCTTGTATTTCTGAAAGGGCTGTCGCTAATGGACTGAACATTAAACCCACCAAATCAAAATGTTTGATCATTAAGAATAATTTATTGAAACTTGATTATAATCTTATCTTAATCTTAAATAGTCAGCACATTGAGGTTTGTAAATGTGGGTATTTACTTTAACAGCGCCCTAACTTCATCTAATCATATTAATTTTGTCTGTTCTCGTTTGTTTTTTATGTTTAGAAATCTTTGGCACTCCTATAAATATTCGAATACTTCTCTCTAAAACATATTTAATGCAATTCATTTGGTAACATACATAAGGCCTTTTATGTTATCAAATATTTTTTAATCGAGCATTATAATTAGAGTATTTATTTAATTTACATATATATAATTTACACATATTCTTCACACAGATTCTTAAGCTCGTCATTTAGTCATCAATGATCCAGTGACTAGTATACATGCGGCGGATGCTTATAGATTTTTTAAAATATATTTTTAAAGAATACTTATCCAGCCTTTATTTCATATTTTCAAAAATAATAGAATGGTGCAATTAGAAAGATATTTTATGATTTCAAATGACCTTGGCAATATGCAATGCCTAATATGTTATAAAACATTTAAAAATAAGAGGAAAGTGGCTTTGAAAAAGCATTTTGATAAATTTCATTGTAATATAAATAAAATCAATATGAAAGAAAAAGAAAACCTTTTTGAGAACAGTAGACAAATTTTTTTACATTAATTTCTACTTCAAGCAACCGGCATTTTAATTTCTTTTTCCCTGTAATTTTTATAAGAAGCGTCTTTTTAGTTTGGAGGCTTAAAGTATTAGCTAAGGAAATATAATGCGGCATCATATTTCAAAACTTTCGACTTTGTGTTTGCTGGGGAAACTAGATTTCTTCACTAATACTAATAAGCAACAACACAATCACGTTTTAAATTTTGCGCATCAATAGATTCCATGAATCAAGAAAACAAGATTGCGCACTCAGCCGCCCGAAAAAATTTCTACTGCGCATCTACGTCATCATAGAATACAAATGAGTGTTTGTTGTAAAAAAGTGTAAGAGATTTTTGACGAAAAAGTGGAAATAACTTGAAGGAGAGCTGCTTTTGGCTGCCAAAGTTTTACATTTCGGCCTGCTTTCCATACAAAATTGTACCTTTGTTTACAGCACATATTCTATATCTACGTCACAACGCAACACAATCACATACAACAAAATAACGGACATCTTGTTTTCTTGATTCATGAATAGATTCTATACTTTAAGTTCGTGTATGGCCAAAAAAGTACGTGTACGGTGGACAGGTTTGAGTGTAACCGGACAAAAAGTTCGTGTACGTGTATGCAAAGAAGTACATAAACTATAGACAGGTTCGAGTGTATTTATTTTTCAACAAAATTAAACTTTGACTTGCTCGACTGCTCAGCCCTAAAATAGAAAGCAGTGAATAACAACAGTTTAATTTTGACCACAGAGAAATTTATATACATATGTACCTATTTTGTTTATGAATTATTTTTATTTTCTACTTATTTTAATTTTTTATTTTTATTTATTCCGTGTAACTGCTAATTAATTATTTTAAATAAATTTGGTTGAAATAATTGTTGTCGTTTTCTTTTGCGTGTATTAGATTTTTCCGATCGGCAATGGATAATTTTTTAATTTTTTAGCGGTACTCGAACTTTAAAAATAGATACATACATACATATGTATGTACACTCGAACCTGTCTATCGTTTATGTACATACTTTTTTACATACACGTACACAAACTTCTGTGTTGGTGTGATCCATGACAAAGCTCGATACAAATCGGGAGAAATCATCACAGACATTCAAATGAAACAAGTTTTCATGAAATTGCTCCATGCCACACAACTTGGAAATATTTAGAGTCATCAACTGACTTTTGCGGAAATGAGGGCCACTAAGACGCCCTTCGAGCGTCCACCACGGAGTTCATACTGATAGTCGCCGAGTAAACTGTTGTAGTCCGAATACTTCATAATATACAAATTCATTATTCCGCTATATACAGAACGCTTCTCTGCATCTGACTACGATTTTGTTAAATACTTAAAACATTTTTATTTTCATAAATAAGTGTATTTTTTAATTTGTTCTGTTTCATTATGAAAAGAAAAATTCACCTGAAGGGAAGAATTCTTAGAATGATAAAATTCTTATTTCCATTTAAAAACCAACTAAAAATCTCTTTTACATTATTTAGCTAACAGCGCAAGCTGAGTTACAAGTCTTTCGTGAATTGACATTAAAACCGCATAAAGTTGTTTTGCCGTTTGACCCAAATGTCGTAAAAACTCAAAAAATACAATTTGACGCGCAAGGAGGTGATGGCAACTATATTTGGAAATCTCAACAAGCACGCCTCTTAAATATAAATCAGAATGGCTTGGCCAGCACAATGCTAAGCGAAACTGAATCCAAACGTAGTTTAGACAGCTTTGATCGGTCCACAGGATCCATGTTAACTGCTCATGGTGTCATTAAAGTTGCTTTATCTAAAAATCAGAAAATAACACGCCAGGCTGATATATACTTTGTGCCACCAGTCAAATTAGAAATTTTAAAATACAATTTTGAAACGGCACTTAAAGATTATGTGAATCTTCATGTAGCCGTTTATGCATTTGTTAATAAGACACTAATGCCATTTACTAAATGTGAGAATCTTATGTTTGATTTTGAATTTTCCAATCAAATTTTCCAAGTCGACTACAATAATGTCGATGTAGATGTGGCTCCCGCTGCCTGCCAAGTTGTGCGTTTACGTAGTACTGCCGTAGGTCTATCACACTTAAAATTGTCGTACAAGTTCCAAGATAAAGTGTTAAAGGATGAAGTAACTCTAAGTGTTTTCGAGCCATTGACAATTGTAAATCCTATTGAAAACCATGTGGTTTTGCCAATTGGTGGTTCACGTAATGTTGTCTTCTCAAATGGTCCTCAAAAAATTTACACATTGGAAGCGGAACTAACAAAGGGAACGGATTACGACTACAATATTGCTGGAGTGTCTGAGGTTGGATTTGATACTCAGAATAATATGTATGCCTTCAGAGTCTTGTGTAAAAAAATTGGTGAAACTGCGGTGACATTTAATGTGTTTAATGCTTTACTAGCGCCAAATTTCCATCCTTATATGTCCACAGTTGTAACTAAAGTTTATTGTGTAAAACCACGTTTTCTGAACTTGTATACTACAGAAAAAATGCGTTCGTCATGTCCAATGGATATGAAAAGTTCTTTTTTGCAGCTTAAAGATCGTGACGATAAGTTTGAAATAGATATTGAAGTACAGGATGCTAAAAATCGCAAGTTAATGAATATTACATCGCTGTTTATAGACTGGGAATTTGCAGCTGGTGATCAGCGTTATCAAAGTGGTGCCATAACTTATAATCGCCAATCCGAAGAAGAATATCTAGAAGGTATACCTTTGCCTGGAAAAGATCTATTAATTATCACACTTCCCGAAGTGACATTAAATTTCCGTATCAAAGGTGTTGTCATCAAATACGATGAACGAGTATTGAGAAAACAAGATATTTATTCGGAGGAGCCACATTTCGGCATTAAAAATGTAAGATTAGATATACCTACATACATACATACATTATAAGCTAATAATTTTCATAAAATATTACAGCCGAAAACTGGAGAAGTTTTTACACCAGTAATTGAAAATGAAATTCGATTCACGGCTGTAAACAGTACATTTTTCCCCACTGACCATGTCAGCATATTTTTGGCAAAAAATAGACGGGAACGCATACCTATGTCACAGGGCAGCGGTTTTTATGACCTACATCTTTCCGAAAGCGATATTGCTAAAGTTGAGTTTGACAACAAAGAAAAGGAGTTAGTAGTAACTCCGCTGCGTATCGGTCATGTAAGCGTATAAATTTTAATATGGATTGTACTATTTTTTCCACTGAATATTTTTTGCTATTTATTTCTTTAGACTCGGCTAGAGCTTATTGATCGTTGTTTAATGAATGAACCAGTTCATCTTTCGATTTCTGTTGTTAGTATTGGCGCTATTCGTGTTGAAGCGGCAGATCGTGTCGAACGTGCGAAGTCTATTGAAGCTATTGTTAAACTTTATGATTCTCATGATAATTTACTTCATATTGACCTATTCAATTTACATATATATGAGTTGTCAGAGGACGTCTTCAATGCAAATATCTTGAGCATTCAATTAGGCGATCAGTTCGATTTAGACGTTGGTGAAATAAGGTAAGTTTACTGATAACTTTTAAACATAATGTTAATAAAGATTCGATTGTAGATATATTATAACTGGTAACAACTTCGGAGAAACTAAGATTGTGTTTAATACTGGTAGCGGAGATCAAGTGATATCTAGTGAACCAATCAATGTCCAGGTCAAGCAAATGTTTTATTCACTATATGTAACAAAATTCCTAACGTATCCTATATTAATAGGTATTTCCACCTTTACGCTTGTTTCCACGCAATTCAACCTTAGTAGTAGGTTCAAGTATACAAATCTATTATCACGGTGGCCCACAACCTGATGTCAATATTGTATATTTTGTGCACGATAAAAAAGTAATAGGCAAGTTACAAATTAAAATATAGTAAAGTCTAGACAAATGTTCACTTTAATGCATAATTATTGTATTACAGGTATGGAATCGGCCGTTGTGACAGCAAATAAATTGGGTGAAACTAAAGTTACTGGCAAGTGCGTAATGAAAAATCCCATTAACGGTAAAGAAGTTGTTATATCTGAAGATACAATTGAAGTATATGTTGTTCCATTGGTGAATATGGAAATTAAAACACCTCTCATTAGAATACGTAGTGGTGCTGTTATGCCGGCTTCTATATGGGGTAATGAAGATTGAGAAATCGATAAATTTTTTATATCTATAATATTTATATTTTAGGTGTTCCTGAATTATCGCCAATGGTATTGGGAACATTGGCTAATATGCACATTGTTTGGTCCACAAATCAACCAGATGTTGTGAATATCTATAACATTTTTGCTGACGCTGGTA
The DNA here is from genome assembly GCA_956483585.1 of Gymnocheta viridis. Taxonomy (NCBI): domain Eukaryota; kingdom Metazoa; phylum Arthropoda; class Insecta; order Diptera; family Tachinidae; genus Gymnocheta; species Gymnocheta viridis. Next base: position 38,178,450 of record OY101443.1, on the reverse strand, counting down.
AGAATTTTGTAGAAAAATTTTATAATATTAATTTTGAATTACGATACAGCATTATTTTCGGGTAGATAATCCGTTAATGCTCACAAAATATTCATATAAAAAGTGTTCTTCGATGAGCTTGATTGGTTGAGTTACAATTCAGGAACAGATACGGAACATACAACTCTAGAACTTAAATCTGTAATATTAAATTTGAAATAATAGAGTAAGAACATATAATGTAGATAGATGGTGACACAATATAAAAAAAAGTGCTAAGTCCAAGGGCATAGAAAAGTTTAAATGTGAATTTTATAATTGTCATTGAAATATGATTCATCCGATGGGGTGAGCAGCACAACTTTTTTTGCAACCCAGTCTAGTGTAGTACATACCAATTAAATTCAGGCATCGCAAAAAAAATTAAATAAGGAAATGGAAAGACAAAAAAAGGAAAGCTATCTATTCAGGTAAAATAGGTTTTTAGTGGCCTCAAAAATATATAAAATCCTTATGAAGCGATAAAGTCATTGAAGTACTTTTAGCAGACAAGCATTATTGTAATCCCAGTTTAATTAGAAAAACAAATTGGGAATATTATTTCCCCTAGCAGAAGACCACTTGTTATGGTCATATTTCTATTAAAAAATCACGCGACAAGTCCTACAGTTTCGGCGTATATACGACGCACTGTGGCCCAAAACCCGTGGCAAAAATACAAAATTTGATGAAAAAATTTTGTAAAATTAATGAACACATCGTATAAAGAACTTCTTACTGGTCCCAATTCAAAAACGTTTTTTTAATTGCATTAAAAGCCAAAAGAAAGCCAAAAAGGTGATATAAAAAATTGAAGTGCCAGAAAAATTGCCGTTTGATCATTACTTTTTTGGTATTTTTTAAAGGTATGTTTAAATTTTATTAAAAAAGGTAACAAAATACCTACTTGTTCGGCAGTAACTGTTTTTCAGACGCCCTATATTTAGGCAATTTTAACAAATAAAATAGAACATATCTAAAAATGGGCAAAAATGGTCTCGCCCATATTTTCTGAGCATGTATCCTACATAATACTTTAAATAATTTAACTAATTTTATTTACAAAAAATGACAGGTTTTCATGCATATTTCTTGAATTATTTTATATGCAGGTGGTTTTAAAACTCTTATACTGAATAAAAAAAACTGCTGTTGTATAATCCAGTTAATTGAGACTTGGATTTCTGTTTCACAAATCAGGTAGTTTGAACCATTTTTTATTTTTATTGTTTCTCTTTATACGGGATTTACTGAATGACTTTTTCCCTTGCTTTTTTTCTTGAATTCTCTTACATACAGTTAGTTTTATCACTTTTTTTATACTGAGTAAAATAGAAACTGCAGTTGTATAATCCAGTTAATTGAGGCCTGGATTTCTGTTTCACAAATCAGGTAGTTTGACCCTTTCTTTATTTCTGAGTATAAATTAAACCGCAATTGTGTAATGCAGCCAGTTAAGTGTTTACTTTGTAAAAGTAGTGATCACTACCAGAACTTATACAATTTTTCTTTAAAGCGCGATAATGTCATTTCAAAGTTCAGAATTGTTCGAGTTATTCAGAAACTCACATAATGAAAATATATTTAAATCCACTATTGTGGAAAAATTTAACGATTTACCAGGATACTACGAAAAGGATATTAAAATTCACTTCGTTTACTTGAAAATTAATAAAAAATAGCTTGGCTCAAACCGTACAACAAAAACCTTTATGGAAAAGAAGTCATACTAACTAAATGGAGTAACAACTTTTGAAAACATCGAAGAACCGCATACATCTTCTGACTGCAGAAGAGGAAGACCTGTAAAAATCATAAATGAGTGTTCTTAGTACACAAAAAAATGTAAACTTCAAAATGCCACAAAAGATATATCTAAATCGCATCTTTCAGAAGCAATGTCTTAAGTATGTAAAAGATAAATCAAAAGCTGTGGCGCTTGCAAGCCCAGATCGACTGCAGAGGGTTAAAGAGAGTATTCCAACTCCTCCAAATGCTTTACCCACAAAGTATAGCATAGAAAAAGCCTTAGCGTTATTTATGGACCTGCGATTCTCAAAGGAAAAATCTTCTATTTTACGAAGCTCTTTACAGAATCATAATGTGAATATTCTTCCTGGATACAAAGAGGTTACATCTGCTAAAATGTAAAGGTTACTGAAGTATCGGTAGAAGTTAACTTGCAAGATTTAATGGATCATACAGCCAAACCCCATATTCAAAGTTTGCCTGAAAAGGAAACAGTATTACTTCGAGATAGGATTACATTGATAAATAAGTGGGGATGTGATGGATCATCCAGTCAAAGTGCTTACAAACAAACAATATCGACATATGACACAACTATTACAGATGCAAATATGTTTATGGGGTTTGTAGTTCCTTTACGACTGAGAAGTGAAATTTCTCGCCCATCATCAGTTCATTTTTGCCGTCCGATATTTTCTAAATATGCAAAGGAGTCTTCAGAAATAATCAGATCTACAGTAAACGATATAAAAAAGCAAATTTCTGAACTAAAGCTTGCTGTTCTTTAATTGAAGAATGGAAAAACTGTTTTCATTGATTATGAATTTTGTCTTACAATTATTCATGGCAAAGTCTTATATGTAATAACAGATACTTCGTCTACTTTGAAGTGCGCGATTTGCAAAATGTCGCAGAAAGACTTTAAAAATTTTGATGATTCAACTGATGAGCAAAAACTATAAATATGGAATTTCTCCGTTACATGCCAGAATTAGGTGCATGGACCTTATTTTAAAACTATCGTATACAATTCCGCAAGAAGGAGATTGTTTTGATAAGAACGCAACACCAAAAGAAAAACTATCTGTTCGAAAAAAAATTATACAAAATGAATTTCTTAAGAAGCTTGGACTGACAATAGACTGCCCAAAGCAGGGGTATGGAAATACTAACGATGGAATATGGCCAGAGCATTTTTTGAAAATGATGGGGTAACAGCCTAAATTACTGGGGTCGACAATCATATTATAAAAAGGTTGGCAGTTATTCTAAATGTTACAAACTCTAGAGAAATGGTAAATGGCTCAAAGTTTCATGATTATGCATTAAAAACTGCCCAACTTTTAGCTCAAATGTACCCTGAGAAGAAACTTACTCCTACCGTCCATAAGATTTTGGCTCATGGTAAAAATTTAATTGAATATCAATGCTTACCAATTGGAGAGTTATCAGAAGAAGCCCAGGAATGCAAAAACAAAGACTACAAACACTTTATATACACGAATACTTGCAAAATTTAACGGATTAGACAGAATGAGGACCTTTTCAATATGTTGGCGGCCTTTTCAGACCCACTAATTTCATCACGGAGACATGTATGATCTCGAAAGGATTTGGAAGAACATAATTATAGTTCCGATATGTTAAGTCTATTGGATATCGCTCCCAATATTAATGACTATTTTATAGAAAACTAACGAACAAATAAAATTATACTAGTTTGAAGAAAATATACTAAATAATTTAATATTATTATGTATTATATAGCATTAATATTAAAAATATTTCACAAATGTGTATCTGTAGTGTAAAAAAAAATAAAATATTAGTCTAAAGTCTTATATTAGAGTGGTATTTTTTATAGACTTATGAGAATATCATTTAAAGCACGAGAACTTGTGTTTTAATTGCTTCTTAAATTTCAAAAATATCATTACTTCAAAAAATATGATTTTTGGGAAAAAAGGTCAAAAGGTGTCACCGTGCCCAGTACCTATCATAATGCGGGAGCACTTATTTTTAAGCTGAAGGATTTAAAATTCATGCGATATTTAACAATAAGAAATATATTGGTAACTTCAAAAATTATGATTTTTCAACGAAAAAACCACTGTGCATAGTGCCTCTGTGGGGTTATGGTCATGCAGGTTACTTATTTTTAAGTGGAAGCGGTTACCTTTGGAATGCTTTATAGATTTTTAAAATATCTTTATTACTTTAAAACTTATGATTTTTGCAACGAAAAAACTCAAAAGGCCCCACTGTGCGACGGTTCAATACATGTATGTAAAAGTGCATTACTAAAACACGGGATTCAATTATTAAATTCAATCCAAAAGAATTTTTTTATTTAAATAAATGTAGTTTTACCTTGTAAAGGGGTTCTTCAAATAATACTTGCACGTAGTGCTTCGATGGTAGTCACAAAACGACTGAATAAGTGCTATACATAAAAACTTGAGCTATGTGAAAGTGGAAGCAACAATGTTGAAATACCGTTAACGGTTTACTTGCTGAAGAGGTTTTCCATTAAGGTTGTACAAAAGGGGTTTGATAAATAAATAGTTAACCCACATGTACTTAAACGTTGTCGTCCACAGTGCAACAACGAAGTACGTTATAAACAAAATAGATATAAGAACTGAGCCATTAGGGACTCCTTGATAAAAACTGAATGTCAATCGAGTCCTGTGGACTGTACAAAATAAATTATTTAGTTTCAATTATATGCGTGAGTCATGAAGGACTTCTGTGGATTTATTTACATAAATGTTAGTCATGAGGGACTCCTGATGTGGTCATATATGACCTTTAAAATAAATATTAAAGTGTTAAATTAATACGGCGATAACCCCGAAATAAGCCATCCAAACATGGTATATTGAGCAAGTGGAAGCTACGGACTAGCGTGTATTCGTCCTTTCATCAAAAGTTGCATGACTTCAGGACCCAGCACCAGAACAACATTTTCTGAATGGTTAAATTCGGATCTGCTAGTTGTAGGCCCTGAAATGACTCCGAAATTGAGTAAGACACTGACGCGGACGGAGTCTTGATGCCCCGCATTTTGTGGACCTTGGCCGTAACGTGTAAGCGCTGACCCGAATCATGAATCGATTCCACTTCAAATCGACAATATTTGTCATCATTCACCTTATACGAAGGTTTTTTTAGTCGATTGACATATTCGGAACAGATATAACTGTTCTGACAACAAGCATCTAACACGGCACGTAGTGGAATTTTTGTTTGGTTGAAACGGAATTTCAAACGTAGCGTCGGAGAAAAGCCCACAGATTGACGAATCGAAACGGCACAATCTTTTGCTTTTGGTTTGGAACGTGGCTTCAAAGTCTTTTTCAAATATTCTTGCAGCAAAGAATTATGGTTTTGCTTGCAATGTTTACAAGTTGCTGTACTTTTACAATCTTTAGTGAGATGAGTGCTTGGTAAACATCGGCAACAAGGGCGGTGAACTACCACCATACCCAATTTTCGTTCCAAACTCATGTCACGAAATTTGTAATAGAAGCGAAGAGGATGATTTTTAGTGCAAATTGAAAACTTCGATCCCTTTCGCTCTGGTTCAGGAGTTTGAGTAGCGTCCACGTGCATAGTGGTTGTGTTATTTGGGAGTACATTTATAACAGGCGCAACAATAACGCTGGCTGTTTCGGAAATCGATGGAGAATCGGTCGATAAATCCAACTCCGTGATACGCTTTACTAGTGAAGACCCAGAAGAATCGGCTGGTGGAGCGTGAGGTGCAGCAGGAGCGCTTATTTCCATCGCCTCTTCATAATCTAAAAAGCCTTCTTGAAATAGATCCGACAAAGATGCTTTTGCGTTGGAGTTCATAATTCTAGGAAAAAATGTGGTTAATAAAGGTAAATTGATAATAAAGTGATTTGAAATTAGGCTTCATGTAAAAAACAACAATTTTGGTTATTGAACGAGTAATTGTACCGTTCTGCGTGCGATTATCAGCGACTGGAATGTGACCCTCTGTACCCGTGTATACTTTTATCACTATTCCTAACTTCCACGAAGTTGCAAGTATGTGCTCATTTTTTATAACGACCAAATCATTTAAAGCAACTTATCTTTGTGGGTGTTTCCATTTATAGCGTTTATGTAAATCTACGAGATATTCCTCTTTCCACCTTTTACAAAAATGGTGAATTAAAGCTTTGACTTTACGGTAACGATTGATAATACTGAGTGCACTATCATAAATTGTCGGCCCCGGTGGAGCCAATATAGCTGAACCAGTTAAGAAATGCCCTGGTGTTAACGCCACTGACTCTCCAGGATTATCTGGCAGCGGGCACAAGGGACGTGAATTCAAACACGCTTCTATTCTCGCTAAGATCGTAGATAATTCTTCATATGTATAACTACAAGAGTGAACTTCTTTTCTAAAGTGAAGTTTAAAACCTTTATATCCAAAAGTGGAACACATTCTTGCCTGACATTCCGAAAATACTTTTAAAGAACAGCCTCGTCTAGCAATGAATCGATTGAAAGCTGCTAGAAATGTGTCAGTTGATAAACCTGACACTGTTTCTAATGTATTGCTTTTGTAGCAAAGCAAGCGAAAATGCAAACGTAACCTTTCGCATCGAAAGGTCCACCAAAATCTGGTGGTGCGTTCAGGAGGAAGGGCAGCCATTATCTGACTGCATGAACGTTGCCTATCAATTATACAACGCTTGCATCGATGAATCATGGTGCGAACTAAAACTCTTAGTCGAGGTACCCAATATTCACAACGATAAATCCTCAACATTGGTTGATTTTAGCCGTGTATCGTGATTAAATGAATAATTCTGCCATCAATATCACAAATCGACAAGAGTAAGGAAGAATAATCGGACATTGTTCACGAAAGTATAGCGAGGGCGACTTTACAAGAAGCCCGTTCAATCGCATTACATTTTTATCAAGAAACGGATTCAAAGTTTATAACGAACTTTTTGAAGGCAACGGTTTTTTATTTAAAAGGCACTTGTACTCTTCAGCGTAAAAGGCCGTCTGAGCTACCACAGCCAAACGTAGTTTGACGGATTTAAGTTCATCACCATAGATAAGAACATTTTCGTAATTAAAACGTCCTTTATGAGCTGTGTGCGTAGCATGAAAAAATATAAGTATATATGCGATTACACGCTATGCTCTATCGAATAAAGAAAATCTATCTAAAATATCTTCGAATTATGAAAAAAAAGGAAGATGAGCCTTTAATGTTTTACTTTCTATGTCAGTATCGAGATTTTTAAGGCTGTGTGTGTACCACTTGGTTCTATCTCCGTTCAACCATGATGGGCCGTGCCACCACAGTTTACTTTTCGATAAAGTGAGCGGGTCTACACCCCGGCTGCCTAAATCGGCAGGGTTATCCACAGACCGAACATGAAACCAGTTGTGATTTCCAGAGTTTTCTTGTATGCGACAAACCCTGTTAGCGACAAAGGTGGTCCAAGAACTTGGGGTCTTTCGAAGCCACGCTAAGACGATTGTAGAATCTGTCCAGCAATATATTTTTGGAATTGGAATTTCCAAGTCTCTACGTATATTTTTCAGTAGTTGGTACGCCAAAACTGCGCCACGTAATTCGAGGCGAGGTAACGAGACAAATTTTATCGGCGCTACCTTCATTTTAGAAGCTAATAAATTAGTGTGAATCTCTCCTCTGGAGTTCTCAATGCGAATATAAATTACTCTTGCGTATGCCTTTTCTGAAGCATCTGAAAACACATAAAGATCAACTTTCGAATCTTTGGAATAATTAACCCATCTGGGTATTTTAATAAAATTTACTTCGTTAAAAAATTCAACAAATTTTTTCCATTCCCCTTCCGTTGAAGCTGGAAGAAACGTCCCAGTTAATATTATCACGCCAAATGTGCTGCATAATAATTTTTGCTAGGATAATTACCGGACTGACCCATCCAACAGCATCAAAGAATTTGGCAATCGTAGATAGCACTTTCCTCTTCGTATATCCTGATTTGACTTCTAAAGGGCATACTTTGAAAAAGAAATAATCTAATTGCGCATTCCAAAAGATACCTAAGGTTTTTTAACAGCTGGATTCCTCAAATTTTAATAGGTTTTCATCCATTAAATATTCTTATGGCAATCCTTCTAAAATAACATTGAAGTCCATTTCCTCAGTTCGAAGCCCGCTGATAATAACGCAGCCGTTAATTGGCTTCTCACTTCTATAGCACCAGCAGTGTCATGGGCGTACAACAATGTCATCGACGTACATTCCCTTCCTCAGAATATTCGCTTCCATTAGGAACTTCTCTTCACAATCCTCTGCCAGTTGTAACAGGGTTCGAATCGCCAAGTACGGGGCACAGTTCAACCCAAAGGTTACCGTTTGTAGTTCATACTCCATTAATGAGTTGTCCGATGACCCCCGATACATAATGCGTTGCAATGGTGTATGACACGGTTGAACCCAAATTTGCCTATACATTTTAGAAATATCGCAATTGAATACGAATTCGAACAATCGCCAACGTAGAATTAAGGTAATTAAGTCCGATTGTAACGTAGGGCCTGCAAAAAGACAGTCGTTTAAACTATTTCCATTCGAAGTACCATTCGATGCATTAAAGACGACCCTCAACTTTGTAGTCTTCCTTTCCGGTTTAATGATGGGATGATGTGGTAAATAGCATGAACTAGAGACAGAATGCATAACGGATTTGTGTCGTATGACCCAATTTTAAATAATCGAATAATTCCTCGTCATACATGCTCATCACATCTGGTTTACGCAAGAGAGAAGACTTAATTCAAAAGAATTGTTTCATAGCACTCGTTTTTGATATGCCTAAACTTACTTCGCGAGGAAATTCGGGCTTAAAAGGTAGTGATACAACGTATCTACCGGTTAAATCCCGTTTGGTTGTGCTTTTATAAAGTTCCTCACAAAATTTGTCAGAAGGCGACATATTGTTATCTTTTGGGACTTCCTCCAACTCCTAAAATCGCAAAAGATTTTGGTTTAAGTTGTCTTCCTCGGAAAAGGTGACAAGACCTTTACGGCAGATTCGGTGTTAAATTTTTTTTATTTAATACTAGTTGGAACACATTTTTTTACTTTATAAAAACAATATATTTCCGAAAAATCACAAATAAACAAATATAGATACGAGTAGTTGTGAATTAATATTCGTTGTGTTGCAGTACTAATATACAAGTGACAAATAAGGAATATAGTGTTGCCACGATATTATTAGCAAAACAAGTCATTTGATTTTTAGTTAAAGTGCTGATTAATACCAATTTTTAAAAAACGTTTTTTAGTCTTAAAATGTTTTTTAACTAATATGCATTTGAAACCCCAATTACATTTTTTTATGAATACGGCTGATAGGATGTAGTTTACAATGCAGCCATACGGGTATGGTTAATCAAAGAGATATTCGACCCTTCATTGATTTGAGGTGCGAGCTCAGGTCCTAGTGACAGTGTGACTTCTGATTTTTTTAAATTAGTGTTGACCAACTGCATTCCCGCGAAATCAATTTTATCTGATCCGAGACGGGTTTTAATACCCATCATTCTCCACACCTTCAAAGTAAGTAGGACATACTGAGCAGAATCGTATATGGTGCTTGAACGTATTCGATAAATTTTTACCTGTCCGGTGCCAGAAACTGTAAGCTTCAAGGTACTAATTCCTCATATAAATTTTAAGCTGCAGCAGATGTCTAACACCGCATTTATTGGAAGTCTGTAATACGACTAACTCTGGGAGAAAACGTGATCACATGGAGAAATGTCAATTTTGTGGCGACGATATCTTCGAACGGACGATTCGATTTCACCTTTCTTTATTTTTAACTGCAGCCTCAGTAACAGCAGAAATGCCAATTGGTTTGGTTACAATAGGGAAGTGGGGAGATGCAGCCGAATTTACCACTGACTTTTTCAGGTCGGCCTAATGGTCTGCTACTTCCATTGCCTCTTCATAATCTTCGTGAAGAGCATCCTTGAAAAAGAGTGGCAAAGCGTCCATGATATAGAAACGATGAAAGTTAACAAAAGTATATTTTACAGTTTTGAGTTGAGTACGACAATAGGGACACGAATTTTTAAATTTCAAATTGTATTGTCAATGCAAAAGATCCTTACTTTAATTGCTACCCGACCGCTTAAGAGCATGTCCCGGGAGCGAGATTTTCTAAAAAAGTAAAATTTTTAGAAGCATTTTATTGTACCAAACTACATACACACATCTATATTATTAATAGCAAACACGTTTTTTAGATCCCTTTTACGGCGGTAATACTGAAGCGATTTTAGAAAGATTTATATGTTTTTAGACGGGACTTTATTTAAATCGATTCGATATTTATTGAGCTATAAGCTTTTAAAGTTGCTACTAACACATGCACACTTATTAAACATGTGTGCATGAGTGTTTGTCCAATTTGCTTTTGGATAGAATTTATACTTATATTTTAAGTTGTTTATTTAGAATGTTTTCTGTTTTTTTATTTTATCGTATATAAATATTTATCAAAACAACGTGTACTTTTGCTCGCGGATTAATAATAAATTTTTAAATTTACATTTTAAATAATTTATCTCTTTGACTGACTATGAATGGTCAAAAAAGGAGGAAGTTTTGGGGCAATTGCCCCAAATACAAGATGCCCAAGGTAAACGACGGGCCGAGTACCAGCAACAGGTTTCATCTGCTGTCCGAAGACGATTTATTAAAAAAGGAGAAAATTCCACCGATAATTGTGGATTCCAACGTGAGTTTTCCAAAGTGCTAGGATTAATCGGTGAGAAATTTATGTTGAAAAGGATGTCGTATGGAACTAAAATAATTTCAACCACCATGGCGCTGTATGCAGAGGCTTTGAAAACGCTAAAAAATAACAACATGCATTTCTATACACACGAGGTAAGAGATAGTAAAATTTTCAAGATGGTGCTGTTTGGTCTTCCCCGACAGACGACAACAGCTATAATGGAGGAATTTAAAAGTACGCACAACATTACTCCTGTAAGCGTTAAAGAAATTATTACCAAAAGATCAAACGAAGATATTACCGCCTTACAGGAAGTGCGATGGAATGGGACAGGCGTAACAACAACACCCAAAGGCGACGCACTGTACTATAGCTGCCATAAAACTAGACATGAGTTTGGCTGTGGATTTGTGGTAAGCCGGAGATTAAAACACCTAGTATCTAGATTCACTCCGGTGGATGAAAGATTGGCCACAATCCGAATAAAAGCTAAGTTCTTTAACATCAGTCTAATTTGTGCTCATGCCCCGACCGAAGAAAAGGACGAACAGACAAAAGATAAATTCTATGAGCGCCTAGAGAGAGAATATGACCGCTGCCCTGACCATGACATTAAAATAGTTCTAGGGGATTTTAATGCTAAAATAGGAAGGGAGAATATCTTTGGTCCAACAGTCGGTAAATTTAGCCTTCACGAAGAAACATCCGATAACGGAATGAGGCTAATAGACTTCGCAGCGGCGAAAAATATGGTAGTTAGCAGCACCAGATTTAAACATCTCGACATACATAAGGCCACGTGGTTGTCCCCGGATCAAAAAACGAGAAACCAAATTGATCATGTTGTGATAGATGGAAGGCATTCATCCAGCGTGTTGGACGTACGAACGATCCGAGGAGCCAACATAGATTCGGATCACTACCTTATAGCAGCAAAGGTTCGCACCCGTATAAGTGTAGCGAGAAACGTACGAACTGACACAGCAAGGAAGCTAGACGTCGGAAAGCTGCAGACACAACTGACAGCTACGGCATACTCCACTCGACTGACCCAACTGCTAGAAGAAGGCACTCCTCGTCCCGATAATGTAACAGCACAATGGCAAATCATTGCCCGCTCCATGGAAAATGCAGCAAAATCCGTGCTTGGGTACCAAAGGCCTCCCCAAAGGAACCCATGGTATGACCAGGAGTGCCGTAATGCTACTGAAGCAAAAAATGTTGCATATATGGCAACGTTGCAGTCAGTAGCAACACGTAATGCAATGGAGAGGTATCGGGAGAAAAGGAGAGAGGAAAAACGCCTTTTCCGAAAGAAGAAGAGAGAAATGGAAAGGCGGGAGTGTGAGCGAATCGAGATGTACAGGAGTCAAAATGATGTCCGAAAATTTTACCAAAGAGTTAAACATCAAACCCAAGGCTTTGGTACGGGCACATTCTCCTGCAGAGATAAAGAAGGTAATCTGGTGACTGACACAGAAAGTGTGCTGAGGATGTGGAAAGATCACTTTTCCGAACTGTTGGTATCTGGTTGTAGCGGCGATGAAGATACTTCAGAACCAATCATGGATGACGGTATTGAGTGTATACCGCCTTGCCAAAATGAGGTGAAAGCAGCAGTATCTCGGCTAAAGAACAATAAGGCAGCAGGAGCCGACGGATTACCAGCTGAGCTGTTTAAGACCGGAGGTGACATGCTGATAAGGCGCATGCATCAGCTTGTTTGTTCTATTTGGCAAGAAGAACGCATGCCCGATGATTGGAACCTCAGCATACTATGCCCCGTGCACAAAAAAGGAGACAAGACAATATGTGCCAACTACAGAGGAATAAGTCTCCTGCCCATTGCATATAAAATAATTTCGAGCGTATTGTGTGACAGACTTAAATCTAAAGTTGGAGAGATAATTGGGCCATATCAATGCGGCTTTAGACCTGGCAAATCCACCATCGACCAGATATTCACACTACGCCAAATCCTGGAAAAGACCCAAGAGAAACAAATCGACACATTCCACCTTTTTGTCGACTACAAAGCCGCCTTCGACGGTCCCATACGATCAAAGGTGTTTCAGGCCATGTCTGAGTTTGGTATCCCGGCAAAACTTATACGACTTTGCAGAATGAGCCTTACTGATACGCGATCCTCAGTCAAAATAGGAAAAAACCTCTCCGAGCCATTCAGTACCAAGCGAGGTTTCAGACAAGGAGATAGTCTCTCGTGTGACCTCTTTAATATCCTGCTGGAAAAGGTGATACGAGACGCAGATGTGAATAGAACTGGCACACTATACACAAAACAACACATGCTACTCGCATATGCCGACGATATTGACATCATGGGTCGAACATTGCGAACAGTGACTGCCACCTTTGAAAAAGTCGAAAAAGAGTCTGCCAAAGTGGGTCTGGTGGTAAACGCAGATAAAACCAAGTTGATGGTATCAACGCACAGGACGTCCAGTAGACTCGGGCCAACAGTGGAAGTTGAAAACTACAACTTTGAAATAGTCAGCGATTTTATCTACCTCGGCACCGCTATAAACAAAACGAATAACATCAGTTTTGAAATTAAAAGAAGAACTATACTGGCTAATAGATGCTACTTTGGACTAAGTAAGCAGTTTAAGAGCAAAGCCATCTCTCGACAGACAAAAATCACGTTCTACAAGTCACTGATACTACCCGTGCTATTATATGGCTCTGAAGCATGGGTACTTGCGAAAGCAGACGAGGCAGTACTTGGAGTATTCGAGAGAAAAATTCTTCGTAAAATCTATGGACCCATCTGCGTTGGCGGAGAATATCGGTGTCGTATGAACCATGAGCTGTATGAGCTGTATGCGGACATTGACATTGTGAAACGTATAAAACTACAACGATTGCGTTGGTTAGGTCATGTTGTGCGAATGGAAGAAAATGATCCAGCTAAAAAGGCATTAGAATACGCGCCTGGTGATGGTTCACGCAGAAGAGGAAGGCCAAAACTCCGATGGAAAGATCAGGTGGAGGAAGACATTTCAAAGCTTGGTGTAATAAATTGGAGAAGAAGCGCAGAAGATCGAAGCGCGTGGAAGAATATTATTCGTTCGGCTACAGGAACAAACGTTCTGTAATAGCCATATAAGTAAGTAAGTAAGTAAGATCAAACGAAGATGACACACTGTATCTGATCGAATTCGATAGGCAACACGATTCAAAGCGTGAAATTTTAAAAATCAGATTTTTCTGTAACATTGCTGTTTACTGGAGAAAACCTTTTAAGAGTAATAAATTTCCTACACAATGTACTAAGTGTTCGATGTACGGTCATGGAGCCAAAAACTGCAACAGAGTCAAGGTATGTACAGCTTGTGCTGGTAACCACGATTACGCTGATTGTTCACTAAACAAAAGCTCGCCTGATGGCAGTATAGTGTACAAATGTCATAACTGTACAAATAAAAATTACAGAAATGCAAACCACAGGGCAGATGCCCCTAAATGCCCGTGTCGTAAAGAGTACTTAGAGATACGACAAAGACTCACAGCAAAAACTAGAATGACTAGTATAAGACATAACAGTAGTTATGTAATAGGCGAGAGTGATTTCCCACAACTCTCGAGCCAAGAACATCATGGTATTGCACAAGACTCCCGGTTCCAAGGGAAAAATATGTTTTTTGAAGTTACTAAAAGCAAAACACGGGACAACAACAACGAGTTATCTAATGATAAACTATTGGAAATATTTTTTAATGCAGTAGATGCATTGGAAAAATGTTAAACAAAGTTTGACAAATTGAGAGTCTTAGGTATGATGCTTAAACATGCCATATAAAACATTTGTTGTACACAATGTTCATTTTATGCACTGGAACGCTCAAGGCATAACAACCGAGTCAGCAGCTGCACAGCTCGAGCAAGTCCTTCACGACAAGCAAGTTGATATACTGTTGCTCAACGAGACGTTTTTAAAACCGCATCACAAGCTCCAACTAGGAAGCTACAAAATTTATCGTGAAGGCCGGCTATTACATGGCGGAGGAGCACTCATTGCGGTAAAAACTAACATATGTAGTTCATAAGTTATTACCCAAAATTAACACAAAAACCATTGAAAATATTTCTATACAGGTTACTATTAATAGTCGTCCTGTAGTTTTTACCGCTGCTTATAATCCAAATTATACTGTGGACTTTAAGGCGGACTTAGACTTACTCACAAACTTCTCTCGTGACTTTTTCATTTTTGGTGATTTCAATGCACATCACACACATTGGAACTGTGTATCTGGTAACACAGACGGTAATTAGCTTTACACACATTGTTTGCTTGCAAAATATTACATTTATTTTCCATTTTCTTTTACCCGATTTGGTCAAAACTTAACCCAGGTCCAGTCCTCTACAGTAGACATTTTACTATCTAATTCTAATATCCCTTTTTCAAACTTAGAGTCACACCCAAATATTTTACAGTCAGATCATGTTCCGATTTCCTGTTCCATTTATGGACAGTTTCAAAATAAATTAAATACAGTAGCCTTGTATAATCGTGCAGACTGGACAGCAATTAGATTCTGGGTAGAAAGTGAAATTAGACGACAAAACATTGACCAAACAGAGTGTATTCCTAGCAAAATAATAAAGCCCCGAAGTTAGATGGCATAAATAGTATTATCTTAAAAAATATGCCAGACTACTTTTATGAAATTCTAAGTAAAATATTCAATTGTTGTTTAATTGATGGCATATTTCCCCGTACTTTCAAGAAATCAAAAGTAATACCGATTCATAAAAAGGGAAAAGATCCCAAACTACCCACCAGCTATAGGCCGATAAGCATTTTAAGTTTACTGGATAAGGTCTTTGAAAAAACATTCATAAAAGATTAGTTGATTTTGCAGATCAAAATAATATTATTAACCACCAACAGTTTGGATTCCGTAAGGAATACTCTACCGTACACCAAATAAAGCGAGTTGTGAATTATATCGAAGATAACATAAGAAATCGCAAGAGTACTGTCATTGTTTTTCTCGATATAGAAAAAGCTTTTGATACCATCTGGCACAATGGGATGTTATACAAACTCAATGCATTAGGTTTCCCATTATATTTACAAAAAATCATACAAAGTTTCCTAAAGAACCGTACATTTATTGTGTACGTTGACGGGGACTTCTCAACAGAAAGAACAATCCCAGCGGGATTGCCACAAGGGTCAGTACTATCACCTACACTCTACTCATTGTACACATCTGATGTTGGGGTGCACTTAAATCGGGAAGCAGCATTTTATGCTGATGACAGTGCTTTTATTTGCAGTGAAAAACTTTCAAATGCAATAATCAAGAGAATGCAAGAAAGCCTTACCACAAGCCAAAAATATTTTAATAAGTGGAAAATAAAAGTAAATGATAATAAAACGCAGGCTATTATATTCCCATATAATAAATCACCAAAACGTATTCCTACTAAAATTTTGTACTGTCGGGGAAACGTGATTCCCATCAAAGATGATATTAAATATCTTTAAGAAATTCGTTTTTTTTTTGTTTTCATCACTTACATATTTAGTTTATTTACATTTTTAATTTGCTTTATTTTAAATTGATTTAATTTTAATTTAAAATTGTTTACCTTAATGTTATCTTCTTTGTCTTATATACATACATACAGTAAAAATTCGAAAATCCGGATAATTGATTGCAGACCCCAATCCGGAGTATCGAATTATCCGGATTACTACACATGTATGTATGTATGTATTTATTAAAAATTATAATAATTCATAGCAAAATTAAACATAAAAACATAAATATTCGGTGTTCAGTTAAAATAGATAGTCTTGTGTACTCGTGCATCAATACTAAACTAAAAACGATTGTGCAACGTTCCGAAACATACTCATATCAGACTGTTCTAATTGTATTTTTCAAAGCATGCTGTGATTTGAATAAAAAAATAAATAAAAACGGGTGTTATTCAATCCGGACTATAGAGTTGCAATCAATTCGCATTATAGAATACGCAATGAGCTGCAAAATTCTGTCCGGATTACCGAATATTCCGCATTAGTGGAGCCCGGATTATCGAATTCACACTGTACTTAAATTTTGGTGATGTTTATATAAACGTTGTTGTTCATTTCTACATTGATCTAACTGCAGTGCTTTTGTTTCGTTAAGTTAATACCGTTGGTTTTGATGTGTTATACTAATACACAACTGAATAGTTGTCCAACGAAATATTCAAACAAGCAAATCAGGGGGGTTACTCTCTATTGCGATGCGAAAGAAAATTGATACAAAATAAAACTATTTTTACACTGAAATCGCTTTCGCATCGCAATAGAGAGTAAACCCCCAGTTTGTAAAGAGAAAGCACTGCGGTAAGTCATCATGATATTAATTTAATTCTTGTGATTAATTTTAAGTTTTTCAGAAATAAACGCACACACGCACACGCACTTTATTATAAAATAACTTGTTGTTTTTTTGGTGTTGTTAAATTCGCCCCTTAGCAAAACTGCAGTCGCAGCCAGCGACATATACATACATACATATGGACATAGTATATAAGAAATAGTAAACAGATTTTTTACTTATGTGTATATACATATCGTCACCTTAAAGACCAAAAAACCTATCAGCAGTTTTCAAAAGTTTACAGGAGAGAGAAAAAACGTTATAAAATTGGAACTATTTGCAATATTGAAACGAAAATTATATATTCTGATTAAAATGAAACCAGAAGTATACATACATATATCGGTTGTTTTTCTAAACACAGCTTATGATATGGCGGTTAGGTTATTTGTAAAAATCTGAAACCAAACAACCTATGTATCAGCAATACTAATTATTCTGAATAATTAAGCATTCCTTTGAACACATGAATATTATTTACATTAAATAATAACAGTTATAGTTTCTTTTACATGTTTAAACAAAAAAAGTGCTTAATGTTTGCTTAAATTACACTATGCAACAAAATTACAATTTTATCATGATTTTTGATGATTTATTTTTTTTTTTTTTTAGTACGTCACGGGCTTCTAAAGTATAATTTTTTTATTTTTCCTAAAATTTTTAATTTCATTTCTCTTTCCTTTCTGTAAACGATTTTGCCTTTGAAAAACCTTCATATTCCTTACCGTTCATACGATTTTTTTTTTATTCTTTTTTGTTGACTTTTTTAGGAACTTCCATATTTGCCTCAAAATTATTTTAATTTATGGAATACATTTTATTGCGTTTTAACACTTTTTATTTTCTTTTCACTTCTAACAATAAATAAAATGTAATAATGGCCAGTTTATGACTTCATATTTAAATACGCATTTAGTTAATTGTCATTTAAATTTAAGTTGCATTTAAATACAGTTTCAGTTTTTCAGTGTTAAATTATTGTTTGTATTTAATTACGATAAAAATGTGCCAGGAAATTCTCTAAATTTTTTTGGAGAAACAGCTGTTGAACAAAATTAAAGAAAAATTTCTCATGTGAATTCTTTTTCAGGCTGAAAATAACAACATTAATAGGTTGCTGCAATGTTTTAAAAGTGTAAAACAATAAAGAAAGAAGATATAATAGAATAATATTATTAAAAGAAGTCCAAATTGCACCCCAAAAGATGTTGATTTTTCAATGGCCGCAAATTTTTTGTTTACTTTGTTGCGCAAAACAACAACAAGGTAGCAAAACCATATGTTTGTGTATGTATGTGTGCGCAACTTAAATAGAATTTAAATCAGCATGGTTGGTCAGTTAAATATTATTTAAGTTTCATTTAAGTTTGTACTGCAAAACTTAATTTCGTATTTAAATAGAACTTAAATATAAATACCATTTAAATACGAAGTCATAAACTGGCCCTAACACACAAAGAACAAAAAATCAAAAGTAACTGTTTCTCAAAAAGAAAAAATTCAAATAAATAGTTACTCTGATTTCCTTTTTAGCATGAGTGCTGATAGGTTATTTGGCTTCAGAAAATTGTACACTTGCTGATCGGGTATTTGGTGATAGCTTGGTTATTTGTAATATACAATTTTGCATACATATGCGTTATGATATAGGGAATAATATTAAATAAAAGACTCAATTTTGAAATTTTTGCTGATAGACTGTTTGGTCTTTAAGGTGACGATATGTACATATGTATGTATGTATGTATATCGTGGTTGTCAGCGCTGATTTTTTCTTCTAAATCTCTGAGCATTTCATCAGACGTCAAAAGTAAATAATTTAGAAATCAATTTAAAAATATTTAAATTTTTTGTTTTGTTTCTAGCAGCTTGCTGTTGTATTTTCTATTTGTGTTTTCATTCTCCTAAACTGAATAGTCTCATTGCAACTAGTATTATAAGTATGCATGTACATACATATGTATGTATGTATGTAAATGTCCCAAAACTTTACTAGTTGCAAATTTAGCTGCAGGGACAATAAACATGAATACTTGGTCTTAAAGATCTTTGTTTTTCCACTAATTTTAATAGGTTTTAGAGATAAGGAACCAATCACCTATTTTTGCATACGATCAATGTCTTTTTTTACACGATTTTTTCTGGAACCAATCTACCGTGTAAAAACAGAATTAGGTGTAGTGCGAATTAAGTATGCAGTAGAGAGTGATTGAACGGTGAGGACGGAAATATTTGAACCTAAATACGGCCAGTTACACAAAAAAATTGCAGCTGACGGTGGTATTGGATACAGACAGGCGGAAGAGAAGTACCTACAGTCAAATTTCTTTTTATATTACCGAACATTGAATAATGAAACTTTTGTAAAACAACAATGTTAAAGGCCAAACGATAGAGTACATTGAACCGAATATTGCCTTTATTCGAGTGCAGATGTTTGCCTGTATGTTGGTTTCATAGAACCTTATATTTTTTGTGATAGATTTTATTAGTGCTGGTTACGGTTTAACAGAATTTTACAGACTTTTGTTATTTAGTACTCAGTTGTGTTCATCAATTTTAGGCAATCAAAGAGTGGCAGTCAACCTGAATAGGTAAAAAATACAGAAAAGAAAAAAATTTTATTTTTCACAACCTTGTGCGTGGTGGCAAATCAAGTACACTGGCAAAAATTTTAAGAATAATATAGTATTATTTAATATAAAAGACTTGCGGGAATAAATTAACGCAAGTTGCGTGTCAGAAAACTAAAATACTGGATAGTGAAAAAAATGTATCATTACTGAGGTACCGGAGACGAAGCCAAGGGAAAACTGGTGTTCCTTACAAAGCGAAAGACTCCAGGGCATGAAAAAAATAAATTTCCGGCAACGCAACTTCAAACGTGCAAACACGTTAACAAAGTGCATATTTAATTACTATAAAAAAGATACTCCCACCAACAACCAACTTAGAGGAGAATAAATTGGGATTTAGAAAGCAAGGGCCACAACCTTTTAGTTAGAGCCCTATAAACTATATAAGTGGAACATGAAATATATTAGAAAAATTAATTATAGCAAACTAAGCAATAGGGTGACATCCGTTATTGTAGGAATATTTAAGAATTTTTTTTTGTGAAATTAAGTGTTTAATTTGGTTGTCTTTTCTCTTTTATTTGTTAGGATATATTTATAGTAAAATAAAGTGTTAGTGTTATATTTTATTGTAAAAGGATCTAGCTACATTAACCTAAAGATAAGAAGGAAAAGAAAATATATTATTTTAAAGAATTAGAACAACGAAATAAAGAAGGAAAGAATATAAAAATAACACCCTCAGAAAAGTATGTCTTGGAAAGATCTCTTAGGGACGTTATCTGTGTGCAATAAAAATAGAAAATAAAAAGATAAGGATATTTCCTAATATCTAAAAGTTAAAAAACTTAGTTGATCCTTAATTGTACCATTGTGTGTTAGTTATGTGTTTATTGTAAGTAGGAACATTTTAAGGAAACAATATAAATTATAAATTGTAATTAGTTCAGCTTGAGGTCATTAAAAAACATACTAATTTTAATTCTGTATGTTTATTTATTTTGCACTCCCAATATTTCGATCAACGTCGTTGATCATCTTCAGGGGATCTAAAATAGAATATAACAACAATTAACAATCTTTGCAAATTGAATAACATAATTAATTAATAGCAAATTAAAAAATATTTACACTCTTATGTTGAAAAAAAATATAAATTAGAACATTGTTTTTAACTTAGGTATTTGCACTATATTTGTTATTCAGTAACTAAATGGTTATTTCCCTATTTGTTTATTTATTTATTTTGATCTGTGTTTATTTATTGTGTGTCTGTATATTTGTGCACATCTCTCTCTATCGCTCTTATAATTTAATCTCTTATCAATTGGAATGTCTATAATGTGTAACATTTCCAGCGGTTACCTCTTTCTATAATTTTCTTTCGTCAATATTTTTACATTCTCAAAATTAGGTTTGTGACCAGTTACAGCACTGTGGGCCGCAAGTGCTGTTTTTTTGTGAAATAGGTTTATTGGATGATCTTATGTCACATTTATGTGATGCCATCCTCGTTTTGAGTTTAGTTTTGCTAGTACCAACATATACTTTTTGGCATATATCGGACCCGTCACCATCACAGTTAATTTGATAAAATAAATTCGATTTTTCTCCATTTTCTACCTTCGATCTTGTTTTGCTGAAAAGTTTCATATTTGTATTTGTACAGCGTTGGTTAAATAACCGTTCGATTTGTCATTTGTGACTTTTTATTTTGTTTTACGTAAAAAGAAATAGTTTATAAAAGAAAGCAAACTTGATTTTTTTATATTAACTTATTTTTTCATTATAAGTTTTTTGTGTAATACCATCCTATAGCAAAGTCACGAAAACAAAATTTTTTGAACCCACTTTAGATTAAGATTATTGTCTTTGTTAGGTTAATATTAATTGTAATAAATGTCTTAAAAAAACTAAGATTCAAAATATGTGTTGCTAAATTTGTGTGGCGGGTTATAGGTACAGTGGGCCATGATGGAGGAAATGTGAAATACTAAAGCGGTGGGTTGTTGATTATAGTACCGAAGTTGGGGTCATCCATAATATTCACTGGTTGACCATGGTTGGGAGGGCGACAAAATGGGGTATAAGATCTCACCCCGGGAGTAAAACTGATTCAATGTCTATTGAAAAGAGTTTATCAGATAAGGGGTTTCTATTGAGTAGTGGTAGATTATTATTTTTGAAAGGTGTAGCTTAGGATTGTTTTTTTGTTGTGACGTGCTTGTAAAAGTAAATGCGGGTTGCGTTCCGCCGGTGCAGAGCTAGCTGAGGTGGCATTGCTTTCATAAATAAAACACCTTAAAAAGTATCATAACAATTTCAAACCATGTTCTTGCAAAATCAGTTTTTCATTGACTTTCTTAAAGAAAAGACGTGTTAAAAACCTCTCGCAAGTGTTAATTTGTAATAACAACAAAACTTATTTATTCAAAACAAAGGGATTAATAAAAATTCCACGAATTCTTATCCCCAAAAACAATTGCATGCAATTACAAAAATCGAAATTGTAACACAAACGTTTAAAAAAACAAAAAAAAAACAATTGTAATTTAAGAAGTAAAAAAAAACAATAACATTAAAATTAAAAATAAAAAATAACAACAATTTGTCGCTATGACAAATTTAAGTGATGATAGTGATGAATCTGATGATATTTGGCAGCAAGTGCCAGGTACAAAATCAAACAAAAGGCGTTTAACAAAATCTCCAAATATGCATCAACATAAGAAAATTAATACTAACGATGAGACAAGAGTAAATAAATTCCATTTACTTGGAGAAAATGAATCTGCTGAAGAAAAAATAGGAAGTGAAGATGACCAAGAAGAAAATGATGAAGACAATAAAGCACCGAAGCCTCCACCAATTTACATTCCTGGTGTTACAAATGTAACTAAAATGCTTAAAACTATAAGCGATGAAATAAAAGACTTCAATTATAAGTGTTTGAGAGATAATGAAGTTAGATTAATGATAAAAAGTATTGATTCCTACAGAAAAATTGTAAAATTATTTGAGTCAAAAAATATCAATTACCACACCTTTCAACTTAAACAGCAGCGATCCTATAGAGTAGTTATAAAAGGTATACATCATTCTACCCCAGTGAGCGATATAAAAGCAGAACTTTTATTGTTAGGTCATTTGGTTAGAAATGTTATTAATGTCAGAAATAGGATTACCAAGTTGCCATTGCCAATGTTCTTTGTAGACCTTGATCCAAGTCCGACAAATAAAGATATTTTTAAAATAAAACATATTAACAATGCAATCGTCACTATTGAGGCACCACGAAAAACTGACGACTTAGTACAATGCCACCGATGTCAACAGTTTGGCCATACTAAATCCTACTGTAAAAGACCGTTCAAGTGTGTTAAGTGCGGATTCGACCATCCCACTGCGGAATGTACAAAAAATTTAGAAACTCCACCAAAATGTGCAAACTGTCTTCAAAATCATACTGCAAATTATAAGGGCTGCCCTTTTTACCAAAGAATGCAACAAATACGCAACAATTCACAACAACGTACATATGGGCAAACCCGCTATGTACAACCTTCTGCATCAAACCCTACTTCATACAACCAAAGCGCTACTGAAGGTATCACGTATGCTCAAGCTGTTATAGGTAATACAACCAGTCCCGAAATGAGGTTTTTAGAAAGATTGGAACGTATGGATAAAATGTTTGATATGATGTCAAAAATTATGGAAAAGTTATGCAAATAAACCTACGAGTCGCAACATGGAATGCTAATGGAGCATCCAATCACACAAGAGAGATAGAGATTTTTCTTATAACAAACCATTTAGATATTTTACTCATATCTGAAACCCATTTTACATCTAAAACATACTTTAACGTTAAAGGTTATGATCTATTTCAAGCCAATCATCCGGATAATAAAGCCCACGCTGGATCAGCTGTTTTAATTAAGTCTAATCTTAAATATGAATCACTCAGCCCCGTAACAAAACCATCTATACAGGCGTGGTGTAAAAATTCAGTGCGATAATTAAGAAGTTTCGGTTTATGCTATTTATTGTCCACCTCGACACAGTTTAAGTGCACAAAATTATGAAACGTTTTTCAAAACTCTTGGTAGCAAGTTTATTATCGGCGGAGACTTTAATGCTAAACATCCATGGTGGGGTTCAAGATTATCTAATCCTAAAGGGAAAGAACTTTTTAAGTGCATATCCAAACTAGGGTACAAAACATTGTCCTCAGGAAGTCCAACGTATTGGCCTACTGACCCAAATAAGATTCCAGATTTGTTAGATTTTTTTATATACTCAGGCATACCGGATGTTGTTCTTGATGTCACAGATTCTGATGACCTTAATTCTGATCATTCTCCTTTAATTCTAAGCTACAGCACTCTAACAGAAAAATTGAAAAGAAGTATAAAATTATCACACATAAAACTGATGTTAACGCCTTTCAACATTGGATGGATCAAAGTTTAGAACTAAACATATCTTTAAAAACCGAGAACGAAATTGATAAAGCAATAGATAAATTCTGCAATGTTATTAAAAATTCTGCTCATATATCTACTCCTACAATACAACCGCAAACAGGCCAAAAAGTGTTTATATCTACAGAAATAAGACAACTTATACGAGAACGTCGTAGGCTTCGCAGAATTTGGCAGCAAAGTAGAAACCCTATAGACAAAACTAATTTCAATAGAGCATCAAACCATCTAAAAAAGAGGATTGCGGAATTGAGAAATGATGAAGTATCTACTTTTTTGAAAAATTTGGACACCTCAAAAGATACAGATTATAGCCTTTATAAAGCGACAAAATACTTAAAACACCCAGTTAAAAGAAATGTACCAATCATGAAATTGGATGGCACCTGGTGTAGAAACAGCAAGAGCAAAGCAGAAGCCTTCGCTGAATACTTAAATCAAATTTATCAGCCTTTTCCTACAACACATACCGTTCACGAAAAAAACGTTTTTACATTTTTGGAATCTCCATACCAAATGGACTTTCCAATAAAACCTACCTCTCCGAGTGAAGTACAAAACATCATTTCCAAACTTAATAGCAAAAAGTCTCACGGATATGATAAAATGGACGCGACAGTTGCAAAATCACTCTCAAAAAAAAGCATTGTATTTTTAACACTAATATATAACTCTATGATGAGACTTTCATATTTTCCGACCATTTGGAAAAGAGCGGAAATTATGATTCAAAAACCAAATAAACCAGAAAACCAGATTTCATCCCACAGACCAATAAGTCTACTAACTACATTTTCAAAAATATTCGAGAAACTGTTTGTAACAAGGCTTTTACCGATTTTAGAGAAAGAAAGAGTTATACCTGATCACCAGTTTGGATTTCGACAACAACATGGAACACCAGAATAGTGCCACAGAATAGTAAGAGTAATATCGGACTCTCTAGAGAAAAAACTGTATTGCTCTGCAGTATTTCTTGACATTAAACAGGCATTCGATAGAGTGTGGCACGAAGGACTACTATTTAAACTTAAGAAAATTCTACCTGCCCCACATTTTTCAATGTTAAAGTCATATATACGCAATCGATCTTTTTATGTGAAAGTTGATGACGAAGCATCAATTGTATACCAAATATTTAGCGGAGTGCCCCAAGGCAGCGTCTTAGGCCCAATATTATACACTATATATACTTCTGATATGTCTGCATCTGATAATGTCGAAGTTGCGACTTATGCGGACGACACCGCCATAATCTCTACCAATAAATGCCACATTGAATCCTCATCCGTAATGCAAAGAGAATTAAACACGTTGCAGCAATGGTTAAACATATGGAAAATTGCTATAAATGTAGAAAAATGTACTCATGTTACATTTACTTTAAGAAAGGAAGATTGCCCTCCAATATATATAAATGGTTTGCAATTACCGATGTCTAACTGCGTGAAGTATTTAGGAATGTATGCAGACAAACGTCTTACGTGGAAAGATCACATCAAAAATAAAAGAAAGTACCTCAATATGAAGACCAAAAAAATGAACTGGTTACTTGGAAGCAAGTCCCAACTTAGTCTAGAGAACAAAATTAAATTGTATAAAGTTATTTTAAAACCCATATGGACATATGGCATTGAGCTGTGGGGAACAGCCAGCAATTCAAATATTGAAATATTACAACGTTATCAGTCCAAAACTTTAAGGAATATTTCCGGCGCTCCTTGGTTTATGACCAATATTCAAATTCATAGGGATCTATATGTACCCTTTATATTTAGTGAAATAAACAGATTTAGTTCTAGGTATGTAAACAGGTTAAGCAACCATCAAAACCCATTGGCGATTTCTTTATTAGATGAAACAAATGAAACTAGAAGACTGAATAGGTTTCATGTGTTAGATCTTCAATATAGAAAATAAAACTCAGAATTAAGCTTTAAACACAGTACAAATTTTTCTGTATAGTTTATTAAACTTAATGTAGTTTAGTAACACATGTGATATTTTTATTTTAATCATCTAATTTGCTAAATATTGTAAAATAGATTGTAAATAAAATATGAGAATAAAAAAAAAAAAATTTTCTTGCAAAATGTCCCTTTGTGCGTCGTACTCTTAAAAACATTTGAATTCGGTATCCAAATTATTTTTGAATCTTTTTTGTTTGAGACTTCAAAATCTCTAAATGTAGCGAAAAAAATTTATGATGGAAAAAATAGCAGCAAATAATCAACTGTTGTGTGGAGCGGAACCACTCAACTGTTGTGTGTGGTGGGGAACTACTCAACTCTGCGTTTATAAGACAAACACTCAATGGTTACGCAACATTTACGTCCTATGAACGCTACCAATATCACCCAAAGAGCGTCTAATTGTATAAAGGTTGTAAAGAAAATAAAATACATTTATATCGAATATAATGTGTTTGTTGGGATTTTTGAATAAGTTTCAAAGTCTACTATACTTATTTATACTTTTGTAATTTTTGAAATTCTAATTGGTTTTTTTAAAGTTTTTGTATAAGATAAGAGGTTTATGGTTTAAGGTCTACTGATGATTTGGCATTAGCACCAATGAAATGCATGTATAGACCAGCTAAAAACCCTCAACAAACAAAAGTTTTTGAAAATCTTTGAAAAAAGATATCGAGGCAATATCGATAATAAATTTAAAAAATATCATATTTACATAATCAGGAAAATATTAAGTTGAAAAAAAGCACGTTACAAATTAAAATTAAATTGTAATTCCTTTTATTTTAAGGCATTGAATACTCTCATAATGATTTAATTTCCGTACGCATCAAGGCTTTAAATCCTGGAAAAGCAAAAATTCAGGCCTCAGTTCGATTGCCAGATGGACAAAAAATTTCTTCATTCGTTGAAGTTGTTGGTGAGTTAAATTGTCAAATTTTTTTCCAATCAATTACTAAATTAAAACATTATTACTATTTTTAGTATTTAAAACATTGGAATTGGAACATCCAAAGCGTATTTCCATTGATAGTATTTTATTGGCACCACGTAGTTCTATACAATTGAAAGCCAACTTGGAAGATGTTCAATACCGCCTATCCAGTGACAGTAACTCAACTGTAAAAGTGTCACCAGATGGCATCATACGCACTCAAGAGACTTTGGGCAGAGATTTGGTCATAGTACGTATACAATTAAACAAACTTTTACAATATAAACATTCACACAAAACACAAACATTTTTACTAAAACTTCTTTTTTATTTGTTACTTAAAGGCAAAAACATTTGATCAAACCATAGCCATTGCCATTGAAGTAAAAAATGTCCAATATATTTTAGCCTCATTGGAGTATCCAACATTGAAACTCAAACAGACCGAGGAGAAAATACCACGGGGCATGCATTTCATATTAAAAGTTTCATTGCATGACAACTTGGGCAATGAATTTTCTCACAATATTGAAGATGTGAATGGTTTAAAATATGATTTATCTCACAAGGACATTGTAGATGTTCAAATTGGCAAAAACTTAACTGTAGCGGTAAGTATATAAAGCTGATTTTCTTTTGAGGGATAACTATACTTTCACATTTAGTCATAGTTAAACTACAGGTAATACAAATTTTTCTGTTTGGAATTGAAATGCCTGTTGAAAAGTATGTACATGCGAGAACAAGCATTTTGCACTACTTGGCCAGGTTATTTTGCTGTAAAAGTTTTTGCTTAAAAAAAATATAAAATCCTCCCATAAAAACTCATTTTTACGTGTTATAGAACAAAACGTTTTTCTATACTCCCTGGACCTCTAAACGTGGAAATTGGGGTGAAATCAGTAACTTCATTCCTAAGCGGGAAGTTAAAAATAAAGGAAGTTGCTGATTTCACCCCAATTTCCACGTTTAGAGGTCCTGGGAGTATAGAAAAACGTTTTGGGCTCGCATTGCTGAAGTCTGCACAACAGAACAAAAAACCACCCATATATAATATGTTGAAAGAATATCTAGTATCTAAATATCTAACATTAAAACAAATCCGATGAATAACTGGCAAACACATTACAATATTTTTAATTTCACAAAATGGGTACAAAGCTTAAAAGTCTTAACTTTGGAACGGCAGGAGCTAATTCATAATTTTTTTATTTAAATGACTCGGAATTTATCCACGTTTTAAATTGAATCATTAGTTCTTTTAACCTTAATAGAAATGTCAAAAGTTACAAAGCCTTATTTTTAAAATTTATGCTAATTTTACAAAAAAATGGCATAAAGAGTACACAAATGAGCAAAAAACAACCGAGACTTATAATACCTGTACAGAGAAGTAAAGCTTGAACAGTTTTCTTTAAAAAAAATTTACTTAGTAATGAAGAAAATCGTGCTAATGGGCCGAATAATGAGCAAAATTCAAAAAAAGTCGAGAAAACTCGGTTTTTGGGTTAAATTCGATTTTAGCGACCTCTAAACCTTTTCCGAAAAATCTGAATAAAAACACAAAAATACTTTATCCTATAAGCTTTCAAAAAATGCTGAGGTACCTATAAAAATCGGAAATAAAATTTTTTTTTGGACACGTAATATACATATATTTAAAATTTAATTTTTCATATACCGAAACTATAAAACTAGCTCTATTTGTTGACAATAATAATATTCTACAAAGAGTAAGTTTCGTAGCATCTTTCATGCATTTACAAGTATTCACCATAATTTATCGCACATAAACCTTAAATCAAAGAGAAACAAATAAAACGTAAAACTCCATAATAAGTTTCTTAAAATTGCAGTCAGTTGATTATTATATAATTTTCTTTTCATCTTGGTCGAATTAATTAATTTTGGCATGCTACTGTTACTTCTAAATGGACAATTTTTTAAAGTAATTTTGAAAAACTAATTATCTATATTTAAACCTTGAATTAGACTATTCGACATGCATTTAAAATTTTTATTTACAAATCTTATAAGCTAAATAAGGTACAATGTTATGAGATTTTACTTAAACGTACTACACCAAAAATCGAATAATTAAATAACGAATCTATTAATAACACTGTCTTTAGGAAAATTTTCACAAAAACCTCTTACAAATTTTAGAAATGCTGACATTTTTTTTTCAAAAATCACTAGCAAAATTCTTCACAAACAATTCTCAAAAATGTGTAAATGTAAAAGTAAAAGTTGAGAAAAATTAAAAAATTTAAGTTTGAGCGCCTCGAAAATTGATTTTTCATGTCGTAGTGGAATTTTTTTCCTCATGTCAAAAGCTATCGAAAAATCGATTTCACAATATCGAAAAATTTTTGTTCTTACAAATCGGCCCACCCTAATGATTATATAGCGTGCATACTTTAATCGACTTAAAATTTCCATTGCAGTTTTTTTTCAAGTATATACTTTTGATATATAAAAAAATTTTAAGCTTTTGAAAAATTTTTAGAAACATCTTGATCTCTATTTTTTTATTTTAGCCATTTTTCACTCTCATTTGAAAGACTTGACTTCTGTTTTTTCACGATTGAGATCAATTAAAATTTTTTTCTGCATTGTGTTGAAAATCATAAAATATTGCGACCAAAGTCGAGCCCAAAAACCAAAATTTAAAAATTGAAAGCCAAATATCTTTTAAAATATTAAAGAAATTTTTTTTAAATAAAATGTATTTTCGTTATCTATTAATAAGCTTTACAACAAGCGAAAATTCCTTGAAATCAAATAATACTCGCGAAAGCTGCGAACCCAACGAGGCTTTCCACGCACCATGTAGCCCACCTTGTATTTCAACAGAATGCTCCTAATTTCAACATTTTTAAAGCTTGTATCCTCTATGATTTTTACATTCATCGTTTTGTAATCGGAACCACTGTGCGTCGTTTGGTTTTCTTTTTCACTTCATGTTAACCGTATGAGCAACTTGTGGCGCTATAACTGCAGCACATAGCTCCAACATTGGTAATCTGTACTGCTTTAGTGCGGCTACTCTTGATTAGGAACACAACAACCTCACTATTATTTGTCCATTCTTAAGAATTGAACGAATGTAAGCAGCTACAGCAAATACCTTCTCGGATGAATCTGCAAACACGTGAAGTTGTGATTTCACCTTTTTTCGAATATGTGTCGTGATATCTAGAAGTTGCTGAGATTTCCAAGGTCTTGAAATTATTCCACGATACACATACGAGGGCGGATTGATATTGAAGCTACCTAGCGCTAGATGGCAGCAGAAACAAAAACTTTTTTTTTAGAAATTGCCATCTGTGAAACGTCAGCTGTTGAAATTTCACTCAAATTCATCGATTAGTTTATTTGTTGTAGTCGTTTGAAGAAAGCAACTTTTGTGTTTCTTGAAAAATGGAAAAAAGTGAATTTCGTGCAGTGATTAAACACTATCATTTGAAAGGGAAAACGGCGAAAGAGACAAAAGAAAAGCTCGATAAACATTACTGTGAGTCTGCTCCGTCAGAGTACATGGTAAAATATTGGATTGCTGAATTTAAACGCGGCCGAACAGGCACTGCAACAATACCATCAACAGGAAGGCCAAAAGATATCGTTATGAATGATCGCCGAGTTAAGTTACGTGAGATTGTTGAAATGGTAAACATATTATATGAACTTTTGTTCAACATTTTGCATGAACATTTGCATATGAAAATGCTATCAGCAAGATGGGTGCTGCTTTTGTTCTCAATTGACCATAAACGTACACATGTAACGTGTGCAGTCTCAATGACAAAGCTCTATGAATTGGGCTACGAATTGGTACCTCATCCGCCATATTATTCGGATTAAGCCTCTAGTGAATACTTCCTATTTCCAAACCTAAAGAATTGGCTCGGTGGAAAGAGATGTAGCTCCAACGATTAAATTATTGACCAAACAATTGCCTATTTTAAGGACCTCTAAAAATCCTATTTTTTGGAAGGGATACAAAAACTGTAGAAACGTTGGACTAAGTGCATTAAGCTAAAAGGAGACTATGTTGAGAAATAAATGGTTTTTGAAGAAAAAAAATTTTCTTTTCCTACTTAGGTAGCTCCAATATCAATCCGCCCTCGTAGATCGTCAGGTAACGGATCATCCTAATCTAATGCATGGTGCCACAGTTGTTGAATAAATATCTTTGCCTTTACAATCACGGGAGCTAGGAGGCCAAGAGGATAAAACAGCTTTACAAGAGCAGAAGTTGCTGTACGTTTCGATATTTTCTGATGATGACTCAAGTTGACCTTGAGGCAAAGATTTTCGATCATAGATAACCAATATTATCCTAACGTTTTTATCGTACTGTTATCATTGTTATCAAAGTCAAAACTTAATTCTTGATCATCTGCTGCAATGTTTTTTAATAACTGTGCGTGGTTTGCGCAACATTTTTTAAAAGTTAAATCGCGTTTCTTTAATATTTTAATGAGTTCCTTTTGCATTGTGACAGCTGTGTTAAGACTATCATTCACATAAAAATTATCTTTCAGCATCTGGTATCCATGCAGAAAACTGAGTAAGTTTTCTTCAGCTATTTTTTGTAAGCATATGGTTGGAAGATAATGTGCTGCACGTGTTCCATATGTAACCGCGTTAAGTCTGTAGTAGATAATTGTTGATGATGGATTTCCCCCAAATAATAATTTGATATTGATGCTCAGTTGGACTGATTAGTATTTGTCTATACATTTTCTCCACGTTTGTTGTGAAGACAAATATTGGTAATCGAAACCGAATGAGAATCGAAAACAATTCGCTTTGGATAAATGGTCCAGTAGACGTTAAATCAAAAACGCAGTGATTAGGAATAAAGTAGCTTGGATGTAGTACCTCGTCAATATTTATCTTTTGTATGTGTTCTTATTCTTCATACTCTCTCATAAATTGCATGTATTGACTTCGAATATTATAATTCTTTTCTAGTCGTCTTTCTACGCTAACGAATCTGTTGTTGTTAGCCAGGCATGCAAATCACCTAATACAGATGAATTTTCGCGAAATGGAAGCCTAACAATAAAACGTTTATTTCAGTTAATTTTAGTACTATAAGCAAAACGAGCTTCGCATTGCTCCTCTGATGGAGAGATAATTTTCTATTTTCGATTGTTCGATTTTTTGATTTCGTGTTGAGTCATCACACAATATGGTGCATGCAAGTGGTGACATATAATTAGATTTAATAATTTGGTGAATTGAGCCACCTACAATCAAGCCTACTAATGTATTCTTCAGATTCGGAATGCCGTCAGCCAAGTTTATTGTCCCTGGAAGTTTAAGCTTGAAGTAAAGCTCTGCTATATTTTTGCTTGTTCGAAAAATTTAGAATTTGCTAGGTAGATATTGTCTGGAATGTTCGTTTCTGAGTCCTTCCAACCCCATGGATGTACAGAGTTGTACAGAGGATGCAGTTACAATATTCACTTGTGAGCCTGAATCCAGAACAGCTCGAACACAATTACTTTTGCTGTGGCTAACATGACATACATATTTATGGAGAGTTGCTGTTTATGTTGCTGATGATGATGAAACAACTGCACCATTGCCATTTGCACTTGAGACACCTTTAATACGTGCTGCTTATGTTGTGGATTTTGTCGCAAGTGCAATAAAAATGATAAAACTCGTGTACAACCACTGGAAGTAGAAACCTTCAGGCAATTAACGCACAGTTTTTGTTTCTGTATCATGTATAAGAACTGTTTGCACTGATAAATTTGATGGTTTCATTATTACAGATCTTACAGTTTCGTGGCCAATAATAATGTTACGGATGAGACGGTTTTCATATTTAGTTGTCCCATATTAATTAACAAATAGAAGTATGTTTCAATGTTATCTTCATTATTGCAAGAACTAAATAAATGCATTTATAAACGCATTGTTGGTATATATAGCTGTTGGCAACTATAGAGATATAGACATATATGAGAGTGGCAACTCTACAGATATAAGAAGAAAAGAAGTATAAATTGAAAGTGATTCTTTGTAACATTATTTAAGAGAACACAAGTATTTTTGGAATAAACTTTTTAGAAGATCATAACATTGTGGCGACGAGGAAAAAGGTAACGCTTATAATTCAATAAAAGCAAGCAACAAAGGCAACGCCACGAGGATAGTAAAGCATTACAACAGATTATGTCGAAAATGCTCATTAAGGAATCTGAAGCTTCCACATCAGCACTACAGCTAAATCAGATAACAGTAATGAATTTATCCTCGAGGCACTGGCTTCCAACATATCCAAATTTTGTTACGATGGCGACCTTAACCTCACTTTCGATATATGGTACACTCTGAAGATTTATTTGAAATAGACGCAAACAAGCTAAACGCCGCTGCGAAAGTCAGGTTGTTGTTAAGTAAAATGAACACTGGTACACAATAAATACATCAATTATATTCTCCCAAGTAACTGTCGAAAAATTAACACAGATTTCGATATTTAACATGCGTTTCAATTGTCTACAGATAGCAAAAGATCCAAACACGGATTTCATCACGTATACAGGGTTAGATCAATTTGTGTGCCTAATTTTTGTAATGGGACTTAAGTCATCGGACGATTTTGATGTACGCACTAAGCTTTTAAGCAAATTGGATAGTGAATCAAACGCTATTACACTTGATATTTTATCTAGAGAATGTCAAAGGATCATCAACATAAAAACGGATACTGCTCTTATTGAAAACCCAAGTAGGGAAAGTCTAGTAAATCGTTTACAAGTAGACAAAAACAACAACAAAGGTAAAAGCAGACAAAATTTCCCATGTTGGTTCTGTGGTAGTATGTATTTCGCGCGAGAATTTGCGTATAAAAAACACAAGTGTCAAGAGTGTGGCAAGACCGGGCACAAAGAAGGTTATTGTTTCAAACCAAGAACCAACAACAAAGGAAGTAAATATAACAACATTAATGTCGAAACAAACAGCATTTTCACGTGTAACAAAATCAGCAATTTATTTAGGAAATATGTAATAGTCAAAATAAACGGGGTAGAAGTAAAATTACAACAATCGTTTCAGAAAACATTTTTAATAAACTCAACATAAACAGCATACAAGAACTAACACAGACAGCTCGTAGTGCAACAGATGATTTACTACTTCTTGGTCAATTTGATTGTAATGTCGCGTTTCACGGCAAGACAATTAACAAAAAGGGGTATGTCACTTCAATACAAAGCTTAAACGTTTTTGGTCTGGATTAGTTAGAAGCATTGAAATTAAATGACATGCCAATCAACAGCATTTGCAAAAATATCGAGTTTGATCAGAGAATTATCGATAAAGAAAATATCAAACTAATGAGTCTTAAAAAAACTTTTTCAGACCTCTTTGATGGGAAGATGGAACCACAGCTCACCTAGTTCTCAAGCCCGATAAGCAACCAGTTTTTCGACCACCCAGACCTGTTGCATATGCGGTACGCCATCTAGTAGAAGACGAAACGCAACGACTTCAGAATGCTAAACTACACAGAATGGGCAGCACCCGTTGTTGTCATAAGGAAAGCTGGTGTACGTATTCGCCTATGCGCAGACTTCTCAACCGCTCTAAATGACGCACTTGAAATGCATCAATACCCTTTGCCTCACCCAAGTGTCATTTTTTCAAAAATGGCCAACGCTCAAGTGTTCATATTGATCTAGCAGATGCCTTCTTTCAGATAGAAATTAATGAGCAATCAAAACCTCTTTTAAGTATTAACACACACATGGGGTTGTTCTGATATAATAGAATGGTGTTTGGAGTTAAAACGTTTCCCACAATATTTCAACAGATAATGGACGCAATGCTATCGGTGTTACGAGGGACTGCAGCATATATCGATGATATATTTGTTTCGGGAAAAAACCAAAAGGAACATTATCAAAACTTGTTTAAAGAGCTGCATAGAATCCAAGAATACGGATTTAAATTAAAATTTGAAAAATGCAGATTCTCAACCAAAGAAATATATTATTTGGGTTACAAAATCAGCCGCGATGGGTTGAAGCCACATCCTCTACGAACAGCAGCAATTAACGATATGCTGGATCATACTAATATTTCTGAATTGCGTTCGTTTTTGGGTGCTTTGAATTTCTACGGGAAATTTGTGGATAAAATGCACATATTACGTGGCCCTCTAGACGAGCTATTAAAAGCTAGTGTGCCATGGGAATGGAACTCAAAACGTCGTAATAGTTTTATGAGACTTATAGAAATTATAATGTCAGACCTACTATTAACACATTATGACCCGACCAAACCAATTATTGTTGCAGCTGACGCTTCAAGCTATGGCGTAGGAGCCTGTATACTTCACGAGCTCGAAGATGGATCAATGAAAGCTATCGCACATATATCGAGAGCACTCAATCCAGCAGAAAAGTCATACAGCAAATTTGAAAAGGAAGCTCTATCTCTTATTTTCGCAACAACAAAGTTCTACAAAATAATTTTCGGCAGGCGGTTAAAGTTAAAGACAGACCACAAACCTCTATTAGCTATTTTTGGTAAAAAACGGGCAGCTAATCGCTTACAAAGATGGGCAACAAAATTATTACGCATTGAACGTACAAAATCAATCGCCCGATGCTACGTATACTGGCCCGGTATTGACCAAGACATAAGACAATTTGTGCAAGAGTGCAGCAGTGAGAATTCCAACAAAAACTACACTCAGTCCTTGGCCAACACCAAACAACGTATGGGAACGCATTCACATAGACTACGCTGGTCCAATCGATGGATTTTACTTCCCGGTTGTAGCTGACGCTATGTCAAAGTGGCCAGAAATTGTCGCAATGAAAACAATAAACGCTCAACAAACTTTGGACATTTTGAATGAAATATTTAGTAGACACGGATTGGCTCACACTAAAGTTTCGGACAATGGAACGCAATTCCAGAGCTTACTTTTCAAAGAATTTGCAGCAGAAAGAGGAATTAAACACTTGTTCTCCAGTCAATATTACCTGACATCGGGCAAGCAGAACGCTTTGTAGACACATTAAGGAGAACATTACTAAAACTCAACGATGAAAGTAGTATCGTCAACAACTTGCAAACGTTCTTGCATTGTTATCGCTCAACACCCAATCGTTACTGCGTTCAGAATTAATCACCCGCAGAAGTTCTGTACAATAGAAATATGCGAATTCATCTAGATCTCATACATCCACCATCAGAAAAACAACGAGTTAAACAGTTATGCCCAAAGAATGAAGAAACAATTTTATAAGAAGCGTGGTACTATAAAAAAAGAATTCAATATTGGACAAAATGTGTATGCCAGCATTTATGGCTCCAATAATAAATTTATGTGGAAACCTGGCAAAATAGTCGAACGTAGAGGTAACGTAATGTACAATGTCGTACTTGACAACGGTAGGCTGATTCGTGCTCACAAACATCAACTGCACCAGCGAAATTATGAAGACTCATGACCACCATTATGCAAGCCGAGGATTGCACTTAGGGATCTTTTAGAAACTGGAATACCAGGTCACCGATCCAACACAAGTTGATATTTCAGATTGCGATATCCCAGCAGTACAAAGGGAAGCCCCTGTCAATAATGTTCCAAACACTCCAACAATTCGCCGATCATCTAGGCCACGGAAACCTGTTCAAAGGTTTACTCCCCCAAGGAACTAAATAAGAAGGGAAGTGTTGGCAACTATGGGGATACACTGCGTTTCACATGAATAGGTGCAGTGTTTTGGCAATCAACTTCAGCTTTCTGCTCTCAAGATAATTCATGGAGAGGATTATATTGTACTGTTTATTAAAGGTTTAACAGTTGAGAAAAAGAGTGTAAACAAATAAATTCGAAAAAGTTCCGTAAGATTTAATCTGATCTTCTTTTTATAATATGTGATTAAAAATGTGAATTATTTTTGGGTCAATTGAATAGGTGCTTATTAAAAAAGAGTAAAAAAAAAACACGAAAACAATAAAGTTTTGTTAATTAATTTTATTTTTTATTAATTTTTAATAATGTGTACTTCCGCCTTTCGACAAAATCACCTCATAAATTCTATTTGGAAGAGAGTTATGCAATTGCGATAAATATTGTAGGGAAATTTGCGACCATGCTAACTTTATTGCAGCAATTAAAGATTCTCGGTCATCAAATTGCTGTCCAGACTCATACACTTTCCGCGACAACCATCCCCACACGTTTTCCATTATATTTAAATCTGGGGAGTATGGTGGCCACGGCAGCAAATCAACATTTTGCTCGCTAATCCACGTTTTAATAATCCTTGCGGTGTGTATATATAGGAACATTATCCTGTTGGAAAGTCCATGGGATGGGTCCAAACAAGTCTTAAATTTTGGAAATGCTCTTTGCAAAATAGATTTATAAGAATTTGACGTCATTTTCTAGGTTTGAAATTCCAAGTCTATGATTCCATAGTACGATACCGCACCCCAGACCATAACACCACCTACTCGACTATGGCGACGGGCTAAAAAACGTTCTTCCTTCCTCAGATCATGGAAGTAGTACTTAAAAATATCGGGTCCATCAAAATTGAACTTTTTTCATCTGAGAAAACTACTTTATTCCAGTCACTCTTCCAAGTCATGTGTTCTCTGCAAAAATTCAAACGTAATTCCTTAAGTTGTTGGTTTAATGGTGGTTTTTTCTGCAATTTAATTCGTTTTAAGTGTTCTGCTGCCTTTATTATTCTTCTAACAGTAGAAGCACTAGCACTGGAACCACTTTTTGCTTTGATTTTTGCAGCAGAGTCACTTGAATTGGAAGCTATTCTTAGAATATTTCGCCTTTCTGTAGCTGTTGTGGCGATTGTTTGCCTTCCTTTCATGTTTTTGCCATATTTTTCTTTATTCCTTAAGTAATTCCACACAACGTTAGCACTATTATTAATCTTTTTGGAAATTTCACAGCCGGACAGATCTTGATCCTCATAGCCATCGATTTTTGCCTTCTCTTCGACCGTTACTGACTTACCACGGCCCATTTCCAATTAAAACCGATCAAAAATAAGTTTTTTTGTTGGTTTTCAAAAAATGCTAAGCTATTTTGTAGTTAAAATGTTTTAATTACCACCTATTCAACTGAAGCAAAATAAATTCACATATTTCTTCACAAATTATAAAAAGAAACACAGATTAAATCTAACTGAACTTTTTGAAATTTTCTTTGCTTACACTCTTTCTCAATTGTTAAACCTTTAATAAAAAGTACTTAAAGCTTAAGTTGATTTCTAAAACACTGCACCTATTCATGTGAAACGCAGTGTATATACATATATCAGGGTGGCAACTCTACAGATATAAGAAGAATAAGAAGTATAAATTTAAAGTCATTCTTTGTAACATTATTTAAGAGAACGCAAGTATTTTTGGAATAAACTTTATAGAAGATCATAACAATAGCAAAAACATCTCAGGTACATTTGGACGATTATAGCGAAAAAAATTTATTTTCTTAAAACTTATTTGTAACAAACAAATGTATACATTTGGTTTAATATCGGACTGCAGAAATTATATAATCAGGTAGATAAAAAACAAAATATGTGTATTGTCACAATTTTTAACCAAGTTTTTACCTGTTATATTAACAAATATTCGTATCTAGAGAATTCATACTATAAAAAAATATAAAAATAGTTTAAACTGTGGCTACACATAAAAACACGTCGCCTTATACAATTTTAGGTACAGTATGCACTGTCTATGGGTGTACTAAAAACACTTAAAAATAGTACACTTTCGCTAAATTTCACACGACATGCCTGTTTTGTGACCGTTTTATTTTGGTATTTTAAAACATAAATATACATGTGTTATATACATATTTTTATATTATGTATGAATTTAGACAATTTTTAAAAATAAATAAGGCATTTGATTGAAAAACCCATAAAATTAGCCATTCGTATATTCTTCACATATATTTTTTTAAGATTTGAAAATTCATTTAAAAAATCCATTTAATATATCGTTGCAACTTTTTTAATATAAGAAAATTGCTATGTTTTTTAGGAAACGGTTAAGAAATAAAAATTAAAAAAATTAAATTTAGTACAATTTTCGTGCAGGTATATTACATGCTTCTGGAAATTTGACTCTTTTTAGTAAATCTGCTGTCCTCGCCACATTTTTGACCGGGCGGGTAACAATAAAAAGTCAGATTCATTGTATTTAATATATATAATGTAATTTATAAAAAAAATTTAAAACCCGATGGGCATTAGTTTTTATTAAGCGATTAATATAGAATTTCGTAAAATATATATATATATATATATATATATTTTCTTTATCTATTAAAAAACTTTACAAAAAGTATAAATTTGTTAAAATCAAATAATATTTGTAAAAGCTATGAAGCCAACAAAGTTTTACATGCCCGAGGTAGTCAACTTTGACACCTTGTAGCCCACCGTATGTTTCAACAAGCTGCTTCCAGTTAGAAAATCCTTAAAGCTTAGGTTCCTCTATGGTTCCTACATACATTATTTTGTAATCAGACCCCAAGTTTCAAAGACACAGATTTATTAACATTTTTTTCTAATTGGAACAACTGTGCATCGTACGGGCCTTTGGCATCCTAACTAACCCCATGTTGTTGTTGGTACAGGCTTCGTGTTATCTTTTAACTGGTGTAGTTTAGATATCCTGAGTCTCAATTAGTTCCATTGTTGTGCTGTATATTTTGTTTGATTGTTTTGTGCAGATTTTTAATAATACATACATATATGTATCATTATCTGCCAATGTCAGATATTTTCTATTGCATTTTCCATAATTCCCTGAATTCCTCGTATTTGGTTTCGTAAAATTCTAATGTTTTTCGATCTTGTGGGGCCTTTTTAATATTAAAGACTATCTGTTATATTGCTATGGAGTGAGGAAAACTAAGACTTCGATATAGAGTTTTAAAGAAAAATATATATCTTTATTATTTGCATTCAATGCAACTTGTGATCTGAAAAAATGCATCTATCGGCTAAAATTTCACGTTTAATTTTATTAAACGCATCTTCACATTTTTGAGACCAATAGAATTGTTTGCCTTTTTCCACCAATGGAAATGTCAATGTTTCCATATTCGGAATAACACGAGAGTAGTATGTGACCATACCGAGGAACCTTCTGACGTCATCAACGTTTACTGAACGCGGCAGTTTTGCTACCGCGTCTGTTTTTGTGGGGCATTTTGAGATTGTATTTTCACTCATGACGTAACCTAAGTATTGTATGTGCTCTTTGAAATATACGCATTTATCTTTATTTACGTGTAGTTGATTTTGTTCTAGTCTTTCGAAGCATTTAATAAGACGTTGCTCGCAAACTTTTATGTTTTCGCCATGTACAATTATATCGTCAAAGTAAGATATTGTACCCTCGAGACCCTGCAGAATCTGGTCTAAAATACGATTAAATTCGCTTGGCGCCGTTTTTATTCCAAACGATAAGCGGTTCATTTGATACGTACCTCTATGAGTTGATACAGTTTGAATCTGGCTGCTGTCTTCATCCATAGCGACATGTAAATAAGCTTTATACAGATCCAATTTACAAAAATTGTTTGAATTTTTTAGTGTGCTGAATATTTCATCAATTCGTTTTATCGGGTAATGGGCTGGTTCCAACTGGGTATTGACACATATTTCGTAGTCAACGCATAACCTAACGTTTCCGTCAGGTTTTGTAATCACTGCCAGCGGTAACCCCCAGTTGCTGGTGCTGACTTTTGTTATGATACCCTCTTTTTCATTTACGAAAAAAGGAACTTGCCTTTCAAAAACACGCGTTTTGCCCCTTCTTGTAGTTTTAGCGAACAAAATAAGTTCGGAATGCATCCTACCTTCTGTTCGAAAATGTAAGAGTATTTATGTATTATATTTGATATTAACTGATGTATTGTTGAA
Organism: Gymnocheta viridis; assembly: GCA_956483585.1. Lineage (NCBI taxonomy): Eukaryota > Metazoa > Arthropoda > Insecta > Diptera > Tachinidae > Gymnocheta > Gymnocheta viridis. The sequence continues at coordinate 38,137,556 of OY101443.1, read as the reverse complement.
AACCTTTCTTATCACCAAGATCAAATTTTAGGTGTCGTATCCACACATGTCCCAGTAGTTGTTGATGTCTTGACTCAACTACAAACATTTGTTCTCTTGATTTCTTGTCTTCATATCTAACGTTTACTTCGACTAACCCCAAAGGCACAAACATTTCGCCCGTGTAAGAGCGAAACGCTACTTTTGGTTTTTTTCATTTTAACATTTAAATTTAATTTGTCAAAATCGTTTTTTGGAATCAGTGTGTACCCTGCTCCCGAATCAACTTCAAATCTTTGTTTTTTTCCTTCAACAAAAACAACTGTTATGAACTTTTGTAGTTCTGGTAATGATATTTCGTTTTTTTTTGTAAATGTCAACTATTTGATTGAGGCCTAAAATATCATTGTTTTCAAGATACTCGTAATTCGAAGAGCATGAATCAGCACTAATCTGCTTAATTTTTGACTTTATACACAATTTTGTCGCGTGACCTGATTTTTGGCATATCGAGCAATTCAACTTTTGCTTGTTTATTTTACATTCTTTTGAAAAATTATTATTTCTTCCGTAGCGTAGGCACAGACCTTCTAAGCCGAGTTTTCGATAGTTGATTTTCGATGGGAACCGATTCTGATTATTCCATAGTTGTTTTATCTGTTTGAGCTGGTGCACCTCACTAGTGGATGGAATATTTGTCATTTCGTTATTATTAATTCGCGCCGCTTCCAACACCTTGGCTTTTCCACAGTTTGCGCTAATGAAATGTCTGGTTTCTGCACCAGTTTCTCTCTAATTGAGTTATCTCTAATACCTCTTATGAACTGAGCGAGACAAAAGATATCGGACACAGATTTGCTACAGTCGCAAACAAATTCACATAAAGCTGCTCATTTCTGCAGCTGGGCCACAAACTCTGAAACGTTCTGGTATTCATTCTGAATTTCATTTAAAAATCGGTGTTGTTCAACGAATATATTTTTTTTAGGACAGAAATAGTCTTTGATCATTGTTTTTAGGGGCTGCAAGTGTCGCCAATAGTGAATAATTTGATGATACCACAAACTGTAATTATAGTTTGGCACATGTGTCTATCGGTGAACACCCCCTTTAATTGAAGATGTATTTCAATTCGCTCCTTATATATGTCCAACGACTCCACCTTTGGGTCGAACGCATCGAAATTAGATATAATGTTGATACTAGAGATGGGATCGTGGGTGAATTTTCACTCACGCTCACGTTTATAAAATTTTGTTCATGCACGCTCACACACGGCCTCATATTTTTGGCTCACGTTCACTCACGCTCTCGTGAGTGGAAAAAAAGTTAGTCACAATCACGAAAACTTACGCTCACGAAATACTCACGAAAAAATGACAACCTATAAGTATTTATACATTAAAATTTCTGAATGCAAATAGAAAAATCGAATTTACAATTAGAAAATTCTGCAACAAAAGAGGAAAATTTGTTTAACTGAGAAATATACTTTTCTGAAACAATTTCTAGGTTTGAAATACAAAAATTTTAATTTTAATAATTTTGTAGTTTTCCCTTTTTTTCCCAAGTCAACATATATATAATTAAATGCCATTTTGAAAGATCTTTTCAAGTGACATCCAATGGCATATATTACTCGTCCAATGTTGCTATCAGTAATCTGATATTCTATAAAGTCTATTCACAATTCACAAGCTATTAATGTATCAGTTGTATGTTGTATACATGTTGTTAGTAATTTCCAATTAAACATGTGTAATATTTCTTCTCACTGGTATCCACCGTGACAAGTGGTAAAATTTGGTTAAAGGACGCTGATTAGAGGTTGTAGCAAATTCCAAATTAATACTGGTCCGGTTTGGTAGTCAGATGAATAAAAATTTTCCAATATGCTTTCTTTATGAAAACAGTTTTAATTTATCAAAATTTCTCAAATTATAATAGAAAATAAAAACGATTAAAAATTATTGTGATGGTGTGTCTGAATTATATGTACATATTTTTATTTTTACTATATTATAAACACGAAAACATTTCTCATCATGCTCAACCTCGAGCGAGTTTACACTTCTAACATGTTATTTATATCTTTAGAGCCTTTACAGTTAAGTTACCACTTATTAAAATGTTGAAAATGTTGAACCAACAAATCTGATAATTTATAAATACATGCATACTATTATCCATGTATATTTTTAATGGCATACTTTATCTATTAAATTATAGTAAATCACATTATTTTTATTTATTTATTGTTGCTTTTCTTTCGTTTACATTTTTTATTTCAGTTAAATCTGCCACGCGAGACGAGCAACATGATTGCTATAAGTTTAAAAGATGATACTGGAGTACAACATGCTGAGGATTATATAAAACTGTCAGTTGGTGAATCTGAGCATATTTATCCTACCAAGGTAATTGCAGGACATTTAAGAACAATACTGTGTGTAAAAATTCAAAAATGTTTCTCATGTTTTTTGTTAAACAGAAATACATATTAGGAAAAAATACCAAAAAAAACTAACCAGTAAATTTGCCGCCCTTTTCCTAGTTGAGCTGTATTCTCTTTGTGAAATTATCAAACGTTTTATGGTCGACCGCAGAAATGGTTATTATCATTAGTAAATTGTTGAGGAGAACAGTGTGTCAAAAAGTAATGACTATTTTTTAAAAAAAATTTTGATGCATTTCTTTACGTCAATTGTAATTCAGAAAGCGAGAATTTTAATTCACAGAGCATCAATTGTGTGTAATTCAGAAAATAATAAATGTAGAATCACTAAAAATTTTCAGACCAAAAGTTGTATACATAGTAACCCGTTAATTTTTATCAGATAAAATATCAGAACTCATTTTTATAACATTTACATATAAAAATTGAGTTTGAGAAAAATTGCTCAATTTGCCAATTTTAACGTCAGTTGAATTCTTAAAAATATTAACAACAAAATTAATGGCAGTGTTATTCAGTAACTTTTTTAACAATAAAGCTATAAACACATTCACGACAGCAGACTACATGGCTACATGCGATTACAAATGTCGCTGGCTACAAATGTCGCCTTGTTGCCAGCTACTTAATTATTTTGAAAACGACAGCTACACAGTAAGGAGCTGATTCATTTATATTTCAGAGGTGCCACTTTATTTTTTTTTTCAAAAGTACAATTCAATGCAGCAATACCATGACAAAGAATCGCTCATATCGAAAAAATAGCGAAAAGTTGAAAAATCTTGAAACAGTCGTAGAGATTCCTAAATGGAGGTAAAAACTTAAAGAATGTGATATGCATTCACATCCCTACATTTTTAGGGTTTTTTGGAATATTTTACTGCTTTTTCAAGTTTTTTTTGCAATATGAATGACTTTTTCTAATTTTATTTTTTCGTGGACTTTTAAATGATATTAAACATTTTGGTTTTCCCAATTATTGGAATTGCGAATTTTCGTTAATTTTGCATTTTATTTTATTTTATTGTTTTATCGACTTTTAAATGATATTGAACATTTTTCTCCTCGAATGATTAGAAGTTACTGCGAATTTTCGTAATTTTTGCAGTTTTTTGCGAGTTTTTCACATTCCTTGCATTTGCAGCTCGTTTCAGAAGATTTTACGCCTTCTTCTAAATATTGAAAAATTGACTCAACGACCTTTTTATTGCTTCATTGAAATTTTAAGATTTTATAAAAAGATGAACAAAGATTATAATGGGTGTTTTTTTTAGAGGTACAGAACTTCGAATTGAAATAAAACACAAGAAAATCGTTTTAATGTCCATCAATTTGGCTTTATTGGAAGGATAATTTTATGCCATTAATGTTTAAATATGATTTCGGGCATGTGGCCGCCGCGGCTGGCTCGAATAAAGCCAATTCTACAGGTCCAATTTTCAACCACTTTTTCGAGCATATGGGGCCGTATGTTGGCAATTACGCCACGAATGTTGGCTTCCAAGTCCCCTAACGTTTCTGGTTTGTTGGCGTAGACGAGCGACTTCACATATCCCCAAAGAAAATAATCCAATGGTGTCAAATCACACGATCTTGGTGGCCAATTGACAGGTCCATTCCGCGAAATTATGCGCTCATCGAATGTTTCCTTCAATAAATCGATTGTGACGTGCGCTGTGTGGCATGTAGCGCCGTCTTGTTGGAACCACAACTCATCCACATTCATGCCATCCAATTCGGGAACAAAATAGTCGGTTATCATGGCTCTATACCGGTCTCCATTAACGGTAACTGACTCTCCAGCATTATTTCGGAAGAAGTATGGCCCAATGACTCCACCAGCCCATAGAGCACACCAAACAGTCAGTTTTTGTGGATGTAATGGCGTCTCAAGGGTCTCATGTGGATTCTCTTCACTCCAAATGCGGCAATTTTGCTTGTTGACGTAGCCATTCAACCAAAAATGAGCCTCATCACTGAACAAAATTTTGCGATGAAAATCAGCATCGAGATCAATCTCATTTTCGGCCCATACACCAAAATCACGACGCATTGCATGGTCTCGCGGCTTTAATTCTTGCACAAGCTGGATCTTGTAAGGTCGCAAGCCAAGATCTTTGCGCAAAATCTTCCATAAAGTTGATGGACAAAGCTCCAATTGCTGTGCACGGTGGCTAATCGATTCATTCGGGTCCTCTTCAACACTTTGCTCTACAGCGGCAATTGTCTCTTCGGTGCGCACTGTTCGACGTCTCTGCGGATGCGTATTATCACATAGAGTAAACGTAGTGCGAAAACGATCCATGGTTAACCGAATTAATTGCTCTGATGGACGATTATGTCGACCATAAAATGGACGGAGCTTGCGGTAAACTTCGCGAACTGAACCATTATTTTCGAAATAAATTTGCACGATTTGCAAGCGTTGTTCTTTTGTCAACCTGTTCATGATGAAATGGCAAACCAAACTAAATATTAATCACTTGACAGCTGACAAAATGGCCGCCAGTTAAAAAAGTGATGCCAACTTAAAGTTCTATACCTCAATAAAAAACACCCTTTAGATCTAATATGCAGGAATTTCATTGCCCTTATTTTAATGCAAAAATTATTTTTACACAAAAAGTTGATACCATAAAAGTTTTGCAATTTTTGGATTTTATTTTGTTTTACATAAACAAATAATTTGCTTTACATATTTTGTTATATTGTCAACTCTTTTTTGTTTCGTAGCCAACAAAAATTGAAATTAGTTTCATTTGACTACACGACAAAAGTAGCATGGACAACAACGTGCAGCCGTGTAGTCGTGAAAATAATCATTTTCATATAAACACATATGTATGTATATTCAATTTTTGACAGGTTGTAGTCGGTAGCCTGCTGTAGTGAATGTGTTTATAGCTTAAATTTTACCTCTAGATACTAAACAACAAAACTTTTTTCATGTTTATTTCAATTTCAAGACATTACGAGTAATTTTTAAAATTTTTAAACAAGAAAATATATGGAAAGTTTTTATGATTTTACAATAAACAATAGGCATACAGTTTTTACATTATTTTTAGCTTCATGAAAAAATGTTTTTAACATTTTTCATTATATATTTTTGTTGAAGCGCAGCTCTTTTTTTTTGGCCTCTCTAACTTCCGTACAAAATAAATATACAAGGCGTGTTAATTACTCAAACGTTTATTCAAGAGTGAGTTTTAAACAAAGTACAAAATAAAGCTATAAACACATTCACTACATCAGGCTACCGACTACAACCTGTCAAAAATAGAATATACATATGTGTTTATATGAAAATGATTATTTTCACGACTACACGGCTGCACGTTGTTGTTCATGCTACAAAAAAGAGTTTTAAAGAAAATTATTTCTTAGAAATATTTTTTAATGGTATTAACTGTGTAAAAATAATGTTTGCATAAAAATAAGGGCAATGAAATTCCTGCATATTAGATCATTATTATGTGTTCATCTTTTTATAAAATCTTAAAAATTCACTGAAGCAATAAAAATGCCACTGAGTTAATTATATCGCGATAATTGCGATAATGCGCGATATTTTTTAATATTTAGGAAAAGCCGTAAAATCTTCTGAAACGATGAAATGACGAAAATTCGCAATAACTTCCAATCATTGGGAAAACAAAAATGTTTAATATCATTCAAAAGTCGATAAAACAATAAAATATAGATAAAGTCATCCACATTGCAAAAAACGCGAAATCCGAGAAAAGTTGCAAAGTTTTGAAAAACCCATAAGATCTAAAAACACCAAAAAAATTTAAGGAATGTGAATGCATATCACATTCTTTAAGTTTTTACCTCCATTTAGGAAACTGTTTTTCAACTTTTCGCGATTTTTAGCTATTTTTGCGATATAAGTGATTCTTTGTCATTTTATTGCTGCATTGAATTGTACTTTTTGAAAAAACGTATTTTTAAAAAAAAGCAAAAAAAAACTAAAGTGGCACCTCTGAAATATAAATCAATCAGCTCCTTACTGCGTAGCTGTCGTTTTCAAAATAATTAAGTAACTGGCAAGAAGGCGACATTTGTAGCCAGCAACATTTGTAGTCATGTAGCCTGTTGTCGTAAATGTGTTTATAGCTTAAGACGAAAGAAAGAAAACAAACAGAGTAGTAAATATTAGCATTGATTTACATAGTTGCATATAAATGTATTTAAAACTCCAATAGTCCTCCTCAATGCCAATATTTATATTAAATTCAAATAACAATATAGTTTCAAAAAATAAAATATATATTACATAGTCAGACCTAGAAGTTTTGAAAATCGTCATGGCAACCCTTTGCAGATTTTTAGTCAACACATCGGTATTCATGTCCTTTGTATTACAATTTTTAAAATTTATCTTCTTTTTCTAGTACAAGTCTCTCACGTGGTGATATTTAATATCGATAGGTTTACTACGGGCATGACAAACTGGATTCTTCACAATGACATCGCTATTATATAATTTGATCTCATTCAACAGGTTGCTTTGCTTAAATATTTTAAAACCCTTTTCGCTGCGGTGTAATGTTCAATATGCGGATCGCTATTCCTTTGTGATAGTTTTGAGACAGAGTATAAAATGTCAGGCCTAGTGCATATACTAATGTACATAAGAGAACCTATCAGCGACTGGTATGTATTCTACTTGATCGACTCTATTACAATTTTCATTATCAAATGCAACCTGGAAATTCGGTTCCAAATGTGTTGCCACTGATCGACAGTTCTCCATGTTATTCCGTTTCAATCGATTTTCTATGTTTCCTCCCTGATTAATTGCAATTGAGCCCATTAGTTTCTCTCTTTCCACTTCAATATTCAAAAAGGGATCAATGGACCTTTGTCCACTACTTCCAATCTTTCTGCAATTGCATTCTTAATAGAATTCATCTCATTAATATCTGAACATGCAATCAACATGTCGTCCACATATACTGCGATTATAGTAATACTTTTTTCACACACAAGCATGGCTCACTTTCACATGCATAAAATCCAATTTCATTTAAAATAGAGTTCAAAACTTACGGTTCCATTGACGTCCTGATTGCTTCAGGCCACATAATGCCTTCTTTAATCGCATTACGTGATGTGGTCGACTGTTGCCTACAAACTTTTCTGGCTGGGTAATATAAATATCATCATCTAGTTTACTATTGAGGTATGCTGTTGAAACATCCATCTGATGCAAATGTAGCTCATACTCAGCCGCTAATGCAAATACCATTCTTATGGTCTCGTATCTGACAACGGGAGAAAGCGTTTCATCATAATTAACTCCATAAATGTGTGCACAGCCTTTTGCCACCAATGTAGCTTTAATCTTTCGATGTCACCTTTCTTATTCTTCTTAAGTGAAAACACCCATCGGCAACCTATAGCCTTCTGTTCGGTTCTTCCTCAAAGAATTCATGGAATTCGATTGCAGATAGTCACTTTCATCTGGTATGTCTGCTTCGGTATCTTCTAACTCACCCCCGTTATTCGATTCTAGTTTGCAATAATTCAATATCAGCTTGACCTTTCACTTTTGTCTCTATAAAATAAACATTTTAACGATTATTTTTCCTGTTGTTTTCTCATATAAACTATACTAGGCCTTTGCAGTGTCTGAATACCCTACCATAATGTATTCCTCTCCCTTAGGTTTAAACTTGCCATGCTGTCTTTTGTCCAATGAAAAAGCAACTGAGCCAAATGTTTTCAAGTGTTTGACCACCATTTTAACTCCAAACCAAACTTCATAAGGAGTCATATCACATATTGCTCATATCTATTCTCCGAACATTTAAATGGACTGGCAGTGCATTTGCATTGCAAGCAAACATTACAGTCCATGTTATCGGCGATATTGACATTTATAAAAAGAACCATATTGTTCTTTCCAAATTGTCGCAAACTACCAAAATTCATGTGGCCAAACCGTTTATGCCACTTCATCACCTCGTCAGCAGAGCCACATGACAGAAAACATTTATTAGTATTATTTACGGCATGTAAAAATAATCCGCCGACCCTTTTGGCTTTAAGCAACACCTTACCGCTTTTGCTCATCACTGCTTCTCTGCCACTAAATGTAACATTACAACCACCACTTACAGACTTACCAACCGAAATAAAGTTACACTGCAAGCACGGAACATAGAGAATTCCCTTCAAAGTATTTGAAACTTCTTTATGTAAACTTTTCCTTTATCCTCTGTTAAAATTCTGTTACTACCAGAAAGTACGATTTCTTTGTGTTCTTCAAATTCTTCAAACATTCTGCGGTCGCAACACAAATGTATTGATGCTACGATGTTGACGCACCAAATATTCTGCTGCAACGTACTCTCATTTGATACAGAGAAAACAGCACGTTAAGTTTGATCGTTTTTCTGTTCTGCTTTTGAACTTCTTTCTCTGCATTGCGCTGCATAGTGAAAACTGCAATCACAGTTAAAACATTTAAGCAGTGAAGCGCAAAATTCAAACTGTGATTGCATAATTGTATTACCTTAGGTCAGAGGAATCCAAATATTCATTTTCTGTGCATAATTGTGCTACAAAAACAATAAAAAAACTCACACCGACGCTTGTTCTCTTCTATTTCAGTTTGATTTCAGTCGTTAATTGAGTGTTAACAAGTACACATGTGCGGATGTTTACTGCTTTTTTTTCAGCTTTATTGTTTTTTCAGCTTTGATTTAATTCCAAAATAAACCAGCAAACAAAATAGTATAGTGGAAGACAGAAATTTTTTTGGCAATAAAAATGATTTTGGTAACATGCAAGGCATTTTATGTTACCAAACATTTAAAACAAAGAAAACATTTTCAATTAAAAGTCATTTTGACCTTTTTCACAAAGGAAAATGTTTTTTCTTGAGCAAAAAAACCTTCATATGCAAAAAATTAAAGAACGGGTTCTGCAAAAAGAGCAAAATGAGAAAATTTCGCAAAATTAAAAATGGAGATTTCAAGCCAAATAAGCTTGGAAATCGCTCAGCAAGGCATACCATTTTGGATGGAATGCTAGCATAAAATATTTTACAAAAAACTTTTCAAACGTTAAATCTTAAATTTGGAAAACTTAATTTATAATGCCTAAATACACTTAGTTTTTTAAGTTGTAAATTAAACTCGACCAATCAAATATGTGTGAAACAATCGCCTTATTCTGTAAAAACTGAGGCATATTTTGTATATAATTTTATTAACTTTTTTAAAACTTCATTTCCATTTTGCTTTCAAAAGTAAAATTCATTACATTTGTAATGCTTAGTTTTGTGTTTGCTGGGCTGTATTATCTTATCCAATACATACGCATTTCATTTATTGAGAGTTTTGGTTAACTATGCCTTCGGTAATACTTTAATCCTTCAAACTAAAAAAACGCTTCTTATAAAAATTACAGGAAAAATAAAATCTTTCGTTGCTGGTTGCTTGAAGTAGAAATTAATGAAAAGCAGTCTGAAAACCACAAACTTTTGTTTACTGTTGTCAAAAAGGTTTTATTTTTCTTTCATATTAATTAAATTTATATTACAGTGAAAGTTATAAAAATGCCGTTTTAAAACATCTTCGCTCTCATTTTTAAATGTTTTATAACATATTAGGCATTACATAATGCCCAAAGCATTTGCAATCATAAAATATCTTTCGAATTGCACCATTCTATTATTTTTGAAAATATGAAATGACGGATGGATAAGTGGTATTTATAAATATATTAAAAGAATGTATAAGCATTCGACGTATGTACACTCGTCGCTGGATCATTGACGACTAAATGAAGGGTGCGAGGATCTGTGTGAAGAATGTGTGAAAATTAAATATATGCTCTAATTATAGTGCTCAATTAAAAAATATTTGATAACATTAACTTCCTTATTATACTCTACCAAATGAATTGTTCATAATAAAATATTTTTCGCATATCATTTTAAAATGAAACGCAAGTGTTTGCTGGATAACTATTAATAAAAAAATATATTGAAAATATATAATCAGCCGCGTGTGCATTCGCCGCTTTCTCATCCACGACTAAATGAAGAGCATAAAGGCAGAATTAGCGGAGCGCAGCAGCCGTACCGTACTGTATCAGCTGTTCGTCTATGTTATGGAAAAAGCAATACAAAAGCTTACCGAATTTAAATGTACCCTAGTTGCAACATACCAACCAACCTGTATAAAATAGAAATTTCTTTGTAAGCCAGTGATGGGCTGTTTCTTTAGTACAAGTTAAGGGGGTATTTCCGCTCTTATTTGTTGGTACTTTTTGATAATAATATGTGTATTTTTGACAAAACAACTTAAAATAATGTATATTTGCATATATATGTACATACATATCCTCATATAAAATGAAAAACGGCCTACCTATTTTTTAATTTTCCAGGAGAGACAAAAAGCATAATAAAAAGCAAATTATTGTGATAAAAAATATATTTTTTGTAGGTAGTATCATTAATAAAATCGGAATTAACGATACTATCCTCAAAAAGATAATATTTGTTATCACAATAGTTTGCTTTTTATTAAGTTTTTTATCTCTAGTGAAAATTTTGTTATAATGTAGATAGGCCCTTTTGCATTTGATATATAATAAACAAATACATATGTTATTTAAATGTGGTATATACTTTTATACACATGTATAAAATAATTTAAATGGTATTAATTTTTTTTGTATGCACATATAAACATTAATTTGTTGTTTATATTTTATATTATAATTTTATAATATAAATGTGAAATAATAAATAATTTTTATACACATACATACACAAAATTAAGTTCTGATATCATTTAAATATATTAGGTACTTGTTCTGCACAAGTCACCAATTGAAATTTTTTAATCCCCATCACTGTGTTGTAAACAGCTGTTCCTTCTTCCTGGCAATAAAACAAACAATATAAAACAAACGTACGTTTTTAAATGTTCTATAAGTAGACTAACGTGCTAACAGTACGGTACGCTACGGTACGGCTACAGCAACGATCGGTTAACGGGGCCTTAAGAATCGGTGTGAAGAATGTGTGTGAGATATTTTCCACAATTGTGGTATGGGCTGCGCTTCAATGATTTAAAGCAGTGATTGCCAAATACACACATCGACACGTTTGGTTCGTATTTTACTGTAACGATGTGCGTACACTGAACCAGATTTCTTATTGAATACCAAATATTCGGCCCATTTATTTCGCTAAGGTATAACAATTAGAAACTACATGTAATGTAACAACTATTATTAGAGTGTTGGTTTTTGCTTGGAATATAGTCTACTTTTTTAATAGTTTTTCTAGTTTCTTTTAATTTTTTTATAGTTAATTTTTTATAGTTTTTTCATTTTTGTCTTTAATCGTTTTTAATAAAATTATTATTCGAGATATTCTCCAAATTTTATTTGTAAAAAACTTTTAGTTTGTTCTGGGTTAAGCATATCTACATATATCTTAAAACGGGGAAACAAGTGTACATAAACACTGGTATAAACAGCGGCGTGCAACCGCCTCGTTCGATAGCTTGTGTACGACTGAGTAAAATAATCATAGTTGGTATAGTCAGTGTTGCCGATTCGTGCGCTGTTGTACACATACATATACTTATGTGTAATTTCGCTTTATGGTATTCTCTGAAAATTTTCATTAGTTGCCTCAACGATCGCATAAAATGAAACTTTTCGGGAATTAGATTATGATTTCATAGCGTTATATCAGCTGAGTTGGTCCATAGATTAATTCCAGAACAAAACCAAGTCTTTCATCAGGTAACGTGTTATCAGGAAATTGTGCATTCTATTGTCTCGACGCTCCAGGAGGAACCTACTAAACATTTTATTGCCGGTCGTAAGAAAACACCAGAAAATAGCTGTTCCCGTTGCTATTTGCCAATTAAGTACTGTATAAGTACACATATACTTGTAATATAAGCATGTAAAATAAGTGGTGCATAATATTTCTTCAAATGTGTAATTTGGAAGCCAGTGATGCGAAATTCTTCATTGGCAACACTTGTAATATTACTTAAGTTCGGTTTTCCACTTCGGCTTCACATGTATAAGACACTAACACATACGCGCTACCCGCGGGCGTTCTAGTTGCAAACACTGATTTAAAGTTATGTTTTTTGCGAAAGCCGTTATTCTCGTTGTATTGTTGTTTTTGTTATAGCTGTTCCGTTGATTTCACTTTTTCTCTTTGCCGTCGCGTGCCATAAATGGTTGTACAGTATTTTCTGTATTTGCTGTTTTACCTTTCGTCGTTGACCTTCCTCAATCAATTTAATTTTAAGTGCTGATAATCCTGGCAGGTCATCTCTTGCATCGAGGGCCATCACCAGATTTTCATAAGTTTTCGGAAAACTAGTTAACAACATAATTACATAACGCTCTTCCTGAAGGGTAACACCAGTTTCTGCCAATTTATCAGCAATTGAGGCAAAGATGCTTATGTAATGTTGAATACATTCGTCTTTTACCATACGCGCTTCTAGAACTTGCTTGAACAGTGTTACTTTACGCACGGTTCCCTTTGGGCGATGCACTTCTTTCAATATATTCCATGTGTCTGCAGATGTTTGACAATTTTTTATGTAGGACATTTGAATAGGGATTGCACATAATATTAGCGTAGCTGTTGTTTTTTCATCTTTTGCAACCCATGCTGCCACATCAGCAGCATTAGTACGAGTTGCTTTACTGAAGTACCCGAGACAACTGGCTAGAGATGGGATCGTGAGTGACTTTTCACTCACGCTCATGCACGCTCACGGTAAAAAAATTTCACTCATGCACGCAAAAAATTGTATGTTTACTATTTTCAGAATAGAAATAAAATAGAAAAAAATTAATGTGACTCACGTAAGGTGTGTCACAAAGGATTCATTTTTTCTGACAAAATATTTTGGCTGCTTATACATATTCATCTTTCTTTTAGGAACTATATTTTGTGTACTTTATTATGCAAAATACGCAAAAAGTTACGAAAACACACTTTAACTTTCAAAGTTACTTCCGTTTTTTTGTAGCGTGCGGAACAATATTTTATGATCAATTATTTCGCAACAAATACTTGCTAAAAAAATTATAAATTATATCCCACTAAACACCATGCATAAGCTCAGGCTGAGGTACCGCTTTTGAAAGACCAAATAATTTGTTTATATTAATGTGAAAACGCGTACGAATGTATGGTTCTCACGCATGATTTACACATACATATGTATGTATGTACATGTGTATGTATCATGCGATTTCAAACTTTTTAGTTAAAATTAAATTTGACAATTGAATACAATTGAAGATTCTTAAAGAGTTATTTAAAGTTTTGAAGTGAAATTTAAAATTATGTATGTACTTATTTAAAATATTTTGATTGAAATCATTAATTTTCTTGCTCATAAGCAATCTGTGTAAAATATTAAAACTATGAATTATCTTGTACTTTTGTGTTAATAGATAATATATAAATAAATTTATGCAAAAATAAAATTTTATCAACATTTGTCCACGGAAGTCTGTTTTACATCTCTTCAAGTATCTTCCTGGCGTTGAAAAAACTATTTCATCTTTCACTTGCTGAGCTAGATGTTATACATAGTATTTGTTTAGCCAATTTTTGCAGAAGTGAAGATCTTTAGCTTTTTTCCAAAAACTTAAAATATCTAAGTCTTGTTCGTCTGTGTGAACGCGAATGAAAAAATAAAAAAAATTCCAGATGTTTGTTCGCCAGTCGAAACCCGGACTTATACTGCTACGTTGACTCTTTCATTCACATCAGTACATTAATACATACCGGCACAACGTTTTATGTCTTCCTGACAAACCACTATTAAAATTCCATAATAATATATATATATAATATATAATATATTCCATGCCACTATTAAAAATATGAAAAAAAATCAAAAATCTAAGAAATCACGAAACAATCTCGCAAAAAATCTCACTCACGTTAATTTTTTTATACTCACGCTCATGCACGCTCACGTGATTGAAACAAAAAACTTCTCACGATCATGCATGATCACGTGTGTATTTGTTTATTTTCTTTGTTTTGACATATTTGATTTTCTCCAGAAATTTGACTAAAAAATCAATTTTTTTCAGCCAATTTTTGTGGGGCCTGTCAACATTTGTATATACCATATCATATTATTGTAATATCATTCGGTACCTAATGGAGAATTTTTACCGTTGGATGTTTATGTGAAATAGTAGCCACCACATTTTTTTAATGTGCGCAGCTAAATTTGATTTTTTATATGAAAATATTTTAAAACTAAAAATTTATGGTAAATATGCACGTACATATATGAAAGGCACTTAAACAAGGTTTAGGAAGAATAATTACAGAAAATATATATTTTTGGGCAGTTAAGTCAAAACGTTGATTTTTTGTATAAAAATAATTTTAATAATTTCATCTTAAATGTTCAGGTATAAAAAGGGCACTTAAAAAAGGAACTTGTATGGGATTTTAGAGAATAGTGACGGAAATTATAAGTTTATGTAGTTTAGTCAAAAGTACTCTTAACCAAAAAAAGGCTGCTAAATCAAAACTACTGTATGTTTAACCTTCCTGACCATTTCGTCGGTCTGTGAGACCAATGAATCACTTTTGTGTTAATTTCACGAAAACCAAAAATGGCAAGTCCGTCATTCTCTCAGTATCTTCATTATTTCTCATTATACAACGTTTAGTGTAACAAGTGAGTTTGAGTTGAAGTGTTGTACCGGTGATTGCTAATCAGACGGTCTGTGAGACCGACTTATAGTAAAGTGTTACATTTTTGTCAGGTAAGTTAATATTGCTAAATTAGAAATTTTTAGATGAAAATGGAAAATTAACGATCAGTTTATATGATTTAATAATAGAATTATGTTCAAAATTTATTATTCTGAGATTTTCTTTAGATATGGCAGATATCGAGCGCATAAGAGCTATTCTGAATGAAATCGATTCAGATCCAAATTCTGATGTGGAAAGTGGTACTGATTACGAAGATAATATTGATGTGTATGAAGCAAACACTGATACTGAACAAGAAGCTCCGAGGAAAATGATGTTGAAGATTCACAGGACGCTGAATCGAGTCACAATCACTTTTACTGATTGAAATTTACAAAGACTAACCTCATAATGACTCATACATATATTTTAAGCATTTTGAAATTAATTTTTTTAGTGTTCCTGTTTTTTCTTGAGTTTATTTAATTTTTTGTTTACTTTTAAGATATATGCATGTTAATAGAAAAACAACATTTTATAAATGTTGTGTTATGTGAGTGATTTTTTTTTTTATTTTTATATTAGGTCTAAGATCAAAAATGCCAAAGTATTGTGATGAAATATAAATTGATGCTGTGAGCTAAAAAAAATCTTAATTTTGGTTTTTTCTTACTTCAGTTATTTCAGATTAGTTTGTTAAATATGTCCACTGCACAGGTTTTGAAAATTTTAGAATAGTTTTGAGATACCGAGAAATACTTGAAATCGGTATGAGAGACCGAGAAATGTGAATGTGTCGCACAAAAATGAAAATAGTCAGGAAGGTTAAAAGAGTGGTTCGTGTCCATGCTAGTTAAATACGAATTTATCTTCGCAAACATTGGGTCTCATGCATGAAACGTGAGCTTGAGCTCGGACTCGATTTTTTTAGTAAAAGGTGCTTGTCGTATGCATAATAAAATTTGATGTATTTGCTTTTACTCACTGTTCACGTTTGATCTCGTCTTGCTCAGTTTGAACTAAGTTAGATGAGCTTGTGCTCATTTTCATATGCATAAAAACAAGCTTTTGCTTTCTTTTGTGAGCTCTTGCTCAAATTTTGTTGAGCCTGCCTTATAGTTGACTCGCGTACACTAAAAAAGAATCATGTCTGAATATTTTGTGCCCCAAAGAAATACAAAATGTTATCAACAGCGTAAAAGAAATTTAGCAAGTGAGGATAAAAAATTATACAGGTTTGTATTCTTAATTATTATTTTTTTTATATAATTAATAATAAAATGATAAATACATATGTAGGTTTGATGATAGTAGCATCTGCTGATTGGCTAATTATTTTTTTGAGGAGTCAGAAGAAACACGACATTTCATGTTAGCTATTTTTTTTATTATATTTTTTCCCGTTAATTCAATACCAAATTTTTGCTAAATTTCTGTTCGACATATTTCTATTGTTTGTTTTTTTTTATTTTTAATGCTTGATAATTGACCCTTTTCTAGTAAATATTTATTTTGTTTTATTTTTTATACTAAAAATTTAAAAATGTCGTCAGTTTCTATTTTATTATTATTATTTGATTCCACTTCAATAACAATTAAGACGTTTGATCTCCCTTTGCTCAAGTAATTGCAATTGGTTTGAACTCATTTTTATGCATACGAAATTGAGCAAAAGCTGTTGCTGTTTGATCGAACTCGACTTACGAGCAATTGCTCACCTGCCTCAACTCAGCGCTTTAACTCGTTTTTATGCATGAGACCCATTATCTTTTAACAAAGATGTCACCAGATTGAAATATAACATCGAGTTACAGAATTCATGTACATATTGTTACCACAAGCAATAAACTGTGCTGGTAAAATTAACGTTAGCGTTTATTGTTAAAAGTTAAGTTACAGAATCGCACTACAGATAAAAATTTTTAACAACGTTGTTAAAATCCAGTTAAAGAATTGATGTATTGTTACCACAAACAATAAACTGTGTTCACAATCTATAATCAATACTGGTTCTATCTGCAAAATAGTAATGATTGGAAATGAAGCAATTAAAAAAAAATAATTATAAAAATATAATGGAAAATACCAAATTGATTTGATACTTTCGTGGATAGAAGAAGACTGTGCCATAATATTTAAGAATACTTTTTCAGACTGACTTGAATCTGTTTTATTTTTATAAAAAAAAACATGAGAACAATCTCAAAGATGCTATAAATATTACTTAGAATAAAATCATCTAAAAAACTAACACCAGCTAAACTGTAATACATAATTTTATTTTCTTTTTATTTTTTTTCTCAATTGGTGTTTTTATAATCACAAATATTGTCATTATCATCCAAATTACTACTTGTGCAATTATTATCGTGGACGTCATTGCCATTGTCACCGTTGTAATAACCGTATAAAAACAAATATATAAAATGCACCATCGACTACTATATTGACACTAAAATGCATCCTGTGGCAAATAAAACTACGACAACTTGTACTGTTCTTGATTTGATGCTTTTGTTTTTATGCTTTGCCATCATTGTTTTCTATTCCGTTGCTGATGCCATTGAACACCAAAAATATAATCAACTCAACAAATACCCTAACAACATGTTGATTTGTTAATGTTGTTGCTGCTTCTTTGCTGCTCTTCAAATTGTTGGTTCACTTTCAATGGCAACTCTAAATTTTTATGTCACTATTGTTGACTTTATTTACTTGTAAAATGGTTACCCATCTTCTACTATCGCTGTGTTGATTGCTGCTGCTTTTACCGTTGTGCTCGTAATGTTGTTTGCATTAGACACTATTGTCTGTTGGTGACATTATATGCTTTGAATCTCCATTACCATCAACATCGATTTGGATGAGTTCTGATGAACAAATTATCGCTATTGACAGACAAACAGGTATGTATTGTATTTATTACTATTTTAATTATTTCTATTGTTATAAGCATTTCTATCATTACTTTAAAATGCATTTACTTTATTGTTCTCCGTTGAATGTGCAATGAATGCATTTTTGTAACTCTGCTAGAACCAAGTTTGCCAACCGAAACGTGAAACGGTAACGTTGCCGATTTTAATTTTTTTTTATAGTTCGGTATTGGCAACGGTATTTGAACTTTGTCAGTGTCGGTTTACCCTGTTACAGAAATTTGAATATCGGTATTATAACTTTGTGTGTGAAATCAAACAAAATGATATTTTATCAATAACACACTTGTGAAAAGGAATGAGAGAGAGAGAGAGAGAGACATTTTTAATTGAATAAGAGCAGTAATATTAAAACATATTGACGGTTTTAGAATCCTGTGAGTTTTATCGACATAAATGCAAATTATATGTGCAGGATTTAAAACAAAATATATAGATGGTTCCTTTTGCCCACTATCGCCACCACTTTAAATTCTCTGTGTAGATTTTGGGGCTTTGCGGCAATGTTATAAATAAGGTGCAGAGATGTTAACTGTGCGGCAATTTTAGGTAGTACAGTGATTTCATTAAAAATATGGTAACTCCGAAAATTTTATACATTTAAGTACGATTTCCACAGTCCAGACGGTCGACGCACAGTGGCTGAAAATCGTTTTTCATTGGCCAAAATTCTGTAACTTTTGAACCGATCAAAATATTGAATTTTTATTTTATTGGATAGATATTTAGTTCAGCTTGACTCAGTTTAAATTTCATTAAAATTGATTGAGGACTTTTTAAGGAATTCTAGGTCAAAGTTGAACTTTTGAATATTTTTAACTTTTAGAGTGAAATATGGGTTTATATTTTTTTATTTATTAAAAAATTGAATATTTGGAAATTAATAATAATTATAAATAATTTTTGTAATAATGGAATTTTTTTAATGTTACACTTAAAAAAATTTTACACTGAAAAAAATAGTAAAATCAACTGGAGATTTTGCTATTACAGAAAAATTAAAAATTTTTTGCAAATTTGCAAATTTGTTTAGTCAAAGAATAGTTACACTTAAAAAAACGTTAATAATATTATCTAAAAATATTGCTGTTACTACAGAAAAATTTATTATTTTTTGCTGTCAAATTTGATAATTTTAAAAACATTTTAAAAATAAATACTGCAATAAATTTTAATAGCATTTGCAACAATGGTAGGTTCTGTTTATTATTATTTTTTACTAATACTATGTTTTTCGTACTTAAATAACAATGAAAAGCAATTATAATTATTATTCATTTGACTCAAATATTGACTGCAAATATTCCATATTTTGTTCTGTGCTATCTCTTTTCTTTAGTAGTTTTTTTGCTTCTTCATCTAAATCCCGATGTTCCACTTTCCATTGATTTCGAATACTGGAGATAAACGGATCTGACGTTGCCAATAATATATTAAATAGATCTTCATTTGTTGAATTTCGTGAAATTTTTCTAGTATTGTGCTCTCTATAAAATCTGTAATCCTTGTTCCTTTTTTCCTGATCCTCCTCTGATAGATCTCCAAGTGGCACCAAATGATATTTAATGACATCTTCTCCATGATAAAGGATTTTGTGAACTGTTGCAGACATATTTCTCCATGGGTAGTTGGTTGTATATATTTTTGCAGTTTCCTTAGCATAATCTCCAAATTTTCTAGAGTCAATTTCTTCATTGCACGGAAGTACTTCTAGGATTATTTTAAATCTGAAAATAAGGTTTAAATCCACTCCTGTTATTTCAGATGCTGTTTCTGGATCTGAAAAGAATCTTCTTGCGGTAATGCCATCATTTGTACTGCCTGACCCTTGTTTTGGGTGATCTATAATCAATCCAAATTTGCGATATTCATCTTGAACATGTTTCTTTTTTGAACTTCTTAACTATTTGTTGGTTTCGTTGTTTCTTATTGATCCTGAAGACCGGAAATACAAATCATAACTGATTTTTAGTATGTGTTCCATAAGTCGTATTCTTCCATGTAGTGGTGATAATCCAAAGTCATATGCATCGGTATTATCTAATGATTTTGTCGGGACTTGGTTTAATTGGGTTGATGTTGCTTGGCATATAATGCAGCTGGATGCAGCCTTCGTGTTAGTCAGAGCCTGACCTACTTTTCCATATATCATTGTTAGCACTAATTGGTAGCTTACTTCAATTTGAAGATGGTGTCTCATTTTTCCAAATATCCATTGTTTGCATTGTTCTAGTCGAAGGCTCTGAATCTTCCAAAATCTTTTTCAATCGCAATGGTACAAATGATACCATGAACATATCTGAGTCCGAAATATTTTCACATACAACTTGTTTGTATTGCTTTTGCCCCGAAGAACCATCACATCCACATTTACAAAAAAGAAATAACTTTGTGTTTCCATATTTCTTTAACTCATTTCCTGTTATTGATTGTAGCAAGCGTTCTGCTGTGTGATCAAGTAGAGATTGTAGTTGTACCTCTGCCGAAATTGGTGTGATTGTAAAGAAATAATGGTAATGCCTCCTTATTTGTGTACTGTATTGCACCACTCGGAGTTGGTATATTTTTAAGAATCCGTTTTGTTCTCACTGGACTAGCTTTAACAACTTTTTCAATGATATCCACTTTTGTTAATTGGTTCTGTGATCGTAATTGATGTAGGAAAGATTCTTTTATATTTGTACAACCAATTGCATCGTTGATATCTTTAAGTTTCCGCCTCTTAGATCTATCGCTGCAGTTGTCCAATGATTTGCGTGGTCTTCCAGCCTTATCTTGCTTTGCTGTTTCTGCAGCCACAGTAAGTTGGCCCTCTAACCAGTTTGCACTTTTTATATAAAAGTTTTGTTTACTGTAGCGAACTTCTTTGTACCGTTTTTAAGTGCTTTGACGAAATTATATAATTGCTCTTGGATTTCGGTGCTACACGAATTTAAGTTTAATTTTATTTTAACGTGACTATGAATATCTTCCTGGTTTTTGTCTCTAAAATACTCTTCCGCCAGTTCTTTATAACTGAAGCTCTCCATATTTTTCTGAATATTTTTATTTGCGTCTGTTATGTTTTATCCGTACACTTAGAGGATTAACTTATTACTGAGTAATCCCTTATCGAATCCGTAGTTTTATACATTTTTAGATACCTGTTATTCACACATTGATCTTTAATTTCATAGCAGGTAGTGCTTAAATTGCACAAAACTGCACATGTTGTCCAGACCTTAATATCAGGTAAAACTGATTAGTATCTCGCCAATATTTGTTGTTGTTGTTGGGTTGTTTTTTTTAGTGATTTAATGTCCCGATTATTGTTATAAAATTGTTTATGACATTGGTTGACCCTAACATTTGATAACAGGTAAATTTAGAAAAAAATCATATGTTTACTGTAATATTACTGTGATCATTTTATTACCAATTTTTGGCTGATCAAAACAAAGCCATTAAACCCTTTCGCAGGTATTATATTTAATTTTTTTAGTTTTACGTAGTCTAAAGTAAAAAACATAAACTTTTAGGCAAAAGTAGAAATTATATACACCATTGTATACGAGTACTTTGGAGTAATTTCATTAAAATGAAAAAAGTGTTCTACACACGGCTCGTCACGGGTGCAAAAGTATATATAGCGGTAAAGAGGACACTTTCACCTTTCTCCGGGTGGTATACATTTCTTGTTCCCCTTTGTTCCCTAGAAGTTCTATTCCACTAAAGTTTAAATTTGAAAAAAATATAGCAGTTTCATAAATATTCCCTAATTTTCAGCCACTGTGCGACGTGACGGAAAACCGCAAGACGTTATCAGCCAAATTATGAATAAACATTCCCCTTTTCCCAAAAAGGGGCTGTTCACATATATGTTCACATACTAATTGTTCACTTTTTCGTAAAAGGGAGAAATCTCCCGTGGAATTTTTCATTCATAATTGGGCTGTACATCTTTATACCTGATTCCCTAACACCAAGAAAAATGAAAATTTTTAAACTAAATTTTATAAACATTTTTGAGTGCACGTTTGAATTCTATTTAGTTAATCCTTAAATTAAATTAGTACTACTAATTTAATTATTGCCAAAATTTGAAAGTTTTACGAAAAACTCCTCTGCAGGTCACATTTCTGCGTAGGATGTCTAGACTTTTGTACCAGTCTATAACAAAAAAATAAATAATAAAATAAAACAAAAAAGCGTTGGCATTTTGTTTAGAAAACTAATACTCGGCGAATGCTAGAAATAGGTTGCATTTCTAAGAAGTCAAAAAAAAATTCTGTAAAGTATTTTCTTTTTTCAGATAAAATTAATTTTTCTTTACCATTTAATACATTTTCCAGAAATACTAAGAAAATAGAGTGTAGTTTTTGAGTAAAAAACTACAGTTTTTAATTTTTTTTTCAATTTCAGATTTAAGAGTTTGTGACTGCTAGCGTTTTTTTATCAGTTACACATAAAGTTTTTTACCGCACTTTTTCATTTCCCGGGAAAGCGCGAAATTTTTTTAAATTTTCCGGGATCTCGCTCCTCGAAATAATAAATAATAAATTTGATAGGCATTAACAAAAATTGTATTAGAAAGTTTGAAATACAGTATCATACACAGTCGTACGATTCATTCACTGGAAAATCTGTCAGAATTCTGTACCACTTTTAAAAATTGCATTGAATTGCCACACTATCGCATAAAAAAGATGCAAACAAATACATACATGTGTATTTTTCACTCAAGTTCTTTGGGATTTTATTGATTTTTTTCGCCTAATAGTTTCAGATTTATAAAATAAATAGTTTAAGTTTAATTTTGCTTTTGTTGCAACTTAATTTCTTAAAAAGAAGCATCTCTGATCGCAAAAAATCTATCATTTTGTGGAAATTTTCATAATTATATGCAAGTCATACAGACTTGTCAAAAAATCTGCATCACAAGTGCATTTTATGGCCACACATTTTGAACACACACGACTTTTTTGGCAGATCACATGACCAAGTAGGATAGTGTATTACGGCCTTTATTTAAACATACCTTATGTTTTAATAATACATTAATATGTTAATTTAAATTGGGTATTACCAATTATTTCCAACATTGTTATATTGTTATATGAGGTAAAAGTAAACTTACAAATATAGGTGAACATAAACATAACAATTCAGTTAATAAAAATAAACATAAAATAATATAGAAAAAAAGGTACTCGAGGTTTGAATTCCAAAACAAAAATATTAAATTTTTAAAATAAGAAAATACTTTAATAGTATAATTCATATTTTTTGGTTTATGGACTCGTCAGAAAACCTATTTCTAATTTTATTAACAAATTGCCCTGCTACCGAAAACGACCGCTCCCTTTTTGCAGTTAAGTTGCCAATTATTTTTTTTTATTATTTTCCGGGATCCCGCTTGAAAAATCCCGGGAAAGCGGGAAATTTTAAGATTGAAATTCCCGGGAAATCCCGAGGCGAGATTTCGCAGTGTAGGTTCGCTTTTGCTACTAAAGGGCCTCAAATATTCTGAAAATTAATGAGCTCTCGAATGTTTTGTATTTGTTATTATACATATCGTGATATGAAATGCGAATGAGCCTAGTATAATTTACAGTAGAGCTAAAAAGCAAACTTTTGAAACATTTTATGATTTTAGTCTCCAGTTCCGAAAGATGGTGCAACTAAATTAAATTTGCGATTTCTTTAAAACCCGAAACGAGCATATAATGTCCGATAAATTGAACGCAAATGATAGTTATATTTTTTTGGTGGAAAAAATAAATCTCTCTTACCACTATAAAAAAACACAATTTTTTGCGTGCGAGAAAATTCGGAAATAAAAAAATAGAATAAAACCTTGAATATTCTTTAAAAAATATTATAATGTCCAACAGTCTTTGAAATTAGCGACAAAATAAAAACGGTAGATGATGTATATTTATGAAAGCAAATTTGCTTAATAGTCCTTAAGTTAGAAATATAAATAAAAAAGTACAATTAATATTCTTTTCAGGATTACACAGCCCGACAAAATTAAAAAAGATTTTTGCTTCTTTGAATTCATCAACTGATTCTAGTTAATTTGGGTGCGCTGAATTCAAATCTGTAATCAGTTTGTCTCTATCAGCTCTAGAGTTTTCATGATATAGCTTATGGAGAATCGGTACCAGGGAAGGTGGGATACACATATGATGGCAGACTACTGTTGGAATTTGCAAAGAGACTAATCCGGCTGTTCATTCCAGATTGTCTCTTAAAAGAAGCTTTACATCCTGTAACTAGAATTATATTTATATTATATTTTTAATGCTTTGTGAGAATTTTTTTTGTATGAAACAATTTTACTTCTTTTCATTTTTTTTAAATTCCTATGGAATAGTTTTACTTTTTAAATACTTAAAAAAATTTGGGATTTTTTTTTTTTTTGACAATAACTATAACTATAAATAAGAAATTTTGATGAAAAAAAAATGTTTGAAAAAACTGACAGACGGGCAGACGGTCATAATTGGAGGTCATGAGTGGAAGGTATAAAAAAGCTAAATGTTGATAAATTCAAAGAAGCAAATTGAGTGTTGGCCTGTGTTATCAACCATAAATAAATTTTTAATTTTTTATGTGTGATGAATTTGTTACCGCTGCGTCCCGTAAAGCAGCATTATAATATGCCCGTAACTAAGTGCTTGGGAAAAAATCATTTTCATTATTATTTTCATATAATTACTTACACCTTGTTTAACATTGTTTTATTATTATATTTTTTAAGAAAAGAAAAAAACAGCCCTTAATGTATAACAGACTCATAGAAAAATAGAAAATAATAAATGACAAGAGTTAAGTAAAATGCATCCAGGTGTAAATCATTTCATAATATTTTACAACCATTTTAATCAGTAAATCGAACAAGACCCTGAAAGTACCTTCAACGACAATTTTTCTTTGTCTCATAAAATGTTGCAACATTAGCAAATATGGAATAAGCAACAAGCAAAAAAGGTGGTTGCAAAAAATACAAACTTTGTTACTTGAAAGCAAAAAATGGTGTCTATTTAATCATTTAAGATCCTTAAATAGATTGAGCAATTTTCAAATACATTTACAAATATATCTTTTCAATGAATTCAGCGGTTTTTAATTACATAATAAACACTCAAAATATTAAAATTCCAGTACTTGAAATTTAACAGGAAGTGAGCTTGAGCACAAGCTTTGTTTCAAGTGCATTTCAAGGTTGAAAGTATTTCCAAATTTGGAAAGCATGGATGGTCGGTCCAACTTTCTATTGTTTAATTGAAACAAAAATGTTCTGAAAATTAATACATAAATTTAAATAAATTTTAAAATTCCAATTAAAATGTGGAATATAAAAAAGTGCAAATTTACGTTTTAGCTTCGTGGCTGAAAAGCCTTTTTTATTTTAAATTTAGCCTCAAAAAAGCTAAATTTTTTCTACTGAAACCATGAAATCATCTTGAAGCATTAAAAAATGAATCCAATCTACAAACGTAAGTATACTGAAGGCAGAATTTCGTTGATTAAAATCCAATGGCGAAAGCTTTTAAGTTAGAAATGGATAAATGTTGAATCTACAGTTGAGTTCTGGGTGGAGGTGTGAAAATTTAATAATGCGCTGCAAAACAAATCATTTTTTGATTTAGCTAATCTAGTATTTGGCTATCTATCCAGGGTCTGTCATCATGGGATGTTTGTTTAATTGTAAAGAGGAGAGTATCGCATTCATAATGAATGCCTCTTCGAGAACTCACACGGTCAGAACGAGTTACACGATTTTCATTTTGCTCATCAATGATTTGTCTTAAGCGCTCAAATTTTTCCACCAGTTTCCCAATTGCTCAGAAGGCGCTTCACGACAACGCAAAAATATTAAATTTTTGCGAACTGTAACCGCAACATTTTCACCATATTCTTAGTGAATTTTAATAATTTCAATGTAATTACAGGTAGAGTCATGCATGACTACCGTTAAAATGGCGGGCTATTGAGAATGAAAAAAAAATAAAAAAGGTCCGCCATTTTCGAAATTGTAATGATTTTCTCAATTTTTTATATCTTTTTATAACTTTTAATCAATGTTAGAGTTTCTTTCCGAATTAGGCATTTATGAAAAAAGATTATGTACTTTTCATGGATTCTAGTTAAAACTAATTCCAAATCAGATAATTTTATCAGTTAGCAAAATGTTAGCAATTTAACAATTAGGTTATAGATGATTACCTATTTTTAGACACTATTAATTAAACAAATTGCTTTTTAGCTGTTTTATTTAAAATGGCTCCAGATTATTATGTTAAGTGTATAATATTTAATGTTAGAAACTACACATAAAGGGATGACGTTTGTTTGTAAGACTTTAAAATGAGTACAAGTAAAATAGTCTTCATAAACCTTTGTAATGAAACAATTTGAAGTAAAAATACCTTGTATTTTTATATCATGATTAAATCTACTAATATTTCAATTATATGTTTAATATTTTAGAAAACATGTGTTGTCAAAATGACAAAAATGTTCATCAAATTGCATGAGAGTAAATCAAACTCTTAGACTGGTTAAAATTACTTTTATGCCAAACATTACGAAAATTCATTTAAAATTAAAATGGGAAAGACCATATAAATTCAGTCCATAAAACTAATAAAATCACGTTTATAGCGGAAATGACGGAAATTATTTATTTATTTATTCAATATAATAATACTAAAAGCCATTCAGACCAAAAAAA
Organism: Gymnocheta viridis; assembly: GCA_956483585.1. Lineage (NCBI taxonomy): Eukaryota > Metazoa > Arthropoda > Insecta > Diptera > Tachinidae > Gymnocheta > Gymnocheta viridis. Next base: position 38,110,722 of record OY101443.1, on the reverse strand, counting down.
TACGTATTACATCGCAATACAACATAACAATACCTGAGTAAAGGTGGCTTAAACGATAATTCACTTATTTTAAATGTTCCGATTATAAAACGTTAATATGCTTACTTATTTATTTATTTGGCTCTCCCAGCCGATATCAATGTGTAATAATTTATAAAATATTAGCAATATAAAATATATATGTATATCCGGACCTGGTTAGAAACAACTAGTAAGCAAGAGGAGAAACAAAAAAAAATAAATAAAAAATATGATACTAAGTGGAGGTTCCAATAACCTCAGTTGAAGTGGTACGGTATTTCACCAACGAGCAATCCTTACAAGAAAATATTTAATAAGCGCATCACAAAATATTCTAGGGATCAGTCTCTGTTTTTTCCTAGTGGAACGAGAAAAACAGAAGCGGTTACAAAGTTCTGTGACATTACCATCATTAAATGTCTTTTAAAAAAAGCAAATTTCGGTATTTTATGAATTCTAGGAATGGGCACCCCAAAAATTTTGTCACGAATTCTGAGATATGTTCACGTCTACGAACGTTATAAACATATCTGACAATAGAGTTAACAATACGCCCAATTCTCGTAAGGTTTGCCGTGATGGTACCCCAAACTACTGCTAAGCCATAACGAACAAAAGTCGTCATAAGCTCATCATTAGCCAACTTACTTTTGACCTTAAAAGTTAAATATATATTCGTAGAATAGATCCTATGTGTGGTTCGAAACTTAAGTGGCTATCAATAATTAGAACCAAATACTTATGTTCGCTAACTAGTTCAATACGATTGCCAATAATATTAAAGTCATATACAAATCGCTCAGAAGATCTAAACAGCATAGCTGGTTTTATTGGGGCTTATGGCAAGTGAGTTCCATGATGTGAATTGAGAAATGCTCTCCAGACAAAAATTCACATTACATTCTAGCACATCACCACACTCACGATCCGCACTAAAAAGCAGTAGAATATAATACGCAAAGAGGAATGGGCGGCATATATTAGTGTCCAGATCATCAGTAAGCTCAATAATATACAAAATAAACAGCTCCGATCCTAAAACCTACCCCTGGAAGATTCCAGAGTCCAACATAAGGCAGCCCGAACGGATTTTATTTAATTCCACAAATTGATGATATCTACCACTCAAAAAAATCAATATTAATTTACATGCCGAATTAGAATATCCAAACTTATCTCTTAATTTTAAAACCATAGTGGAGTAAGAAATGAAATTAAAAGCCTTAGTTATGTCAAGGGAAACAAACCGTGACAATCTCTTAGCGTTCTCACTAGCTCTAATGCCATCCGTCAAGTTCAGTAATAGAGATGTAATAAAATTGCGACGAAAAGCATATTGCGACTCAGAGATATTCCTCTCACAGTAAGACAACATTTGATTCTTAATCAAGTGTTCCGCTACGTTAAAATAGTATTTACTAGACTTGAAATAATATCCGAAATTACATGGAAAATTACCTTTATAAAACGTAGTGGGATCCCATTAACAGCCATTGATTGGGATTTGACTCTGTTCATGGGCAAATTACGGCATTCGATATCAAATGAAATTTCCATACAAATTCAAAAAAATTTCGTATGGGATTTCGTTCGATATCGAATGCCGTAATTTGCCCCCAGAACTTCAAGAAATTCGACCTCATTCTCGCCCCTACACCAGCAGCAAATAAATCATTCACAGCATCCACGTCTTCTTAACAAGACATTCCATCAGAAGAGATACACCCGCTACCCCTTATTACTTTCCACATACCACTATTATCCAAACCCCAAAACAGCCTAGCATAATGATTTCTTTTCTCATGTCTAACAACTGTCTTCGGTATATTGCGATATCTACAAAAAAAATTCAGGAGAGGTTGTGGTACAGACGATGCCATGGTGAATGTCGTATAATTTATTTGCAATGGTCAGGACGAAAGCTTTACTGGAGTAGCTGCAATGATTTTTGATTTTACAAAGGCTTTTGATCTAGTTGATCACCAAATTTTATTGCAAAAATTATCATGTTATGGTGTCCAAGGTCTTACAAAATCTTGGTTTATGGGGTAAACTATATATGTTTGCTGATGTTGTATGTTTGTTGTATTCCTACAAGAGTGATTTAGTATTAAAAATAAATATTGAAAGAGACGCCGCTTCCATTTTTGAGTTTGACCGGCTTAATCAGTTGATACTTAACACAAGAAAAACTAAACTTATTCTATTTGGACCGCAATAAAATCGTAGGAACTTTTCAGTAAATGTTGATGGGGAAGTAATACATGAAATTTGTTCAACTACCTATTTGGAGTCACCTTGCAATCCAACTTCAACTGGGATCTGCATATAACAAATATAAAAAATAAAATAGCACCTGCAATAGACATATTATATAAGTTAAGCCGCAAGCTAAGTTTAAGAGCGAAATTGATGATATATCAAGCATTAATACATTCGCATTTGAATTACTTAGCTATTGCTTATCCCTATAACAAGAGAAATGCTCAACTTAAATCTCTTTAACGTTTACAAAATAAGGCGTTAAAGATCGTGCATAATTTGCCTACAACATATTCAACAATTTCTCTGTATAGGGATATATTTATGTATGTAAAACGTTCCTACCAGTTTATGGCTTACAAACCTACCAACTCTTAAACTATGTTTTTAAATCTCTTCATAATATTGGACACCGGACCATTTCTTCTCAACGAAATCAAATGCAGAAGTGTTGTTGACTATAAGTCTTTAGCTGATTTTGGCCTAACTCGTTCTATGTCAATAAAAAACTTTTATTACATATTTACCCAACGTTTCGTAAATTTTATGTTGACTTTTTCAAGGGTGTTGTCTATTTAAAAATTAAAACTTAAATAATTAAAATTTTTTCACCAAATAGTATGTTATATATACTTACAATTTTAAATTAAAATATTGATTTAATTAATTAAAAAAAAACAAACAAAACAAAAGCTTAAATAATTACTTGTATAAAGCTACTCTGTAACTCGTACTTATATTGTCTGTGTCTTCTTTTAAGTTCATGATTCTGTTTATGTTTTGTTGTATCCGTAAACTTTCTATCGTGTACCTTTTTTTTCCTTTGTTTATTTTGATATTTTCAAAGTCTGCTATATGTCCAGTTTCCAGTATGTGTTGTGATAATGCTGTTGTCTCTTTCTTTTTGATAATATCATTCTTATGTTCATTTATCCTTGTCTCTAAAGCTCTTTTTGTAGTTCCAATATATATCACAGTTTTGTTCGTGGTTGCCTTTACATTTAATTTTATAAACAACATTACATTGTTGTGTTTTTTCTACTTTGTCCTTTATTTTCGTAAATATTGTGTTCAAAGTAGAATTAGGTTTAAAGGCAAACTTTATGTTGGCTGTTGTTGTTGTTTTTATTATTGTTTTTAGACTTAGGTTGTCTGTTAAGCCCGGTATAAATGTTACACTGTGAAAATGGTTTTGTTCTGTTGTATCATTGTCATTATTTATGTTTTCTTTTAGAACTTTTTTATTAAGTTTTGTTTTTGTTTCGTATATTAATTTGTTTATTAGTTGTATTGGAAAACTGTTGTTTTTAAGTATTGTAATGATTCTATTGATGTTGTTGGTGTGAAATTGTTCGTCTGTAACGTTAAGAACTTTCAAAATTAAACTCCTGGCTGTGTTTATTATTTGCGATTTTGCATAAAAGTTTATGATCCTACCAGATGCAATGTCTTTAATGTACCAATCAAATATGATTTTATCATCCTGTCTTATTAGTACTGTGTCTAAATACGCAATTTTATTTTGGTTGTTTTCCATCTCAACAGTAAATTGAATTTTTGGGTGATAATTGTTGAGAGTTTTGAGAGTCATCTATGTCGTGAAATTTTATAATGGCTAGAATGTCATCTACATATTTCACTATGTATTTTAAATATATGTTTTTGTTGTTTAATTCAGTTATAGCTTCGTCCAATAGACTATCAAGAACAATGTCAGCAATGGTGGGCGATAGTGGGTTACCCATTGGCATACCAAAAATTTGATTATAATGAATTACCTAATGAGTTAAAATCATGTAATCAAATTTCATTGTTTAAAGTATCGCTTAAGAATTATGTATGCTCAACATTTGAAGCGCTTTTTATGTAACTTTATATGTCTTAAAATATTTCTAAAAAACCTTTTTTTTCTCTTTTATTACTTTTCACTTTAAATGGAACTATTTTAACTTACTTAATTATCTTGCTTTTTGTACAAAGTAGTTTAAGTCTTTGCCAACGTTTCATCAATAAAGGCTAAAAGGCTGAGGACAAATTCATAGATTTAAATGAATATTTGTACAAATAAACAAATAAAAAAAGGAACTTCAACCTCCCATCCATTCGGTACAGTCGGAACATCACGTTATTTATCACTGTTTAACCTCTTATACTTTACCACAAGTTTATCTAGATACAGTTTTCTGCACGCTGCATTAAGTTTACCAGCTGCCGGCGAAAAGTGGTCATTCAAGTAAACTCTGTTAGAGATTTTTCCTTCAGAGCAAGTAGCCCAACAATATCGAGAATGTTTCCATTAAAAATGTCTGTACCAAAATCAGCTCTTCTGAGCGTACGAGTCTTAAAGTATTGCCTCATAATACGATCACGGATCATTCTATTATTAAAAGTAACCAAAACTAGACGTTTCCTGTCTATATATCATACATGATTTGTATCTGGACTCGTAACTGTTAGTTCATAAACAGTACCAAGGGCAACCACAGCACCAACAGGATCCGGTAGACCAGCAGGTGACCCCGAATAATTATATTTTACCGGTTCAACCTCCTGTAGAGCACGTAATTTTCTGCCTCAAGTGACAAAATCCTTGAATCAGTGGCAGTCTCAACATGCTTAATCCGCTTGTCACAAGCCGCAATGTTCACTCTCATCTCTCTCGAGAAGGAGTCAATTTCAGATTTAATGTCGGTAACAGCTGCAGAAAAAGGCTTTAATGAATGCAATGTCTTCTTAACCCTTCTCAATTAAGTCATCCAGTTTCTCATTTAGGGCGCGAATTTCGTTGCCAAGAGATCTCACTTGATTAATATTGCCTTCACAGTTTGTACAGATAAATATAAAAATTTAATTTTTGCTGAGGAGTTCTAGATCAACATCTGTCATATTCACACAAGTTTAATGAATCCAGAAATCCCACACATTGCACTGGACACATCTCTTCTTTCCAATACCATCATCACACATTCGTATGTATGTATGTATGTATGTAGTATGTACATACATATGTACATATATAAATTTTTCTTGATCAAAACGTATGTATGTGCGTATGCATGTATGCTTTTCGGTGCAATATTTTCCAACTTATAATTATGTTTCCACGAATAATTAAAATATATAATTTTTTATGATAGCATGATAAAAAAATAACGTAATCCACAAATAGTAATTAAATAGTTAAGCAAAAATGATTTAGTTCTCAATCCTTAAAATTATTAACTGTAATTATAAAACACGTTTACACTGACATAGCGTTGCCAGAAAGAAAAAGAAAACCTATAAAAATTGGAAAAAAGTTCAAAGACGCCTAGAAGTTAATAAAAACTGTACGACGGTACTAAAAGTCGAGAAAAATAAGGTTTATCACGAATATAACATAAATCCGTAAAAATTTAGCAAGGATAGTAAAAAGATCACTAAACTTAAAAAAATTATTATTTTCGCGAATATTAATTTTAAAAATTATTAAAAAAAATAAAAACTTTCCAAATCGCTAGCATTTTATACAGAAAATGAATAAAATTTTGAAAAAAAAGCAAAAAATCGATTTAAATCCTTAAAATTAATTAAAAGTTCCGTAACACTGAAGCACTAGGTACCAAGAGTAAGAAAGGTCACGCTCGAAGTCGAAAAAATTTAAAATCACTTCTGTGAAGAAAATGACAAAAAAGTCGCAAAATATTGCAAAGTAATAAGTTTTAAATAAAAGCTCTGTACAACTTGCTGAATAATCCTCAAAATTAATTGAAAGTTAGTTATTCTTTAAAAAGCTGCCAAAAATCAAAATGTTTCAAAATCATTAAATCTGTAACAAAGTTTACAAAAATAAAAAAAATTAAATTATTGAGCACATTTATAGTTAGGAAAAAATTCTCGAAATCTGCTTGTGTTACAAGTCATGTCAACTTAACCCTTTGGCGACGATGAATTTTCCGCTGGAAATTGTTAATATTTTATTTAGGATTCTTACTCGAAAGTGCCACATTTCACGACTAAAGTGATGTCAAAATTTAGAAATTTTCACTCCTAAGAGAAAAATCATGGGACATATGTGTCCCATTCGTCGTCAAAGGTAAAAATAAAGGATATACATATATTTTATTTATTTTTATTCTATTTAATATTTTATAATTGAATAAACAAAGAAAACACAAACAATTCAATAAAAAACATTAAAAAATAAATAAAAAAATTCATTTAAAATTAAGAAATCCTATAAATGGTTCATGTAAACTAAATCAAAATCAAAATCGAACTTAGTTTTGGTAAATTGTAACACAATTTCTGTTCCCATTAAATCACATTGGTTTTTTACGTGCGAAACAAATTGTGTTCGCCCGACTGTCGATTCCCTTTTTTTGTGCAAACTACACATCGCTTCCTGACCCCGCCTCTCATTCCATTAAGGATAATCATTCTTGGACATGTCGCATTAATTTTATTTGCAGATCCAGTATAGATTCTTTTAACATTTACGGTGTCGATTGGATTTATGAAATTGGATAAATGAAGTGAAAATTTTCAGTTGGGAGCTTATATTGAAAATAAAACCAATATAGAGTTTTTTATTGTTGTTTCAATATAAATTCCCAAACGAACATTTTTATTTTATTTTCAAAAACAGGCATTAAATAATATTAAAAAAACTAAAAAAATAATGGCGGATTGATATTGAAGCTACCTAGCGCTAGATGGCAGCAGAAACAAAAACTTTTTTTTAGAAATTGCCATCTGTGAAACGTCAGCTTTTAAAATTTCACCCAAATTCATAGATTAGTTTATTTGTTGTAGTCGTTTGAAGTAAGCAACTTTTGTGTTTCTTGAAAAATGAAAAAAAGTTAATTTCGTGCAGTGATTAAACACAATTATTTCAAAGGGAAAACGGCGAAAGAGACAAAAGAAAAGCTCGATAAACATTACGGTGAGTCTGCTGCGTCATATTACATGGTCAGTAATCCAATACTGAATTTAAACGCGGCCGAACAAGCACTACAACAATACCATCAACAGGAAGGCCAAAAGAGGTTTTTACGGAAGAAAATATCAAGGAAATCCTCGATACCGTTATGAATGACGCCGAGCCAAGTTACGTGAGATTGTTGAAATGGTAAACTTATCATATGAACGTGTGTTTAAGATTTTGCATGAACATTTGCATATGAAAAAGCTATAACTATGAGATTTTGAAACAATTTTGAAGCTGTTTCGGATTTATGCAAATTTTTATCATTTCCTTTTAGCGAGTTTGAGCAAGGCTTTTCTGATGTATGGGATTTTATTTTTAATTTACAATATTGCTGCTGTAATTTTGAGAATTTTTACAGATCGAGTGCTTCTCTGAGCTTCTTTACTTTTACAATTTTTTTTTTGCAAAATTTGCTAACTTTCGCAATAAGTGTTTTTCTTAAAGTTCTAGAATCTTTATTCAGTATTTTGCATTTTACGGTTGATTTCTGATTTTGACAATTGATATAGAATTTCCGTCACTTTCGCGATATTCTTGACTTTTTACAGTTTTTGACCCGCTTTTACAGTCTTAATGAGTTTTAACATATTAAGCTTTGGATTTTTGCAATGTTTTGCTAACTACGTAATATATATTCATATGTGAGTATAAAAATAGGAGTAACCAAGCTTAAAAAGAAGCTTAAAATTTTACGACAACATGAAACACTATTTTGTCTCCGATATTTTTTGTCAAATTCACAGTTAAATTAGTTGTTCAAAATAATAGAGGTATTTCCTAACTGCTAAGATTTAAAAGTAAAAATGGTGTACAAATTTTTCTCTCATCAGTCCACAATACGATCCTACACTTTCCAATAGACCAGTTGAAATGTTCTTCTCTAAATCTTAAGCTGCCACTACTTGAATCTTACTTTGGGTCCTAGCATATAATTTATTCTAAATTAGTAGCAATGATATAGAACAAATTCAGCTCCTTTTGGATCTTGTTTGATGATGTCGAAGGATGAACTTAGCTATATGGAAATATAAAATCATCATCCATTCTAGATGTTTTGCGTCGGCGCTTACTCTCGAGAGCGAGAATTGTCGATGATTTATAAGTGTACTTCACTAAATTACTCATTATTTGTAATTCTAATTGCGGTATGCTAATTGCAGGCAATGTGTAATTATATATGTAATTTATTGCAAAATGTAATTGCCACATCACAAGCCAGATTATTGGGTTCCTTTTTGCCATTCATTTGTTGATGGCTGTACTGATGATGGTAGTAAGTGGCAGTGACAGTAGACACACTAGTTTTGCATTTAATGTGCTGTTTATAAATTTAGCGGGTCATGTACGGAAAGTTATTATAATTTTTCCGTAATAATAGAAATAAAAATATCTTAGTGCTTATTATACATAAATGAGAGTTTAATAGATATAAACACCTTAACAAAGGTTGAAATATTTGAAATGGGCGCTGGACATAATTTATACAAACCTTCGGCCTTCGTACGCATATACATGTAGTAATATTCCCAAAGGACAACAATATGACAAAAACTACAACATAAATACAAAAAGGAAATACAAAATTTTTTATTTTGCAAGTAGCCTTATTGATTAATTTGTACTGTGCTTTGAAGAGAGATTTTCAGAATCCCCAATAGTCATTAAAAATATTTAAGCAGAGCACAGCGAAAATATAGCAAATAAAAGAAGATTGTTAAAACCGTGTAATAATTTTCCAGTTACGTAAAATGATGGTAAAATAAAACATTTTATTTTAATTTCTGTATTTTTTTGTCTTAAGTTGAATTTGAGTTATAGAATTAATTTCTTGATTTACAGACCGTTGTTATGTTCATTTTTTTAACTTTTATCTTAAGCACAGAAAAATATATTGTATTTAAATACCTCCAAATATCGGTTTCTACAATTCTATGCAATATTTGCTTCAAGCTTTCTTTTAAATCCTTATGCAAAAAAAAATTTTAGTTTATGCTTGAAGTTCACGTCAGCTACCAGCGACTTTAACAGCCATACCTAGAGAAGAGCGGCAAGCGTTTTCTAGCTGTCAAAAATTCTCATACCCATACAATTTGTATGGAGCATCCTCAAATAATGCGGCAGCACCATTTTGCAATTGGAAAATCCGATTTTGACCGCTCCACAGAGGAATATTTGAGCAAAAAACTGGCCAAAAAGGCAAAAATGAATTTTAAAAAATCTTAAAAACTAAGTACACAGACCGATACATATCATATTGTACATTTTTAAGACTTTGTGTTGCGATTTGTAGTTCTGAGACACTGCTGAAGACATTTTTTTCACTAAAAGATTTGATCAAAATCTGTTTTTGATATATAACAAAGAAATTATATTGAATACTAATGCTGAAACATTTCGTTTAAAAATGAAAAAAAAAATTTATACACATTTTTTTGTAAATAAAAGTGAAGGTAGCAAAATGTAGAAATTATGTTTTATACCATAATAAAATTTAGAATTTCTAATTTTAGACACAAAAAAAGTTTGCGCCATTAATTTGAAAGATTTTTTTTTAATTTTCAAATTCAATTTTTTTATTGCTCATCAGGGAGTTCTTCAAATACTTTCTTGACATGATAACCTTTTGTGTCTATTGAATTATTGATTTCAAATGTTATTATGTTTTTCACGCCCCCTTTAACAATTCACAATGTGATTACCTGTCTATTAATATGAATTCGCAAAATGCTTATTATCGGTAGTACTTATAAGGGAAAGTCCCTCACCCCAATAAAACAGTTTTTGTAGGAGAGGGGTTTGTTGTAAAAACAGCAAAAAACGGCCACTAAATTTTTTATATCAAATTACACATAGAACTATCAAAAAACTCAATTTTTCAATTCAAGAAACACGTTTATTAATTTTGGCCACCTTTTTGCCTCAAATACTCCTCTATGCGCTCGTTAAATAGTGAAGTATTATTTGGCAATGTGTATTTTTTAATAACCCTGTTTTTATCGATTTGACAAAGCGTTAGCGCTCTTGTTTAGGTATGGCATTTCAACGTCAACGCTAGGCGGGTGATAACGTTCTGCTTTCCGCGCTTGTTTAGGTATGTCTGTAAGGCTAACAAACCTATGTTAAAAAATTGTAGGCGATATAATACGTTAACTAGTTTATGCTTTATAGTTTGTGATGCAGAAAAGCGATAGTCGGATTTATTAATAATGTTTTGCATTTTAATTCAATGTTTTGCATAGTTGTGATATAAAATGACACTTTGTTTAAAATATAAATTAATGTATACATATGGCCTTATTTACAAACGCTTAATAAAGTTAATGTGTGCATTAAAACCGGGTTTCCCATATAAAAATGAACATTAAACCTACTATAACTTTATTAATCGTTTGTGAATAAGGCCGATAGTAAATGGGGTTTCAACAAGAACTTTGTTTTTCAATTGTGGCAACAGAAACAACATAATACGAGTTTTGACATATAGTTTTTTGACGTATTCGTAGTAGATGCATTGGCAATTGTTACAATGAATTAAAGTTACATTTCGTAAAGTTCGTGATATTTTCGGACAACATAGTCGTCCTTCTGAGGCCGCTATTAAGTATTTGGTCGTTAAATTTGAGTCAAGCTCGATAAAAAATGTGCCAACACCAACGCGTATTCCATCAGGTCATTCAACTAAAAACATCGCACCCGTGAGCCACAGTGTTGAAGAAGATCCAAGTTTGTTAATTCCTCGACGTTCTCAACAATTGGGGTTATCCAAAACCAATGGCGAATTTGCGTAAGGATTTGGCTTTGAAGCCTTAAAAGGTTCAACTGGTGCAGGAATTGCAGCCGACCGACCATTTCACCGCAAATTCCCACAATTCGTTCAGGAACAACCCGCTTGTTTTTTCTGAAAAAATAATTTTTTTCAGACGAAGCCCATTTTCACTTGTCTGGGTACGTCAACAAACAATATTGCCGCATTTGGTCTTCTGAAAATCGTAGAGCATTTATTGAGAAGCCTTTGCATGCTCAACGTGTCACTGTATGTTGCGCTACAAGAGGATGGTGCCACATGTCAAGCAGCCAATGAAACGATGAATTTATTGCAAACCAAATTTCCCGATCGCATAATTTCACAAAAGTGAGCTGTTAAGTGGCCAGCCAGATCGTGTGATTCGGCACCACTGGATTATTTTTTGTGGGGTCATGTTAAGGACAGAGATAAAACTCAAAAGCCGTGATGTGATTAACGAAATAGAGCCGCCATTTTCCCAAAAAGTGATTAAAAACTTTGATGAAGGAATCGACATCTGTCAGCGTGGTCGTGGTGGACTTTTGCCGGATATCAGTTTTCATTCATAATTGCCGAACTTTTCTCTTCGTAATACAATAAAAATTTCTACCATCTTCATCTAAATTGTTTGTTTTATTTTGTGTTAGAAAACAAAGTTCTTGTTGAAAAACCCTTTACATAAAAAATAATAACTAACTACATTTATCGTAATGTAAAATAATAAATACGTATATTTATTATTAATATTTTAAACCGATTACTGAAGAACGACCTTTGTTTACTTGTGTGTTGAAGTCGAAGTAGAGGTATTAATAAGTATGGTGTTAATTTATATCCAGAATCGCCAAGCAAACGGCCTCGAAATTCTCTTTATTGCCGATTCATTAAATATCCGGCAGCCGTGTGTGCTATCTATCCATCTTGCCACAACGTTCAATATTTTCATTTAGGAATTGCAAACGACCTTCAGGAAAATTTTATAAAATATTAGTAAAAAAGTTTACGCCTTGGCTACATTTATCGCATCGCCACCAGTTTTCTTAATTTTTATGTGGCAGCTGTCAATTGCGCCAATGACTCCTGGAAAATTGCGAACTGCTTTAATAATATATTACAACGTGTTACCCTGATGGAATTCAAAGAGAGAGAGAGAGAGGGCTTACAAAAATGGAAGTTGAATATGACATAATTGTACGAATAAAAAGTCTACAAAAAATAAATAATTCAAATAATTTGACATTACAGTGTTGCAATAAATTGTTTCCATAAAATTTAAAAGCAACTAATACTTAATTCTATGTTTCACATAATATTGAAAGCGTTATTTTTAAGAAAGAAGATGGCATTTTTATAAATTCTGTAGTGTGTTTCGCTAAAGCGCGAGACACTATGGAACATGTTCTACTGACTATATTAGGCCATGAAGGTCACGAACATCGTCTTGACATTCCAAGCAAATTTGTTTTCAGCTTACGTAAAGCTACCAAAACTTGGAGCTCTGCTAATGTTCCACACCTCACTGTTTCCTTGCTAAAATGATATTTCCCTTTGAATATTTCATTTGGAAGTGAGAAGCCAACAATCCTTGTTTTATAAGTTCATGACCGGTTATAACCCGCCAAAATTACACATTGGAAAATAATTTCCATATAAAATAAAAATATATTTTACCAATTCTGTGCATTAAATTTTAAAATTGCTTTAAAGTAGGTGGGTAGCTGCTTTAAATTTTTTAATGTTAACATCGGTTTACATGACGCGTGTTAGCTTAACACGTTTTTGCATGAAAGTTTAAGGAATTTTCCTTAACATTGGTTTACCAACTTCTTTTAATCTTTTTGCATAAGGCTGTAAAACTGTTGTTCTCTTTTGTACCTAAAATTTATTTTATATAATTTAAAACAAATTTATGTATGTAGTGCTCTTGATATACAGATGTGTAGTATCTTCGTGAATATACTATGTTCCTCTCTTTCACCCTACAGTCGAAAGCGTAGCTATATTGAAAAAAGGAACATTTTATTTTTAAATTACAAGTTGAAAAGTATTGCTTAGCTCAAGTTCTAGCCTGACCTTACCATTTTTTTTAATTTTAAGTTATTTTTATTAAGAAAAAAATATTTGAAGATTTTTAATCATCAGACAGCAGAACGGATTTCGAGGCCCCTACTTCTCATCAGCGTTGTTTGTTCTATTTTACCACTTATTTACCTATATATTTTAACAATTTAGAATACAAAAATTAATTCTATTAATTTTTACAAGTTTAATAGAGTTGGTTAGTACGATATTCCCATCTCTGATGATTAACTATTCCATATAAGTATATATTATTAATCTCCAGCTTTTTCCAAAATAGAAGAATGAAATCATTTCGTTTATTTGTGCAGCAGTTTCAACAGAGTAAGAGAACGACTTGCTCTTATGTCTTTGATTTAACTTTGTAGGCATTTGTTATTATTAGAGAATCCGAGAAATATGAGCCTCTGGCCATCCTTAGCTGTGATTCTGTTAAAGAAGAAGATCTAGAGAGGAAAATCCTATCTTCTATAAAGTTGCATTTGCGTTTACATTGTTAAATTTATATTGCAGACATTTTTTATGGATGTATAAATTTGTACGAACGGGAGGAAACAGAATTCCAAGAATGTATGCATAAGTGTACTACTTTTAAATCCTCTCTCCGTTCTCGCTAACAAAGTAACTGACAAATTGTGCACATGTCAGCGCATACTTGCAAAATCGTCTTTCTCTCCAAAATTTCAGAATATACACGACTATAAATTCAGTTAAATTCAATCGTCGCCGTGTACTTAAATATTTTGAAAACGACAGCTACATCGCCATAACAGCTGTCTGTTCTACAAAATCCATACTTCAGTAGTGCTTACTTATTCAAATTATACTTATGTATACTTGTGATTTTTCGGATTCGATTTAAAAAAACATACAATTTAGAGGAATATATGAAGTACTTGAGTCTACAGAATGATTTACATAATTAAAGATGATTTCATATAAATGCTGACCGCGGCTACTCCTCAAACGGTTCATACGCTGGGTCCAGCTCTTCCAATTTGGGGAAAAAGTGTAGTAACAGAGGCCCAATTTCTGCGAACGGCGCCGAATCGATAATTCACTGTCATCAACAATACCGGTGGATACAACTCTGCAATATTTTTCTCTGTCCGCACTCTACGCATGCCTGTTGGTGGCTTAATGTCCAATAAAGTAAATTTGGTGAGAAATTTATTCACAAGATTCGGAATAGACGCTCAAACTGACCATAAAATGGAAGAAGTGCGCGATGCACTCTCTTAACTGAGCATGAATTTTGATTATAAAATTCAATATTGCTGATTATTATTCGTTGTTCGTTTGTAAGGCTATTCATGGTTACATTATAAACCAACCTGAAGATGTTTAAAGGTAGCATGTTACACGAAAACAGGTTGGTCAGAAAGAAAGTTGCTAAAAAAACATACTTTATATTACGTGAATTGTTAAACCAGTTGTTTAATTAAAACATTTTTATTGTTAATGCATTTATAAATTGTTAATAAAATAAAATATTTGTCGCCAACAAAAATTAGCCTGTAGACAGTAGTCTGCTGTCGTGAATGCATTAAACAGGAATTTTTTAATATAAATTTTAATTACTAATAATGTTTTACGCTGCAATTTTGTATAATAATAAAAAAATACTCCTCTTGAGTTTTGTCAGTTTTACTTTGAGCTCAAATTCGATACACGTATCGCCATCGGTATCGCATCGGACAAAAGGCGTATCGATGCATCCCTAGAATCAACCCGAATTTCGAATGGAATTGTCTGCCCACTAAAAAATATATAACTTTTATCTTCAAATTTAAAGGTTATTATTCGCGTAAGAATTCTGTATTCAATAATTTTTTTGTATGTACATACTTCAAACAATGTTCATCATTGCCAGTAATAACTATCAGCCAACGAGCGCTTATTAATTCTAAAACCAATTAACAACTTTTTCATTAAATATTTTTTATATTTACCGCTTTGTTAAGTTGCATGGAACTTTTTCCGTTTTTTATGGGATATATATCTGGTAGCTGCTGAATCAGAGAACCCACATCAAATAATGTTGTGTTTTAAACACACGTACACTTTCAGATTTTATTTTTTTATTATTATTTAAGTTGTTGTGTTTTGTTCTTGCTGTTGTTGTATTATAACCATAAACTCTTTCTGCACCTATTATGAAAAAGCTTTCGTTATTCATACGTATCTAGATGTGGATTTCTCCAGTGTAAGTAGTCGAAAGAATTAGAAATAATAGTAACACAGTGGTAAATAGAATGCGTAAAATGGCCTTCTATAGGGCCTTTAGCAGACACAAGTCCTTATAGCAACATTGAATTATATTTTCGCAAATGTATTCAATTTGAAGCGCAACTTCCTGACGAATTTTCTGGAAGATAACTTCATCCGGCTAGAGACAGGATTATATAGGGACTTTTGATTTGAGTTTTTTAACATCGAAAGTGTTAGGGTAGACACTATATGCAGGTAGTTTATTCTACAAGGTCAAAGAAAGAATTTTCCTGTAACACTATGGAACATTTTTGGGATTATTGTCTGGGGGGTGAGAAATTCCAAGTCAGGGTGATGGTACTAGGTCAGTATAGTAAAACCCTCAAAGGGTTTGGCGTTCGTATGTGTCAGTTTTTTTATGACCTTTTAAATTTTTTCCTTATCTTGATGTTTTTTCGCTTAGTTGTAACATTTTGGCAAAAACGTAGTTTAACATAACTCGAGAACCACTTGTCCGATTTTGATGAAACAAATTTAGAAAAATTAAGAATTACAATTTCTCTAATCTGTTTCTATACCGTTTTCCTATATGTGCAACACTTTCGAAGTTAAAAATGAATGTATGAAGGGAAAAAAGTATTTTTTGCCTAAAAATTTAAATATTTTTTTTTTAAATTCATAAAAAATCCAAAATGGAAAAAAGTGCCAAAACTAATTACTTTCGCGTAAAGTCACATAACTCATGAGCAAAAAAGGCATAGATCATGAAAATCGATGCATGCGTTTCTCATTTATTCACAATTAGGTAAATGTATGAATTTCAAAAATTTGCTCCAGATATGCACAACATTATTTGGAGAAAACATTGACACTCACAAGCCGAACTCTCTCATATTTTTATTTACTACGCCTGATTGGAAAAAAATAATTTTGCGGCACTTGCAACACCAACGTAATTATACGATTTTCTTATCCTTTTTGCGGCTCCTTTATTCGCACATGCATAGCAATTCAATGGATTGTGACCTTCGCCAGGATTAGTCCAAGTCATTGGGATACCGAATGGCATACTTTCACGTCTTCTATTTTTTCAATCCATTAGACGGTTGTAGCAGCTTTTACACACTATATTTGGTACCCAATTTTCGTTCACTATAACATTTTGGTTGAAGTACATCTCGTATGTTTGAACAAAATCAGTACTGAAATTTCCCTTTTTTTATGTGTTGAGACATATTGACCACAGCAGTAGCAAAAGCTATTTATATCTGGCTTGCTCAGTTCCATATTCTGTTCAGTTTTGTTCACTTTTAAAAAACTGGAGAAAAATCACTTTTACTGTTCGCGTTCGTCGGCACTTGTTGAATGACAAAAATCACAGAACCAGAAAACCATTGCCTCATTCGGACCACATTCCTGTGCCAAAAGCTTCTAGCCCAGATATTTTCTCTTCTACGACTGCTCCGACATATCATGCACGTGATGATCCCCCATATGAGCCATCAGTATAAAATGAGCCAATTTTAATAAATCAAAATAAGCTTGATTCAATTGTTGCCAAGTTGGAATTAACACAGCATAAATCGGAAGAACTGGCTTCCATTTTGAAATCAAACAATTTGTTGGCACCCGGTGTGAAAGTCACAGCTTATCGAAGTCGTCAGGCAACACTACAAGGTTTATTCCTTGTGAATGATGAAAAAACTTCTGCATATTGCCCGGATGTAGGAAAATTGATGGACGCAATGGAAATAAAATATGAAGCAGATGACTGGAGATTATTTATTGACAGTTCAAAACTCAGCTTGAAAGCGGTTTTACTACATAAGACCAATAAAAAACCTTCAGTTCCAATCGCCTATAGTACAGAAACGAAAGAAACATATGATGCACTGGAAAATATTTTAAAAATGGTTAACTACGCCAAACATATGTGGCGCATATGCTGCGATTTAAAAGTTGTAGCAATGCTTTGCGGTCTTCAAAGCGGCTATATAAAATATATGTGCTTTTTGTGCGATTGGGACACACGATTTTCCGGTGACCAATATGCATGCCACGGATGGAAACTCAGAGAGCACAGCAGGTTACAAACGGCCAATATTATTCGTGAGCTCTAGTGCCAAAGGAGAAGATATTGCTGCCTCCACTGCATATTAAACTTGGAATTGTTAAGAATTTTATCAAAACTGTCGCCAAAAGAGATGAAGTTTTCTTGTGTTTGAAACTAATTTACCCGAGACTCAGCGAAAGTAAAATTAAGTAAAAGTAAAATTCTCCCACACTTTTTCTTATTTTCTTAAACGACCTTCTACTTCAAACTTCCAATCCTATCTACTCTTTTGCAGATGACAGCAGCATGTGCCATTCATATTCATTCAATAACAGACCAAGCCTGCCGGAGATCGCGGCAATGAGGCAAAATATGAATGATTCAATAAATAATGATCTTTTAGCAATCCATGAATGGGGACGTGCGAATAGGGTCGAATTTAATGCTCGCAAGACCCAGTGTTGTATGCTTACACACAAATGTACGTACAATCATGCTGCTTCATCTGTAATAATGGGTGGTGTAGATATTGAGGAATCAGAAACTCTTGATGTTCTTGGCATGAAAATTAAATGTGATGTTCGATGGACTGATCATATTTTTCAGGTTTCAAAAGAAGCATTCAAGTGCCTCGGCTTTCTAAGACGGTGTAAGAGATACTTCACTCCATCTGATCTCCTTAATATTTACACCACCTATATCCGACCGAAAATGGAATACAACTCTCATGTATGGGCCGGTGCTTCAAAGTCTATTTTGAAGTTACTCGACCGGGTACAGGAGAGGGCGAAGAAGCTCATCGGTGACAGTAGGGTAGCCAACTCTATTGACTCACTGGAGCATCGACGCAATGTGGGATGTATTTCACTGTTTTATCGCTACTACAATGGAATGTGCTCTAATGAAATCAGGGAACTTATTCCCGAAACCCGCTCATTTGTACGAACAACACGTTCTTCGTTAAGAGCGCATCCATTTGTGGTTGATATGCCAGTGGATCGCACTACGCATTACAGAGAAAATTCGTTCTTTAGCCGAACAGTTCGCATGTGGAATAAACTTCCTGCAGAGGTCTTTCCTGTTACTTTCAGTGTGGGAAAGTTCAAATCGAACGTCCACAAACACTACTCCCTTTATCCTCCTTCCTATAACCAATTTTCCTAGTTCCGGCACAATGCATTGCATATGTAGGGGTCATCCCCTGAGTGCTGGTCCAAGTTAAAAAAAAAAAAAAAAAAAAAAAAAAAGAAGGTAAGTTATAATATCACATTCATTTCCCATGATTTTCCATCTTAACAAATTAATTTTTTCCAATCAGGCGTAGTAAATGATTATATTCCCACTTTTATCTCGCAACATTGGTCTACCGTATCCTTAAATGTATTTAGTTGTACGCCCATTCTTATGAAATTTAGCTCGTGTTGTTCATAATTTCTATGTACCCTGTTTTTTTATTTTTTTAAGATCATAAATTTTTAAATTTGTCGTCAGAAATTCTTCGATATTTCCGAAACACTTGAGCGGATTTGGATAAATTTGTAAATACGACTTGCCGATTTTTTTAATTTTGATTGAATAGAACAAAGCTTTTTTGGAATTATAATCGTACATATAAATAATGGTACATCTCGAAAATTTGCGATGAATGATAAAAACGAATGGCGGGTTTGTACTGAGTGTCTCAGATTATTTATCAAAATGGCTGCTGCTCCTAAGGATATTGAGAAGCCCCAAGGCGCCTATTCTTCTATTCATCGCATCCGTATCACTTTGACCTCCAACTAAAGTATTGCACATTACCATCCGTAAAACTCCTTGTGAAGGTTCGAAAACATGGGATCGGTTTCAGATGATAATTCACAAGTGTATTATGGACTTGCATTCCCCATCTGAGATCGTTGAAGTTACTGTTGCCAACTAAGTAGTTCATCTTAATGTTTTTTTTTAGTTTTTAATAAATTGAACAAAAAAAAATTACTTGAGAAACAACTTTTAGCTTTGGAGCACCGAAACTCGTGTCTTCCTGTATAATCTATAAAACTAATATCAGCACCTTTGGGTGCTGCGTTTGGAGTAGAGCAGCAAAAACACAATCAAAATTAATTTCAAATAAGCAAAAAAAAAAAAGGAAAGGAGAATCTAAAACTACTATATTTTAAATTTAAACCCATTTCGTATTTTATTATGTAAAATGGCCGTTTTATATCCAATTTTTATTTTGTTTTCTAAAGTTTGTAATTGCACACTATATTATTATTGGTTTTGTTTACGATCAGAGTAAAGCTATAAACAGATTAACGACAGCAGGCTACACGGCTACATGACTACAAATGTCGCCCTGCAGCCAGCTACTTAATTATTTTGAAAACGACAGCAGCTTGAGCAGCCGCTTCATTTATATTTCAGGTGCCACTTTAGATTTTTTTTAAGTTAAGATCAAAAAGTACAATTCAATGAGGCAATTAAATGACAAAGAATCACTTATATTTCAAAATAGCTAAAAACCGCGAAAAATTAAAAAAATGATGATGCATATTTTAGTTGAATGTATCTAATTAGAAATTGTGAATTAATACAATATTACCGACTCAGTTTTATTAATCCTTTTAATTATGCCTAAATTTTTACGTATTTGTTTAAAGTCTGTCTGAAAATCAAATAACTGAACCGGCTTCAATTATTTCAAATTGTATTTATTTTGCATTTATTTTAATCAAAATAAGTTCTTATTTTTGGTCGCTTATGCTATACTGTGTGTCCTGACCTTTTAGAAGGCCTTACATGGAGGGTATGGGATACTACAAAAATACCTGCTTCAAGAATTCTTCCTGACAACGTTGGGAAGTTTTAGCACCAATGTTTGTTCGTTTGCAAGTATAAATATGTGAGTAAAAATTTTAAGCAAGCAACTAATGGCAAATGTGTACTAAACTGACGTACAATTCTACACCGCACAATTCTCATCATTTGTATCCGACCAAACATCCAACCATCCAACCTTCATACAGAGTGTTACCTCTATTCCACAATATTGTTAGTTTCCGAAAATGTATGCAGCAACTTTTTCATATTTGCCAAAACACTTGTATGAAGTAGTACTCATGGCCAGCCTTACCGTTGAAAAATTTCGAGAACAATAAAAATGCCAACTGTTTTGTTTTCAAAAATAGTCCCTCGCCTACATTATATGGATGCGTCAGAAGCTAAAAGGCTTAACTCCACAAAACCAAAAGTAGAGGAAATTAGTAATAGCCTATTTCTGATTTAAGAAAGGAAACTTAAGCGAATGAAAGGCACTCACTCGAATTCGAACCAATTTGGATTTCTCATTGGCACTTACATTCATTCGCATTAGCTTACGTACATACATACATATGCCAATTTAAACTTTATTTATTTTTAGTAATAAAATTTTCTAAAATATTTTCTGTCCTTATTGTGGATTTAACTAATACATTTAAACCTGCTGCTGTTGTTTCACCGGCGCGCCGCGGCGCACAGTGGCTGAAAATCGTTTTTCATTGGCCAAAATTCTGTAACTTTTGAACCGATCAAAATATTGAAGTAATTTTTATTTTATTGGATAGATATTTAGTTCAGCTTGACTCAGTTTAAATTACATTAAAATTGATTGAGGACTTTTTAAGGAATTCTAGGTCAAAGTTGAACTTTTGAATTTTTTTAACTTTTAGAGTGAAATATGGGCTTATTATTTTTTTATTTATTAAAAATTTAATGTTTGGAAATTAATAATAATTATAAATATTTTTTGTAATAATGGAATTTTTTTAATGTTACACTTAAAAAAAATTTTACACTGAAAAAAATAGTAAAATCAACTGGAGATTTTGCTATTACAGAAAAATTAAAAATTTTTTGCTGACAAATTTGCAAATTTGTTTAGTCAAAGAATAGTTACACTTAAAAAAAAACGTTAAAATATTATCTAAAAATATTGCTATTACTACAGAAAAATTTATTATTTTTTGCTGTCAAATTTAATAATTTTAAAAACATTTTAAAAATAAAAACTGCAATAAATTTTAATAGCATTTGCAACAATGCTGTTTATTATTATTTTTTACTAATACTATGTTTTTCGTACTTAAATAACAATGAAAGGCAATTATAATTATTATTCATTTGACTCAAATATTGATTGCAAATATTCCATATTTTGTTCTGTGCTATTTCTGTTCTTTAGTCTAAAAGCTTCTTCATCTAAATCCCGATGTTCCACTTTCCATTGATTTCGAATACTGGAGATAAACGGATCTGACGTTACCAATAATATATTAAATAGATCTTCATTTGTTGAATTTCGTGAAATTTTTCTAGTATTGTGCTCTCTATAAAATCTGTAATCCTTGTTCCTTTTTTCCTGATCCTCCTCTGATAGATCTCCAAGTGGCACCAAATTTTTCTTAGCATAATCTCCAAATTTTCTAGAGTCAATTTCTTCATTTGACGCAAGTACTTCTAGGATTATTTTAAATCTGAAAATAAGGTTTAAATCCACTCCTGTTATTTCAGATGCTGTTTCTGGATCTGAAAAGAATCTTCTTGCGGTATTGCCATCATTTGTATTGCCTGACCCTAGTTTTGGATGATCTATAATCAATCCAAATTTGCGATATTCATCTTGAACATGTTTCTTTTTTGAACTTCTTAACTCTTTGTTGGTTTCGTTGTTTCTTATTGATCCTGAAGACCCGAAATCCAAATCATAACTGATTTTTAGTATGTGTTCCATAAGTCGTATTCTTGCATGTGTGGTGATAATCCAAATTCATATGCATCGGTATTATCTAATGATTTTGTCGGGACTTGGTTTAATTGGGTTGATGTTGCTTGGCATATAATGCAGCTGGATGCAGCCTTCGTGTTAGTCAGAGCCTGACCTACTTTTCCATCTATCATTGTTAGCACTAATTGGTAGCTTACTTTAATTTGAAGATGGTGTCTCATTTTTCCAAATATCCATTGTTTGCATTGTTCTAGTCGAAGGCTCTGAATCTTCCAAAATCTTTTTCAATCGCAATGGTACAAATGATACCATGAACATATCCGAGTCCGAAATATTTTCACATACAACTTGTTTGTTTTGCTTTTGCCCCGAAGAACTATCACATCCCCATTTACAAAAAAGAATTAACTTTGTGTTTCCATATTTCTTTAACTCATTTCCTGTTATTGATTGTAGCAAATGTTCGGCTGTGTGATCAAGTAGAGATTGTAGTTGTACCTCTGCCGAAATTGGTGTGATTGTAAAGAAATAATGGTAATGCCTCCTTATTTGTGTACTGTATTGCACCACTCGGAGTTGGTATATTTTTAAGAATCCGTTTTGTTCTCACTGGACTAGCTTTAACAACTTTTTCAATGATATCCACTTTTGTTAATTGGTTCTGTGATCGTAATTGATGTAGGAAAGATTCTTTTATATTTGTACAACCAATTGCATCGTTGATATCTTTAAGTTTCCGCCTATATATAAAAGTTTTGTTTACTGTAGCGAACTTCTTTGTAGCGTTTTTTAGTGCTTTGATGAAATTAGATAATTGCTCTTGTATTTCGGTGCTACACGAATTTAAGTTTAATTTTCTTTCAACGTAACTAAGAACATCTTCCTGGATTTTGTTTCTAAAATACTCTTCCGCCAGTTCTTTATAACTGAAGCTCTCCATATTTTTCTGAATATTTTTATTTGCGTCTGTTATGTTTTACCCGTACACCTAGAGGATTAACTTATTACTGAATAATCCCTTATCGAATCCGTAGTTTTATACATTTTTAGATACCTGTTATTCACACATTGATCTTTAATTTCATAGCAGGTAGTGCTTAAATTGCACAAAACTGCACATATTGTCCAGACCTTAATATCAGGTAAAACTGATTAGTATCCCGCCAATATTTGTTGTTGTTGTTGGGTTGTTTTTTTATTTTTAGTGGTTTAATGTCCCGATTATTGTTATAAAATTGCTTATGACTTTGGTTGACCCTAACATTTGATAACAGGTAAATTTAGAAACAAATCATGTTTACTGTAGAATTTTTTGATAATTTGTGATAATTTTATTACCATTTTTTGGCTGATCAAAACAAAGCCATTAAACCCTTTCGCAGGTAATATATTTAATTTTTTTAGTTTTACATAGTCTAAAGTAAAAAAAACATAAACTTTTAGTCAAAAAAGTGAAAATTATATACACCATTGTATACGAGTACTTTGGAGTAATTTCATTAAAATGAAAAAAGTGTTCTACACACGGCTCGTCACGGGTGCAAAAGTATATATAGCGGTAAAGAGGACACTTTCACCTTTCTCCGGGTGGTATACATTTCTTGTTCCATTTGGTTCCCTAGAAGTTCTATTCCACTAAAGTTTAAATTTGAGAAAAATATAGTAGTTTCATAAATATTCCGTAACGCCCTTAATATTAAACGCTAGAGCTCTGACTACTTACAAAAACTAAAGACTATAATCCTACCAACATTATAAAAAAGACCGCAGGCCATTATCGATGATAGTTTGCGAGTAGTAACCATTTATTTTTTATAAAAAAACAAGAAAAAAAACACCTTTTTCTGAAATTATAAAAACCGTTGAGTTTGACAGCATGCCACGCTCACAATTATCAATAGTTTAACCTAATTTTTTGGCTACCTTAATCTGGATATATTAGCTGCAAAAGGGCGTAAAAATTTTAAAAATCGGTGACAAAAAAAAAAAGACTTTTGGCCAATGAAAAACGATTTTCAGCCACTGTGCGGCGTTAGCCATCTCCTTTGCTGATTCAGTTTGCACCTCAGCAGCATTAGCCATTCTTTTTAAATAATTAGATTTTTCTGTAGCTGTCGCCGCATTTTTCTTCGCTACTCTTAGTAGTCGGTGGATTTCGCGTTTTTTATTTGCTTTTCACCAAATACTTTACCCCCGGGTGCGTCGGTTTTCCCAATTTTTTAGTCTGTGATTTTAAATCTGCAAAGGTCTAGAGTAAGTTCAGGTAATGTGGAATACCTATTTTTTAGTTGACTATAATGCTTTCAAGCTTAATTCGATAAGAGCTATCTCAGCTGGTAATCTACTACAGATCTTAGGTTTACATTCGGGAAAGTGAAAGTCTTCGGAGCCCAAGTTTTTTTTAGTGAAAAAATCCATAAACAAGCCATTGAAAAAATTGGCGGGTAATACTTTGTTCTGTTAATGTGGTACATTAGCCTCGGCCACGCAGGTAATTTTTAATGGAAAAGTAAAAAATAGTCAATCACAAGACTAGTACATTTTTTGTTACCACCTCTTCGCATAGTTCCAAAAAGCAAATCGAATTATGATTTATTAATATTCTGAGATCTAGAAATCATCCAGCTTGATTTTGTCAGCTTCTAGTTTTTAGTTTTCGAGAAAACTTACTATAGCACATTACCCGCCTACACCACAATACCCAAACTTACTCTATAGATAAATGTTCAATAAGATTATTATATATCATACAAACAAACGTATTAACCTTTTTTCCATTCACAAATAGGGCGAGTGGGAGGCCCAAGCGAATTTAACTTGTTGGACAGATTTTTCCAGCTAATTTTTAAATTATATATATTTTTATTGAACTGAAAAATTTTGTTGCGAAAGCAAAACCACAAATGGTTGATTTTAACATTTCATTCTCAATTTTAACGACACATTCGTAGCACAGAAATCGGATTTTATATGAAAACATTTACGTTTTCATTCGAGTTGTCTATCGAGTCGCTGTTCATTTAGATATAATGTAGAGAAATCGAAATCAATGTTCTTTCTCATAGAATGCGAATGAAGGTGTTCTTTATTATATCAGAAATAGGCTATAATTCTAAAATTCATGAAAATTATATTAAGTTAAAAAAATGGTTAAGGGGTCATAAATTAAATTATCTTTTAAAGTTAAAATTTGTAAAATAATTTTTTTTTTAAAGAATTCACAGCTAATAAGATATGTAGTAATATAACAAAATTGAGAAATTTTTGAAAAGTGGAGTTAGGCTTTTAGCTTCTGACACATCCATATAAAACAATATCTTACAGAGGTCAATCTCCATATAAAAAGTAAAAATAATATAGTTAATATATGTAGACGTGGGGTAACAAACATGGAATAATAATACATGTATAGTTAATATTAAAACATTTTTTTATGCTTTTGTTGGTTGGTTTTTATGTAAAAAATTATTTGAAAACATAAACAACTTTTGACATAAGAGCAAATGAATTATAGGAAAAATGTAGATTAACTGTGCTTACAAGTTGATCTGTATTAATAGATCTTGATAGCAAAAATACGTAAAAGAATTATATGCGCAATAAGAAAAACTCAATTTTTGCCAAAACTGTAAACATTTTGATTATAATTTAAATTTTATTGGCCTTATTAACAAACGATTAATAAAGTTATTGTAGGTTTAATGTTGGATTTTTATATGGGAAAACGGGTTTTAATGTACACATTAACTTTATTAAGCGTTTGTGAATAAGGCCATATGTATTTAATAAATTTAGATCTTTAAGAATAATAACAAAAGTTTTCCTCGTGTATTTAATCAATAGCAGAAATTCAGTGATTTTCTAATCAATATGCAAATCGTATATATATTGTATTGACCTTATGTTAATTTATTAGTTTCATTTTTGGTGGTTTCGACTAGATCAGTTCTTTCCAATATCAGCGTTACGTTGTATTGCTCTTTCGCTATCATATAATATAGCTTTGTAAGGCTCTCGTTGTATTTGCAATTTGACATTATGTCTGCATTAATTATTCTCCAGGGTACCTCTAGAGACTTAGATCTCGAATTAGTGGTGGATTCTGCAGTGAGGGGTTATGTTGTGGCCTAAAAATATTTCCTGTCGCGTGCAACATGAAAAAGTGTATTATATAGATGACAAGTATCATTAGAGATTACTGTCTAGTATATTAATTTAACTTCTTCGTATTAAACATATATCAAGCTTGCCACAATGAGAGCCTTACAAAGCGATAGCGAAAAAGTGGTACCTCTTTGACAATGCTGTTGGAAAAATTTGCATCCGGTCCAAATACGAAAACTGAAACTAAAAAAATTTACATAAAGTCATCTTCATTATGTCGAATTCTCATTTGTTTTTTAAAAGACGTTTTAAGTTAAGACGTTTGAAACTTTACAACAATATGGTTTATGTAGCTCAGTACACCGATAATTTGTTTTTATTCTTAAAGCTCTAAATTTATTAAATAAACAAAATTAAAATCATAATCAAAATGTATACCATATTGTGAAACATTGAGTTTCTCTTATTGCACATATAATTGTTTTACGTAGGTATTTATTAATAAGTTATTATAAAAACATAAACATTAATTTTATCAAAATATATAAAAAAGTATTAAAAGTTAATTTAATATAATTCTTTTGTATTTACATATAAAAATTAATTAGAAACACGTTGTGTTATTTGGAGTACTAAACTGCAACTGAATTTTATTTTGTCAAAAATCAATTAAAAAAACATAAATACAAATTCATTGTTTAAAATTATTGGTTACTCTAAGTATTTGAAATTATTAAAACCGCCAACAAAGTCTTTTAATATGAGAACCACTTAAGTGTGTTGGGTTCAACAAACCAAGGCAAGGCAAGTAATGAAATCAATAATAAGTATTTTGAAGTTGAGCAATACAAAGTAATAAAAAGTTGACAAAAACAATAGTAAGCGTTTATGAATTCTAGAAACTTATTTAGCTTAAAGCTACGTTCAGACGATTGTCAGATCTTACTATATTGTTAGATCTGGCAATGGGCTGTCAATGAACTGCCAACGAACAATTGTCACCACATAAAAAATTGGCAGTTTACACGGTTGTCAGAAAAGCTTACAATTTCATTGCCAGACGATTGCCTGACAATAACTTTATCTGGCAATATTGTCAGACAATAAATTGTCAGTTCACACGGTTGTAAGATTACTGCATAACAAATATTATCAGATCTATTTTCAGACATTACCATACTCAAAGTATTTGACAGAAATTGTTTCATGTGTTTAATAAACAATAAGAAAAAATTAAAAAACAACATAAAATCAATAAATACATAAATTGTTCTAAATTGTAAATTTATTTGAGAAGTACACATATTTCCATTAAACAGTTTGTTATGATGTTTTCATCCGACCACGCTGTTTCCTTTTATATAGGATT
Source organism: Gymnocheta viridis (assembly GCA_956483585.1). Classification (NCBI taxonomy): domain Eukaryota; kingdom Metazoa; phylum Arthropoda; class Insecta; order Diptera; family Tachinidae; genus Gymnocheta; species Gymnocheta viridis. Next base: position 38,083,123 of record OY101443.1, on the reverse strand, counting down.
TTTGCTTTAATTTAGGGGTTTTCGCAGCTTGAGTGTCAGTAGGACTCTGCAAAAGTACTTCAATTGGCTGAAATTCGCAGTCAAGTTCAATATCGGAACCGAACAAATTGATGCCATTTTCCATTTTATAACCGCAATTTTAAAACACTTTATTTTAATTTAATTTTTTAGCTTTCTTATTTTTTTTTATTTGTTTTCTTTTTAAAGAAAAATCACACATACATATATTTGAGGTGTTGCCCAATAGAAAAAAGTATGATAATGATACCATTGTCAGATGCATAAACTTCACACATCTGACAATAAAAAATTAGCTTACAACGTCTGACAATGATTTGGCAATAGCGACGAAGGGTGTTCGCACGATTGCCGGACTTCTGACAATTTGTTTATATTACAATGAACTGCAAATGCTTTTGCTGGCAACGTTGTTAGACAAAAATTGCCAGTTCATACGATTGTCAGAAATTTGCAGAACATTTTACTGACAATATTGTAAGATCTGACAATCGTCTGAACGTAGCTTTATGGTTCTTGAACAAAACGACAAAAATTAGAAACTCATACAAAATATAAAAATGTTTACTAAATGGGCTACTTTAGTTGCACAACGGTAACGCTGCTCGTGGCATTAGAAAATGTAGTGCAACGTAGTACTGGTATTACATGCAACATGCAAATATAAAACAATTTTATAGTCTTTATTCATTCAGATAAATGTATTTTTTTATTTAATTTTTTTTTATTTGGATGTTTGATTTAAATTTTTTTGCTCTTATCAAGCTGTTGCTGCTGTTTTGTAAATTTGAAATGGCTTTGTAAGCCATGTTATTATTATGGTTGTAGTTGTTGCTATTAAATTACTTACATTTCTTTCTATTCTCTCCTGAATGCTTTCATTTTATAGGAGTTGGCAGAGTACTTGGAAATCGTAATAAATTGGTCGAAAAAGTGCTAGTTACCAATGGCGCTAAGGCAAGCGGCAATTTCATAAAATATGATGTAGAAGTTCGTGATGCCGATGTGGTAAGTTGTATTTTTTTCTGTTTTCTACATAAATATATACATACATATACATATATACATAAATAAATACATTCCCAAAAAACTCTTAACATATTCATTATTAGGCTGGCCCTTGGAAAAAATTTTTCCTCCTATAAAAATATCCCAACGTTCAAAAACTAATATGTTGCAAATTTTAAATTTGAGGTAGTTCAAATTGTCACTAAATGAAAACTTTTTTTTTCAACCATTGGCACAGTTTATCTGCTTTAAAATTTGCTTGCAGCAAATGATGCTCCGCACCACCTACCACCAGACTGCAACATTTCTACATGACAGTATGCTGCGGTTTGTTGCGGTGGTTGATAAATCAAAACGTTCGTTTTTCCAAAACTTACATATGAAGCGTTATGTTCCTTAATTTTTTCGTCTACTGGGAATATAAAAGAATTTATTTAATTTTTTCCACCGTAAATCATTGGGAAAATTACTGAAAGTGAACAGTAATTTTCACTATTTAAACTCTTTCAAGAAATAGTTTGACCTAGTCAGTTCAAGTGTTATAAGCATAGCATACAAAGAATTGAGTTACGTCGGGATAAATTTCATTTCTGTAAATGTAATCCTGTTGCTAATTTTTCAGCTTTATGTGCAAATAAAGTGATTTTTCATTTCTCTTTTTTACTTTTGGTTTTAAGCATAGCATATTTTTTGCAAGTGTAAAAGTGGTCTACTACTAGTTCCATAAAATTTATACAACTATTTTATTATTTATAATACATGTTCTATTTATTTCATACAATCACACAAAAAAATTTTTATGCGAACAAAGTTTGTATTATTTAACATGTCTGAAAATATCACTAAAATTTCATTGGCTTCCATTTTTATCGTACATCAATTTCATTCTGCAATTACAATTTCCGTTGATAAATCCCACTAAATCAAAATGTTTGATCATTAAAAAGAATCTGGAAATTTATTTCAACAGCACCTCACTTGGTCTAACCATATTAATTTTTCCTGTGGTCGGGTTTTTTCTATATTAAGAAATCTTTGGGAAAGTCATCATTGCACTCCTATTAATTAATATTCGCATACTTCTTAAGAAAACCTATTTAACGCCAATTTTACTGTACGGGTGTGAACTTTTTGCCAGTTGTGATAGCATTAGCAGAAGAAAACTTAATGTAACTTTTAATAATATAGTTCGTTACGTATGTATATGTTTTAAGAAGATTTGATTATGTTTCTTTGTACGTAAACAAATTAATGCATAAAATAATATACTCGTGTCAATCCGAACATCATTACGCGAGATTGAAATTTTCAACACTAAATAGAGGCAAACCATTACTTTGTTTTAGATACAGCACTCAGATATCTAAATACCAATTTTTTTTTCATGCTATAAGTCTCTGGATCAATATTCCCTACAGCTCAGGAAAAATATTATCTGACAATATTTAAGTTAATTTTACTTAACTATGAGATTAATTTTATTTTGATAATTATGTTTTTATTATTTTGCTTTATGTGTTTGAGAACTATTTATTAACCTATTGTTTATTAAATGTATTTCTTTTGCATGCATTTTTGCATTTGTATTGATTTCCATACTGCAATATAAGACATAGAGTCTTGTGAATGGTTGATCGAAAATAAATAAATAAATAAATAAAATGTTGCCATAATTATACTCTTTTTTCCTTCAAATATCCGTAATAAAATTCTGATAAAATACAATATCAAATCAATAAATATCATATATTTGCCGAGCAAGACATCATTTCTTGTTAGAGTAAAGAATTTTGGAGTAAAGAAGATTGAATTCTGCGCCGAATTATCTTTGGTAGGTATGTGGGCCGTTCTCACATTTTTCAACAAGAATGGTGTAATTAATTTTAATCTAACTTATTTTATTGTCTTTCTAAAATGAAATGAAATATTTGTCTAATGTTTTTATTAACTAAATTTGTGATGTGAATATTGGCATCTATTGTAAATATAATGATTGTAAATTATTTTTTGTCGAGCTAGGTTTTCGAAATTTTCAATTCAATATCTAATATAGGAGTAGACGAAACTATGATAATGTGTCGATATTTCTGAGTTATTTTTTGAACTTTCGATAAACATTTACATATTTCAAAATAGTTTTGCTCGTTATAAATTTAATTTAAAAAATTGGTAAATGTACATTAGTTTTTAGATTATCCGCATGTTTCCAATTCCCTTTTTTCTTTCGTGCAACAGATTGGGTCCCTAATGTACATACACATATTTAACATTTAGAAATAAGAATAGCTTATAAATTGATGTGGAATTTTGATAATACATTTTTTTGGGGCAGGTAAGCAACTGTCGTAATGTCATTAATAACAAAACGAAATTTTACAAATCTGTCTTTCTTAGTGTATCCTTCTAGCATGCTAAAGTTACCGTAATGAAAAAAATATTAATTATAATAATCAGTCCGTTCATAAAACCCCACTTGGATTGTTTTTGCAGAAAAACGCCTTATTGCGTTTGTTTCCCTTGAACTATTTCCTAGAAAAGAATTAAATATGAACTGGTTATTAATTTGTATTATATTATTTCTTATAATGTATTAATTTATATAATGGGTGTATTTATAAAATCAGAAATCCTTAATTTTTTCTTTAAGCGGCTACAATATTTTATCGAGTTTCCATGAACCCGTTTATAATCGGAATTGTATAGCAATTCTATTTTCAATCTAAGTTCACAGCGAATTCTACGAACACGCTAAATATGCTGTTTTTCCTTCAAATTGTTTTTTTTTTTTCTTAATAAAAGTACGAACAATAGCTCAATATAAAAATATTTTGGATTTAAGACCCCAATACAGTTCGAAATAAAAATCACACCACAGATCCACAGTGAAACATTTTCCAGACTTGTTAGTAGTTCTTTATTAAATTAAAGGGGTTAGTTATGCAAACATCACTCACTACTGACCATACCAAAAAGACAATCAGCACGAAGAACAGTGCCCTGTTCCAATAAAGGGAATCGGCAATATTAGAGAAGTTATTGAAAGAAATTGGTAAACTGGCACTTGACAGCCAAATTAAGAAAAAAATAATATTTTGGTGAAATTCGGTGCATAATTTCCATACATACATAAGAAGTCTTACGGCGCGCCGCGGCGTTTTCTTTTCTAAAAAAAAGTGTAACATTTTTAGCCCTTTTTATTGAAAATTTGCAATTTAATGATTATTTGAAATAGTGAGTTTATTGGAAATTATTGTATTATCACTTACGAGGCAAAATTTTTGCCTTCAGAAAACTTTGAATAGTAATTTTTCTGATGAAAATAAAAGAAATATACAAATTTTTTTAGCAAAGAAAACGACATTAAAAACCTAATATTAGGTCCGTTTGTTAACTTTTCCAGTAAAATCCAGTAGTTGAGTAAATTCTGAGTAATTTCGAAATTTTACTCAATGAAAAAATGGAAAATTTCAAAAACTTGCATATTAATTAAAACAGCTAACCACTAAAAAGAATAGTGTTGTAAAGTATGTAACTGTTGTTTCGACTACGCAGTACATTTCAAGCCGAATCGTAATCGAAATATGTTTTATTTTTTATTGAATAGAAAATATTTTAATTTATGTGATTTTCGTTTATATCATAAAAACAAAATTGCCACAAATAAAAATCTTATAATGGTTCAAATTGGCCAATAGTTTTATTAATTAATGTACACTTCCTCTATCAAGTTAGTAAAGCCTACAGTTTAAGGTAATTCAAACAAATTTAATTACAATTTTACCCGATGTTTCGTCGATTTTATGTCTATTTATTAATATGTAAAATATAAAATATAAAAACACAAACCCATATATGATTAAAATAATATTTTCAAAATATAAAACATTTAGAACTTACAAATTATGTTGCATTAAATTATATTTAACACCAAGCGAACTTTCCGACGCTTTAGTAAAACGTTAAACAATAAACACACCTTAGCTTAATATCGCAGTTTATTGAATAGCAACTCTATAACAAGTGTTGATGTTTCAGTGTCCTATTTCAAGTTCATTGTTTTTTCTGTATTCTTTTGAATGTGTAGACTTTATTTAGTGTATGTCTTCCTTACCACATTCTCTTTATCAAGTATTTTATTTTTTCAAAGTCAGCTGTGTGAGCTGTATTTATTATGAGTTGAGCTAATCCTGTTGTCTCCTTTCCTTCCTTTTGCTTATGTAACTTCTGTTGAAGTTATTTTGTACATATGTACATGGTTTTTATTTTTTTTCTCAAATATATAATGTAGTCGGAATTGGATTTGAAAAGACGACAAAAAATACTTATGTGCGATTAGTTTCAATGTTATCGGTTTAAACCGGAACACACTTGAACTGCAAATGGTCGCGTGTATCTTTATTTTAAGTTCGTGTACGGCAAAAAAGTACATGTACGATTGATAGGTTTGAGTGTAGCCGTTCGTGTACGTCTGTTCAAAAAAAGTACATGTACGATACATGGGTTAGAGTGTAGCCGTACACGAAGTTCGTGTACGTGTGCTCAGTACATGTTAACATGGCTCGGACCCGCTGAGTTGGAAGTGAACCTCATCACTCATTATGATTTTGATCGCAAGAGAATAGACACGAATATTCCGCGTTCTTGGGGAGTGTATCGCTCCATGGCTTGTTTAGTTGTATTCTACATCTGTCTAGTTCACAAATGTCAAAACAGATTTGACATTGACCGCCATTTGCAAAAATAAGAGCATCTTCCAATAGGGTCATTTCTTTTGGCCCACCTTGTTTTTAAAAATATTTGTATTATTTTTTTACCATGAATTTTTTTACCAGTCTCTTGGTATTTTAACTAATTTTAATTTAATTTTCCAATCTACAATGTGTTATACAAACAAAAAAATTAATTTATAAAAATGCTTAAAATTTTTTTGTCTAATTATACAAAAACAGATATTATATGATTAATCACCCAAATGAACTTTTTTTTTTGTATAATAAAATTAAATGTATGTTGGTGTTGCTGCACTAGAGGCTATTTCATTTTATTCGGAATCAGAGTAACAAAAAATTTATACCGATTTCAGACATTTTTACATTGAAAAATTACAAAGAGATTCTATTTTGATGATGTCCTTTAAAGATATAGTAGATTCAAAATTTGCACCATCATTTGAAATAAAATCGTTATCAAATTTTAAAACCAGATTTCCTTCAGTTAAAATAGATTACCAAAAATCAGACAATGAGTGGCGCGAACATGCACTTTTGGACCACAAAAAACTAAATCTTTCGTAGATGTCGAAATTTATTGGACAAAAGTTTTTAAAATAAAGAATTGCACTGGCGAAACTCTCTTCCCAAATTTAGAAACTTTTATAAAATTTCTTCTAATGTTGCCATTTTCTAATTCTTTCGTAAAAAAGGTTTTTAGTAAGCTAAACAATATTAAAACGGATTTGAGAAATAAATTGTCAACTGACACAATTGCATCTATCCTTTTTACGAAAGAGGGTATTAAAAAATCGGGGTGCAAATTTTGGACCTACTCAAAAAAAATATGTTTACTTTTTATTTTAAAATAAAAATGTATTGATATTTTGACGGTACAAAAACAGTGACTACTGGAATACATATGTATATAAATATGTTTACATTTTAAAGTACAAATATGCTCCACTTATGATTTTTAAATAAAAACAATATGTTTTGATGAAAATAAAAAACCTTACGTCGAAATTTTTTTGTACTATTTCCAGTGTTGACAAAAACCCGGTTTTTTAATAAAAAACCCCACCCAGTGGGTTTTTTGTAGGGTTTTATTGGGCTTTTTTTGGGTTTTATTGGGCTTAAATTAAACAAAGTATACTTATGGCCTTATTCAGAAAGGATTATTAAAGTTAATGTGTACATTAAATCTACTATAACTATTATTCGTTTGTGAATTAGGCCACTAGTTTATACATTTATTATATATTTTTTCATTGAGATAAACTCTTGCATAAGTTTGCATTTTTAGTTGAAAATAATCATCCTTATTCCAGTTGTCAACATCGACATCACGTCAGTACAATACCAAAAAAGTTATCGATAACAACTGACTACTATTGAAAGGCTCATTTTATTTTCTAGACCTTAGAGAACAGAAATATAGTGTCAGTAGCACAAATTTGGAGGAGACAAGTCCCAATTTTTCGGTATTGTATTGACGTGACGTCGGTATTGACAAATGGAATAATGGTGAATAGTTTCTTTTGTTTTAATTTGGAACGATTTTCGTCGAATGAAAATATACATCACTCATTTAAAATTGTATAGAGACAGAAAGAAAATCAATAATTTCTTTAAACTACAACAAGCAATGCTCAACGTCAAAAATTCGTTGATGGAACAATCGTATAAACCATTTCCATATCGAATGTGAGAACTTTTCCGAATGCATAACTAATTCGATTACAAATTTTTATTCCGCTCTGTTGTCAAACTCCAAAGTGTATTTTTCTTGTTAATAAAAAGAGATAATTGTACTATCTTGTCCCAGTAAATTTGTATATTTTATTTTAAAAAACCCAACTGGGTGGTTTTTTTCAAATAAAATCTCCAATAAAACCCAGTGGGTTTTTTGGGTTACCCAGCGGGTAGCCAAACTTCTGTACAATTTTAACTTTCTCTGGTGGCAACGCTGACCGAAAGTGATAATAGTGAGTAAAATATCTTCCTGTGTGTGCTATTTGCTAAAATAAACTAACTTTCCAATGTGAAATTGGAAATTGATGCAATACAATTTTGATATTATTACATTTTCCCAAATTTAATAATTATATTAAATTTATAAAGTAAAAAACCTTATTGTAAATGGAGGTTAAGCCATTTATGTAAATAAATAGGTATGGGTATGTCCTTACTCCCATTCAGAAGCAATATCTTATTGATATATTGGGAATGTTATACGAGTATTTCATTTACAAAACTACATTATGAAAATTCAAGTTTTTGTAAATTTTTTTAATTTTTGAAAACGGAAAATAATTTCCCTGTCCTTGTTTCGAATTCATCCAAATTTGGTCAAAACGTTAAAAATGTTCCAGAAAATTATTGTAAAAAATTTCATAAATTTTGATATATTTTTTTTACTGTTTTAGTATTTTTAATTTTGAGGATATATGGGAAGAGCACAAATCCTTGCTCTGCATTTTTTGAACTTTGGATTTGACTATCTTTTATCAGTTCAAGTAAGTGTGCTAAATTTAATTTCTGTATGACAACTCCTTCTATTTTATGGCCAATCGTTAAATGAAATGAAAATACTGTGCGTCGTCTCATATCTTTAACCATATCACCGAACTGAAGTAATAGTGTATAATTTTATTTCATATGCACTACACCTACATATATTACTTACATCTGAAGCAAGCCTTTCTTTATCATATCTTTTCTGAAATTTGCATTAATTGATATAATTATAAAGTTTTGTGTACATATACATAAAGGTAAAACTGAATAAATCAGGCAAGTAAAAGTCAGACTCGGGGATGGAGTGTTCCGTATTTGTTTTGAGTAAGGACACCCTTTAATTTTTAACAGAATTATAATTTTAGTACTTGTTTTAAGTTTTAGGTTTCCGTGCGATTTCATACTCACGTTTAATTCATAAGTACATTTTATAAGTGTAGTTGCTGTGGCAGTACTTTATAGTCAATGTAGTGTTAAGCTTTATATATTTTAACTTTAAGATTTTCTTTAATTTATTTTTTTTGTTTATCAATATGCAAAAAGTTTCACTATTGCGATTTCTACATCATTTATAGTTTTATATTTCTTACAGTTTTTTTTTTCGTTGAACTCAGTTTCGATTAAAGTACTTTATTCCCTACAAAACGTTGTCATTATATTTTACGTAATTGGGGAAGTCGTCTAAGTATTAGCAATCATTATGGTATGCTATTTCTTCTTATAATATTATTTGCTTTATAAATATAATAATCGTTGTAGATTTTTAACCAAAAACGTTTCATTTATTAAAAGTGTTTATATATCTGATATGTTTCTTAAAAACTAAGAATTAGTTGTTAATGTCTTTGTTTAAAAATTTTCCTCTAAAATGGAGTTTGATATTAAATGAAAAACTTGTATTTTTTAACAACACTTCCCCCAGGAAATCCATAAAACTGTTTACAGTTTATATAACATAAATAAATTTTATTTTCTTATTCACCACTTGTGTATTTTATTTCTTTTTGCAGATACAATTTGCAAAGTCATATGATATTTTTAGTGGTTCATTGTATCGAGGACATTTTGTTGTACGCAATCATTTGCAAGTGGATAAATTTACAAATTTGGTAAGTTTTACTGCCGATGAGAAATTTCCATTATATTCAGCAAGATTTATAGTCATTTCGTTTTTTGTTTCTGCAATATTGCTACGGCTTAACTTTTGCAAAACATTTGCATTTTGTATTATTTGCAGTTATACTTATACATTCAGATTGTTCTAGATTTATGTTGGTTTTTATTTATTTTTGGTTTAATAACATTCATTGTAGGTGGCTAAAAACATTTCAAAATGCTCGAGTCTTTTAGAAAACGTTCCTGTGAAATTGTTTACTTGTGTACTTAAATCCAAACAGTCTCTGGGCCAACAACTGCTGGAACACTATAAGGTCGCTTCGGTATTTGAGTCAAACTCGGGTCGTTACGCTTGTCAGATTGAGTTGAAGACCACATTTAATGAGATATTGAGTATAGTGAAAACCAATGATATACATTTTGAGTTAGAGGTAAGAAAAAACCAAATTACTCCTTAATTACAATATCATTATCAATATCAGTTTACAACATCAAACAAGTTAGCAAGCAAGCTAAAAATTAAAAAAAAACATATCTTAGTTGCTTTTCTGTACTACTGTGTAATCGTGTAAACAGACTTTGAATAATTAGCAACTTTATTAACATATTTTATTTTCTTATTTTTTCATTATATAGGTTTCTCTTCCAACTGGCTTAACCGACAATATTTCATTAAAATTTGTTCCTGGAATTAAAGTGGTACCGGATACACTCATATCAGACGATTTGATAGAACAAGATTTAACAATAACCGGTTTGGATAAAGTTTTACAAAAAGTCGAAGTAAGTTTGTCTTTCTATAATAGTGAATATAAAATACAGATTTTGCTATTATTCTTTGCTTAAGCAACAGCAGATGCACATACAAAATTAGTTGCATTGTGTTAGTAATTGAAGTTCTATGAAATTCGTGAACTGATTTTGTTTTTGCATTTTAGTGAAATATATTTTCCCGTATGCGGTGTATATGAAGAAATATTTGCAATATCAAGTTTCAAATTGAAAATAAATGGAATATTGGAATAGTTTTACAGGTCTCATTGGTTTGAACTATAAAAAATCTTATACGTAAATTGTTTTAGAAGTTTGTGCAGATAAAAATGGTTTTATAGTTCGAAACTATATCGTAATATGAATTCATAAAAGCTCTAAGTTACATTGAACAAATTTTACAGGACAAGCAAAAAACTCTCTAATATGAAAAGTTTAAGCTTATTTCTTATCAAGGAACTAGTACATTTTAAATATGTAAAAATTTTCAGTGACATGTATTTTGATATGCTACAATCAAGTAGTTGATTTCAAATTTTTTGTAACTTTTTTGAAATCATATGACGATATATAAGACTCTTAAAGTTTTCCTATTAATATGTACATATATTTTTTAAGTTAGATATGCCTTTTCTAAATACAACATACCCATTTCTATTTTCTATTTGAAATACATTCTTCAAGGTTTTATTTAAAAATGTATAATAGGTATTTATAAAAAACATGTCATCATGAATCTTGTGGCCTGTGCGCAGTATATTTCGAAAAACTAGGTGGACAAAATTAATTCTTTACATTTTTGCTCACAAATTGAGTTAATAATAAATAAAAAGCACAAATTTTTTAAAAATTAATTTAATGTATATTGTAATACGAGAAGTAAAAAGCCCTAATATAGATTTTTACATTTCATATGGCTTTTAACCGTAACTTCGTTCACGGCAAGTTCAGAGCAAGATTCACAGAAAAAGATTTATACAATAAAAAAATTATTAGATATTTTATTTAGTTTCTGTTCATCATTTCGTGCTGTCAAAAGCCTTTGTAAAAATATTACATGAATTGTTCCTGAGATAATGTTTGAGGACAGCATTGTGTTTATTTTGTAAAAAACATAAATTTCATTCAAATTACCACTACCCATCCCTCGTGGCCCTATTTTTGAAAAATATATAGCCTGTGTGTCCTTTCAGACTCAGATCTATCTATGTTTTAAATTTCATCCAAATTGCTTTGAAAGTTTTAGAGAAGCATAAATTGCTGATTGTCGCTTTCGTGGTCATATTAAAAATATATCGTCGTGGTGAATGCAATATGCTGTATGTCACTAAATCATACTTTTGCAGGAAAGACAAAAACTGAATATTTCTGAGAAAAATTGTTTGTTTTAGTTTCGCTGGCTAGAATATAATAATAAATCGCCACGATTCACACTGTATCCAATGTTAGTATCCAATGTAGAATGACACAATTTATAGGTTTTATCTCGAAAGAACACTCCACGCCACCGTCAAATCAAGCGTGCGATTGAAATACGTCCTTTTGCAGTAACCAAAAGAAGCGCGCAAAAGCTCTCTTCTGATTGCCTGAACGGCACGAGATAAATGCAAGTTGTAGGAGCCCCAATTTTGGTTACAACGCTACAATAAAACCATATTCAATTTTTTTTGACATACAGCCTATTGCATTCACCACGACGATATAGCCTATATATCTTTCCAGACTTAAATTTATATATGTTTTAAATTTCAGTAAAATTGGTGTCATAGTTTCGGAGAGGCAGAAATTGCCCCTTAACCACCCTCGTGGTCCTATTTATGGAAAATATATAACCTCAGACTCAGATCTATGTATGTTTGAAATTTCAATTACATTGGTTAGAGAGGAAAAACTTGTCCCTAAAGCCCTATGGTGGTCCTATTGTTGAAAAATATATTGCCGAACAGAGAATCAGATCTACATATCTATGTTATAATTTAAATTAAAATTTTGTAGATAGTTTCAGAGAGGCAGAAATTGCCTCTTACTCCGATCGTGGCCATATTTTTGAAAAAATGTAGACCCTATGTGTCCTTCCAGACTCAGATCTATCCGTCTACCAAATTTCATTCAAATCATTTAAGCGGTTATTGCGTGATTGTGGTTCAATCATACAAAATTTCTCATTTATAACAGTGGGATATTAAGTATATCATACATATATGTTTGTCTTTACTATAAAAAAAATTAAAATTTGATCCGTATTATAATTACATACATAATACAAAAAAGAATAAAAGGTTAGTCATTTTCAGAAATGTATTCATAGTCACGTGAAGGATCAGGGTAGTCTCCTTCTTCGGGACTAACTATTTGCGGCTCTTTCTTCTTCTGGTGAGATTTTGCTGCGCTTAGGTCTGGGTGCACTTCTTTAGGCTAGTAATTAAAGGATCACACGAAATAAGTAGTCTATGAAATAATTCAGTATTCTTGTGAATTTTTTAGGTTTTTCGAGTAATTATTTCGTTATACTATTTATTGTGCTTATTTCGCGCTTCTTTCGATTTAGATCTGCAAGACTCAAAAGCCTTTTGCGGTCTACCACGTGCTGAGTTTGAGGGGTGTGCTGTGACCAGGATAGGAATTTCCAATTGCTTTTGAATCCAATTGTTATTGGTAGACATAAACCGCTCAAAACGCCTGCCTGATTTTTTCCACATATTTCCCTGGAGCCAAATGTCCTTATTTTGGCCTTGATTGAATATACGTTCTGCTCTGACAACGTCCAGTCATTTACTGCCTCTTAAGCATGAGCCAAGACTGTGTCAAATTTTTATGAAGTTGGGAGGGACTTTAACCCAGATATAAAATAAATATTCTTTAATATTTTTACAGTGATTTTTGCTTAAACCGAGATAAATTTAAACCGCGCACACTTTCGTAATGGTTTATCTTCTAAAATGGTAATATCTTCTAAAAAGATCTTAAAATGTAAGGAATGTGAATACATATCACATTCTTTAAGTTTTTACCTCCATTTAGGAAGCTTTACGCGTGTTTAAAAATTTTTCAACTTTTCGTGGTTTTGAGCTCATTTTGCGATAATAGTGATTCTTTGTCATTTTATTACTTCATTGAAGTTCCTGAAGTTGCAGATTTATTCTGTTTCATCATTAAAACAAAATTGTAATGAACATGTTCATCCATATTTAATTCTCATCTCTTTCTTTTTCAAAACTTACATATGTAAGTAGTGAATGTTCGTGCGTATTTTTAGTATTTGTAGTGGTGTAAACTTTAGGTGCATTTTATTCCTTTAATACAATTTAAATAATATTTATTCGGGTTACTAAAGCTCAACAATGTTTACCATTTGGTAAAAGAATAAAGAAAATTGGTTGGTAAATAAAGCATCCAAAAATTTGTCTGCCTATTTACATAATAGATTCTCAAAATCGTTCGAAATTCTTCTCATCTTCGTTTTGAAGCCAATCAATTCCCACAACATACATAATATGTATGTACAATAAAGCGACTAGCCGAAAAATGTTTTTGTAAGCCCCTACGAATTACATACGAAAACACTTACTTACTTTGTTCTAAAAAAATATCCATAAACAATTCTATAAAATTATTCACATTTACTGCAAACGTGATCAAAAATAAATTGAAGAAAATAAAGCTCTTTGTGCTTTTAATTCTTATTTTTTTTTGATAATCTACTGCAGTAAATATATTTATACGTCGATTTACGGAACACCAAATAAAAATTGTTGGGTCGATATAAAATCGACTAAATACTAAACTGCAAGACACCTTAAACTTTCTGTTTCATACAAAATTATTCTCGTAAAAGTATCGTAATTGACACGACCTGAAAAGAACTACAATTAGAATAAAAAATTTTTATGAGGCGTTTACATAATTTTTTACTTGAAACTGTGTACAACTTCGGGCCATTAATCGTTCTATTCCGATTAAACGCTGCGATTAATCGCGACAACGTTTACAATTGTAGTCTATTTGCAAATACAAACTAATCTTTATATTATTTTTAAAATAAAATATTGATTCGAACTCTACCAAGTATCTTAATTTGGCTATTCGATACGGTACGAGATTATAAGTGATATGAAGTCCCAATATCGAAGATAAAAAGTTGATTTAAAAATAACAAATTTCTAATTTCTAAATGTAATTTTTTATCGTCCTATTGATTCAATTCTCTTAACAATATAATCAACGATGTTCTTTATTCAGCTGCTGATTTTTATAAAAATCTATATTTTGTTTGCTTAAGAAAAAGTCATGCAGTTTTTTCTTCTTATTTGTAATGAAATAATATTTTTATGTCCACTTCGTTTTGGTTTTTGTTATTAAAAAATTTACATAAATTTTGCATTTATTTATCATTTAACAAGAATTTTTTTCTTGTTGCATAAACTTTTCAATAATAATGCCTGAAAATATAATAAACAAAGACGTTTTTGGTTGGTTTATTATACTTCTTTTTTTCACTCGATATATTCTAAACGAAATATCCTTTTTATTCTATAGAGTATTTATTTGTATATCCTTTATGTTTCTACACTGTGCTTTTTGAAGTTTCTGTGTTTTACTATATGAAAGTTTATTATAAGTATTTACTTTTCATAAACTTTCAATAAAAACTGAAGCAATTGTGAAGAAAAAGGAACTAAAGAAAAGCAACAGCAAGAATAAAAACTATATGAAAAGAGCAAAGTCAAATCTGCAATAAAAAATAGTTTTGAATAACTTTAAAATCTAATTTCTTTAAAAAAAATTTTTTCCACTTTATATGTTTTACGTTCACAAACACTCACACACAAACACACACACACACACACACACACACACACAAATCTGCAACGTTTGCTTTGTGTGCATGATTCAAGAATATAAAACTTTTGACTTCACGAGCCAACATACGCGTACACACACAAACAACTGTTAAAACACATAAAGCAAATGAAGAATTCCTGTGGATTCCAGCGGACGTTGACTGTGTGTCAGTTGTGTAGTCTAAACTGTAAAGGCAGGAATTGGCCATGGTACAATTCTACAATTGTATTCAACTTAAATATTTCTAACTACTGACCATTTGTACGTCTTTCATTCAAAAACAACTCGCTAGAGCCGTCTAAAGGACACCCCGTCAAGTTGTCTACCCCTTTCAAATATTTTAATATTTTTTTATTTCTATTCTTTTTGTTTCATGTTGCGGTTGATATTATTTCTGCACATTTAGCGCTTTTCAACGTTTTGTGAGTACATTTTTTTATATTTTATACAATGGTTTGATGCCAAGCGCTTTTGAAGATAATAATGTCTTAAGTTCGTCTAATATAAATTTTCAATTAAATTACTTCATCGAACTGACATCATTACGTTTCGAAATCAACCACGATCTCATTATCAGTTTTTGTGCCGTTTGCTTTTGTAACTATCACGGTACACATGTTCCAAGTAGTTAATATTAAAGGGGTTTTTTTGCAAACGAAAGTTGTATTAGAGAGGATATTAATATGAATACAATTGGAGTGACAGGAAACAGGGTGATAAACCTATGTGAGAGAATTCTGTTTTAAGCTACGCCCCAGTAGTACACAGGGCACTGAAAGTGCATTATAAGACAATTAGAAATCAACAAAAGTATTCAGGCAGAGGACACTTAATCGATTGAACATATGTATGTATCTTTTGCCACTGCCTAAACACACACTAATTTATCATCATACTGGCTGGAAAGTTCTGGATATTCCGAGTTAGTTAAAAATCTATTATAAAATTAAAAGTGGCTATCAGATGCAGTTTGTCATAGAAAACGTTTTTGAATTATGTATAAGTAAAACAGTTGAACAAAAATAGTTTAAGAAATTTAAAGAAAAAAAAGAAGGCAAAATAAAAATTCCCAATAAATTTTTTCGAGTATAATATTTTTGAACATTGAAAACTTTGGCAAGGATATAACTATCTATCACAATCCACACTTAAAACTTTCTCATAAAAATATTGGTAAAGCCTTTTATCTTTTGAATTCAGGAGATTAAAAAATTAATTGTACATATACACATACATACATACGTATGTATATTTAAATATAGTTTTTGTTTTTATTCAAATTCTTAAAAACCTCTTTTCCATATGTAAAATTAAAACCATTGTCATCAATGGCGGTGCCATTTTTTTTAAAGACATTTATCCTTTTGTTCTGTATATTGACCAAAGAAAAAGTTGCACGTCTGCTTAAAAATGTAATTGCTAACTAAAAACATGTTATAAATAAATAAATAGTTATATGTACATATCGAGCCTTTGCTGCAATAGAGTCATAACTCCGAAAACGTGAATTTTGTGTTAATCACCCCTATCGTGAATAACAATTGGAATTTTTGTTCCCATGAAATTTTTATTCCTCTCGAAGGGAAAAATGCTATCATTAATCTCCCACGAACTTTTCTTCCCGCTTTTAGTTCTTAGTAATAAAAGGGAACAATATTTGTAATTTATTGAAAATTAAACAAATTTAAGTTTAAGAATGAAGAAATACGAGGTCGGATTGATATTGAAGCTACCTAAGTAGGAAAAAACATTATTTTTTTCAAAAATTACTCATATTTCAACAAAGTCTCCTTTTAGCTTAATGCACTCAGTCCAACGTTTCTCCAGTTTTTGTAACCCTTCCTAAAAATAGGATTTTTTGAGATCCTTAAAATAGGCATTTGTTTGGTCAATAATTTCATCGTTGAATCTAAATCTCTTTCCACCGAGCCATTTCTTTAGGTTTGGAAATAGGAAGTAGTCATTAGGGGCTTAATCCAGAGAATATAGCGGATAAGGTACCAATTCGTAACCCAATTCATAGAGCTTTGCCATTGACAGCAAACGCGGCACCCATCTTGCCGATAGCTTTTTCATATGCAAAATTTTAAACACACCTTCATATGATAAGTTTACCATTTCAACAATCTCACGTAACTTGGCTCGCCGTCATTCATAACGGTATCGAGGATTTCCTTGATATTTTCTTCCGTAAAAACCTCTTTTGGCCTTCCTGTTGATGGTATTGTTGTAGTGCTTGTGCGGCCGCGTTTAAATTCAGTATTGGATTACTGACCATGTAATATGACGGAGCAGACTCACTGTAATGTTTATCGAGCTTTTCTTTTGTCTCTTTCAACGTTTTCCCTTTGAAATAATTGTGTTTAATCACTGCACGAAATTAACTTTTCCATTTTTCAAGAAACACAAAAGTTGCTTACTTCAAACGACTACAACAAATAAACTAATCGATGAATTTGAGTGAAATTTTAACAGCTGACGTTTGACAGATCGCAATTTCTAAAAAAAGTTTTTGTATTTGTGCTGCCATCTGGCGCTAGGTAGCTTCAATATTAATCCGCCCTCGTGCACATTTTTGGTTATAAATAAAGTGTTTGAAATGTAAATAAAGATGTTTTTTAATATTTTAGATGCAGTGAATGATTATATACCAATTGTTGGTTGTATACCAAAAGGATGCGTACTGTGTCCAAAAAGGTTTTGTGTTGAATTACTTTTGTTGAGAATAATGAACAGTATTTACTGATCTTGTCCTTAAAAGAAATATTTGTAAATTTAAATATTTAATTGAAGACGAATTGCATGATGTTCAGCTGCAAAGTACAAAAGCAAGGAAAAAGTGAAAAAAATTCCCTGAACAATATTATACGTGATAAAGGGGAATTTAGTTTTTCGCGGGAATTATTCATAAGTGGAATATCAGGGAAAAGGGAAAGAATGTAATTTTATTTTCCCATTAAGCCGTATGTAAATTAAAAACTAAATTCGTTTACTTTAAAACTAGTTTTATTTGGTTATGACTTTAATACAGCAAAGGCTTGATACATATTGTGTATGAATTATATATGTACGTATATTTTGTATCCCTATTAGCCAAATCATCGAATACGAAATTGTTTTCGGCTTGTCCGTCGATGTGGATTTCAAATCAACAACTTAAAGGAAATCGTAGTTCGCGACAATCTGACCGACATGTCGTACGTTTTGTCTTTAATCAAACTTTTTTGTTTTTTATAAAATTTTTTGGAGACATCTGAGCGACAATGTCCAAGGCTTTGTCTTATATTCGACGAGATGAGCGACAGTAACTTAAGCTTTGTTTTCAATTATGCGAACGAATATATTAAATTTCCGCTATTGGTTTTTCTATAGTGCTGTAGTTTAGGGTATGTGCGTTAGCTTGCAATGTTACGAATTGATTGGTCCGGGTTCGTATCCCAGTCTCAACATCAGTTAAAATTTCAATTAAAAATCAAAGTTGTCTGGTGAGTGCTTTTTAAAACTGTCGAATCACTGCTTGCTGCTTTTAATTTTTATTTGTATTGTTTTTTATATTTTCAGAACACAAAACAAACAGAACACTATTTCATTATTATTTATTACTCTTCTTAAAAGGCTATGTTATATAGCGATCGACATAGTTTCTCAACCGATTTTTTTCTGCATAAGGCTTGTCGGTTTTTTTAAAATATTGATATTTCGAAAGTCGAGTAGTCCGGTTTTTTCTCAATAAAATTGTTTTATTTTGTTAAGACATACAATAGCTCCATTCACAATTTTGCATATTTTTGCAATTGTAAACATTTACCAGCAATCGTGAACGGCGTAGTTGAATTATTTTTAAATTCTTTTTTGCAAAACACGAAATTCACTCTCAACTGTGAAAAAAGATTTTTATTTATTTCCATTTACACATACACATAAATGAATGAGCGGCGAGAGATCATTTCGGTATTCTTTCGGTTTGCAATTAAGTGTTGCATACGTAGAGTGCAAATATATACTACTACCCTTAGGTGTTGCTTATTTATACAATAGTAGCAGTTGCATATCTTTGTATTTTGTTAGTGTAAATTAAAACACCATTTGCAAATGCTACGACGCAAGACTATTTGCACAAGATTGTTAATTGGGATAATAACTTCAATGTTAATTTTCCCAGAGTATATTTTGTTTCTGGAAAAAAGTTTTTTTTTTTTTTTGTTACGAAGGCTGACAGAAATTTAATTCTACGAAAAAAACAGCCATAATTTGTGAAAAAAATGCGACACCACTGTCCATAATTAGCAAAATTACGATTTATAAATTTTTTCTTTGAAAGTGCAAATTTTATAAAGCACGACAATTAAATTCATATGAAAACAAGAACAAAATTTCAAAAATTAATTTTTTTACCAATTGTATCACCGAACAAACGTATAGAACTATTATAGTTTGTATCAATAACGAAAACCGGTTAACATTACATTATTATTACATTTTGAAAACTGAAATCGTCCTTTTAAATTTTAAACATTCGAACTATTTGAAAACCGATTTCAGAAAAATTTTGAATAATCTATGACACTAGTTTGTTACTAGCCTTTGCGATGCATAACAATTTTAAAAGAGAATTAAAACTATTGCACTAAAAATGGTGCAAATCCGTGCAAATTATATTGTTTAAGATTTAGCATTTAATTGTTTTACGTGTTTGTCGCTGTGTAAAGATTCTTCGTTTTCATGACCCGGTTTCTTATATTTTGTAAAAAAAATGTATCAGTGATATTTAATTTTATGTTCTAAAGGGTGGCGTTGGCTCAGGTAGTAAGCACGTTGACTACAAACCGAAGGACCTGGGTTCAAACCCAGTGTCAGACAGAGTCATGAAATAAAAATACCACGCATTTCTCTGATGTGCATTGGTATGCCTTTGTGTCAGTTGTTGGCGGAAGGTTTCAGTGGCGAAGGCATGGTCACTGGTCACTGAACAGTACCAACTTCAGCTGATACTAATTCCAATGTAACATCAGAGCGCCCTCCTTCGTTGGTACTGAGAAGCACAATCAACGGCGAAGTAAAATAAAATTAATAAAAGAAGTGGCTACTAAACTAAACACAGCTTCAAAACTCGTAATGTCCTCCTTGCCACCAGAGGCGCTGCAACACTGCTCTACGAATAAACGTGCAGAAAAAAAAGCAGAGTTGTAAAGAACGAATGAAGATTCACCTCCTTTCATATCTATCACTATCCCTTTCCACTAGTTCCAGCACAATGCATTGCATGTGTAGGGGTCATCATCCCCTGAGTGCTGGTCCAAGATAAAAAAAAAAAAAAAATGTTCTAAAGCACCTAACTTTTATTGTTAGCATCCATATTCCCATATCCCAAGGTTTCAGTTACTGTCCCACTTTGATAACGAAATATGAACATTTGTTTTCCTTAAGATCCCATAAATGTCTCAAAGTAATTGACAACAAAATAAAGCGACTTTGTAGCTTATTTGGTCTTGTTTGACACCAGGCCATTTGTATGTCGTGACCAACTGGGATGTTCACTTGAACGTATGTACAATGTACATACTCGTATGTTATTCATACTTATGAATTGTGTTTTGCTTCTTTTCATGCTACATGAATACAAAACTTTGAGGAAACCAAAACAAAAATCATTTACTATATCAAAATATTGATTACAGCAATCCATGAAAAGTTATATGTATCTTCTTACTAACAAATTATTGCACATTGGTTCGAAAATACCAGTTTTCACAGACTTTGTGTGAATGTTGCCGGTACTCACAGATAATTATCTGCAAGTTCGTCGCGCTAAATCTAATTTTTTATGTAATACAGCTTAGGGATGGGCAAAATATACCGATTTATCAAAATATCAACATTTTAGAAAAGGTATCGATGTATGTCGCCGATATTTCAAAAACTGATTTATCGATACATCGATTCTTATTTGCGAGTATCGTTTTCGATATTTTTAGAGCTCCAAGGCGAACTCATAGTATTTGTTAATCTTTTGTTGTTTTCAGTTATTAGACAAGAGCACACCAAAATTACACGGGCATTGATTTACATGATATGTAAAAATTATCAGGTGTAGAAGAAAGGAGGTTTCAAAAACTTGTCCGCGTGACTTGTCCTCTCTTTAAAATACCTTCCAGAAAAATAGTTCATTTTCAAAAATTATTATTCATTATTTCTTTATGGTCTTATTCATAAAAAAAAATAATTTATTACACGCTTATTAAACGATAAATATATGAAAATTCGACTTATTAAACTTTAATAAAAAAAACAGTATTTTTTTTAATAAAGGCTAAAATTATTCTTTAGTTCATAAAAACCTTAACTCAAGCAATTTTTGTAAGTTTCACAATCACAAATTCGGCATGGAGTTTTTTAGTGTTAACGGTTCACTTCATGTCGTAACTTGTTTGATCGATCGATGTTTCTAAAAAATATATATCGATACTGTTCAAAAATATCTATATGATATATGTATATCGATACATTTTATTAATATGCCCATCACATCGGAATTCAATCTGAAAATTGAAAGATGTACTGGAGCAACAAGAGTGGGCCGAAATTGATAAAAGAACTTTTTTGAATAACCACCTTACACCTATGGCTAGCAAACTTGTTTATAACTGTCGGAAATTAAAAAGGGAAAAACGAATTACAGAATACAAATTTCGTGATGGTGATGTTCCTCGCGTTGTACTAAAAAGAAATAATGGAGCTGAAGTTACTTTAGATGATTTCAATATGCTGGAGAAGTGTCAAGAATTTTTGTAGTTCTTAAACCTTAGTTTCCACTTTTATTAATTTCAAAATATAACAACATACGTACATATATATTACGCTAATTCTTTGTTTTTCTTTTTTAATCTTTCTTTTGATTAGAATCACTTAAAAGTGTTTGCATTAATTTCTTTTAATATTTTGTTTGGTGTTTCTCTTAAATTAGAATCACTATCTTAAAACTATTTGGAGTTTTAATACATAGAAGAATTAATAATGATATTAAAAAATATAAATATACATAGTACATATATACATACATGTATGCGCATAAACGATATGAATGCTTTTAACAAAATTTGTCTCCTATATGGAGTAAACTGTTACATACATCGATAATAGAAAGAAGATTTACTCTAAATACATTTTACATATGTATGTACATACACATATAATATTAACGATTAATAATTAAACTGCAATTGCAATCCCAACCAACACACCAAACTACAAAAATACATACACTTATTCCAGATGTTTTCAGATTATCAATTTTTTCTGGTTCCTCGGGTGGGGTTACTACAAATGCGTTGATTGCAATTGATTTTACTGTTACACTAAAATTTAATTTATTTACATTTTATCTTGTAAAAATTAAATTATTGATTGAAACCTAAGACTTATAAAAATTATAATTTTACTGAAAATTATAGTTTGTGTTGAGAAAATGATGTTAATAATTTTAGTTTTAAGGATTGTTTTTTTAATACGGCTTCAGTTTATGACACACAAATATGTTATCCATTAACTCGAATTTAGGTGCAGTTGTCAGTGATAGAGGTCATGCTAATATACATTTAAGGGGTCCGGCGAAAAATTTTCAAGATTGGTCACTGTAACGCTCAAAGTATAAAACCCGCAGTATACTCAACAAAATTTGATGAGCTTTCAAATTTTATAATTGATTCTTCTTTTTATATTGTTGCAATAATGGAGACTTGGCTGTGGTGCTAGATGGTGCAATTAACATTCGTGGTTATGTCTTTTGTCGAAATGATCGACCACACAGAAGTGGTGGCGGGTTAGGGATTTATGTGGCTAGAAACATTAAATACAAAACTATTCATACGGAGTCGCAATATGGGGAATGTGTGATAGTTTTTATTAAAGTAACTATAAATGGATCTATGATGTTAGTAGGTGTTGTTTAATAATAATCTTTATGATCCTGTAAAAGCGGTAAGAATTCGCTCGGTATGCAATCGTCTAAATATCTCTGAAAGACACAACTTTACTTACACATTTTGATGCACGTAATAATAGAACAGCGGTTTTAAATTATTTTATTTTATGTGATGAACCTACTCTTTGCAAAACTAACCAATTTCAATGCCCATTTTTATCGTCTCACCATGCATTTATTTGTGCTTCACATGAATTGTCATTAAATTCAAACAGAGATTTGGATAATTATATTGAATACCGAAACTATTCGTCGGTTAATATTGGTGACTTAACGAATTGTGTATTTGAACACGACTTTACTTCTTTCTATAATTCGAACGATGTAAATTGTCAAGTTTCTGAGCTAGAATATTTAATGTCAAAACTAATTTCTTTGGTGCCTCTGTCGCGATATAAAATTAAACGCAAATCAAAGGACTGGATAAAGTCTGCAGAGTTAGTATATACAACGTCACTTAGAGACATTGCTTACAAAGCGTACGTTGAAGATCCTACTGTTTATAAATGGAGTGTGTTTTGCAAGTATAGAAACAAAGAAAAACGAACTATGCGAAGGGTTAAGAAAGGCTATTTTAATAGAATATTTAATAATGTTGTTTCTAAGGGAATGTGGAATCAATTAAGAATGGCCACCAGTAGTAACTCAGTCAATGCTAATGCTAATATAGATGTCAATGATATAAATAATAACTTTAGATGGTTTGAACTTTATATCAGATAATTCAATTAAGCAAACAATCTTTGAAAGATCTAATTTCATTTGCTTGTGGTGTTGATGATACCTCTGAAATTTTTAAAAATAATTAATCGCTTAATAAGTCTGTTTAATTGTATTATAACAACTTCCGTTTTTCCTATACCTAAAGCCGGGATTTCATTAAATACCGAAAACCTGAGACCTATAAGCATTTTACCAGTATTGTCAAAAGTACACGTTATAAGGTTTCAAATCCTACAGCACATTGAACATTATAGTCTCTTAAATGATCGCCAAACAGGGTATCGAAAGGATTGTGGTGCGTCATCTACATTACTAGGGATTGAGTCTAAAAGGGAAAACTCGAATAGAGGCAAAATAAGTATTTTAGTATCATGGATTTATCAAAAGCATTTGATCGTGTTGACCATGTGAAAATGTTGAAAAAGCTTAATGATGAATTTGAATTTTACTTTTACAATAGAAACTCTATTTAAACGAATTATGTATCCGTTGCTGATTGTGGACTGCAATTGGAGATTTTAAATCCGTAAGCATTAAATGTTGTAAGTTGAAGCCGTTAACAAAATTTTAGTATTGTAAGCGTTATGATGCGAATTTAGGGTTACTCAGACGTAACAAAAAGAATATCCTCAATTGTAATATGTTCTTTGGCATAAAGTCTTTTTATATTACATAATTATAGCAATAAAAAAATAAGAAACTAGAAGCTTAGAATAACACGATCTACTTATATATATATACATATATATATATATATATATATGTTATTTATTATTTAATATAGCAAATACGTATTATTTACATGTGTCAAATTCGTTTTTAGTAGAGTCCCGTTAATTCTTAATCACCTGGTTTCAGAAATTTTTTACGAATCAAAGCTGTTTCCGAAATAGCGGGTTTTCTATTATTTAAAGAGCTTAAAACAACCCAAAAATAGCTGTTAATGGACGTTTTCTAATTTATTTATTATATTAAAAGAAAAAGTAATAAAGCTATTTCAAATATATTTGCACTATTTTATTTCCTAATCAGTTCATAACAAAACTATTTAAATTGAAACAAAATCTAATAAATGCAGTGTTGAATTTAAATAAAGTAACTCCTCATGCACTCCACGCGTTTCATTTGGAACGTGTTTCTAATTTTTTTAATATTTGTTTTCTTTCTGTTAATGTTAGCTTGAAAACACTCCCATTTTTCAGTTTCAATAAAAGTTCTTAATTTAATACGTTTTTTTTAGAAAATAAGTTCTATCTTTACCAATTAGAACTCAGAAACCTAAAATAAGTCAATCTGTGTCATAGGCTAAATGCCTAAATGGTTGACCGAACCGTTGTGCAAAAAATGGTCAAAAATGGCCCAACTTCCAGAGGCCATAAAAATTAAATTCGAGCTATCTTTTCAAACCCCTTTGGCAGTTCTGTTTACTTAATGGTCTACTTTTATTTCCCATTGGAGTTGTTGATGCTGGTTTTTCTTGTTGCTTTGTGTAATTTGACGTTTGGATATTACGCTTCGGCAACATGTTGGCTATCGACATTAAACAATTTTTTAAAACACAAAGGAGCATGTTCTGAAAAACTCTTTGTTTTGAAGTTGCCTAATTTCAGGAAAGAACTCAGCTAAAAAACTATCTTATTGCAGTTTTTTAATTGGTCTTGATGTTTGAGACGTTTGAGATGTGCTGTCCAAACATAACTTCTAATAACTTAAGTCTAAGTTCACGCACGACGATTTTAGTTGGAGTTTATAGCTGTTTTTTTGAGTTTGCGGTGACGGGAATAAAAAGGGAAAAATAATCACCGGTACTCGGCTATTTCAAGCCATTCTCTCATTTGTTGTTTTTTAGTTGAATATTTGATATTTATTTTCATTCGTTGTTTTGCTTCT
This sequence comes from Gymnocheta viridis, assembly GCA_956483585.1. Classification (NCBI taxonomy): domain Eukaryota; kingdom Metazoa; phylum Arthropoda; class Insecta; order Diptera; family Tachinidae; genus Gymnocheta; species Gymnocheta viridis. The sequence goes on along the minus strand of OY101443.1, from coordinate 38,057,545 downwards.
TGGTGTGTAAATAATTTATAATTTGAATTAAAAACAAAAATTAAACGTTTCAAATATTTAAAAATAAAAAAGCACAATAAAATTATTTCAGTGCAAACATTTTAAATAAAAGCGTGTTACATATTATTGTTTACTTTATTGTAAAGGGGGCTTAAATGGAATCGGGACATTAAGGTTGATATTAATCAATCGCCGCATTAAGGTTGATATTGATTGTCCAAACTAAGCACTATTTCGGCGCAGTTTGTCGCATTTAAAAAATTGTTAGTGTTCACACCAGAGAACGACAAACAATACAATAATAAATAAATTACTCTAGCATAAATTGAATATTTTCAATACAAAATATTTTTCGTATCTGTTCAATTTCATAATTATAATCTCAATATCCGCAGCTGGTCTCTAAGGTGAAGAGTCTCTAGTCGATAGAATAATGTAGGTAAGGGAAGTCGGCAAATTAGATCCGAAACTTCGGGATAAGGATTTTCTCTGAAGATTGAGATAGTCGGGCATGATTGGGAAGTAATAACATGGTTTGCGTACTCGTTCTGGGTAAATAGAGATTTTCAAATGTTGTATGTATCGGTGCGCATTTTGTTTTATACCTGTATGTATTCATGCTCATATATGTTTATATCCCTGCGTACCTATATGTATCGATGTTTCAAACCTCCCTACTTATACAAAAACCTTTAAAAACTCAATGAGAGTTATTTGAAACATTTAAAAATTAGGTTTAAGGTCTACTGATGATTTGGCTTAAGCACCAATGAAATGCATGTATATAGACTAGCTAAAAACCCTCAACAAACAAAAGTTTTTTAAATCTTTGAAAAAAGATATCGAGGCAATCTCGATTAATATAAATTTCATAATTATCTTATGAACTTTAATGCAAAAAATAACAAATAATTTTATATCGTTCATTAGATAATCAAATTTGTAGATATACATAAATATCTATCATAATGTTACGTTTCGACCTTTTTGATAACGTTTCCTTGCTCGAGTTTTTTTAATTTGTCAAAAATAAAAACAACGAATATTGACTTCAACTTAATGATGTTTCATTTTATAAAAATTTAATTCATTCATTTTATAATATTTAATAAAATACACGACATTAACACTTCAAAAGCCTTTTCAAAACTGCTCTATTTACTAAATACACGAAGTTCACCATGCCGTAGCTTAGGCAAGACTGACATATTTGTGCTTTGCAGTATCGGCTTTAATACCTGTTGACTGTTAAGGTTCTCGAACGTAGTAGAAAAATCCTTACCATAACAACACATCCTTACCATAATCACACAAACGAACTTATTTTGTGTAATAAAATTAAATGTATATTGGTGTCGCTGCACAAGAGGCCTTTTCATTTTGTTCCGAATCAGAGCAACCAAAAATGTATACCGATTTGAGAAATTTTTACATTGAAGTTATTACCCAAATTAAAAAAAGATTAAATTTTGATGATGACCTTTAAAGAGACAGTAGATCCAAATCATTTGAAATAATTCCGGTATCAAATTTTAAAACCAGAGTGCAAATTACGGCATTCCATATCGAACGAAATTTCCATACAAATTCAATAAATTTTTTATGGGATTTCGTTCGATATCGAATGCCGTAATTTGCTCCCTGATTTCCTTTCGTTGAAAAAGATTACCGAAAATTAGACAATGAGTTGTGCGAACATGTACTTTTCGACCACAAAGTCTAAATCTTTCTTATGATTTAGATGTCGCAATTTATTGGACAAGAGTTTTTAAAATAAAGAATTCTGCTGGTGAAATTCTCTTCCCAAATTTAGAATCTGTTGTAAATTTTTTTATAATATTACTATTTTCTAAGCTAAACAATATTTAAAAATAATTCTTACTTTTTATTTTAGAACAAAAATGTCTTGTTATTTTGACGGTATAAAAACAGTGACCACTGAAATACTCGTATATACATATGTATATATATGTACTTATTTGTTTATAAAATAGATATCTGTACTTAGATGGTATATATGTATATAATGGATTGTATGCTTTAATAGTTAAGTGTATTTGGTATACATATATGTATGTACGTATATACGTAAATGTTTGCATTTTGAAGTACAAATATAATGCTGTACTTATGATTTTTAAATAAAAACAATGGTCGCGTTCATAAGACGTAACTGTTGTGCAGCCGTTGAGTGTTTGGCTTAGAAACGCAGAGTTGAGTAGTTCCGCTGCACACAACAGTTGAGTATTTGCTGCCATTTTTTCCATCATAAATTTTTTTTCGCTTCATTTAGTCAACATGTTGTGTTTAGCTCCACAGTTGATCGAGAGTGTTCTGCGCTTTTATATTATAATGCAATGCCGTTTTGTTAGGTGGCGCTACAAATTGATTTGTTAAATTTTGCATTCCAAATGCGATAAAGTAACGAAAACAAAGAAATAAAATTAAAATACTAATTTCATTAAATATACGTTTGTTTATTATGGTGTCTATTTATATTAATTACCAAATTAGTTCAATATAAGGTTTAAAGATTTTTTGAACACGGTGCCGGCTTAGCGTTGAAATATACATAAATACTATCGTCGCAGGTTTATCATTTTATTGGAGTATTTTGCTATGCATTTTTATGTTGTGAATATTAAATTTGTGGTGCAGATTTTACATTAAATTGGAAATTTCCTGCCAAGAAAAACTTATTGCAAATTCTGAGTTGTCCATACTTTTTAGTATAAGCCAAATTAATCAATTTAGAAATTTAAATTATTTCTTTTGCAGCATTTTTATTTCTTTTCAATTGTTAACATTAAACAGCTGTTCATTATTTAATTATTTATCATACCGTTTCTAAGACGTAACTGTTGAGCTCAACAGTTTCACAACAGTTGAGCTCAACAGCTACGTCTTATGAACGCGACCAATATATTTTGATAAAAATTAAAAAAAATGTTGTTGAAATTTTTTTGTACTATTCCATTTGGGTTTGTACTATTTTTGTCAAACCTATGTACAATTTTAACTTTCTGTGGTGGCAACCAATTTATGTCAATTTTAACCGTAATACAATCGAGAGCATTAGTTTTTTTTACAATTGCTATGAAGATTTTTCCTATAGAATTCTTACACAATCTTGTATATTCTCGTTGCTGTTTCTAGAACTTTCTTGAATGTTCTGTTTCCGTTAGTTTGAATTTGAGTGCTCCCAAATTTTGCACACAGGGTTGATTAAACTGTGTTTAATCATCGCTGTATTTTTATGTGCGTTAAATTTGAATCTACATTTTAATTTTGTAACAATATGTTTGTGAATATATACGTATAAAACCTTAAACACGAAGATAACGTAACTAACATACTTTAATACAGAAACACAATTTCTATTTAACGTAAGCTGCATCCACATTTTTGTGTTACCGCAAAAATAACGTAATCGACTCTGCAGCCACACGTTTTTCTGTCAAGTTTTTCACACATAATGCTTACCCTGCAGCCACACGTTCAAGTTTTTCTCTCAAGTTTTTCTAATGTACTGCTTATCAAAATTCATTTAAATTGATAGCTGTGACGTAGGCTGCACGCAATTTTAAAGCAATTTAATTTTTCTAGATGTCATCGGCAAGAAAACAGATTCAAATGGTTGCTCTATGCGATGTAACATTATTACACTCATTACTTAATATTTGATTATTTAAGTTTAATTAGTAGTTTTAAATTGCGGCAGAATATTTGTAAAAAACAAACCAGAAAATATTTTCTTGACAGTAAATTCAAACATTCGATGAAAAGAAAATTTGAAGAGCAAGACCGTTTGTAGTTTTAAATGTATGAGTGTATTATTAAAAAGGTGTGAATGTATTGAAACTTGATAGACAAAACTTGATCGTGTTACATACATCTAATACTTAATGATGAAACAGAACAAGTCTGCAACTTCAGGAACAATCGCTTGGTGGCCTATAACAAAATCGACGGCAGTAACTTCAAATACTCTCTTAATATTGTTTAATTTTCTTTTTTTTTGCATTTTTCGTATGAAAAATGTATGTGATTTCATGAAAACACGCTTACATTGTTGAGAGAATGAGTGTCTAAAATTGAGAGTATAAGAAAAAACGCTGCAAAAATAAAATAGATTCTATTTCATGGCCACATTCTCTGGCATAATTTTATGTCAAACTGAATAGAAAATATTGTTCACCCTGAAGTTGCAGTTTGTTCAGTTTCATCATTTAGATGTAACTTAGATTCTAAGTTATCAAAATTCATTTAAATCAGCGGTGCTCGTCCGATACAACAATTGTTGGAAAAAAATTACACACATTTGTTACGCTCTTTTAAATACTTTTATTCATTCATTGTTGAGCAAGCGATGAAAACACATGCGGCGGACTGTCGTCATTTTTTCAGAAATTTATTTAGCATTGTTGGTGGTTGAAGCAAAGCAAACACACACTTTTCAATTGCATTTTAACACAAAAAAGAAAGTAAAAAAAATTCTATAATTTTTAAAAATTTAAGAGAATTTCGGCCGTATAATGTATGTTTTTTCTTTTCCTTAAAATTTAAAGTACATTCATTTAATAAGTTGGTTATATCTTTTCTGATTTCAAGTGTTTCACATCATTTGTGCTGGGCAACTCTCTCAGCAATACATCCTCATTCTTATTTTTGTACACCGCTGATTTAAATCAGTGATTGCCAAATGCACACGTTTGGTTCGTATTTTGATATAACAATATGCGTACACTGAACCAAATTTCTTATTGAATACCAAATATTCCCGCCATTTATTTCGCTAAGATAAACCTATCAGGAACTACATGTAATGTAATAACTATTATTAGAGTGTCGTTTTTCTGCTTGGAAAATAGTATAATTTTTAATAGTTTTTCTAGTTTCTTTTAATTTTAATTTGTTAAAATTATTATATGAGATATTCTCCAAATTTTGTAAAAAAAAGTTTTAATTTGTTGTGGGTTAAGCATATCTATATCTTAAAGAGGGGAAACAAGTGTACATAAACACTGGTATAAACAGTTCATTTTTTTTCGCTATGTGTATACAAGAAAACAAGCGGGGTACAACCTCTTCGTTCGATAGCTTGTATATGACATAGATTTTATAGATGCTTTATTAAACGTTTATAATTCTATTAATTATTTATGAATTTAACTTAAATGAATTTAGCTTAAAAGCGGTTATAAACCTACTGTAAGTTTTTATGCATATTACTGTTAAACTATAAAACTTTCATAAATTATTATTTAATATGATATTATTATTCTTTTGAGTATAATTTTGTTGGTGTATATTTCGGAATATTTTCGAAAAAGAAAAGAAAATAATTTTTCACATAAACAAGCCATAAGAAGAACAAACATTCTTTAATTTTAGAAATAATCAAGTAGGTATACTGGTAAATTATGATATCAAATATTTAAAGGAAAAAGAAAATTATTATGCCTGCCTTATGACTGAACTGATTTACATACGTGTAAGTTAACAACCGCTAAATGGTTTGATTTTTAAAATTTTATTATTGTGTTATCGTATAATTTTTTTGTTTTAAACTTAGAAACGAGCATATGTATGTAAAGGGTGTTTTTTATAGAGGTATAGAATTTCGAATTGAAATAAAACACAAGAAAATCGTTTTAATGTCCATTAATTTGGCTTTATTGGAAGGATAATTTTATGCCATTAATGTTTAAATATGATTTCGGGCATGTGGCCGCCGCGGCTGGCTCGAATAAAGCCAATTCTACAGGTCCAATTTTCAACCACTTTTTCGAGCATATGGGGCCGTATGTTGGCAATAACGCCACGAATGTTGGCTTCCAAGTCCCCTAACGTTTCTGGTTTGTTGGCGTAGACGAGCGACTTCACATATCCCCAAAGAAAATAATCCAATGGTGTCAAATCACACGATCTTGGTGGCCAATTGACAGGTCCATTCCGCGAAATTATGCGCTCATCGAATGTTTCCTTCAATAAATCGATTGTGACGTGCGCTGTGTGGCATGTAGCGCCGTCTTGTTGGAACCACAACTCATCCACATTCATGCCATCCAATTCGGGAACAAAATAGTCGGTTATCATGGCTCTATACCGGTCTCCATTAACGGTAACTGACTCTCCAGCATTATTTCGGAAGAAGTATTGCCCAATGACTCCACCAGCCCATAGAGCACACCAAACAGTCAGTTTTTGTGGATGTAATGGCGTCTCAAGGGTCTCATGTGGATTCTCTTCACTCCAAATGCGGCAATTTTGCTTGTTGACGTAGCCATTCAACCAAAAATGAGCCTCATCACTGAACAAAATTTTGCGATGAAAATCAGCATCGAGATCAATCTCATTTTCGGCCCATACACCAAAATCACGACGCATTGCATGGTCTCGCGGCTTTAATTCTTGCACAAGCTGGATCTTGTAAGGTCGCAAGCCAAGATCTTTGCGCAAAATCTTCCATAAAGTTGATGGACAAAGCTCCAATTGCTGTGCACGGTGGCGAATCGATTCATTCGGGTCCTCTTCAACACTTTGCTCTACAGCGGCAATTGTTTCTTCGGTGCGCATTGTTCGACGTCTCTGCGGATGCGTATTATCACATAGAGTAAACGTAGTGCGAAAACAATCCATGGTTAACCGAATTAATTGCTCTGATGGACGATTATGCGGTAAACTTCGCGAACTGAACCATTATTTTCAAAATAAATTTGCACGATTTGCAAGCGTTGTTCTTTTGTCAACCTGTTCATGATGAAATGGCAAACCAAACTAAATATTAATCACTTGACAGCTGACAAAATGGCCGCCAGTTAAAAAAGTGATGCCAACTTAAAGTTCTATACCTCAATAAAAAACACCCATTAGATATTTTTTCTCAGGTTCAACAACAATTTGAATTTGTTTTTCCCAATTTTACCGATTCATCTTGTTAGAAAATTTCTTATAATAAAACTGAGTGGTCAATAGAAAAAAATTATTATTTGAAAAGTACTCGTATTTTTTAAATTTTAAAAACATTTTACAATTTTTAAAATTGCGTAAAAAACTTGTAAAAAAAGGGTAATAAACATTTATCTTTGAAAGTTGCGTACCGATTACAAAATAATGTATATATATATATATATATATATAAATCATTGAAGAGGGTCAAGTTTTAAGAATCTTGAAATTTGAAAGCAGTGTCATTCAGTCCTACTTTGAATTTTTTATATTATTTTATGCATTTATAAAATTGTATGGTAATTTTTAAACAAAAAATTCCGAATTGCGCGAATTAACATTATGGTGTAGATGTTTTATAACTTACATATTTATTTAAAATTTGTTTGTTTCCTTTGTTTATGATTTGTGCGAAGAAGACTTGGGAAATTCAAAATGGAACAGTACACAATAGAACAAAGAACAAAATAGTAGAATTTTGTTTTTATTTTATTATTCTGACGCAGCGCGCTTGTCATCAACATTTTAATGTGTGAAGTGGATCCTTAGTGTCAACAATAAATCGGCTCGTTGCCACTTTTCGTCAACACGCTTCGGTAAGGAGTCTCCCTGATGCTAAAAGACTATATACGGTGCATTGCGCCGTAAATATTCAACATGTAGGCTAGACTGGAAGAAGAAAATCCAGAAACATCAACCAGGAAACGTTCTGTACATCTTGTGACTTAAATTTTTGTACTGTTCCATTTTAAATTTCCCAAAACTTCACACAAATCTTAAACAGAAAAAAATTAATTTCATGTTAAAAAGTTATAAATCGTTTTATCATAACGTTATTTGTGCGCCACTCAATAAATGATTATTTCGAATTGTTCAAATAATAAAAAAATAATGTATTTTCAGTTATTTTTTTTAATTCGGACTGGATTGGCACTATCAGTCTTAATCTTTATCCGATTTGAATTTTTATAATATGTGTGTTATTATTTAATTGTTATTTTGGGTTCTGTCAAATTTATTATTTTTGCCACGCTTTAGAAATTAAATTTTAAAATTAAAAATGTTCTTTAAGTGTATTTAAGTCGTTTTATGCGCAACTTCTGAACAACTAAGTGTAGCCAAATAATTGAATGCCTTTATACTTTTATAATATTCAATGCAAGGAAATCAATTGAGAAATGACCCATTGCGGTATCATTGTTGTTATGTACTATGTATTAACTAATGTTTTTATTCGTTCTTTGTTCTTCGATTTCATTTTTATAATAGCAGTCACACAACAGTTGTACTTTCAGTCATCTGGAAAAAAAGAATTCTTGCTCGTTCTATATTTTTTTTAGTATAAGTATGTGGATTTGACTTTGTGCAATTATTATTATGCGATGTGATGTCATGCGATAAGATGCACGATCCTGTCAGTGTAGCAACAAATAAAGTACAACAAATGAAAAAAAATTGTTAACGACAGTAAAATTATATTTTAGATTGTAAGATTTTACTGCGTTTATGTAGTTGGTGTGTGGTATTTGTGCGAATCTAATTTTTTTCTCTAAATCTGCATTAACTTCCTTTAGTTTTTTATTTCCGTTTCCTTTTCTGGCGTGTCGTGCCATTTGTTATACTTTCGTTTCTAGTTTTTCTTTAAAAAAAGGAAATTTAACGAAATTGTATGAGTTTAAAGTGTTTGTGTGTATAATTTTATTTTATTTTATTTTCTTGAGTAGAGAATGGATACATCTACTTGTTTTTGCATCCATTGAATTTTTAAGAAGGTGTTCTTTTTTGAACACTTCAATGCTTTTGACAATTAATGAGCTTAATAAAAATTGTTAATTTATAAAAACAGTACAATTTAAAAGTCCAGGAATGCTCTAAGAATGAAATAAGTAAAATTTTACTCAACTAATTTTAGAATTGGTTGCAAATATTTTTCTTTCTAAAGGACGCTTTTTAAGCCCGATAAAACTTCAAATTAAAATAAAACATAAATATATTGTGTTAATTGCCATGAATTTGGTCTCATTCAAAAGATAATTCTTTGCCATTATTTTTTGAATATGTTTTCGGGCTAGGGAAATCCCAAGGCGGGAATTTCCGGGAATTTCAATCTAAAAATTTCCCGTTTTCCCGGGATTTTTCATGCGGGATCCCGGGAAATAATAAAAAAATTTAATTGGCAACTTTACGGTAAAAAGGGAGCGGTTGTTTTCGCTGTGTTATTTTTTCTATATCATTTTATGTTTGTTTTTATTAACTGAATTGTTACGTTTTTGTTTATATTCAGCCATGTTTGTAAGTTTACTTTGATCTCATCTAACAAAAATACACGTTTTCCGTGTTCGAAATAACCTTTAAGGAATTTAAAAACTAAAAGTTAAAACAAATAAAGTTCCTATGGTAATACCCAATTAAAATTAACATATTAATGTATTATTAAAACATAACGTATGTTTTAGTAAAAACCATCATGATACACTATCCTACTTGGTCGTGCGATCTGCCAAAAAAGTCGTGTGTGTTCAAAAAGTATAATAGTGTGTCCATAATATGCACTTGTGAGGCAGATTATTTTACAAGTCTGTCTGACTTGTATATAATTATGAAAATTTCCATAAAATGATAGATTTTGTGCGATCAGAGATGCATCTTTTTAAGAAATTCAGTTGTAGCGAAAGCAAAATTAAATTAAAATTATTTATTTTTAAAACCTGCAACTATTAAGGCGTAACAAATCAATAAAATCTAAAATTGCTTGAGCGAAAAATATACACGTATGTATGTGTTTACATCTTTTGTGTGTGATAGTGTGGCAAATTCAATGCGATTTTTAAAAGTGGTACAGAATTCTGCCAGATTTTTCAGTGAATGAATCGTACGACTGTGTATGATACTGTATCACGGGCTTAAGTGTTTCAAACTTTCTAATACAATTTTTGTTAATGCCTAGCAAAATTAATTTTTATTATATCATATAGCGGGGTCCCGGGAAATTAAAGGAAATGTCCCGCTTTCCCGGGAAATGAAAGATTGCGGGAAAAAAACTCTACTTCGGGCATATGGCCACCGCGGCTGGCTTGTAGATGTCGCAATCGTCCCTGGTTTATCGGCATAGACAAGTGACAACTAAACGAAATTACATACATAAAATTTTATATGTTTTGTGATTATAACAATTTGTAATCGGTTGTCAAACAAAGTACCACTGCATTGTTTGACAACCAAATTCACAGCCAATTAAAATTTACATATGGCTTAAAAAAATCCTTTGAATCACATTTTAATGGAAAAATATAAAAAATATTGTCTCAATAGGTGAGTTGGCAATATATTTTCATAACTTTTTTTAACTGGATGAAGAACGAATCCACCACTCAAAAATCACGTTTTTTAGTTATGACGTTGTTTGAGTAAATTAGCGATATCATAAATAGCATATCATTTGAAAATTAGTCAGCACATTTCTTAAATGTATCTTTGTATGAAAATATAAACTTGTTCACTGCTAAAAATATTTTTTTGTTTCAATAGCAATGTCATTTTCAATAACAATATATTTTCATAGAAAAAACTTCAATATTTCATTCCATTCATGTTGATTTGAGTTGTATAAAAATTGAAAATTTGCTTGTCATTGTTCAACTGTACAAAAACTTTGTTCTTTTAGTCGCCTCATTGTTTGAAAAACAAAAATAGTGAAATAAGGAAACAAAAAATTTTTTATAGTCTATGAAATTCTTGACTTTTATTAATTGTACAAGTACTTGGTTGAGCATTGAAAATGCAATATTCCCAGATTGGCCTCAAATGCCATGGGGTGCAGTAAATACGAAGCTCCAACAACAGACAGTGAAGAAATGTTCCAATTATGCATTTGTCCAGATACAAAAAGCAATAATGAAAAACATGTACAAAAGTTATGTCGGATATAAAGAGAATGGAAGAAGCGCTACTTCTATTTTTCTTTAAGGATACTAGTAAAGAATTGACAGCAGTAGGGTAAAAACTCAGAGAAAATTAATTAAATATACGAGTACATCTACCCTTCGTTTTGCACGATTTCACTGTTTTCGTTTGTGCAAATAAATTAATTGAGTCTGTTTTTAATAGCTTTTCCAACTAAAAGCGACACATACTAGATACCGTGTTGGGGTGCAATTTTTCATTAAAACAATCTTTTTTGAAGGCATTACAATTAGTTTTTGCTATTAATACTGTTTTTTTAATTAACATTAGATATATAAATAATAGTTCTCTAAAAATGTTTTTAAAATTTAAATAAAGTAGAGAACCACAAACCAAGTCGGACAAAACAATGGCAACCCCTTATAGAAATTTTTGACGTTGCTGTATATTTGGAATGCAATTTAATGATTCCCATCACAAACGCATTTTATGTATCAGAAAAACAGATAAACGGATAAGCATAAGAATAAAATTGTTACAATTAATTTTTAAATAATTTCAATGGCAAGAACAAGTACTCAATTTAAAAATAATATTATTTAGGATGGAAGGTCTGGCCAATCAAGGCATGAAGACGTCCTTGTAAAACATGACGCCATAAGGATTCATTAATCAAGAGAGCAATACAAAAAATCTGCCAACGTCCTCTACTCAATTGAGAAACAGCTTAGCGTTGTGCATTAGCGAGAGAACGATCCCCAGAAGAACTATAGAAGCCGGATTATTCAGTTGACGTCCAGGAAAGCAGCCTTTCGTATCACCCAAAAACAAAAAAAGCTGGACTTGTATTCGCTAAAGCCCACATAAACTGGACTGTCCGAAAATGGAAAACAGTACTGTTCTCTGATGAATTTAAACACAATTTACAAAATTCAGGTGAAATAAAGTGTGTGCGCCAACCGAAAGGAGAAAGACTAATCCTAAGTAGTGCAAAGCAACTGTCAAACATGCTGGTGGTGTTATCATGGCCTGGGAATGTTTTTCTGGTTAAGGAATGAGACCAATTCATCACATTGACGGAATGATGGATCATTTTCTATATCTGTATCCAAAAGGATAACGATCCCCTAAGCACACCTACAAAGTGTGAAAATAATAGCTGGCCTACCCAATACCCCGATCACAATCCTATTGAGAACATTGGAAAATTGTTAATATGAAAATAAATCGCGGTAGCTGCAGAAATAAAACTGATCTGTTTCAAGCTGTCAAGACAACCTGGGAAGTAGTATTAATTACGATACTATTAATAATTTAATGTCATCTATTAATCGGATCTCCAGTCTCAAAGATGCAGATTTATTACACTTTTTTATTATTGGAACCACTGTGTGACGGCAGATAACACGATTTTTCAATGATTTTTCAGCCAAATTCGATGTTCTATAATTAGTTTGGAATATGTCCTATCTTTTAATCTACTAATTTTGGTCCTCAGAGGTATGATAGTCAATATTTCGGACAGAAAAAAATCTATCGGTGGCAATATAACATGACTTTAAAATATACTTGTATTTGGATCATCCGTTAGAAACTGTGATGTTTTTGTATTCAAAATATGATTTCAATTTTGCTAAATGATGGTTCTCTTTCAAAAGCTTCTGGGAGCTACTGAATAAACTTTTTGCTATTCTTAGTGTCTGACCAAATCCACTTTTCTAACTCAAACAGAAAATTCCCTTATTGTACAGAAGGAATTTAGTATTTGTAAGGAGGAATAATTTCTTTTTACAGATTCTAATAAATGTCTTAAAAAAAATCAAGCAATCGAAAGCAGGACTTAATACCAACTTTGAAAATATGTATAGTCGTTTTTGCAAGTGCTTAAATAATTATTTTTTTTGCAAGATATTAAATCAATGTGTCTAAAGGTACGGTCACACTTGGCAAACATTTGTCCAAAAAGCGTAACCACTACTTTTGCTTAGCGTTAGTGTGATTTAACTTGGGTTTTGTATCACAAAATGAAGTCCATTATGACGCAAAATGCTATTTTCATACTATTTTTGATAAATGCGAACCCATATTTAAAAAAAATCCAATAGTTTTATTAATGAAAATGCAAATTTAGCTTGTCTGTTGGTCACGTTTTTTTTTCGGCAAATATTTGGCAAGTGTGATCGTACCTTAACTCTACAAAATGTTTAAGACTGTAGATCTAATTAATACTATCAACTTAATAAAGGTCGTAAAAGTAAAATCCTTTTTTTTTATTTATAAATTAATGCTACGATTTTTACGTTATACATGAAAGACAAATGTAGTGTTTTTTGAATATACCCCTCATATGAAATAAAAAACTTAACACTTAGTTATGTGCATTAGTCACAAGTTTCTCCTAACCATATGTGCACGCACACATTGTATATTCGCAGCAGTTGTTGAAAAATAAAGCATCTTTGAAATGGTCATAAAGCTGCAGCAATCCCACACTTGTAGTGCAAACTTTTTAAAGTTGTTAACAAACCAACAAGACATTACAAACCGAAAAAAAACTAAATGTTCCAAATGTTTGAAATTAAATGGAAGAAATATCGCCAAAGTTGTGTAGAAAAGAAGTTCTTAAAGTAGATTTGTATTTGCATTTGTGTTCATAGAAAAGTTTTAAGTTCACATATCGTTTTGAAAAACAGTTATAACAAAGTAAAAATAGAAACGGATTTGTTTACTTTACTAACAATTCCCAATAATTCCAAAGAACCTGAATTCATATGTATTTATTCTAACATACACGCAGCCAGCCGCATGCAAACACGTTCATATGCATTTGGGTATAAGTTGAAAAAAAATATTCCTTTGAAACTTTAGGTTTATTTCCACATATACATATAAGTATATAAGAATATTTTCGTTTTCAAAACTAAACTTTTTGTAGTTATTATAATTTTTTCTATAAACACTCACTCAGTTGTCAAAGTTTCCATATGCTACAAAATTCTTGACAAATAAAATGTAAAATTTTTTAAAAGTTTCTATGCGGTTGTTATTTACAGGAACTAAAATTCAAACTTTTTTTGTTAACAACCAATAAACCAAATTAAAAATTTGATTTTAAATAAAGTTTCACTGAAAGTTTTTGTTTCACCAAATAAAACGTAAGCCACCCACCCTGACTTACAAAATTAATCTAATATACAGTAATTTTGGCTTAGCTGCACAATCAACTTTGAACGATTTTTTGTTCAGATAAGTAAAAAATTCTGTTATCTTAAATGTGTGTATGTACATATGTACATATGTATGTACTAATTTAAATTTAAATGATGACAATTTGCGGTTGTGTGACTTGTTTGCATTTTTTTTTTCAATTATAAATGGCTTAAGCGGGATATTTATGTGAAATAGTAACCATCACATATTTTTAATGTGTGCAGCTAACTTTGATTTTTATAGGGTGTTTTTTTAAGCCCGATAGAACTTGAAATTGTAAAAAATAACACAAAAAATTAAATTGTAATCAAAATTTTTTTTTTATTCGAAAGATCAATACGTGACATTAACATTTGAAAATGATTTCGGGCATATGGGCACCGCGGCTGTTCTTGACGAAGCGCATTCTGGACGTCCAATTTTGGGCCACTTTTTCGAGCACTGCTGGCCGTATGTCACGAATAACACGAACAATGCTGGCCTCCAAGGCGTCAATTGTTGCTGGTTTATCAGCATAAACCAGTGACTTCACGTAGCCCCACAGGAAATAATCGAGAGGTGTCAAATCGCACGACCTTGGAGGCCAATTGACAGGTCCATTTCTTGAAATCAAGTTATCGCCAAATTTTGATTTCAATAAGTCGATGGTTGCGTTCGCCGTATGGCACGTAGCGCCATCCTGTTGAAACCACATCTCCTCCGGATCAATGTCATCCATATTTTCAAACAAAAAATCATTGATCATGGTGCGGTAACGATCTCCATTGACCGTAACGCGAGCTCCGGCCTCATTTTTGAAGAAATAAGGTCCGATGATGCCACCAGCGTGAAAACCGCACCAAACGGTGCATTTTTCTGCATGTAATGGAGTCTGTAGGGTCTCTTGTGGATTGGTCTCACTCCATATGCGGCAATTTTGCTAATTAACAAACCCGTTAAGCCAAAAATGCGCCTCATCGCTGAACACAATTTTGCGATAAAACAACGGGTCAGTTGCCAACGAATCGACGACTGATTTGCAAAGTAAATTTGGATAATTTCGTAGCGTTGTTCAAGCGTGAGTCTATTCATGATGATTTGTCAGAGTATACTGAAACAAATAAAAAAAATGTTTCATCAAAATTTAATTTTTTGTGTTACCTTTTACAATTTAAAGTTCTATCTAGCTTAAAAAAACACCCTATATATGACAATATTTTAATACTACCAAAAAAATATGGTAAATATGCATGTATGTATATAAAATAAATAAAATAAAATATGTATGTAATAAAATGCACTTAAACAAGGTTTAGGAAGAACAATAACAGAAAAGATATATTTTTGGGCAGTTAAGTCAAAACGCATCTAACGTTAATTTTTTGCATGAAAATAATTTTAAAATGCCAAAAATTTTGGGCATTTATCTTCAATATGCCAGTACAAAAAGTGCACTTAAAAAGGAATTTGTATGGGGATTTTAGAGAATATTGAAGGAAATTTTTAATTTTATGTAACTAAATGATGAAACAGAACTAATCTGCAATTTCAGGAACAATCGCTGATGGTCCATAATAAAATCGACAGCCGTAACTTCAAATGCTCTCGTATTATTGTTTACATTTTTCGTATGAAACATGTACGAGGGCGGATTGATATTGAAGCTACCTAGCGCTAGATGACATCACAAACAAATTTAAAAATTGCGATCTGTCAAACGTCAGCTGTTAAAATTTCACCCAAATTCATCTATTACTTTATTTGTTGTAGTCG
The DNA here is from genome assembly GCA_956483585.1 of Gymnocheta viridis. Classification (NCBI taxonomy): domain Eukaryota; kingdom Metazoa; phylum Arthropoda; class Insecta; order Diptera; family Tachinidae; genus Gymnocheta; species Gymnocheta viridis. Next base: position 38,041,729 of record OY101443.1, on the reverse strand, counting down.
TTTGAAGAGGCCAACTTTTCTGTTTCTTGAAAAATGGAAAAAAGTGAATTTCGTGCAGTGATTAAACACTATTACTTGAAAGGAAAAACGGCGAAAGAGACAAAAGAAAATATTGGATTGCTGAATTTAAACGCGGCCGAACAAGCACTGCAACAATAGCATCAACAGGAAGGCCAAAAGAGGTGGTTACTGAAGAAAATATCAAGAAAATCCTCGATATCGTTATGAATGATCGCCGAGTCGAATTACGTGAGATTGTTGAAATGGCAAACATATCATATGAACCTGTGTTCAACATTTTGCATGAACATTTGCATATGAAAAAGCTATCGGCAAGATGGGTTCCGCGTTTGCTCTCAATGGCAAAGCTCTATGAATTGGGCTGCGAATTGGTACCTCATCCGCCATATTCTCCGGATTAAGCGCCTAGTGACTACTTCCTATTTCCAAACCTGAGGAAATGGCTCGGTGGAAAGAGATTTAGCTACAACGATGAAATTATTGACCAAACAAATGGCTATTTTAAGGACCTCGAAAAATCCCATTTTTTCGAAGGGATACAAAAACTGGAGAAACTTTGGACTAAGTGTATTGAGATAAAAGGAGAATATGTTGAGAAATAAATGGTTTTTGAAAAAAAAATGTTTTTTTTCCTACTCAGGTAGCTTTAATATCAATGCGCCCTCGTATGTGATTCAGTGATGCTCTAGTGTATCCATAGAATTTTCAGTATAACTAATTGACTTCAGTTTATTTTTAAACATAAACAAAATAGTAGTCAAGCTCATGTATACAAATGTAAACAAAAGCCACCACAATTGAATAATGCAATTTAAGATAGGTCAGTACTAAATTTAATTACTCTACGTTTTGGCAATTTTATATTCTTTCTGGTAATCCAATATTTTCAATATAAACGGTCAATGCTCGCTTACACATTCTTGTTGATAAGAATAAGTCGTTGAACAGTGAACCAATTTTTGTGCCGAGTTAACAAATTATTGCTATGGATATTATACACCACTCGAAAAATGACAAACACAAATATTGTATTTAGAAATTACACTCAAAAACTCTGAACGCCTGGTATAATACATGTATGTTGATTAAGCATAGAAATAAGAACTTGAGTGATATTTAAATAATCACTCAATAAATTACTATTTAAGCAAAGCAAATTTTAAATAAATTATTAATTATTTTAAGCGCTTGTGTTTAATTCATATAAAACATTACAGATGCAAAATTTGGTGCAATTGTACTTTTTTTTTAGCACTATTTGAAAGTAAAGAGTACAATAGCACCCCCATGCCTAATTTAGCACTATTTCATAATTTTCCTAAATTTATTTCATTACACGAAATTATTTTAAATCATCATCCCATTTTTTATATTGCTACTCGTTGTTAACCATTCGTTGTGAATTGTTTTATAACCAAGGCGGAATTGTACAGATGGTGGCGATTCTACAACAGGTACAACATTACAATAACAACTGACATCTCAACCTCTATATTAACATATACAAATTTTGAAAAATGTAGAATACTTGTTTAAATACGCCTTGTTTTGGACGAAGGTATCAGATATGAAAAATGGACAGATCTTTACTGATATTTCAAGAATTGTTAGAGGAATATTATCCATCCCACATTCTGTTGCAAATGTGGAAAGGATATTTTCGTTTAAAAATTTAGTAAAAACAAAAGAGAGGAACATAAAGTATAATTTTATATTCAAATCTCAACAACTGATAGTCTTTTGTGTACCTTTTGGAATTAATCATTAAATTTAATTGTTAACTTTGTCTACACAATAAGTATTTAGTACAAATGAATTTCAATGTACCTTTTTGTTAATTGTTAAGTTTTTAAACACATATGTGTAGAAACGAATTTTTATGTACGGTTTTAGTTAATTGTTAATAAAAAGTATTTAAAAACTACAAAGTACAAGCAGACTGAAAAAAGTACACTTTTGCTTAAAACTTAGTACAATTTGAAAATTTCATTTTGCATATCTGACATGATTTCATAAAAACACGGTAACATTGTTGAGAGAATGAGTGTCAAAAATTGAGAGTATAAGAAAAACCGTTGTAAAAATAAAATAGATTATATTTCATGACAACATTCTCTGGCATAATTTTAAGTCAAACTGTATGGAAAATATTGTTCAGCCTGAAGTTGCAGTTTTGCTAGGAACGCAACTGAGACGAACGACGAATTTTTTGTTGCGAATATTCGTCGACTAAATTAATATACACTTGTATATATAAAAATACACACAATCATGGCGATGGCGAAATTCGTCATGCGCGGCGAACTCTGCAATAGATTTGTTTCTATTTCTTAAGCCGGCGAATGATGAACAAATCAGTACCATGTGACCATTTTCTTTATAGTTTTCAAGTGTTTTGATAAATAAAGTTTCTTATTACTCTAATAATTGTTTCATCGTTATTTTGTAGCGTTTACAATAAATATACAAAATAATTAACTACAACAATTGGTTATAGTTGTGTTTTACCAATGTTAAATTTTTTAAGTATTATTTTTTAATATTTTCACACTATCCATCACAAACCAGTGATGGAAATGAAATTTGCATTTTGGTATCAGTACTATTTTATCCCAAAAGTACCAAACATTTTTTTTAAACTTTATTAACAAAATTATTTAAAATTGACTAATAAACAAAGAGAGAACACAAAGCATATACATATGTATATATATGTTCATATGCATGTAAAAAATGCATTAGTAAATATGAACAAACAAATATTTATTTACTTTTTTTTAAATAAAATAATAGTAATTTATACATGTGTACATATGTATTTTAAATTGTTGATGTAGTCTGCAACGCTAATTATTTTCTTATCATTGAGAGCCCACAATTGGAATATTACACACGCTGCATACTTTTATTTTTCCATCCTTCTTTAACCATGATCATTTTTTGTCCATTCATCTCTAAAAGGGGCTTATGTTGTTTACTCGTCCTAAAAATATATATGTACATATATTTGTAGATGGATTGTCAAACTGTCTTCAAACATTAAACTAAAACCTATCCGGATTCTTCAAATTCCTTAATTTAATATATGTGTGAGAGTATGAAATTTGCGGGAGGAGTACCACGGTACTTTTTTATGTCTAATAGTACAATCGTACCAACTTTCCCATCAATGGTACAAACAGTAAACAAGTTTATTAATTATTACAGCTGTTATTTTTTCGTCGTTATTGTGGTTCATACGACGAATTTAAACAGCGAAATTTCACCGACGAGTTTGTGTTGGGCGAAATTCAGTTGTGTTCTTAGCATTTGTCTCTTTCATCATTAAGTCAAAAGTGCTCTTAACTAATTCGCAGCTAAATCAAAACTTCTGTATTGCATCGAAATGTATTATCGAAATATTTGAACATCTCCGATTGAAAGTAACAATTTAAAATTTACACAAAATTATAAGAAGTAGTTAATGGATCTTAGTCCCTCTCTAATTTCTGCATTTCTAAAATTAGTGTATAACGTGAGGTTTTTGAGGAAATTCGAGTTCTGAATTGTTTTCTGGCGGCAAATCTTGAACTGTACAAGAGCTATTTTATGGATCGAAAAAACAAATAAGACCAAGAAGATAAAAATTTTCAAAAACTAATGTATTCATAAGAAGTTAATTGATATTTCAAGTTAAGTTGAGATAGTAAGTAAGGAAGGTTTCACTCACGATCATAAACTAAAAAATTCTCTAAGGTTTTACATGCACGTTTAGTAAGTGTGAAAGAATTAGTCACGGTCATGTTATACTTATACAGAAAAAAAATTTAATTAAGAAAACTGTCGTATGAATTAAAAAATTTTTGTTTAGGAAACTGATTTATTATTATTTAAATTTAGTAATCGAGATTGCCTCAATATCCTTTTCCAACGAAATTCAAAAACTTCTAAAATTTTTAGTATTTTAAATTTTTAATCGCACTATTTCCTATAATTAATTTTTTACCTACATGTGTTTGTAGTAAAATATTAAAATAGGAACTAGCTATACCCCTCAGTAACCAATTTCAATTTGTTTTCAATACAACTGTTAATATATCACTACATACATGTATGTATGTAAAATGTTAATTATGGAAAATAGTGCGATAAAAATTAAAATACATTTTAAGGAAGTGATTTTAAATGCCAAAGCAGAAGTAGTGATGAATATGTATTTCATATGCGTGATGAGTATGTATTTCATATGCATATTTTCACTCATTACTTTGCCATCAACGTTTTTGCTGGGCTAGGTAAATTCTATTATATGTATGAATTTCTTTCATTATTTATTTAAAATGTATTCAATTTGAATGAACAAAAAGGTAATCCATCTAAATGATGTTAAAAATTAATAATTTAAATTATGCTTCTAAAGCATTTTAATTGCTCCACTTACTGCACTCTTTTAATTCAATAATTTTTTTTGTCAGAATAATAAACAAACAAAAAAATACGAAAAATATGCTAGCTAAAAATACGTTCTATCCTGATATTACACTTCATTTGCGAATTCAAAAATATACGTTATTTTATTTTATTAAAGGTAATAGAGCAGAACAATTTTTAATACTTATTTCTAACGTAATTAATTTATAAAAATTTAATCACATTATGTGTCAAAAACTCTTTAGAAAACTTTAAATATTGTCAATATTTTCAGTAGAATATCAACTGTGTTTCATAATAATAATTGCATTTATATTTAATCTTTTGATTATTGATAACTAATTTGTGAAATTGTTTAGACTGGCAAACATTCAAGTGAATTATTAGAAGCGGGTGTATGTATAACATTTACAAAAAACACAAGTGTCAACATTAATATTTTATTTTGCAAAATTGATTTTAATTTGCATATCTTTTTTTTATTAAAGGGTATTTTTTGGAGGTGTAGAACTTTAAATAAAACATGTGTATGTAAATGGTGTTAATTGCCATGAATTTGACTTTATATAAAATATACTTCATTGCAGTTTTTATTTGGATATTATTTTCCGACTCGGAGAAAGTCCAATCGGCAAGTTAAATTTTCAATAATTTTTTTGCAGCAATGGTCATCCTCTATACTATGCACTGACAATAAAATAAAATAGCAATAACAGCTTCTTCGGTACGGATTAACGGCTCCGTTAAGCAAACCATACACTACTCCAGCATACTGGCACCAACAAGTGATGTTGAATCGTGCTCAAGACGCATACCATACAAACATACTGGTGCAATATTCATTTCTTCAAAAATTTTGTATTTTGTTCCTTTTTTCTTAATTTATGAGTAGTTTATTCAATTAAATGTGTTATCCCGATGTTCACTCTTTGACAACTTTTCCCAACTGAGCTAAATTCACTGGTAGCACGTTGGTACTATCAGTTTTTGACAACTATCAGTTTTTTATTGCTTCTAAATTAAATAGAATAAATAAAAATTTCAATTAAAAGAAACTCCAGAATATCCTTGATTTCCATTGAAATGTGTACTTTAATAAAATCAAGATTTAATTGTGTCAACCTCCTCCGCCGATACTTCAATGCCAGTTGAAAAAAGCAACGTATAACGTACGACGGATTCTATGTGCCTCGGCCTTAACAAAGATCAATTTTTTTTGCAATGGTGCATTTCTTGACCGGAGCTGCATCAACAAACAAAAACTTTTGTTATTTTGTTATATTTTGTTTAAAAATTCATAAATGCACATTAATTGAAACATATACATACATATGTAGAATCCACATTGTAGATGGACTGAAAATAATATATGAGTCGTTCAGTGGATAAAGGGAATGAGTCCATTTTTTGCGGTTTTGAGATTTAGCGTGGATACACTTCCTTTTATGACTAACAATGTATAGGAAAAATTTTGCTTTCAAATTTCAAGGGAAAACCCCTTTTAAAGACAAGAATTTTTTTTGTACGAAACACAAAATTTTAGTTTCAGTGGAAAAAGGGAATAAGTCCACGCTTACATTTATATTGCATTAATTCATTCATCGTCATTGTTAACTTTGCTTTTAATCACTCTTATTTGTTTCTATTTCTTGCCTCTCTTCGAGCTTTCGATACCTGCCAATTTTTTGTGTTCTTTAAATTGTATTGGACAAAATAGATATATCAAAACTGTCTTAAGTTTACTCAAATTAGTTCAAAGTATTGATAAAAAAAGCTAAGTCGATTGAAATGAAATTTTTAGTAAGTGGACATACCTATTTACTAAATGACGCCGATTTCGCCATTATTGAGTCTAACGCAAAAAAAATCAGCACATTTATTCGCCAAATTATTGGATAAATATAATCGTAACATGCAAAAGAAAGGAACAGTTTCGAGTGATTTTTTCTCTACAAAATAAATAAAACGTTTGCAATCGCAAAACCAATACCGCGGGAAAAACGATAGACTGGCTCCAAATGAGGTGAATCAAACTAGAGAGATCGAAATCATGGGTAATACAATATATTAATAATTTCGATGAAAATTTTGGATTTGAAAATATAAACATAAGAAAGAAAGGTAAACTAATGTTATTAAATAGCGTGAGTCAAAGTCTATTGTACCCTGAAACTAGAGCTATAACAAAAGAAAAGAAAAAGGATATGATTGATTTATTAAAATATATCCCTCCCGTGTACCATACTTTCTATAAAAACTTAAAAACAGTATCAAGTCAGAAAGATTATTCTGAAGAAGAAATAATATTTTGCTAAATTTTTTTAGTTATTTTTTGTGTTATTTTTTCTTTTAAAAAGAAGAAATTTTTTATGTTATTTTTTTAAGTTCATTAAAAATAAAACTGTGCTTACGCGAGGTAAGCACATATGTATTTATATGGATATTTTTTCTTTTTATTTCCGAACGAATGCTCAAAGTCAAAACATAATTAATTTGCATTTTTACGCTATCGACTTTAACAACAAAAAATTTGGTGGACTTGTTCCCTTTTTCCACTGAAACTCTTATCAATAAAAACGTATTTGCATCATAACAGGTTTTGTGAACACATACACTTACATACTAACATTATATATTTACAAATTGTAAAATAAGCCCTAATAATTAATTTTGCAATTTTAATTTTGAGTTTTGTTGTAATAACTAGTTTTAAGGTCAACGTCAACTGTTCTGTCGCTAGTTTTTTCGTAAAATATACGAAACTTTAGTAAATATTACGAAAAAAAATCTAGTCAATATTTTTTTGAATTTACGAAAGTAACGAAAACCTTTTGTAAACATTTTTTCTTGGTAAAAAAATATATTTGAAATAAAAATATTTATTAAAATAATTTTTTGTAAATTTACATATTTTTCAGATGTAAGTAAATGAAATAAATTTTTAGCTATTATAAAATAACACAGTACAACACATGATTTTTGGACACAATTCTGAGGATTGCACCTGAAAGTAGCCGCAAAAATAAGAACTTCTGTGTCATTCATTTTGTCAAATTGGTCATTGTGTGATCGATCCCAGTAGATACTAGAGTGTTTAAGTATTGAAAATCAAAGTTTAAGTAGTCTGGAAAAGTGCATTCATCCCTTCTATTGCGAATGAAAGGGTATACTATATTTTTACAGCATAAAATATATTTTGAAATGTGTAAAATAAGAAATAAATTAATTGTGTAGTTTACTTTAGATAAAATTGACAGAAGATTCATAAGAATACAGATTACAAAATGTATATCAGAACACAGGATATTCAGAATCACTGTCGCTGTCATCTAACTGAGCTTCGCGAGTCTTTATATTGACACATTGGCCGCCTTCACGCGTGCGCCTACAACTGCACCTAGATAGGCTCTGTGTTTGTTGTACCATCATATATTTTATCAAAGAAACATAAATTATTTTACCAGTGAATCCGCATACTTTTGAGGTTGCTTTTTTCCGAGGCATATAGCATCGCCAACATTTCCTTTCGAGTTTCCGATACGGCCACTATGTATACTAACAATGCCATCATTGTCTTCTGCAATGACGAAAGGGTTTATACATATTTTAAGTTTTTTTCTTTCTTATTTTCTGCATAGCGTCGTTATTAGATATAAATCTTGCTGGATCTTCCTCTTTGTGAAACGTAAGAACATCTTTAGATAGCTGACCGCAAACATGCAATGATAGTGATTGGTTGTAACGTTATGCCTTTTAGTCCACCACTATTTTTAACAATAACATTAAAGTTTCTTCAATAAACATGTCGGTGAACATGCCATTCTACTTCATGGGACTGTGACAGCCTACATGCTCACCTCTCAGGAGCTTTTTAAAAAGAACGAGATCCAGTTATTCCGTGTTTTACAGATGATATATTGCATAGCGAGCATAGTTTCCACACTTAAGCGATAAACTTGTTGGTCTGCCTGCAGCATAGATTTTGTCAACCTTTGAACTTCATACATAAAGATGATAATACATTCGAACTTCTCTATAGTGAACTTCTGTACAATGAAGCTTTCCCTACTATGAATTCATTTCAAAAACACAGCATTCTCGTTCTTAGTGTATTTTCATCTCCTTATAGTGAATTTCCATACAGTGAATTTTTCTTTACAATGAAACAATTTTTCAGATGTAAATTTGAGTTTCTTGGGCGTTTGTCTCCATATAATGAATTATTTTAAAAATGCGTCCGTTACGCATAATAACAACTCTGTATGACAAGAACAAAGTAATATATGTATAAATAGGAGATTCCCAAAAGATGAAAAAACATAACAAGGGAAAAAAATGAAGTCCCATCACTAACAATTTAGACAGTATTTGTCCGTGTTCAGTGAACAAAAACGTCTTTGCAAAGTGGCATTTCTTTTCCAAAAAATTATTATTAATTAATAAATTATTATTAATTAAATATTTAAAAAAACAAGGCATTAAAATAAAAGTGCAAAAATATAATTTCAGTATAATGAAGCGATTTTTTAGTGCCATGCAGATTCATTATATGGAAGTTCGACTGTAGTTTAATGATCGGCAAACTTCATAGCTTAGACTGCTGATTCAAATATGTTAGTTATTAAAAAGATATGCATCAGTGATTCTAGAGCACACTTCCTAAACAAGCCACCATAATCTTTTAACAGTTGTTTAACAAAATTGAAATTACTGTTTCAAGTGAGAGGTAGTTAAATAGCAATACTTTCAGCCTTTTTCAATCGTTTAATGGTAACAGCAGATATTACATTATCACTTTTAAATTTAATTTTGGTTACCCGGATCCCTTTTATTCACAATAAAACGTTTCTGATAGTTTTTGGTTTTTGACACCTTGAACTTTGGCCTGCCATATTCAAAAGTTACTCTAGCACCTCATACATTATGATTCAGAATATCAGATAACATTAGAATCAGTCATAGAATTTTAGGTGTACCTTTTTTCATGGGCACATGGTTCGGCAACTGAACTAATTTTATGATAATGACAAACGAGTCTTTGCTGTAATATAGCCATTACTAAAAAACATAAAATAGTATAATAAAAGACTTCAAGATATTTGTATGATATTTTTACTTAATATGAAGAACGATCTGAATATTAATTCTACACTATTGGCTCGAAATGTACATTAGGGTGGGTCTCGTATCGACTTCTAATAGCGTAAATATGTTGTATTTTTGTCCTGAATTAGATCCCTGTAAAATATTATTAATTTATTTTTAGTTTAAGAGCCCGCGCCTTGATCTTAAATTTTGCATATAACGACCATATCCCTTTTTTACATAACAACATAGTATTGTATCGCAAAAAAGCATATTATTGTATCCTAAAGACTTTTGACTTCTCGACAAAGTACCCATAGACAAGTACCAACTACCCGAATCGAAGGCCGGTTTTCGGGAATACAATTTGAGGGCTTAAGCACAAACTACTAACAGACATGTAAAAAATTACATTTGCAAATAGTCCAAATCAGCTAAATCGCTGGTGGGTGAAGAAAGAGTACAAAATACTACCAATAAAGGGATGTAAACAAAACAAAAATTAAAAATTGTACACGAAAAATGCTTTTACGAATATATTCAAGAAAGTTGAGATTTTCTAATTTATACTGAACTAAGAAGTCATTTATAAGTGTACAGTGCGGTTATGTGTTGGTCTTTTATCTTATTTATTACAAAATATTACACACTTTTCAAACGTACGCGAAAAATAAAACCAAAGAGAATGCAAATAACTTTATCATTTCTCTTTCGCTGCTTGTGCGTATAGAGTAAGTCGTAAATAGCGCATATATAGTTCTTTCTTTCTGTCACCTCTGTTGTATGCTTTGTGGGTTAAGTACAGATCAAAAATATTTGTATGAAATAACCATATCTGTTATAAGTGGATACTGCAACGATGGCTTAGCTAACACATCTCCAGGAAAAATATCGAATGCTTGAAGGCTGACAAAAGCAAATAGAATTTTACGTTTATATATTCCTACATCAAATCCGACATATCAGCTACAAGTATTAGCAGAGTATTCTTAAAGAGTTAAAGCTATTAATAATAGATTGCGTAATTCAACGTAACTTCTTTTTTGCTCACCCAAAAAACTTGCTTCTGTCGATGTGAGAGAACTCGCCAGACGAATCCAAGAAGCACGAAGCTCACCTCATACTGGAAGCAACGTCTCATGTTTTAGGTCCCGACTCAATTTTGACGCAAGTAGCTACTACTTTCAAGTTATAAATTGGAATAAATGCGGTAGTTGAGTGTCAAGAAAGTGACAATCTAATTTTCGCCCAGCTACCATGTCATACTCAGGCGGTGGAATGAACTGTTAAAATAGTGTCAGAAGCATTCATTACTCTATGCGATAAAAAATCAAGAGAAGGTTTAATACAGACGAAAGATTTTGTAACCAAAAAATAATTAACATAATTTCGTGATTGTATTATTTTATGTTGTATAAGAATTAATGTTTCATTATTATTTTTTTTTTGTTTAATTAAAAATCCTTTTAGTTTTAGTTAATAATAATTGATAGTAATTAAAATATTAAAGTTTTAAAAATCTTTTTTTTTTTTCAAAAATGCTTCTGCGCATAGTGGGGCCTTTTGAGTTTTTTCGTTGCAAAAATCATAAGTTTTAAAGTAATGAAGATATTTTTTTTAAAGAGAAGTAACACTCAGGCAATTAGTATGCCTACCAACCCGTAGGTGTGTTACCTTCCTTGGGAAAGGGATAGTGAGAGAGGACAGATGGTGAAAGAGAGAAAGCTTAATTTTTACAACTCTGATTTGCGCGCTGTGTTAGTTTTTAGATCAGTGTTGCAGGGCCTCTGATGTCAAGTAGGCGCATTAAATGTGTTTTAAGCTTTTGTAGCCATTTATTACTTCGCTGGCGATTTTGCTACAATACCGACGAAGGAGGGCGCTGTGATGTCCGCTAGCATACACCAGTATAAATTGCTGCCAGTACTGTTCAGTGATCAGTGCTATGCCTTCATCACTTAAACACTCCGACAACAACAAATACAATGGCATACTAATGCACATCTGAAAAATGCTGGAGGTTATGACTTGTCTGAAGCTGGGCTCGAACCCATGTGCTTAGACATTATTTGCTTTGTAGTCAACGCGCTAACTACTTCAGCCAACAGCATTTGAAAGAAGACTCCTCAGGCTTTAATATACATGATTTGGACGGTCATAGGCTATCCGCGGCACTGTGCACAGTGTCGGCTTTTGATTGTTTTCATTACGAACACCATAACTTTCAAAGTAATAAAGATATTTTAAAAATGTATAAAGCATTTAAATGACAACCCACTCGGCTTAAGAATAAGTAACCTGCGTGGCCAAAGGCCCACAGGGGCACAATGCACAGTGGTTTTTTCGTTGCAAAAATCATAATTTTTCAAGTTACCAAGATATTTCTAATGGTTTAAAATCACTTGAATTTTAAATACACATTGCGGCGCGGGCCCAAGATATGGCTTTTTTAAACTTTTTATAGCAATTTTTATTTGTTTTAACGCAAGACAAAACAAATATTGCTATTTTTTCTCATACATCAGTGACCAACCCTAATGTACATATATGTTATTTTATTCAACTTTGATATTAATAACTTCAATTGAACTGTTAAACATGCACTTCGGACTATTTTCTTTTTTTATCTAGTTATGTAAGTTGACGAATAATTTCAATGAAACGATTCCATAGATAGGTATAAAACCTCAATATACTAAACCTTAACAATTTTGCTATAAATAAATTCAAATACATAAACAATTTTCAATTTTCTTCACCCGTGCATTGGACACTGACATTGATTAATGAACAAATAAACTAAATCCGTCCAAAGTTCATTCAAACTGTAAATATTTTATTAAAATTTTCATCGAAAATAAGAACTTTTCTCTAAAAATTTAATTAGAGTACACAAACACCAAAGCTTTTACAGAACCACATCAAATAAAACTTTGTATTATTTGTTTATACTTCTTCATTGATCTAATTATATACATTTTATTAAAATTATGAAATCTACGTAGAAAATAAAAACAAAATTTAGAAATTCTTCAAAATTTTTGTTTGTTTTCTATATCTTATAAAGGTCACTTCAACGCCATTATTAATCTGCTTCGCTTTCGCTTTTATAAATGATACAATTTGTATGAAAACAAAATAAAATTAAATAATTTAAATATTTCAGGTTTTGTTTTGAATGTAAAAATAATGAGTTGAAAATATCGTTTTAGACAGTTAGTCACTTAATTTATTTATTTTATTTAATAATTTATTAGCTGTCCCACGATGTCGAACTTTATCGGTCGTTAGAATTTGAAACGAAAACTAACTGCGTCCCTCTAATAAACTATTTTATTAATTTATTTATTTGACAATGTTAGACATTCTGGTAGTTAAATAACATTTTATAAATTCTATCAAAATGTAAAGTTTTTAATCGCTTTACTTAAAAAGTCTAATTAAATCGTTTCATTATTGCGCAAAATTTTTTCATTGTAAGGACACATATTCATAAACATGAACATGTTATAAAATTAATAAATTTTGTTTTATATTGAAAGGAACATTATTTATGAATAAATTTGTTTATATTGCATCAATTAATGTTATTGCAAAAGTGTATCAATGCCATTAACATTTAATATTTCATTTATTTTAATTTATGAATATGCGTTTGTATTTTATTTCAATAATTAACAGAAAAGGTTGCTGCAAAGCAAAGGTGGTGTACATTATACGAGGGCTTATAAAATACATCGGTTTTTTTCATAATTAAAATAAAATTATTGGTATCTCTATCAAACTACATAAATATATCAGCTAACACCAAAAGAAATTTATATAACGACATAATGCCATAACAAATATATATATATATAATATATATGTATATATAAGTAAGGACATTCAAAATATTTTGTAAAGTGAATACTTCTGCCTTACATTCATACCCTCGACTTTTTATGCTTAAATCACTTCACATCCGTACGTGTTCGTGTGTAAATTATACTCGTATATTTTATACAATTCATTGGACATTAAAAATCAATAAATTCGAATGAAAGCCTTTTTTAACATTTTTTTACATAAATTCACGTTAAATAAATTACGATGTCAACGAGGCTATTGCATGAACATCAATGTCTTAAAAAATGCAAGTGTAGATAAAAAATATCATTGACAAAGATACTGTGAAATGTGAAGATTATTAAATTAAATATATCATTCAAACTGAAATTTCTTAAATTAATGTGAAAGGAAACATTGCAGGAGTTAGCTTTTGCACCGATTGGAGGGGACATGCAAACAATTTTGCGTAGTTTTAAGAAAAAAATCAGTTATTTGAAGAAATCGCACCGATGACACGCCTCCCTCCGATATGTCCAAAAAAATTTAAATGTTAAAGATTTAAAAAATTATGATGATACACATAAAAGTAACCACGCCTATGAACAGTTTTATTGAAATCGCATGAAGGATTCTAAGTTCTCTGAATACTGCTTAAACATATATGTATTTCTATAAAATTCGGTATTTGATATTATAATTGAACACTATTATGTGTTAATTCGAATCAATAATTTTTTAGTAGCATTTAGTCATCATAATTTTATATTGCTTAAATCCATAAAAAATCAGTGAAATTTGAACAAAAATCGAGAATGCATGCATTTAAAAAAGTTTTTTAAGTTGTGGAAAAATTAAATTATTTTTAACTATTTATTAAATTTCAAAAACAGAACAAACCCATAGACAATATACTTGTTTTCTTTCTTCTGTTTTGCATCAAACTTGAATGATTTATATAGTTAAATTTCATAATAAACATACATACAAAGCAATTAAATATGACTAGAGGAGAAAATGTTGCAAATATACTCAACTATAAAAAACCTTTAATCGCCTTTTTTAGAACATACATTTGGACAAGTATTTTATTAAAGCATTTAAAAGTTATTATTCAATGATTAATACTTAAAATCCTAAATTTATTTAGGCCCTCTGTGGTGTCAAAAAAGTAAACGTAAAAATTTAATTCGAATTATGAGGTTTGATTTATGCTCTAAAAAAGTTTAGTTTTTCTTAAAACACCAAGTAGGTTCTATCGCAACCAATGTTTTCTAAGATCTTGTCGGAAACACTGAATGCATTGGAAATGACAATTTGTCCCGATTGGATTAAATTCGAAATGATATACCAAGAGTATTTAAAACTGTTGCGATTTCTTCGCATTGTTCTCTAAAATTACTTGGAAGAGTGCCTCTGCGAAATCCCACTGCAAGAGAGGGATTCTTCAAACTGAGTTGCAGTTGTTACTTTAAATTTTTCAGTTTTTTCAATTTTTCAATTAAGGTATATTTGAAATAAAGTCAAGTCGTTATTAAAAATGGCGGCGACATATTCAAAGCCGTTTCAAAACAATATCGCCGTCAAATTTTCTTGTAGAATACAAATTCTATGTTGACAGTCATCGATAACTTTTGATAACGACAACTGGAATAACAATTTGAAGCCAACAAGGCAAAACAATATCGTTTTGTATTCATGTTGACAACTGGAATAAGAGTGAATATTTACATATTTCCCTCTAAGGCAGCGCGGCGTTAACAAATATAGAAACAACAAGTATGTTTTCCATACGATCGCTGTCAAACTCCATACAAAAAGTGAAGCAAAACGGCAGAAAAATTAAACAAAACGAAACGTTTTGTACATACATATGAAGTTTGAGAATCACCGTACACAGCGTACAAGATGCTAATTCGTATAGACCTACGCGAATCCATATAAGGTGATATCCAAGGCGAATCCATACAAGGTGAGGTTAATGGTGAAATCAGTTCACCGTAGTCAATTCGCTTGAAACGTCATCTGGTTGTCAATTCGCTTTGGTTATGTCAGTGGCGAATTCAGTTCGCCGCAGTCGATTCGCTAACGCCACCTGGTTGTAAATTGTTCAACTGCACATTAAAAATAGTTGGAATGAAGTTATAACAAAATTTGTCAAGAAATGCTCTTTTAAAAGCAAAATATGCTCTTAAAATTGCTTTTAAAAGTAACATATGCTCTTAAATGTAAAATATGCCAACATATGCCCTTAAGGGCAAAATATGCCAAAATCGATGTAAAAATTCTTTAAAAAAATATGACATATCTTAAATTTGGTTGCCCTGATCATTAATATTCTTCATTTGTTATTTTTAAATGTAGATGATTTCATGAAAATACCAAAAAACTTGTAATCATACCAGCCGATTTAACTGTAGTTGTTGTAGTAGCATAACTCAGCAACACCAACTCACCTGAGAAAATAATCCTGGATACTCCGAATGGTTTCCGTACAAAGAAGCGACCGTCATGGGAACGTTGTGGCGTAATAAAATTCATTGCTTCGAATGCTTTTTTAATTTCTCATGTATATATGACTGCATTAATAGTTATGTATCGGCGGCAGAAATTCATCAGGATATCGAAGGAAAAGCTCCTAACAAATAAGAATTAAAGAATACAAATATTATAGTTAGATTCGAAAATAAAATATTTAAAAAAATATTCATACGTCATTTTTAAACATTAATTTATAGGATCACTAATACTATGTTCAGACAGACATGCATTCTTAATTGAATCAATATTTGATTTGTTGATCAAATAATTTTAGTGTTCCGACATACAGAGTTTAGCTACCTCAATAAGCATTTGACAACTTGAAAATAATATTATTTTTATTTTGGTCGTTAAAATTTGCTTAAGTTTGCAATAATGGAAATAAATTGCATTTTTCCTGTGTCCCCGAAGCTGAAGGGCTTGCTACCTCAATGGCTTCACTCCAGCCCATTCTCTTTTTTTTCTTAATTTTGATACCTATTTATTTAAAAAATACGACGTAGTGTTGTGTAATCGTCTAATTATACAGTATTGTATTTTTTTATAGGTAATTTTCATACAAAAGTGTGTTATAATCATAAGTTTGAATTTTGTTGTAATAGATAGCACAGTATGTATCTCAATGTTAAAGTAAAGAAAAAACAAATAAAATTAAAAAATTTTCGGGAAATTTTTCACTTTTGCGGCTGCCTAAATGCTACCTAAACCGTATTAAGAATCATTCCCAGGAATTTCATATGTTCTAGAAAGTTGTTTATTGAGATCTTAGGTACATTTTTGTAGTTGATTGTTTTCTTGAATTTTTAACGGTTTGCTACCTATGGACATGAGCAGTGAAAAAAAGGTTAAAAAATCATTTTTTTTAATTTTTGAAGATGAATGATTTTTTGAGTTTATATGTTCACAATTTTTGTTCTTTATGATAAGATCTATAACTTTGTCTCAGAGAGTAAATCAAAATTCCGCACGATTTGCAAGATATCAGCCTGAGAAAATTATAAGTATTTTGCAAAAATGACACAGAAGCCCCAAATCTTTCGGGGCCCATAAAAAAGTGCATGACTTTGGGCAAAATTTTTTGTCTTTTATCACGTAATGGTGTCCGTATATGGTTATTTTTCCATGACTTAAGAAATTACACACAGTGTAAACTTACCCTTAACTTTCTTGACATTTGCCATTTTAGATAGATAGTTTTGTTCACTAAGCACTCTTGGGAACAGTGTTGTATTTCATGTTTTACTCAATTTGATAACAATTTCCAAGTTATTGGACAATAACTAAATTAAAATTATGTATGGAATATTGAGCTCAATAATGGTATTTATTGCGATAATCTCAATAAAGGTGTACTTATGTCTGAACACCGTATAGGCTGAAAAAGTCAAAAATCATGATTTTATGCTTAAAATCAAGTCGTTTCAGTTTCAAAAGTCTGTTAAGCGCGAAAATTCTTAATTCAAGAATAAAATCTTAATTTTTTTCAAGATCGCATTCAAGATTTTGGACTTAATAAAAATCTCAATTTAAGATCACATTCTTAAAATTTAAGAATATAATCTGGAAAATATCTTATTTCAAGATTGAATTTAAAATTGTGTTCCTATTAGAAATATTATATCAAATTTTAAATTTAAATATAAAAACTAAAAAATGTTTTGGCTCTTAGGATCAAGGTCAGAACTAAGCTTAGATAACAAAGTGATTTTATATAAGACAATATTCAAACCGGTTTTGGACTTATGGTATTCAACTCTCAGGAACTACTAGTAATTCTAAAATAGAAATACTCCAGAGATATCAATCAAAAACGTTAAGATTATTAGCTAACGCACAATGGTTTATAACCAACAACTGCTTACATAATGGTCTCAAAATATCCACAATAAGGGAAGAGATTAGTAATTTTAGTTATAGGTATCTGGATAGGCTTAGTAATCATACAAATATTTTAGCTATTACGCTGTTGAATGATAGTGATGAAATTCGTAAACTCAAAAGATTTCATGTACTTGATCTACCTTTTAGAGCCATACGTACTTAAATATACGAACATAGCCAGTTAGAAAATACGTATTGTATTTGTTTTTATTAAGCTCATTGAAACTTAATAATATAAGTTATTGTTATTATTTATAAGATTTGCTTAATGTTTCTTGTAAAATAGATTACAAATAAATAAAATTGAAAAAAATTAAATTTTAAGAATTAAATTCTTGTTTTAAGAAATTTTAAAGATTCAATTCTTGAAAATAGTTCTATTAGTTTTTAGCCAAATTTCAATGTTGAAATAAAACAAATTTAAATTTTTAAAATTTTTATTTATTTAAATATTTATGTTAAAAGGAAAATGCAATGATAATGTAATATTTACAAAAACATATGTACTTACTTAGATTGACTTAGTTCTACATATCTCTTTCCATTATTAATTTGATATAAATGTGAAGGAGGACTAGTATATTCAGAAATTTCAATTACATTTATTACATTAAGCAATTAACCAATTTCATAAGACTGAAAGAGTTTATCGAACTCATTTACTTGGATTGGATTGCACAAAACATAAACTTCGTCGTTTTGAACTAAAAAAATTGATTTTTTAAGTAGAAATTTTTTGTGAGAACAGCTAAATAAAAGTTACTTTTATAAAACGTTAAATGTGACTTGATCACATATTTAACAAAATTAAAATATGTTTGTTTTTTATTTTCAAATAATAACTTAGTGAGACCAAAAAAATTATTTAAAAATTCCTGCGGTGTTTTACCATTTTTCTGGTAGGTACTGTCGAGTACAACAACAGTCTGTTTTTGGAATTTTCAAAACACCCCCTAAATCTTCAGTTGCGGGTAAAACCCCGGTTTTTCATACCCATATGCACTTATCACACTGTCACTTAGTTGAATACCAACCGATATTAAATTTTTTGGCTTTGCAATCGTAGTGATTTTTAGCACTACTATCTTTATTATTTAAATTTATATATTTATAGAAAATATTGGCTTTAATAAATAATCATGTTCCAACCAAAAATGTGAAAATTTTTCTCCTATTTTAATTGCTAAAGCATGATGGATTTATTCGGGATGTTATGTTATTGAAATACATTTTAGCCGTCTTACGCTTTGCATCAAAGCGACTACACCACAGGTATTTGAGAGGACCGTATTTTTTTTATTGCAGTTGCATAATGTCCAAAAAAAGGTGTTTAGGTTTCTAAGAACTGACTTTTAATTAAAAGTTCTCAAATATCTGTAGTTATTCACAATATTCTTACACTACTACGAAAAACAACTTTCTCGATTTTTCTAAATTTACGTTAACACACCATGTCAAACAGTAACATTGAAGAGCATCAATCATGGTTTGCAGTATACTTGGGGAATCGGCCAAAATGACAATGTCATCTGCGTAAAGAAGAATTTTAACTGCAATGTCCAAAACGTTTACTACGTCAGGAAAGAAATCAGCTATGTCATTAAGACGTAACACAAACAAAATTGGAGTTGTTTAACGCCAACGTTGATAAGTGAATTTCATTTGTTTTATTTGTATTTTGCAAAATATTTCTAAATTGTATTCGAAAATCAGCTGCAGTTAGGTTGATAAATTAAGTTGTGCCAGATTTTCAAACTCAAGTTTTCTATTTCGACAAATGTTAAGATACTTACATCTAGGAGATTTATATTTTGATTTGTTTGCATTTGTGTGCCTTCTTCTATAATCTTTTAGAGCTTTTAATATATTTTTACGAAAACGGGCACATTTGCAGTTGAAACATTTATGTTTTTGTTCAAATCCATACTTAGTTTTCGAAATACGTTAGCTTTTTTAATTTTATTTTTAATAAACAATACAATGTCATCAACCTAACTATTGTGAACATTAACAGAATTAAAAGTAACAGCGAATTGATTTAGATTTTCGCAATATATGCTGACTGAATTAACATTCCATCGAAGCCTCTGATGACCCCAATCCAAAATGATTCTACTATTGTTAGATGCTGGACAAAATAATGTGTAGTTCAAGAGGCACATAATCAGAATATGGCTTCTAACAATAGTAAAATCCTCAACATACTGTGTGAACCTATAACTGAACTACCAGCACCTCCACAAAAATTGTATTCGCCCTGAGTATCACCCTCTGTTCTACCGTCTAGTGTTATATCCCCTAAGTTAGTAACAAGAGACATAAGTTACTTTCTTTCGGACTACAAGTTTTGTCTTTTGAGCATCTCTCAATATACAAAACTTTGTGGGGGAAAGTTCTTCCAAAAAATTTTCTAAACATTCCATATCAGCTTTCCAATTTGTACAATTTAAATAACGTTGAATGAAATAATACAAATTTCCGTCTATCTTTGCAGTTAACAAAACATTATTAACGTGTGTAGAAAACTTCAAGTTGTAAATTTTTTGTATTTCATTTTTGAAACCATACAAACAGCCCCACGCACAATGGTCTCCAAGACCTATTTTTTTGGACAATACTTAAAAGTTTTTTTTCTATATTTGTTGTTGGAATATTGCAGTAAACGCTTCAGATAAACAAAAAAAATAATTTGTGTTTGCAAACTTCAGTTAACCGTTATTCTATGACGAGATAAAATTCAATGTTTTAAGGGCAGTGGTACAGTGAAACACGTGGTGTAATTTTTTGTTTTTTTCAGTCACAGGTTACACGAAAATAAAAATCTTTTTAAATCTATTAGTTATGGATATTACTGACGATGCTAAGTATTTGAATTTTGTGAAATATTCAATACAAATTATTAAGAAAATGCATGAAAACTTTCATAACCTCAAAATCAGTGATTTTTGCCTTTTATAATAAAATATATGGCATATAACTTAAAAATTTCAAGTAATTTTAATGAACCAAAACACACTAAATTACGGTGATATATTGTGCTTACGAATCATCAATGAATTTCTGCTAGTTTTTGCTTATTTTCAAAAAATCTGCTTTTTTTCAGGAAACTTTTGCTTCAAAACTTGTGATTTACTCAGATTTTGGAAGAGTGCAAAGACAAAACAAGAAAAAAACGAGTGTTTTAATTATATTTTGGAGAAAGTCGGAAGAAACAAATGTTTCTAATGAATATAAGAAATATCTAAATAATATTTGAATTCATGTATATACAGTCGGGCCTCGATTATCCGTGATCTGGTTAACCGGTAACCCCGATTAACCGTGATGGCCAAAGATCAGTATATTGTTTTTTGTTTGCAATGTTTTCAAATTGTTTGCTTCGATTAGCCGTGATTACCTCTATTATCCGTGATGGCAGAATTTTTTTTATTAACTTCAAATTCATACATACAATACAATAAACATGAAAACGGGGAATTCCCTTGTTTGCATACGATGAGTCAGAAGCCTTTACAAGTGATTAGTTTAATTTAGAAATTTAAGAAGTGCGGGTGGTTAGATCTAAATATATTTAGTATGGCATCGTTACCAGTGGTAAAAAGACAAAGAAACGTTTTAATATTGAAGGTAAAATTAAAATAATTAACGAGCATTCAAAAAATAATGTGAGTGTTAAAATACTAGCTCAAAAATACGAAGTTGGGATACAGACCGTTTATGAATTATAAAAAACAAAGACAAGTTTTTTAAGTTTTGTGCAGAGAGTGATTCGGTGGTTGGATTTCGTAACCGAAAAACTTTAAAGACAGCTGAAGAGCCAAAAGTAGATTTGGCACTTTACGAATGGTTCAGACAAGAGCGTTTTAAAGGCACTCCAATCACAGTACTGATGATACGAGAAAAGGCTAAAATATACCACACAAAACTAAACATTCATTCTGAGTGTGAATACTCCAACGGGTGCTGAAGGAGAAAAATCTTCAGCAGACTATGTAAGTGCCACAATATTTGTAGAACAATTAAATGAACTTATATCAACGGAAAATCTTACGAGTGAGCAAATTTATAATGGGGACGAGACAGGCCTTTTTTTGGAAGTGTTTGCCCGAGAGCAGCTTGTTTTGTCATAATGAAAGATTCATAGATGGACAAAAGGTGTCAAAGGAAATACTAACCACTTTAGTTTGCGCTAATGCTGCTGGTACACACAAGTGCAAAGCTTTAGTTATTGGTAAAAGTGCTCGTCCAAGAGCCCTAAAAAATGTATACGTAATTTATAAGGCCAATTCAAAAGCATGGATATCGCAGCAAATATTTTTTACAGAGCAGGATAAAATTCAAGTTTATCATATCCAAGAAAACTAATAAAAGAAAATTATAAGTTGAAAAATATTAGACAAAAAACATTACACGACTTTTTTTTTAAAGAAATTGTATTTTTTTTTTTGACTCATGTTTTCAGTAGAAATTTTAATGTATACATACTTATTTAATTTAAAAATGTACATAAACTTCTTGAATTAATTTTTTTTAATGTAAATATGTATGTACACCAATGTTCACTTGTTAAATAATAAAAATATTTAAAAAAAAAACTGTATAATTAAAATTATTATTCGATTAACCGTGAAAATCGATTATCCGTAATGCTTCTGGTCCCGACCATCACGGATAATCGAGACCCGACTGTAAGTGATTATTTTAGATTTGGCCAAAAAATGTGGCTCGACAGACCAATGTGCACTGGCAGGACCAATTTTATGACTTTTTTTGCGTCGATCCAAAACAAACAGTAATTTTAAAAGTATGTTGCAAAGTCTATTTGTTTGTCTGCTATGACATATGTATGTTTCAAAAAGGAAGAAATTTTCGAAATTATCAATATATTTTAAAAAATTTCCAAAGATATGATACTAAGTGACAAATGGGTTGTTATTGTGATGATATTCTGCCTGTTATTATAGGATTAGGTTTAGTTACGATTCCAGTTTCAACAATTACTTCAAAGGGGCGATTAGTTTTATATGAAAGTGATTTAAGATATTCTGCATAAACATTTTAGTAAGCACCAACTTTTCTCATAGACCAAACACATATATTTTTTTGTCGTTGATAAAAGATGCAAATTCACCAAGCCTTACTTTAAGATTTTCATTGAGACTCGAATAGCTTATTTAATTTTTCTTAAGTTATAACGCACATTTTGTTCCTTCTTAATATAATCTTTCTATTAGGGAAGTTAATAAATACTCGATTTTTATTTTAATCGATTATGCCATTTTAATATTGAAAATTTTCGAAAATAAGATAAAACTTCTAAATATTTTTCAATTATGTCTGTATATATTCAACCAAGTCCCATTTTTTACATTAACTGTTAACACAATTTTTAACGAACCATAAATATTTTAAGGAATAAACTAGAAACACACAATATTTAATATTCTTTCTGTTACTATAAAGTAGCCTGAGACGTTTAGTGACACAACTATTTACATAAAAAAGTTAATTAATATCCCATGAAATTGTTTATATATTGAATCTAGTTAGGAAAAATTAAAAAAAGCGAAAATTACATGACTGAGCTTGCGCTGAAAGTATTTATGATATAAGAATTATGAGCAAAATTTTCAGCAGAGTCTTGGAAAATTTCTTTCTGTTGTGGTACTTTAGTTGCTTTTTTTAATATAATGTTTTGCTTGTTATATATATATATGCGTTGCCAATTTAATCTTTTCGAGGCTATTTTTTTATTTTTCGCCCAATTTCTCCAAAAGTAAAAATATTATTTTCGAAGAATCATTTCGTCGTTCTTTTAGGATGGACTGCTAGCATTTCAACGATATTACAAATTTTGAATGTTATTTTCACATTTAATTGAATTTGGGAAATTTTAGTACATATCGAATTATTGAGGACAAAGTTCCAAATATAAAATTTGTAACAGAAATTATTGTAATCCACATAAATATTGATTACATAGACAACGTAGAAATTAAAAATATTTGTAAATTTGAATCCTTTTTTTGACAGATCTGGCATAACAATTTTATTACGAAGGCAGGGGGCAAATTACGGCATTCGATATCGAATGAAATACCATACAAATTTTTTTTATTTGCATGGAAATTTCGTTCGGTATCGAATGCCGTGATTTGTCTCCCAGGTTTTGTAAAAAGGCATAATTGCAGAGCAGTGTTAATAAAATTTTAACTTAAAAATTTTTAGCCTTTTTAAATTTTTTTTCTGTCCTGTTTAAAAAGCCGATTTAGCTTATTTGTTTTATTGTGGCTAGCTAGATCCGGCCAAAATAGTAACTATTGTGTCGTTGAATAAACTGCTTAATGATCTTTCACATTGTTTTTAAGTTCTTCCTTGTTTTTTACCCACTGAGTTGTTATGTTTTCTGTAAACTTTCATAATTATATTTCTCGGCAGTTTTTATCATTAGGTTAACTTTTTCTCCCAGAATCTGGTTTTCTCCGAATCCATAATTCATTCCTCGATCGACGAACCACCCTTTTAATTGTAAAGCTCTTACGTCCAGAGACATCAATATATCGTTGCATTGGGATTCTATTGTATTTTGTGCAACATTTTTTTGTGTATTTTTTCTTATACCGACGACATTCTCTAACGGTATTAACGACTAACATACAGATACTACCAAAATTTTTTTTACAGATATTTTTTATGTTTTTTATTTTGTAATAATATTAAAAAAGGGCAAATTTTTTTTATGGACCGACCTCATTAAGCAGATTGTTTCAAAAAATTAATAAAAAATATTATCTTTAATATATAGGTTAGGTTAGGTTGCAAAGTTACAAGCAACCGGTCCACTTGGGTCCTAAAATAGTTCCCGTTGTGATGCTTAATCTGGGTAGATAAAAGATTTCTCCCCCTATCCTATGGTAGGCTCGGTATAAAACAAATTGATTTACGAATAAACTGGATTGGTCTTTTCAATTTTCATTTCTTAAGATCTGCGAGTTTGGGTAAATTCTTATTTCCTAGGAGCATGGCTCTTGACATTTAATTAATTTTTTGCATTGTTTAAAAGTTGTATTTATAACACAGAAATCTGTAAAAGAGCCATTTAAATATTTGGTGGTTATATAGTGGATGTTGTTAACCGCAGATTCGCCCCTGTGCTCTTTAAATTTATTTATGTGTAATATTTTGCTAAACTTTATGCATAAACAAATTCCTTTAAACCACTACATTATCTGCGTATTAGCATGCAAACTTCCATCCGTACATTCTTAGTTGCTTTCCAATAAATAATTTGCCGTTTCTCATTGAATGACTATGCAAAAGAACTTGTTTTAGAAATATGCATGTATTTCTGTATGTACAAAATGTATTTTAAAATTATTGTTTTGCGTGCATACTTTAGGAAATTGTAAGTTAATATCATTCGATTTTTGACACTTAAAATAACCACATTAATTTCGGAAGCAAAGTTCTTATACTATTTTATATGCGATTGCCTGCAAAATAGATTGCAGACACAAATATAGGTGTTAAACAATAATTTATATACTAAAAAAAAAATTATGGCGGATTGAGGCAAACAAGTTCTATAATAATGATAACTGTTTTATTTTTGAAGCCGTTAAATCACTATGTATATTAATTTAAAACGTTTACATACGTCTAGCTTAAATAATAAAAAAGTTATAAATAATAATATAAAGGTAGTTTCAAGCAGTCCTCGTTAGTTTTGCTACATTAAACGCGTTTTAATTTGGGAACTACTAAAGATGCTCTTGTAATTTTGTTGGTCAAATTTAACTGCCATCAGGCCCGCATGCTCCTCATGCTTTTTTAAGGCAAAATTTTTAAGGCAAAAAATCATAAAATAACTTTAAAATTTATAAAAAACGCAGTAGAATTGAGGAATATTTTATTTGATTTGGGAGGGAAAAAGTCATACCAAGTTTGGTTCAATTCAGAGGTCGGGCCTAGTCGCTAGTTGGTTTGTATTACTAGTGCCCTTTTAGCAAGATAAGTACAACGTTACGTTATTTGTTACTTTACGACAAATACTAAAAATATAATTCAGTCTAAAATGATGTAGTGCTCCTACCCAAACAAGCACTTAACTGCTTTTTTTAAATTTTATTACTTAAATAATGTTATGTTATGTTTTATTTAGTGTTAAATTTAGCTGTTAGTAATTTTATTAATTCTTGATAGAAAAATGAAACATAAATCAAGGAAATGTAAAAGATTTTGGCAGCTTTGAATTATAAAACATAATAAATATTTTAATTATTTAATATTTTTTAATAATTAGTGTTTGTAAGTACGAGGGCGTTTCAATAAGTCAGTGTAAAACTATGTGAAACACAGTTTTTTTGCAAACGAAAATTTATTTTTAAACCTAATCTCAATACATTTAGTCCAACGTTTCTTCCAAAAAATAGGATTTTTCGAAATCCTTAAAATAGCCATTTGTTTGGTCAATAATTTCATCGTTGTAGCTAAATCTCTTTCCACCGAGCCATTTCCTTAGGTTTGGAAATAGGAAGTAGTCACTAGGCGCTTAATCCGGAGAATATGGCGGATGAGGTACCAATTCGCAGCCCAATTCATAGAGCTTTGCCATTGAGAGCAAACGCGGAACCCATCTTGCCGATAGTTTTTTCATATGCAAATGTTCATGCAAAATGTTGAACACACGTTCATATGATATATTTACCATTTCAACAATCCCACGTAACTTGACTCGGCGATCATTCATAAATATATCGAGGATTTTCTTGATATTTTCTTCAGTAACCACCTCTTTTGGCCTTCCTGTTGATGCTATTGTTGCATTGCTTGTTCGGCCGCGTTTAAATTCAGCAATCCAATATTTTACCACGTAATCTGACGGAGCAGACTCACCGTAATGTTTGTCGAGCTTTTCTTTTGTCTCTTTCGCCGTTTTTCCTTTCAAGTAATAGTGTTTAATCACTGCACGAAATTCACTTTTTCCCATTTTTTAAGATCGCAAGTTCTAAAAAAAAAGTTTTTGTGTTTGTGCTGACATCTAGCGCTAGGTAGCTTCAATATCAATCCGCCCTCGTATGTGGTACTCCTAAAATGTTCTACAGGAGAAAAGTCAATTGGAAAATTAATTTTATCTTTTTATTTTGTACATAAAATATTTATGCATATAGCAAAAGAACATAGTTCTAACCAGTTTCACAGAACCTGAATCGACCCCCAAGCGTTCTCAAAACTCTTCCCCAACTTTTTTATTTTTTATCCCCATAAAATCACCGAAATACTCCTTTTCTTTACAATAAATTAATACACAAATAATTTTCATATTTCCAGTTTATAATTATATTTTTTTCAAACACATTCGAAGTTTCAATTAAAAATTATAAAATTTTGGAAAACCCCGACTAATTAGTAGCATTTTTCAACTATAATATTTAAAAAAAGTTCGTTATGATAACGAAAATGGTAAAGAAAATAACTTTAAGTAGAAATATGTGATTCCCGAAAAATTCCCATATATTCAAATTGGAATGTTTGTCCACAAGCACGAATAAATCTTGCATTTTGGGATGAAGTCCCGTAAACTGGGAACGTTGATGTACAGAGAAAACTACGGTATAGAGAAAGTCGTTATAAGAATTAAAAAAATTGAGGAAAGGCTTACATAAATGCAGTGTTCTCAAGAATAACTCGTTATGGAGAACAATTTAATATAAATAAGCTTGACTGTATATTTAACAAAAATTAATAGTTCCCCGTTAATTTTACCTAATTATAGAAACACTTGACAGTTTTTTATTTATACAGATGTAACCTTTTGCTCTATTTCTATAAATTATTACTATTATTTCATATTTTTTTCTTTTAGTAAATTTAACAAACATTAAAAATTTATGTTTGTTTAATATTTGATAGAATACAAAATTTTGTTTAAAAAATTATTTTAAAAAATAGAATACAAAATGTTGTTTAAAAAATTTTTTAAAAAATAAATTTTACTAATTAAAATTGGATATACAAATATTTTTATATACATTTTTGTAAAATTTTTGCACATTTGTATTAAATAATTCTGTTATTTTATTTATTTATTTTAGGAAAAACTTTTTAATGGTTTCATTTTAATTTTTATTTAATTGACCGTTTGGTCTGTCGGACAGTTTGATAAAGTAACAAACTCGCATTTGTGATATTTAATGAATTAAATTAAACTATAATTCGAATGAATTAGCAGGATTTCCTAGCAGCCACACTTAACATGAGAATAAAATTTGTTTATTAATTGTATATTATAAAATTCAGAGGATATAAAGTTGTAAATAATTGACATTATTTTTGCGTTTTGGCACGTACATGTGTGGCACCGTGTACTGTTTTGACTATGATCGCCCATTTCTGGTTGATTAACTTCGAAGTGGTCGTTAAGAAAATCCAACTATAAATAGTTAAATGAACTAAGTTCCCAAAACAGAACTGAGTTAAATCCCCATCGTTTTATATAAAGGGAAACAACAACGGTTTTTGGGGAGTTATTTAGGGTACATAAGTAATTCATTTTTATATTTGGGGACTTAGTTCATAGCGAACTAACTCCACAAACTTTGGGGACTCGGATCATATCTGATTTCTGTCAAAGTTCATTAGCGACTTAGTTCCTACCATCTGGTGGCAGTAAGTCCTTTTGAATTGGCTTCGCTTAGCCAATATGTTTGCGTAGTCGATCTTCGGCGGGCTTTTTCCTCTCAGTACATAGAATAGGGGCTTCGCTGGGCAGAGATTTTGTGCCGAACCGGTCTCAAGGGGTATTTCCTCTCTGTACATCAAAAATAGGGCCAATAAATTTAAATAATTGGCTTAGTAAAGGTTTTTTGCTTATCCGGCCTTCAAACACTAACACCAGCTCCTCCCTTAAATCCTCATAGTAACCAATAAGTTTATTTGCAATCAGGATATGCTTAGAAAATCTAATCACCAATTTGCGAACTATATAAAGTATTTAACTCCTTTATTTATTTTACAGAAATTTTACAGAAGAGCGCCTTTACTACTATTTTTGTTGCTATGATTTACTATAAAACTGTTACATACGATAAAATGTGCATTGTGTTATCTCCATAACTATTATATTTATCGGTATAATATTTTGTCAGAAGATGAATAAATGGATTTAAAAACAATTTGCATAAAAAAATCGATTTCGAAAAAAATGTAACATACGATAATTTCGCGCGCAGGGGTCGATATGTATGTAGATAGTTTAAGGTTAAGTTTTGCAAAACTAATATAGTGCACAAACCATAACATCAACTGGTGGCGGTTACCAATATGCAAAATCGTGATTGATGGGGTTAAATCTGCACAACACGGTGTACCGATTGGAACCACGTGGAGGTAAGATACAGTCACATATTGCGGAAAACCAATAAGCTAGTGCGTGACACACCAAGTTTTTGGAGATAAAAAAGTCGGTCCTTAAAGAAGTTCGGTCGAAACCGCACATCAGGATGCTCTTCTCAGCAAATTCGGCAATTATGTGTGCTGACATACCCATTCAGCTAAAAATGAGCTTCGCCACTGACAACCGATAGAATTTTCGATAGAAAAACTGATCTTCATTCAACTTTCCTACGGCCCATTCACCAAACAAACAATCTTGTGGTACTCACCTGGCGTCAGTTCTTGCAGCAGTTGTATTTTGTAATGTAATGTAACACAAGCCCAATTGTTGACAATGCCGACGAATTGACATATCGCGATCTTCATTCACGCTGTCCTATACAGCCGCAATATTCTTCTCGGTACGCACTCTTCGCATATGGGTTGGATATTTCCCTTTTTGTTGGATATATCCGCTTTTTTCAAGCTTTAAGCAAAATATAGGGAACTTTCAAATTTTTATTTAATTCCGTTCTATTCACGTTCTAATTGCGTAGAACACCACGAAAAATTTAAAACAAAATTTAAAATATGCATTTGCTATTGTTGTTAATAAAAAATCTAACATTCCATAATTTTGACACAGCATTTTTACTAGATATTTCGAAAATAATATATATATAGATATTATGAAAGCAAAGCAATATCCGATTTTCTGTTTTAGTCTGTGAAAATATTTTTATGAACAAAAATTTAATTTTAATGCACTTTTCCAATTAAAATTTAAATGTGATTGCTTTGCAATGTCGATACATGCTTATCTCAAAAATTTAAGAAATATATTTGGGGAATGGATGTATTCATTAAGACTTTAGTTTTGCATAATAGCTCTTTAAGAAACTAAAAGAAGACTTCATTTTGGGAGAAAAAAGACAGTTTGATTTATATGTTTTATTTTTAATTTTTAATCACACATACCCAACATTTACAAATGAAAGTACTTTCTTGAAATTTCTGTATTACAAATTAAAATTTATCTCTCCGAGGAATATCTCCTTGGTAAGAAAAGTAAACATAAATTATCCTGAGGTACTATGTAATATCTACATATATTCAGGTAGTAGCAGAATAGACCAAATTAAAAGCACACTATACAAAAAACTACATATGGCTGTTTGTTAAAACTACAAATTACCTATCTGTGCGATTGTGCTGTAACCATCGTAACAATCCAATACATCTCCTAATTGATTGTATCAAACCGTAAGACAGTATTGCTTCAACAACAATATCCAATTGATTTATTTGGCGATCCATGTAAACATCTTAATACTTCTGATCCCTTTACACAGGAAAGTGAAAGTTCTTTATAAAAAATGTCGTCATGACATGAGTGAGTTAATTTTGCCTCAGAGTTAACAAGATTATCGCATACACAAACTTATAGGGCATAATTTTTATGGTTAATTTTTTATTGAGATTATTGTTATAAAAAGCTATCCACTGTCTTCTTTACGTAAATTTTAAGTAACATATTATGGCTCATTTCACATATGTATACACAAAATAAGTTAAATTTACAATTATTAGTTTACCATAATCCTGTAATTATGCATAAATCTGTTAAGTGGGTAACAATGCCTCTCTTGAAAAAATGTAACTGTGTTAGTGAGAAAGTGTGAATGTTTTGCTACTTTCAGTCATTTACTTTCATGTGGAAATCTTAGGTTTTCGGGATAAAAAGTTCGCTTGAAATGTGATCCCTTTTGATCACTAATTTTATGTTTGTTCAATTCACAAGCTCAGTCGTAAGGCTGATCGTTTAAAAAAAGACGATATTTGTTTATGTGCTTGTGAACAGACAGATTTGTTGTATCGTCGTTTTGTTGTATTTTAAATGTCAATTTAATGTAGTCTGTGAAATTAGTGAGTTTGATAACAATTTTTAATTATTATTCAAATTATGTACTTATACGTATAATTTTTGCAATAAAATTTATTAATATAAATAAAAAATAAACATAAATGATGTCGCCGGAGGAAATATCACTACCTAACAATTACACAACACTTACGAAGATAACACGAGCTTGTGAATTGAACAATTGTTGTTGTGTTTCAGCTTTTAATTTTTTTACTATTTTTTTTCATGGGCAATATTTCACGTATTTTGGTTCTTTTAAAATTTACCAAAATTAAAATAGAAATTTCTAATTATATAGAGATTTCAATTTTGATTAGTGTAAGTCAATTTCATTGAGCACATTGTTACGTTTCGACCTTTTCGAAAACGTTTACTTGTTTGAGTTTTTAATTAGAAAAAAATAAAATAAAACAATAAAATTGATTTTGAACTTAAGATGTTTTATTTCTTTAATACCACTGTTTTATAAAATACACAAAGTAACTTGCTTATCAAAAGCTTTTTGACATCTGATCTATGCACGAAGTTCACTATACCGTAGCTTAGACAAGACTGACTTCTTTGTACCGGGCAGTATCGGCTTATATATCATTTGGCTGCTACGGTTCTCGAAAGTAGTAGAAAAATCCTCATCATTGCAAAGTTTGCTTGTGTAAACGTGTGTCGTTATTCAGCTATGTTGTGGCTGCGGCGCGTAGACGGCAGTAGCAAACTTAAAATGTGGATTGCGAATCAACTAACCAATTTTATGTAAATTAAGCTGTAACCCAAACGACGGCGTTAGTCTTTGTTTACAATTGCTATGAAGATTTTTCATAAAAATTTTTTTAACAATTTAGTAGATTCTCATTGCTGTTTCTAGAACTTTCTTGAATGTTCTGTTTCCGTTAGTTTGAATTTGAGTGCTCAAATTTGTATACACACGGTTGATTATAATGTGCTTAATCACCGCTGTATTTTTATGTCCGTTAAATTTGAATCTACATTTAAATTTTGTAACAATATATAATTTTTTTACATAACTAATTATTTATGTGTAAGTTATTTATAAATTACTAAATTACATTAATTTTATTGAATTATAAATATCTACATGTTGAATTTTTATTACCAGGATCCATAAACGGTTTACTTTCATAATGCAATTTTCATAGCTAGTTAGAAATTGGACAAAAAATATTTTAAAATTTTTATTATTTATTTCTGCGGTGATTAACTTCTGAAACTGGTTGTCGAGATCTCGACCCCTGGTATATTTAGCATTTCTGCATTTTCTGTGTGATATGATATGTTAAATTTCATTATTGCAACAGGGTGCTTAAGATAATTAAATATTAGAGCTAAAGCTACCGATAAATAAAAAGATCGAGAAATTTTTTTATTAATATTATTTATTTTCATTTATTGCAAAATAAA
Source organism: Gymnocheta viridis (assembly GCA_956483585.1). Classification (NCBI taxonomy): domain Eukaryota; kingdom Metazoa; phylum Arthropoda; class Insecta; order Diptera; family Tachinidae; genus Gymnocheta; species Gymnocheta viridis. The sequence continues at coordinate 38,009,250 of OY101443.1, read as the reverse complement.
TCTTTTTTAATTTTTTGGAGGCTTTGAGGCAAGAAACCACATGTAAATTTACATTACACTTTGCGCATGATTTTTTCATATTTTGCGCAGAGACCTGCGCCGAGCGATTTTATCGGCGGCGGCGGCGGCTCGTGTCAAAATCATCGGCGCGGATCAAATTCGGCTTGAGCCGGCTGAAAACCCACAACATTAACTATTTTTGGTATAAGCACCAATGAAAATAAAACTCAAGTTTATAAAATGTGATATATTAAATTATGGCAATCTATGTGTCTGAATTTTGTTTGTGATTATGCCAGCTCTACTAATGAACTGGCATAAGCAACAATGGCAAGACAAATTTAAGATAAACCAACAATAATAAATGTAAGATGTTTATGTTCGTATATACTGCTTATCTTCACGCTTCAGGTTCAGATATCTTATGAAATAGTTCATAGTTATCATGTACAAAAAGTACTCGCTTGACTGTCAGAGCGTTTAAATTTGACCTTTTTGCATTAACGAGTAAACCAGCATTTGAAAAGGCTTCTTCAGACGATGCACTCGTTGAAGGTATGCTTAAAATGGACTTGGCAAGTTTCGCCATGTTGGGATAATCCTGCGAGGAAAAATATTTAATTTATATATAATAAGATCTTGTTGAGGGCTTACTGTTTCATTTTTTGCCAACAAATAAATGTGTCACATTCAACTTCATCTTGTGATGCAAAGTATCTTGCAATTTAGATTTTTAAAGGGTGTATGACCTCTGCGCTTTCAGTGGAAGCTATAAATGACTCCATTTTGTTTCGAATTTCATTTTGATGTAGTTTCTGAAATATATTTTAATTCATAAAAATCTATAAAAAAAAACAATATTGGGTATCTTACCAGTTTTTTTGCAAACTTTGAAGTGGTACGCATTTCATCACGAATTATTTCATTGATGCCATTAATGAACTTATTAATCTCGTTTAAAATTAGATCTGTTTTTGAAATCCCTCCTTCGGCGTCATCTTCGCTCAATACCTCGAAAAGATCCATATTCGTGCTTGAGGGAACCTTCTTTAACCAACTGTCCAATCTTTTCTAATTTTTTTGGATCGGATCCAGTAGGGCCGCAACTAAATGTATTTTAAAAATTTTAAATCTTTTTTTGAAGCAATATGCTGCATGGGAATACATTTTTATGGATTCGCCAAACAAAACTTTACTCGAGTTTTCTTCGATTGTGTCCGAAATTTTTTCAAAAAAAAACAATGTTTCTGCATATTGTTGGGTATTTTCTACCCTGCAGATATTTGTTCGCATCTTCAAATATTTCTAAAAATTGTAGAAACTCCTGCATTAAGTTCTTCTCCATTAAGTTTAGTGCTAGATCCGTTTTATTTATTTCTACCAGCGCAATGTTGACAACTTTTTGGTTTTTGTAAAAACTTCTAAACATTGTGGTAAGGCTGTTCCAACGTGTTTCATTTGAATTTTTTAAAGTTCCAATAGAATCGCTATTTAATAATTTTTCAGATATTTCCAATTCTTCCATTGACTGAAACTGATTTTCCACTTCTAAGATGCTATAAATATCTGTTGCTTCTGTCAAAAAGTTAAATAAATGTTCATCGCTAAACACATTCTGAATTTTAGTAATATTTTCAGTATTATAGCTCAGACATCTGTATATTTCTTTTAATTTTTTAACAGTGTTTAAGAATACCGCCAAATCTCTATTCTGTAGGATGTCGTGAACTATCAGGCGATGCAGCGCATGACTTGAGCAACCTAATCTCTTCATGTTTGCTAATTTCATTGCGGCAACAATATTTCTGCTGCCAGCACTAACGACAACGATATCTTTTTTTTCAAGTCCAAAATCACATAAAGTTTCTCTAATATTTTCAGCAATGGTGTATTTATTGTGTGGATGTGGAAATACCTCCGTTTTTAATGTTATACATTCCATTTCAAATTTTAAACAAAACAAAATCCTGACGTTTATGTAGCTTCTCCTCTTAAAGGAATCTGTCCACATATCCAGGACCAAAGAAATATGTTGTGGACAAGAACCCTCTAAAAAGTTCTTTATTCCTGTTATATATGTAAAATAAACGTCTTCTAAAGCCGAGCGGCTTAAAGTAGTAGCAGCAGGCATTGAAATATTGGGGTTTAAAGATTTTACGTAGTTTACAAACCCGGGCTGTTCCACCATATTAAAAGGGCGTAAGTCACGACAGCACATTTCCACTAATAAGCGGGCATTTGCGAATTTTTCATTGCTTGAATTTTTTTCCATACTTGAACTTCTACATAAAATAACTTTTGTTTTTCGTTCTGAGTGCCCTGACTTTTTTGTGTTGATGTCCAAAGAGTGTGTATTTCGCAAATGGTTGAGAAGGTTTGGCGTCGATGTAGATAATCCAAATCTAGAAGCATTTGGCAAAAATCTCTTTAGTATCTAACGAGTAAATATAAGGGACAATAACTGATGACTTTTTTCAAAAAAGTAAAAAAATTATACATATTTTTTGACTAATAATTTTTATTTTTGACTGATATTTTTCAGTCAAAAGTCCATTAATTCTTCTTATTATTATTCGATTTCCTACAACACAGATTAATTTTTATTTATTTTGGACCGGCTTGGCTAACTAGATATAAGCCTGCAATTTTATCATATCCTAAGTATCTTTCGGGGTTAAAAAAACACATTCTTAATTAAAATCGGTCCAATACTTTTGATTTTCAGTAATACTATCTTTGTTTAAAGAACATAAATAAAGAAACCACTCAATCTTTCATAAACAAAATATCCAAGAAAACCAAGTTACCCAGTAGGCAGCCTACCTTGGTTCGTTCCTGAATAGTTACTTACCCCTTCAGCTGCATTGGAGTTCCTTCGAAACATAGTAAACACATCTGCTGATTCTTCAAGACAGCTTTTTTAGCCACGACTAGTTGCCCAAAATAATTCCAAACATTTGAACCTCCTGCTGTCATTTTGTTCAGTAATATTACAGTTTTTTCTTTTATTTGTTTTTTAACACTCAACAATTTTTGATACTTATGCACATCGTTTTCAAACTCACTGAAATCTGAAAAATCAATATCTTCATCAGATTCCGAATCTGATTTATTAGAATTATTTATAATTTGAAAAAATTTGGTTATTTTGCAATTTTCCATCATATGTATAAAAAATTTTACCCAGAAATACGTTAAATTTGTACATGAGTAATAGCAATAATTTACACTTAGCAACGATAGGGAAAGTTTCCACATTCATACTAAAGAAGGAAAATTTTTGTGTTGCCCTCTCAAAATATAAAGAATGATAAAAAGCACAAATCATGGGATGAGGTAAAATTCTGACCGGCGCACAGTGGCTGAAAATCGTTTTTCATTGGCCAAAACTCTGTAACTTTTGAACCGATCAAAATATTGAAGTAATTTTTTTTTTATTGGATAGATATTTAGTTCAGCTTGACTCAGTTTAAATTTTATTAAAATTGATTGAGGACTTTTTAAGGAATTCTAGGTCAAAGTTGAACTTTTGAATTTTTTTTAACTTTTTGAGTGAAATATGGAATTATTATTTTTTTATTTATTAAAAAAATTGAATATTTGCAAATTAATAATAATTATAAATAATTTTTGTAATAATGGAATTTTTTTTATGTTACACTTAAAAAAAATTTTACACTGAAAAAAATAGTAAAATCAACTGGAGATTTTGCTATTACAGAAAAATTAAAAATTTTTTGCTGACAAATTTGCAAATTTGTTTACACTCAAAGAATAGTTACACTTAAAAAAAACGTTAATAATATTATCTAAAAATATTACTATTACTACAGAAAAATTTATTATTTTTTGCTGTCAAATTTGATAATTTTAAAAACATTTTAAAATAAAAACTGCAATAAATTTTAATAGCATTTGTAACAATGGTAGGTTCGTTTATTATTATTTTTTACTAATACTATGTTTTTCGTACTTAAATAACAATGAAAGGCAATTATAATTATTATTCATTTGACTCAAATATTGATTGCAAATATTCCATATTTTGTTCTGTGCTATCTCTGTTCTTTAGTAGTTTTTTGGCTTCTTCATCTAAATCCCGATGTTCCACTTTCCATTGATTTCGAATACTGGAGATAAACGGATCTGACGTTGCCAATAATATATTAAATAGATCTTCATTTGTTGAATTTCTTGAAATTTTTCTAGTATTGTGCTCTCTATAAAATCTGTAATCCTTGTTCCTTTTTTCCTGAGCCTCCTCTGATAGATCTCCAAGTGGCACCAAATGATATTTAATGACATCTTCTCCATGATAAAGGATTTTGTGAACTGTTGCAGACATATTTCTCCATGGGTAGTTGGTTGTATATATTTTTGCAGTTTCCTTTGCATAATCTCCAAATTTTCTAGAGTCAATTTCTTCATTGCACGCAAGTACTTCTAGGATTATTTTAAATCTGAAAATGAGGTTTAAATCCACTCCTGTTATTTCAGATGCTGTTTCTGGATCTGAAAAGAATCTTCTTGCGGTATTGCCATCATTTGTATTGCCTGACCCTTGTTTTGGCTGATCTATAATCAATCCAAATTTGCGATATTCATCTTGAACATGAACTCTTTGTTGGTTTCGTTGTTTCTTATTGATCCTGAAGACCCGAAATCCCAAAGTTTCTATCGCTGCAGTTGCCCATTAATGATTTGCGTGGTCTTCCACCCTTATCTTGCTTTGCTGTTTCTGCAGCGACAGTAAGTTGGCCTTCTAACCAGGTTGCACTTTTTATATAAAACTTTTGTTTACTGTAGCTAACTTCTTTGTAGCGTTTTTTTAGTGCTTTTACGAAATTAAATAATTGCTCTTGCATTTCGGTGCTACACGAATTTAAGTTTAATTTTATTTTAACGTAGCTAAGAACATCTTCCTGGTTTTTGTTTCTAAAATACTCTTCCGCCAGTTCTTTATAACTGAAGCTCTCCATATTTTTCTGAATATTTTTATTTGCGTCTGTTATGTTTTATCCGTACACTTAGAGGATTAACTGAGTAATCCCTTATCGAATCCGTAGTTTTATACATTTTTAGATACATGTTATTCACACATTGATCTTTAATTTCATAGCAGGTAGTGCTTAAATTGCACAAAACTGCACATGTTATCCAGACCTTAATATCAGGTAAAACTGATTAGTATCTCGCCAATATTTGTTGTTGTTGTTGGGTTATTTTTTTTTCTTTAGTGCTTTAATGTCGCGATTATTGTTATAAAATTGTTTATGACTTTGGTTGACCTAACATTTGATAACAGGTAAATTTAGAAACAGATCATATCTTTACTGTAGAATTTTGTGATAATTTGTGATAATTTGTGATAATTTGTGATAATTTTATTACCAATTTTTGGCTGTTCAAAACAAAACCATTAAACCCTTTCGCAGGTATTATATTTAATTTTTTTAGTTTTACGTAGTCTAAAGTAAAAAACATAAACTTTTAGGCAAAAAAGTGAAAATTATATACACCATTGTATACGAGTACTTTGGAGTAATTTCATTAAAATGAAAAAAGTGTTCTACAGATGGCTCGTCGCGGGTGCAAAAGTATATATAGCGTTAAAGAGGACACTTTCACCTTTCTCCGGGTGGTATACATTTCTTGTTCCCTTTTGTTCCCTAGAAGTTCTATTCCACTAAAGTTTAAATTTGAGAAAAATATAGTAGTTTCATAAATATTCCGTAACGCCCTTAATATTAAACGCTAGATCTCTGACCACTTACAAAAACTAAAGACTATAATCCTACCAATATTATAAAAAAGACCGCAGGCCATTATCGATGATAGCTTGCGAGTAGTAACCATTTATTTTTGATAAAAAACAACAGAAAAACACCTTTTTCTCAAATTAGAAAAAACCGTTGAGTTTGACAGCATGCCACGCTCACAATTATCAATAGTTTAACCTAATTTTTTGGCTACCTTAATCTGGATATATTAGCTGCAAAAGGGCGTAAAAATTTTAAAAATCGGTGACAAAAAAAAATTTGAGTTTTGGCCAATGAAAAACGATTTTCAGCCACAGTGCGGCGGCTGATTTTAAGCCGGCTTCACCCAATACATTTTCGGCGGCGGCGGCTGTAGAAAATTATCGGCGGCTCGGCTCAGCCGGCATGAGCCGCCAAGGCGAGGGTCTCTGATTTTGCGTCGGCGATAGCACCACAGCATTGTACATACCTTTTATTTTGGCCAATGATGTTAGGTCCGTCTATGAAATCGTCGTGACTTCCGTCGTTGCCTCTCCATCGAACCAATGAACATAGTAAAATTTTGCTAATCTAGCTGACCGAAAGTCGTTTTTCATACAACTTTTAGGGTACACATTAATTAAATACAAAAGAGAACATTCTATTTAATAAAAAATTGTAAAAAGTTTATCCAATTTGCTAACTGTAGTAATATGTATAATAGTAATTTCAATTTGACCAAGTTAAATATAACAAAAAGAATCATAAAAATTACTCATTTTTAAACACGTCTAAATTTTTATTGTAATCGCTTTTTTATAATTTTTTTATTATTTTAATGTTTAATTTGCCCACATAATATACACATAAATCGATTTTGTTTCTATAAGGTTAAAATTATCTTAGCACATTTCACTACTTCTCTTTAATTCAAAAAAGTCCTGAGGGAGTACTTTTTGGGTCCACCACGGTCCAGCACCAAATATATTTCCATATCTTATATAATTCTACAATGAGCCAAAACAATAGCTCCTACCAAGAAATTTTCAATATATGGATAATAACGAAATTCAATCTTAGTTTTGGTAATTTTGCTTTGATTGCGGCAGTTGCACAAGAGCCTTTCTCTTTTAGAATTCGAAGCAAGTGGTATCCAGTGAGAAAGTTATAGAAATGAATAGTATGTTGTATAGCATGATCACAAACCGACATTAGACCAAACATCTTCACGCTGTGCCCGCAGGAGCCGAGTGATTTTCGATATTTTCATATACACAGCACGATTATTAACGAAACTCACTAAAAATAGTGTAAAAAACAATTATTTCATTCAGTTGTCTGCTAGCTTTCAAGTATGAAAGTCCGTGTCGCTTTTATATGATCAAACAAAAACAAAACATTGCCTTTTTTTCAACATTTTAAATATTTTTGCATTCTATTCGTATAATAAAATATGGGAAAAAATGTTTTTTTGTTTTTTTTTTCATTAAGTATATTTAATGAAGGTGAAGGCCATGTACGCAATCAGAAATTGAAACGAATAAGTGAATACGGTTTAAACGTCATTATGAGAGTTATCATTCATATGTAGTTCGTCAGGGGAGGATAGAGATTGGCTAATAAGAAAATTATAAAAAGAATTGAAATTTAAAATTAAATTTAGTCAACTACAAGACAAAAATAAAGTAAGCAAGAGAGTATGAAATATTTGGAATAATTAAAAATCAGAGATGGAATTTCGTACTAACCGAAATTGATTTAACTTGTAAGAAATGAATAAGTTGCACTTTTCGTATTCTAATTCGTTAAATAATACGGTTAAATAGTTGATATTTATATTTACTAGTATCCGCCGTCAAAAGTGATGGTGTAGCGACGTCGAAATCAGTACTGATCCGTTCTGCTAGTCTGATGAATAAATTGCTTCAAATAAAATAGTACTCTCTTAAAAAAAAGGAATTTATCCAAATACAATTTCTTAAATTAAGAAGATATGGGTAAACTCAGATTTGAACTTAAGCCAAAAAATTTTCATATCAATATCAGGGTTTTTAGTTTTATTATTTTTGTAGCACATTTGAATCTTAATTTGACATCTAATATTTTTTGCTAACAACACACTGTAACGTGGTTTTATCGTCGGCTGAGGTCGCTCAATCGTGTCCAAGGTATACTTACGGATCCACGAACCTTAATTAAAAAAATAAGTGAAAATAAAATTATAAATTTTCGTTTGGGAATTTATATTCAAATAATAAAAAAACTCAATAAAAATTTTTATTTTATTTTTAAAAACAGACAGTAAAACTAGATAAGCTTACAAATATATGAACAAATTGAATATCAAATAAGAATCCCAAAACAAACAAAAAATATCCTAACCAATTCAATAAACCCCAAACCAAATTTTTTTAATCTAAATATGTTCAAATGAATTAAATACATATTTAAAATTGTTTTAATGCCTTAAAAGCTCATATATTAAATTTGGACATTAATTTCGAATATCCTTAAACACAATATTAACGCTCTGATCTGTTATTCAACAACAAACTAGTCATATCTATTTTTTAATAGTAAAAATATAATTTAGTCAACAAATTTCACACTATTGGTTTATGATTTCGTCTGTTTTATCTTAAGGGCCAAAGAAACAAATATGAAAAAAAAAAATCGATAATAATAATAAAACCGAAGCATGTCTCTTATCTATCTTATTTATTCATTTTGTTTTATACTAATTTTTGATTTATCCTGTTTGTGTAAATATGGTTTCATATTTTGGTTCTTTTTTTAGGTTAAGCCATCCGATAGCTCATTGTTGAAAGTAACAATACATACAAAGACACATGGAACACTACAATATAAGATAAAAATACTTAAGGAACTTCCAATGGATGAACAATTATTTGTCCATGTCCATTCAACGGCGACAATGCAGGATATTCAAGTAAGTATTTATTACATAAAAATTCACTTTTCTTTCTTTTCCTTTTTCCTTTAAATAAACATGGATGGATATCATAATTTAGAAAATGACTTTGACAAAGAACAATTAAATTTAAGAATGCTTATTCTAATATAAAGTAAATAATTCTAAATTTTGTTGTTATTGTTTGCTTTGGAAAATCTACAAATATTTAAAAATCAGAACAAAATAAAAATTTATATAAAATTACTCACAAATATATTTTTGTTCTGCAAAATAATGTAAATCTAAAGACAAAATGCTACATAAAAAATATGGGGTAAAACATTGAAACGATAATGATAAATTAATATGTTTTACGAAAAAATATGATTGTTGTGAATAACCATAGTCGTAACTTAGTGTGTCATTTCAAAGATGAGATAGCTGACAATAAAATATAAAATTTACAAAGGAAAGAAAATAAAATATTTATAAAAATTTTGCTAAAAAATGTCAAAAACAAAACAAAAACTACATGTTGGACATAATCAGGGCTGCCTCCAGTAGGTATAAAACAAATGTACCCATTTAAGTTGATCTGTTTCCAGGTGATGAAGACGAGGAATAACAAACTGATGTAATGTTTTTAGTATACGTTGCTAGTTCTCTAAATTTTATTTGTTTTGTTGTAAATCAAATACGAAATCTCTTAAAAATCACCCCTTATAAACTACAAACCTCAAAATCTCGATTCGTCGTAAAAAATTCAATCTGCGGCCTTTCTTCGACCATATCCGACATGATAACGTGTTTAACACAAGTCCAAGAGCAGCACAGCTTCCAATAGATATGCAGCTGAAAATCGTACTTCATAGGTTTGATCTTCTAGTTGCTTTACAGAACGTCAAAACAGCTTGATCACCCCCCTCAATCACCAGTCTTGAACCCCATCGAGCATTTATGGGAACAGCTAGACCGGCAGATCCGAAAACACAACATAAGTAACAAAGAGTCCCTAAAACGGCAATCGCTGAGGAATGGAATAACGTTGCCTCACAAGTAACCAAAAACTTCGTTGATTCAATGCCCAAAAGACTTGGTGCAGTCATAAAAATAAAATGTAAGCAAACAAAATATTAGTCTTGGAGAAGCTTTTTAGTTAAAAACACTTTTTTGAAGCGTCAAATAAGCACTTTTTTGAGATTAATGTTAATTTGAAAATTAAGAAGAAATGAATGAATATTTTTTTTAATTTAAATAAACTATTACTAAATACACTTTAAAAAAATAAATGCTGTTTTATTGTTGAATTCTTCTTTTAACATCTACGAACTTATGAATGTTGAACTGTTCTCTGTACACTTTCTTTTGACGCTGACTGTATTTAATTATGTTTACAAAATTGTCTGCTCTAAGAAAAGCTTTTATATAAAAATACTTTTTATTAAATAACAATTATGTTTAATAAGAATTATGTTAAATAAAAACATTTTTATATGAAAACTTTTAGTGCTAAACATTTCTTATTTTTGCCACTTACACTTGGCAAGTCGTTAATTCGGCCGTATCTAAAAAAGTTCAGTGGTTTTTTGAATTTTTATTATCTTCCAAGATTATACACGTGCAAATAAATTGTTATGGAGTTCATATTACCCTGTGGTCACTGTGTATCAGTTAACCAAGCTAAACCCTAATGCCGATAGAATTGATAAAAGTTATTCTGAAATTCGATAGCAAGAAGGATGTTGCTAAACCATTCACTTAAATATTTTTTATTATAAAAAATGTATGGACTGTAAACTTCTCTTTAATAAATACAATTACTGTTGATTTAGATTTGTATTTAATAATGACGCGTATTAAAAGCCCTTATTGGCAAGATTAATTTTCAATGTAACCAAATTTTACATAAGTGAACTAACCCTAATCTATATACATATAAATAGGCAAAGACAAATTTTTAGATCCCTTTTTCTCCTTCTCATCCAACCGATTTTCTTCATTCTTTTACCAAATAGTAAACATTGTTGAGCTTTAGTGACCCTACTATATATTATTTGAATCAGTTTAGTATTAAAGGAATAAAAGGCTCATAAAGTTGACACCACTACAAATACTAAAAATACACACGTACGCGCATTCACTTATGTAAGTATTGGTTCAAGTAAAAACATAAGCAAAGCAATGAGAGCGGTTAAGAGTACCTACATACATATGTACATAAGTAATAAAATTTTTTATTGTTTTTCCCATGGGGAAGAGAATAAGTAATTAGGTAGTATTTTCTCTTTAAAATTTTACTTCTGCATATGTCAATTTATCTATTAACGCTAAAGTACAAAATCTTACTTAATCTTAATATTTTACACAGATTGCTTATGAGATAGAAAATGTATGATTTTAATCAAAATATTTTAAATATGTACATAATTTTAAATTTCACTTTAAAATTTTAAAATAAAAGAAAATTTTTTAAGAATTTTCAATTGTATTCAATTGTCACTGTTAATGCATGGTGTACTTTCGAATGGCATAACAAAATAATTTTTTTGCAGTTATTTATTGCGAAATAATTAATCACAAAGTTTTATGGCGCGCACTACAAAAAACGGAAGTAACTTTGAAAGTTAAAGTGTGTTTTTAGCAAATTTTGCATAATAAAGCAAACAAAATCTAGTTCCTAAATGAAAGATGAATATGAAAAAATTTTGTCGTTTTTTGTCAGAAGACATGAACCCTTTGTGACGAACCCTACCTGACTCACGTTACATTTTTTTCTATTATATTTCTATTCTGAAATTTCATACCTAATTTTAAAGTTTCCAAAATAGTAAACACAAAATTTTTCTTCTAAAATTGAAGTGAATTCAATGTATGGCTTTCATCGGGCCATCTTCACTAACACTACAGTAATGATATGAATACCTAAAAATGGTTAATTTCTGGTATGAAATTAGAATATCTGAGGTAGGGTAGGATTCGATAATAATTTGTGCATTAATGGTCGTCGAAATACATCTATTTTAATTATAAAATTGTATGGCTAGTCTAATATTCTATAAAAAAATAAATAAAAAAAGTTGGATAGCTTTCAAAAAATTTTGTTTGGTGGACTGTTTCTGGGACTTGCTTATTTCTCAAAATTGAAAAATTGTATTTCAAAACTAACAAATTGCTTCAGAAAAGTATATTTCGCAGTTTTTTCCTCTTTTATTTCAGAATTTTCTAATTGTGTATTATAATCTATTTGCATTCAGATATTTTAATGTATAAATACTTATAGGTTGTGATTTTTTCGTGAGTATATCGTGAGCGTGAGTTTTCGTGATTGTAACTAACTTTTTCTCCACTCACGTAAGCGTGAGTGAAAAAAATTTTGAGAAAAACGCTGCATGATCAAGCTCTATTTTTGTCAAAATTTAGCCTTTTTTCACTTTCATTTAAAAAAAATTACGGGTGGTTTTTCACGACTACTTAAATTGGCACTACTGTGCCCCGCCATTTCAATGTATTGGACGCTTTAAAATACTTTTTTCTATGATTTTGAACTAAATAGGCAAAAAACCAAATTAAGGGTTCTAAAATTAGAACTGCGGGTTATAATTTTGGAAGTTTTTTATTTAATTTATTTTTTTATTTTCACTACAAATTGGGACTCAGGCCATTACGATAGCGATGATGATTTGCCACCAGCAAAATTGGCTCAACGAAATCAGGATCGCAATGAAGTTCTTCAAATAAATCTTGTACTTTTGAATGAAACAATTCCGTAAATGTAAATGAAATCGAGGAATGGAATGAAGATGTGTTTACTGACGGATCTGATGCAGAGAATAGCGATGAGGAGGCTTCAGATAGCAGCGACGCACAGTGGCTGAAAATCGTTTTTCATTGGCCAAAAGTCTAATTTTTTTGTCACCGATTTTTAAATTTTTAAGGTAGCCAAAAAGTTAGGTTAAACTATTGATAATTGTGGGCGTGGCATGCTGTCAAACTCAACTGTTTATTTAATTTCAGAAAAAGGTGTTTTTCTTTTGTTTTTTGGTTACTACTCGCAAGCTATCATCGATAATGGCCTGCGGTCTTTTTTATAATGTTGGTAGGATTATAGTCTTTAGTTGTTGTAAGTGGTCACAGCTCTAGCGTTTAATATTTGGGGACCCTACGAAATATTTATGAAACTACTATATTTTTCTCAAAACTAAACTTTAGTGGAATATAACTTCTAGGGAACAAAGGGGAACAAGAAACGTATATCACCCGGAGAAAGGTGAAAGTGTCCTCTTTAACGCTATATATACCTTTGCACCCGTGACGACCCGTGGGTAGAACACTTTTTTGATTTTAATGAAATTACTCTAAAAAAAGTCAAATTACGACCAATAAAACAGCCCTATAAGTACTCGTATACAATGGTGTATTAAATTTTCACTTTTTTGCCTAAAAGTTTATGTTTTTTACTTTAGACTACGTAAAACTAAAAAACTTAAATATAATACCTGCGAAAGGGTTTAATGGCTTTGTTTTGATCAGCAAAAAATAAGTCATAAAATTATCACAATACGTTCTACAGTAAACATATGATATCTTTCTAAATTTACCTGTTATCAAATGTTAGGGTCAACCAAAGTCGTAAACAATTTTATAACAATAATCGCGACATTAAACCACTAAAGATAAAAAACAACCCAACAACAACAACAAATATTGGCGAGATACTAATCAGTTTTACCTGATATTAAGGTCTGCATAACATGTACAGTTTTGTTCAATTTAAGCACTACCTGCTATGAAATTAAAGATCAAACGGATTCGATAAGGGATTACTCAGTAATAAGTTAATCCTTTAAGTGTACGGATAAAACATAACAGACGCAAATAAAAATATTCAGAAAAATATGGAGAGCTTCAGTTATAAAGAACTGGCCGAAGAGTATTTTAGAAACAAAAACCAGGAAGATGTTCTTAGTTACGTTAAAATAAACTTAAATTCGTGTAGCACCGAAATGCAAGAGCAATTATCTAATTTCGTCAAAGCACTAAAAAACGCTACAAAGACGTTAGCTACAATAAACAAAACTTTTATAAAAAAGTGCAAACTGGTTAGAAGACCAACTTACTGTTGCTGCAGAAACAGCAAAGCAAGATAAAGCTGGAAGACCACACAAATCATTGGACAACTGCAGCGATAGATCTAAGAGGCGGAAACTTAAAGATATCAACGATGCAATTGGTTGTACAAATATAAAAGAATCTTTCCTACATCAATTACGATCACAGAACCAATTAACAAAAGTGGATATCATTGAAAAAGTTGTTAAAGCTAGTCCAGTTAGAACAAACCGGATTCTTAAAAGTATACCAACTCCGAGTGATGCAATATAGTACACAAATGAGGAGGTATTAGCATTATTTCTGGATTTGAAATTAACAAAACAGCAATATATTAAGCTCAGACTGCGTAGCATATCATTATATAACCGCTGCTAAAATGGACTGTTTGCCATCAAAGGACACTATTACAATCACACCAATTTCGGCAGAGGTACAACTACAATCTCTACTTGATCACACAGCCGAACGCTTGCTACAATCAATAACAGGAAATGAGTTAAAGAAATATGGAAACACAAAGTTAATTCTTTTTTGTAAATGGGGATGTGATAGTTCTTCGGGACAAAAACAATACAAACAAGTTGTATGTGAAAATATTTCGGACTCAGATATGTTCATGGTATCATTTGTACCATTGCGATTGAAAAAGATTTTGGAAGATTCAGAGCCTTCGACTAGTGCAACGCAAACAATGGATATTTGGAAAAATCAGACACCATCTTCTTCGAAATACTGCAGGCCAATCAAATTTGAATTCATAAAAGAAACTCATGATGCCATTAACAAAGAAGTTATTGATATCAAGGCCTAAATTGCGACACTACAGCCATTACAATTGCAGTTAGATGGGCAGCAAATTGAAGTAAGCTACCAATTAGTGCTGACAATGATAAATGGAAAAGTAGGTCAGGCTTTGACTAATACGAAGGCTGTATCCAGCTGCATTATGCCAAGCAACATCAACCCAATTAAACCAAGTCCCGACAAAATCATTAGGTAATACCGATGCATATGAATTTGGATTATCACCACTACATGCAAGAATACGCCTTATGGAACACATACTAAAAATCAGTTATGATTTGGATTTCAGGTCTTCAGGATCAATAAGAAAAACCAAACCAACAAAGAGTTAGGAAGTTCAAAAAAGAAACATGTTCAAGATGAATATCGCAAATTTGGGTTGATTATAGATCATCCAAAACTAGGTTCAGGCAATACAAATGATGGTAATACCGCAAGAAGATTCTTTTCAGATCCAGAAACAGCATCTGAAATAACAGGAGTGGATTTAAACCTTATTTTCAGATTAAAAGTACTTGCGTGCAATGAAGAAATTGAATCTAGAAAATTTGGAGATTATACTAAGGAAACTGCAAAAATATATACAACCAACTACCCATGGAGAAATATGTCTGCAACAGTTCACAAAATCCTTTATCATTGAGAAGATGGCATTAAATATCATTTGGTGCCACTTGGAGATCTATCAGAGGAGGCTCAAGAAAAAAGGAACAAGGATTACAGATTTTATAGAGAGCACAATACTAGAAAAATTTCACGAAATTCAACAAATGAAGATCTATTTAATATATTATTGGCAACGTCAGATCCGTTCATCTCCAGTATTGGAAATCAGTGGAATATTTGCAATCAATATTTGAGTCAAATGAATAATAATTATAATTGCCTTTCATTGTTATTTAAGTACGAAAAACATAGTATTAGTAAAAAATAATAATAAACAGCATTGTTGCAAATGCTTTTAAAATTTATTGCAGTTTTTATTTTTAAAATGTTTTTAAAATTATCAAATTTGACAGCAAAAAATAATAAATTTTTCTGTAGTAACAGCAATATTTTTAGAAAATATTATTAACGTTTTTTTAAGTGTAACTATTCTTTGACTAAACAAATTTGCAAATTTGCAAAAAATTTTTAATTTTTCTGTAATAGCAAAATCTCCAGTTGATTTTACTATTTTTTTCAGTGTAAAATTTTTTTTAAGTGTAACATTAAAGAAATTCCATTATTACAAAAATTATTTATAATTATTATTAATTTCCAAATATTCAATTTTTTTAATAAATAAAAAAATAATCAACCCATATTTCACTCTAAAAGTTAAAAAAATTCAAAAGTTCAACTTTGACCTAGAATTCCTTAAAAAGTCCTCAATCAATTTTAATGAAATTTAAACTGAGTCAAGCTGAACTAAATATCTATCCAATAAAATAAAAATTACTTCAATATTTTGATCGGTTCAAAAGTTACAGAATTTTGGCCAATGAAAAACGATTTTCAGCCACTGTGCGACGTCGATTTTATCTACATAACTCCAGCTATTCTTCATTTAAAACTCCTTGAATATACATATCTATAATGTTATAAAATGGTGCAAAACCATAGATATATTTTCTAGTAAGCACATATCTAACCTTTTGCATGTCCGTATCGATATCGTTGTATCCAGTTTAAATAAAAAAAAACAAACAAGTATTACTGTTTTGACATTAAAAACCAATTATATAACTGAGTTTTTTTGAAATGCAAAATTTTCAACATCTGTGTTAAAATTTGTGATGCGCGCATATCAAAAAAGTTGCATACATACTCGTATGTATAAAAAGAGTGTCGATCTACTGTAACTTTCACAAGTCTTACTTTTTTGCTGCTGTTTTATTTTTATTCTTTTTATTTTTAACGTGTAGTATTTTTATGGATAAAACCTATTTATTCGATACTAGTCTTCAGGTTTGCATTAGCAGAAGTACAAATCCAAGACAAACTCTGTACTCAGTATTATTTTAGTTGCTAAAAAGTTGCTTTCATGTACATACATAACACATTTTTTATAATTATTTAATTAATGACAAGAAATGCGTCATTATATATATGTAGGTACTTATTAAAGTGCGATAAAAGTAGCTACAAAAATATTTCTTAGACTTCATCATAAGTATAAAGTGCAATTCTAATGTACAAACAAGATAAGCGATTATATAAATTTTAAATTTATTTGTGTGAGTATTTAATCTGCATGCAATTATATGCGTGCGTGTACATATCTCGTTTCCGTTATTGCATTTAAACAGAATCAACCACAAATACGAGTACAAAAATTGCAAATTTTAACAACCACTTACATGTAAATGAATATTGTATTTTATCATTGTTGTAAATTTTATATACTTACATACATAAATAATTAAAAGTTTTATCGTTGCATCGCATACACATGAATATGAAATAATCATACTAGCACATTTACTTACACTGACTGATACATCATGTGCAAACAGACTATTTTTGTCCAAAAATAATATTTTTAAAAACAACAAGAATATACTTACCCACTTTTGTACATGTATAACAGAGTATCTCTTTATTCTTCCTGTATATTTGTTCTTCTTCACCCAGGCATGAATTGAAAAGAGTTAAAGTTAAACAATTCTAAATGATGACCGATTGTCAGAGAGGTTCCATTAAAGTTTTTGATTCAGTGAATATGATTATTTTAAAAATAGAATCGATCCAATTGGTGTTTATAATAGGAGATTGAAAAAGAGAAACAAATATGACTGAAATATTTAATGGTTAAAATCACTTAAACAATTTTACAGAGAACGTGGGTAATCTATTTAACATTACCATGCCTGAAGGCAGGGCCATATAATCCAGTTTTGCATAACATCGAAGTAACTCAAAACTACTTCATGTTATCCCTGCAGTTTTTCACATCCCCTCACCATTGTATGGACAACACTCAATTTTTGTCGGTCATGTTATTCAAAAAAATACATTCTTTTTTATGTCTGAAATTTCATTAAACTTTGTATTATTCTGTCTATCTTGTGTTTTGGAGTTTGTGCTATATATACATTCATATGTTTACGTACGAATCCATGAATATACATATCGGCGACGAAAATCCAAAAGTACGTAACATAACTTTTTCTAATTTTACAGAAGTAAAGAACGTTATAAAACAAAAAATATTTCAGATATAGAAACGATTGATGAAACATGGAATTAAAACAGAACAACTAAACCAATTCAAGAGAAATAGGCTATATTTTTCGAAATATTTTTTAAGTTAGACTTGTTACGTTCTTTTGTATATGTGTTTTCTGAAGCAAAGGGACATATCATCATAAATATTTTTTTTAAACAAAAGTGAAAAATTATTTTTAATTCTTTTTATTAAAACTTAAAATTTATTTAAGTTAAATGCATTTATCCTTTTTTTATTGTTAAGAGGAATGAAGTTTCACTGAAATAAATACTAACAGCAAAAGTATTAAATTTTATAATTTAAATGATTTAAAACTGAAATGAAAGTGAACTTAATGAAAAATAGTATACAGAAAGCAAAACAATTCAATTTTTAAATGGAATATTATCATAAAAATAATGACAGTCCGAAAGAAGGAATAATTTAAATCCCTGTAAATGCTGCTACTTCTTACAATTTTTTATTCTTTCAGGATGCTAAAGGTTAGGATGGGTGAATTCGGATTTTTCGTCTGCTCGTTGTGGAAGAACCTTATAATCTTCCTTAATATTAGTTTCAAAATAAGTGGTTCGCGATGGATCATAACCTAAAGCAAGAATCTCCAATTTTTTCCCTAAATTCATTGCATAAGAGAGTGAGTCGAATCGCAGTCCATTTGCGTGTGACCTACGATTAAATATTTATGTTCAATAGTTATGTTTTTTTAACACTAAAGGAAATCAAAGCATTGGATAACAATACATTGCGATTTTGATTATAGGATCCGTCTGAATATATAATTATACGATGAAAATTTGGCGTACGGAGGATTTCGTTTCTTCAATATTTTATGATAATAGTGCCGAATTTAACGCAGCAAGGTTTCCTTCACTTTCATCCTAGACAAAGTTGTCAGATTCATGAGCAACGGTATTGTATATAGTAAAGTTGAGAACTTGCAATTTCATTTTGTAGTATGAGGAACTTTCATTTGACTGTGGAATAAGTTTTAAAGCCTGTATGTCCATACACAATAGTAAGCATAAATCTGCCTTAGCACTTTCTACATCATTTATTTTTTCTTCTCTTATATTTTTGATTTGGTTTCTGTGGCTGTCATACTGCTCCTATAAAATATTTTTTGCTTCATATGATATACAAATGTCACACATATCATTTCTATTTTTGGAAATAAAATAATTACGATTCCCCAATACTTCCATGGATTTTGGGAAAGATACAGGAGAGATTTCATTTTCTTTGTGTGAATCGCAGTCCTAAGAGTATACTTATATAGTTTAGTGTAATGATACGTTTATTTGATTTGTAAAAATAATGCACATGTTGATACGTTATTTTGAATTACGGATATAAAAGCGTTATTTTTGGTCGCAAAAATCTAAAATTTGGTAGAGACATGTAAGATAACCTAACGAATCATAATCAATTAAAAACTCGATATTGATTTTTTTGATGATATGTACTTTTGAATTTGTGACGACGATATGTAAAAAAGTATATGCTGTAGATACTGTTTGCAATCTTGCAAAATTTGTTATCTTAATGCTAAATTGTGTGTGTGTTTTTAATATTGTAATCTTTCGGATTAATTTTAATAGTTGTTTTTTATTTATTAAATCTATTTTGTAAAAACTTTGAAAATGCTTTTTGTGTTAAAAAGTTTAATTAAAATTATTTCGTTTACAAAATATTTAACTTTCATCTTTGTTGGAAAAAAATTAAATGCGCTTACTAAACATTTATTGCTGTTGTTGTTGTTGTTCGGTAAAGTTATTTCAAACTTTTGATAATTTGATTCAATAAACAAAATGGTTTATTGTTAAAATAAATTTCATATAAAGTTCATTACAACTGTTACACGTTCGTGTTGGCATTACAAAAATAAACGACGTTTTAATTATTTTCTACTGACGATTTTTGAAGGTTTTATTGATTTGCAGGCATAATTTTCGTTATTAAAATATAATAAAAAATAAAACCTTATTAAAATGAATTAATTATTTGATTAAATCAATATCTTGTTTCAATCAAATCGGTTAATTGAAAATAAATGTTAAATATATTTTGTCTGTATACAATGTAAATGTAAAAGTAAAAGTGGAATAGCCGTATTCATAACGAAAAGTTATACACTATCTATATACTGTACTAATAAAGTAAAGTTTATTTCTAATACTTTCATGCCCACTGTCTAAGAAGAAGTATAACATCAACGTTTTAACAAAAATTTATGGTGTTTTTGACATAAAAACTATTTTTGAATTGTTTTATAAAACAATTAACTTGGCAATGGGATCAACATGAAAATGTTAATCTGATTCTGACCTATTGCTTTTTTGTGTTTCTTTTTTTTTTTTGCTTAAAATAATGACCAGTTAATTTTTTAGTTCTAAAAGGTTTTGTTTATTGATGGTTTTTAGGTAGTCTATATAAATGTATTTCATTGGTGCTAATGCCAAATATTCAGTAGACCTTGAACCATATTTTTGAAAATTATAATCTTCTTTTCTTTACAAAAACTTTTGAAAAACAAATGAGAATTTCAAAAGTTACAAAAGTATAAATAAGAATAGTAGGCTTTGAAACTAATTCAAAAAACCCAACAAACAAATTATATTCGAATCTCTTTTATTTTCTTTAAAACTTTTATACAGTTATACGCCTTATGGGTGGGTGACCTGTCTCGAATAATAAATTTAATAACTAATTTTCTAGTTATGTATGTATATCAACCTATCCATTGTATATTCATAGTATTAGTTGATAGTAGTACTGCACAACTTTTTATTATGAATTCGGTTTGTAGTGCATTTATTTATTTTAAGAAGTTCGGCATAGTCCGTATTTCTCACTTGGCTTCCAGTGATTTTTGCACAGGAAAATGCCCAATGATGCATGCGAACAAGTTAGTGTTGTTCTGAGTTCTATCGATTTGAATAGCTTCAGCTGCTCAAATGTACATTTTTAATTATTTATTTCGTCAAGAAATGAACAACAACTAAATAGTAGCGATTTTTTTGTAGCACATAAGTTTTGGGTTTTTTACTTATTTTCTTCATTATTTGCATCATTAAAAAAATTAATTGAATCAGATCTAGGTTCCCCTTTAGAGCACTCAGTATAAGATTTTATGCTGTTCCCTCGATCAAGTAGGCCTCTTAATTCTGGGTTCCCTTTACGAAAAATCTATTCTAATTCCGAAATATATTATGGGCTTATGCAATATACATAAGAAAAAATTATGCAAAAAATCTTTAGTAGCCGGTATTCGAAGTAAAATAGTGTCCGTGGTGCCAGAAAGAAAAGATCTGTATTTTATTTATAAAATGTTCAAATCTATTTTTAGCGCCACTTCTTTATACATATGTATATTTCTTTAACAAATTAAATATTATTCAAAATCTTTACATATACTCATATGTGAAGATATATATATTTTGATTAAAAAAAACACGAACAGAGACAATAATAACAAACATTTTTAATTAACTATGACAACTATGTACAAAAATTTAGTTTTCCGCAAAAGTGTAAATAACTAACTTTTAGTTGACTTAAATCTAACTAACTAATAGTTAATAAAAACAAAACCTACTTATAGCTAACGGAAAAGCAGTTAAGTTACAGCTGGCTACAAAAAGTTAACTGAAAGCTAACGTTTAGGAAGTTATCTTTAAGTTAGTTGGAAAGAATCGGACAATTGACTATCTCCTAGGACATCGCACTGTTAAAATAGTTAGTTGATTCCATTGAAAAGTAATCCAAGTGTCAGTAATCACTAGTTGCGACATAGCTTAAAGTCAATTTAAAGTTAACTCAGTTTCCGGCAGGATTTAATCAATATGTACAAGCAACATACATATATACACAAATAGGTACATACACATAATTTTTTTTAAGTTTTTCAGTTACTGTTATTTCCTTCTTACTTACATGTACGTACATAAATATGTATGTGGTATGATTTTTTTCTTAAATAAAATATTAATTAAGTAATATTTGGTTTATGTTTGAATATAGTTGAAAATTTCTCCCAGTTACCCTGAAGAGGTAGTTAAGCTAATTCGCGTAATTTCCTCTTTGAGGTAGTTAAAAGTATTCGCATAATTACCTCATTGAAGTAATAAAACGAATTCGTTTCAATACTTTCCCCGCTTAAGTGCCCAAAAATTTGAGATTTTTGAGAGAGGTAATTATTCGTGGAATACTGTATATAATAGTTATTTTTTGGTGTTGTTTCCTAGTAACAGTAATTCAAACAACTAAGAAATTTGAGATAAAAAATATATAATACGAGTATCTTTACTGAAAAGAAACAATAATAATCATTTTTTATTCGTTTAATTATTTTTTATTTGCTTAGTTTTTCTTAAAAGAAATGATTACAGGTTTCATTTCACTTTTGATTGAATTTAATTTGTGTCAAATAAATAACGACTACATCTTAAATTAATTAGGTGTCATGAAAATGTCGACTCAGTGTCGACCTTTTAATACGTGCTTCTGTTGTAAGATACTTACAAAATAAATTCCATTTATAGCTCTTTCTTTGGGGTCTGGGTCATGTTTTCTTGGCACATACTCCTCCGCTGGCTCTAAAGTATGTGCAGAACTTTACTAAAAAATAAAATCAAAAGCACAATAAAAGAACGACAAACAAATTATGTCGTTCTTGCATGAACAATATCCATTTTGTCACATTTTTGAATACGGCTTCATTTAATTTTATTCCTTGCGACATCTCATCAATGTTTCTTTTTAATTTGTTTTATTTTATTCCGTTTTCTTATTTTCTGAACGTAGCAAAATGAAGAACAGAATGAATAAATATGTATGCATGTATATAGATGGATGAACGTATTTATGGAACAAAAGAATTCGATTAATAAAGTTAACCACTGCAAACAGCAGATACGGGTCGTTATTTTTGATGATGATGAATATGATGTTGAATAGTTGCATATTATTGCAATCGTAACTTTTTGTTTGCCGTCTACTGATGTTCCTGCATCAGTATGTCCTCTTCATTGTTTTCTTGTTCCCATATACAAAAAAGTTAAACTTTGGACTACAGTTTATTAAAGCTGCGAAAAAGTGCACGGATGAGCATGTAATTGCATGGCAGTGTTCTCTCCAACATCGCTTTTGTGTACGTCTTTTTATTTGAGATTCGGGCAAATGTTGTTGCAGATGGAATCCAATATTTTCACTTGATTGTTTATTTGTTTTTATTCACTTTTTTATTTATTTTTTTTTTCTGTAATTGTACTTGTCCTTGTTATGACCAGTGTCTTCTTGTTCTGTGCCTTTGTTCTTGTATCTCTTTGTAACGGAAGCGGAACCATGCAATTTGTGCTGCAACAGCAAGACAATGGCAATAGCGGAAGTTTATTTAATCGATGACATAAATTTGTACAATCAACGTATAACTTAACTTGAGCCATTTTCTTTTTTATATATACATATATTTTCAATATAATTTATTTTCTTTATGCAGAAACGTTTTGTAATAAAACTAGGGTGATCGATTATTCGACATTTCCCGAAAACGGTTTTCGAATAGCTTAAATATTTGAAACTGTTTTTTTTACTAAGAAAATTATTATACAAAATTTTTGATTTTAGTTAACTTTATTAAAAAAAATACTTAATAGTTCATGTAAATGCTTTAAAATAATATAAAAATTAAAGGTTAAACATAAAAATTATCTTCGTATCGTCACCTTAAATGCAAACAGACGTAACTACACATATATTCGAAATAGAGTCTTTGATTAATTATTGTTCGTCTTGTCAAACTACATGTTCATGGAAAATTTTAAACTACTTTGATCAAAATAAAGGGGTTCTTTATTAAAGATATTTAAACGGGAGTAAGTACAAGAGCATGTATTTTTTAATGTAAATATGTGTCAAGGTGCTAAAGAATAAATAAGTCTCTATATTATTACAAAAAATTTAAGGGATCGTTATTAGGTTCTCCTTTAAAATAAATAAAAGCGTAGCTACGTCCATTTCATTTTAGATGACGATATATATACATATGTGTATGGAAATATGAATGTATGGACATGGTCGACAGATAAAATACAACCTGCATATAAGAATATATCTCGAAAAATTGTGTATACAATCCAAGTCTGCTGTTAATATTAATTCTGAAGAGTTACCCAGTTAGCATTTTCGACCGTAGAAGAATCTTCCGCGATCGGAGCGGGCGATTAAATTAATCGTCCGTGATATCGGATTCCGATCGCGCAAGTTTAGTACAACGGGAGAAAATGTGTCAAGACGGCGACTCTTCCATATGAGGCGACTCTTCCAAATAAATCGCCGTAAAGAGTCTTCTACGATGGGCAGAAAAGGATCGTGTAAGACTCTTTTAAATTAAAAGTACTTATTTGTGTTTTATATTTTTTTAATAATAAATATGTATTTTGATAAAAAAATCACTTTAATTTAAAAAACAATTCAATTTAAATGAAAACAATTTAATCAAACGAATACTTTTTATTATCACTCTCCACGCCTAACTATAGCAAGAATGCGTAAACGGCGATTTTAAAGTAACATGAACAACAAAAAGACACGTAAAAACATCATTTACAAAAGTAATATACGACTGCGATGAAATAACAATCGTTCAATGGTCGTTAGAATCTTTTAACACGATTAAGGAATAACATGACTCGCAAAGGCATTATTTGGAATATTAAAAAGCAATTTTACTCCAACAATCTTCTGGACGATTAAAAACAGAGTCGCGAAATGATCGCGCTCGTCAAATAATCTGCAAAATTCTAGTTGGGTACTATTAAGGAAGTACTTTGGATTAATATGACCAGCTATGGCCAGGAGATTACTATGTAATTCGATTCGAAAGAAAACACTTTTGAAGCACAACGTACGAGATATACAAATTTCAGTGATTTTATTTTGGAATCGAAATACATAGCAATTCCCCTGGTTTTGGTACATTCATATAGAATGCTGTTTAGCTTGCACTTCTGGAAAAAAAATTGCTTAAAGCACATACTTAGAAGCCTATACAATCAAAATATAATAAAGGGTTTCCATTTTGCGGTTTCAAAAGTAAACTTAAATAAAACACATAAAATATTTTTTTTCATGATATTTCTTTTTTATTATAAAGTTTGAACGTTGACATTATGTGTGAAACACTACATCATTTAAATGACCACCACGCGAAGTGTTGCAAGCATTGATTCGTTTGAGGTAATTTTCGACCACTTTTTGACACATATTGTATCTCAGCCATAACTTGACGAATGTTGGTTTTTAAGTGGTCAAGAGTTAAAGGTTTATCTGCATAAACACGGTCTTTCGTGTTAGCCCCACAAAAAAAGTCTAAAGGTGTCAATTTGCATGATCTTGGTGGCCAGTTGATATCGCCACGACGAGAAATTACGCGGCCAGGAAATGTCTCTTGTAATAAAGCCATATTCACTCGAGTTGTATGGCATATGGCACCGTCTTGTTGAAACCACATATTCTCGAAGTCGTATTCTGCAATAGCAAGCAAAAAAAAAGTCGGTTATCATATGACCATAACGAGGAATCGACACATTTGGGTCTTCGGCAACACTTTCACTTGCAGCAGCGATATTTTCAGCGGAACGAGCGAAACGATGATGCACAGGCCTTACAATATTTGTAGCCGCTCCAGTCTCTTCAAATTTCTTCACAATTTTGCCAATTGCTTGCGTAGTTGGACGATTATGTAAACCATAATCTCCTCTTAAAGCACGATATATGGCTGTGGCAGAATCACCATTTTTGTAGTATGTTTTGATAATTTTTATGTGTGATAGTTAAGCGATCCATTTTCGTCAATGTCAGACTTTCAACTGAAAAGAAAAAAATTGGTTTAACAACTTAGTTTGACAGATGTCGAATTCCAATCTTATACTTTTGAAACCACGAAATGGATAACCCTTTAGATCTGTTTGCATTATTGTTAATAATAAATTAAATTGCAAAAAAATAGTAAAATTAATTTGCTTAAAATAATCTTTTGGAAAATAAAATACAGGTTAATTGCTTTGGAAAGTATCTATTTTGTCTTTTTTTTCCATGAAATTACAAGTTGGAAATGCTGTTTCACTCAATGTACATGTTGGGCATACATACAGTTAGCAAAACATTATATAATCTGTGAAGTATTTCAGTTCTTCTTTGGCATTTGTCTAAATGTATGAAATCATTTAAAATCCTTTCATGACATTTAATGTTGCTTTTTGGATTTTGCATATTTTTAATTTTTTTTGTTAAGTTATCCTATTTCGTTCAATTCTTTAGAGTATAGCTCTTGCTCGGCACCTGAAGATAAGTGCCCCTTGTTATCCAATGGTCGGCCATATGACTAATAGACGAATTCCTTTTTCTCATTTATGGAAGAGTATTCAATAAAATTGTCTCTTTTGGGGAAGTTTCCAATACTGAGATACAGTATTATGGTATTCAAAACTTTTAGGCGATGTTCATTTATTGGGTTTTGGACTGCGAAGAATGTCTAACCCTACATAAAATATGAAGCAAAGTGTCATTAAAACTAAATAACGATTTCACATACATACATATCGGTACATGATTACAAAAAATAAACAATCGACTTATTGATTTATTACGATATCGATTTATTGCCATATCGAAATACTTATCCCAGGAAAATTTTGCATCTTTAAATTTTACTAATTCTTTAATAAGCAACAAATTTAAACTGAAAAAAATATATTTATA
Source organism: Gymnocheta viridis (assembly GCA_956483585.1). Classification (NCBI taxonomy): domain Eukaryota; kingdom Metazoa; phylum Arthropoda; class Insecta; order Diptera; family Tachinidae; genus Gymnocheta; species Gymnocheta viridis. The sequence goes on along the minus strand of OY101443.1, from coordinate 37,982,711 downwards.
TTAGAGAGTTTCTTGCGTGTTCTGTACAATTCTTTCAATGTAACTTAGGGATTTTTTGAATTCATATGACGATATGTAGTTTGCTATCCATTGCACTCCACAAGGCCAATTTAATTCGCCGCTGCTACCACATAAAATTATTTTGCAATAGCCAAAAAAATTTTACATTAAAAACATATACTGGGAAATCAACAAAATATGTAAAGCGAATTAGTGCTTAGAAATATTTTTTTTTATCTGAAATATGCGCGAAATTTTCTAAAATTAAAAAAGAGGTAAAATTTTCTAAAACGAGTTACAATTAAAATTTAAAAGTCGATGAAAAAATAAGATATAGGAAAAGTCACCCACATTGCAAAAAAGCGTAAATTCCGCAAAAAGTAGGTAAATTTAGAAAAGGTCGTAAAAACGAGATGCAAATGCAAGGAATGTGAAAAACTCGCAAAATACAGCAAAAATGTCGAAAATTTAATATAACTTCCAATCTTTGGAAAGACTAAAGTGTTTAGTATAATCGATGAAACAATAAAATATAAAAAGGTCTCCCACATTGCAAAAACCGCCAAAATTCCACAAAAAATTGCAAGGTTTTGAAAAAGACGTAAATTTTTTTAAAAATATCTGAAAATGTAAGGTTGTGAATGTGTATCAATCACATCCTTTAAGGTTTTAGCTCCATTTAGGAAATTTTGCGCGACTTTCTAAAAAATTTTAAACTTTTCGCGGTTTTTATCCCATTTTGCGATATGAGTTACTCTTTGTCATTTTATTGCTTCATTGAATTGTACTTTTTGAAAAAAAACATAACTTTAAAACAGCTGAAGTGGCGCCTCTGAAGTATAAATGAATCAGCTGCTTACTATGTACCTGTCGTTTTCAAAATAATTAAGTAGCTGGCTGCAGGGCGACATACATACATATGTATCCAGCGACATTTGTAGTCATGTAGTCATATAGCCTGCTGTAGTGAATGTGTTTACAGCTATAGTTTTAATATCCTAGAGACTAATATTATTTGAAAAATATACAAATCGTCAACCGTATTGTAAAAAACCCGGGTTTAAAAACCGGTTGAAAAACAGAGTCACCCTAAATAACATATAAAATTATTTATGCTCTCAAGACACACTCCCAGAGGCAATCAAATCGGGGTAAGTGTTATTTCGTTTAATATTTGAATAGTTGAGATGCAAAACTCGTTCGTTACCAAAATAAAAAAAAAATCTATATGACAATTGATTCTGTGTTCCTTTTGCGCTTTATGAAAAGAAATCTACTATGACCTAAAATTTCTAGCTAAACTGGTTTGTTTCATTCACCAGATATTTTCAAAACTATCTCATTGCATGTTCCGTAGCAACAACCCGCTGTGGTTTACTATTTTAACCTTTCTGTTTGAAATGTGCCAAGATGTGGCGAGTTCCTAAGACATTAAAAAAGATATTGATATCATTTTATCCAACCACTTTTGGGGAAAATTTGAGAGATAATAAAGACTTAATTTTATATTTCGGTTTTGAACTACAATAACATTGAGCATTGCACAAAAGAAAACAATGAGGAATATACTGAAGATAAAGATTTCAGTTTTCCCTAAAACTTTTCTAAAAATAAGCTTTAATTTCCTTTTTACTATTTTTTCACAATTTTAATGAATTAATAAAGTTTTCAAAATATAGTGAATCTGCAAAACTAGTTCGATCCTATTAGGTTTGTAGCAAAACTCTTATGTTTCGAAAATTGGAAGCAAAACTTTTTCGTTCCAAACTTTAATCTATTATTTTTTGATATTTCAGCTAGTTTCTATTTTTTAGCTCTTGAGTTTTTAATCGAGAATTGCATAACATTTCAGAATTAAAAGCATTGAACTAATTTGGTTCATCAGTCGCAACGTATTTTGTTTTTTTTTTTCCTAAATTCGGTAAACGTGTAAATACCGAGTTTTAAGTTAGGTACACACTTTCGAACATGAGTGACAGTTTTGCTCAAATTTTGGATTGATCGTCAGTATGAACACAAATTTCGTCAGTCAACAGTCATCCACAAAAGTTTTTGCCGCCATAATGGTTCTTGACTGATAGTATGTGCTGAAAAGTATCAGTCAAGAGGTATTTTTTGGAAGCGAAAATAATTTTTCGAATTTATATATTTTTTAGGAAACGCAAGTTTGTTTGAGATGTGAAAACAAAATCGTACGAAAAGTTAGATAAACAGAAAAAACTAAAATAATTCATTATAAAAAAAAATTGTTGTTAGCAATAAAGCGCATGCAGTTTTTGTATTGTCCATGTTTGTGTGTTAAATTTTTTTCTTGAATGACCGTTTGAGTGTTAATCAAAATTATAATTCAAAAGTGATGAATTTTTGACTGTCTTCCAAGTTCGATAGTGTGTACCCTACTTTAGATACTCATTTAGTTTTCTCAAAAACAAATATTTCATATTGTTGCATTATATTCATTATATATTGAATTTTTTTCTTTACAGATTCCAGTTTTGGACTCTATAACAATTCAAAAGTGTTCATATCAGCCATTTACCACTTCATCAGCTGTTTTGGTAAAAATTTTATCAAATCTTGGCCTAATCGTTGTTGCAATTGTTGTTTTGGCTGCAACAGTTTGGTGTGAGTTAAACATAGTTTAAATAGTATATATGTATGTATGTATACTGAAACTATTAATTTGGCTCAAGTTCACTTATTTATTTATTCTAATTTTTTATCTCATTTTTATTAGAAAATTTTATGGATAAATTCATTATTTTATTAAGACAGTACTATATATAGAAAAATTTTCATTATTCATCAGACTAAATGAAATAAATAATTTTAATAAATAAATGGGTAAACTCGGGTTTGAACTTGTGCCAAGTTAATCGTTTCAATATACATACATATATACAGCATATATAAGTTCGACTAATTACTTGCAAACATTAATCATAGTTTAAATAATAATAATTTTTAAGTGGAAAACCAATCCTATAAATTTTTAAGGAACGTCGATAATTAGAACATCTCAATAATCTGAAGCATTTTCCAATCCTCTTGAAAAATGCTTAAAGAAATTCAATGTAATTTGGTCCGTTCGATAATTCGAAGCTCTAGGACCAACATCTTGCTTGCCGATATTCTATTATTAAAAATGAGGTTTTGTCCGAGTTTTTTTTAAGAAGGAAAAAATTTAATTTTTTTTATAATAAACTTTTACATCTACATACATATATGTATTGGAGATGGGATCGTGAGGGACTTTTCACTCACGCTCATGCACGCTCACGATAAAAAAGTTTACTCATGCAAGCTCATGCACAACTTTATATTTTTGGCTCACCTTTATGCACGCTCATGTGAGTGGAAATAAAAGTTACTCACAATCACGAAAACTCACCACCACGAAATACTCTCAAAAAATAACTTTAAAATAATTTAAAAAAATTAATCAAATATTATTACTGATCCGTTCTGTTAGTCTGATGAATAAATCGTTCCAATAACACTTTATTATTAAAATTACTTTTCTTAGGTTAGGTTAGAAATGGGTAAAGTTTGATTGGAACTTGAGCCAAACAATTCCTTTCAATATAAATCAAAAACAGTTCAACTAATTATATACAAACATTAATTATTTAAAACGGTGGTACCCGTCAAACACCATGTTTACGTTACAGTTGGTTGAATTACTAAGAAATTCAACTACAAAAGACAAAAACCAAGTAAACATACATAAATGGAAAACAGATTAATCTCAGCAGCCAATGGCACACAGTGTCGTGATTTCGTATAACGAGTGGCCATAAATAGAAGGAGTTATTCTAAAGATTTGAAATTTGGCACACAAACAAAACATAGCAAAAGACAAGACAACAAAATATAAAATTTGAAAAATTTTAGATCAGGGATTCGTGTCTTTCCAACATATCTTGAAATTCATGATATGCCTCCTAATAGACCAGTAGCCAGTTATGGCCGCGATTAGGTTTTTGAGATGATGTCTGGGGAGTTGTAGTGCCCGCCTATTCCTTTTTCATCTATTATTGGCCAGGTTTGCCTGGTTTCCCTACAGATATTTTCATCTTACCATCTCTGATTGGTAATAATGTGAAACTTGTGTGCAATGAGTTACTTGCTCATTAGCAGTGAGACACTTATGTCATATGTTGAATCGTTTCGATTTAAAGTGGAGCCTACATGCGCCAACGAGTTCGCAGTACAGTTTCCATTTAGGTATGTTGGTGTGTCAGGGTACCCACTTGAAGGTGACCACTGAATGTCTCGCTATCTCCTCTAGATATACCCGGCATTCTTGGAAAATTTTTGATGTGATGAACACATTCTCCAGGGATCTTATGGCCGCCTTACTATGTGTAATGATCTGAATATCCCTGCCAGCTATTTCGCCATACCGAATGTATTTTGCGGCTGTGTAAACGGCCGTTATTTCAGCCTGAATGACACTGCAGTGGTCCGGCAGCCTTAAAGGAATGCATCAGTTTAGCTGCTCGGAGTATATGCCAGAGCCGACACCATTCAGTGATTTAGACCCGTCAGTGAATATTTGAATCACATTCGCGGGGGATTGTATGTCATCAGAATGAACCACGTTATCCGAAATGCTTACGGAGAAGCCAGGATCAAAGATTGGCTCAGGTGTGGCATAATCAACGTTCATGTGCCAATTTATATCATACAGAATGTTAGCATGACCGATATTGTAATCACTACATGTTGTGTTGTAGTGGCCTTTAACCTTACTGCCGTGTTCGCAGCCAACATTTTTGCTATAATGTCTGGAGGTAGCTCAAAAGTTTTCTTTTTCGAAAAATTAAAAAAAGTAAAGAAAACTAAACTATTTTTTATTTTTTCAATTCGGTGTAAGGATACGCCCACCTCTCATATTTCATTAAAGTTAAGGAGGGCATAGAAGTTAAAAAATTTTTAGAATTGGTAAAAAAATGGTGCAATAAATAATTGCGACAACTTTTAATTAATTTTTCGCATGGACTTTTCCCTCTTCCATATATCCTTAAACTTAAAAATCGTAGCAGTGCCACTTCTATCCAGTATTTATTCCAAATTTTAAAACTGGTCTTATATTACGTTATGTATACATATAACTCATTTACAATATAGTGGTATTTTCTATGATATTATATTCTGAATAAAAGAATACAATGCGACATAATAATTAAAACTTTAGGAAAAATTCATTAATTTTCAAAAATTTCTAAAAACGTTATTAATACAAATGATACACCAAATAAAAATTCGTCTCTTAAATTTGCATCACTGCTTTTTTTTATACTACCATCTGGACTACCATCAAATCCCCATGTACACTCTAATATTAAATAATTTTTTAATTCCAAATGCTTTAAATATAAAAAAACTTTTTGCAGTTATGCTTTAGAGAGTAACTTCTACGGATTTTTCTGTAGCAACAATATCATCAGGTATGCAAATCTTTGCATTAGAAATGCAGTAACATGAAGGAAAACAATTTTTATTGCCATAATTTACAACAGACCTCATCATATTACATTGCCGACATGAAAGGTTCATATCATGTATAAAGCTAAAGCTTTTGCTAAAGAAATTATTGTTGCTTTCTTAATTGCCTCTGCAGAGTTGGCTGAAATCAATTTTCTCACCTTTCTTCTTTTTGTCCTACTCGAACTTTCTGCAAAAGCTACAGAAGGTCTACCACGAGCATGGATAGTAGTTGGGTTCTACAAAGGACAAACGGAAAAAATAATAAAAACCATTAAAAGCAAACGCAAGACAAACCTTACTCAAATTTGTTTTATATATTGATAAATCGGTATTTAGCCACTAGCAAACCGGTCCCTTTTTCTGTTGCAATCGGACCACATCCGCCTTAGTTTTGAATTTAAATTATATATTTTCTGAACGTCTTTGGCTTCCAAAGATTTCCCTATTCGAGTTTCCACAATTCCTGCTAATTTTTTAACTATGTATATCTTTGGTTTCCTTTAACTCAATCTGACTTTAAAAAATCTCACATTTTCATTTGGGGTGACGCTAAAAAAATAACAAATATTAAAAATGGCGCAAGAAAGCGCAGCTAAATATTTATTTTTATAAATTTACATAAGTAGTTTTTATAAAATAAAGGAAAAATATACCGGTAATAATTGAAAATTGTTTTCTTCACTGTTAAATTTCTACTTATCGCAACAAATCTTGTTTTGTTTTGTTCATCTCATTCTTATAATGATACATACAGTGTTGTTAACCTATGTAATTAAAAATAGCGTTAATATACTTAAAACATACTACAAATACTAATCTGGTACAACTTTTGACTTTTGAGAAACTTCCACGTTCAAATACTTTTTTATAAATTTAATTTTGTACCTTTTCTTATTTCTATTCTAATAAAAATATGTGTTAGTTTTATATTGGTCTGTTTCTATAGTATTTCATATAATTGAACAGACCCCTTTTGCACATGCAAAGTTTACTTTGATAAAGTTTTTTAAATTTTCTTCAAAACTTTGTTTCATACTCGAAGTTTAATTTGACAAATTTTGTGTTTTCTTGTTGTATAAACACAAACATGCAACCAAATACAACTACATATGCCTTGATCGTGACTTTAAGTTGTTTTTAAAGTTATTGCTATATAGTAAATGTGATCATTGCATCGGTTAACACGATTTCGGTTAACACGGTATTTCCGAGGAACGTAACCCCTTGTTAAACGAGGACTACCTGTGTATATAGTTTTGCATAAAAACAATGTTGTAAAAGAAAAATTTTGCAAAAACTGTTCTTTTCAGATTACCCTTAACATTACTCTCTTAAATTTGTTTAAACATAAAAACATCAAAATTATGCACCTTATTACCGTCAAAATGCAATTACAATGAGTGACTCACTGGAAGAACGTTGTAAGTTCTTAACAAAATGATACAAACACAATTGTCGGAAGTGATTGATAAATGTAACAGAGGTACAAAAGGAAAAGTTGTTGTTGAAAATAGGAAAAACAATGAAAATAAGAGGTTGAGAATTAGTGGAAAAAATTAGAGTGTATCTGAAAAAAAACGCTCCAGAACGCTTTTTTTAGTTTTTGTATGAAATCGGGTGGAATAACGTTTCAAAAGTCACCAACACGTCATGATGCTATGCGTAATGGAAAAACGTTTTAACTGCGATCACGTTATGGATATGAAACTTTTTTCAAAAAAAAAATTAACACTTGTTATTTTATATGTTATTTGAAACTTAAATTTCTTAGTTTTTTGCATTAAAATTTTTCTTTTCAATATTTCTGATAAACTAAAAAAAATAAAAAAACCGATAATCAAACCTTTAAAATATTCTTCTTTGCTCTACTGAAAAATTATTATTCGTTATTCGCGGCGATCCGAACTGTGCATGTGTATGTAAAGGGGTTTTCAACAAGAACTTTGTTTTTCAATTGTGGCAACACCAACAACATAATAGTTTTGACATTAAGTTTAGTAGATGCATTGGCAATTGTTACAATGAAATAATAAAAATCCACTATGAAAATGGTAGTTCTCTTAAATTTACATTTCGTAAAAAATTCGTGATATATTCGGACAACATAATCATCTTTCTGAGACCGCTATTAAGAATTTTTCATTAAATTTGAGTCAACAGGCTCGATACAAAATGTGCCATCATCAAGGCTTGTTCGACCGGGTCGTTTAACTAAAAACATCGCAGCCGTGAGCCACAGTGTTAAAGAAGATCCAAATTTGTAAATTCTTCGACGTTCTCAACAATTAGGCTTATGCAAAAACACTAAATGGCGAATTTTGTGTAAGGATTTTAGAAAACATCTAAACATCGATGTTTTTGTGGACGATACATCGCCGTTAAAACTAAAAAACATCGACATGGTTGATTTCAAGGCTGATTAATAAGGCCAGTACATTAGAATTGTACATATTTTTTGTCAAACTTCATATAAAAAAAATAATTTTTTTTTGACAATTGAAAGAGATGCTATTGGGAGGATATGAAATCTCTGTTTACCAAACTTTCAAAGATTGCAATACTACCCATCGTGGCAACGTTTGTGCCAAGCGACCGTTTGTTTTAGGTAGCTGGGGCAACCATTACTCAGGACAAAAATAGACTTCATGGGTCTAGGTTATAAAAGCTACTTTTACTCAATTTTATTGCAAAATTACTAGATTGTAATTAAAAAAATAATATTGAAATAAATATTTGGCTTGAGTTCAAATATGAGTTTAATCATTTCTTTTTAATTTTTATGATATTGTTTTGGACAAATTCGTTATTTTATTAACAGAGTACTTTTTTGGAACAATTTATTCACCACATTAGCAGAACTGATCAGTACTGATTTCGTACTAACCGAAATTGATTAGCTTGTAAGAAATGAAGAAGTTGCGCTTTTCGTATTCTAATTCGTTAAATAGTTGATATTCCTAGTCACTAGTTTCCACCGTCAAAAGTGGTAAAATCGAAGAAGAAACGCTGATGTACGGATCCGTTCTGCTAGTCCGATGAACAATAAAATGTTAAAAAATTTCATGTGTGAACATGATATTTGCATACATTTTTTACACAAAATAAAGAACGGCATGACGAATATTTCTGCATTTTTAACTCAATAGTCACGTTTTTTTGATATATTACGTTGTAATAAAGGAGTGATATGTACATTAGGGGGAGCGAAAATTTTTTTTATATCAATGAGCTTGGGAGCGCAAAAGTTGCTACTGTATACCAGTAGATTGTGATTAATTTTTTTTAAATTTTGCCGATTTTTAAAAGTGCCACAACGACCTTGATTGTTTTACAAAATGAGGTTAATTGATATATTGTATTGGTTGCTTTAATTACTTGTCGATATCACATATAGTTTAACTCTTGTAATTTTTATTTAGAACTATTAAACTAAACATAGACATATTCAACGACAGTGGCGCACATACATAAAATATATAAACTAAATTAATGAGAAACAAAAGATTTCAAAAAACGCATTTCTATCATTTAACATTTAAAATAATATGTTTAGACTACTACATAAGTTTATATTCCGATTTCTTATTATTATACCAAACGGACGCAGCCTTCGACGGCTTGAGTGTGACACACAAGTTTGGGAAAAGTTATCATTTCTTCGCCGTTAGTTATGTAATTTTTAATTTCGGCTGTTGTAAGTGATCTTGTTAAGGGAGGTTCAATATTTTTAAAAGATTCATGATCTATAATCTCGTAGTATTCTTGGGCATCAAACTTTAACACGGGAACTTTAAACTGTCGTATTGAATTAGGCCTCTGTTGCTCTCTTGTACGTATTATTCGACAAAGGGCAAGTTTCCGAATATTTGGTCTTTTATCTTTAATCATAGCCAATAATAAGTTCTCCAGGTTCGCGGAATAGGCGTTTCTTTGGATAAGTGGATCAACTACATCCTTCAAATGTCTTGGACCTTCCCAGCAAGCTGATTTAACTTTAATACTAAACCAGACCGGTGCATACACTTTTACTACATATGTAGCTAAAATGATCAGATTTTGTGAGGGTACGTTGGAGGAGACATATAAGCGAAGTATTCGACTGACAGTTGTGAGCCAGCTGGAGTGTGATATTGGTCCATGTTGATCTTTATTACATTCACCCGATATAACAGCAAGAACCATCTTATACAGCTATTTTTGATCATTCCTTAATTCCTTTAAATCAATTTCCGGCAGTGGATATCCTACATGTCTTTCAATTGGTTTAAATTTTATAACGGGCTGAGCGCATATATATATATATATATATATATATATATATATATATATATATATATATATATATATATATATATATATATGTATATATATATATTAATAAAATACAATTTTTCGGTTGGGATTATAACAAAAGCAATTTTGAGTTTTTGGTATTTTTATTTTGAAAAACCGGCAGCTAATGTTTTCCTTTTTCACAATAACCTTCAAAATAGAAATGAACACAATACAAAAAGTAAAAATACAATTTTTAAATAGACTAAACCTATGGTGGAACTAATTTTAAAATTCGTTTCCACAGGATTTAGAAAAGTTAGTTTAAGCTAAAATTCTTTTATCAATAAAATTCTATTGAATTTTTTTTGAAAATGATTTAAAATTAAAATGTTGTTTAAAATCTTTATGAATATGATGACTGTTAAAAATTTAAAGGAAAAATGCATTAAAATTGCTTTTGCGGTATTTCCGCAATATCTCGACGTTATAATAGATGAATTTAATATTAACGCCTTAATTTAATATTAACATCTTCGATAAAATATAAAAAAATAGCTAACTGCTGGTTTAGATAACTGCTACTATTTAAGCAACGGTTACCGCATTTCGTTTTTTGTGAAATACATTTTCTAATTGAAAAATATTACAAAAAGGTAAATGCTGATTCATATTTCTAATCCTTTGTTTTACTTTCCGATTAATGTGCTAACCGGCAAATTTCCTTTAGTTAAATTTAACATCAACTTATTGTTAAATTGTGTTCGTTATGAATTAATCATAGATTGTGTAATACAACTAAGCCAAACTTTCGGTTAAAGTTATGATTATTTTTTAATCGAAGATGGTGATAACGGGCGTAAATACGTAATTTTTAGCGTTTTATTTTTGTAAAACTTTTTTAATATTTCATTTTATTTCATATTTTTATTACAGTGTACTTATATATGAATCCATCTAGTGGGGCGACTCAAATCAATTCAGACGGTAAGTTAAATTAACAATTTCCATCTTCTCTTTGTAAAAATAAGCGTTCTATTTGAAAGGAAGGAATGAAAAATTCTAGAAACTTAAAACTATTTTGTGAACAGATTTTTATTTTTGTATTATAGTATTATTTTTTGTTCGTTGTAGTTAAAGTTGTTTTTCATTTAAGTATTATATTTTAGTTTCGCGTTTATTTCATGGCATAAAACTTGCTCTTTGCAACAGGAGTACCATTGGTATTCATACCACCATAAGCTTACCCGTTTGATACGCCCACCCGTCTACCATATCCAAAGTGCCAACGTCTTTTAGAGAGTGGCAAAAGCAAAGTAGTGAAAATATGTGGTAGCAACAGCAGCAAGGCATCAAGTTAATACTCGCACTCAAATATATTTTGGGTCATACCAAAAATTATATTTATGACTTAAGTTCAATTTCTGTTTTTGTTTATTCTCCAGAAACGTTTCAACGCGATACTAAAATATAAACTTATTTTCAAACTAATTTATTTTTTTTCTTTGAGTATGGTTCTGGTTATACGTGTACTAAGTTAGTAGTTGGACGTACCCACAATTTCGTATTGGTGAAAATGAGTCAGCGAGACAAAAACTTTAGAAAATGATAAGCCAGAAACAAAAACCACCTCAAAAATGGAAATACCAAAAATATAAGCTCGAGAAAAAGTTGTTACATTTTAATACTTTATAGTCACTCTAGAGAGAAAGAACCAACACACCTTCATAATGGAAAGCAATATCAATTCGCTTACAACAAACACTTCGATAAACTATTCAGAGAAAGGTTTTATTTATATTTAAAGTCAATAATAGAGACAAAATAAATAATTTCCAGTATAAACTAATAATAATTATTGTTGTGAAATATTTGCTAAAAAGTAAATTTTTCAAATGATTTATATGCGTCGGATAACAATGATCTAAACAAAATGGTAAAACTAAGTCGTTGTTGTTTAGTAAAAAACTAGTTGCCTTTAGTTGTGCTTTTTGTTTTTTTTTTTTTCTTGTTTAAATGCTAAAAGCTGAAGAAAATTTTACCAATAAGTTTTGAGATGTTTTAAATCTTGCTTTGATTAGAAAAACTAAAAGTTTTGTCAAAAGTTTCTTTAATAACACCACCAACAATAAGACTTTTTAGTATTATCAAAGGTAGTTATTTACATTTTGTCCAATTTGGTCACAAAACTACTTTAAATTTAATACAAAGAAAGATTAGAAAAAATAGTACGAATTGGATGGAATTTTAATATTGCACATACATGGATGGTGGGGGTGGGGTGATCTACTTTCAACAAAAATATCTTCTCTTCAGGCACACAAGTAAAATATCAGTGTAGTAGAGTTCGATTGCGTATTCGGTTGCTGTTTCGGATTAGGTAATTCTAGTTTCAGGTTGTTATTTGGTTTAGGGTAAAATTAGACCGAATACCAAAATCGAAATTATTTAATTTCAGTCAATTAATATAGTATTTTGGGTGCAAATTACGGCATTCGATATCGAACGATATTTCCATATTGTTAAAATTTTAGCAATTCCCATAAAAAGCATCACTATATACTAATTAATTTATTTTTTTATGTATTCTTTATTTGCAATCTATCTTAAGATATTAAGCAAATGTGCGCAAAATTAAATACTATTACAGACATATTGATTTTCAGTAAAATCAATAATATCGTACATATTTACAATGTTTTTAAGAATTACATTAAGATTATTATTATTGTTACTAAAATATACATATAAACATAATAATTTCGATTCTTATACATATGGGAAAATTTATTTATACAAGATGACTTTAATAATATTTTATCTAAATGGGAGATCTTAAACATCAGATCTTTTCAATCTTCTATTATCTTCAGTATCATATAATAATGAGATGGCCAATGGATTGCTGTGATTGCTTAACTTAAAGTATCGATTGCTGTACTTATTTATTTCATCTTTAACATAGAAAATGTCTATGTTATGTTATGTAATACTTTATTTGTTATGTACCACGGTGCATTGAATATTGTTCGTAACGTTTTTGACTGAAATCTTTGTAGAGTTTCAATGTTTGAGTTAATTGCTGCACTCCAAAGTTCAATGCAATAAGTCCATATGGTCTTTATAATACTCTTATAGAGACGTAGTTTATTTTCTACACACAGAAAAAAAACCCAATGTAAAATCAACATGAAGAAATCCCATTGAATTTAACATTGTTTTAAGTTAAACCAATGGTTAAAATTGTTAATTTAGTATTAAAATATGTTGATTTAAAATTAATCACATTGAAATAACCTTGTACATTTTAAATTTTACCTTTTACAGAGTTAAAATAATATCAATCAATGTTAAATTTTGTCATTTCCGTTTTTGTAGTAATAATTACAGTTTTTCATGTAAAATTAACATTGCATACAGTTGAAACAAGATTAACTATGGTAAAATAAACATTGTTATAAACATTAAAAATGACATTGAAATACTTTAAAAAAACTTTTGTGCGTTTTAAATATTAACAGTCGCTGGCTAATGTTTAATCAACATGTTAAAAAAGTTAAATCAAATTTGTGAAATATTAAAAATGACTGGAATAATATTAAAATAAAATCGCTGTATGTTAAAAAAATATGAAACATGTTGAAACAACGTGAAACTTGTTGAAATTAAATTAATTAATGATAAATTAAAGAAACAGCAATTTTCATTCTATTGCATCATAAGTGCATTGTCAGAAGTGAAGTGAAATAAATTCTTTAAATTTCATTATTATAATAATATTAATTTAACAAGCTTGTCAATTCAACATGATTTCTAGTTGTTTTAAAGTGGATAACCATAACTTTTATTTTACTTTAATATCATGTTAAATTAACATGAAACGCTTATGAAGCAAAATTGTTAACAAAACTAGTTGAATGAACCTGGTTTTAGTTCATTTTACAATGATTTTTTCTATGTGTAAACTTAATTCAGACTTAGCGCCAAATAACCAATAATTTTTTTTTAATTTTATAATTTAATTGTAACCTCTTTGGTTTTATGTGGTCTTTCAATGTTAAACGCCGGTCCAAATACAAGCCAAAATATTTAACATTGTTACTATTAAGGATTTCCGAGCCGTTCATATTTATGTCAAGTGAAAAAGGTCGAAAAAATGAAAAAATTACAATATCTCAAAAACTGTTCCATAAAAAAAAATACCTTTCGAATTCAGTGGGAATTTTCGAATTCAGCGGGAGAAAATACATAAGGAAAAGCTCCTCTTATCAAATGTACATTTTCGGTCTAAAGTAGTGTTATTATTCTTAAAATAATCTTTTAAAAACAAAATACAGCTTAAATGCTTTGAAGAGTATCTACTTTTTTTGTTTCAATGAAATTACAGGTTGGAAATGCTCTTTCACTTAATTTACTTGTTAGGCATATATACGGTGACCATTTTTGGGAAAGGAAAATACAGGACAAAAACAAAATTATGTTAAATATGAAAAGAAAAACAGAAAAAATAATCATATAATATATTTATTATTATTATTATTATTATTATAAAATTAAGTAACAACAAAAACAAGTCTTCTTGACTAGAATAAAAAGTTAAATAAAAAGTTTTTATAATATTATAATTTAAAAAAATAAATTTGGTTTTATAAACAGTCTTCTTGACTAAGGCTAACAAAAAAAAAATAGAAAAAAACTACATAAATGTTAAATTTAGTTATGAAGTTTGATATTTTTCCACAGAATCGATTTTTTTTAAAACATCTGGATTGTTAATTAAAAATCCTTTAAATTCTGAGCAATTCATTTTAAAATTGCATTTTGTAATTAATAATGATCTTAAAGTATTTACTTTTAATTGCGATTTTTCGGTGGTCCAAATATTATTCATTATTGAAAACACTCTCTCGGTAGCAGCATTTGAAGCTGGTAGACATAGACAAAATTCAACAAGTATCAATATATTTTTATATGCAATCACATTTGTCTTAAAGTGATTAAAAATTTCGATCCATCTTTCATCTACTGATATATTTTTTACCCTCCAGTCTTCTAATTTTTCATTATTTGCAAAATTTTTCACGCAGCTCACTTCATCAAATAAATCTTCATTATTTATTTTTAAATCATTTCTAAATTCATTTAGATAGGATAAAGTTTTTTCAATCTTGTCCCAAGATAACATATTTCGTAACAATATCCAGTCTAAAATTTCTACAGCTCTAAAAGCTTTATCCCACTGATTTAGGTAATCAATGCATGTTTGGTAAAAATTTGTTATATGTTCTTTAGTTATTGTTTCATCAAAATCATTACTTTTCTGTAATTCGAGAATAATATTTTTGACGGTAAGGGGTAAAAACAGTTCCTTTTTCCGTTCGACCAATTTAAATTTTAAATCTTTTAAAATAGTTGAAGCCTCAGGCATTGAAATATTTTGTGATTCTACATTAAGAATAGCTTTATGAAATGTTGAAGCTTGGCTATATGCAAAAGATAACCATAATTCAGCACAAGGATTCATAAAAAAATTTCGTAATATTGTCGGACATTTTGGTTGAGACATAAAATATAATTTTAAAGCTTCAAATAGTTTTATGATTCTTTCCAAAGCAGGCATTAAAGATAACCATCGAGTTTTGCTATGTCCTAGTTACTTTTTATATTCTATTTCAATATCTTCACATATTTCTTTGAAATTTTCAATTCTAACTGTATAAATATAAAAAAAAAGAATAAATTTTGACAATAATAACTTCAATATCAATAGGTAAGCATTCTGCTGCAGTTTGTATGCAGTTGTTCAAAGTATGTGCAGCGCAATTTACACCTATCAGTTTTTGGCCAATGAAGTTTTGCATTTTGTGAAAGATATTATTCTGACCTTTTCTGGCTGCACCACCAAAATTACAATTTGTGCTGTCTCCACAAAACGCTATCATTTTACTAATTATTTCATTTTTTTCAAGAGTCTCTTGCACATATTTTGAAATAATATCTGAAGTTTCTCCAATAAGGTCTTTAACATCCAAAATCTTAATCTGAATTCCTTTATTCGGCAGAAAGTATCGAATTAATATTGGACAAATTTTAACATTTTTGTGATTCGAACAATCTAAATATATTGTGATACATTGAACGTTTGACAAATCTGCTTTTATTGTATTCAATGACATTGGTGTAAAAATATTGTTAACAATGGATTCACATTTTGTTCTAGCACAAGAATATTTTTCATTGAAACACGATTTGATCAGTTTTGATGTGCAATCGTTAGACCTAAATGAAAAATTGTGCTGAACACTGTGAAATGTCCAAGTACCTTCTACAATAGCCAGGTCCTTTTCTTTATCATTGAATGTAGATATTACTTCTTAAAAAATTCGTTAAAACTTTACATGATGGCTAAATCTGCTCTTTTATGCTTTTGTGTTTGCAAATGCTGTTTAATATCAGTACGTCCACTATTTGCTATAGAAAAATGTGCCAAGCATTTTTCACATCTCACCTCATTGGAGCTACTTGTTGTTTTAATAAATGGAAACTCGCTTTTTAAGTCATCATTGAAATTACATTTTCTTTTTGTTGGAGCCATATCTCTAATCAAATGAATGCTATTTTAAATGTGAATTTAAATAAATAAATAAATTACTAACCACAAATCATTCACATTGTTATTTTAACAAGTTGACATTGACAATTCAATTTCAAGCTGACAATTCACAATGTTGCCAGATTATAGGAAATTTCCCATATCCCAGTAAACAAATTTTTCGCTTTTGGAAATGTGGGAAAGTATACAGTTGGATTTTTATGATAATTTTATATTAATGTTCGTGCAATGTATATGCTAAAAAGAGGACATTTGCATATCAAATTAGGAAATAAGGGACATTGTACTGTCCTGTATTTACAAAAAAATCTAAAGGGACAGCATGTTAAAAAACAGGACTGTCCTGTAAAATACAGGACGGATGGTCACCGTAGGCATATATGTATGTATGTAGTTAGAAAAGCATTACATAAACAGTTAGTTTTTTTTTTTGGTATTTGTCTAAATATGTATATCAAATCATTTAAAATGCTTTCAGGATATTTAATGATGCTTTTTAGATTTTATTTTTGTAATTTATTCTCCAAATTTTTGCTCGAGTGTTCAGAGTCTAGTTCTTGATCGGCATCTGAAGATAAGTTCTCCTCGTTATCGAATAGACGAATTCCTTGGTTTCATTCATAGAAGATAATTTTATAAAATTCTCGCTTTTGGGGAAGTGTTTAGTATTTAAAGCATTTAGCGATTAACGCATTTCAAAGTTTTAGGCGACTTTCATTTATTCGTTGTTGGTCTGTGATGGATATAAAACATGAGCCAAAATGTCAACAAAACTTAAAAACACTTTTTACATATGGAGTTTGACATGCATTATAAAAGCTAATTTAAAAAAATATACAAATCGAAAAATATTCGACGTAGCAGGGTTTTTAATAAAAAAAACGGGCTATTTGACATATTAAAAATCAACATTTTGAAAAAAGCGGCAACAGTATTGTAAACCGGTCGATCACCATGGTTTTTTCTCTACTGCTCTTCAAAATAGTTCTAGACATAGTAATGAGTCCTAGTGAAGACCGAGTAATAGTAAGAGGTTCGGCGGTCGGCTGCATAATGTAGACTATGTTGACGACATACTTCCGGTGTCACACAATTATACGGACATTGCGGAAAAAGTAAACAACGCTGTTGTAGCCGCAGAATAAATGTATGTAAAACGAAGTTACTAAAAATAAACAGCGAGATATCCCTCCAGTGCTTTCCAAGTGAACAACTTTTGTTATTTAAGTAGCATTAATGAGAATAATGGAGGCTCCTTAACCGTCATAGAAAACCGCATAAAGTCTACGAGCAAGCAATGTCTTTCTACGAGTGTCAAAATCAGAATGTTCAACTGTAGATTGGAATCCATAATGTAGCCGTTGAAGAGACTTTTAAATTAAATACAAAAGTTCCAGCAATTAAAAAAGTAATAGAAAAATTTTGACTCAATATGCTTCCACCTTTGGCATTTGAGACATTTGATATTTTGTTTTTTGAATTGATTAGGATACAATAATTAGCTATAGTTTTTTTTAGACCAAATGTCACATATGGCACTCTTTAATTTAAAATTTTTTGTGGTTTTGTATATTTTTATGTTAATATCGATAATAGACCAAAAGCTCTCAATAGGGTTAATTTCAGGTGAAGTTGGTGACCAATCTTGCTGAGCTATATTATTAATTTTAAACCAATCCATTGAAAATTTCGCCTTATAACTTGGGACATTACTTGGTCAAAATACGAGGGAAGTTTTTCAGAAATTAATATATGCTCTTAGCATATAAACGTCCTTCATGGACAGATTAAAAAAAACTAATTGCTCTTATTAGAAAATCCGACTAATATGAGCCTCTGCCCATCCTAAGCTATGATCCTGCTAAAGTAGAAACCGAGAGGCACCTAAGATCTTCTAATATATATAAAGATGCAAATCCGCTTGTTTACTGGCGTATGGACTTCTCATAACCAAATTTAAAAAAAAAATCGCGGAAGTACTTCAGTTTTTTGTCGCAGCCATTTTTCTTTTTTCTTTAAAATTGCATTTACGTTTACGTTATGAAATTTTTATTTCAAATCGTATTTCAAGGGTACTATCATAATTCGCCGACAAAGTAAGAATTGTAGCGACAATGTAAACGGGCAAAAATTGATAATACTTTATTTTGTACAATAAAAAATACCCTAGTTGCGTTTCGTTAATTTTACCTTTTCGTCGATATCGGCAAAACTGCATAATGCATCCTAGTTTTAACATTCCTGTAGTAGATAATAAATGTTAAAATTATTGTATACTTTCCTTTTGAAGCAAATTGGCTTGAGAAATTTACCAATCAGAATTTCCGTAAGATGTGCATATGTACCCACAGTTCTTAAGAATGTGAATTTCTCGCAGAAGTTAGTACCAAACGGGGCAGTTTGACCTAAAATACCGAATCTGGTACAAAACTGGAATGGTTTTTCTGAACAAATATATTTTTACATACATACATAAGTATGTACATATGTTTGTATTTTAAATTAAAATGCAAAAGTACATTTTTAGTGGTCGAAATTCTATGAAAGTTTGTAAGACTATGGTTTTTTTCCACAGTCTGCTATATTCTGCTTTCATAAATAAAAGTTTGTCTCGCATGAAATTATTAAAACATTTTTGGAATTTCTATAACAGCTTTGTAAGCAATAATAATTAAAATTAAAGATTGTATAATTAAAATTTGTTGCACACACTCAAGGCGATTTTCGTGTAAATACATACAATAAAATACGGCTTTTGACCTAGAAAATATTTTTAACATTTTGATTCGACGTTTATAAAATCAACACTAGTTAGAAATAGTTATTATGCGAGTTTCAAAAGTTCAGTGAAACATATACATTCATCTCTTCAACTATTTGACTTTTTTCCAACAATGAAGCATCATTCATACTCGTTTAAACAAAACTTTCAATTCATTCCACCTCCTTAATGAAGGATGCCTGATTTTGGCCGTCTAAATGTTGAGTACGTGAATATTTTTCTTCATTTTTAACTTTTGTTCGTTGCAAACTTTTAAAATAATTAATATTGCTATGCCTGTTTGCTCTTATTATCATTTTGTGTACAAAAAAGGGTTTCTCATGTCGCAAACTAATAATAAGAAAATTTTTACAAAAAGTGTTAGAAAAAAAATAAAAATATATCCACATTTAAAATAAAATTATATCAAACTAAGATTCCCTCAATTTTTTACTAAACTGGCGTATTTCTGTTTGGCTTTCCATTTATTAACAACTGTTTAAGCATTGTGGCAACATGTAAAAATTTTGAGCTAAAAACTCTTACCGGGGCAGACACATTAAATTAGAAATAATATTTTACTGTCACATTGGGCATAAAAAGCTTGACCTAGTAAAGAATTGAAATTGAAGAATATAAAGAAACAAATTTAAATAAAACAGAAGGAATTGAATTAAACAGAACAGACTAAGATACAATAAAACAAACCACTACATAAAAAGACAGAATGAAAAACGGACAAATTTAATGTATTTGAAATAATTAAAATTTACAAGAACGTCTTAGGAGGCATTTTCTTATATAATAATTCAAGTGCAACTTTGTATATTTCTTAACAGTAAATCCCATCAAACATTCGCTTTCCACATAAGTTTGTGGAAATAAAAAAATTTTTAAAAGTAAATATTCTTTGATTTTAATTATTTTACTTTGTACAGCCATAATTACTTAAACTTTAATTATTGGCTATTGAATATCGCCTACAGGATTCCATAATATTTATATTCCCTAATATTCCGTATAATAAAATTATTAACAATTGTTAAAAAGTTTCAGGTTTTTTCCTGTTTTCAACAGTGTAAGCCAAGATGTTGTGTAGTATTGAATGGGGTCTATGTTGTAGATGCAATTACTTTAAACAATTTTTAAAACTTACTACATTAGATTTTTACATATCTCGTTATATAATTCTCAATCCCTAATTTAAAATAACATTCAAAAAAATTCCGGAATCAAATTATATTTAGTTACAATTCATTTTCTATTATATTTTGGTTTGTTTTTTTTTTACAAATATTTTGCCGCAATTTAAAACTACTAATTAATTTAATTTCATATTTGTGAATAAAAGTAATAAGTGTAATGATGTTGTGCGATGTGCATTTAAAGCTGTTTCCGTGACGATGACATATTGAAAAATAAAATTTCTTAAAAGTAGACTGCACACGTCAAAGCTGTCAATTCTAATAAATTCAAATGTGTGAAAAACTTGACAGATAAACTTGCACTTGTGACTGCAGATTAAGCAAAAAATAATAAAAAAAAATTATTTAACTGAGTAGAACTATCAGACAGAAAAACATCTTCAGTAAGCTTCACTCTGCACAACAAAATTAAAAATCCATTGGCATGCTTCAGAAAACAGACTGAGAAACGTACAAATCAACCGCCACCCATAGCAACGGAGAAACCAACATACATTCATAGAAAGCGAATAGACAAGCTCCAATTTTTGGTATTGCGTTAACGTGACGTCGATGTCGGCAAGTAGAATCAAAATAACTAAATACTACTATATGTAATTTTTGAGTATATATGTGATGTGTTTTAAACCTAAACGAAAGCATTTCATTTGAGATAATTTTAGATTAAAATACACAACTCATTAATTGTGAACTTTTTAATTACAGACCAATTCGATTTTTTAACATCGTCAGAATTAAGAGTTGGCAGAGAATACTTTTTTCACATTCAACCTGCGAAATTCAAATTTTGTATATGAACATAAACAAACACAATTTTTTTTCGAGATATGAAATATAATCCTAAAAAGGTCCTTCTACGAATCAGGAACATAATATTTATAAATAAACTAACAAATAAAATCTGTACTTACTATACCATATTTAGCTGTTAAAGTTCCTATTATGAACAAAAATGTCCAAGTAACAGAACTGAGAACACAAAGAAAAATATTAAGACATAAAACAGCCTCGCAACATATCAAAAATAAAATCAATACAACGATACCAAATCTGCCTCCCCTGCAAAGAAGCCGCGTAGTCCATACAGGCATGTTTGGACTAGTCCGCAAATGACCAGGGAGTGGTCCCAAACTTGTCCGTATCACAATTGCCAGATGAAATCGAGGAAAATTCGTTAAATTTAGAGCGAAAAATCATCAATATCGTCAAAATAATTATCAGAAAACGTCAAAACTTCGTCCAAAATAATACAAACACTTTTTTTAAAATTAATTATCTATTTTAATTTAACGAAAACTTAACACAACAAATAAATTCATAGTTTTTGTATAAACTAAACCAAATTATTATCAATAGAGAAACCCAACAGAATAACTAGATTTTGGCTAAAGTTCGTAACATTTTTAGTCAGAAAGAATTAGACATGAGACAATATTCCAAAGCAACAAGGGAAAATTGTAACAGCAATTAATTTCAACTTACGCGGCAGAACAGAATCAACGTTGTTTTTCGGGAGCCGCTACACTCTCATCATCAGTGTTCATGTGTTTCCATGTATCCGCCTCTGTTTAGGTGGCTCAGTTGAATGTGATTTCAAATTTGTATTTATACAAATAATGTCTAGAAAAAGCATACGAGAGTTATTTATATTATTAGTTGTTTTAACAGTAAATACTGCTTTACCACTATCAATATTCAAATTTTACCATCACTAATTAACGTGAAAGAAATTAACCCATTATTACACGTTGGTTTTTATCTCATGTACCATTTTGCTTTCTAATTTTTGTTTTTACTTAAGACAAACTTTTTTGGTTTTCAATATTAAAAATAAAACAAAACAAATGTAAAGATGTGATATTCGTCATATTACTACACATTTGTAAGAAATCAAAAAAATACTATATAGTAAAGTGAAGCAAAAGCAATTACAATTATTTCGTTTAAAATTATCTTTAGCATACAAGAAGATTTTTGTATGCTCGTTTAAATTTACTTGGCGAAATACCATTTCTACATTTGCTGAGGAATGCGGTAAAACTCAAATTTATCTGATATTCATTGTAAACTTCAAAGTGGGTTTAAAGTTCTGATCAAATGTTGTCAAATCGTCAAATTTAAAGAAAAAATCGTCCAATCGTCTATAAGCTATTTCTGGCATCCGAATTCGTCAAATCTGGCAACCGTGGTCCGAATGCATGTAAAAACGGTATTTTATACGTTTCGATGAGATACAAAAATTCTATACTGTGGAGACTGAAGTTTTCAGCGCCTTTAAGCAAAATTATTGAAAAGATAATCGAAGTCGTTCTGATTACCATTTGAGATGAATGAGTTGATATTTTAACAGCTGATTTATTGTGATAACAAAATTATAATCAAATTTCTTAACATTATAGTTCCATTGTTCTGCCAACATTGTTCGTGTTGTAAAAACCTGCTACTTTTGGCCACTCAATAATACTCGATACTTTATCAACTGAGTAACCGATGCTACTCAACACTTTTAAAGTTTTTTTTTATTTCAAATTAAAAATATTTAATGGATTAAAATCAGATTTTTTTTATTACACAATTCATGGATTCAGCGAATGCATATAAAATATCTAACTAAACGGCCTAGCTTATAAATTTTTGCAAATAGTTAGCTTTCAGTGCTGAGTACTGGAAATATATCGTATTAAATACTTCATACTTCTGCAATACTAAAACTTATTTTGTTGACGGTGTTACACACATGGGAATCTTTGAGTTATCGATTCTACACCATGAGCTGTGTGAGGTATGTTCATTCGATTCTACGAGGTCAACGAAATTATTAAATTTTAATCATGTCAATTCGAAGTGATTAACAAATCATGCTAATGTATAAAAAATTTCGCGAAACGGAGATGATAAGCGCTTAATCACGGTTGAGATGATTAACACGACAAATATGAACGTGGTATTAAAGTGTTAAATTGCTTCACAAAAATGTGGGAAAGTTTACTTCCCGTTAAAGTAAAACTCAGACGTAAACTTAAAAAAGTTATAAAAAAATATTTTTTTTAGATTCCACACGCTGAAACTATACACTTGATTTTACAAAAAAAAAGAAACCTCGATTTTATAAATATTTATTTGCATATGTGCGTACTCGTAATCTCCTCAATCCTCAAAATGAAGAAAAAAATCTTTTGATAATATATTTTATAAAATGATTTTATTGAAATTAAATACAGCTTATATTTATTTTGCTTAAAACACAACAACACGAAGAAGAGGGGATTTTGTTTTGCAAGAAATAAACAATGAGTATTAATTTTTGTTACTTCTTGGTAATCAGAGCCAAAAAACACTTGTATCCAATCAGTTTTTATGTATTTATTATTATTATTTTTTTTGTGAATATAACATGACTTTTTTTTCTCAGACAATACGGCTGCAAAGTGTAAACATGTCTGCATATAAGGGCCTTTCACATTATAATACTTTGTATTAAGAATTGTCAAAAAATGTAATAATATGTGCAAGTGCAATAGTGTGAAAGCAAAATGTTATTAAAAAGGCAAATAATACGATAATTAATTTGACATACCTTAAGGCTTTGCCATTTTTAGAAATTTTTCCAAACGATAAGATTTTTCATTTGACCAGGGTTGAATTTTCACAAAAGCAAATTGAACTGTCGATTGTTTCGCTGCCGATAGCGTGCCGTCTCTGATGGTTTTTTTTTGTCATACACAGGCTTAAAATTTGGAATGTGTATCACACTATGTCTCATAATTAATGAAATTTTGTGTTACTTACTGTTGCACTTTGATATATGGTATATACATACATATATACTTTAACTGCTAAACATTTTAAAAGGGCGCACGTTTGCCAGCTACATGAAACTGCTCAGCCGCCGCTTATTTTCTACTCATATTTTTCATTTTACTTAAGATCTGATAGTGTGAAAACAAAATGTAATGGCACGTTAGATATCTTGACAGTCGCAACAGATCTCGTTAAATTTCTTTCACACAAAATCCAATGAAAATCTTAAGACTTGTATGATAGTGTGAAAGGCCCTTTAGCGTAACGTGTAGGATAACGTTATGTGTGTCCGTTTATTATGCTGAGCATCAGGGTATTTATTTGTTCCCAAATCGTGTTGGGAGTTGTAGACTTTTCATGTTGGAGTTGTAGACTTTTTACCGAAACATATTTCTCTTAAAACTAATTTTTATTTCCCGTTTTGTCTTTATACCGAAATTCTTTATATTTCAGGTTTGGAAAACTGTACTAAATTAGTCGGAATTATGCCAAAATTTTATATTTTTAAATTAATAGAATTCTAAACTACACATATGAAAAGAATTTTTTTATTGATTTTCTAGAAACCAATATTTAGGTGATTTTCGGGAAAGAAAAATTTTAAATTGGAGGGGCTTGAAATCTCGGCAACAGTGATGAGCGGATCTAATGCAGAATAATATTCACCTTACAGTTGCAAATGCACCGAATGCTACGGACAGCCCAATTACAATTGAGTCCACAACAATAATAGTAAATTTTTTTGTTGGGTATTCGGTACTTTTAGTGATTTAGTGACGTACGCTCATATACAGATGCGTTACACATAGTTCTAAGTACTCATACAAATTGCAAATATTTACTATCCGGCACCCAATAGTCAATCAATACTTTGCTGGAACTAATTGTATATCTCTATTACAGTTTAATTTCAATTGGCACGAATTATCGTCACATTGTTAATTGCAACTGAATTAATGTTATTTTTCTTTCTCTCAATCTCCACAATTAGTGGATCGTCACACTAATTGTGAAGATATTTTCCTAACATCATAAATCTGGCCTTATACTTAATTGTAATTCGTTGTTCTGTCTTTTGATGTAGTTTGTAGGCAGTGGTTCCAATTGTATTTGGATTGTAATTTAACAATTTTATTAGGAAACACTAAGTAAATCATTTAATTTAAAGTTCTGCCTTACAAATTTTATTTTCTTCTTTTTGTGACTAGATTTTTCTAATCGAAATTTTAACGAGAACTGTGAATAATGAGTAAAGTGTATCACAGTAGAAGTAGAAAGTTGGTCCTGTGGATGATGTTGTTAACACCCGTTTAATTTATTGTTGTGTTCTTCGTTATCATGAAGTTGTTCCTAAAAGTTTGCCTTTTCTATGTGCGTCGCCAAATTTACGCTTGAGTTTTCTTTTCAATTAAGTCTGAATTTTAACTTAATTCATAAAGTAGTTTTTATAAAGTTTTTTTCTTTCACTTTGCTCATCCTTTCCTTCAGATTTTTATAGTTTTTTTTTAATTTATTTTTTGCGTTGACAAAAAATTGAAGTTAAGCCAACAAAATTTTTAAGAACTTCTGCTTAGCGATGTTTTTTTATTTGTAGTTGCTGTTGATGACGTTGCCTTCATAATTTATCATCGCTTTATGAGCCTGCTTTAGAAATTTAAGACGTGCATTTTGTAAGAAATGTGCTGTTAAAAGAGCAGTAAATCTGTAAGCGTGTAAAACACCCATTTTGTGTATGTTGAATAGTAAATATTTGCTAAAGCTCATCGTGTTATAGTATTTAGTGATGTGTGCATGTCTATGCATATGGTACTGATGCAAATTAAGTGAGTCAAAAATGTTTGGGTGACATATTTTGCCTAGTTTCTTAGTAGCGTTCGAAAATAATATTGCTTTCGACCATTTCTCAACCATTTTTCGTACAAAACATTCGCTCAGTTTGCGGCAGCAAATCTTTCAAATTCCTTGGTTTGTTAATCATTACCCAACCATTAGTAATATCAAAAGCGGAATGAAATGAATCGCATAGATTTGGATATTTTAATAAATTAATAAAAATTATTTTCCGACTCCTTATAAATAGTTAGGTATTTAATTTATTTATGTATCTTTTTAATGGAAATTATATATGCTCATTTCAATGAAATGTACATATTTTAAAACCTTTCGGAGTTTTCTCATCTCCTTGAAAATTACTCTACAGAAACATTTAAAAAAGTAAACAAATTTAATTATTACCGTGTTTTTCGCGTGGTAAAAAATTAAGTTTATTTATACATATGTACATATATAATGTTACAGTTCAAATTATAAACTTAATATCTCAGGCCGCTATCTCCAGAATGGTAGACTACACTACACAATAGTCTACCGGTGCACATGCTTCCAAATTACTTCCCAGCGGCGAACATTACATACCACATTACATCTCATCAATGAAATTTGCCACACTTTGTGTTCAATTATTTCTAGCTTACAAAGTATATTGAGTCAGTGTATGGAATTTGCCAAATTTGGCCACGAAGTAATGAAGAATGTGTGTAAGTTGTCCACTGCCTCCTTATAATAATTGTATAGAAGTGTGTAAGACGCCTCCAACTTACCCACGAAGTAATGCAGAATGTCTATATGTAGGTTTCCCACGGTCTGTTTACAATGTGTGCGAAGTTGTGTTCGATACTCTCTACTTTCCCACGAAGTAATGGAGATTGTATATAGACTGTCTACTGCATGGTTAGACTGTATGTGAGACTGTAATCAGTTTATATGAATTGGATGAACACATCACTATCCCGCTTACTTTGTATGCAAGTGGAAGGCGTTCACTCGAAAAATGTGGCAATGCATTCGAAAAAGTATAATATGTTGTAATGGAGATTGTGTGCATTACTCTCCTACTCGTGGGGATGAAATCATCGGTTCTGTAATCGAAAAATTCGCGCCTGGGAATTATTGTGTGTAAAGCAGTGGTCCTCACATAGAGAGCAATTTTAAAAATGTGTGTGTTTATTGTGAGTACACTGAGAGAAATTTCGTGCTACATACATACGAGTACATATGTTGAACAATATTTTTGTTTGTGTCTTGTTAGCAAAAATATTACGAGTAGATGGCAAATAAATTCAGATTCAAAAGAGATACAAAAATAATAAAACTAAAAATACAGGTATTTTTAAATTCCAAATCTTTCTTAATTTTCTTATTAGCCTATATCTGTCCTCCCCTGACAAATTACATAGTTCTGAATGACAAATCTCATAATGACGCTTAAACCGTATTCACTTATTCGTTTCAATTTCTGATCGCATACAAAGCTTCATTAAATATACTTAATGAAAAAAAAAAATGTTTTCCCGCTCTACTCTTCATATTTCATTATACGAATAGAATAATGCAAAATTATTCAAAAAGTACTGAAAATATTTAAAATGTTGAAAAAAATTTAATGTGTTTTGTTTTTGTTTGATCATAAAAAAGCGAACACGACTTGCTTACTTGAAATCTAGCAGACAACCACAAAGAAGAGCAGAAGTGACACGAACGGCATGCTATTGTTGTTGTTTTGCTGGCTCTGTCGTACAGAAACTAGTAAACAAAGAATTTTTCATGTTTTGTTGTGGTTTTGTATTCTTATTAATTTCTGGCTCAATAAAAAAAGTTTTAGAAAAATATTAATCTAAGCAATATAAAAGCAAATGGTAATATAACATTAACAATAAAATAAGAATTATTCATTTTATATAGATGTAAATTGCAATACAATTCATTATTTCTCACTTGCAAAATGCTTAATTTTGTGTATTTCCCTCATTCTTACATTATATTGCTATCTCTTTTTAACAGCAACTAGAGGTACAAAAAAGCTAATTTGCGCCAAAACATAACCTCAAAGTTACATCTCTGGTCTACCCTGTGCAGACAACTGAGTGAATTAATTGTTTTCTTTTACACTATTTTTAGTGAGTTTCGTTAATAATCGTGCTGTTTATGTGAAAACAAAAATCACTCGGCTCCTGGGGGCGTGGCCTGAAGATATTTGGTGTACACCAGTGGTTAACAAACGCACACATCGACACGTTTGGTTCGTATTTTGATGTAACGATATGCGTACACTGAACCAAATTTCTTATTGGATACCAAATATTCGAGCCACTTATTTCACTAAGAAAAACAATCAGGAACTACATGTAATGTAATACTTTTTATTAGAGTGCTGTTTTTTGCTTGGAAAATAGTCTATTTTTTAATAGTTTCTTTTAATTTTTTTATGGTTTCTTCATATTTGTTTTTAATAATTTTTGTTAAAATTATAATTTGAGATATTCTCCAAATTTTATTTGTAAAAAAGTTTTAATTTGTTGTGGGTTAAGCATATCTAAAGCATATCTATTTCTTAAAACGGGAAAACAAGTGTACATAAATACTTGTATAAACAGTTCATTTGTTTCGTTATGTGTATACAAGAAAACAAGCGGTGTACAACCTCCACATAGTCAGTGTTGCCGATTCGTGTGGTGATATACACATACATATACTTATGCGTAATTTCGCTTTATGTTATTCTCTGAAAATTTCATTAGTTGCCTCAACGATCACATGAAATGAAATTGTTCAGGATTTAGATTTAGAAACTTTTCGGGAATTAGATTATGATTTCATAGCGTTATATCAGCTGAGTTGGTCCCTCGTTTAATTCCAGAAGAAATCCAAGTCTTTCATCAGGTGTTACGTGTTAAGTATGGTCAGGAAATGGTGCATTATTTTTTCTCGACGCTCCAGGAAGAACCTAGAAAACTTTTTTACTGAATATTTTATTGCCGCTTGTAAGAAAACACCAGAAAATATCTGTTCCCGTAGCTACTTGTAATATAAGTATGTAAAATAAGTGGTGCATAATATTTCTTCAAATGTGTAATTTGGAAGCCAGTGATGTGAAATTCTTCATTGGCAACACTTGTAATATTACTTAAGTTCGGTTTTCCACTTCGGCTTCACATGTATAAGACACTAACACATCTGCGCTGCCCGCGAGCGTTCTAGTGGATAACACTTTAAAAAAATTAACATTTCTTGAAAATTTTTTGCTTTAGCGAACATTTGATTATTTCCGAACCTCAGGTTAGCTGAGCTGGTATTCAAAGTCTCCAAAAGCTAAATTTTAAGTCTCTTGGTATTTAACATTACTTCGATGAGTAAGTAGTCTTTCCTAAAACTAATAATCATACAATAGAAATTCCATCCCAAAACGAACACGTTTTTAAAGTTTTCACGATTTTGTTCAAACCCCAAACAAATTTTTGACACCGATAGTGTTTGAGGTCCGAAAATAATGTCCTTGTAAATTCAAAGACTTTTTGCATGTTGCTATAACAAAATGATATTTTTTTGAAGAGTCTTTCTTTTAATTTTTCTGTTTAAGAGATTTTTCGAATTATGACATGTATTATTTTTTTTGTCTGGAGTGACCAAAAACCACAAATTTTCAATAACAATTGGCCGTCAAATTTAAAGAAAATTTATTCTTAATCTATTTGAAATTTGTTTGTCGACACTGTTTAAATAATCTTTAACTTTAAGTACATTTCAGGACAAACTTTGCAATATATTGCAGTTAGAGTTCTTCATGGAAATTCTCGAAAGGTTTTTAATCCCGAAATCCTGGGAAATTAGTGATTTTTTAGCAAAACCTTATAAATTAAAATTTGAAATCGTTTGATATTAATATATTTTAAAACAAAAATTACTTTATTTCTTTTTGAAAGCTTAAATGCTACATTGCGGGCTCAAACACGTTGAAAATCTATAGATGTCCAACATCAATTCTCACATTTGTAAACAAAGCAAAAATGTATTTCCAAATTTATCAGATAAACAACGCGTTGAAATGTTTGATGATTGTGATATTGTACATTAAAAAGGAATTGCGATTATATCAAGCACAACTGCAAAAGACAGAAAGACCTAAATCCGCTTAAAGCTAGCGTGAGTTTTCTCTCACAAGAAAATTTGTAACTAAAGTTAAAGATGGATATTCGTATGATTCCTTAAACGCTTTTAGAAAATTGTTATCAATCAACACAACGTTAAGTAATGTGTTTTGTTTATTTATTTTACTTCTTCATTATTTTTCTATGTTTTAACAGAAACGGAGCTTATTTCTATAATTTAATGTTTTGTTTTTCTTTTTAATATATAAATGTGATTTTTTTAATAAAATAAATTCATTAAATTGATTTTACTCCTAAGAACGACTGCTACATACATACATTCATTTACATATGTATGTATGTACAAATAAATTTAAAAAAATATATACATATATACTATTTTAAATTATTTGTTCGGAACGGAATGCCCGGAATCCCGGGAAATTGGGAAGTTATTGCCCGATTTCCTGTTAAATGAAAACGTCCTGGAATAGAAAACCTCTAACAGCAATACATTGACATACACGAACGTTCACATAAATAAAACTTTAAGCACATACTCTGAAAAATTCAAACGTAGTTTTAATGAATGAACAAACGCAACAACTAGTCTAGTGTGCAAAACTGTCTCGTTCTCTGGTTTAAATTGCAAATGTTTGTGCACTTACATAGGTATTGAGATAAAAAGATAGAAAATTCAAATGTCGTTACTAACTAACGTGCATTTTGTCTGTTTTTTTTAATATTTCTTTATACTTTAGTTAGATGGTATTTGCCTGCAGGTGGAAATTCTATGTAACACACATCCATACTCGTACATATGTGCTTACGTTCGCAAGTAAAATAGAACTTCCTGTTAACGGTAAAAGTAACAGCACAAATTGAGTTGTTACGGTACTAGATTTTTGAGTATTCATTCCATTTTGTTTTTAGATTGTGGCTCGTACATTTTTGTTGTTTCTTCACAAAATCATTTATAAATTCTTTTACGTAGCTACGAGCTTAACTAAAGTCGGTACACAGAAAAAAATATTAACACAAATTTTCAATAAAGCAAATTCAACAAAAAATTAAATTGTTTTCAATTACTTTCGTAATTGATATCAAATATACAAATATTAAAAATCAATTTACCAAATATAAATTTACCAAGTAGATTAAAGTTTAACAACACCATTAATTGAATATTCAGTTTTCGTAATTTAAATTGTAGGTATTTTATTTTTTATGTGTAACTTATCTGTTGGTTACTGCTTTAACAGATGTTTTATCGCACACCTTTGTTACACGCAGTTGACCTGACAACCATATGATAGCCAGCAAAGAGGGTGTTGCAATGAGTTGTTGGTTGTATTTCAGGATATGGAGTCATTTTGTGTTAAATAATTGGAAACTAAATTTGCCGATATGATTACGCGAGAGATTCAAACAATTCTGTAATAAGATAAATGGATTTTAAATTAATATTATTTTTACATAAATAATAAAAATAGATCATGCAATCGTTTTCAAATTTCTTTATTTATTTATTTAATACAAGTTTAACGTATAGTTAAATTATCTACATTTATATTACTAAGGGCCGTTAACAATAAAAAAGTTAACACTAAATTTGAAATTTTAACTTTTGTTAGTAAAAACTCATTAACACAAAGCGCTGTTCAGTTTTAACTTTTATTTAAAATTAACTAAAATATATTTTGAGTTTGATTTCTTAACTGGAAAAAAATTATGACATTAAAAATGTAATTATATTTTGTTTATTTTTAACATATTTTTCACAAATTTAAAAAAGGTGATTGAAGATTTTTTCATCTCAAAAAGGCAAATTTTTGTGCAGAAATCGTTTTAAGATGTGGTTGGTTGATGGTGCTATTAAATCTTTTTGCATTTCTCAAATATAAATTGTTGATGTGATTCACAATAGTAGATAAAAGCAATTTAACAAAATTTATTTATTGTTAACGAAAATGTTTAACTACCAGTATAAAATTAAGTTTTGACTAACTGAAAGTTAGAAAACTTATTCAAGCCTTAGGTCAATTTATATAGAAATAGCGAAATATCGATATATACAAATAAAGTTAGTAAACATACAAATAATACTAGCATAACTGAACTTCGTGTTAATGTGGGTAAAAACATATACTTTAATCGGCCAAATCCAGCTAAAAAGCCATATATTTTTGATTCAGTAATTTACGCTAATTGTTTTCCGAAAATGCACTTTTCAGCGCAAAAAAGCGCAATTGAAAATGCGTATAAAAAATATAGTTTTACTTCTTGTAATCATTCCGCTTCGACTGCGCCATGTGTTGTTTTAACAATGACATTATGATAAGACTTGTAGTTCACGAACGAACTAGTTCAATCAATTGAACTATAAAAATTAGATAAAATTTTTACGGTTACTAGTTCATTTTCCAACTGTAAAACAAATTTAGCTAAATGCTATGTTATGTCCCCACTAAATCGCAAAGTAATGAATTCGATATCCCGATTAGTTCGATAAATTGCTTTGCTTCCACTCCACATTTCCAATTCGTTTTCATATTTCTTTTTGTACTTCAGCATTGCCACAACGAATAACGTTACTATAAATAACTAATAATTTTTTACTTCCACTGTCTCTCAGCAGGAGTTGAACTGTGTCATTTAACTTGAATTAAATTCAACGAAATTTCTTTAGAAAATCAATTGTCCTAAAAAGTTTTCTTCATTGCCGACTTTTAATTTGTTAGAGATATCAATAAAAATTCAAAATGTATGTATGTATGAGTTTTGAAAATCATAATTTGCTATACATTTGCTATTGTATAAGTTTTAATAAAATAAAAATTATTTTAATCACAAAATTCATAAATTAGAAAATAGGAGTAAAAAACCGAACTATTCGACTTTCGAAAAATCAAAATTTAAAAAAACGACTCCCGTAATATAAAAAACCCCGGCTTAAAAACCGGTTGTAAACTTCACACATATATACTGATTATACGAGTACAAGGGAACAAGGTGTTTGTTGATTAAGAGGTGAATGTTGTTTTTAAGGTTATTTTTAACGCTGAATCCAAATCTGATCTTAGAATAATTTGAAAACGGTTTACCATATTCAGCTAAAAAAATCCAAAACTCGTCAACAACAATGTCTTTAAGTCATGCTTACATTGGTTTTAAATTTACCCAGTAGTTTCAGAGATATCGTTGAAGTTTAAAAAAAAGAACAACTAAAAAAGTTTGCTTTAAAAATTCATAAAAAAATGCGTCAATATTTCGTTTTGGTCTAAAAACATTTGGTTAAACATATTTCGAATGAAATGAGATTTATTTGATTGTAATCGGTACCCAACTTTTGATTTTGTTTACAGTTTACCAAGAAAACTGAATTGATAAAAATGACGATTTCCATACAAAAATAAAATATTTTAATATGTGTGTGTTTACTGCTGTTATATTTATATAATAAGTAATTATAATTAATAATTTATTTGAATAATTGTTTTTAATTTTTGGAAAAAAGTCAAAATTTCGATTATTACCTTAACTTAAAAATGCGAGCTGATGGAGAAAAATAGAGATTAGATTTGAAATCAGCGACCTCAAATTCGTAAAAAATTGCAATAAAGTTCCACTCAACACAGAAAAAGTTAAATTTTATTCCCTTGTATTACAGAGCTTTACAAATTTTTAATTTGGAAAAATACCAAGAACGCCACATGCTTAGATAAGTTAATTGGGACCTCCTGAACACGAAAAACGCTGTAATCTTTTTTCTAAGTACCGTTTTTTAGATAACGGTAGTTTTGTGTTTTTTAGGGTATGGTTGCACTCAAACCCTTGTGGAGCCCAACCGAAGGGAGGAGGTCTAAATTAACTTATCTAGGCATGTGGCGTTCTTGGTATTTTTTGGCTGCTTACTCACAACAAAATTAAAGAAGGCTAAAGGTTTTTTTAGTTTTGAGCATAATTAAAATTAAATTATATACATTTTTTATGATGAAGTACATAATTTTTAATGTATGTAGGGTTTGAATCACGAATGGGAGATCGAATTAAGAACGAATAGCGAAAGCACACAAGTTATTACCGAAAGGCTAAATCTATGAACGGAAATTAACTATTTTAATATATATACCGACTACATGCCGAAAGCAATCTTTCCATTTTTTAAGGTCTTAAAGATTAATTCACAACAAAGTTTCACAATATCTTGAAATTAACAATATGCTCACCTACTGACTATCTGGTTTTCGTAAAAACCAAACTTGTATAACGGCCCTCGTAGATATTGCTGAGGATATAAGGCATCAGGTTGAGTGGGGTAACTTATTGTTTTAGTTCTCTTGGATCATTCCAGGATAAACTTGAACGTAGTCGGGTTAAATTTTATGCAAATAATATTCAGCTTTATATTAGTTGCAGCAACAGCGCGCTTGATGAATGTGTGAGGACCTTAAATTGGATGGTGAGAACTATACGACGTGGTGTATCCAGATGAAAAGCTTATTGATAACGCTATATCTATGGAATGCTGTTACAGAAGTTGCCACGAAAGAAAATGTGGGCAAATAGGAAATTAAAGATGCAAAGGCACTTGCAACAATTACACTAAGCGTAAAATCCAAAGAGCTAATTCACTTTATAAGGTGAATACGGCATCACGAAAGGTAAATCTATTTAAAAAGTTAATGAGATTTATGTTAAATGCCAAAAAAACTGAAAGAGATTGGTATAGTGTAGAAATGGGATCGTGGGTGACTTTTCACTCACGCTCATGCACGCTCACGATAAAAAAAATTTCACTCATGCACGCTCACGCACGACCTCATATTTTTGGCTCACGTTCACTCACGCTCGCGTGAGTGAAAAAAAGTTAGTCACAATCACGAAAACTCACGCTCACGAAATACTCACGAAAAAAACACAACCTATAAGTATTTACACATTAAAATTCTGAATGCAAATAGAAAAATCTAATATACAATTAGAAAATTCTACAATAAAAGAGGAAAATTATGTTTAACTGAGAAATATACTTTTCTAAAACAATTTCTTAGTTTTGACATACAATTTTTCAATTTTAATATATGGGCAAGTTCACCAACCAAAATATTTTGAAATTGATCCAACTTATTTTTTTTTAAGAAATATTAGACAAGATATGTATATAATATTATAAATAAATAAATAATAAGCAATAATAAGTTTTATAAATAAATGTATTTCAACGATCTATTACAAATTATTATCAAATGCAACCCTACCTCAGATCTTCTAATTTCATACTAGAAATTAACACTATTCATATCATTACTTTAGGGATAATGAAGAAGGCCCGATCGAAAGCCATGTATTTATACTATTTTCGAAACATTGAAATTAGGTATGAAATTTCAGAATAGAAAAAATATAGTGTCACTCATATATTAATGTGAAAACGCGTACGAATGTAGGGTTCGACACGCAGGATTTACACATATGTATGTACATATCGTCATATAAAATGCAAAATAACGTAACATCACTTTTCATAAGTGAAACTGTTTGTGATATTGAAATATTTTCACGGTCTTTAGCGCCTTCTACCGAATTTTGAGCAAATGGACAACGTATTTTTTATTTAAATAGCTTTAATTTAAAACACTGATGATGATACGTTTTTTTTGTTTAATAAAATCATTCACTTCATGAAAAGTTATATTGAATTTGGGTCATAACTTTTTTTGTTTTTGTACACTTACTCGTATGTAATATGATGTAGTAAATCGTAATCAGTAAAAAAATCAAATTTAAATTTTTGGATGATACATTGTTTTGCATTTTAGGTGACGATATGTATCATGCGATTTCAAACTTTGTAGTTAAAATTAAATTTGACAATTGAATACAATTGAAAATTCTTAAAGAAAATATATATTTTCTTTGATTTTAAAGTGTTGAAGTGAAATTTAAAATTATGCAGATATTTAAAATATTTTGATTAAAATATGTGTAAGCAATATGTGTAAAACATTAAGATTAAGTAGGATATTGTAGTTTAGCATTAATATACATATAATAGATAAATAAATTTACCCTGAAATAAAATTTTGTCAACATTTTTCCCGTGAAGTCTGTTTCACATTTC
Source organism: Gymnocheta viridis (assembly GCA_956483585.1). Taxonomy (NCBI): domain Eukaryota; kingdom Metazoa; phylum Arthropoda; class Insecta; order Diptera; family Tachinidae; genus Gymnocheta; species Gymnocheta viridis. Next base: position 37,946,518 of record OY101443.1, on the reverse strand, counting down.
TTCAAGTGTTCTTCGCTTCGAAAAAAACACGAAACAATCACGCAAAAAATTTACTCATACACACTCACTCACGTTAAGTTTTTTTATACTCACGCTCATGCACGCTCACGTGATTGAAACCAAAAACTGCTCACGATCATGCATGATTCACGGTAATCACGTGAGCGGTGCCCATCTCTAGTATGTACACACCTATTTCATTTACATTCTTTCTTTTAAAAATTACTTTTTTTAGATTTCACTTTTAGTGTTAAATCCTTTAAAAAAACAAAAGCACAAAGATAATATAATGATCTTAAAGTTTTTGCAAAAATATAATTGCCCTCAGTGACATACATACATTAAATGGGTAGAAAAATATGTGTGGTATACATTACCTAGTGATTGTGAATTAGCTATCGAATAGTGGATAGCGATTGTTACAACTACTGGTGAATATGCACAGATGTAGTAGCCGAGTGGTATACCCTTTCGTTACCGCTTTTAGTGCCTAGAGAGAAAGCACCCCCCACTTCACTAGCCACTTGTGACAATTGTTTCTGTTTATACCACTGGGATATATATGTGCATACATATCTGTATAGAAAAATGTGTGTACAATCAGATCAAACTTTACTAATAATTTGAATGTAATTTGAAAAATATCCCTTTTTTGTGGACAATACTATCATTTTTAAATTGCATTCAAGTGATCTTTTTTATCAGCTTTAGTTGTGGGGATCAACGCAATGACGTTTGAGAACTTCCATTAAATTCAAACATAACAGTGTAATACTAAAAAAATATACTCATATGGCAAGTGTAGCACTTTTGTTTGATAATTAGCAGGGCAATTTTTATGCACACAGCACACAGAAAACAGATTCGTAATCGAATTTTGCAAATAAAAATGTATCTGTTATAAACCATTGTACATATTTTTAAAATATATGTGGACTAACAAGTAATTGAACTTCTCACTTGAAATTTTTAAATCTATGAAACAAAATGGTACAAATCTAAATGAAAAGACAACCATTTATGCCGATGTTGTCATCTGCATCTATCTCGTCAGCAGCAGATTCAGTGCCAGTTTAATCTTTTATAGTTTTTTCTACATTACTTTAATGGCACCTGTATAAATGCTGGTGTCTCTTATGCTTTGGGATTTATTGATAACAACAACAAAAATTGGAAAATCGTGCAGCACGAGGGAACTACATATATTTGCTATCTTTTGGATTTGAGTAACATGTTGATGTTTAAGTGGTTCGTTCTTGCTTCTGCCTTCCAATTTGGTGTTATTCAAAATATCGGTGTGTCTTAAATTCATTAGCGTGTAACCTACATTTTAATTATAACAACACTCAACATAAAACTATCCACAAAAAACACATACTGTCATTATACGATGAATGGTTGGATGGTTGGCTGCTTGGGTGGGTGAAAGGAAGGTTAGGTGAATGAATGGTTGCAAGTATGATGCTACTATGAGACATATGCTGGCTTTTCAAAAATCATTTTGTAAAGTCGTTTGAGGTTAAATGCAAATTAATTACATAAATAAAGTATATATGTATGTATAGTTTAAATGTGTAGAATGCGTTTATATACATATGTATATATATGCATATGTATATGTACATGTAAACATTTGTTATATGAAACAGTCATAAAAATAATATTCTAACATAAACAGCAGTTATGTGCACTTTTGATTTTCTTCACATTTTATATGAAGTGTTAGATTTATGATGTGTGAATGTGGAACTTGAATCCGGTACATACAGTTTTGCTCAACATAAAGATACACCTTTGTTTCTTTTAGTAAAGAAGTACAAGTAATTGACACCGACCGAAACCAGTTTTTAAGGCCGAACCGTATATCGTATTTATCTAAAAAGCTAAGTATTCAGCAGAATACGAAACTTTTTTAGTATTAATTAGAGATGGGATCATGAGTGACGTTTCACTCACGCTCATGCACGCTCACGATAAAAGAATTTCACTCATGCACACTCACGCTCGACCTCATATTTTTGGCTCACGTTCACTCACGCTCACGTGAGTGGAAAAAAGTTAGTCACAATCACGAAAACTCACGCTCACGAAATAAACACAACCTATAAGTATTTATACATTAAAATTTCTGAATGCAAATAGAAAAATCTAATTTACAATTAGAAAATTCTGCAATAAAAAAGGAAAATTATGTTTAAATATATTTTTCTGAAACAATTAGTTAGTTTTGAAATACAATTTTTTAATTTTGATATATAGATAAACCCCAGAAACAGACCACCAAACAAAATTTTTTGAAAGTGATCTAACTTAGTTTTTTTTTATAGAATATTAAATGAGATATATAATTTTATAAATAAAATAAATGTATTTCGACGATCATTAATGCACAAATTTTTATCAAATCCTAACGTACCTCACATCTTCTAAATTCATACGAGAAATTAACCATTTTTAGTTATTCATTACTTTATTGTTTTTAGCAAAAAAATGTTGTGTTTACTATTTTTTACTATACCTAACATTGCAGTTAGGTATGAAATTTCAGAATAGAAACATAATACAAAAAATGTAACGTGAGTCACGTAGGGTGCGTCACAAAGGGTTCATGTCTTCTAACAAAAAACCACAAAATTTTCTTTCTTTTCGGAACTATATTTTGTGTACAGTCGGGCCTCGATTATCCGTGGTGGTCGGGACCACAAGCATTACGGATAATCGATTTACACGGCTAATCGAATAACAATTTTGATTATACAGTTTTTTTTATATTTTTATTAGTATTTAACAAGTGAACATTGGTGTACATACATATTTACAATTAAAAAAATTAGTTCAAGAAGTTTATGTACATTTTTAAATTAAATAATTATGTATACATTAAATTGTCTACTGAAAACATGAGGCAAAAAAGGACATTAAGCAAAAAAAATAAAATTCCTAAAAAAAAGTCGTGTAATGTTATTTTGGAATGCATTTCCGTCATCCCACGTCAAATTTGGTTGATAAACAGACCGGTTTCGGCTATGTGCCATCTTCAGTGTTCTCCCAGTAACTAATCGTTTTTTGTGTTGTCCCTTGTTTTTTGTATAGTTTCCTTGCGTACCTAACTTCTTTTCCTCTCTTTCTCTCTTGTTCGTGTCTGCATCTCTCTTGTTCGTATATATTCGTGTGTGGGTCTCTCTCGTTCGTATATATTCCTGTGTGCCCTATATCTACCTGCTTCTTGTTCGTTTAATTTTTCTCTTGTTAGTCTCTTGTGTTTACCGTTACAGTTTATTATTTGAGTGATCATTTGCTAAGTGTTTTATCTTTGTGTAGGTAGTAGTCTGTGATTGTACGTTTCTGGGTTTCTTTTTGGTTTTGTTCGTTTGTTGTGTTTTCTGGTTTTCTTGGGTTATTGTTTTCTTTTGTGTAAAAATGTTTTAGCGGTTCAAATATTATGTCTGACGCGGTGTTTATTTGTTCGTTTATAATTCTTCCGTCAAACGTTTTTTGTTTGTATATTTCCATGTTTTCTAATACGTTCAGTCGCCGTCCTTTGTGCTGTAAATGCAGTAATTCAACTGTTTGTCTGATGTGTCTTGGTGTACATTTGTTGTTGAATATGTGGTTCGCGAAATTTGATTCTGGCGTTGCTCCTGGTTGTTTCAGTTTCTTGTTGTAATCTCTTATGTGCTCACGAAATCTTGTTTTTATTCTCCGTCCTGTTTGTCCGATGTAGCTATGTTTGCATGAGCAAGTCAATTTGTAAACTCCTTGCTTATCTAGGGGGTCCGTTTCGTTTGTGCTATTTCGTAGTATTCTACCCAAATTGTTTTTTGTTCGGAATGCTGTGTTAATATTGCGTTTTCTAAAAAATTTTGCTAGTTTGTATGTTGATTTGCCCATGTACGTTAAAGTAGCCCAAGTTCCATTTTCTTGCTCCTGTTCTCTGTTCCGTTCTTTATTTGTTTTGATATCATTTCGGATTTTGTCTACTAGTTCTTTTTTGTATCCATTGTTTTCTGCTATGTCATATATTGTTTTTATATCTTTCTTATAGGCCTCACGTGTTAGTGGTATTCGTTCAAGTCTTATTACTAATTGTCTAATTGCCGCGTTCTTGTGTTGTTGAGGATGGTTCGATGAATTATGTATTATTGTGTCTGTGGCCGTTGGTTTTCTGTATATTTCGTATTCAACTCTATATAAACTCTTATTTGCTTTATAGTAATAAGACTTGAACGAATACCACTAACACGTGAGGCCTATAAGAAAGATATAAAAACAATATATGACATAGCAGAAAACAATGGATACAAAAAAGAACTAGTAGACAAAATCCGAAATGATATCAAAACAAATAAAGAACGGAACAGAGAACAGGAGCAAGAAAATGGAACTTGGGCTACTTTAACGTATATGGGCAAATCAACATACAAACTAGCAAAATTTTTTAGAAAACGCAATATTAACACAGCATTCCGAACAAAAAACAATTTGGGTAGAATACTACGAAATAGCACAAACGAAACGGACCCCCTAGATAAGCAAGGAGTTTACAAATTGACTTGCTCATGCAAACATAGCTACATCGGACAAACAGGACGGAGAATAAAAACAAGATTTCGTGAGCACATAAGAGATTACAACAAGAAACTGAAACAACCAGGAGCAACGCCAGAATCAAATTTCGCGAACCACATATTCAACAACAAATGTACACCAAGACACATCAGACAAACAGTTGAATTACTGCATTTACAGCACAAAGGACGGCGACTGAACGTATTAGAAAACATGGAAATATACAAACAAAAAACGTTTGACGGAAGAATTATAAACGAACAAATAAACACCGCGTCAGACATAATATTTGAACCGCTAAAACATTTTTACACAAAAGAAAACAATAACCCAAGAAAACCAGAAAACACAACAAACGAACAAAACCAAAAAGAAACCCAGAAACGTACAATCACAGACTACTACCTACACAAAGATAAAACACTTAGCAAATGATCACTCAAATAATAAACTGTAACGGTAAACACAAGAGACTAACAAGAGAAAAATTAAACGAACAAGAAGCAGGTAGATATAGGGCACACAGGAATATATACGAACGAGAGAGAGCCACACACGAATATATACGAACAAGAGAGATGCAGACACGAACAAGAGAGAAAGAGAGGAAAAGAAGTTAGGTACGCAAGGAAACTATACAAAAAACAAGGGACAACACAAAAAACGATTAGTTATTGGGAGAACACTGAAGATGGCACATAGCCGAAACCGGTCTGTTTATCAACCAAATTTGACGTGGGATGACGGAAATTCATTCCAAATTGCATCAAACCCCGTCGGAAGAAAAACACAACACTTCGTGTAATGTTGTTTGTCTAATATTTTTCAACTTATAATTTTCTTTTATAAGTTTTTCTTGGATGCGATAAACTTGAATTTTATCCTGCTCTGTGATTCCAGAATAACCAGGAAATTCAGCAATGTGCTAGATGCCTTTATCGGTTCTTTTAAAGTCTTCATCAGTGTTTTCCAATCCGTTGTCTTTTTCAGGTTCATCTATGTTACTGTTTTCCATGCTTATAATTTCTTCGCATTTGAGCCATGTCCTTTTATCTTCTGTGGTAAAGTCATCCGTAATATTGATGGCCTTACTCACAAACCCTTAATAAAGTTAATGTGTACAGTAAAACCGGTTTCCCCATATAAAAATCCAACATTAAACCTACAATAACTTTATTAATCGTTTGTGAATAAGGCCATGATTATTTACGCCACATTCTCGAGCGTATTCAATATTTCCATACCTCTCACATTATTTTTTGAATGCTCGTTAATTATTTTAACTTTATCTTCAATATTTAAAACGTGGCTTTGTATTTGTACCTCTGGTATCAATGCCATACTAAATATATTTAGATGTAACCACCCTCACTTCTCAAATTTCAAAATTAAACTAATCATTGTAAATCCCTCTGACTCATCGTATGCAAACAAGAGAATTCCCCGTTTTCATGTTTATTATATTGTATGTATGTATGAATTTTAAGTTAATAAACTATCTGCCATCACGGATAATAGAGGTAATAACGGTTATTCGAAGCACACAATTTGAAAACATTGCAAACAAAAAACAATGGTCTGATTTTTGGCCATCACGGTTAATCGGGGTTACCGGTTAACCGGAGCACGGATAATCAAGGCCCGATTGTACTTTATTATGCAAAGTTCGTAAAAAATTACCAAAACACACTTTAACTTTCAAAGTTACTTCCGTTTTTTGTAGCGTTTGTGACGCACGCACTTTGTGGTCAATTATTTCGCAACAAATACCTGCTAAAAAATTATTTTTTATGCCGTTCGAAAGTGCACTTATATCCCACTAAACGCAATGCATAAGTTGAAAGACCAAACAATTTTTATATATTAATGTGAAAACGCGTACGAATGTAGGGTTCGTCACACAGGAATTACACATACGATTGTATGTACATATGTATCATGCGATTTCAAACTTTGTAGTTAAAATTAAATTTGACAATTAAATACAATTGAAAATACTGAAAGAAAATTAAATTTTCTTTTATTTTAAAGTTTTGAAGTGAAATTTAAAATATTTTGATTAAAATCATTCATTTTCTAGCTCATAAGCAATCTGTGTAAAATAATTAAGTAGGATCTAGTACTTTAGCGTTAATAGATAAATAAATTTATGCAGAAATAAAATTTTGGCAACATTTTTCCCGAGAAGTCTGTTTCACATCTCTTCAAGTATTCTTCTTGGCGTTAAAAAAAAAACTCTTTCGCTTGTAGCTGAGCTGGATGGTACACACAGGATTTGTTTAGCTAATTTTGCAGAATTGGAAGATCTTGAGATTTTTTCCAAAACCTTAAAATTTCTAGGCCTTGTTCGTCTGTGTGAATGCGAATGAAAAAACTAAAAAGAATTGTAGATGTTTTTCTTCCAAATGTTCGCCAGTCGAAGCTCGGACTTATACTGCCACTTGTTGTATTTTTTCATGACAAAATTGAAAAAAACGCAACTATTAAATATATATTAAAAATATTCCAAAATCGAAAAAATCACGAAACAATCACGCAAAAAATCTACTCATGCACGCTCACTCACGTTAAGTTTTTTATACTCACGCTCATGCACGCTCACGTGATTGCAACAAAAAACTGCTCACGTGATTGCATGATTCACGGTAATCACGTGAGCGATGCCCATCTCTACTATTAATTAATATTGAAGTTTTAAAAAGCTTATACGATTTTATAGAGGTATTCATTTATTTCATTAAGCCTGAATTTACACATGTTAAAAAATGTCGAAGAAATAGTTTAAGTAAGTTTGCTAGTTGAATAAATCTGTGTTGCCAAGAACTTAAACAGGTGCGCTTCATAGAGAAAAGCTGTTACTAATTAGTATTATATATTTTTTAATTAGAACGATATTTTGAAATTACATCAATTGACTTCTCTATCAGCCCAATCATGAATAAAAGTTCTCACTTTTTTCTTTTTGCCTAATCCAGGAATAAAACATAGGCATCTCTTTTATAAAAGACATTAAATTTTTTAAGAATTCTTATTGAATTTTCGAATTCCTCCTAAACGTGACATTACAGCAGAAGTTCTTCCAGAAAGTGCAAAAAAATTAAAGAAAGTAAAATCAATTTCGGTTAGTACGAAATTAAATCTCTGATTTTTAATTATTCCAAATATTTCATACTCTCTTGCTTTTTCCAAAGTCATTGGCTTTGAGATCAAGCAGTTTTCCATTTTTGTTTACTTTATTTTTGTCTTGTAGTTGACTTTCTTAGTATTCAACCACCTGTGACAATGTAAACATGATGGTTTTTTGACGGGTGCCTTCGTTTTAAATAATTAATATTTATACGTAATTGTTGAACTGTTTTAAGGTATATATTGAAATGAAATTTTTATGGCTTGAGTTCAAATCTGAATTTACCCATATCTTCTTAATTTAAGAAATTATTTTTCGATAAATTCATTATTTTATTAAGATATTAATTACTATATTAATTAATTAGTATATGCGAAAGTAAAAGCTAGGTAAATTACCTGCAAAACACTTTTTATTTCTTTTTTTTAATATTCGATTTCGTTTTAAAGATTTTGAATTTTAATGTTAGAAGTCCATATTATTTTGTGTGATGTCTGATGCCAACTTACATAGCGTCTATACTAGTCATTTTTTGTATAAGTATATATATGTAAACAATTAAATTGCTTTTGTCAGCTCATTTTTGTATATGAAGTTTGTCATTCGGTATGACAAAAAATTGTCTCGTCTAGACGCTATGTTAAGGCCGGTTAACTACAATAGCTTAGACAATTAATAACGTATCTTTTTTTATACCCTTCACCAAAAAATTTGGAAAGGGGATATATAGGTTTGTCATTCCGTATGTAATTTCTTCATTATTCATTTAAGACCCCATGAAGTATATATATTCTGGATCTTTTTAGATAGAGAAGTCGAATGAGCGATGTCCGTCTGCTACTTCTTGGTGTAGTTAGAATTAAGGCCAAAACACAACATAGAGAAATAAATTTGATACCATTCTCTTGGAATTTTTCATAAATTTGTTCGGTTTGAAATTAACAAAACTCGGTCCAATAATTAATGAGATATAGCCAAAAGACTTTTTTTGTTATATTTCCTATTCTGTTGTTTTTTTATGGCCCCAACTGTCCTACGGCCAATTTTATGTAGCAGATCTGTTGTATGGAGTTCTACGAAGGCTTGGACTGAAATTAATTGAAGTCGGTTCATTAACGACTAAAATATGAGCAAAAAAAAATGGCATTCGAAATAATTTTACTTTTAAAAAGTTTTTGAAAAAGTTGCGGGGATTCAATCCAATAACCTACTGGTTGGTAGTCACGGCCGCTTCTTGTACACCACAGAGCAGTTGTATTTTTCACAGTAGTTTGCGCGTTTAAGAACATAATATGTATATCTTATTTATTATAAAATACTAAAATTTCAAATTCTTGATGGAAATTGGTGTGGTTGTTGTAAATCTTCCCTTTTTGTCACATATATATCACATCCATACATACTGAAATGCGTTCATGGGCTCATGTACACATTGTGTGTATCCATGTGTATATTTAAACAATCGAAAAGCAATGATTTGTTGTTTTGTTTTTGTTTGTTTCTTTAAACTTTTGAAAACCCTACGAAGATAGCGCATATTCTAAAAATTGCAACTGCAATATTGGAAATTATTCCCATATAATTGGCAATCGGCAGCCAAAAATCTTGAAAAAATCTCTAAAATGCCAAAAATTCTTAAAAATATGCGACCATCAGGAAAATTGTATGATTCAATATTGATTAAAAAACAGCAACATTATAGAGTAAAAAAACTTTAAAAATATCATTTCCATTGTACAAATTAAACTTTTATTCAAAACTATTTTGTATTTGAAATAAAAGTTTAAAATGCATTTGTATTTTGAATAAAAGTATTGCAAATATCTACTTTCCACAAATTTATATTTAGCTTCTATATGAAAATGTATTCTAAGAATAGTTCGCGATTCATAAAATATTTTTCAAACAATCACTTCCTATCGTATACATACATACATATGAATTTTGGATTTTTAGATCGGAATGTTTGGGGAAAATTTCCAAAAATAGTATATGCATACATATTTGTATTTTTTTGCATATTTTCGTATTTTTCCCAATTCAACATATACAAAATTATAAGTTAAGTTCTTAGGAGATAAAAAATTGATTATTCATATTAATATAAAATTAACTGGTCTTACATTCATTAAAAACACCTAAAAAATCATAGTTTTGAGGAATATCGCATGTCGATAGCACGCACTACGGAATTGGACGCGGATTAATGGTAAAATATTACGAAAATAAGCCGAATTATGGGTTGGATTTGAGAGCAAAAAGCTTTCTGTTTGCGATTTTATCGTAAATTTTCATTTTAGTTCTCTCTCTTACTTAGTAAACGCAGAAGATTTAAATAAAAAATGTTTTTATTTAAATCCATCTGTTTTCTTAGCAGGCTGAATATGAATTACCGAATTCGTATTTTTTAAATCAAGTGTGGTTGAAATTCTATTGTGTTTCTAAATCAGAAATATACAGGTTATATTGAACCAAAACCTTTATCGTCTGGTCCAACCGCAATACAGATAAATAAATGGAAAAGTTACGAGTTTCAAAGAAAAAATTAAATTAATATAATGTATTAAAATATGTTGTTATATTTTATAATTTAATATTTTTTCTTACACCGTCAAGTTATTTTTATTTTTGTTATTAATATTATATTATATCAAATAAAAACGTCGACAACTTACTAAATTCATTATATAATTATTTTATCACTGTACAAGATCCTATCTGATAACATATTGGATATTTTTGAAAAATAAACCTTTTATCGTTCATAAAATTGGAAAAAACGCAAAAATTAAAAAAATATTACAAATGAGATTGTGCCCTGGTTTTTTTTAATAAAAACAACTAAAATGTATCAAAAATTCTTAAAAAAATAGTATTTTGTTGTGTTCAGGATTCGAAACAGTGCCACCGGGTAGGATACGGTTTCAAATCCTGAATAACATTTATTAATTTTTTTTTTAATTTTTGATACATTTTAGTTATTTTTATTACTTTTTATTTGAAAAAGTTCGTTCTTTTTTTAAGAATTTTTGATAGCTTTAAATTATTTTCAATATGAAGATAATATTGGAACATTTTAATCATTAGACTAGCAGATTTATGTAATAGTTGGCGATATTTTTTATCTATTTTGGGAGAATTTCTTCATTATTAAACCTGTTCTTACGTTTCAAATCATTTTTTTGTTTAGTCGAAGACCACTGGCTTATTGATAAAGACGTTGAAACACTTCTTGGATGTGTGAAAAAATATATAACTGCTAATAAGGGGATGTTAATATTTTTATAATGCACTCTAGGCAAGAAAGTGTATCAAATTTGTTACGAAATTCATAATTTATGGCTGACTTCATAAACGCAGTTTGCAAAGCAACACGAGAATGCCTTGTAAACTCATTCTTTTAGTGTTGCTTTGGAAGCTGTGTTTATGAAATCAGCCTATACTATGAAATAGAGATTAGAACCAATATGATTAATTTTTTGTTTCCATCACGTGGGGGTGCGTCCGTGAGACGGTGAGTGGCAATTTTTTTTGCTTTAATGTAATTTTTTCCATTTAAATTATTGACTTGTTTTATATTATAAAACATGATTTTCTAAACGATAAAAAAATATTGCATAAATATTGTAGCTAAGTCCCCGTCCAAACTTGCAATTTTTGTTGCAGCAATTCTTGAATATGTGGGAGAGTGTTGAAATAGAAATATACACATTTTGTATTCTTCTATTGCTCTTTCTCACTAAAAAATAATAAGTTGCTGCAACAAAAATTGCAAGTTTGGACGGGGACTTAGCTACAATATTTATGCAATATTTTTTAACAATCGGTAACTTAATGACAATATAAAAATTTCTTTTGCCTTTTATTTATTTTTAATTTAATTTTCGTACAATTATATACGATTTGTTTACTTTTTCGTTTTCTTATGGTTATTTGCAATAAAACTCAAGTTTCTAAAAAACTCCACTTTTTTTACTTTAAGGAAGATAAAATAATTTTAAATTTTATTTACATAAATGTTTTGCTGTATACAATATTGCAAAACTTCGAGACTATCGATAGCATCGATATCGAAACTATCGAATGGCGCGACTATCGATAGTTTTACAGCTCTAATGTGTAATAAGTGTGCATGGGTTAGTAGTAACTTTAAAAGCTTATAGCTCTCTAAATATCGAATCGATTTAAATCAAATTAAAAATGTGCACATCTATATAAAAACCCTTATAAAAAACAAATAAATAAATCTTTCCATAATCGGTTAAGTATTACGGCCGTAAAAGGGATCTAAACAAACGTGTTTGCCTATTAATAATATAGGTATGATTAATATTATAAATCTGTATAGATTAGAGTGGGTCAATTTGTATGTATTAAAAAATTATCTAAGCGGATGGTTAAATCGTAATCTATGACGAACTCTAAGAAGGTTTGCCCAAGAAACCATGGGTTTAAAATCGAAATCGAGCATATTTTTTAATATGCTATAATATTATGGGAAAACGCAAAACTTATTCGGGGTTGTCATGCAATCCAATTTTATTGGAATTGGATTTAAAACCGACAAAAAAATCGCGTTGGTGTCATGAAATCCAAGTTATCGGTTTTGTGTTCGAACTTGAATTTTTATCGGTTTTAGGTGTCATAGAATCCAATGTTATCGGTTTTTTTATTGGAAATAAAACAAGAAGTTAACAGGTGACGGAATTAACTGGCGGGCTATTGTTTTTATTTATTCTAGTTAATTAATTTGCAAAAATGTAAGTAAATAAAAAAGTTATCATAAAATATAAATTTTTTTAACTTTAATAAGTAACATTTGAGTGTTAATTTTACTTTGTTAATCTTTAATAAATTGGAACAAAATTGTGATTTAAATATTTAATAAAAAATAGGGGAAAACACAAAAACAAAACACAAAACGTCATTATCCTGGAATTTATGGAGAAGTACCCTGATTTGGCAAAAGGGTTCACAAAACGTGATAAGCCAACTGTGGATTCCCTCTGGCAACAATTGTCTGAGCAACTAAATAGTGCTGGTCCGCCGCAAAAGGATATGAATGGCTGGAAAAAGGTAAACGTTGTTTTGCAGCGATGCAATGTATTGTTTTGTTAAAGTTTGCTGTTTTTTAAAGACATGGACTGAATGGAAGAGTGATGTCAAAAGAAAGCTTGCCCAAAACAAAACCAAGTCGAGGGCCACTGGGGGGGACCTTTTTCAAAATACTAACTGACACTGATAGAGGAAAACATAGTGCGGTTATGCGGTATTGCGAAATCTGTTGAAGGCGTCTCCTGCCTCATAATTTCGAAGGAAGTGTTGCCGTGCGCTGCTTATACTCCATACAAAAGAGTCATGGCTGTAGCCGGGGTACCGTGCATCTACAGCCCGAATTTTCATGTCACCATCGCAAATCTAAATAAAAAATAATATATTGTGTAAATAAAAATGTAAATGCGATGACAAATTGAATATTATGATTTACTTACAATCATTGCATTCATACTGAAATATCCTTTTCGATTGTAATACAAATGCTCGTCAATACTGGGCTTAACAATCTTGACATGGGTACCATTGATGCAGCCAATTGTTGATGGAATCTTGTATTTGCTGTAAAAATAGTTTCTTGATCTGCATTTCGCATTTGAGTCCATTTCAATTTTTACCCACTGCGGGCAAACGTAACGCTCGATAGCCACAAGCACATCGTGCAACACTATTGATACAGTGCTTCTACCCAAACTTATACTGGAGTCCTTGCCGACAGACCTCTGATAAGATCCTTCAGCTAAAAAGCGTAACGTGGCTGCTAACTGCAACAAAGGTGGTATTTTTGAACGTTGCAAGTGCCTTTCAATAGTATTAAGTACTTCTCGAAAAGCCTCTTTGTTTAAACGATAAGAGGCTAAGAACCTGCACAACATTTTTATATATATATGTATATATCTAGTAACCATCAAAATATACTTACGCTGTCTCCGGCACTTCAAACGGATTGCTGCAGTCCCTCAAAATAGAGTGTCCTTCTTCCAATAACAAATATGCTGCAATGCCGGATGCCATTTTATTTATTTATGAAATGTAGTCACTTTTTTTTCTTTGTTTTTATTTAGAAAAAACACAACTTTTAGCAATATTTTAGTACAATTTGCAAAATTTTGAAAAAAATACACTTAAAATTGTAAACAAAAGAGCAAAAACAGAAAACAGCTGATTCGAACATCGGTTTTATTTGCGTTCGAAAATAACAAAACCGACTTGTTTTCATGACACCAAATGAATCCAATATCGTTTTCCAAAAGCGACAATTACCAAAACCGACTTGGATTCTATGACAACCCCGATTATTTGAATTGTATACGAAAAATTTGAAGAACGTTGTTTTCTTGAAAAAGAATTTTGATATTTATAAAATTTTTATATTTAAATACATCTTCAGATGATAGTAAAAAATTTTATCAGCAACAATTATAGTGACCTAAAATTATAAAAAAAACGCATAATAAAAAAGCAACCAAGCTACTGAATTTGAATTTTGTTTGTTATAACATATGCCAGATTAAAATTTTATTACTTTGGGTTTTGCCAAGTGATTTGTACGAAATAGATTTGCCCAGTTGCCGCAATGTGTTAAAATATTTCTTTTTTCTGAGTGGTCGGTGTAAAAATGAAAATAAAATGTTTTCATACACATACTTTTTTCATAAGGAGCGAATAAAGTGATTGTAATTTGCAACAAATTAAATATTGCTATAATGACGAAGAAACCCGTAATTAGTAAACTGAAAACCTTGCTTAAAAAATATTCCAAAGAAACAAAAGACACGTCTACATCTGAAAAATACATCGCATATGTCGAAGCATTGAAGAGCTTATTTTATATCGGAAGAAGCAAGTGCGATTTAAAAAGTTATCGTTGTTCATGTAGTTTGACGACTGATCAGTTACACGAATTTTTCATTGATCAGTATACCGTAAGAGAGCTGACAATTGCAGAAGTCCTGCCGGATATTTTTGATTTGGAATCGTTCCGAGTGCTACCGCAGATTCGTTTTACCCACCTGAAATATCAAACATGGACGTTGATGAAGGTTTTATGTTCAAAACACCAAATTTAGGAAGGGCGATTGCTCTTAAGAGCGGTCCGTATGCGAAAAAGGTTGATACTTCTAATTATGCTGTGTTGGATCATTTCAAATACTCGTATGTTTTTATTTTTTATCTTTACAAATTACAATTAAAACTATCAAAAATCTCAATCTTTCAATTCAAAAAACATTTAATAATTTTGGCCTGCTTTTTGCTGCTCCTCTGAGTTACGCTGCAATTTCATATATGTATGCGACAGTGGATAGAGAAAGGGACCTAAGGGTAAAAAAAATCAATTTTCACTTTTTTTGATGTGGACAACATCTGAGCATCGAATGAGACCGATCCCATGCCCCAAAAGTGTTCCCTCCCACAGGTATGCGCGTTTTATGAAATTGAAGTACACACAAATCTTTTAAAATGGCTCTCCTGAACAAAACCGGAAAAATATCTGCAGTTTTCCTTTTATTTGAAAATCTTTATGATTGTATTAAAAAATTAAATTTAACAATTTAATACCATCAATAGTTTGGTAGCTCTTGAGACCACTGCTTGATATACTTACATACATAACTTAACAATATTTTGGGGAACAATTTGGCGATTCATTCTTTTTGCGATATGAATATTTTGGTGACTTCATTATTCAAAGGGGAGACGTGAGGCAAAATTTTTTTGTCAACATGGTTTTTCAGTAACAAACATTTTGGTATTAATATAAATAGCACGATCTTCTTATGTATATATGTATGTATATAATTTAATCTATGCTTGTTGGTTTAACTTAAATTGCGTCTTTTTTTCTTTTTTCAGTATTTTCTACTTCAATGAAAAACAAAGGAAACTGTTCGCAAAGCAATGCTTCAGGATCCCCAATAACAACATTGCAATCTCCAACCAGATTCAGTAAGTGTAAATAAATTCTACTCATTTGCTCATAAACATTGTTAAACACTTAAGTTAATTTGCCCATTGTAGTCAATAACATCCCACCCAAAAATTGAACTGAACTCTAAGTAGTTGCGAAACATCAATGAATTAAGAACGTAGTTGTCATAGGACGAAAGTGATCCACAAAACTGAACGGTATACGATTAAAAATTTGTCTGTATTAAATGTTGCTGATATACAACATTTAGAATATTATATTCTGTGTTTTTGTATTTGGTATACAGCGAAAATGCAATGCCTTTGATGGGTTTCGTTATTTTTTGACTAGGATATAAATATAAAAAACTACACGTTCTTGTTACGCACTAATTATAGCAACCAACCATATATATTCCAGTTATACACATAACAAAGCTTAAAACATATGTATTGATGTATAAATAATAAGATATATGATTGAAAAACATTATTTCGTAGTTGATTCATCTTGCTGCTCGTCATCTGAGTCCGGTTCGTTGTTGTTGAAATCCGCCGGTATTAGCATGTTTATAGCCTCCGGACAAAATGTTCTTGGGATTAGTATATTCTTAGGCCTCAGGCTGCTTATAAGAGGATCCGTAGTAATCAGTAGTAATCTGTGGTGCACATCAAGATTAAACTGTTATCTGGAAAACTTCCTGGCAAAATATTTGCAGTATACACTGAAGTGTTTATTCCGGGCCACTGCGGCTTCTTCTGACCCACTGGTAGCAATGCATTTTTTATTATAGTGACACCATGTGTCAATATTTTATGCATGGTCTGAGTCATAGGGTACCATCCATAAAGGCTTACATATAATTTGGCTGTGTCTTTTCCATAAGAGACGTATTTCTGTGAATCTATTTTATCTCCCCTTAAAATTGTCTCTAATACGACTTAATCTATAAATCAGCTCGAAGATTATCCCGTTTATATCTTCCACTAAATGGGGATTCCCAAAAATCCTTCTACATATCATTATTTTAAAAAAAAATCCGCTTCCTTTCTGTGACATTTTGCCCATTTGTCCTTCAATACCGCTTTAAATGAAGAAAACCTTTGTTTTAAATCTTTTATGTCCTCGTCTGTGTTGCAATGACTTTCTAAGTAATTCACTTTTACATTGAAATTCGGCAAATTTTCGTCCTTCATAATATAGGTATTTCCGGGTAACAATTTCCATAACTGATTAGCTCGAAAGACCTACAATAACGAAAAACGAAGTTTTGCCCAAATATTTGGGGCCTCGGTGTCATTTTTGCAGAATACTGATCATTTTATCAGGCTCATATCTTGCAAATCGTTCGTAATTTTGATTTACTCTCTGAACTGTGAATATATTTTTTTATTATTACATATGAGTATTTATTTGCAATCTATTTTACAATAATAAGCAAATGAGTTAAGTTAAAAAAATAATATGTCTCATTGCTTTCAATTAAAAACAAAAATTTAAGTTATATATGAAAATAATATTTACATATCATATAAATTCATAAAAGCCGTAAGATAAATTGACAAAATTTTAGAGGACAAGCAAAAAAACTCTAATATGAAAATTTAAGCAATATTTTTCAACAATTTTTAGTTTAAGTTTATTTCTTATTGACGAATTAATACAATTTTAATAAATAAAATTTTCCAGGGACATGCATTTTGATACGGGGAACAAAATCTACCAAGAAGTTGTTTTTGAATTTTTTGTAACTTAGAGTTAAATTAAATATTTAATATTATAAACAATAAATTAGGGAATACGACTATAAACATTTTATATATATACATATATTTTTATTTCATTACTAACGTCAGTCTATCAAGACTGTATACTTAAACGCAAGGGAGATCTAGGATATGATTTCGTTTGAGCCTTCTAACTTTATCAGTCTGAGAAACACAGCTTTGCAATTTTCTCTTCTTGTTGTAAAAGTGATGTGACTTAACCTTTGGGTGTTAACAACAATGTTTCATTTTGTAAGCCAATCATAAAGACTATTTAGCTGCAGCTGTAAAATTCTAGAAGCCTTCGTAGGGGTTTCACTACAACATAAGAATGCTGTGTCGTTGGCATAAGTAGCGACTGTTACATCTTCTTTTGTCGGCATATCATTGTTGTATAAAGTATGTATATAAAATTAGTCCAAGACGCTTCCTTGTGGGATTCCAGCTTTTATTTGACAAATATGAGAAAAATCGTTGTTGACTTTGACGTAGAAACATCAAATATGATAAAAAGAATAAATATAATGGAGCAGGAAGCAAGTTTTTTAATTGTATAATAATCCCTCATGCCTTACTTTATCAAAAGGCTGCTGTATATCCAAAAATACAGTAGCACAAAATTTTTTATTTTCAAAAGAGTCAGTTATCACCTTAATAATACGATGGCGCTGTTCTGGTGTGCCATGTTGACTTCGAAAACCGAACTGATGATCGGGAATAATATTGCATTTCTGAAGAAATGGGTTTAAACGTTTGAGAAATCATTTTTCAAATTTTTTTATAAAATAGGCAATAAGCTAATAGGTCTGTAAGACGTCATTATATTTTCCGGCTTGTTTGGTTTTAAAACCATTATATTTCAGCACACTTCCATTGCAAAGGAAAGTCATGGAGACGTAAAATGGAATTAAATATTAATTAGGAATAAGATTCCCTTAAAAGGCAAAGACTTTATTGCAACCGCATCAATTTTGTCATATCCCATAGATTTCTTGTTATTAAGGGCACATACCTCCATTTTTGTTTCATTAGGTATAATATACTTTATAGGCAACTCCATTTGACAAGCTATGTCTAAGAAATGAGCTACATCGTCGCCATAATTACTCGTTTGTTGAGGCTTAAAAATTCATTCTAGATGTCCAGCAAATGCATTACATTTTTCTTTGTCAGTTCCGAGCCAAGCACCATTAGCATTTTTATAGGAAAATTTCTTTTTGCAGGTCGCTTGAGAAATTTAGTAGCATTGTACAGTTCATGATCTTTATTTTTGTTTTGAGGTTTTAGTTTTTTTTTAGATATGAATTAATATTTTCATTTCTCTCTTTCGCCAACATCTCTGAGCATAATTTAATTGCCAAGTTCCAGTTAGCCTTATCCCTTGGGTTTCTGGTTCAGTGCCACACTCTTCTTAGACGTTTAGATTGTCTTATCACATCTCGAGCAGCATGCACTTTTCGACCTAAATCCTGAGTACGAATGGATGATGATGGTAGGGTAGATAATGATGCAGCTTCATATATTAATAAATTAAAAGATTTTATGGCGTAACCTAAATCTTCCGCTGTGTTTATTTCGGTATTTAAGTTTAAAAAAAACATAGCGGAAGATTTAGATGACGCCATAGAACATCAAAAAAGTTTTTAATTTCGTTTGTTTTTTCTTTACTTCAACATTGAGATACATACGAGTACTATGCTATCAAATACAAAAATGTACCTAATCTCAATAAACAACTCACGCGATCACGCACCGACCGCAGCAGCACAGGCCAAGCAATAAGCTCAGCACACGCATCAAGGGACGCAGCACACAATATAAAAGCGACACGACGCTCACATCGAGGCATTACACAGCGCGACGTCAACGAGAGCTCAGCGGTGATCCTGTGATATAGCATTCGCGCACAACATTAGCAACTGACAATTTCAATATGCAGTGTGAAGAAATTGATTTATTTTCCTACGTTTGCGGTCATCAAATCAGAAAAAAGTTGTACAAGATTTCAAAAGGAAAAGAATCTTTTAACTAGTAAATTCAAAAGAGCATATCGTTGGCTCAATATAGAAAGGACGTATCTTGATTTTTTTTAATTGCGAATCTAAGCTTTTCTTGTCTATTTGGAAGTGTAATGTCAGGAAAGATTAAAAACGGCGATAAGTAAAAAAATCGAAATACGTCCTTTGTATATTAAGCCAACGATATACGTTATTTTTCGACGAAGTAGACTTGACGGGTGAAAATTACACATTTAATACAGTGTGTCGCCAATATTATAACAATCTCATGGCATGGTTGAGTGGAGACAAATATAGTATAAAGTATTATAAGCCGGTAAATTGGAATAATCGCCCAAGTGATCATGATACAACCAGTTGCTATGCATGCGTAAATTACGCAGTTCTTGTTCCTAAAAATTTTGTATCACCAAGGCCGCCAACTCCAGATCGTAGGACAGAATTTACAGGAATGACTAGAGCAAGTGGTGTTACTTATGAAGATCTATTTAATAGCGATTATGTTTCCCAACAAGGAAGACATGGACCACAACTAATAACGTAAATGGAAATGGATTTCAATCAGGGTTGTCACAGAATCCAATGTTGTCGGAATTGGATTTGAAAAGGCGACAAACACAATAATTTGTATGATGAATTTCAATGTTATGGGTTTTATGTTCGATCTAGAATTACTATCTGTTTTTAACATAAAACCGATAACATTGAAATTCATCACACAAAGTATCATTTTGTCGTATTTTCAAATCCAATTCCGACAACATTGGATTCTGTGACAACCCCGAATGTGTCCATATTGGGTCTATCACAGCGTTTTGCAATATTTTTGACAGCGTTTTTAAAACAAAAAAAACTCACACATGCTAATGTTAACTCTACGGCGTGCCGCCAACGGCAAGCTGAATTTCAGAGCCTCCACGCTCTAAATGATGACAATTCGTTCGCTTACTGCAACGACATAAAAGATTTGGTGGTAAAAATGGGAATGAACTACATCGCTAGTGAGTGGATATTATTTATTAATGCTTCTATTTCAAGCTTGAAAGCAGTGTTGTTGCATGCGTCGAACCAAAAACCTTCCATTCCGCTAGCGTATTAAAATGAAAGAAAGCTATGAAACATTGAGAGATATATTGAAAAAAATCAAATGCTATCAAAATAAATGGAGGATTTGCTGTGATTTGAAGGTCATCAACATTTGGTAAGGGATCATCGATAAGTGCGGCTTTCCAAAATTCTTTTTTTTTTCTTGGTAATTGAGATTCGCGCTCACCTCTGAACCAATTCCAATGTAATGTGGAGACCAAGAGGAAGAATGGAGGAACAAATGAAACAACATAGACTGAATAATGCATCTTTAATTGACAATATTCAAGACATCTTGCTGCCACCGCTCCACATAAAATTTGGGAATTGTTAAAAAATTCATCGAAGTGGCCGTTGTCAATCTAAGGAAGTTCATATGTTCTAGAAAGTTGTTTATTGAGATCTTAGGTACATTTTTGTAATATATAGCAGTTTTTATTTTATATGTTCACAGTTTTTGTTCTTTATGGCAAGATCTACAACTTTGCCTCAGAGAGTAAATCGAAATTCCGAACGATTTGCAAGATATGAGCCTGAGAAAATGATCATTATTCTGCAAAAATGACACCGAGGACCCAAATCCTTGGGGCCCATAAAAAGGTGAATAACTTTGTGCAAAACTGAGAGACACGGGTCTTTTTTTGTCTTTTATCACGTAGTGGTGTCCGTATATGGCAATTTTTTTATGTTGCACTGTGTTACCTAACTAATAAGAATTTTTCAAGAATATGGTTTAAGGTCTACAGATGATTTGGCATAAGCAATAATGAAATGAATGTAATAGACAAGCTAAAAACCCTCAACCCTTTGAAAAGAAAAATTAATATAAAATCTTTATTTTTAAAAAGATCCCCAATTTTGTCAGCTTATTATTGTGTCTTTTTTTTGGTTCAATGATTGTATACAAGTAAAGTAAAGTATACTTTAATATAATAAAGTATGGTGACCGTATCTTATCGAGAAATACAACAAATCAATCTTTAAACTTGAAAATTACTTAAAAATTTGTCTAAAAACACCATCTGTTTGAACTACCAAATTATTTGATTTGTGCATTCTGGCTAAATAAACAATAACAGAAATAAAGAGTCATACATGGGTTATCGGAATCGATCACTTTCACTTCGTCAACAGACAAAATATATAAACGTTGTAACTTTTGCTTAGTTTATAACTTTAAGCAACAAAAACTAGGGCACGGGTTGACGGTCAAGTTCCGACTGCCTACATGTGGTCGCGGTGTATCAGTTACGATTCTCGGAACCTTTTAAAATTTAATTTTGGCCTCGCAAATATTGAACTTTGTGCAACTTTTATGTCAAAATTTTTTTGTCTGTGTGATTCACACATTCTGAAATTTACTAAGTTATTATTAGAGGTACCTGTATTATTGTACCATGTTAGCTTTCTTACTTAGCTCTTGCTTAATGCAAAGTACATATAGAAAATGCTCTGTCTCATTTCTATGCAAAAGCAAATTGGACAAACAAACATGTACACTGAACCGATTTAATCAAAAGCCTTTAAAAACATTTAAATCTTTTCAAAATCGGTGCAGTATTACGGGCGTAAAAGGACCTAAAACGCGTATTTGCCTGGTGATGTACTTATTAAAAATGTATAAAGTGAACTGAATAGAATAAATCGCAAATAATTGTTTCTTTTTTGCACGGACCCCGTTTAAATATTAAAAAACTTCCATAGATACATTTTTTGTATTGTGGTAAAATATGTACAATTATATTTCTTTGATATTCCTCTTTACCTTTTTTCACTTCCAAAATCATACATGGGGCATGAAACCTTGCATACTTTGATTTTAATCTAAGGTAATGTCGAGGTCATTATTTAACCATCACTGTCCTATGTAATACGCTTAAATACTTCAATTTTCTCTACTCATTACTTTATATCGTAAGAAAAACAATTTTATTTTCTGCACATCCCGAAATGAGGTCTAATAGTCAAGCCTTATTTGCCAAAATCCTTTTAAATTCATTTTTTTTACCTTATTATCGTGTTTTATTTGTCAATTGTTTATTTACTTATTTTTTCTGCTTATTTTTCATTGCAGGCAGGCATGGTACTCCAGAGAGTGTTGGCAGTTTATCGGTCGGAAATGATTCCTTAGTTTATGGTGACACAAGCTTAGTATCGCCTCAAAGAAGGATACATCGTAGATATTTGTAATTTATTTATTTTTTATGAAAACGAAAAAAAAAGATACAAAAATATAGAAAGGGACCTAAGGGTAAAAAAAATCAATTTTCACTTTTATTTTTTATGTGGGCAGCATCGAATGAGACCGATCCCATGCACCAAAAGTGTTCCCTCCCAGAGATATGCGAGTTTTATGAAATTGAAGTACACCAAAGATACACGTATTTAAATCTTTAAAATGGCTCTCCTGAACAAAACCGGTTTTTACCCTTAGGTCCCTTTCTATTTTGCGCGTCACATATATGTATGGGGGTGTTCGTAATAAAAAGGCAAGTATTTAATCCAGTAATAAAATGCAGTTTAATAAATTTAAATAAATTGAAAAAAACTCAAGGTATTAGCAAATTTAATTTTTCATTTAAAAAGAAATGAAAATTAGGTGTGGTATCTGCCAACAGCGAATGACAATTTGTAACGAACAAACCAATATGTGTTTGAGCACACCGTAGTCAAAAAATGTAGTTTTTGTATCATCCAGTGTTGCCAGTCACCACATATGTATAAGAAAGTCAAAAACTGTGAAGACCACTTGCCAAAACTGTCACATAGATTTAAAGAAATATTTACAAGCAAATGCGCATATTTGACTATTTCACTAGCAATTTAAGTCTATCCCCCTTTCTAACTCACACTTATTCGTTTGTTCTTTCAGTCATTTCCAAATATTTCATTTCCTAATTTTTTAAATTGTTCATACTATATCTTTGATTGGATTTTATATTTTTGTGTGTTAAAGATTAAAGGATTAAAATACTCATACAGAGTTATGTATTAAAATAAATACATTCTAATATACTTATAAGTTTTACTATATTCAAATTTATGAACATTTACGTTTTTGTTTTTTTATATATCAATATATTCTCTCATGACTATTGTATTCTATATTTTTGGTTAGTTTTTTTCTTATTTTAACTTTAATTTTCTGTGCTTAAATTAAACTGCTCTATACAATCTAAATTGAGGATATAAAACTCAATTTATTTATGTATGACCATATTCACAAACGATTAATAAAATTAATGTGTACACTAAAACCAGTTTTCCCATATAAAAATCCAACATTAAACTTACTATAAATTTATTAATCGTTTGTGAATAAGGAATGTAGTACATGTATATGTAAGATTCCAAATGTACTTTTGTTTTTCATTAATTTATATATTTAAGGACTAATATTTAATAATTTTACTGTTTCTCTTTGGTTTTATTTAATAAAATGAATTCGTTTTTTATAATCATAATATGCTTTTTTTTGTGTGAGTGCATAACTTTGTATTCAATCTTATAAATTTATGAGTACTAACTCACTATCGCAAAGACAAATTTTTCTCTCTCGATTGAGCACGCTTACTAACAAAAATTGTTGAATAAAACTGAAAGTTCACACCACGCGTTCTACGCGCTTGCGTTTCATGAGTTTTAAGCTTTTGACGCTCTAAAAACTGCAAGTTACACTCCATGCTTTATACATGTTTTTGCTTATCAAATTTCAAGAAAATTTAGAAGACTTTTTGTTATATTTTTTTAATTTTTATATTCTTTAAATTGTTTTAATTCGTTTCTCATCAACTGCTTATTACCTTTTTAAATAGTTCAACAACGGAATGTTTTTTGCCATCTGCTACAAATCCGATCATATTTATCCATAATTAATATTGTTTTATCTTTAAAATGTTTAACAGTTAAGTTATATAGGCTTAAAGCATCGCATTGGTGAATTGGGAAAGGCGATTTCTATGCGCTTGTGGACCGACGGTCCCTCATCACAGTTTAAAAATAAATTCATCGCCACTATCATTCCTCATTTCGAAAAAAATGTGGAATGCAAATCATATGGAACTATTTCGCAACGTCACCCGGAAGAGGGCGCGTTGACGGAATCGGAGCCACAGTAAACTGTGTTGTACGCAATCAAATAAAAGCTCGTCACTGCATAGTAAATAGTGCACGGGAATTCGTTGAGCCGTTCCAACATACACAATCACAAATAAATATGATTATTTATGTTTAAAAAAAAACTACAACTGAAGTGATGCTTTAATTTTGCAACAATTAACAAGACTGAAATTAATAAAGACTTTTTTATTTTCCGATAATAATGTGTTTTTATTTCACTTTAGTTCAAAGTACTGACACAAAATTTGTGTCTCCATTTTCATTTTATTGATGCAAAACTGGTCAAAAACTAATTTCAATCCTCAAGCTATACACATCATTGAAGAGATAACTTAATTAACTAATACTCTATCATACAAAAATCAGCTCTAAAGGGCAAGCCCGATTTACGATTTAGTGCGAAAAGTGGTTTTGTATTAATATATCCCCAGGGTTGCATCTTAAAACTGCTCTACTATGATTTTTTTGGCCGTTTAGGGTCTCTCTATTAACCCAAGAAAAAAAGAGCCAAAAACCCTAACGAAATTCGTACGTGTGACGTTACTGCCGTTTTGCGTCACGTTACTGACACTGCTTTTATGTCATTTACGTGATAAAAACATAAAATATTAACCCCACTTTTTGGATAAAAATCATCTTTCATCCTTCCTTTTTAACATACTGGACAATAATAAACATGGACTCTTTTCAAATTCGCTCATTTTTACACAAACGTTCAGTAACCTCCAAACACACTTCCAAAATCCGGTGACGTTACTGACGGCTTAAAATGGTCATAACTTCACAGCAAAATTGTCTGCATATGAAATAACAGTTATGACGAGAACTTTCATATGCCTCTCAAGTTGATAGAAATAATTGTATTTTGTAAAGATATTGACCAAAATATGTATACGAGCGTAACGTTGCTGACGGTGGCTCTGCCCATATGCCGAAAAAAATCATATTTTATGAAAAAAAAAATCATAATTGTTTAATACAAAATTTTATTTAAGATAAAAAAAACACATTCACCAACCAACACACAGAAAACTTAGAAAAACACACAACTGATTTCATTAGAACAATGGCAGTATGTATTTTTATTAGAGATGGGCATCGCTCACCTGATTACCGTGAATCATGCGTGATCACGCTTGACTATGCATGATCGTGAGAAGTTTTTTGTTTCAATCACGTGAGCGTGAGTATTAAAAAACTTAACGTGAGTGAGCGTGCATAAGTAGATTTTTTGCGTGATTGTTTCGTGATTTTTTCGATTTTGGAATTTTTTTCATATTTTTAATTTTGTCATGAAGACATAAAATGTTGTGACGGTATGTATTAATGTACTGATGTGAATGAAACGAGTGGCGAACATTTGGAAAAAAAACATCTGCAATTCTTTTTCGTTTTTCATTCGCGTTCACACAGACGAACAAGACCTAGAATTTTAAGTTCTTGGAAAAAAGCTAAAGATCTTCCAATTCTGCAAAATTGGCTAAACAAATGCTGTGTGTACCATCCAGCTCAGCTACAAGCAAAGGAGTTTTTTTAACGCCAGTAAGAATACTTGAAGAGATGTGAAACAGACTTCTCGGGAAAAATGTTGACAAAATTTTATTTCTGCATATGTCTATTTATCTATTAACGCTAAAGTACAAGATCCTACTTAATCTTAATATTTTACATAGATTGCTTATGAGCAAGAAAATCAATGATTTTAATCATAATATTTTTAAATTTCACTTTAAAATAAAAGAAAATTTATATTTTCTTTAAGAATTTTCAATTCTCAAATTTAATTTTAACTACAAAGTTTGAAATCGCATGATACATATGTACATACGTACATATGTGTAAATCCTGCGTGACGAACCCTACATTCGTACGCGTTTTCACATTAATATATAAAAAATTTTTGGTCTTTCAGAACAGGTACCTTCAACTTATGCATGGTGTTTAGTGGGATATAAGTGTACTTTCGAATCGCACAAGTTATAATTTTTTAGCAGGTATTTGTTGCAAAATAATTGATCACAAAGTTTTGTGACTTGGGCTACAAAAAACGGAAGTAACTTTATCGTAATTTTTATCGAATTGTGCAAAAGTACACAGAATCTAGTTCCTAAAGAAAGATGAATATCAGAGAATTCTAAAATAACTTATTTGCCACCAAAAATTTCATTGTTTTTTATCAAAAACGTGCGCTCTTTGTAACGCACGTTACATTTTTTCTAATCTAATTTCAATTAAAATTCAAATGAATTCAATGTTTAAAAATATGGCTTTCGATCAGGCTATCTTAATTAACACTAAAGTAATGATATAAATACCTAAAAATTGTTAATTTCTGGTATGAAATTAGAAAATCTAAGGTGGGGTGGGATTTGTTAATAATTTGTGCATTCATAATCATCGATATACATTTATTTTATTGATACAATTATATATCTAGTCCAATATTCCATAAAAAAAATAAAAAATTAGTTTGATCACTTTCAAAAAAATTTGTTTGTTGGACCGTTTCTGGGTCTTACTTACCCATATATCAAAATTGAAAAAATGTATTTCAAAACTAACAATGTGTTTCAGAAAAGTATATTTCTCAGTTAAACATAATTTTCCTCTTTTATTGCAGAATTTTCTAATTGTAAATTCGATTTTTCTATTTGCATTCAGAAATTTTAACGTATAAATACTTATAGGTTGTGATTTTTTTCGTGAGTATTTCGTAAACGTGAGTTTTCGTGATTGTGACTAGCTTTTTTCCATTCACGTGAACGTGAGCCAAAAATATGAGGTCGTGCGTGAGCGTGCATGAGTGAAATTTTTTTATCGTGAGCGTGAGTGAAAAGTCACTCACGAGTTTTGATTAGCAAACTAAGGAAACAATTAGGCTAAATATTGGCACGTGTAGCATAGAATCTAAGGAGTGTCTAAAATACCTTGGAGTCATAATTGACAGTCGTCTGTCTTTTCATGAGCATTTGCAGTATATTGGCTCCAAAGCATCAAAAACATGCTTAGCGCTGTCCCGGATCATGCCGAATACAAGAGGTCCTAAATATCTGCAGAGAAAATTGCTCACTAGTGTAGTAAGGAGTATTATCCTATATGCGTCACCTATATGGTCAGGCGCACTGAGATATTCTACATATCTATGTGCATCTGACATCCCCTGTGTATAGGCTGGCTGCGAGTATGTAGCGCATTCCGAACTGTTTCGAACGAGGCCGTTTTTGTTATTACCGGCATAATACCCATCGAGCTAGAGGCCGTGTTGGACGGTACGGTGTGACTGATTTGTGCCTACGGAAGTGGCAAGAACGATGGAGAGCAACTGATAATAGAAGATGGACTTACTTACTGATACCTGACATCAAGACATGGTTAGCAAGGAGAAATTGGCTTTGTATTTAGTATTTACTGTGCATAAGATTATTTTTTTAATACATACAAAGATTTAAAAAACTTTTGTTTGTTGAGGGTTTTTAGCTAGTCTATATACATGCATTTCATTGGTGCTTAAGCCAAATCATCAGTAGACCTTAAACCTAATTTTTAAATGTTTCAAACATCTTTACTTATACAAAAACCTTTAAAAACTCAATGAGAGTTATAAAAATTACAATAGTATAATAATAATATAATAGTATAATATAAGCACCAATGAAATGCATGTATATAGACTAGCTAAAAGCCCTCAACAAACAAAAGTTTTTTAAATCTTTGAAAAAAGATATCGAGGCAATCTCGATTAATATAAATTTCATAATTTAATACATACATACATACATATGTATAAAAAAAATTTACATATCTTAAATAAAAAAAAATTATGGTTTTTTATATATGTACGTAAATAAAATTGCTCATGTTGGGATGCATATAAACGTTAAATTCAAATAACCAACGTGCATATAAGCGATAAATACTGTATAATGCATGCGTAATATCATACAAAAAAATGTTTCAAGAAACAAGAAAAAAACCAAATGTTTGCCTTTCGATTGTTTTGTTATTCTGCTTATTCAGTTACAACGCGTACATGTACACATTAATGTGTGTGGCAGTATTAATGTGTGTGTTTAGAAATACCCGATTGTTTTGCGTAAAAAGAGTAGAAACCAGTCACACCAATTTCTATCCCGAATTTTAAGTTTAATGTCCAGTTTATGACTTCGTATTTAAATGCTATTTATCTTTAAGTTCTATTTAAATACGAAACGAAATTAAGTTTTGCAGTACAAACTTAAATAATAATTAAATGACCAGCCTTGCTGATTTAAATTCTATTTAAGTTGCGGACACGTACATACATATGTACATGCGCAACCATATACATATACATACATATGTTTCTGCTAGCTTCTTGTTTTTCGCAACAAAGTAAACAAAAAATTTCCGGCCACTAAAAATTCAACATCTTTTGGCGTGAAATTTGAACTTCTTTTATTAATATTATTCTTCTTTATGTGTTTTTAAATTGTTTTAAACTTTTAAAACATTGCAGCAACCTATGAATGTTGTTATTTTCAGCCCGAAAAAAACCACATTAGAAAATTTTCTTTAGTATTGTTCAACAGCTGTTTTTCCAAAAATAATTGGGAGAATTTCATAATGCTGTGATATTTTTATCGTAATTAAATACAAGCAATAATTTAACACTGAAAAACTGAAACTGTATTTAAATGCAACTTAAATTTAAATGAAAATTAACTAAATGCGTATTTAAATATGAAGTCATAAACTGGCCATAAGTACTATCAAATGATTTACATATAAGAAGCCCTTGTGACTAACAATCAGTATCTAAGTTGTAAGTATGAAACTCAACACTCAAAAAAAAATTGTTAAGTACAAATTATTTAGAATAACTTTTCCCCCCTATTTTAGCCGTTTATAGACCGCCTTCAATTACACTATGCGACAAAATGCGACAGTCAAAATCGGGATGGGATGAAACCAACGGGAAATGTTATACCGGTAAAAAAGAAGTTATACGTGTCCCGGCGTTTCGCTGGGTCACGTCTAGGAATCGAGATATATCGATTTGAAGTTAGTAACTATCACATAGGGGAAATTGTCACCTTTCGTGGTCTTTTTTTTGACATAACTCGAGAACCACTAGTCCAATTTTGCTGAAACAAATTAAAAAAAATTCGAATTACAATTCCTTTAATCTGTTCATATAACGTTTCGCTACATAATCAACAATTTCGGAGTTATAAATAAATGTATGAAGAAAAAAAGTATTTTTTGCATAAAAGACAGAATTTTTTTATTTTTAATTCATAAGAAATCCAAAACGGTAAAATAAAGTGTCTAGACCTATTACTTTCAGGTAAAGTCGCATAACCTATGAACAAAATGAGACATAAATCATGAAAATCGATGAACGCGTTTCGCTTTTATTCACAATTAAGTGAAGGTATCTCATTTTGACAAGAATATTGATTTCATGTTTCAATGCAGCATTTGTTGAAAAAGCTCTTTGCCACAAACGTAACAAAATAAATTGATATTTTCTGGACAATTTCCACTCATTTCGGTTTTATGCTTTTATTACTTTTTCGTCACTTTAAAAAAAACCGTACTTTACGCGTTCCGAGACACTTGTTGAATGACAAAAATCGATCACTGAATACCTAAAAATACTACCTAAGTTTCAATATTTTACTGAAAGGTACTTATGAATTCACGCATCTTTTAAGGGTGGCTATATATGTATACCTGATTTGTGTGCGTTTTAAATTTTTCGAAACGTTCTAAAACATGACCACTCATAAATGTGGGTGCAATTTGTGTAAAAAAATCATGAAGGTAGCCAACGGAAAAAACCCAAATAATTAAAAAAGTGCACTTTCCTTTTTTCCTTTTAATTGCCCACGCACATTTATGACCGTTTTCTAGTTTGTTACCGCTACCATAAAAATCAAATAACCTTTTGTTTATTACTTTTTTTTAATTCTGACAATCATAAAAAAATTCATCAATTTTTTTCCAAGGAATTTTGAGCATATCTCGAGCAAATTTTTTAAATTCATACCTTCACTTAATTGTGAATACAAGCGAAACGCGTTCATCGATTTTCATGATTTATGTCTCATTTTGTTCATAGGTTATGTGACTTTACCTGAAAGTAATAGGTCTAGACACTTTTTTTACCGTTTTGGATTTCTTATGAATTAAAAATAAAAAAATTCTATTTTTTAGGCAAAAAATACTTTTTTTCTTCATACATTTATTTATAACTCCGAAACTGTTGCTTATGTAGCGAAACGTTGTATGAACAGATTAAAGGAATTGTAATTCCCAATTTTTTTAATTTGTTTCAGCAAAATCGGACTAGTGGTTCTCCAGTTATGTAAAAAAAAGACCACGAAAGGTGACAATTTCCCCTACATGACAGTTACTAACTTCAAATCGATATATCTCAATTCCTAGATGTGACCCAGCGAAACGCCGGGACACGTATAACTTCTTTTTTACCGGTATAACATTTCCCGTTGGTTTCATCCCATCCCGATTTTTACTGTCGCACAGTGTTATTTTCAGAGAAACCTTCCTAGAACTGTACACAAGAGATCTGCATCAAAATATCGACCATAAGACAGCGGGGGGCCATGAAAAAACTACAAAATAGGACACATAACAAAAAAAGGCTATTAGCGCTATCTTCTTAAATGTTGGAACGAGTGTTCTAAGTTTTCAACCGAAAAATTATATCACAAACTCCAACAGAATGTTTTAAAATTTAGGTATCTACATATGTTGTGAACCGCCTTCGTGGTAAATGCAACAAAATATAGTATATGTATGCACAGACGGACATCGTTCATTCAACTTCTCTATCTATAAGGATCCAAAATATATTTATATACTTAATGAATTATGGAAAAATAGCATATGGAATGACAAACCCTTTTCCAAATTTTTTGTTAAAGGTTATAAAATAAAATACGCAATGCCTCACAGTATGTACATACGTTTGTGACTTTAAAGTTTAAACGTTTTTAAATCAATATTGATCGTATGTGTGTGATTTTTCTAGACTGACCTCTTAAGTTTTTCTATAAACATTAATTTTATTTTCCTTAACTTTTAAATTGTTATACTTGACCAATATACGGGATTATTTACAAGCATCTTCTCATAAATAAAATGAAATTTGTATGAACTTATTCGAGTGCAGTGTTGCCACGACCAAAAAATGTAACCAATATATTTTTAAGTAACTAAATCAAGAAAACAGCGAAAAGAAGGTAATAACGAATTTATATTTTAATATTAATTAAATTTTTACGTAGTACTAACATCAATTAAAACATATTGACAAACTTATTTTGCAAAATAATAATTATAACAGGACTAGGGCTGGAGATGCGGGACTAGTTTTTAAAAATCTAGAAATCGGGAATGAGAATTCCGAAATCTCTAACCGAGATGTTGGTACTTTTGGGACTCATAAATCTTGAAAAAATTTGGTCAGTTCGCAATCGCCTTGTATCAGTTGTATTCTTGTATTACATGGAGCTTGTCTGCTCATGCTTTTTTTTGCAGTAATCCCTTTTTAGTGAGAAAGAACGAGAGAGGAATAAACATATATGCAGGGTTGCCAGAGAAAGACAGATTAATTGTGCTAAATTTCCAAAACCAAAGTACTGAAATGTTCTACGGTTTAAAAAAATAAAGCTAGATAGTTTTTGTAAAATTGCTTTTTGTTATTATAGTTGAAAAAAATTTTACATTTCAGACATCTGTACATTTTTAACAAATTTTTATCATTTGTATAGGGTACTGTTATTAAATTTCTTTAATTTTATTTGATATGTATTTTATTTGTGTAACTACTGTATTTACATACAAAATTAATTTTATTCAATATAAAAACTTTTAATGATACACATATGAGATCAAATTTTTGTAGTCAAAAAGCTTTAATATATTTTAATTCAAGTTAAAAGTATTCAAAATATCAACCATATTATTTGCATCTTCCTCACAGACTAACTCATTTTTGTATATTTCAAGTGCACTGATTTTGTTACTATATCCTCCTCTACGGCAGGGACATAACTTTTATGCCCAATATTTATTTATGCAAATCTTCAAAGAATTATTATGCAAGGCATTTTAAAATAGTAATCTCTTAATAACAGTTAAAAATGAGGAATAATTTGTTGGTCTTCTTATAACTATTATAAACGATTTTCATTTATTTTATTAATATATGTATGTACATACATTTACTTGGGTCTTTCATAACATTTATGAAAGACCTTTAGACCTTCTCATAACCATTACAGAAGGTTTTTATTTTTCTAGGTCTTCTCGCGACCTCTCTTTTTATTGGTCATCTATGTCAACACACACTTAGTGTGTGCAAGCGCTAAAAATCCTTAATTAAATAATGGCTATGCTAAGAATGAAAAAAATTAAAAATTGGTAAGAGAAAACCAACATAAATAAAAACCTTTCATAACACTTACGAGAGGACTAAAAGATTTTTTTAATTGTTAGGTGGCACAGGCTGCCGATTGCAAGCAACCGCCCACTTGGGTCCAGATAAATATGTCCCTTTGCTATTTCACGACAAATTTTTTTCGTCTATTTCTTATTTTACCAATTGAATATTTAAAAAATAACAGCAGTTATTTTGGTTCTCTGGTAGTGCTGGCAAATTCTACTACTTCTCATTTGGGTACTCAATACTACCTGATACTTTTAAAGGATTTTTTAAATTTGTAACGCATAGTTTTTATCTGCAAATTGAAGTTGTTTCTTCAAAAACTAAAAATAGATCTTCAACTGTTATTGGTTTTCTATGTCTTCTATTATTAAATAAAAAATAAATATAAAGCTAACTTTTAATTTAACGTTAACAACAACTTAAGAAATAATTTAATTGTTCTCAAAAAAAAAATTATTTAGTTTTGATTTGATTAAAGAATCTTACACCTAGTTGTCTTTTTATACAGAGATGTATTTTTATCCATTATTTTAGCCACTCAACTTGCTTAAAAATACAACTCTGAATGTATCGAGTAACTAATTTTGAGTATTGAGTAACCAATACTTTGTCAGCACTAGTCCCTGGTGAAAAGTATAGCAGCATACGTTGTCTAATTTCACACCCTCTCTTATTCGTATAATCGGTAAAAACATTTCTTTGTTTTATTTTTCGTACATTGCAAAGATGTAAAAACCTACGACAAAGTTGTAGAAAGGGTAGCATATACATATCGTCATATGAATTCATAAAAGCCCTAAGTTACTTTTAAAAAATTTTAGAGGACAACCAAAAAAATCTCTAATACGAAAATTTAAGCAAAATTTTTCTACATTTTTTCAGTTTTAGCGTATTTCTTATTAAGGAATTAGTACAATTTTAATATATAAAATTTTCCAGGGACATGTATTTTGATATGGTGGATAGTAATCAATCAAGAAGTCGTTTTTGAATTTTTTGTAACTTAGGGCTTACTTGAAATCATATGACGATATGAATATTTGTAAGTTTTTATACGGTGAGAGAATTTATACTTAACTTGATATTATGTATTGTATGTGATTTTTAAAGTGTTTCTGCGATCTAAAAAAGTGCTAAAAATGCTAAATAATTATAAAAATATGCTAAACTAGCATTTAGCATTTTTTTTAAACTCTTAGTGCTAACTCAGAAAAAATAATGCTAGATCTAGCACTAAAAGTGCTAAAATGGCAAGCCAGCATATATGGTATATAATTATATATCAACTCTCTTTCACAAACCGAAGATTTGCAGAAACGAAAATTGGATGTGCAGACTCAGAGTTGTCAGAAGCTTTGAGAGGAAAATTCATAATATGCAAAAAAAATCATATTTTATGGAAAACAAATCATAATTTTTTTAATAAAGAATTTTTTTTAAAAGTACATGTACTATGAAAAATTTTTTATTAATAAATATTAATATAATACAAACAAAGTTTCATATTTTTAATAATATCTTGGTCTATTTTTAAATTATAGCAGAAACACTTTTTTATTGCTAAGCTCATTTTTGCATATAAGATACCTTTGAGAGTGCTGTTGTCTAATATATTTCCATATTTAGTTGTGTTTAAATTGACTGTTGAGAATATTCGTTCAATATTTTCTGAAGAAATGGGAACACATATTTAGTTTTGTCCAAATTTTGACAGGACCGGATTGTTGCCAACACGAGTAATTTTTGAAACTTTCTACTAAAATTCTTCACAGCCAAGATTATCAGAGTTGTGAAACAGTCATTGAATTTTATAAAACAGAGTTCTCTAAATTCATCATCTAAGTGTTGAATTTGCTTTTCACTAATTAAATTTGGATAATTGTGTTTTAAGCCAATCAAGGTATTAACTTTTCTATTTATAATTTTCAAGGAATCAAGACATGAGAGCTCTTTTAAGAACATATCGTTAAAATCATATCGTTTTAATATATATATCGCATAGAGAAAGGGACCTAAGGGTAAAAAAATCAATTTGCAATTTTTTTTGATGTGGACACCATCTGAGCATCGAATGCGACCGATCCCATGCCCCAAAAGTGTTCCCTCCCAGAGATAAGCGCGTTTTATGAAATTGAAGTACACTAAAGATACACGTATTTAAATCTTTAAAATAGCTCTCCTGAACAAAACCTGTTTTTATCCTTAGGTCCCTTTCTATTTTGCGCGTCACATATGTATATTTACATAACTCAATGTAAAATTCAACACAATTTTAATTAATTCATTTGCAGTGAGCTTTGACAATTACATTGAAAGTTGTACACACACAAATAAAAATATATAATTTCTTTACACTGTAGTAACTTTGATGTTGGTCATTTTCAGTGAAAAATCTGATGCATAAAAAAAAGAAATACAAATATTATATATATATATGAGTATGTATTAGAGATGGGATCGTGAGTGATTTTTCACTCACGCTCATGCACGCTCACTATAAAAAATTTCACTCATGCACGCTCACGCACGACCTCATATTTTTGGCTCACGTTCACTCACGTGAGTGGAAAAAAGTGAGTCAAAACCACGAAAACTCACGCTCACGAAAAAACACAACCTATAAGTATTTATACATTAAAATTTCTGAATGCAAATACAAAAGTCTAATATACAATTAGAAAATAAAAGAGGAAAATTATGTTTAACTGAGAAATATACTTCTCTGAAAGATTTTTTTAGTTTTAAAATACAATTTTGATATATGGGTAAGTCCCAGAAACAGTTTACCAACAAAAATTTGTTGAAATTGATCCAACTTATTTTTTATCTTATATTTAAGAACATTAGACTAGATATGTATATAATTTTATAAATAAAATAAGAGTTATTTCGATTATCATTAATGCCCAACTTATTAACAAATCCTACCCTGCCTCAGATCTTCTAATTGCATACCAGAAATTATGAATTTTTAGGTGTTCATATCACTTACTTTAGTGTTAATGAAAATGGCCCGATCGAAAGCCATGTATTTATACATTGAATTCACTTCAATTTTATTTAAAAAATTTTGTGTTTGCTATTTTGGAAACATGAGGCATGAAATTTCAGAATAGAAAATAGAGAAAATGTAAAGCTCATGTCTTCTGACAAAAAAAAAACGACAAAATTTTTTTGGCTGCAAATAAGTAGTTTTAGAATTCTCTTATATTCATCTTTCTTTAAGGAACTATATTTTTTTACTTTATTATGCAAAATTCGCAATAAATTACGAAAACACTCTTTAACTTTCAAAGTTACTTTCGTTTTTTGTAGAGTGTGTCACAAAATTTTGTGATCAATTATTTCGCAACAAATACCTGCTAAAAAATTATAACTTGTGCGATTCGAAAGTACACTTATAACCCACTAAACACCATGCATAAGTTGAAGGTATCTCTTTTGAAAGAGCAAAATTTTTTAATGTATTAATGTGAAAACGCGTTCGAATGTAGCGTTCGTCATGCAGGATTTACACATATGTATGTATGTACATATGTATCATGCGATTTCAAACTTTGTAGTTAAAATTAAATTTGAAAATTGAATACAATCGAAAATTCTTAAAGAAAATAAAAATTTTCTTTTAGTTTAAAGTTTTGAAGTGAAATTTAAAATTATGTATTCATTTTCTAGCTCATAAGCAATCTGTGTAAAATTTTAAGATTTAGTAGGATCTTGTACTTTAGCATTAATAGATAATACATAAATAGATTTATGCTGAAATAAAATTTTGTCAACATATTTCCCGAGAAGTCTGTTTCACATCTCTTCAAGTATTCTTCCTGGCGTTAAAAAAAACTCCTTCGCTTGCAGCTGAGCTGGATGGTACACACAGTATTTGCTTAGAATTAAAAAGAATTGCAGATGTTTTTCTTCCAAATGTTCTCCAGTCGAAACTCGCACTTTTACTGCTACTTTGACTCGTTCATTCACATCAGTACATTAATATATACCGGCACAACCTGTCATTGCCATTTGTTTATTTCTTCATGACAAAATTGAAAACCACGTACCTTTTATCACGCATGATTCACGCTAATCGCGATGCCCATCTCTAGTATGTATCAAGTTTATTTATTCTCTTTTTTGAGTTTTCCAAATAATTTAAAATCTAAATTTTAACAAAACTCCGCTTCTATATATTCGAGAAATAAAAACCAATTTAGTCATAAATAACCGAAACGACAACGCTGTTCGTGTGCCTTTATCAGTGTTGCCACTAACGAAATGTTAAATTACACATGATATTAGGAATTACACATTCTTTTTTGTTTGTTTTGCAAAATAACGAGTTTCGATTTGCTTAGATTAAATATTTGACCTTTTTGGTGTAATTCCAAATGTTTTTTAATGATGAATATATTTTCAATATTTGGGCTTTCAAGGTCATTTATTAAATTTAAATTATTTATTCCGACGTTTCGTTGGTATTTTCCAACTTCTTTAGGGAATTCTTTTATTTATGTAGATATATGTATATAGTCTGCTTTAGACCAGTTCTACTAGACTAGTGACTTTTTAATGCTTCATTGCAAAAATCTTTTTTACACAAGAAGATAATACCTAAAACAAATATAAGTTAAAAATAAGTTACTTCTTATTGTTATATATCTGCAACCAATTTTTTTTCAAACACTACAACAATGTTTCTTATAGTCATATTTATAGATACCCATCGATACATATCTATATTTGTACGTATTCCTAGCAATATAAAAATAATTTTCTATTTATTTATGCTACACCTATCGATATGCGCACTTATTTATATTGTAAACCGTTTGTAGTCAGTCATTGCTTTCTGTGAACGTATTTGTTTGTACCCCTACATATTAATAATCCTACACTTTTAAATATCGATGTGCTATGTATTGAAAATTGTATACCTTTGTCGTTCACTGTAACAAATGCAGCCAATTACACATGGGCTAAACATGACAATAAAAATTACACATGATATGTGTAATTATACATAAGGTGGCAACACTGGCATTTATTTGTTCCATACATATGTGTGTATATCCGTGTCGTATTTGGGGCTAATGGCTGTCAGTTAGAGTTGTACATTATTAATACTTTTGAATACTCGATTTTTGGAATTTAAAAATAAAATTTAAAAAAAATTACATATATAAATTTTTTATATTAAAAAAAATCAAATTATTTTGTTTAAACCTTAAAACTTTATGTTTTTGTTATATATTTTATACATACTTCGTTATATATTTATCTGAAAAATGCAACTCTGAAAGTATTGAGTAAGAACTTTTTAGTATGGAGTATTAAAAAACTACCAGTATTGAGTACTTGGACATTTTACAGCTCTACTATCAGTTAGAGCAACGCAATTCGACAGTGAGGTAAGTATTTGATTTTATGCAGGTTGAGTGTTTAACTTTGGACAAGTTTATTGGGTTTGTATAAAAGAGCACAAAAGTTCGAATGTGAGGCTTAAATATATGTATGTATGTTTATGAAGGGCACGTGCTGGCTGGTGGAAAATGAGTGAAAGAATGCATAATGTATCGATGCATAACTGATTGAATGTATGGGTGATTGAATGCATAAGTAAATGGAGTGATTCAAAAAGTATTATATTTATTATAATTTTTTAACATTGTTCTGGTTAGCATATCGTATTATATTTAGACCTTTTAATACCTGCATTAAACAGCCACTCGAATTGGTATCGTTAATGCATTTAAGCATTAAGAATATTTCATGTATGTAGTTGTGTTGTACTTTGTGCCGTCATATCTTAAAATTTTTTGGTTGTTGAGTTTCAAACTATTTATCATGATAAAATTCTAATTTTAGAGCTGATACTGATAGTGTAGCACAGAATTATAGACATTTAATATTTAAGGCTAAGGGAGTAAATATATGAAATATTGTATATTAATGTTTTCAAATATTAAGAATTAGTTCATTTCCTCATTTTTCGAAACAAAAAAAATTTCAAACAACAATTTTTCAATTTTTAATAAAAAAAAAACGAAAAAATAAATTGTTGACTAATAATTTTTGTTATTTAAATTGTTTATTAATTTTTTACCCAAAAGGTAACGAAATATCGACATAAAATAAATTTGGATGATTTTTATAAAAAAAAGTGACCTCAAGCTTAATTTAAAGAATAATACTAATATTTTTATAATCTTACTCATTTGTGTGTAAGATTGCTAGTCGCGGAAACAGTATTATAGATGACAAGAGAGTTTTCACTTTCAGTTGCTATTTAATGATTTTCTAGCAAAAAGAATTTTACTTGCCTGTTGGCAACGTAATCGACCTCTAAGTGCCAAAACTAGTAATTTCCAACACTTGTTACTCGAATATATAAGCAAGTTTGATTTTTAATGTGTTTAGTTTTTATATGGATGGCTTTTTTCCAAAACGGTTTATCTGCAGATTTTGTAAAATGTGTTTTGGATGCCAAACCATTCTCTGTGACGCACTTTTCCTATAGTACGAATTTCTGATCAAAATCTTGATTTATTTGCGACTTATTTACATTTTTTGTTTGGTTTATCTACGTACACACTTTTCTGAAGGCAAAATGGTTTATCTGCAATGTATTGTACTTGCGAAATTTTCATAGCAGTCGTATATTAAAAATCTGTAAGAACGTAATTATTTTAAAACGAATTCAACTTTTCTGACGAATATTATTAATACGCTCACAATTTCATAGTTTGTATATAATCTATCATCGTATCAGTGCACTAATTATTGGTGGAGCGAAACTAACGGCGATTTTTCAGCATCCACGTTTATTTCAATAATACTGCAGCATCTTACGAGACACTGCCTAAACGATGATTTGCATATAGTTAATTATTCCGATGGTTGCGGCTACCAAAATCGGAACCATTTTCTCGCAAATGCCTTGTTTAATTTCTCAACAGAAAACAAAAAATTACTGAGCAAGGATATCTGGAAGTGGGACACACTCAAATGGAATGTGACAGTGCACATGCCAAAATGTTAAAAAAGTTGAAGAAACAATCCATATATATACCATATGATTATATCAATATAACGAAAAAGGCGCGGCAAACTGTTATAGTTGGTGGCAAAAAATAAGCAACCCGTATGATACCGACTACTTAGAATACAATTTTTACAAAAATTTCAACGATGAAAATATACGCTTTTCCAGTATTCGTCCTGGACGAACTCAGAATGACCCAACTGTTGAAAATTGAAATCACTTTTATATTTACCGAAAGGTAATGCAAAATACATAGTCAGTTTTAATGATGAGTACAAAAATCTCCCAATATGAATGAAAAAATACCAAAGATATATGGAACCACAATCACTTCATCAAGAATATCTTCCAATACATGTAATTTATTTAATAAATAATAATAAAAATCCTAACATTAACTATATAGATAATTATTTGGACCTGAAGTAAGTATCTTTTTCAATTTATCGTAATCCTAACATTTTTTAAAAGTGAAAAACAACAGCATTTAAACTTAAAATTTTACTTCATACTATTTAAAATTTTTTCAAACAAAATGGTTTACCTAGTCATTTTAATATTTATATCGAAAATTTTCTAAGACAAAATGGTGTATCTATCGCCAAGATGCAAATAACGAGTTTTATATTATAATTTATATTTCAGGGAATAAGAAGCCTATCAATCATATTGTAGAAGATCGATTTGTTAAATACTCACTACTTAGGGAATTAAACAGTTTTTTGTTTCTCCTGAAGAATCAGGATTGGATTACTATTATTACTCTACTGAGGAGAGGTTGCTTTTTTTGTCAATTAAATAATACATAAAAATAATTTAAAAAAAAGAAAATTTTTAATTTGTGTATTTAAAAAAATTTGAAATTTGATTAAATTTCTTATTTATAAATGGATTGCATTCCACCTATTGTGGACATTGATCCGTGTGAAGTCTTGCCTCCTCATAAAGGTTCATCTAAGGATAAACAATTTTACTCCAAGCCCGATAAATGCAAAAACGCCAATGTTAAATTTCCTCGTGGCACAATCAAAAAGAATTTTGGTCTGAATAGTGGAAAATTAAATCAGCCAAAGAATTCCATTGTCAAGGTCATTGACAAAATAAAACTTCCCGACAATTATATTCCTGAGAGGTATCAATTCTGTTGTTCCGGAATCTGCAAATGATGAAGAATCCTATGGGTTATGAAGAATCACTATGATGAATTTATTCCAGTGAATAAACGCAAGCGCAAGGTAGATTTAACTAACTTTAAAGCAACTTCAGCAACTGAAGAAAAATCTTATAATAAAGACTCGCAGAATAGGGGTTCTATATTATTGCAAGTTAATTTTAAAAGAAATAGGCAGCTTAATTAAAAAAATATTGATTATAAGACTGTTAATAAAAATAAATACAAGAGTAAACTTTTCGTTAAAGACGCGGCTGTTTATGCAGAGATGATGCAGCTATTAAGAGAGAAAAAATCGAGTCATATTCATATACACCGACGGAATTGAAACGCATTAGTTTAGTTTTACTCGGAGTATATTACAAAACGGATTTTAAATTTGATAAAAAAAGAATAAAATTTTTTAATTCCCAATAAAATAGAAAACGTCTCGAAATTTTCCACGACATTTTCAAAAAAAGTGATTTTGGTACGGGTTTGTTTTTAATAACTTTATTTGCTAGTAAGTCATCTTCTGCAATTACGGGGATGAAATTCATTTTAAATCAGAAGATTACTTGGGAATCTCCAAAGGCTAAATTAAGAGAAATTCACTGTTGGCGGTGCCAGCATTGGGGTCATACGTCTCATAACTGTAATAGACGCTATGCGTGTGTCAAAAGTGACTCAAATCATGCTGCAGGAGAATGCAAATTTGTGCCTAGTAAAGAAAATTTACATTTTTGTATTAATTGCAAGCAACATCGCCACCCATCCAACTTTCGAGGTTGCATGACTTACAAGAAATATCTAGAAATGAAAAGAAAGATTAGGACAACTGTTAAGGAAAAGAGACAAAAAGCTTCTTCCAATGTTTTGAAAGTTGTTAATCATTCAAATTTCATCCATTCAAATAGATCATTGGTTGATTTGTTTACGGGAAAATCTCCAGTTTTAGTCAATAAAACAAGTGTTAATTCACCAATTATAGAAGAATTTCTTAAAATTGCTAAAATTATTTGTCAACCGAAAAAGGTTTCATTGGAAAACAAAATTTGTTATTGAATACAAGTTTATGCCTAAGGACGATGCTAAAAAATACTGTATGGCATTGCTGGATGAATTTAAAAATATTTATGATCAGTAATGCATTTAAATTGTTAACATTTAACGGTCGATCCCTCGTAGAGATAAGTCGAAGAATAGAACTTTTAGATACCTTGAAGAGATTTGATATATACATAGCTTTTGTCCAGGAAACCCACCTTAGCGGAAAACATAAAGTTACTTTAGCTGAGTATTCATTTATAAGAGATACTAGCTCACAATAAGTAGCTATAGCAATCAAAAGGTCATTTAAATTTAAGAACATTGTATTTGACATAAGTTTTCCACATATTTTTATATGTATTGAAGTTCAAGTTAATAATGTAACTAAGCAAATTCTGCTTGGATCAATATATATCCATTGTAACTTTAGTTCCTCACAACTAAATGATGGTTTATTCCGCTTACCTAATATTTCACAAAATTGCGATTCCATTTTCATTGGTGGTGACTTTAATTCTCGTCACATTTCTTGGGGAGACATCATGTCTAATGCTAATGGAAATATATTATTTAATTTTTTGCAACAAAACTCAATGAATTTTGTTCGTATAACGAGCCATTTACCAACTTATACGAATTCTTCTTCATATCACTTTCCAATAAAATTACACTTAAACTTCCTAATATTGTACCCGCCTTTTTTATATACATCTTTAAAAAATACGAATTGGGATAACTTTCGTCTGACGTCCGTCACGAAATGGTTACAAGTTTTCAAGATTGCAACAGGAATTTAACGAATATTGAGATTTACGAACATATCAATAACTTTTCTACTATTATCAATGTAAATGCAAATGTCCATTCTGAAAAAAATTATCTTTGAGGTTCGGAATTTTTTGATCTGAGAGAAAACAAGAAAGAGAGATATATATCCATCAGTTCACTGCTGTTTTATTATCTATAATTTATTTTAGCGCCTTTTGTTATGGCTTCTTCAAAGTCTCGATCCCAACTCAAAGTCAACACCGATTACCGTAATCTGGACTATAAGTTGAATTATCAACCACTTCGAAGTGTATCTCACGTAATTTTAGCATCGTATCTAATGCTGTGTGAACCGGTGCGTTGTCTTGAAGAAATAATACTTTTTTCTTCTATAATGTGGTCGTTTTTTCTTGATTGCATCAATCAATTGATCCAATAATGCACGATAATACTTTCCTGTGATTGTGGATCGATGAGTAATAATCCGTGTGCATCCCAAAATACAGAGGCCTTAATCTTGCCAGGCGATTTTACTGTCTTCGCCTTCTTTGGAGCACTTCCACCCATTGTTTCGTCGATTGATTTTTGGTTTCAGGTGTGCAGTGGTGGACCCACGTTTCATCAACAGTTATTAATCGACGCCAAAAATTAACAGGATTACGCTTTATCATATCCAAACACCGCTGTGAAGTGGTCTGTCGAACTCCTTTTTGTTCGACACTGAGCAAACGCTTCAACCATCTTGCCGATAGCTTTTTCATATGCAAATGTTCATGCAAAATGTTGAACACACATTCATATGATATGTTTACCATTTCAACAATTTCACGTAACTTGACTCGGCGATCATTCATAACGATATCGAAGATTTTCTTGATATTTTCGAGCTTTTCTTTTGTCTCTTTCGCCGTTTTCCCTTTCAAATAATAGTTTTCAAGAAACACAAAAGTTGCTTACTTCAAACGACTACAACAAATAAACTAATCGATATATTTGGGTGAAATTTTAACAGCTGACTTTTAATAGATCGCAATTTCTAAAAAAAGTTTTGTGCTGCCAATGGAATGATTTCGTTGAGGCCCTATGCTCTTTATAGGAACTACGGAAAAGAGAGCTGCGTGATCTTTTTTTAAAGAGAATTAATACTCATGCATTTAACATGCCTACCAACCACTGGATGTGCTACCTTCTTGGGAAAAGGCTATTGAGAAAGAACAGGAGGTGAAAATCTCTTAGTTTTTAGGTCAGTGTTTCAACGCCTCTGCGTTAAGTAGGCGCAATAAATTTGTTTAAACTGTTACGCAATTATCAATTGCTGCCGGTACGGTACTGTCCAGTAACCAGTGCTATGCCTTCGGCACATAAACAGTCCA
The DNA here is from genome assembly GCA_956483585.1 of Gymnocheta viridis. Lineage (NCBI taxonomy): Eukaryota > Metazoa > Arthropoda > Insecta > Diptera > Tachinidae > Gymnocheta > Gymnocheta viridis. The sequence goes on along the minus strand of OY101443.1, from coordinate 37,902,038 downwards.
ACAACTTGTGACTTGCCTGAAAGTAGGCTCGAGCTCATGTTCTTAGCCATTACTTGATCTAAATACTTCAGCCAACAGCACGCTCATGTGTTCACTATCAAATGCCTATGTTTGTACATAATGTAGCTTTCTGACCTCATGTTTGATTTCATACTTGCTCGTTAGTGTTTATAGACCACAAAAGTTTACTCATTGTTGCTTCAATACAATAAACAGAGCCGAATTTGGTACAAAAACAAGCCTATCATGTTCAAACATGCTTTTTCTTTTGTTCATGGAGCTGTCTAGTCTTTAAAGCTCATTAACAGCTTTGGTATTAGATACTTAGGTCCAATAATTGACTACTCATTTAAGTTTCATTTATCTTTAAATGCCACTTAAGTACCAATTTCATTTTTTCAGTACAAAATTATGTGACATTTAAATGAAACTTAAATGAACATTCTTCTGCATTTAAAGTCCATTTAAGTTTTGCACACAAACATATGTTTTTGCTTGCGTGTTGGTGTTTCGCGCAACAAAGCAAACAAAAAATTTGCGGCCATTGAAAAATCAACATATGTATTTTGGAGTGAAATTTGTACTTTTTTTATTAATATTATTCTTTTTTATGTTTTTTTAAATTGTTTTAAACTTTTAAAACATTGCAGCAACCTATCATTGTTGTTATTTTCAGCCTGAAAAAGAATCCACATTAGAAAATTTTCTTTAATTATGTTCAACAGCTGTTTCTCTAAGAAAATTGAGAGAATTTCGTGAGGCTGCCATATTTTTATCGTAATTAAATACAAACAATAATTTCACACTGAAAAACTCAAACTGTATTTAAATGCAACTTAAATTTAAGCGGCAATTAGCTAAATGACATTTAAATACGAAGTCAATTATTAGCCCTTAGTTCCAATGAGTGCGATGTGCATGAAATTCGCCAAATATGAAAAAGTCCTTAGAAACATTTGTAAACAAGTCTAACTAAGTTAGCACTATAAAAGCAGCAGTGAAAACTACAGGATGTCCATTTATAGTGATCTGTAAGGAACTATTTCCAACACTCATTTTTGTTAATTTTAGGTAATAACTTACGGCACGTATTAATCGGTCTTCATGATAAATTTTGTTGCTTCCTAATTGGATTTTATGATGCGGTTTAAAAAGCGTCTCTTTGAGCAAAAGTATATTTCGTCATGATGAACATGCTCGATCTATGAAGCTGCTACTCGGTTATGCGCTATAAACTTGGCTTGTCATTTTTCCAATGCATCAAATTAAAAAAATTATTTTAAAAGCAGTTTTAAGCAATTTGGATAATTTTTCTTGTATTAAAAGTATCATAGTTAGCTTCTGGGGAGGTCGGGCACAAAATCTTTATTTTTTTATTTAATGTTTCTAGTCAATATCGGTGTTTAATTTTCGGTATATACCGATACTGATGTAGTTGAAATAGCGATACCGAAGTTTTAAAAAATCTATACCGAAATTGAAAAAATAAAAACCTTGGCGCTCCAACGAAATAAAACAATCAATCTAAGGGACTTTGCGTACGTTAGATGGAAAAGATTTCAAACAGCGAAGCTCCGTGAAAATGATCGTGTCGCCAAGGGAAGTTTGATTAAAATAATTATATCTGAATTTTATTCTGAAAAATTCTCTTCTTCGCCTAGCATCAGAAAAACATGGCAAACATTCCAGTGGTAGAATCTGATCATAATTATATAATAATAAAATACTTACCACAAGTCAATTCACTTCGAACTGAGAAATTGCTAAAATCATACCCATTCCCAAAACTGATCCTGATTATATACCAATTATCATACTGTCATTCCTCTCTAAAGCCTTGAAAAAAATCATGCATAATCAAATTACTTGTTTCCTATATACTAGGAAAAAACGTAGCAGCATAACAGCCTTAGTAGTTGTTGTTGTTGAGGAATTACGAAAGAACGCTGGTAATAGCAAAACTACCTTATTAGTAATATTAGATTATTCTAGGGCTTTCGATTCTGTGAACCACAACATTCTTATCACAAGATAAGCTTGTTCTTTAATTTGTCTTTGAGTGCCACTCAATTACTGTCAACATACCTTTGTGAAAGATGACAATATGTTGAGACATGTAGCATTAAATCAAGCGCACTTCCTGTGTCAGGAAGAGTTCCGCAAGGATCAATAGTCGGCTCTCTCTTTCTTTCAATGTATTCAAATTATCTCCCTAGCATATTAACAGACTGTATGATTGACCAGCAACTTTATTTTATTAATAATCGGGCATAAGTTAATGGTCTTGGAAGCAATCCCAAAAAATGGAAATGCATTGTAACTCAGAGACGACTAATACAAAACAATATTACACCCAATATATTTTTTAATAATTGACCAATTGAAATCGTAAATCATGCGAAGAATCTAGGAGTTCATTTCAACAATACACTTACTTGTTCGATCACATCAATTATGCGTGTGATAAGAACCATTTGGCCAACTCATTGTTGTACCTCTATTAAAATACGAATATTTCTTGCAATAACTTATTTAATTTTAGTTTTAATGTACGGATGTGAGCTGTTCGCTGAATGTAAGAGAAAATTATATCCGCACAAAAACATAAATGTGAAAATAAGGCCAGGTTCCTATCTTAAAATTTCGGCCGTTAAAAGTACTGAGATCAAAATAAAGACCAAGTTCTTGATAGGTACAATACCATCTCATTTTTAGGCAACCTGCTACCCTGGCAATATTTTTACTCTCTCTAATATGGGATAGAATGGTAAAAATGTTGCCAAGATTACAGGTTGCTTAGAAATGAGATGGTATATTTATATATATTTTTTTTCAATAATTTCTAAACGGATTTTGTTTTTGAAATTGTATTTGTGTATTAAGCTACGTTCAGACGATTGTCAGATCTTACAATATTGTCAGTAAAATGTTCTGCAAATTTCTGACAATCGTATGAACCGGCAATTTTTGTCTAACAACGTTGCCAGAAAAAGCATTGGCAGTTCATTGTAATATAAACAAATTGTCAGAAGTCCGGCAATCGTGCGAACACCCTTCGTCGCTATTGCCAGATCATTGTCAGACGTTGTAAGCTATTTTTTTATTGTCAGATGTGTGAAGTTTATGCATCTGACAATGGTTTCATTGTCATACTTTTTTCTATTGGGCAACATGTGTGATTTTTCTTTAAAAAGAAAACAAATAAAAAAAATAAGAAAGCTAAAAAATTAAATTAAAATAAAGTGTTTAAAATTGCGGTTATAAAATGGAAAATGGCATCAATTTGTTCGGTTCCGATATTGAACTTGACTGCGAATTTCAGCCAATTGAAGTACTTTTGCAGAGTCCTACTGACACTCAAGCTGCGAAAACCCCTAAATTAAAGCAAAAATCCTATATAAAAGGAAACAGCGTGGTCGGATGAAAACATCATAACAAACTGTTTAATGGAAATATGTGTACTTCTCAAATAAATTTACAATTTAGAACAATTTATGTATTTATTGATTTTATGTTGTTTTTTAATTTTTTCTTATTGTTTGTTAAACACATGAAACAATTTCTGTCAAATACTTTGAGTATGGTAATGTCTGAAAATAGATTTGACAATATTTGTTATGCAGTAATCTTACAACCGTGTGAACTGACAATTTATTGTCCGACAATATTGCCAGATAAAGTTATTGTCAGGCAATCGTCTGGCAATGAAATTGTAAGCTTTTCTGACAACCGTGTAAACTGCCAATTTTTTATGTGGTGACAATTGTTCGTTGGCAGTTCATTGCCAGCCCATTGCCATATCTAACAATATTGTAAGATCTGACTATCGTCTGAACGTAGCTTTAGCGTTTAAGTTTGTTGATTTGTACATTTTTTTCTCATTACTGCACTGCCTTTTTGTGTGGAACGATATCAAATGACAACTCGACAATTTACGCAGAATTATATTGTGAATTTTGAACAATTTACTCAGAAATTTCGTTCATGTGCCTGCCGTGGCTGGCTTTACAGTAGCTTATCCTCCCATTCCAATTTGCTGAGACTTTGTTGCTGTCTCCGGTTCTAGGCCACGAATGGCTCTAACGATATTATTCGTAAGGGTTCTCAACTCGCACTTCCGAGGCGTTCTATTGGCATCTTCAAGATTAGTGATAGCTATAGTTTTCGGTAAAATTCTATTTCCGATAAGTTTACAATATTTCCCAACGTTGTTCAAGCGTAAAGCGACTCATTTCGGTCAGCGGACACTGACGGATAGTCAATATTTCGGACAGAAAAAAAGCCATTAAAGTTAAAAATACATATAAATTAAAAATGTTGTGTAATAATTAAATAAATATGTTAATTATTTTCTTCGACCTTAGAATTTGTAAATATTTGTTCTTTCTTTCAGGCTCTAGGTCATACCAATTATTTAAATAAAACTTTTTTTATGTTTTATTAAATTTGTTGTATAAATTTAGTCAATTTATTTTTATTTTTTTATAAATTTTTTTTTCGATATTTCGAGCACCTTCGGTGCTCTTCTTCAGGAAAAAACTATAATAAAACAAAAATACAAAAAACAAACAATTGTTAATATTTTTGTAAATAAAAATGTTTTTTTAAACAATAACAAAAAACGTAAACATTAAAAATAAAAGCACAAAGAATCTTACTTTAAAGAATGTTCAAAATATACTAAAAGCTTCTTTTTTGTTTATATTTTGATATTATGTGTTTATATGCATGCGCGCAATTTTCTGTGTCTGTTTTAAAATTCATTCGTATGTTCGCGGGAGTATTAATTATGTGTAACATCTCAATTGTATACCTTTTTTTGTAATTGTTTTCTTGTTGTAATATTGCTGTATTACTAAAATTGGGAGAGTGTCTATTATTCGCACAGTGGGCTGCTAACGCCGTTTTTGTTCTGTTGTGCATTTTTTTGTTTTGTAGTCCTACATATACTTTATTACAATTACTAAGCCCATCTCCGTTGCAAGGTATTTGATAAATTACATTGGATTTATCTAATAAATCCAACTTTGTTTTTGTGTTCGCGAATAACATATTAAGTGTTACGTCAGTCTTAAAAGCAATATTAACGTTTTGCTTATCGAAAATATGCGAGTACGAAATTCTTTCAGAAAACCCAAGAACGTAAGTCATTGATTTAAAAATCTTTTCCGTTTTCTCCGTAGGCACTTGGTTGATATTTTCAGTAGCGTGTTTGATAATGTCGTTTGTCATGTTAAACGAAAAACTATTCATTTGTAATATTTCCCTTATTCTACTGATATTTTTTTTATGGTATATGGTGTCACTAATCTGCAACACTCTTTTCGTAAAATTCTGTGCTGTGTTAATTTTCACATGTTTAGGATGGTTAGAGTAATAGTTGAGGATGCGTCCTGAGGCCGTTGGTTTTTGATACCAATCTATTGTCAATGTGTTATTTTTACGTATTATGAGTGTGTCTAAATATGGCAACATTGCATTCTGTTCTAACTCCTTTGTAAACTGTATGTGTCTATGGAAACTGTTTAACCTTTCAAGTGTGTTATCCAAATTGTTTCTTTTGGTGATGCAAAATAAATCGTCGACGTATTTACTCATAAAACATAAAAAGAGTTTTATTTAAATAATTGGTATGACCTAGAGCCTGAAAGAAAGAACAAATAATTAAATAAATATGTATATAACTAAATGTTGTTTATATCAAAAGTTTTCCGCTAAGATAAAACAAAGGTATGGTAGATTGATATCAGGTAATCGCATTTTACCAAAAATACTTATTTTCAAGTCTTTTAATTAAAAAAAAACATTTTTGACATCATAAAATTAATCCATTGAAGGAAATGGGATTAAATAGTATCGATGTGCGTTGATTAAAACTGAGTGAAATTATTTTATATTGTGGTCTTCATAAGAAACTTTTTTTTACAATTAACTTTTGGTTCTATGCATAAATAAAGATTCTGTTTTTTGAACTAATCTACATTGTACAATCATAAAATAATATAAATATAATAAATAAAAAGTAATTAAAACAACTTATTATGAATTATCCATGTACATTGTTCAATACTTTTGCAAATCGTAGGTGCATTTTTATTAAGGTATGTACGAATATAATGTATTAAGAACTTATGTTTGAATATTGCTAAGGAACAATAAGTGTTTGGTTTACTTTGGCATTTAATTTTCTAACAATAAAATTCAAAACTTATTAAAACAATATTTTGAAATTTTCAAATTAATATAAAATTGTGAACATTTATGAGTTAACCCGTTCAATTTGGATGGTGCTGTGTTTAATGTTGTACTTTGAACTTTCTGCTAAATGTGTTGCTTCCTTTAAAACTGTATTACTATCGGTGAGAATATCTGAAATATCAAAATAAAGAGGCAATATTAAATGAGTTTAATTAAGAATTATTTATAGAAAGTTATCTTCGGGCATACAGACAAGGGAAAAATAATAAAAATTAAAAAATGTAACAAATACCATTCTTTCGTAAATACAGAACTGCGCCCCAAGAGTAAATTTAAATATTTTTAAATATGCCAGTTAAACAGGTAATGCCCAAAAAATACCTAATAGTGAAAATTAGAGTGGCACAAAAAGTTGAGAGTCTTAAGTGGCGAATAGACGGCATAAGGTAATAATACACACTGTGTGGCCGGAACTTGGGCTGGCGCACTACCGTGCGCCTAGATATTTGCTCAAAAACCGTAATGGAAACCCGTTTTACTGGTTTTTGCTCGTGAACAGCGTTGCCACCACAAAAAGTTAAAATTGTACAGAAGTTTTTTATTTTCATAGTTAATATTTATACGTAATTATTAAACTGTTTTCGGTTTATATTGAAAATAAATTTTTCGCATGAATTCAAATCTGAGTTTATCCATTTCTTAATTTTTAAGAAATTGTTTTTTGGATAAATTCATTATTTTATTTAGAGAGTACTTTTATTTGAAACAATTTATTCATCAGACCAGCAGAACTGATCAGTACTGATTTCGAGCTTAGTTGACTTGTAAGAAATGAGTAAGTTGCACTTTTCGTATTCTAGTTTGTTAAATAATACTGTTAAATAGTTGATATTCCTAGTCACTAGTATTCACCGTCAAAAGTGGTAAAATCGAACAAAGAACGCTGATGAGATGGTGTAGCGACCTCGAAATCAGTACTGATCCGTTCTGCTGGTCTGATGAATAAATTGTTTCAAATAAAAGTACTCTCGTAATAAAATAAAGAATTTATCCAAAAAAACAATTTCGTAGAAATTAAGAAGAAATGGGTAAACTACGATTTGAACTCAAGCCAAAAATTTCTTTTTTTATTTTCAACAAAACATATTTGTTCAATTCACGAGCATTCGTATGGCTTATCGTTTAAAAAAAGACGATATTTGTTTATGTGCTTGTGAACAGACAAATTTGTTGTATCGTCATTTTGCTGTATTTTAAATGTCAATTCAATCTAGTCAATTCATTGTGAATATATAATTAAACCAGATATGGGAATTCTAATTTTACGCGAAATAGTTAACCTTTTTCGCGAGAAACAATTTTTATTAAAATGGTTTGCAAATTAAATTGAAATGAATCAAGTATATATTTATCATTAAGAAGAATGTATTTTCTGAGCTTACTTATCACATATTTAAAAGATTTTTACAAATTAATCTAACAAATAGAATTTTTCCATACCTGGCCTCAATACAATCATTTATAAAACATATAAAATTCAAACGTATAATTAAAACATACTTTGGTTTGAAAATTACCAATAACAAAATTACAATACTGTGTAGTTAGACGATTACTCAACACATACGACGTTAATACGAGCTTGTGAATTGAACAATTATGTTTAAAAATCATAAGTAGAGCATTATATTTGTACTTTAAAATGTAAACATATACGTAGACATTTACATATGTATGTACATATATAGTCGTATATAAAGATCTACGTATAAATATACCAAATACACTTAACTATTAATAAAGCATAAAATCCATTTACATATGTATCCACTATCGAAGTACATATATCTATTTTATAAATACATACGAGTATGTATTTCAGGGATCACTGTTCTTGTACCGTCAAAATATCAATCGCATTCTGTTCTAAAATATAAAATAAGAATTATTTTTCCAGTTTTTTTAGCATTTGTAACCCTATTTTTTTAACACCCTCTTTCGTAAAAATAATAGATGCAATTGTGTCAGTTGACAATTTATTTCTCGAATCCATTTTAATAATGTTCACCTTTTTTTCTACGGAAGAATTGGAAAATGGTAATGTTAGAACAAATTTTATAACAGTTTCTCAATTTGGAAAGGGAGTTCCATCAGAACAGTTCTTTATTTTAAGAACTTTTGTCCAACAAATATCGACATCAAAGTCACAAGAAAAATTAAGCTCTTTGTGGTCCAAAAGTTCATGTTCGCGCCACTCGTTGTCTAATTTTCGGTAATCATTTTCAACGGAAGGAAGTCTGGTTTTAAAATTCGATAACGATTTCATTTCAAATGATTGTGCTAATTTTGGATCTTCTATATCTTTAAAGGTCATCATCAACATTGAATCTTTCTTTAATTTGGGTAATAACTTCAATGTAAAAATGTCTGAAATCGGTATACATTTTTTGTTGTTTTGATTCGGACAACGACCAAATTGTGCAAATTGTGTATCACTCATTTCGTTTCTGCTTTTTTACAAAGTTAACAACACAGTTGGTTACTTTATTTTGAAACAGTAGCTAAACTGCATCACTGCAATGTGTTTTGACGTTTTGGAACTCACCCATACTTTGGTAGATTTGCTGTTTTATTTTTTGTTTTTCTGCAATTAGTAGAATAGTACAAGACTGGTAAAAAATTTCATGGCACAAATATAGCTGCGTTCGAGTACTTTTGCAGTAAACTGCAGTAAATGAGTAATTACTGAGTAAACTGAAAAATTATTTTCAAAAAAATCTGTCGCCCAAAAAGTACTCGAACGGAAAAATTGTAAAAATTAGTAAGATTAAGGAAACAGGTGATTGCAAATCAATATAGTATTGAAATATGTATATTTACACTTTGGACTACTTAACTTATTTTCTTGTTGGTATTCGATGCAATATTTATTAGAACACGAATATTTTAAGAAAATATAAACAAATTATATTCTATAACCGTTTCCATGTGTTTATTTTAATTTTACTTCATTTTTCTAATTTGTGTCTGATTAAATTTATTAAAAAATATGTGATTATTTGTTTTTGCTATTGCATTTTCACAACTCTAAAGAAATAACAAAATAACAACGAAAATGGCTGTAAATGGTTTCTAAATTTTTTTCTGTTAAAAAGAATATACATACATGTTTAACGAACGAATAGTTTAAAAATAATTTATTTTGTTTAATTTTTATTATTTTGTCTCAGTTTTTTTTGGAATAATTTTTTCACAAATTGTATAATTTTTAATTTCTTACTTTTGTTTGTTTAACTTTTGAATCATATGTTTTTCTGTTTTACTAAATTTTACTACAAGAAATTTCTGCAGTAAAAATTTGTAAATTCTCAGTCATGAACTGTCACTTTACGCTCTCAATTTGTGTTCTTATTTAGTGCAACTCGAGTTAACGAACGCAATTTAGTAAAATGCAGTTCAGTAAAAATTTGTCAAATCTTTTGGGTACTCGAACACACTTTATAATATAAATATTTTCAAATAGTACGGTTTTTGTACTGTAATACAGAAATTGGAAACGCTGAAATAATTTTCTAAATTTTCACGCAAGACATTAAGTTGTAATAAACAATAATAACCTTTCATAAATTTATATTCAACACCATTTAATAAGGTGACATTTTTAGTAATAAAAATTCTTGTCCATTACATTTTTTTATTTTCGTTTTATTAAAAGTACGAAACGAATAAGTAAAATGCACACATTCATAGTGCCAGGTTACGCATTTCAAATTTTGCTGCTCAACTTTTGAGTTTTTTTAAGAGAAGGGAAGGTCGTTTTCTTGTGCCATTCGTAAAATTATAAACTCAAAGCTACCTATAGATTCATCTTATTATTTGACTTTTCATTCTTCGCTTCGCAGCACAATTAGACGCCCTTTGGGTGACAATGAAAGTATTTCAAAAACATTTGTTTATTGAGGGTTTTTTAGCTTTAGTTGTATAAAGGTTGTAAAGAAAATAAAGTAGATTCATATCGAATATAATTTGTTTGTTGGGATTTTTGAATAAATTTCAAAGCCAACTTATTATGTTTATTTGCACTTTTGTAATTAAAAAAAAAAAATTCTCATTGGTTTCATAGTGAAATATACAGGTGGAATTACTACGATATATGATAATTTTTTGCTCTAGCATTGTTTTTTCAATCTTATGTCAGTTTTCTTTATATTAGAGATGGGCATCGCTCACGTGATTAGCGTGAGTCATCGTGATTAATTGTTTGTTTCAATTAAGTGAGCGTGCATGAACGCAAGTACAAAGAAATTGAGCGTGCCTAAATAGATTTTTGACGTGATTCCTCCGTGATTTTTTTTGCTATATTGTTAATTTTTCGTTTACTTTTGTTACTAGTGACTAGGAATATCAACTATTTAACCGTATTATTTAATTCAGAGAAATTCAGAGATGGAATTTCGTACTAACCGAAATTGATTTAAGGTGTAAAAATTAATAAGTTGTACTTTTCGTATTTTAATTTGTGTATTAATACGGTTAAATAGATGATATTCCTAATCACTAGTATCCACCGTCAAAAGTGGTAAAATCTAACAAAGAAGTACTGATCGTTCTGCTAGTCTGATGAACATTAAATTGTTCCAAATAGTAATCTTCTAATAAAAAATAAACAATTACCAAAAATTTTCTACAAAATTTGAAAATAGAAATGGGCTAACTCGGTTGAACTTGAGCCAAACAATCTATTCCAATATACATATACACATATATAAGTTCGACTAATTACTTACAAACATTAATTTTGCTTTTGTGTAAAGTAATTAAAAAAATGTTGAAGTTAAAGCAATTCGTGGCGGCATTGACAATTACTTGCACTAATAAAATATTTACGAAAAAGTGCTTATTTTCTACATCTTTATCGTATTAAAAAACAAAAATATCCTAATCCGTAGATGTTTATGTTTTGTTAAAAATACCAGAGTAACCGTGATCACGATCACTCTATAAAAGAAGAGTGTTTTATAACTGACGTTCAGTGTTAATGATTGCGCATCTCGAGTGTGGAGGCAATGCGGGAAGTCAGCCTAATCAGATACTAGCGATTAGTAAGCACTGCATAGTTAGAATGCAACATTAATGGTTGACTGAGAGAAGAGAAGATCCGTAGCAATTGTGGTTTGTTCGAAATTAACTTTGCATCAAATATTATTATTTAACATTTTATTTTAAAAATAAGTCGAAATTTCGTAAGCGAATGAAAACAACGATAATAATATTTAAAAGGCCACTAAGCTAAAAAATAGCTAAATCTAGCCTCGAAAAGCTAAACTGGCATCACTGGCTCTCAGGTTGGTAAGCTGTTGTCAAGGCTGCCAGAATAAGGCAGATTAAATGTGCTAGATTGCCAAAAACAAAGTGCTAAAATGATCTACGGTTCAAACAAAGTGCTAGTTTTTGTAACATTGCTTTTTGTTAATATAGTTGAAAAAAAATTTACATTTCAGACATCTGTACATTTTTTAAAAATTTGTATAGGGTACTGTTATTAAATTTCTTTAATTTTATTTGATATGTATTTTAGTTATGTAAGTACTATATTTACATACAAAATTAATTTTATTTAATATAAAAACTTTTAATGATACACATATGAGATCAAATTTTTGTAGTCAAAAAGCTTTAATATATTTTAATTCAAGTTAAGAGTATTCAAAATATCAGCCATATTATTTGCATCTTCTTCATGGACTAACTAATTTTTGTATATTTCAGATGAACCGATTTTTTTACAATATCCTGATATATCTAAAGCAGGGACATAACTTTTATGCCCAATATTTATTTATGCAAAATTTCAAAGAATTATTATTCAAGGCATTTTAAAATAAAAATCTCTTAATAACAGTTAAAAATTATGAATATTTTGTCGGTTTTCTTATAAGTATTATAAAAGATTTTCATTTATTTTGGTCTAATTAATATATACATTTATTTGGGTCTTTCATAACACTTATGAAAACCTTTATTTTTTCAGCCTTCTCATAACCATTACAGACGATTTTTTTTTGTAAGTCTTCTCGCGGCTTTTATTTTTATTGGTCATAGATATTTAAGGAGATCATGCTGAAAAAAACTACTAACCAGTTTTAAATAAGGAAGAAATACAACAAAAACAAATTTATGCTTCTTTTCACATTGTCAAGAAACTCTTTGCACAAAAATTTTCTTGCGAATTTTGTTTTGGGGAAAACAATAAAAACTGTGTTTTGAGAATATTTTATATTTGGTATGGAAAATTTTGCGTCTACCACACACTGTAGACGATTTTTAATTGATCCTATTAACTTCTTTAGGTCATAATTCGTTGGCATTTCCCGCTATTCTTCTAATACTCCTGTTTTAAGTGATGTTATATTTTTTGCTGGCGTTTAGCGACTTGTTTTTTGGAATTAACACATAGATTCTCAATAGTATTGAGCTCGGGACCTTGAGCGGGTGTATCGATGACATGTCCACAGTTATATAGCAGCATAATCCGTACTATTTGGGACTTATGCTTTGGATCATTGTTTTGATAAAATTTAAATTGTGGTTTATTGTCTCTAATGAATCCAAATTTCTGTGCACTACTAAGTAAATATTGATGAGCGTCCATCCTTGAGTCCATAAAAGCAAGAGTACCCGCTCCTTGACTTGATATACACACCCGGATCATTATGGACATTTCTCCAAATTTTACAATTGGGAAAATATTTTGTTGTGTTAGAGCTATTAAAGGCAGTCGCCACACCGTAGATGGTCCATCGTTGTAATACAACATCATCTTTCGTTTCATCACAAAAAATAACATTGTCCCAGTAGTCATTCGGGTGTAGAACATTCAGAGTAGCGAAGGAAAATCGCTTCTCTACTTTTGCTGCTGACATAAGTGGTTTCTTTCTTGTTGCTCTTGATGAGTATTTAAGGTATGACGCACTGTTTCGTGGCAAACAATATGTACCATCAAGTTCTTCCTTTAGCTCTGCCGCAAGAGGTCTAGTGGAAATTTTTGGGTTTTTAGCCACTTTTCTTGTTATTAAACGCTCGACACGCTCGTTTATCTTATTTTTTCGCCCACCTCCTTGTTTTAATTCCAGTCTACCTTCTTTTTCAGCTCGATTTATAACGTTATAAATTGTTCTCCTTGAAACTGAAAGCATTTCTGATAACTCCTCCGCACTTTTTCCTAGTTGACGATTATAATAAATCAATTGAATACGATACGATAATCTTTCTCCTGTCATTTTTGACATTTTTATTATGCCACTTTACGACGCGTATATTACAAAAATTTTGAAATTTGAAGAATGTGCGCATTTTATAACGGCAACTCACCGCTAATTTAAAAAAGAGAGTAAAAAAAGCAAGACGTGCAAAGAGTATATTAAAAGTAATACAAACAAAACATTTTTGTGCAAAGAGTTTCTTGACAATGTGAAATGAAGTAATAATTTGTTTTTGTTATTTCTTTCTTATCTGATTACTAGTTTTTTTCAGCATGATCTCTTTAAATATCTCTAAATTTATGATATACATAAATAAAATATATTTTTTTGAACAAAAAGTATAATTTAACCGTGTTTATTTTCAATGTAAACACTTATTATTGACAGACTGTATATTTGTACGTTTTTATACAGTGAGAGACTTTATACTTAACTTGATATTATGTATGAGATTTGTTGAAGTAATTCTGCGATCTAAGAAAAGTGCTAAAAATGCTAAATAATTATAAAAGTATGCTAAACTAGCATTTAGTATTTTTTTAATTTTAGTGCTAAATCAGAAAAAATACTGCTAGATCTAGCACTAAAAGTGATAAAATGGCAAGCCTGGCTGTTGTAGTTGTACTATCTGGTTGATCTGCTTTGGATTGTGAAGAATTGTTTCTTCTCAGTAAACATATTTGTGATAAGGGTTTTATTTCGAATTTTACTCCTTTAGTGATACATTTAGCTACTAATTGTTCAATTTATTAATTAAATTCTCATTCAAAATGCAATGGAAAAATTACCTCTTACGCTAATCGGGGTGTACATATATTGTTTTATATGTTTAAAATTACGTATCTTTCTAATCGTTTTATTTTTTTTTTTAAATAAAAGTTTTAGTTATGAAGCTATGAAGTTATTAAACTTTTTTGTGCGATTTAGCCTCTTCAGGCTTTTTTTAAAGGCGTATTTAAAAAGTGTATTTAGCATATTTTTTCTCCAGATCCCGGCAACATTGATTTTAAGGAACATGACAGAAATAAAAACGTGAAATGTTTGAATAGCGTAAAATTTAAGTTCCGATATTTTATAAAATGAAAATGTGGACTTAATGTTTTAAAAAGAACGTATTTCAAAAGGACGTTTTATATTATTGCGGGGTTTAACTATTATTATTGTTAAAGAAACACATTTTGTTTGATTTCAGATTCCAAATTATAATAGACTTGATGTGGCAGTTAAATCTTGCACAGGTACCATTGCTTAAAAAATTTAGGAGTATTTCCCAAATTATGCATTTAAAGTATACATATTGTGGATCCGTATAGGTAGAGAAATCTAATGAGCGATATTCGTCTGCTAATTTTGATGTAATTACTACAAAAACCTCACTCAACTTAAAACCCTAAATTTTGAAACATCCTATTGGAATTTGTCCTAAAATTTTTCTGTTAGAAATCAACAAACTCGATATAAGAAATAATGAGATATTAGCTTATTTTAATTTTTGACTTATTCTGTTTTTTTGTCATAAGCTGTTCTTCGGTTCAATTAATTATAGTTCTGGGAGAATTTCTGCAGAAAAATTTCGTTTTCAGTTTCAAATCTACAACATACTAGTATTTTGCGAGTTTAACTTAGAGCCCTACACAAGCATACTTAACAGTGTTTAAAACAATTTTTCGTTTGAAACACTTCCGCAACATTCGTGTTTCGATGCACATATCGATTCAAGACCTAAAAATGGAATTCGTAATATTATCGAGGACATACATCCGCAAATGTGCGAACTGGTAATGTAAAATTTCAATGCTTGCGGGGACGGCCATTTGTCTAATATTGGTTTCTATTATTGGTGTCATACCCTTCTCTTTACAATTAAATAAACATCCCATGCTTTCACTTAAAAATAATCTATATTTTTACCATTCAAAAAGAAACCTGATAGATAAATACTCAAAAGTAATTACTCCATACTTTTAGAGTTGAATTTTTAAGCAAGTTGAGTCGCTAAAATAGTGCATAAAAATACATCACTGTATAAAAAGACAACTAGGTGTAATATTCTGTAATCAAATCAAAACTAAATAATTTTTTTTGAGAACAATTAAATTATTTTTTAAGTTGTTAACGTTAAATTAAAAGTTAGCTTTATATTTATTTTTTATTTAATAATAAAAGACATACAAAACCAATAATAGTTGAAGATCTATTTTGAATTTTTGAGGAAAGTACTTCAATTTGCAAATAAAAAGTATGCGTTACCAAATCCAAAAATCCGTTAAAAGTATCGAGTAGTATTGAGTACCCAAATGAAAAGTATTGAGTATTATTGAGTAATGAAAAGTAGTAGAATTTGCCAGCACTGTTGCAGCGCATTCTTAAATTGTCGCACCTCCAATCTGAACTGTTGACAAAACAATTGTTTATTTATAACTTAAAATCTATCGCCATTGGATTTCAATCAATGTAGTTTCGTTTTCAGTGTACTACGTTTGCACATTGGATTAGTACTTTAATATTTCAAAATAATTTATGGGATCAACAGAAAATAAAATATTTACAAAAAATTCAGCCTTTTTGAGGCTAAATTTTAAATAAAAAAGGCTAAAAAACCCACTAAGCTTAAACGTGAATTTCGAAGTTAAAAGACAAAAAAAGAGGGTAAATGTATGCTTGAAAAGGATTAATTGGCATCACTGGTTGTTCCTTCACCGAAAAGTTTCAATAACCGACCATTAAAAACTTAATATAAAAATATACCACAATTTAAATGTTATTTTCTATTGCCCATTGTATTGAAAGATTTAGGGGTTTATTGGCATTATCTTAGTTTTTGTGCTTTTTCAATTCGTATATTCTCTAAAATTTTTAGATTTTTTAATTAATGAAAGAATTACATATGTGCTAATCAATATTTTGGGCAGGCAAATTCTTCGATCGATAAAAAAAATATGAAACCAAACTGAAATCTCCGGTTTATGCGAATAAGCCATATGCAGTCAAACCTCTATGAAAGAGACACGGAAAATTTTATAGAAAGGGTAATGGCCTGTCATCAGATCTGGGGGCCATTTGAAGGATATTTTTTACATACTTAATCGGAACATGTCTTCCTCGCAATCCAAAAAAAAACAAATAACAACTATCTCAAAAAATACGTATTTTTATTTTAATATTATAAAGTGCATTCTTACTGGGACACCCTTTATAAGTATATTAGTATCTAGGCGCACAATAGTACACCAGACCAATACACACAGTGAGTATATTACACGAAACCATTTACATGGTATATTTATAGCTTTCTCATAACTTTGCTTGCCTCAAAAGAGGAATTCGTGAAGTTGTCGAAGACTTACAGCCGCCAAAATGTGAATTGGTGATAAGCATTTTTATACTAAATTGAAAAAAAAACAAATCTGACATCTCCAATAACTGCTTAGATGTGGCAAAGCAGAAAATGGGAACGTGTTCCAACAAGCCGTGATGCTTGCTTTGTAGGAATAGACCAAACACATTAGTATCCATGTCAACGGATATTCAGTTTGTCCGCACTACAAAGTCGAATACTGCAGTTAAATCAAAATCACTGAGAAGCATCGCAAGAGCTATAACAAAGTGTACGGGACTGCAGATGTTGTTGTGCTGAGTGAGCCATATATGTAAGAGCGTGGGATTTGTAAATTGGATATCTGATAACACTGTGCAACAAATTTCGCGTAATAGCCGTCAGCCTCAACAACTCGAATGGGGAATGAAAGTTCAATTAACTTAATAAAACTGCCAAAGGATTTTGAAAAGTTAGCTCGAATTTAATTTTTATGCCCTCTTGAAGTTGAGCCTTTTTGACCATTTTTTGCACTGAGTGAAAATTGTGCGTACTTATTGTTGCAATGAATCCTATCAAAAAGACTTCGAACCATATAGTTTAAAATATTTATATTGGTTCCAGTGAACAAAATGGCAACTCTGAGTTTGTTATTGCAATAAAACTTTTTAAATTAATTTTTTTTAATGACAAAATCTTAAAAATCGATTTTTACAGAATATTCAGATCACAATTTGAAATTAAATTTCAATAGAATTTCAGATATGTTTGATACAGAATAGTTTTTAATTTTTCGAAAAAATAGACAATGGAAGTCATGTGCATTTTAATCCGATATTGATAATTTCTTTACATTTGATCACGCCTATACCGACCAACATCTGTTGAAATGAAGAAAAAATATATTTTTCCACATTGGATTCAATGCAACAATAAGTACGCACAATTACATTCCATTTACTATTTTCGAATATTCGAATTATAATTGACAACATAGTGTCCGATGTATCCATTAGAAATCCTGTTATAATAGCAGGTGGTGATTTCAATGCATGTACTGTTAAGTAAGGCCTTACCTCGCAAAATACATGAGGCATATTACTCTTGAAAGCTTTTTGGGCAATGAGTGTTGTGCTGTTACCATAATACCATAGCAAGGCAAGTCAACTGGAAAATATATACTCACTGTGATCACAGCGCTATAATCATAGATGTACGTGATGAATACCACCATGTGACCGTACAGGCGCCAAACTTGAAATTATGGAAAGTAAATACAGTGGAGTCTCGAAAAAGTTAAGTAGTTTGTGTTGGGGATGATGAACTTCTCCGAAATCTTAACTTTTCCGTGGTATAAAAAATGCATGTCGTTATATGTATGTGTATTTATATATTGTTTATTTATTTTTAATTGTAAATTAGAATTATATGTACATACATACATATGTATATACATATTTATTATTTTTTTAACATGAAAAACAATTTGAAGATATCCATACATTATTACACACTACAATTATCTGGTATTTCTTGCGGTGAAGTAATCAGTAACTTTATTCTGATGGAGCTTTTTATTTGAATGCCATTTTACAATATCCGATCGTAGTTCGAGAAACTGTAAAATATGTGTGTTTGTCGGAGGACTTCGCATTGTACTCAAGAGGCTTGTTTTCTGTTTCTTATATTTTTGCCCGCAAAGCAATAACGAATGGTGCGATTGTTGACATGTCGTTCACTTATTGAACAGTTCCTTTGGCGTTGATCTAAGAACCATTTCTATAGTTGCTTCTCCAAATCGACGTATTATGCTTTGTGTAAAGTTTTTAACTTATTTTTTTATACATACATACGTACGTATGCGTACATACATATGTATGTACGTATGTATGTATTTGATACTGCTGCATAAATGTTTGCTGTGTTATTTTTTTAGTTTTTGTAATTGCTGCTTCAGAAACATGAAAATCCTTGGCCAATAGATTAGCAAGAACGCCTTAATCTAAATTTTTTTAATCTTGCATTTTTCGGCTACTGATACCTTTTTTTGCTTCCTTTCTGCTAAAATTGTTGCCATCAAAACAAAACAAATTCTACGACTATTTTTTTCGCAACCATATGATAAGAGCAAACATATTATGCAAGATTACGTTTCTATAAAAAATTCGCAAAAAATTATAACGGTAACAGCTACACGCTTTTATTTTATTTTTCTACGAGTGTATACACGTGTTAATCACTCACTATATATGTATGTATGTATATACATATGTACATATGTATTGAGGATTGAAATAGATATACATACATACATACATACATATGTATGTAAGTAGATAAAATTATCTTAGAAACAGAAAAACAAATTATAAAAAAATTGTCTCAAAAAAAGTTGAGAAGCACTAATGTAACTTTTTATAATCACGTATGGTGAATGAATGCTGCTTAGCGTTTCCATATACTTACATACATACATATGTACCTTCGACAAGGATAATTTTGCAACCTGTATGGAAGACATAGAACTAAATGGTTCAGCTGAAAATATGGTATAATAGTTATTAAGCCGTACCACGCAGGTATGTAACGCATATAAAACGAAAAAGTTAGCCGATAAGCCACCATTCTATTGGTGGAATGATGAAATTGCTATCTTTCAATACAAAAGGACGCGAGGTAGTTTCGAGAAAATGTATTCACCTCCAACTGTACAAGGATAAAAGGAAAGCTCTAAAGATTGCAGTTCGTACGAGCAAGCGTACGTGCTTCCTTAATATATGCGGCGAATTTATTTTATTATTATGTCAATAGATTTTTACACCCTTACTGACTAAATATGACTAACAAATATAGAACTATATATAAAAATAATTGGTTCAACAATTTAGATATAAAGTAATTTTTCTCTTCAGTAGATCATTACTCTCAGCTAAGTCCATAATTTGGTAGCATTTATTGATGTTAACACATGCGCGACGGAAAGAATCATTATTAGCATATACAGAACGGTAGTATTTTAATTCCAAGAGTTCAAAATTGCGGGTAGGTCTTACAGGAACATTGAAGTTTAGTTGACTAAGTAGGAACTCTGAATCAACATCACCACGAATCAGACCCAGAACAAATAAAGCACTCAACATCAAACGTCGACTTTTTAGAGTAGGCAATTTTATCAGAGCAAGTCTGCTATGATACGGCGGTAAGACATAAGAATTCCAACCAAGACCACGGAGACAGAAAATTAAAAATTGTTTTTGTACCGATTCAATACTATTAATAGGAATAGAATAACAAGGATCCCAAACAATTAATCCATAATCAAGAATTGGTCGAACAAGAGAAGTATATAAAAGTTTTGTAATATAGGGATCTAGAAATTCTTTTGACTTGCGTTTCATGAATCCAAGGACCCCATAGGCTTTATTTACCATTATAGAAATATGATCACGAAAGTTGAGCCTATGATCCAACAGTATACCAAGATCCAATATGGTTAGAACTTTATTTAAAATAGCAGTATCAATATAATAGGAAGTCTTGATCGGATTGTGTCTGAAAAATGACATGTGCTCACATTTCAAGATATTTAACTCCAATAAATTAATTCTGCACCATTGATGAAAATTCCGAAAGTCGGCACTTAATAAAGTATATCCATTAATATCGTTAAAAGAGTTAAAAATTTTAACATCATCGGCGTACATCAGTACTTTAGAATGCAAAACAACAGTAGGAAGATCATTGATGAATAAAGTGAACAAAATTGGACTCAAGTGACTGCCTTGAGGGACACCAGAATGTACTTGAATGATTTTTGATGTAACATTCCCAAATTTGACCTGTTGAGTTTTTTGTGATAGATAAGAGCTTAACCAATTTAAAGCAGAGTGACTAAAGCCCATAAGTGATAATTTGTGCAATAAAAGATTGTGGTTAACTTTATCGAACGCCTTACTAAAATCTGTGTATATCACATCAGTTTGCATTTTATTTGAAAAACCTTCATTGACAATAGTGGTAAGTTCCAAAATATTAGTTGTAGTTGAGCGAGACTTACGAAAACCATGATGACATGGTGATAGAAGGGAAGAAATTTGATGATATAGGTAATCAGTAAGAATTTTTTCAAGGAGTTTTGGAATTGCATTAATTTTAGCGATACCTCTGTAATTAGATACATCAGTTTTACTGCCGTTTTTGAATAAAGGAATTATATACGATTTTTTCCACACTGAGAATAATAGAGAATAATCTTTGGGAACTGCATAAAAACTTGTAACCAAGGAACTGAAATGCCTTGGACCAGAACGGCAGTCAGGGTTTTGCGCAAATCACAGCTGTGTAATTGCTGAAGTGTCTGATGAAGTCGATGATGGCTATTTAAGAATGCTTGTTTTGTTTCACCATTCCAACGCGGTTGATACTGTTGAGCACACAAATCTCAAAATAATATTGACCAAATTCATTAAGCTTGTATTCTCATATTTAAAAGAACGCATACAGAATGTTGAATTCAGTAACATATTGTCAATTTATCTGCCTTTTAGAAGAGGATATCCGCAGGGATGCAACTGGCCTACCTGAGCAGCTGCTTTACTCGAAAATACGGACTTATGCATATGATGCACAATTGTACTTGAGTAGTAGAAAGGACTAAAGAGCGTTTTTAAATGAGCCCCAGCAAATGGTCTAAGTTTAAATTCTAAAGATTCATTATTCTTCAGAAAAGAACTGGCAAAGTAACTGTACATTTGAATATACACATAAACAGTGAATCAATTGTTATCATCGAAAGTGAGAAAAGCCTTTACATAATATTCAATAGCACATCAATAACATGTTCACCTGGAATGATCAAATTATATATGTATATACCTGCTGTAACACTTACACTATGTTAAGATCACTTTGGCCTACTTAACATTGTACTAAAAAATCTACCTCGTGCCCATGTTATTGTATGGATGTGAAATTTATTTCTCATATGATCTAAACGCAACCTAAATGTTCTTTATAACAACATTGCTAGATATGTGTTTGCACGTCGAAGATTTGATAGCATATCGATCTACGCAAAGAAACTGTATGCTGTTACATTGGATGACCCACTAAAAATACGTACTGTTGTATATCTCCATTACATAAATTGCTATCAGATTTTGAAGTTTAATGTCCGAATGGCAATTTTTAGTTGGCGCGATCCATATCCGGAACAACCTACCAATAACAATTTGCTGCGCGTTTTAAAATACTAATTTCTAAACATCGTTTTCAACATCATATTTGGTTATTTACATATATTATTATTTTATTTCATATATTATATTATTTTTGTTATTATATTTTATTTTGATGTATCTGTATATTATTAATAGGCAAGCCCGTTTTTTTAGATCCCTTTTACGCTCATAATACTGATTTTGGAAAGATTAATATTCTTTTAAATGGTTTTTACGTAGATGTACATACTCGTATTCTATTTAAATCGGTTCGATATTCAGGGAGCTAAAAGCGTTGAAAGTTGCTACTAACACATGCATGTATCACCTTCAACTTGAAAAACCCTGTAGATAATATTGGACTACGGTCCATTATAGTTGAAACGGACTAGTTACAAGGTGGTCCGATGTAATGCAGTCATGGAGTATGTCATTTTCAAACAAGAACTTATTGCTATACGACAATTGTTCGTGCTTTCACGAACTTACTCGTGCCTAACAAACTTCTTGTGAGTGGTCCATGTATTAACGACATGGAGTAGTTTTTGGGTTAGTCCGATGTAGTACAAACTTGGTCCATATGGTCCAGCCCTAGGATATCGCAATGTTAAAAAGACCATGTTTTCTTCATACATTTCGGTTACTTTTGGAGTAGTCCTAGTCCTTTATGGAGTATACTTTACATGAGTGTTTGGACTAGTCGCGCTATCTGCAGAGAAAAACAAAGTGTGCATGTGTGTGTTTGTCCAATTTGCTTCTGCATAGAAATGAGAGAGTTTTAAGTTGTTTATTTATAATGTTTTTTTGTTTTTATATATTATCGAATGCATTTACGGAAATGTTTAATATTAATTTAGAGAATGTGGTTGATTGAGTCGGCCGCTGGATGCACTAGTATTATTTTAATACTCAATGTTTTTATATCTACTCTATCTGCCTTTTATAAAAAAAAATTTTTTGTCAAACTTAAATGTGAAATTATTTAAACACCACGTAACTCTGTGGTGATTTTAAGCCATTAGTTGTTGATTTAAATTCATATATTAGACTGTATGTTTTATATATGTATATACATACAATAGTATCGTTAGTTCAAAAACAAAATTAGCAGAGTTGCAAATTGTGGTATCAGGATACATTACATTATAAAAAGTAATAAAGCGCAGGAGAAATAGAGTAATATTTACTGATTTTTTTTTTTCATTCTCAACACACTCCCTGAATGACAAATTCCCAAAAATTACTGGGTAATTTCTCATGCTCTTTTAACACAAAAAAATAAAGTTAACATTTCAATTCAAATAGAGAAAATTAGATAAGAGCAAACTATTTGTTGAAATATTCTAGTTTCTGGGGCATTTCTGGGCATTTTTAAATACGTCTGCAACCATCTCGTCTGTATTTACGTATTCCAAAATGATTTCCTTCTCATCAATTTTCTGGCGGATAAATTTGGCTTTTATATCCACATGCTTTGTTCTTGCTGAATAGTTGTTATTAACTGCCACTTGAAAGCGCCCTTGTTGTCACAATATAACAGCATACTTTTGCTATTTCCTGGGTTTAATTCAGTTTCTAGGCGTTTTAACCAAACAGATTCCTGAATTGCAGCGGTTAGTGACATGAACTCGGCTTCCTTCAAAGACAATGCCACTGTCTTTTGCCTGTTTGAAGACCATGAAATGGCGCCCGACTGATATGTAAAAACGTATCCGGTAGTAGACCTTCTCTCATCAACGTCTCCAGCCCAATCAGCATCGCAATAACCGCGAATATTAGTTTCTTTTTGTTTTCTATGAACAAATCCTTTGTCGATTGTTCCTTTTAAGTACCGCATTACACTTTTAACCCCTTCTAAATGGGGTCTGTTAGAATTTGTGCCAAATCTACTCAAAAACTTAACGGTATAACCAATGTCCGGTCTCGAAATTTGCGCCGCGAACAATAAGCATCCAATCGCCTGCATGTAGGGCATATTTGTCATCTGTTGTTTATTTTTTTCATCTTTGGGACACATGTCGGCTGAAAGTTTCTGATTATAGTCCATCGGTGTTGATGTTTGCTTACAT
Source organism: Gymnocheta viridis (assembly GCA_956483585.1). Lineage (NCBI taxonomy): Eukaryota > Metazoa > Arthropoda > Insecta > Diptera > Tachinidae > Gymnocheta > Gymnocheta viridis. The sequence continues at coordinate 37,877,974 of OY101443.1, read as the reverse complement.
TCACTCATTGCGAATCGCATCAAGACATCTGCTATGTAACGGGATTGATCGATCTTAATAGTTCCTTCACTTCTTGTAATTTTAGTACCCAGTACTGATGATACCTTTCCCACGTCTTTCATATTTAAGTTGTTGCAAAATATTAACACATCATCAACATAAATTGCCACGTAGATCATCTGGTGACCACTTACTTTGTGGTAAACGCATTGATCGACTTCACCTCTTATAAGACCCATCTTGAGTAATTCGTTGTTAATGGTTTCATTCCAAACACGAACTGACTGTTTCAGACCGTGAATTGATTTTTGCAGCTTACAAACCTTTTTGGAGCCATCCTCAAACATTTCAGGTTGTTGCATATATACCGTCTCTTCCAATTTACCATTTAAATATGCACTAACTGCGTCCTTTTGATGTACATATAAGTCGTGCTGTACCGCCAATGCCAATAAATATCGTACTGAGTCATATCTGACAACAGGTGCAAATGTTTCGTTGAAATCAATTCCGTCACGTTGAGAAAACCCCTTAAACACCTGTCTCGCTTTCCACGTTATAGCTTTACCTTGCTCATCTCTTTTGGTTTTAAATACCCACTTTGACTTAATTGCCCTTTGGCCTGCTGGTAAATCTGTTAACACCCACGTTTTATTTTCCATCAATGAATCAATCTCTGTATTCATGGCATCTTTCCACTCGGTTGAGTTATCTGACGACATTGCAGCCTTCACATTTGTAGGATCATCAGAAACGAATTGCATTGCACAAAAGCTTTGTGACTGTTGATTTTTGTTGGCTATACGAGTAGAGCGACGAATATTTTCACTCACTGGAATGTTTTGTGCTTCGTATGTATTTGGAGACCATTCGATTTCATCACTTTCGACAGGAGATGGCATAGGTGATGACCACTAGTATGAGTCATCATTCTCACTTTCGTCGGATTCATCTGCATGCTGCTGCAGTGTTAATTCAACTTCGCCATCACGCTCCCCTGAATTAACATTTTCGTAAGGTTGTATCAAATCGGTGTAGTAATATTTTCTAAAAAATCACTTCGCGACTAATAATCATGCTATAATCCTTGGTGTTGAATAATCGATAAGCCTTACTTTCAGCGCCCGTAGCCCGTCATTATGCATTCTATTGATTTTATATCCAGTTTATGCCGCTTTTCCTTCGGTATATGAATCAAAGCAGGGCAGCCAAAAACTTTTAAATTAGGGAAACGACCTGACCAAATTTTTTCAGCGCTTTTTGTTTCGCCACCACAAGGAACTCTATTTATTAAATAACATGCAGTATTTGTTGCATCGGCCCGAAAACGATGGTCTAGGCCGTCATCAATGAGCATGCATCTTACCCGTTCCATTAGTGTTTTTTATTCTCTTTGCTGTACCGTTTTGTTCTGGATACTAATCATTAAGAACTGTTGCAGAAGTAACAAGAGTATTATCTTTATTAAAAATTCGACAGGTTTCCCCTTCAAAAATTACTCGTTTCCCGTCTTAAGTCATTTGCCTTGCGTTTTTTACTGTAAGTGCAACTTTTTTATTTCCACTTAAAACGTTTATGTAAAGCTCTAAACACTTAGACGACAGCACACAGTAAGCAGCAAGATGTCAAAAATAAAATCCATGTGTTTAAATGAAAACGATTATTTTGACGGCAGCACAGCAGCAGGACTGCACAACAGCATTTGCTGCTGCTGCTGCCAACTTAGGCTATTTTCTATTTTGACGGGCAGCAATAAACAAATATAGTGTTGCCATTATATACATATGTATATAAATTGGAAAAATAAGAACAAAAACTTTTTGTTAATATTAAACATAAAAGAACATTACAAAAATACAATATAGAAATAAATTTATGTGTTTTTATAGTTTTTCGTGATATAATTACATTTTTATCAATAACTTTAATTTTATTCATTATAAAATATATATGCGGCATCCCTGAAAGTTGTTTGTGTTTGAAATTATTATGTTGTTGCTGTCTTCAAAATAATTATGAAGCTGACGTCAGAGCAGCATTTGAAGCCGTGAAGTCTGCTGTCGTCTAAGTGTTTAGAGCTTAAGTCGACGTTGCCAACGCATTCAACATTATTTATTATTATTGTCCATCATGCGGTTGACAGCGCTGTTTACGTACCAATACAAACAATTGTTGTTGTATTTGATTGTTCTGGTGTGTGTAGAAACATGCAGGTGCTCTATGCAACGTGTGTTGATGAGACTTCTCTTTTGTCATTTTTTCTGTTTGACTTACTGTTCATTTTGTTCTTATTATTGCCCTGACAATTCCGGCCATGTGACCAAATTCCTTACAGTTGAAGCACTGAATTGGTTTTCTTTTTTTCTGTTTTGAGTCTTTTGCATACAACGCAGCTTCTTTTTCCGAACTTTTATCATCAAATTTGGCATCTTGGAGAAGATTTATTACCATATCTACGATTAGCTTTTCCTTCGAATTTTCTTCTGCCATCACCCAGTGGCATTAAATCATCCGATAGCCCCGCCAACATTAATGACGCTGTAAGCTTATCATCTATGTTCAGGCCTGCGTTCTTCACTTTCAAAGCAAAAATGACCAATTCATTCACATATTCCTGAACCAAGCTGTCGTTTCTTAGTTTTATATTTACCAGCTGCTTCAGTAATCCAACTTTCCGCATTAAGCCAGTGTCCTCATACTTAGGTACTCATCAGGGCATCCCACGCTTCTTTTGCCGTATTGGCGATATGTTCATAGGTTGAAGGATCTACCATTAAAGTAATTTCAGCCAAAGTACGTTCGTTGAAATTAGCATCAGCGCGTTCAACCACCCCGTCTTGCACTACTTTCCAGCAACCTTTTATAACAAGGCAAGATTTTGCCTGTCTCTTCCATACATCGAAATTCTCGCGTCCTCTTAAACGCTCCAACGAAAAACCTACTGTGGTACTTGTAATATTGCTTGCTTTGCCGAAAAAACTATACTTTTAAAAATACTTTACTTTTTTAATCTAACACGAGCGCGTCTTATAGCCCATATTCTGTTAGTTTAAATTCATGTATTAGACTCTATGTTTTATATATATACAATAGTATCGTTAGTTCAAGGCGTATTTAACCAGGTGACAGGATTACAGCAGCTGACTATTCGTTGCGAATGTCAGAATACATACAAAATAATTTTGTCTTTTTTTCTGCATTTGTTTTCTTTGTTTTATGGGTTAGGTTTTTGACATACGTTGTTCTTGTATTGATGTAATTGTTTTCCTAATGCTGTCACCTAGTTAAATACACCTTGCGTTAGTTCAAAAACAAAATTAGCAGAGTTGCAAATTGTGGCATCAGAATACATTACATTATAAAGAGTAATAAAGCGCAGGAGAAATATAGTAATATAATAAATTGCGATTTTATTCAGACGAATAATCGCCCAAGGAAAAATTGCATACAACAGCAAAATGAATGTAATGTAAAACAATATGGACAACGGTACCTCTGTCAGGTTGTATCTGGAACTTTCCGCTAAGCTCAGCCCAAGGCCGGCAAAAATTTCCTACCATATCAAGTTTTTGAGAAGAAAAATAAAAAACTAAGTTCTCAGCATTTTTCAATACGATATCTCTCGATTAACCGATTTACATACATACAATTTTCGGCATTTGTTGCATTTTTTTAAGTCGAACAAAATAAATGCATCTTAAAAATTAATTTGACAATAAGTTTGGAGCTATTAAAATAAAAGATTTTTTGTTAGTTTTTATGTATTTATGAAAATATTCTATGTATTCAAGAATAATAAAAGCGCAAACAGAAAGTGAGAAAAACATAATCTCGAAAAATTAAAAATGTTCTGTTGCGAAATCCAAGTGAGAGGTATATAATTTAAAATTCAGCCTCCAAAAAATCTAACTTTACATATCGCACTTGATCAACAAGAGGGTATTAACTCGAAATTTTCAAATTTTCAACAGAAGCAAAATACTTTTTGATTTTACATCAAAGGTATATGAAAAATAGATTTTAAATCATCCGTTTCATTAGCGAAACATAGACAAAACAATGTGAAATTTTTACAGCAGCTAAATATGAATATTAGAATGCAAGTTTTGGAGAAAAGTGAAAAAATTAAAATTTCGAGTTAATACCCTCTTGTTGATCAAGTGCGATATGTCGATTGTGTCAGAATGTAAATAACTACAGTAGTGCGATTATTTATTCAATTTATTGTTATTGAAGCGAAAAGGTCGATTTTTTCAATTAAATTTTTAATATTTTATTTTACAGATGTCAAAATACACGTGGCATTAATTTAATATTCGCATTCGTGAATATTGGCGCAGATATTCGTTTTCGCGCATACTCAAAAAACAGTACTCGTTACATCAGTAGTATGAATATATGTATTTAAGAATGATTCCTGGTATAAATAATGTATGCAATTAGAATAGGATTTATGTTATCTTTTAAAATAATTGTACGATATATATTTACCAATAACTAAGTGAACCATTAAAACACTATAATTTGAAGTGTGATTCCAAACATTTAAATAATGGACAGACCTTTGAGGAAAATATTAAAATGTAAGTAGAACACAATTAATAATGAGATATATGTACATACTTGACTCCTTCTATATTTAGTAAATCAGTTTCGAGATCATGTACTGATAAGCCTTGAGGCACTGAGTCCATTAGTAAATTAAACGATTCTTTAAACAAATTAATTGTGGTCGTTATGACGATTATTGAAAACAGCAAGGTACACAATGGATCCAGAAATGCTGCTTTTGGCTATCGAAATAGAAAAATATGTATTTTTATAATATTTTTCGGACGATTAAATTTAATTTACTTACAAATATTTTAATTAATACTGCTGCCAGGAATACACCAAAACTTTGTACTAAATCTCCAATCACATGTATCATGGCTGCGCGAAGATTTATATTTTTATAATTTCTGTAAAACAATATATTTATTTAATTTTTGAATATTATCCATGAAAAATTTATTAACCCCCCGTCTTGAATAGCAATAAATTTATTGACATACTATATTGCAGCAAATATCAAAATTATGTTGTGTACAGTGAAGACGCATCTTTTTCGTACTTGGCAATAATTGCGAACGTAAAACATCATGAACCGTTAAACATTTGCAAATAGAAGAAAAAAAGATGAGCCATAAGACAAACAGAAGAAATTTTTTGCAAAATAAAGATAAGTTAAAAAGAATATATTTTATAAAATACATAAAAATGCTAAATTTCTTATTTCACGATGAGTTCTTCAGATGAAAATTTAAAAAGTTTTTCAGCTTCTTCGTTTTTACCATCGAACCTTTGAAATTTTGTAAATTGTGTGTTAACATACATAAATACGATTACCCATAGATAAACAATAATCTAAGCAGTAAGGAATATTGTTCCGTTATTCTGCCGGTGTTATTGCTTTATTGCCAACATATTTATTGAAAGTCATGACGAGGGGTAAACAAGAAGTAATTGTCTTTGCTTATCACCCTGTTAATTTTAAGGTTCTCGAACATAGTAGAAAAGTCTAGCTCTTCGCCATAGTAATAAGTTTACTTGTATTATACTGTATTGTTATTCAGTTATTCATGTTCTTTAGTTTAAGTTTAAAATGATGGATGATGAATAAACTTAACAATACATGTCAACTTTCGCTCGATGGCGCAGGAGTTTACAGTTGCTATCAATCTTTGTCATACAGATTTATCGATCAATCTTGCAAATTCTCATTGTTGTTTATATAACTATCCTAAATGTTCTGTTTCCGTTATTTTGAATTTCATGTTGTTGTGGATGACGTAGGGGATGTGGGATACCAAGCAGCGGTCTGAACGGTTTTAAGTTGGCTAAGCTCAGTACATATCTTGGTCCCTCCTTCATCTTAAGTGGACGCAGACCTCGCGGTGTCACTGTGGTACCTGCTTTAAACAATCGCTTGAAGTAGCGAGCGAATAGTGCCGCGCGTTCACCCAAGAGCGTAAAAAGGTTGGGGCATTGAACTTGTAATTCACTCCCACAAAAATACACTACAATGAAAGATAGAAATAATAAAAAACGGGCCTTTGCAAATAAAGAACCACGATTTACGGACCTGCATCTGGAACGTTCGTAAGTTGTACAGAGCAGGTGCAATGATCCAATTAGCGGACGTACTGAACTAGTACAGATCCGAAGTTACTGCCACCCAGGAAATAGGATGGAAAGGACATGACAGAACATCACACGGTGATGACATATACTTCAGCTGACATGATTCTAGACATGGATTCGTAGTCAGTACGAGATTCAGACATCTTGTCACCGGATAACGTAGGTGTCCCCAGATCTAGTGACAAAGAACCAAGTAGATCACATTATTGTGGACGGAAGGCGTAGTTGCAGTGTGCTACCTTGTTGCAGCTAAGATTTGCATTCGTCTCAATCTAGCGATAAAAGCACGAACGATCCAATAGTGGAAGCTAGACGTCTTAAAGCTGCACGCACAACAAATTGCTACCGCCTATTCCACTTAACCAACCAAAATGCTACAAGAGAGCCCTCCTTGTCTCGATGATATCTCCGCAGAATGGCGACGTATTGCACACCCCAGGGAAACTGCGGCCAAGAAAAGAGAAATGGAAAGGCGCGAGTGTGAGGAGATTGAGATGTATAGAAGTAGAAATGAATTCCGCAAATTCTCCCAAAAAAGAAAATCACCAAACAGTGGGCTTTGGTACTGGTAAGTTTTCCTACAAAGACGGAAACCTAGTGACATAGAAGCGAAATTTTTCCAATCTGTTGGTATCAGACGATAGTGCAGTTATGTGAGTATACATTATCTTCTCCATTACCTTGGAGAGATAAGGCAATATCGCTATATGCCAAAAGTCCGAATTTGCTTTGGGTACAGGAACTATTTTTACATGATATATTAGTTAAAATTATGTTATGCTCATCCGCAGACAGTGAGCTTTTAATATTTTTATCTTTTTTCACAATTCTAATCTATCGTATTGTTTGCCACGTGCGTTTGTTGTTTACAGAATTTTTAAATCGCTCAGCAAAATAAAAAGATTGCGCTTTCGTAATTTCGAGACTCACTTCTCTTCGCAACTTACAACTCATTTTTGGTCAAGGATATTTATTATTTAAATGAAATCAACCTAAACCAGAATTATTATATATCTTTGGATTAAAAACCATACAGTTCCACTAAAATTCATTCCTTAATTTTAAAATTAGTAAAGCATATTCGTTCTTCCAAAATTTTGTTAACAATTGCATGTATGTATATGAATTCTTTTTTCATCGAATAAGTGGTCAAACACTTTAGCATGATGTAGTATAAATGTGGTAAAATAAATTGCTTCAAATAATAATAATATATGTACTTATGTACATTAGGTGGTCCGAAAAAAGTTTTTGTTTTTCAAGCCTAATTTGCAAGTTTATATGGTAAAGTATTTTTGAGATCCTTTTTCAGATTTTTCGAATGAAACCTTTTTCGTCTACATATAATAAAATAAATAAACAGTTTTACAAAATATTTGCAAATAAATTCAGGATTTTTTGTAATTCTCACTATTCAAAGCAAATGAAAACATTTATTTAGAAACACAAAGAGATTTTCTATTTGATTTATCGCCCTGCTGATACAAGGCAAAAACATTGAAAATTTAATATTTATCGGGTACAAACCTAAAAAATTGTATAACTCTAGAACTGCAAGCGCAAATTAAAAAATATTGTTTCTAAATCAATTACAATAAATAGATTTTCCAAACTTCAATAAATTTTAAAACTTATAAAGCGTTGTTTGCAAAAAAAATTACGAAAAATTGTAGAAGGGGTATCTAAATTAGCAAATTCTTCGCCAAAATTTATAGTTATTGCACACAAAATTAAGCTTGGACATTTTGCTCTTAAATTGTTTCCTCAAAAATGAAAAATCGTGTTTCTGACAAAGCTATGAAAAACACTAAAAAAATCGGTCGGCAAGCCCGATTTTCGGCTAAAATTCGACTTGTGCTTCGAAAAATCTCAAAAATACTTTACGCTATAAGCTTTAAAATTATGCTTGAGCCAAAAAAAAATTTTTTGGGTAAACTAATGTACATACGAGTATAAACATTAAAAAAAAAAAATAATTTTATAGCAAAAGCGTCAAAAATCTATGTACATTGGCTTTTTTGTAGAGAATAGTGTCCCGCGACGGGTGATAATCTTTACACGATGCGGGCGCTTGAGTACAAGAACCCTTGTAGTTTAAACTTTTGGTGTGTATGCCATATTGGGCGGCTGTATGGTCTGTTGTTTGTCAGTTTGAACCACTAAAATAAAAAAAAAACGTCATGCTACTGTGTTCCACATTAGTCCGATGAATGCACCAGCCGGTGCTAATCTGCAAGCTACTAGCAGCAAAGAATGTTCAAGGGGAGCAAGGGAAAACCCAAGCCCACCAAATGTTAAAAACACGCCGGAGGGGCAAGGGAAAACCTGATCATACCAAAAGCAACCATACCGCACCAAAAAAGTGCCTAACAAACAACCGACCGCCTAGTGTTTGTATTTTACCCGGCAGTGGAGTCACTCTGGATTATAGACCAAGCACTTCTAAATCTGCCATGGCACAGTTCTCTCATAAGGTGACCAAAACCCATTGCTAGGGTCTATCGTCAAACAGACATCAACGACCGATGAACAGATCGTTCATCAAGGTAGCGAAAGGATATCTTGTGCAAGCTATCATCGAAAGAATTGTAGCAGACGGTGCCATAACCAATGCGCAGTGGGACCATTTTGGAAAGTTTACAAAAGCAATCCAGGACAAAACCTCAAATGTGAAGACGCCGGATGGTTCCATCGGAGAGTAAAGCTAATAGCTTTTGGGAGATTGATCTCTTTATATAAGAAGGCGATCGCAAAATATACCTTAATTTAATTACCACCATATATATGTACTAAGAATATTTCTTCAAAAAAAACTTTGATTGAAACGTTGATTGAGGTTTCTAAAGCCTCCGCTCGTATTCCAGACGAGACACCAAGTCCCGAAAAAATCTGGAACTCCTCCAGGAATGCAACCGTGGCTTGCCTACGAGTGGTTGGTTGATCGCCAAGTTTTCGGAATCTGAACGAAGAGTCCTTTGCGTCTCTGAAGGGAATATGTATTACGGTTTCGAATCCATCTTCCTGAGTATCTACAAAGGCAACAACAGGGAAGCTCGGCATGCGGTGGACGGTGATCCAGCTTCAGACACTAGTTCGAAACTGCTAGTTCGGCCTCTCAAGGGGATACCATATCTAACTCTGGTTGGGTAGGTTAGGTTTATTTGATTTCATTCTTTGAAATAATCTTGATGTTTCAAATCTCGGGTCAGCACCCCCTTTTATAGTTGCACATAGAAGGGAGGCTCTAGATATAACATTAGTTAACGCTATGCACTCAAATATGATCAAAGAATGGAGAGTCTCTAATGACTGTACTTTCTATGATCACAGATATCTTGAATTTAAGATAGAAATCCTACATAACAAACAGGAAAACCACAAATTGGGTGTAGCAAAAACAGCTTCTCTCTAAATTCATAAACGACAGGCACGAAATTGATATTGCGGTTGAAATTTTTAATAATGCTTTCAACTTACCGACATCTGACGCTTGCAGACCTATTGTCTGCCGGGGTAGGAGTAAACCACCATGGTGGAGCTCTGAGATAACAAATGCTCGTAAAGAGAGCCATAAACTTTTCAAAGAGGCCAAAAGACTAGGCAACTGGTCCGATTATAAGTCCTCCGTAAACAGATTCAAAAACTTTGTAGAAAACGCAAATCCTGGAGGTCCTTCTGCAGTAACGTGGCGGGCGCCTCAGAGACCAGCAGACTTCGTAAAATGTTAACCACTACCCAGTTTCAGTTCACAGTTTTATAAAAAAATCTGATGGGAGTAGGACAACTTGCGGACATGAGGCCCTTGTGGCTCTGATGGACACGCACATAAACAGGGAAAACATTACATGGGCCATAAACACTTTTGATCCGTTTAAATCAGCGGGTCCCGATGGCATTATACCTGCTGACCTTCAGCGGAATGCAGACCTGATAGTCCCATGGCTTACTCGGATTTTCTCGGCCTGGCTTGCATGGTCTTACATTCCAAAAGCATGGACCAAATGCACCGTGGTTTCCAACCCAAATGTGGTAAAACTACGCATACAAACGCAAAGGATTTTAGACCAATATATCAGTCCAGTCTATCCTTTCTCCTAAAAACACTGAAACGGTTAATTGATATACACCTTAGATCGGTAATCAACTCAAAACTATTATCTACCTCTCAACATGCCTATACAAAGGGCAAATCTGTTGAAACGGCACTACACTCGCTTTTTGGGTACATTGAAAGCCCCATAAATCACAACGAATTTGCTCTGGTGGTCTTTCTATACATAGAAGGTGCCTTCAGCAACTCAATCCAGAAACCATCATCATGGCCCTGGTAAGACTAAACGCAAATCGATCAATAACCAATCTCATCAAAGAATTATTGACTAACAGAGTCATCATATCTACAATGGGATCCTCAACAATTTATAAAGTAGCAAAGCGAGCTACGCCGCAAGGTGGGGTTCTATCTCCAATCTTGTGGAATCTTGCCATTAACATGTTACTGATGGAGCTATACTTTAACAGATTTAAAATGGTAGCCAACGCAGATGACGTTGCAGTAGTAGCGTCGGGTAAATTCCCAGACACAATCTCGAATCGTCTATAATCAGCTTTGGGTCACATTACCAGGTGGTGTATAGGTAGTGGACTCAACGTATATCCAAGACGGAGCTCGTACTTTTCACGAGAAAATACACAATTTCGGACTTCAATTTACCACCTCTTAATAGAGCGGCGAAGGCCGCTATTGCTCTCCATTTCGATCTTTGAAATGGTCGTCAAGCCCATATTAAGGTATGGAGCAATCATCTGGTGGCCGGCCTTAGGCAAATCCACCTGCTCTAACATTTAAGATAGAATTCTAAGAAAATCAGCCTTGATGATTACAGGTGAACCTCGCACCACCCCAGGAAAGGCCTTGTTCACAATGTTACACTGGCTTCCTGCCGATTTAATGGTCAAACAACTGGCTATGAACTCGGCAGTTAGACTAAAAGCCGCTGGAACATGGAAATCAATAGGCGATAGACGCCGAAGAAAAGTACTTGTGGTATACACTGACGGATCCAAATTAGGATTATGTTCTTCAATTTCTACAGAGGATGCGTTTTAAGCTATTAGATCATTGTAGCATTACTTAAGATGAAATATCTGCCATAAAAAGGGCAGTTAACTGGTTGAGGTGCAATATTGGATATGGTCAGGATATTCGAATATGAACCGATAGTAAGGCTGCCCTGAACGCTCTACCGCGTGTTTATACTACATCTGAACTTGGCCTCATTATAATGGAGCTAAATCTGCCATCGTGCTGGCTATCCCTCGATATCAGCTGTGTATACTTGTGGCAGTTCTAACAGGGCTCTGTTTCATAGGTGCCCACGCAACTAGATTAAATCTCCCTTTGAACGATTTCTGTAGAAGCTGTAAAAATTAGGAGTAGGAAGAAACTATCAAGCGCCTCCTCTATAAATGTCCAGCGCTGTTCTATCACAGAGTCATGAGCGTGAGTGAAACGTTACTAACAATCTCATTTCTAATATATATGTAGATATTTATTTTCCAAATTTGTTTGGTCTAAACCATTTTTGTCATTCATGAACGAACTTTTAATTTGCTTGTTCCTAGATCTACCTTTTACTAATATAGCTACAATAGAAAATACCGACAACAATGATTAAATTAATACATTTAGTATTGGCTTAAATAATTTAAACGGAAAGAATTGTTATAAAATTGAAGCAAAAGTATGCACTTTTTCAGAGAACACACGGCGATTTCCTTAGACATTGAAAATTATATAGTCAAAACAATAGATGATGCTATTAAAAAAAGTTATTAGCAGAACATTGGACTCATTCCGTTTTCTGTTAAAAAAGTTTCAGGAAACATATACAAAATGATGTTAGTTCTACACATTTGGAGATATGTGTATAATGAGCGGCTCATTTTATCGGATATCAAAAAGGTATTTTTTGTAACTCGAAGTGAAGAAGGATATCAGAAAAATATAAGTTTAAAAGCATTGGTAACATCTCCTATCTTGAAAAACTAATCGGGATTCAAAGCGATTTAGAGTATCATATTAAATGCCTATACCATAAAGATGCAGTTACTTAAGAAATAATGTTTTTGAAGACACACAATTTTCGTCTTGAGGTACTAAATCAAATACATAAATTTGCACTTCAGACAAAAAATGTAAAACCGAAAACGTTTACTCTCACTTATAAAAACCGTAGTTTTTCTTGTAAGGCATTGTATGTGTTAACATATACATTTACCATTTTAAAATTTGTTGATGAACATGTATTAGAAATCTGTTTTAAGAACATTTTTTGTGAAATATTTTGGATAAAATAAAGTTTATACTCATTTTCAATTTAATAAATATAGGGGTAATAATATACCTTTCCAGACCATTAAAATGAGAAATTTACTTTGCAAATTTAAATTTAACTATTTTTCTAGAACATGTCTGACGTAGTTAATCTCATTAAAAAGCTTCATTTGATATAAATGTAAAAATTCGCATATAAATATGTAAATACAAAACTAATTTCAAGTCTATATGACATTAAAGTGAAAAAAATAATTAAATATTTATATATTCCTGTGATAAATATTGCAATTTTTTGTTTCTAATCTAGCCTTTTTATGTAGTGTCGAGTTGGAAAAGTGATATCTTAGTAACAGTGATGAAATAAAAGGTACAGAAATATCACTTATCTCTATTTGATGGCAAAGTAATGCAGAGAAGTATGCTTATTGGTGATCGGTTATACCAAAATAAGAAATGATTCAGATTCGTAAGTGGGCTCTGAATCATTTCAGCATTACAATACATTCAAACGCATATGTACATTAGGGGTTTAACTTATTCCCATTTTTGGCAAATAAAAAAATGGCCCTAGCATAGTCGAATAGTCCATTGAAAACTATTAAAAAAAATTATATTAATTTTTCGCGGTTTTCAAAAAAGGTCACCCACAAAACGCCGTAAAGTTGGAAAACTGTTTTTTTTATTTGTACTTATACATTTAGCCAAAAACTCACAGTTTTTTTTATGAACTTATTCATGTCCTTTAATAACTAAGAAATTTTTTAACGTTTTTTTCCACTTATTAATAAAATATTAAAAATTTTTTTAATAAATTGTTTTCTTTAGGGATTTTAGAAAATCGCTTTTGTGGGCGAGGTTTTTATTTTCAGACGCCCCAAAAAAATTGTTTTTGTAAATAACACAATATTCGGTATAGCGTAGTGCTGGGGAAATAATTTTTATGCTTTTGCAAGATCAGAGTATTAGATAAGCTTTTCTAAATCAGGGCTAGCAAAAAATGTGGTAATGAAAAAACTCAGTTTTTACAATTTATTTTGAATTCAATGATAAAAATAATGTTTGAAGCAAAATACTAATGCATTGTCCCAGCGATTTTATAACAATTACAACAAGGCAAAAACAGCACGCATATTATTGGTAGAAAAGAATAAAAAAGTTGTCAAAATCTACATACATATGTGCGTGACGCACACATTAATAAACTCTCTAAAATTTACTTACACATATTTATTGTAGACGCTCATGAATATATGTATATGCATATCCCTGCAGATAATATTGGACTACATGATCCATTATAGCTGAAACGGACTAGCTACAACATGGTCCGATGTCAAGCAGTCATGGAGTATGCCATTTTCAAACAAGAACTTATTGCTATACGACAATTGCTCGTGACTGACAAACTTCTTGTGAGTGGTCCATTTTTAATGGAGTAGTTTTTGGGTTAGTCCGATGTAATGCAAACCATATAGTCCAGCCCTAAGACATCGGAATGTTAAATAGACCAAGTTTTCTTCATACATTTGGGTTACTTTTGGACTAGACATAGTCCTTTATGGAGTATACTTTACATGCGTGTTTGGACTAGTCGCGTTAGCTGCAGGGATTCAATAACTATACATGTATACATATGTAGAAAAATTCGACATTTAATATTACACGTAAACAGTAATCCGCTTATGCATGAAAAATATGCATTTGCATATTTTTAAAATTTTTTCCAAAATACATATGCATTTTTGATATAACTTGCATGAATTTGCATATTACGCAGGTTGCCAGCTTTTTTTAACAAAAATTGCTTGTGATAACTGACACAGCTCCATATATGATCCTCAAAATGCGGTCATTATAAATTCTTTACCCAAAAATGTTCCATGTTACATGTCCTGCTCATGGGTTGCATAGAATTGCAGATTTTGTTCGCTTACATTTTGCAATGTTAACTCTTTTGTTGCAAATTGCAAAGCCGTTTTTCTTAAAGTGGAACTACAAACATACATGCGAATAGTATGTACTATTTTCCCAAATAAATTTACAGTCTTCGTTAATTTTCAGGCTCCGTCTCGTATCAATTTAATGCGTTCTATGTGCCCAAGTATGATTATTCCCCCAAAGCCATGTTCTACTAGATGGGAATTTTGGTTAAAGGCTGTTATAATCGTATATTATTGCGACAACTTAATAGAAATGAGCAGCGCTTTAAATGAGCTTTCTGATGAGGAGGTAGAGTCGATATGTGATGCAAATGCTTTACATTAGAATTCATGGGTAAAAACAGATATAGCATACATTAAAGATAATTTTGAATGCATTTGTCACAGTATAATGAAATTGGAAACCAAAGGAAGACTTAAAAGAAAAACTTCAAAATATGGAGAATAAACTATGTATTTATTGAAAAACTTTACAAAGTATTTAGTCGAAATGTCGAAATTTTGTCCAAGAATAAAAACAACATATGCAGTAACATTGACTGATTTTGAATGTATATTTTCAATATATTCGATCGCTGAAGGTCCTTTCAATTTGAAAACTTGAAAATATATGATTATACTTCGTAATAAACATTCGTTTAAAGAAAACTGATTAAAAATTATTAGTCAGTGTTTTTTCGAGTGTATATTTTGGTGCATGTTTTAAAGTATTTTTTAGGAATATTTGCATACATATTTAAATAATTTTTGTGCATATTTAAACTTGCCCTGGTCATGAGTTCGAAGCAACTACAACTTCTTGTATCTCCCTTTCACTGATTCTTTATATTTTTATTTACTAAAGTCTAGATACAAAAAACTCACAGACTTTATGTGTACATATAAACGATATAACAAAAACGTAAAAATTTTATGAATTTAGCAAATTAATACATAATATTTTGCTTAACTGAATTAATTTCCATACGAATTATCTATGACTTAAAATGAAGAGTTGTATTAATAACATTAAGTTCAGTCTATCTGTATATATTGTCAGAGTAATTTCAGTATTCCATGGCAAGTTCCGCAAACAAGAGTAGAAATTGTTCTTGAACAATCTCCACAGTTGAACATGTATACATATCGTAGTAAAGATCCCTAATAATTTCCCCTGTATAATTTTGATCTGACAAGGGTCGTGAATGGTTGTTTCATGACGTATATGGCAAAACTGCCCTAAGTGTTTAACAATATTTATTTTGCTCGCGGATATATATTATAAATTTTTTTTAATAAATTCATATTTTTTGACTATGAATGGTCCGAAAAGAATAAAGTTTTGGGGCAATTGTCCCAAATAAAAGATGCCAGAGATATATGACGGGCCGAACACCAGAAACAGATTTCATCTGCTGTCCAAAGATGAAGAAGATGAGGTCATAAAAAAGGAAAAAATTCCACCAATTATGGTGGATGCCAACTTTAGCTTTTCTAGAGTACTAGGAATAATCGAAGGCAGTTATTTTTTCAAGAGAATGTCACTTGGGACAAAAACAATTTCCAGCTCCATGGTGGTACACGAGGAGGCGCTGAAATCGCTAAAAAGCAGGAACATGAATTTCTAAACACATAAGGTAAGAGAGAGTACGATTTTGCTGTTTGGTCTTTCCCGACAGTCGACTGTAGTTATAATGGAAGAATTGAAAAGTACACACAATACTACGCCTGTAAGTGTAAAAGAAATTACACAAATGTCCATGCCGTAAAGGATATTTAGAGATACGACATGCATAAGTAGATTAACAGAAAAAACTAGAATAAGTAATTATGAAATAGACCAGAGTGA
Organism: Gymnocheta viridis; assembly: GCA_956483585.1. NCBI lineage: Eukaryota > Metazoa > Arthropoda > Insecta > Diptera > Tachinidae > Gymnocheta > Gymnocheta viridis. Next base: position 37,861,683 of record OY101443.1, on the reverse strand, counting down.
TATCCCGCAACTATCGAGCCATGCCCATCATGGTAGTGAACTATACTCTCGCTTGCAAGGGAAAAATATATTTTCTAAAGTTATCCAATGAAAAAGTATTGGAAATATTTGTTAACGCAAAATTAAGAGTTTTAGGAATGATGATTAAACATGTCATATAAAACTTTTGTTGTACACAATGTTTGTGTTGCTCACTGCAACGTTTAAGGTACATACATATGTACATATGTATAACAACCGAGTCAGCAGCTGCACAGCTCGAGCAAGTTCTTCACGACAAAACAGTTTATATGATTTTGCTCAACGAGACGTTCTTAAAACCGCATCACAAACTCCATAAAATTTATGGCGAATACCGGTTAACACATGGCGTGCGAGTACTCATTGCGGTAAAAGCTAATACAGTTCATATGTTATTACTTAAAATCAGTGTTCGAAAATAAACGTTACCTAATGTACTTTAGTGTTCTGTACGGTAGAATATTGAATACACATACGCAAGCAGTGTTTGTGTAGAAAATACACAAAAAGAACAGAACGCTATTCTGCTTGTGATCTTTCTACACAACGAGAATACTGTAATGAAAAAATCAGCACAAAAGATAAAAATATTTAATGGGGTTTTGTTTTTTCGTGGACAAACACCAACACATTATTCTTTATGTACAGTTTGTGCATTCACTACGCATGAATAAAAAACAAGAATGTGCACTCAGCCATACAAAAAAAAATTGTTATTGCGCATTTACGTCATCATAGAATACAAATGAGTGTCTGTTGTAAAAAGTGTAAGAGATTTTTGGCACAAAACTGGAAATAACTAAATAAATTCTAAACGGGTGCATCGATTCGAAAAAAATTTTAAGTGGACAGAAAAGAGATGCAGTCGAGTAAAACTTTTGAGTTTGAAGATATTTGAAGAGCTTCCTCGGACTACCAAAGTTTTACATTTCGGCTTTCCATACACAAATGTTCTTTGTTTACAACCCATACATACATATGTACATATTCTATGTCTATGTCACACAAAGTGATGATCGCAATACAAGAAAATAACGGACCTGGGCAATGAGCAATCTGGTTTTTTGATTCATGTGTAAAAATGAACATATTCATACACACATGGGTGCTGTTGGCTGAAGTAGTTATCGCGTTGACTGCAAAGCAAATAATGTCTAAGAACGTGGGTTCGAGCCCAGCTTCAGACAAGTCATAACATCCAGCATTTTTCAGATGTGCATTATTATACCATTGTATTTGTTGTTGTCGGAGTGTTTAAGTGATGAAGGCATAGCACTGGTCACTGAATAGTTCTGGCAGCAATTGATACTGGTGTATGCTAGCGGACATCACAGCGCCCTCCTTCGTCGGTATTGTAGCAAAATCGCCGGCGAAGTAAAATAATTAATAAAATGGCTACAACAGCTTAAAACACATTTAATGCGCCTACTTGACATCAGAGGCCCTGCAACACTGATCTAAAAACTAACACAGCGCGCAATATCAGAGTTGTAAAAATTAAGCTTTCTCTCTTTTACCATCTGTCCTCTCTCACTATCCCTTTCCCAAGGAAGGTAACACACCTACGGGTTGGTAGGCATACTAATTGCCTGAGTGTTACTTCTCTTTAAAAAAAACATATATATATATATATGCGTATACTACATATAATAATTGTATGTGCTTATATATGTATGTAAGTATTTCATATTGTATGTTTTGTTAATCAAAATTATGGAGAGCAAGAAAAAGCACAAGCTTAACAGTCATACATACATATAATTATGTATGTTTGCATGTAAGTACGTTCATATGAACATGGAATGTGAGCTTCTTAAAAATTGTTCATTAAAAACATACATAAGTATGTACATACCCGCAAGGGTATCTTCTAATGAAGATAACGGGAGTAACGACCCCGTGGACCCTGAGTTATCACAGGATGCCCTGCATACCTGTGTTTTTGTGGTGGCCTTTTTGTTTTTGGCACCCAAAGACAGCGTGACTGTACCCATTTTGGACAAGTCCCTGCTCGGCATCCGTACCCGTATTAAGGATACCTTTCTCGCCCCCGCTGGAAACCATTAAGACAAAGTTCAGCACGGTCTTAACTATGACATTCCTGGAATTACGAAATTAAATTGATGTATCCCTAGGCTGACGGTTGTTGTATCCTGGGACCTGAGTATGTAGAAGTGCAATTTTACTGAAATGGCTTCCAGGCTAATGCCACAGTTGCCCCCGTCCTTTTAAAACTTGGCAAGTCTCAATGTACGTTTGAAGTTCGTCATCGTTAAGTTGTTGGTGCAGGTTCGGATGTCTCTCCCCGATTAGCACGGATCTGGCTCTGGCAGGAAGATCCATAAGATCTCTTCGTTAACCCTCGCATGGACCTCACTGCTTGCAAAGGGACCCATGGCGTCTTAACGTGACTGCACATTCGAAAGGAGATAGCGGCTTTGAGTTTGGACCCATTAGCATGAACAAAAATAATCTATATATAAATAGGCAAGTGAAAAAAGTTAAGAACCGTTTTGACTGACTTAAACTCAACGTATTCGCTTGATTTTTGTTTTTTTTTTTGTTGATAGATTGTCAATAGGAGCAGTGCAGAATGTATTTTTTCTTTTACATTTTTGTGTCTAAGTTAAGAATATTAGCCAATCATAAAGCCATGATCTCTCTTTCTCTCTTAATTTGCTAAAAAATTACAACAAAAAACTCAAAATAACTAAATTAAATTTGGCTTGGCAACTCCGTAAACACTCAGAAGGAAAAACTTATTTTATTTGTTCATTCTATTCTTATTTCCATCTTTGTATGTACTTAAACGATTATTGCTGAAACTAATAAAATTTGGATATTTAAATAACGAGTAAATTTTATTAAAGTCAAATACATTATGGTACTGTATTATTTTTCTTTAGATGCTTAAAAGTAATATATTTTTTTAATTATTAATAACTTTGATTAAAGTTAAATTCACCTAGAGCACAAAGTAAGTTTTTTATTTTTGGTTTATTTTGTGTGCGTTTTGTTTTTGTTCATTGTTTTCATTATTTTTCTGTGCTTTAAATTACTGAACATACTGGAATGTTGGAATGTGATGGAATGTTTATATTATTAGGCTAGCATTTTCGTACATACATATGTTGTATTTCTCATGAAATAGGGAATAGAAATATTAAAAACGATTTAAATTTGTATTTAATAGTTAAGAAAGTGATTTAAGAGAGTAGTTTACCCTGAAGTCTATACATATATTTGAATATCTATATATAAATAGGCTAAGACAAATTTTTAGATCCCTGTTTCTCCTTTGTTTGCCAACCGATTTAGTTCATTCCTTTGCCAAGTGGTAAACATTGTTTAGCTTTAGTGACCCGATTATATATTATATAAATCGATTCAGTAATAAAGAAATAAAAGGCTCATAAAGTTGATACCACTACAAATGCTGAAAATACAAACATACACGCATTCACTTATGTAAGTATTGGTTCAAGCAAAACGATGAGATTGTTTAAGAGTAGCTACATACATACATATGCATATATGTAATAAGATTTTTTATAGATGTGCGTGTTTGTATGCAAATTTATTTGTTTTATCGTTTTTTCCGTGGGGAAGAGAATAAGTAATAGGTAGTTTCTTCTGTTTAAATGAATGCAACAAAAATAGATATACGTTTAAACTGGCGGTCGAATTTTGACCACTGGGCGTACTTTAGTATAAATAAAATAGATGCGATGTACGAGTATATGATGAGTTGAATATTGGAGGCACTGAAAACTCATTTGTGAGGAAGTCGGTGATCATGATATCACCTCCTACAGAAGGGAATAGTGAAGGTAATATCTTTCCCAACAACGTTGCTGATAGTGGTGAGGGAAATAATAGTGCGAAGAAATTAGGAGATAAAATCTCAGAGTTGTTAGATATGTTGAAGTTGCGTTCGAACGTGCTCAAAGATATTGTGACCATGTCCCGTGAGACACAGGCGTTATATATGCAAGTGGTAGATAAAATGAGTAGTGGACATGTTAGTGAAAAGAGACCACAGACAAACAAACAGACGCAGACAGATGAACCGGCAAGGCCGACCCCTGTGATAGGTGCAACCCCAAAGCGTAAAAGATATGATAATATCCTAAGCCCAAAGGGTAACAAATCTAAGAAGAAGAGGGGTATAACTCCCAATAAGCCGGTTAAGAAAACTGGAGATATTTTACCCAAGGTAGCAGGTGAAAACACGGCTGGTAAACCAGATCCTAATGTTGATGGTACTAACTGGATTACGATTGGTCCTAGGGTTAGAACTAAAAAGAAGAAAATACGACCAAATGCTTTGGTTATTAAAAAGTGTGGGAATGCTTCCTACGCTGATATCCTCAGACAGGTAAAGAAAGACCCTAAGCTAAACAATCTGGGTCAAAATGTGAAGAATATAAGGAAGACTGCGAAGGGTGAGTTATTGATGGAGCTGAGTGAGCCCGCGCACCAAAATACAAGTGATTTCAGGAAGACTGTAGAAGAAGTATTAGCTGAGGTAGCTGAAGTAAGGGCACTATCCCATGAGGATAGGATCGTGATTAGGGATATAGATGAGGTGACTTCCAAGGAGGATGTCTATGAAGCCCTCATAAAAGACTCCGTCGATTTTAAATGTCTGCAGCCTGCTGCAATTAAATTACTAAGGAAAGCGTACGGAGGAACACAGGAACACAAACTGCCACCATTCGTCTAAATGCTGCCTTAGCTAGCCATCTGGTAGAAACAGCGAAGATGCATATCGGCTGGATCATATGCCGAATACGAGAAGAGGTAACTCCAAGAAGATGCTATAAGTGTCTTGACTATGGGCATAGAGCAGCAAATTGTAAGTGTCAGGACCTTTCTAATAATTGCTTACGGTGTGGCAAAACCGGTCATAAATTTGGAAAGTGTTCCAATAAACCGTCGTGCTTGCTTTGTAGGAGTGGAACCGATGTCGCTAGTGACTATGTCGCCGGATGTACAGCTAGTCCGTACTACAAAAGAGCGCTACAAAGACTTAGGGTATAAAAGAAAACCTAGGGCATCAAAATGCGTTTATTGCAGTTAAATCTCAACCATTGCCAGGCAGCTCAAGAGCTTTTTAAGCAAAGCGTTCGAGATTTAAATGTAGATGTTGATGTGCTGAGTGAGCCATATAGAACCATAAGACCGTTAAATTGGGTTTCTGATAATACGGCTACATCGGCGATATGGAACATTAGCACGCTAACACTTCGAGATAGAATGACAGCACAATGTGGATATGCCCGAGCCACTATCTCTAGCATTACAGTATATAGCTGTTATATTCCCCCAAGATATTCTATAGAGGACTTTCGAATCATTGTTGATAATAGAGTAGCAGATGCAGCTACCGGAAACCCCATCATTATAGCAGGTTACTACAATGCGTGTCTGTTGAATGGGGCTGCCGCTTGACACACACAAGAGGCAGAGTGCTCTTAGAAGCTTTTACTGCACTGTATGTTCTACTCATGAATAATGGAGTTGAACAAACGTTCAGCAGGAGTGATTGTGGATCTGTGATTGACATAACATTTGTCAGTAGCAGCATAGCAAGCCAAGTGAACTGGAGAGTATCTGATCTGATTATTATAGATGTACAAGATGAACAGCACCATATGACTGTACAAACGCGAGGATTGACAGGATGGAAGGTAAATACCTTTGATAAGGATATCTTCGGAGCTTGTATGGAGAACACGGAACTGAATGGTTCAGCTGAAGATATGACAGTACAATTAGTAAGTCATATCACAGGTGCGTGTAATGTAGCTATGGTAAAGCGTAATAGGTCACCAAATACGCCTCCAGTCTACTGGTGGAATGATAAAATTGATAGATTGCGATCAGAGTGTGTAAGTGCCCGAAGGCTGTATACAAGGACTAGAAGCAGTTTTGAGGATAGTGTATACCACCATCTATGTAATGATAAAAGGAAAGCGTTAGAGATTGCAATTCGTAGGAGCAAGCGTAGGTGTTTTCTCAGTGTATGTGATGACGTAGATAGTAATCCTTGATGCCTTGCATATAAACTGGTAACCAAGAAATTCAAATGCCTTGGTCCATCGCCGCCAAGAGAAGAGCCTATCCTTGAAGGAATTATAGATCATCTCTTTCCCCAACAGGAAATTCCGACATGGCATCAAAGGTATCCGGCAGAGTTTTTGGATATTCCTCCGGTTACGATTTCCGAGATAGAAGGTGCTTTCTCAAAATTTAAGTACAAGAAGGCACCAGGCCTAGATAGCATTTCGAATATGGTTCTAAAAGAAGCTGGTAAACTCCACTCTGAACATTTTATGAGGGTAGTAAGCGCATGCTTGAGCCAGGGCACCTTTCCAACAATGTGGAAGCGACAGAAGTTAGTATTGTTACCTCAGGATAATAAGCCGTTAGATGACCCCTCCTCTTATCGTCCCCTATGTATGATAGATACAACTGGTAAACTGCAAGAGAGCATAATTTGTAGGAGATTGCGAGATTATATTGAAGCTAACCGTGGTTTATCAGATAACCAATTTGGATTTAGGAAAGCAAGATCAACAGTGAATACTATCAAAGTTGTAGTAGAAACTGATAAGGGTATTAGGATCATTTGCGGGGTGCCTCAAGGATCAGTACTTGGCCCACTGCTGTGGAACGTCATGTACGATGGAGTTTTGAGGTTAAATTTACCTGAAAGGGTAAAGATAGTTGAATTTGCAGACGACATAGCCTTAGTATATGTATCTAAAGAGTTAGTAGAGGTGGAAACCATTGCAAATGCCAGTATTCAGATCGTAAAATCTTGGCTGAGATCAACGGGCTTAACTTTAGCAAACCATAAAACAGAAGCAGTTTTGATTAGCAAACTAGGGAAACAATTAAGCTAAATATTGGCACGTGTAGCATAGAATCTAAGGAGTCTCTTGGAGTCATAATTGACAGTCGTCTGTCTGTTCATGAGCATTTGCAGTATATTGGCTCCAAAGCATCAAAAACCTGCTTAGCGCTGTCCCGGATCATGCCGAATACAAGAGGTCCTAAATATCTGCAGAGAAAATTGCTCACTAGTGTAGTAAGGAGTATTATCCTATATGCGTCCCCTATATGGTCAGGCGCACTGAGATATTCTACATATCTATGTGCATCTGATATCCCCTGTGTATAGGCTGGCTGCCCTGCGAGTACGTTGCGCATTCTGAACTGTTTCGAACGAGGCCATTTTTGTTATTACCGGCATAATACCAATCGAGCCGTGTTGGACGGTACGGTGTGACTGATTTGTGCCTACGGAAGTGGCAAGAACGATGGAGAGCAACTGATAATGGAAGATGGACTTACTTACTGATACCTGACATCAAGACATGGTTAGCAAGGAGAAATGGGCTTTGTATTTAGTATTTACTGTGTATAAGAGTATTTTTTTTAATACATATAAAAATATATCTTAAATAAAAAAAATTATTATGGTTTTTCATATAAGTAAAGAAAGTTGCTCATGTTGGGTTGCATATAAACGTTAAATTCAAATAACCAACGTGCATATAAGCGATAAATACTGTAATATGCATGCGTAATATTATACAAAAAATGTTTCAAGAAACAACGAAAAAACCAAATGTTTGCCTTTCGATTGTTTTGTTATTGTGCTTATTCAGTTACAACGCGTACGTGTGCACATTAATGTGTGTGGCAGTATTAATGTGTGTGTTTAGAAATACCCGATTGTTTTGCGTAAAAAGAGTAGAAACCAGTCACACCAATTTCTATCCCGAATTTTAAGTTTAATGTCCAGTTTATGACTTCGTATTTAAATGCTATTTATCTTTAAGTTCTATTTAAATACGAAACGAAATTAAGTTTTGCAGTACAAACTTAAATAATAATTAAATGACCAGCCTTGCTGATTTAAATTCTATTTAAGTTGTGGACACGTACATACATATGTACATGCGCAACCATATACATATACATACATATGTTTCTGCTAGCTTCTTGTTTCGCGCAACAAAGTAAACAAAAAAACAAACCTATGAATGTTGTTATTTTCAGCCTGAAAAAAATCCACATTAGAAAATTTTCTTTAATATTGTTCAACAGCTGTTTTTCCAAAAATAATTGGGAGAATTTCATAATGCTGTCATATTTTTATCGTAATTAAATACAAGCAATAATTTAACACTGAAAAACTGAAACTGTATTTAAATGCAACTTAAATTTAAATGAAAATTAACTAAATGCGTATTTAAATATGAAGTCATAAACTGGCCATAAGGACTATCAAATGATTAATAAGAAGCGCTTGCGACTAACAATCAGTATCTAAGTTGTAAGTATGAAACTCAAACCAATTTAAAAAAAATTTAAATACAAATTATTTCGAATACCTTTTTCCCCATATTTTAGCCGTTTTTTTCATATTTTTAATAGGTACATGGTTTTCAATTTTGTCATGAAGACATAAAATGTTGTGACGGTATGTATTAATGTACTGATGTGAATGAAACGTGTTTCGAGTGGCGAACATTTCGGAAAAAAAACATCTGCAATTCTTTTTCGTTTTTCATTCGCGTTCACACAGGCGAACAAGACCTAGCATTTTAAGTTTTTAGAAAAAAGCTAAAGATCTTCCAATTCTGCAAAAATTGGCTAAACAAATACTGTGTGTACCATCCAGCTCAGCTACAAGTGAAGGAGTTTTTTCAACGCCAGGACGAATACTTGAAGAGATGTGAAACAGACTTCTCGGGAAAAATGTTGACAAAATTTTATTTCTGCATATGTCTATTTATCTATTAACGCTAAAGTACAAGATCCTATTTCATCTTAATATTTTACACAGATTGCTTATGAGCAAGAAAATCAATGATTTTAATCATAATATTTTTAAATTTCACTTCAAAACTTTAAAATAAAAGAAAATTTATATTTTCTTTAAGAATTTTCAATTCTCAAATTTAATTTTAACTACAAAGTTTGAAATCGCATGATACATATGTACATACGTACATATGTGTAAATCCTGCGTGACGAACCCTACATTCGTACGCGTTTTCACATTAATATATAAAAAATTTTTGGTCTTTCAGAACAGGTACCTTCAACTTATTCATGGTGTTTAGTGGGTTATAAGTGTACTTTCGAATCGCACAAGTTATAATTTTTTAGCAGGTATTTGTTGCAAAATAATTGATCACAAAGTTTTGTGACTTGGGCTACAAAAAACGGAAGTAACTTTGAAAGTTAAAGTGTGTTATCGTAATTTTTATCGAATTGTGCAAAAGTACACAGAATCTAGTTCCTAAAGAAAAGATGAATATCAGAGAATGATACCCATCGAGCTAGTGGTCGTGTCGGACGGTGCGGATGGTGTTTTGGTATATTTATTTGAATAAAATATATTTAGAGTTTTTTTATCAGCACCGCGTTTGGTCTGTACTTTTTCTTTATTAAAACTCTACTGTTCTTTATGAATACTTAGACTTAACTAATATACTGTAAAAAAGATTATATACTATAAAATAGAATGTCATGCATTCATATGTTTGCTTTGTGTCGCAACAATTTATCGGTTTTCTTTTAAACATATTGAATTCAATTTTACTTTCTCATATATCCGAATATTTCTTAAGTGTATTGACACAAACTATGAGTAATGCATTTTTCAAGTGTATTGCATTTGGTTTGTAATAATTGTTTAGCTAGACCCTTCTTAGATTTCATATTAATATTTATATGCAATAAAGAAAAAGAAGTATCATATTTTTTTAGTGCCCTAAATATTTGGCATTTTTCTTGTGACACATGAAGTCATAACACCTCCCTTTTTCGAAAGAATGATCTTGCAATTATTCAGATAATGTCAAGATCATTCTTGTGTATTCTGACAACATGTTTTTTCTCTTAAATTTTTTTTTAAATAAATGCTGCTAATTTTACTGAACTACTTCCTCCCTTTTTTTAAATGTTTTTTTTTTTTTTTTTTGTTTAATGGAAAATTATTTTAGAACTTAAACAATATGCATATGTGTTAGGTTTTAGATAATAAAGTTTTAGGGGATCCACCTTATTTACTTATTTAACTAATTTTAATCGTTATGAAATATTTTTACTCTATTTTTGTGAATAGTGGAAGTTTTATCGTTTTTTAATTTTACTACTACATTCTTATCCTCTATTGCTACAACCTGATAAGGACCTGTATATAATTGGTTTAGTTTATGTCGGGTTGTATTCTCTATCAGTACCATATCATTTATATTGATATTTTGTGGGTGTGACATTTTGTCATACCTTTCTTTCCGTCTAAGTTTTTGGTTTTCAATTAACGATTTGGCTCGTCGGTGTGCCAATTGTAGCCTATATTTTACTTCTTTATCATAGGCTTCAACATTATATATTGGGTCCACTCCCCCTTTCAGAATAAAGTTGAGCGGTGTGGGAGGTTTGCCAAACACCAGCTCAAATGGGCTATACCATTGTACTGAGGATGGAGTTGTGTTATAACAAAATTCAAAGTAAACCAACCATTCGTCCCAGTCTGTTTTTTCTGGTGATAAATAAGTTCTCAGGTACTCGTTGAATGTTCTATGGGAGCGTTCAACGGCGCCTAAGGTTTCATGGTGGTACGCTGTAGAATGTAATTGTTTTATTTTAAGTAGTTTACATAGTTCATCAAGAACTTGATTTTTCTATTCGGTACCCATGTCTGTGAGTATTGTTTTCATAGGTCCAAATTTCAAAACGCAATTCATGAATATTGCCTTTGCTACGGATTTTGCTGATTTATCTGTTATGGGAACAGTTATTAGATATTTAGAAAGGTCGCATAACATTGTTATTGCATATTCATTTCCCGCATTTGATCTGATAAATGGCCCTATTGTATCTATAACAACGATGTCAAAAGGATTGGCTGGGGTTGGTGTGACTGCTAAATTCTCTTTATGTTTTGGACGTACTTTGTTTAATTGGCATTGCATGCAATTTTTAACGTACTTGGTAACTTGTTTAGTCAGATTTTTCCAATAATAATTTTTTCTGAGTTTATTTAATAATCTTGTGATCCCTGGGTGGCCACCAAGCAGTGGATCATCATGATTTTTCTTAATTATTTCAAGTTTTTCTTTTTCATCTGTGATTACCGTTATTTTTGGTGTTAGCGCAATTTCTAAATTGTTTAATTTATTGTTCGCAATTTCTTTAAATTTATTTGCTCGAGTGCTTTCAAATATTATGTCATTAAGTGATAGTTGCAACTTTTGAAGCCCTTTATTGTTAGCCATTTGTTCGAACTTTGGTAAGAATCGATCTAATTCAATCTTTCCATTAACAATAAAGTCATCAACAACAATTTTCATCAAAATATGTTTCCCTTTTATTAGTGAACACCTAAGTGTATCTACTACTTGGGTAAACTTTAAGCGAACTAGTTTTCTTACTTCATTTGTATTAATTATTTCGTACGCGCGTGGTTTATTTACATTCTGATTAGTATCAGAATTAATATTGGTGTCATAAACTTGTTTGTTCTTGTTTTGTAGTCGGGTAGTGACTTGTAGTACATTAATGTGTTCACCCATTGTCTTTAAGTCACTAAAATTCAAACGTGATAAAGCATCAGCTCCGCAATTTTGTTTGCCCTGTATGTATTCTATTGCGAAATCATATTCTTCCAAATCTAATCTTATTCTAGTAAGTTTAGATGAAGGGTTTTTCATGGAAAATAAATATACTAATGGTCTATGGTCGCTTCTTACTAGAAATTTATTTCCATAGATATAGGGACGAAAAAAGTTGATAGCCCAGTATATTGCTGTAAGCTCTTGTTCAATAACTGATTTGTTAGATTCACCTTTGGTAAAGGCTCTTGAAGCATAAGCAACAGGCAATTGAATACCGTTATATTCTTGGCTAAGGATAGCTCCGCATGCGTCTTTACTCGCATCCGTCGTGATGCAGAATTGCTTTTCGAAATTTGGATACTGCAATATCTGTGGCGATAAAAGGGAGTTCTTTAGATACTGGAATGCCTCTTCGCATTCCTTTGACCAAATAAAATTCGTATTTTTCTTAGTTAATCTAGTGAGGTGAATTGAATATTTAGCAAAATTTCTTATGAATCTACGGTAGTAGTTGCAGAAGGCAACAAATCTTCTGGCATCGTCCGCATTTTTGGGTTGTGGATAATTTTTTATGATTTCAAATTTTCCATCATCTGGATAAATGCCTTCGTCGGTGCACTTATGGCCCAAAAATGTTACTTGATGTTTGAAAAATATACATTTGTCAGGGTGTAATTTCAGGTTAAATTTTCTGCAAGTTTCAAAAACGTCTTTAAGATTTTTCAGCACGTGACTTTCCGAGCATCCCAGGACAACAAGATCGTCCATGTACAAGAAGGCTTGAGATGGTTTTAGACCAGCGAACGCAATGGACATCATGCGTTGGAAAGAATTCGGGGCAACTTTTAGTCCGTAAGGAAGTCGTTTAAACCTGTATGACCCAGTATTAGTCGAAAAAGAAGTGATGTCTCTAGAGTTTTCTTCAAGTTCTATTTGATGAAATCCTGACATAAGGTCGACAGGAAAAATATTTTGCCCTTCCTAGTTGATCTAGAATGTCGTCAATTCTAGGAAGAGGAAATTTGTCAGTTAATAACTTTTTATTGACTTGCCTGTAGTCAATGACTAGTCTCCATCTTTTTCCAGTGCTATTTGGTAGCGATTTTTTAGGCACAAGTAATATCGGACTATTAAATTCGGACACAGAAGGTTCTACTATATCATCCCTTATCAGTTTTTCTACCTGGCTATTTATTTCAGATTTTTGGGCTTCGGGAATTCTGCAATTTTTTATGTAGACTGGTGTGTCGTCTTTTTCTGAGCTTTTGCTTGTAAAAATTGTTGGATGAAATTTTTTCAGATTCTAAACCGAAAACATCTGTATATTGCGAACATAATTTTGTCAGATTGTCATATGCAAATTTTGGGAAGTTGATCTGAAGTTTCTTTAAAATTTCTTCTGTTCTGACTTTGTTATTTTTATTTTGGTTTTGAGGGGTTGGAACTATATGGTAATTTGTTAGGTTTTCCGTGATGTTTGTATTTGAGATGAATGCATTTTCGTTTGTAGTGTTAATAATACGAGCGTAAGGCAATTTATTCGAGGTAATGGAATTGGCTATGTATATTCCAGGAGCGACTTCTTGGTTTGGTATGAATATATTACTATGTTTTGTTTCAATGTTTATTCTCCTAATAACTTCACTCCGTGCGGGTGTTGATAAAAAGTTTTGTGAAGAAGGTTGATTTTTTAATTTGAATGTTATTTCAGTTGGGAAATCATCTGGTCTGAGTACTAGAAGTTGATTATATTTGCTAAAATCTAGGATGCAATTGAATTTTGTGATGAAATCAAGACCCAAAATTCCATCGGTGGGGATTGGAAAGTTATCATTAACGATAAGAAAATCATGTTTAATTAAAATGTTCTGATTAATTAAATTGCCTGTAATTTTCCCTATTGTATAAACTGGATTATCGCCTATACCTGTAAGTTTACATTTATATGAAGTGTTGAAATTCTCTTTTGTTTTTATACAACAATTTTTCAGTACAGATACACTCGCACCAGTATCCACTAGGAACGTGTTGAAATTTCTACTCAGTGTGTTTTTAATAGAGCAATAGCTTGATAAATTTAAATTGAAGTGATAAATGGTGTTATTATCTAATATTGCGGAGTTAATGCTTTTATCAATATTTAGTTTTCCCCCAGATGGGTGGTCAGGGGGACTTCTTCGTTTCCCTGCTCATGAGCACTAATATGGTGAACAGTTCTATTAAAATTATTGCGATTATCGTTATTTCGGGTGTTGTAGTTGTTACGGTTATTATTACGACCAATATATCTATTTCGGTTATGGTTGTTATTGCGGTTGTTAGTGCGATTATTATAATTTCTATAATTATTATGATTATAGTTCCTATTAAAATTGTGAGGTACTCTGCCTCGGTATCTCGTGAACATAATGGAATTGTTTGATTGAGTATCTATATCCAGAAATTTGGATGCAACCTCTTCAATGGTGTTGAACGTTCCTGCTTGCATTATCAATTTAGCTCGTTCAGACCTTGTATTTTGAATGAATGATTTTGCTGCTGCTTTTGTAGCAATTTTATTTGCGGCCACTTCAGTCATGCCAACTGACATATAACAATTGGCTAATTCATTGGAAAGTTGCTCAACCTCCTTAGCGTATTGTGTTTTACTTTTATCGTGTTGTTTAATAGCATTTAGTTTTGTTATTAATGAGTCTGCTGAATCTCCTTTGACTACGTTTTTTAATCTTTCTATTATTGATACAATTGTATCAAGACCTTCTAACTTGTTTCGCACATTACTTGTTATTTTCGTGTGTATTATATTTATAAGAAGAGATTCCGGATTGTCTCCTTTTATTGATATTAGTAAATTAATCGCGTCAATGAATTTGCGCAAATTTATAAAAGTGCCATCGAAATCTGGCAAAATTTTACTGGCAGTTTCCAGAAATTTTATTGGGTCAGTCATGGTTGATTCTGTGGTGATATTTTGATTTGGAGACAAACTTGGGAGTTCTATTTGTTGGTTTATAGGGGGGGGGGTGTAAATGATAAATCAAGTTCCTTAGAAACTTTTAAAAATTTGTTGTTCAAATTGTCTAAGATAGTTTCACACTCATTCAAATGTTCTGTAGTCAACTTGACTCTAATCTCACTAACTAAGATAATGGATTTGTTATAATATAGTTGTAGCAATTCTAAATGCTTATTAATGGTAATTATACTTGGTTTTTGACCTTTATTTATGCATTTATAGCTTTTATCAAATTCGTTTTTGTATGATTGTAATTTTTCAATTATTGATGACCATTTGGGCTCATCCATAAGAACACTTTAATATAATATCTAACTGCAAGGTAAGTGATTTAAAATATCTGATAATTACATAATTTTTTTTTACATAGTTGGAGGAGGAATTTATATATGTATGTTTTATAAATTTAAAAAAATTGGTTCATTTAACTTAACTTAATGGATAGGCTGTTGCCGATCACCTGGTATTGACTCTTCCGTTCCTTTGATATTAGCTCTTTCGCTTGCTGATTCGGTGTTGGCGATCACCCGGCATGGGCTCTTTCACTTTTTGTTTTAGTGTTGGCGATCACCCGGCATGGCTCTTTCGCTTTTAACTTAACTCGTTGCTTGTAAATACGTTGGTGTAATTTTGAAATTATTTTCTTGGACAAATATATGATGATTATTATAATCACTGATAATCCTAAACCCACTTCAACTAGCACATCAACATTATTATTTTGAGTTTGGATCGGTGGGTGCCGTTCATTCTCGTTTTCATTAACTGCTTTGCCTACTTCATAGCCTGCGAATATTACTGGCACTGACTGTATAATTTTTGTCCACCACCCCATTTCAGTTAATTAAATGTTTTTTTTTTTATTGTTTATTTAGTTGGGGGGTTTGTGATTCTAATTTTATTGTTTTTATGAACTTTTACATTTATTTGAAAACAACACAAAATTTATTTACACTGATTGCGAGGTCCGACTTTAGTCTCGGTCGCCATTTGGTATATTTATTTGAATAAAAGTATATTTAGAGTTTTTTTTATCAGCACCGCGTTTGGTCTGTACTTTTTCTTTATTAAAACTCTACTGTTCTTTATGAATACTTAGACTTAACTAATATACTGTAAAAAAGATTATATACTATAAAAGAGAATGTCATGCATTCATATGTTTGCTTTGTGTCGCAACAATTTATCGGTTTTCTTTTAAACATATTGAATTCAATTTTACTTTCTCATATATCCGAATATTTCTTAAGTGTATTGACACAAACTATGAGTAATGCATTTTTCAAGTGTATTGCATTTGGTTTGTAATAATTGTTTAGCTAGACCCTTCTTAGATTTCATATTAATATTTATATGCAATAAAGAAAAAGAAGTATCATATTTTTTTAGTGCCCTAAATATTTGCATTTTTCTTGTGACACATGAATTCATAATAGTGTGACTGATTTGTGCCTCCGGAAGTGGCAAGAACGATGGAGAGCAACTGCTAAGGGAAGATGGACTTACTTACTGATACCTGACATCAAGACATGGTTAGCAAGGAGACATGGTGACTTGAACTTCTAAATTACACAATTCTTGAGTGGACATGGTTGTTTTAGGTCGTACTTGTATCGTTTCGGACATGACAGTGTTCCGTTTAGTCCGAGCTGTGATAGTAATGTCGTGGAAGATGCCGAACATGTGTTCTTCTTATGTCCACGATTTTTTAATAGGAGGGTGTATTTAGAAGAAGTCTTAGGGCATAGCATTAGACCGTCTCGCACTCCTGGCAAACACCATCACTGCCAGTGTCTTTTGATGATTTCATCCCATGATAAAAAAAACATATAATGGAATGCATAATCATAATACATACATATGTACACATGTGTGTGATTGTTTTCTACAATATTGGGAGTTTTCTTGCTTATTGGAATATCTAACATTTTTGAAATTGTTTTCTGAAATAAAATTAACTGATTGAAATTCCGAGCCACTAATTACATACATATGTACTACATGACTATTTTTGTAATCGTGGGGTACATTTACTTTTTTATTGTTGTAGTATTAATTAAAATATTTATTTATTTTGTTGTCTGTGATTGTGTTGTAAACAAAAGTATATTTTTTTATATATTGAAACGATTAATTTTGGCTCAAGTTCAAACCCGAATTTACCCATTTATTTATTCTAATTTTTTTTATTTTTAATTTTTATTAGAAAATTTTTTTGGATAAATTCATTATTATTTTTTATTAAGAGAGTACTATATATAGAACCATTTTTATTATTCATCATACTAGCAGAACGGATCAGTACTGATTTCGAGGTCGCTACACCATCTCATCAGCGTTCTTTGTTCAATTTTACCACTTTTGACGGTGGATACTAGTGATCAGGAATATCAACTATTTAACCGTATTATTTAACAAATTAGGATACGAAAAGTACAAACTTATTCATTTTCACATGTCAAATCAATTTCGGTTAGTACGAAATCCCATCTATGATGAATAACTACTCTATATATTTCAGTCTCTCTTTGCTTATTCAGCGCCATTGGCTGCCGAGAAATAAGCGGTACTTAATCATGTTGTTAGGTTTCTGTCATTTGTAGTTGAATTTCTTTTTTAGTATTCAACCAACTATGACCAAGTAAACATGTAGATTTTGACGCGTGCCATCGTTATTTATAATTAATGTTTATAAGTAATTAGTCGAACTTTTTTTTATTAATATTTTTATATATTGAAACGATTAATTTCGGCTCAAGTTCAAACCCGAATTTACCCATTTATTTATTCTAATTTTTTTTATTTTTAATTTTTATTAGAAAATTTTTTTGGATAAATTCATTATTATTTTTTATTAAGAGAGTACTATATATAGAACCATTTTTATTATTCATCATACTAGCAGAACGGATCAGTACTGATTTCGAGGTCGCTACACCATCTCATCAGCGTTCTTTGTTCAATTTTACCACTTTTGACGGTGGATACTAGTGATCAGGAATATCAACTATTTAACCGTATTATTTAACAAATTAGGATACGAAAAGTACAAACTTATTCATTTTCACATGTCAAATCAATTTCGGTTAGTACGAAATCCCATCTATGATGAATAACTACTCTATATATTTCAGTCTCTCTTTGCTTATCCAAAAAAATTTTCTAATAAAAATTAAAAATAAAAAAAATTAGAATAAATAAATGGGTAAATTCGGGTTTGAACTTGAGCCAAAATTAATCGTTTCAATATATAAAAATATTAATAAAAAAAGTTCGACTAATTACTTATAAACATTAATTATAAATAACGATGGCACGCGTCAAAATCTACATGTTTACTTGGTCATAGTTGGTTGAATACTAAAAAAGAAATTCAACTACAAATGACAGAAACCTAACAACATGATTAAGTACCGCTTATTTCTCGGCAGCCAATGGCGCTGAATAAGCAAAGAGAGACTGAAATATATAGAGTAGTTATTCATCATAGATGGGATTTCGTACTAACCGAAATTGATTTGACATGTGAAAATGAATAAGTTTGTACTTTTCGTATCCTAATTTGTTAAATAATACGGTTAAATAGTTGATATTCCTGATCACTAGTATCCACCGTCAAAAGTGGTAAAATTGAACAAAGAACGCTGATGAGATGGTGTAGCGACCTCGAAATCAGTACTGATCCGTTCTGCTAGTATGATGAATAATAAAAATGGTTCTATATATAGTACTCTCTTAATAAAAAATAATAATGAATTTATCCAAAAAAATTTTCTAATAAAAATTAAAAATAAAAAAAATTAGAATAAATAAATGGGTAAATTCGGGTTTGAACTTGAGCCAAAATTAATCGTTTCAATATATAAAAATATTAATAAAAAAAGTTCGACTAATTACTTATAAACATTAATTATAAATAACGATGGCACGCGTCAAAATCTACATGTTTACTTGGTCATAGTTGGTTGAATACTAAAAAAGAAATTCAACTACAAATGACAGAAACCTAACAACATGATTAAGTACCGCTTATTTCTCGGCAGCCAATGGCGCTGAATAAGCAAAGAGAGACTGAAATATATAGAGTAGTTATTCATCATAGATGGGATTTCGTACTAACCGAAATTGATTTGACATGTGAAAATGAATAAGTTTGTACTTTTCGTATCCTAATTTGTTAAATAATATGGTTAAATAGTTGATATTCCTGATCACTAGTATCCACCGTCAAAAGTGGTAAAATTGAACAAAGAACGCTGATGAGATGGTGTAGCGACCTCGAAATCAGTACTGATCCGTTCTGCTAGTATGATGAATAATAAAAATGGTTCTATATATAGTACTCTCTTAATAAAAAATAATAATGAATTTATCCAAAAAAATTTTCTAATAAAAATTAAAAATAAAAAAAATTAGAATAAATAAATGGGTAAATTCGGGTTTGAACTTGAGCCAAAATTAATCGTTTCAATATATAAAAATATTAATAAAAAAAGTTCGACTAATTACTTATAAACATTAATTATAAATAACGATGGCACGCGTCAAAATCTACATGTTTACTTGGTCATAGTTGGTTGAATACTAAAAAAGAAATTCAACTACAAATGACAGAAACCTAACAACATGATTAAGTACCGCTTATTTCTCGGCAGCCAATGGCGCTGAATAAGCAAAGAGAGACTGAAATATATAGAGTAGTTATTCATCATAGATGGGATTTCGTACTAACCGAAATTGATTTGACATGTGAAAATGAATAAGTTTGTACTTTTCGTATCCTAATTTGTTAAATAACACGGTTAAATAGTTGATATTCCTGATCACTAGTATCCACCGTCAAAAGTGGTAAAATTGAACAAAGAACGCTGATGAGATGGTGTAGCGACCTCGAAATCAGTACTGATCCGTTCTGCTAGTATGATGAATAATAAAAATGGTTCTATATATAGTACTCTCTTAATAAAAAATAATAATGAATTTATCCAAAAAAATTTTCTAATAAAAATTAAAAATAAAAAAAATTAGAATAAATAAATGGGTAAATTCGGGTTTGAACTTGAGCCAAAATTAATCGTTTCAATATATAAAAATATTAATAAAAAAAGTTCGACTAATTACTTATAAACACAAAAGTATATTTGTTTATGGAAGGCTGGCCGAAATGTAAAATGTTGGTAGCCCGAGGAAGCTCTTCTACAAATATTTTCAAGCCCAAACTCAAAAGTTTTACTCGACTGCATATCTTTTCTGTCCACTTAAAATTTTGTTAAGCTGAAAGCCCATACCACGCGTTCTACGCGCTTGCGTTTCATGCATTTTAAGTTTTAGACGCTTTAAAAACTGCAAGTTACACTACGCTTTATACACGTTTTTGCTTATCAAATTTCTTTAAAGACTTTTTGTTGGCTTTTTTAAGTTTTATGTTATTTAAATTGTTTTAATTCGTTTTTCATCAACTGCTTACGAAAATAACTTTCTAATAATTAAATTAAAAATTTAGATTAATTAAAATTTTAGACTCGTAACTTGGCAGCACTAACAGATATTTTGTATACGGCGCCTGGGTCGAGTAAAAGTAGAAAGCTCTTTAACTTTTCACGCGTTACAAACTTTCGTTTTGTAACTCGCTATATGAAAATACTCTGATTCAATTTGAGAGACGCGTAGGACGCAAGACGCGTAGAAAGCGTGGTAGTTAATAGTCAAATAGAAGTTATTTAGTTATTTCCAGTTTTTCGCCAAAAATTTTTTTCACATTTACAGCAAACACTAATTTGTTTTCTATGATGACGTAGATGTGCAGTAGCAAATTTTTTTGTACGGCTGAGTGCGCAATCTAGTTTTCTTGCTTCATGACTATACAGGATTGCCAGAGAAAGACAGATTACTTGTGCTAGATTGCCAAAAACAAAGTGCTAAAATATTCTAAGGTTCAAAACCATAGTGCTAGTTTTAGTAACATTGCTTTTTAATAATATAGCTAAAAAAATTTAGATTTCAGACATCTGGAAATTTTTAACATATTTTTATCGTTTGTATAAGGAATTGATATTAAATTTCTTTAATTTTATTTGATATGTATTTTATTTATGTGAATACTATATTTACATACAAAATTAAGTTTATTTAATATAAAAACTTTTAATAATACACATATGAAATAATTTTTTTGTAGTCAAAAAGCTTTAAGTATTAAGTATTTTTTTAAATTTATTATATATTTTTGCCTTATTAAATACTTTTATTGTCACCCAAAGGACGTCTTATTGTATAAAGGTGGTAAAGAAAATAAAATAGATTCATATCGAATAATATAATTTGTTTTTTGGGATTTTTGAATAAGTTTCAAAGCCTACTATGCTTATTTACACTTTTGTAATTTTTGAAATTCTCATTGGTTTTTGAAAAGTTTGTGTATAAGATAAGAGGTTTGAAACATTTCTAAAATATGGTTTAAGTTCTACTGATGATTTGGCATTAGCACCAATGAAATGCATGTATATAGACTAGTTAAAAACCCCTCAACAAACAAAAGTTTTTGAAACCGTTTCAAAAAGCTTCAATATATTTAAATTCAAGTTAAGAGTATTCAAAATATCCGCCATATTATTTGCATTTTTGAATATTTCAAATGCACCGATTCTGTTACAATATCCTCCTCTAGGGCAGGGACATAACTTTTATGCCCAATATTTATGTATGCAAATCTTCAAAGAATTATTATTCCAACATTTTAAAATAAAAATCTCTTAATAACAGTTAAAAATGAGGAATATTTTTTGGTCTTCTTATAACTATTATAAAATATTTTCATTTATTTTGGTCTAATTAATATATATACAATTATTTGGGTCTTTCATAACACTTATGAAAACCTTTATTTTGTCAGCCTTCTCATAACCATTACAGAAGATTTTTATTTTTCTAATTCTTCTAGCGACCTTTATTTTTATTGGTCATCTATGTCTAAAGGATGAATTATTAGTAATATTAAGTTTAAACAGTTAAATTTTAGAGGCCAGATTGTACAATTTTAAAATGCCTTTTGCCATGCCTGTGTATCGGCGCTGATTGTCGACTTTGATCGGCGCACGAGTCGCCGATATTGTGACCAAGAGTGTTCACATTGTCGGCGCGTCAATGCTGATTTTGATTGCTCATACTCAGCTCGATTTCGGCACAGATTGTCGCACTTGATAAAATTGTGTGCGTTCACATTATCGGTATATGAATTGTGACGAAAATCGGTACATTGCGCCGATAGTGGGATCTGGGATTTAGTGTGTGCAAGCGCTAAAAAGTCATAATTAAAGGATGGATATGCAAATACCGAAAAAAAAAAACAAATTCGTAAGAGAAGGCCAATATATGTAAATAAAAATCTTACATAACAATTATGAGAGGAGCAAAAAAAATTTTTAGCTTTTTCTAATTGTTATTTCAAGAACAAAATTTTTCCAGCTATTTCTTCTTTGACCATCTGAATATTTATAAAATAACAGCAGTTATTTTAGGTCTCTAGTATAAAGTATAGCAGCCTACGTTGTCTAATTTCACACCCTCTCTTATTCGTATAACCGGAAATAACAATTCATTGTTTTATTTTGCGCACATTGCAAAGATGTAAAAAACCTACGACAAAGTTGTTGAAAAGGCAGCATATGTACATATATATTTGTACGTTTTTATACGGTGAGGGAATATATACTTAACTTGATATTATCTATAGTATGATTTTTTAAAATAATTCTGCGATCTAAAAAAAGTGCTAAAAATGATAAATAATTATAAAAATATGCTAAACTAGCATATAGCATTTTTTTAAACTCTTAGTGCTAACTCAGAAAAAATTATGCTAGATCTAGCACTAAAAGTGCTAAAATGGCAAGCCTGTGACCACATACATAATATGTTCTCTCTTTACATTTGGTTTCGCTCACAGAACATTTTCCCCCTTGTTGCTCACCGCACGAAAACAGCTAATAATTTCTGATTTTTTAAATTTTTAGAATGCAAAACATTTCTTTGTATACATATATGTAAATACATACATATGTACATAATAGTCTTTGGTTTAATTTTTCATTGCCATTTTCGTAATGGCGAAAATATCATGTTCAATTTCAATATCATGTACTAATGTATTTAGTACACAATCACTACAATTGTACTGCTTTATTGCGAAAAACAGAACGCTACGTAATGTACATACTTATGTTACTTGCTTTCAAAAATTGCCATATAATGTGTACGGGTTGTGTAGGAATACAAAAACACTAAAATATATGTAGATATCGTTTCTGGGGGTTTGTACAAAACAACAAATAATGTACAGTTTATTTTCGAACACTGTTTAAAATTAACACAAAAAATATTGCAAGTTTGAATTCAAGGCGAAATTAGACATAGTCATAAACTAGTGGTCCGATACTGTCTTACGGCTGTCCAGCCTTGTTTCACAGAATTACAAAGCCTCATACAAAAAGGCTTCAGGTTATTCAAAACAAATATTTTTAAATAATTCATAAACTTTCCCCTAGATTTCCCACGGACTTACTGCGCAATATATTCAAACATAAAAAGTTAAACGCGTTCGCCAATGAGCTGTCATTTAATGAAAAATGCAGATTGTCTAATTTTAAAACATTTAGAAATTTATTAAACACACTGATATTTTTTTGATAACAGGAATCTTAATACCGATTGTTTTACCAAATTTCATTAAAACTTTTTCAAAGTTCGTATAAAGTTTTTATGACAAATTTTCCTCAAGAAAGTGTTATTAATAGTTTCCCTATGCAATTATTAGATTTAATTGTCGTAGTATGATTAAGTAAAATCTGAAGAGCTTGGTTTATACATTTACAAATGTCATTTGTGTCAATAGTGGGAAACTATATATCACGATAAGTGAAAGTCGGCAATGAATAATTATGAGAAGCAAAATGAACTTAAAAATATGAAGGATCTGACAAAAATATTACTTAGGATGTTATTATTAGAGGTTTCGGAGTTATGCAATTGCTCTTGTTCTTCTTCTAAAGATAACAACATTAAAAAAATAATTTAGGATTTATTATATTTAATTAAAAGTAAAAATTGGGTGGGGGTGGAGTTTTTCTCAGAGGTTGAAAGCTCTCCGTCTACTATCCACTTGGGGGTAGCAAGAAGTGATTCCTCTGCCCGAAATTCCCAAGCATCTCACAACTTCCGGTCTGAGACCAAGTGCTCCCTGGTAATGTCATTCAGGCACCCGTCTGATGGCAGCTAATGTGAGAAAGCGTACAGTGCTGAGTATGCTGAGTGCATACTATCACCGACGCGTCTCTAGAAAGTAGGAGTCAACCTGATAACAATTAGTCGCTGAAACTCAACTGTATTTAGCCGGCCTAGCAGTACGTTGGCAGCCCCAACTCTAGGATCGGAAGCTTTGGCCGTATCATTCAATCTTCCTAAATTCAAACGATTATAGCAACGTCAACAAAAAATTTACGTGAACATTTTATTTAAATATTTATTTTATATTTTTGTATTTATATTATTTTTAGATAAATAAAGGACATACATACATATATCTATATAATTTAATACAAGTAAAAATTAGTTAAACTGTAGTATTTTGCACGTGTCACTGCATATTTGCTATACATGAGTGAGACAGTCTTTTAAATTTCATATAAAATCTGTTTTTATACCCTTCATCGCAAAAAAGTGGAAATTATATATGTATAGGGGTTTTATTAAGATTGTGGTTTCTACAGTATTAGTTCGAGGCCTCATAAAGTATAAATATATTTAGAGATGTCCTGGCTCTTGGTCATATATGTATTTTCGAATTTATTATAAAAATATTTAGCTGAAAATCAGAAAATATACATATAATTCGGATATAGTCTGAACTTCAACGCTATTTTATTTTATTTTCCTACTGTGGAATTTTAAAGCATTTAAAGTTAAAATTGGTTTTATATTTACTTATGTGTGCTGCTAAACAATTTTACTTTGTCCTTTAGAAAGCACTGTATAAAAAAATATTGATTTATGTCTATATAAGAAAAAAACATCTTTTGGGATATTTTGAAAGAGGTTTGAATACTGTTTAGAAAATTTAAATGAAAAAAACGACAACACAGAATTAAACACACTTGAACCATATAGAATAATGACAACGATATAAAAAATATCCTTTTATGTCTCGTACAAATAACTACATTGAAATAAATGGCCACAGAATAATTTAATTTCAATAAACTCTTACCCATCTTGTTGGTGTTTCGGCAAATTTCCGTTGAGCACCATTGACGGAGACGACAACTCTATTGATGTTGCCTGGCTGGTGTCAATAGCATCAGCAGGACCACCAACATCGACATCTCTGCCAGTAGAAAGCAGTGAGCTCGTTGCATAATCTGTGTGCAAGTGCCCGTTGCCATTACTACGTGTTCGGTAAGTAGAATTCGGGGTGTGTGAATGAATGTGACCGTGATGGCAATTATGGTTCTGACTATGAGAGTGACCATGAGAAGAACCAATACTACCTGCTGGCAAGTCAAGCGCTGAAGTGTGTAAAATAAAAATCATACTGGAAAAAAACAGTTTTAAAAATAAAGTAAATGAACATGCATTTTAATATTGTCGTAAAATTAAACGACATTTTTTTTTAATTTATGCCAAAATAAATGTTGTCTTTTTGCATCCATATGAATATAAAATCAATGTGTATGTATTGTTAGATGGCAAGAACAACTTTATATTTCCATGTATACCACACATGCATACACACACACACAAAAACATATTCATATGCACTCACACTTACATAATATTAATTAAAATTCCAATACCAGAAATGGTCATCATAGTATTTGCATTCAAATCATAGTCATTTGAATAAATGTGTTGTATCGCCAGTAAAACCAATGTTGCGGTCAGTATCCAAATGCCCAAAATCGATACAATTGCGCCCATGACCTCTGTAAATGAAACAACTTCAATTAAACCGATTTAGCATTTGCTTATTCAAATCAGTTTGATTATTCATAAAATATACGTGCCCTGTAGCTATGGTGTATTTAACATATAAATCCGAAAATTATAAAAATTGCAACTGAAAAAAGGCTAAAGAAATATGTACATATGTGTATCTATCTATGAGTAGTTATAATTTTGCCACTTGAAACTTTTTAAATTATTTTATTTAGATTTCTATTAGAGATGGGATCATGAGTAACTTTTCACTCATGCTCACGATAAAAATCCTTTCCCATGCACGCTCAAGCTCGACCATATATATTTTGCTTGAGTACATGCATGCTCAGGTGAGTAGAAAAAAAGTTAGTGATAAATTATCACTGATAATCAGGAAAACTCAAGCTCCGAAAAAAATTAATAAAACGTTTGTGACCATTCAAAAAATTTCATCATTACTCTAAGAGAACTCGAACTACATATCAGTACTTTTAACTTGGCTGCCAGACACTTTTCCATTCTTCTCAAATTTAGGAAAACATTTCCCCAAAAACCGATATGAAAAAATATATACTTATGTATTTTTGACAGAAAGTGATTTATTTTAATGGATTATTGTTCTTGCTCGTTTTCAATGGATGTGTGTATGTCGGTCGTATATGTTCTACATTTCATTTTATGTGCTGTAGTGTTTCTCTATTTAACATTCAAATATTAAAGACTGCCAACAAGCCGAAATTGCTGATATGTTTAGAAATGTACAAAAGTATTTCTATTAAGATTTTATTATAAGTCTTCATCATTGAAGACGGAATTTCGTACTAACCGAATTTGATTTAACTTGTAAGAAATGAAAAAGTTGCACTTTTCGTATTCTAATTCGTTAAATAATACGGTTAAATAGTTCATATTCCTAGTCACTAGTATTTACCGTCAAAAGTGGTAAAATCGAACAAAAGAACGCTGATGAGGTGGTGTAGCGACCTCGAAATCAGTACTGATCAGTTCTGCTGTTCTGATGAATAAATTGTTTCAAATAAAAAGTAATCTCTTAATAAAATAATGAATTTATCCAAAATATTAATTATTTTGTAACAATATTAAAATACTGAGAAAGTCTCAAACAGCTATGTTTTCACGCCATTGTACCTATTTCTAAAAGCTACTCAGTTCTTGTTTCTGGTTTATTTATCCTTTTGATCCTCTCTCTCGCATTGCGTAATCCTTATAATTCGAATATGTGTATGTAACGAAATGCTTTTGTATTTTTTAAGTAATAAAAGGCTATATAAGTGCTTACTGTTTAAACAAACGACGTGTTGATGTACCATATAAAGCTCATTTGTATACTATGGGCATCATAATACTGCAGAGTGGAACTCAGAATTTAATTGATCCTATACGAAAATTAAACGGATGTAGTTTCAGAATGAAGCTCAGTTTTATACAATAATATGCTTCTGCAGTCACAATGATATTGTTTTTCGTTGTTTTAAATATTGTTTCTAGTGATCTTTTCTAAGTTATTTGTTAGGTTTAATAAAAAAAATATAAACTCAACATATTGAATGTTTGTAAGACAGTGAAGATTTATTTAAAAACTATTACTTAAGAACTAGATAGAAAAATCTTAAAATTAAACTACCTAATTGCATGAGACCCTCATTATTTAAGAAATATGCTGCACATACTTAATTGAAAGTCATAAAATCTTTATCTTTATAAATTTTTACAATAATTTTATCTCAGCTATAGCAAGTATTAAGCACAGCTGGTTAGTTTGAAAACAATACCATTACTGTAACCGTTGCTTATGCAATGAATAATATTATTTTCTTTTAAAAGAAACACATATTTTTATTTATTTTACAACACTATTTATTCATCAATGAGAATAAAAAGACACGATTAAGTGATTATCTTTCTTTCACGCAGCTAAATTTCACACAAGACTTATTGACGTACTGGCGGCTTACAGTTGGGCCTTATGAGTTTTTTTCGTTGCAAAAATCATGAGTTTTAAAGGCTTCAATATACATGATTTGCACGGTCATAGGTTAGCCGCGGCTCTGTGCACAGTGTCGGCATTTGACTGTTTTTATTACAAACATCATAACTTTAAAAGTAATAAAGATATTTTAAAAATCTATAAAGCATTTCAAAGGTAACCGCTTCCGCTCAAAAATAAGTAACCTGCATGACCATAGGCCCACAGAGGCACTATGCACAGTGGTTTTTTAGTTGCAAAAATCATAATTTTTGAAGTTACCAAGATATTTCTAGTGACCTTTGACCTTTTTTGTCGCAAAAATCATATTTTTTTAAATAATGATATTTTTAAAATTTAATCCTGCAGTACTAATGTTAGTCATTTTGACTAACACTGTTTTTATTTTTGCTTTTGGAAAGATCTCATTTCTTTGTAATCTCAGTTGATGGTACGCTCTTGCTTTGAACGGTCACTTTGCTGCAGTAAGTAATGCTATTTTTGAGTTTTTGAAGTCATGTTAGTCAAAATGACTAACAGGAGCATTTCACAAATGTAGATAAAACTATAAAAAATATTTTTTTTGCCTTTTCAGCATTATTTGACTTGTTTTCTTATATTACCAATGAATTTAAAATTTTTTGTTTTTTATTTTATTACTTTTATTTTTCATTAAAAAATTTTTGTTTGCGTAAGTGTTCCTGGAAGAGCACCTTTAATGAAATGAATGCAAAAATTAAATTATTTTGGAAAACTTTCATATTATGTATTGTTTTTTAGACACTGGACAAAATAAGTTATAAAATTAAAAAAATATTAAAATTATTTCATGTGAAGCTAACGAAAATAATCGGAGTTATATCCATTTTCGCCGATTTGACTAACAATTATTATTAATGTGAAAAAAATTATGTTAGTACTCTAGGGTTAAGAAGCATTTAAAATACAACTTTTTGTGCTTCAAATATTCTCATAAGGAAGTCTATAAAAAATACCACTCTAATATAAGACTTTAGACTAATAGCCTATTTCTGATTTAAGAAAGCGAAAGAAAGGCACTCGCTCGAATTCGATCCAATTTGGATTTCTCATTGGCGCTCACTTTCGTTCTCATTACGTATGTACAAAAAATATGTCAATAAAATAATAAATAAAATAAAATAATAAAAAATTTTAATAAAATCATCAGCCATTCCTTTTAATGAATTAGCTTTTTCTATAGCTGTCGCGGAATTTTTCTTCACTGCTACTCTTAGCTGTCTGCGGATTTTTGCTTTTTTGCCGACCGGGAGATTGGTTGCTCACTGTAACTCAAGCAATTTCACTCAAAGCGGATTTAACAGAATTAATACGCCTTGATTTCGCTTAAGTTATGTCGCAGTGGCATTTTTTATTTTTGGATATGTGCTGGACATTTTGGAGTGAAAGCAATTATTGTTACCTAGTTTATTTTGGTGCTGGGAAGTTTTCAGGTTTGTACTTGGTGTAATCACTGCAACAGCTTTAATTCAAATAGCTGGTGGCTCCACCAGTGCAACAAAACAATCATCAATTGGTTGGGGCTTTACACCGAATACTTTACCCCACGGAGCTACAGCTGACGATAGAGCATCTTGTATAAGCTCGTCTCTCTAAGGAAAGTAAGTAAGTTCGGGTAATGTGGAATACCTATTTTTAATTTGACTATAATGTTTTCAAGCTTAATTCGATTGGAGCCCAAGTTTCACAAATATTTGAGAGAAAGTGAAAAAACCCATAAACCAGCCGTTGAAAAAATTGGCGGGTAATACTTCGGTCTGTTTATGTGGTTCATTAGCATGCATAGTCGATGGTGATTTTTAATGGAAATATGGCCTTAACAAGTGATCTTCGGGTAGTTAAAAAAATGTCTCAGACTTTTTTCTGTAATTAAACTGGGCTTGCAATTAAGCTTAACTGCTTAGAGTACTTCATAAGGATTTTCAGGCCAATAGAATACTTCTTTTATCTAAACATATATTTTTTTTCTGTTTCTCTTTTCCTTATTTCACTTTTCTTTGGTATGTATACCACTAGGCCTATACCACAATACCCGAACTTACTCTAAAGATAAAGTATTCAATAGGTTTCTTCTATAGCATACAAACAAACGTACTAACCTTTTTTCATTCACAAATAGTGTGAGTGGGAGGCCCAAGCGAATTTAAATTGTTGGACAGCTTTTTCCAGCTAATTTGAAAATTATCTTTATTTTTATTAAACTCAAAAATTTTGTTGCGAAAGCAAAACCCCAAGTGACTGATTTTAACGTTTCATTCTCAATGTTAACGACACATTGGTAGCACAGAAATTGGATTTTATATGAAAACATTTACGTTTTCATTCGAGTTGTCTTTCGTGTCACTGTTCGTTTAAAAATAATGTAGAGAAATCGAAATAAATGTTCTTTCTCATAAAATGCGAATTTCTTATATCAGAAATAGGCTATAATATTATATTTTTTAATTAATGTTTATAAGATATTAGTCGAACTTTTATTAATATTTTATATATTGAAACGATTAATTTTGGCCCAAGTTCAAACCCGAGTTTACCCATTTATTTATTCTAATTTTTTTTATTTTTAATTTTTATTAGACATTTTTTTGGATAAATTCATTATTTTTTATTAAGAGAGTCCTATATATAGAACAAATTTTATTATTCATCATAATAAATGGGTATAATCCATGAAATTTTGCAATTATTCGTGTATCTAAAGTGTTTCTAGTCTTTGTTTTTGTATTCCTGGTCTTCTTCTGATAACTCTCTAATTGGTAAGCATTGAAATTTAATTAAATTTTGACCATGAGGCAAAATCGTATGGACCGTAGGAGTAAGTTTCTTCTCAGGGTACATTTGAGCAAACAGTTTGGCAGTTTTTGATGCATAATCATGAAACTTTGAGCCATTTACCATTTCTGTAGAGTTTATAACATTTAGGATAACTGCCAAACTTTTTATAAAATGATTGTCGACCCCAGTAATTTGGGCTGTTACCCCATCATTTGCAAAAAATGTTCAGAGCATTTTATTACCATCGTTAGTATTCTCATACAATATAATTTTTTTTCGAACAAATAGTTTTTCTTTTGGTGTTGCGTTCTTATCAAAACATTCTCCTTCTCGCGGAATTGTATATGCTAGTTTTAAAATAAACTCCACGCACCTAATTCTGGCATGTAACGGAAAATTCCATATTCATAGCTTTGCTCATCACTTGAATCATCCAAATTTTGAAAGTCTTTCTGCGACATTTTGCAAATCGCACACTTCAAAGTTGACGAAGTATCTGTTATTACATTTAAGACTTTGCCATCAGTCATTGTAAGACAAAATTCATAATCAATAAAAACAGTTTTTCCATTCTTGATTTCAAGAACAGAAGGCTTTAGAAATTTGCTTTTGTATAATGTTTACTGTAGATTTGATTATTTCTGGAGACTCCTTTGTATATTTAAACAATATTGGACGGCAAACATGAACTGATGATGGGCGAAGATTTTTCAAATGGTCAGAGATTTCACTTCCCAGTCGTAAAGGAACTACAGAAGCCATAAGATTTTTGCATCAATTATTTATCAATGTAAGCCTATCTGGAAGTAATACCTCTTCCTTTTCAGGCAAACTTTGAATAAGGCGTTTGGCTGTGTGATCCATTAAGTCTTGCAGGTTAACCTCTACCGATACTTCAGTAACTTTTACATTAGATGGCACTGTTTTTTTTTGGCAGATGTAAGCTTTTTGTATCCAGGAAGAATATTCACATTATAATTCTTTAAAGAGCTTCGTAAAATAGAATATTTTTAATGTTTATAAGTAATTAGTCGAACTTTTATTAATATTTTTATATATTGAAACGATTAATTTTGGCTCAAGTTCAAACCCGAATTTACCCATTTATTTATTCTAATTTTTTTATTTTTAATTTTTATTAGAAAATTTTTTGGATAAATTCATTATTATTTTTTATTAAGAGAGTACTATATATAGAACAATTTTTATTATTCATCATACTAGCAGAACGGATCAGTACTGATTTCGAGGTCGCTACACCATCTCATCAGCGTTCTTTGTTCAATTTTACCACTTTTGACGGTGGATACTAGTGATCAGGAATATCAACTATTTAACCGTATTATTTAACAAATTAGGATACGAAAAGTACAAACTTATTCATTTTCACATGTCAAATCAATTTCGGTTAGTACGAAATCCCATCTATGATGAATAACTTACTCTATATATTTCAGTCTCTCTTGCTTATTCAGCGCCATTGGCTGCCGAGAAATAAGCGGTACTTAATCATGTTGTTAGGTTTCTGTCATTTGTAGTTGAATTTCTTTTTTAGTATTCAACCAACTATGACCAAGTAAACATGTAGATTTTGACGCGTGCCATCGTTATTTATAATTAATGTTTATAAGTAATTAGTCGAACTTTTATTAATATTTTTATATATTGAAACGATTAATTTTGGCTCAAGTTCAAACCCGAATTTACCCATTTATTTATTCTAATTTTTTTATTTTTAATTTTTATTAGAAAATTTTTTGGATAAATTCATTATTATTTTTTATTAAGAGAGTACTATATATAGAACAATTTTTATTATTCATCATACTAGCAGAACGGATCAGTACTGATTTCGAGGTCGCTACACCATCTCATCAGCGTTCTTTGTTCAATTTTACCACTTTTGACGGTGGATACTAGTGATCAGGAATATCAACTATTTAACCGTATTATTTAACAAATTAGGATACGAAAAGTACAAACTTATTCATTTTCACATGTCAAATCAATTTCGGTTAGTACGAAATCCCATCTATGATGAATAACTTACTCTATATATTTCAGTCTCTCTTGCTTATTCAGCGCCATTGGCTGCCGAGAAATAAGCGGTACTTAATCATGTTGTTAGGTTTCTGTCATTTGTAGTTGAATTTCTTTTTTAGTATTCAACCAACTATGACCAAGTAAACATGTAGATTTTGACGCGTGCCATCGTTATTTATAATTAATGTTTATAAGTAATTAGTCGAACTTTTATTAATATTTTTATATATTGAAACGATTAATTTTGGCTCAAGTTCAAACCCGAATTTACCCATTTATTTATTCTAATTTTTTTATTTTTAATTTTTATTAGAAAATTTTTTGGATAAATTCATTATTATTTTTTATTAAGAGAGTACTATATATAGAACAATTTTTATTATTCATCATACTAGCAGAACGGATCAGTACTGATTTCGAGGTCGCTACACCATCTCATCAGCGTTCTTTGTTCAATTTTACCACTTTTGACGGTGGATACTAGTGATCAGGAATATCAACTATTTAACCGTATTATTTAACAAATTAGGATACGAAAAGTACAAACTTATTCATTTTCACATGTCAAATCAATTTCGGTTAGTACGAAATCCCATCTATGATGAATAACTTACTCTATATATTTCAGTCTCTCTTGCTTATTCAGCGCCATTGGCTGCCGAGAAATAAGCGGTACTTAATCATGTTGTTAGGTTTCTGTCATTTGTAGTTGAATTTCTTTTTTAGTATTCAACCAACTATGACCAAGTAAACATGTAGATTTTGACGCGTGCCATCGTTATTTATAATTAATGTTTATAAGTAATTAGTCGAACTTTTATTAATATTTTTATATATTGAAACGATTAATTTTGGCTCAAGTTCAAACCCGAATTTACCCATTTATTTATTCTAATTTTTTTATTTTTAATTTTTATTAGAAAATTTTTTGGATAAATTCATTATTATTTTTTATTAAGAGAGTACTATATATAGAACAATTTTTATTATTCATCATACTAGCAGAACGGATCAGTACTGATTTCGAGGTCGCTACACCATCTCATCAGCGTTCTTTGTTCAATTTTACCACTTTTGACGGTGGATACTAGTGATCAGGAATATCAACTATTTAACCGTATTATTTAACAAATTAGGATACGAAAAGTACAAACTTATTCATTTTCACATGTCAAATCAATTTCGGTTAGTACGAAATCCCATCTATGATGAATAACTTACTCTATATATTTCAGTCTCTCTTGCTTATTCAGCGCCATTGGCTGCCGAGAAATAAGCGGTACTTAATCATGTTAGGTTTCTGTCATTTGTAGTTGAATTTCTTTTTTAGTATTCAACCAACTATGACCAAGTAAACATGTAGATTTTGACGCGTGCCATCGTTATTTATAATTAATGTTTATAAGTAATTAGTCGAACTTTTATTAATATTTTTATATATTGAAACGATTAATTTTGGCTCAAGTTCAAACCCGAATTTACCCATTTATTTATTCTAATTTTTTTATTTTTAATTTTTATTAGAAAATTTTTTGGATAAATTCATTATTATTTTTTATTAAGAGAGTACTATATATAGAACAATTTTTATTATTCATCATACTAGCAGAACGGATCAGTACTGATTTCGAGGTCGCTACACCATCTCATCAGCGTTCTTTGTTCAATTTTACCACTTTTGACGGTGGATACTAGTGATCAGGAATATCAACTATTTAACCGTATTATTTAACAAATTAGGATACGAAAAGTACAAACTTATTCATTTTCACATGTCAAATCAATTTCGGTTAGTACGAAATCCCATCTATGATGAATAACTTACTCTATATATTTCAGTCTCTCTTGCTTATTCAGCGCCATTGGCTGCCGAGAAATAAGCGGTACTTAATCATGTTGTTAGGTTTCTGTCATTTGTAGTTGAATTTCTTTTTTAGTATTCAACCAACTATGACCAAGTAAACATGTAGATTTTGACGCGTGCCATCGTTATTTATAATTAATGTTTATAAGTAATTAATCGAACTTTTATTAATATTTTTATATATTGAAACGATTAATTTTGGCTCAAGTTCAAACCCGAATTTACCCATTTATTTATTCTAATTTTTTTATTTTTAATTTTTATTAGAAAATTTTTTTTTTGGATAAATTCATTATTATTTTTTATTAAGAGAGTACTATATATAGAACAATTTTTATTATTCATCATACTAGCAGAACGGATCAGTACTGATTTCGAGGTCGCTACACCATCTCATCAGCGTTCTTTGTTCAATTTTACCACTTTTGACGGTGGATACTAGTGATCAGGAATATCAACTATTTAACCGTATTATTTAACAAATTAGGATACGAAAAGTACAAACTTATTCATTTTCACATGTCAAATCAATTTCGGTTAGTACGAAATCCCATCTATGATGAATAACTTACTCTATATATTTCAGTCTCTCTTGCTTATTCAGCGCCATTGGCTGCCGAGAAATAAGCGGTACTTAATCATGTTGTTAGGTTTCTGTCATTTGTAGTTGAATTTCTTTTTTAGTATTCAACCAACTATGACCAAGTAAACATGTAGATTTTGACGCGTGCCATCGTTATTTATAATTAATGTTTATAAGTAATTAGTCGAACTTTTATTAATATTTTTATATATTGAAACGATTAATTTTGGCTCAAGTTCAAACCCGAATTTACCCATTTATTTATTCTAATTTTTTTATTTTTAATTTTTATTAGAAAATTTTTTGGATAAATTCATTATTATTTTTTATTAAGAGAGTACTATATATAGAACAATTTTTATTATTCATCATACTAGCAGAACGGATCAGTACTGATTTCGAGGTCGCTACACCATCTCATCAGCGTTCTTTGTTCAATTTTACCACTTTTGACGGTGGATACTAGTGATCAGGAATATCAACTATTTAACCGTATTATTTAACAAATTAGGATACGAAAAGTACAAACTTATTCATTTTCACATGTCAAATCAATTTCGGTTAGTACGAAATCCCATCTATGATGAATAACTTACTCTATATATTTCAGTCTCTCTTGCTTATTCAGCGCCATTGGCTGCCGAGAAATAAGCGGTACTTAATCATGTTGTTAGGTTTCTGTCATTTGTAGTTGAATTTCTTTTTTAGTATTCAACCAACTATGACCAAGTAAACATGTAGATTTTGACGCGTGCCATCGTTATTTATAATTAATGTTTATAAGTAATTAGTCGAACTTTTATTAATATTTTTATATATTGAAACGATTAATTTTGGCTCAAGTTCAAACCCGAATTTACCCATTTATTTATTCTAATTTTTTTATTTTTAATTTTTATTAGAAAATTTTTTGGATAAATTCATTATTATTTTTTATTAAGAGAGTACTATATATAGAACAATTTTTATTATTCATCATACTAGCAGAACGGATCAGTACTGATTTCGAGGTCGCTACACCATCTCATCAGCGTTCTTTGTTCAATTTTACCACTTTTGACGGTGGATACTAGTGATCAGGAATATCAACTATTTAACCGTATTATTTAACAAATTAGGATACGAAAAGTACAAACTTATTCATTTTCACATGTCAAATCAATTTCGGTTAGTACGAAATCCCATCTATGATGAATAACTTACTCTATATATTTCAGTCTCTCTTGCTTATTCAGCGCCATTGGCTGCCGAGAAATAAGCGGTACTTAATCATGTTGTTAGGTTTCTGTCATTTGTAGTTGAATTTCTTTTTTAGTATTCAACCAACTATGACCAAGTAAACATGTAGATTTTGACGCGTGCCATCGTTATTTATAATTAATGTTTATAAGTAATTAGTCGAACTTTTATTAATATTTTTATATATTGAAACGATTAATTTTGGCTCAAGTTCAAACCCGAATTTACCCATTTATTTATTCTAATTTTTTTATTTTTAATTTTTATTAGAAAATTTTTTTTTGGATAAATTCATTATTATTTTTTATTAAGAGAGTACTATATATAGAACAATTTTTATTATTCATCATACTAGCAGAACGGATCAGTACTGATTTCGAGGTCGCTACACCATCTCATCAGCGTTCTTTGTTCAATTTTACCACTTTTGACGGTGGATACTAGTGATCAGGAATATCAACTATTTAACCGTATTATTTAACAAATTAGGATACGAAAAGTACAAACTTATTCATTTTCACATGTCAAATCAATTTCGGTTAGTACGAAATCCCATCTATGATGAATAACTTACTCTATATATTTCAGTCTCTCTTGCTTATTCAGCGCCATTGGCTGCCGAGAAATAAGCGGTACTTAATCATGTTGTTAGGTTTCTGTCATTTGTAGTTGAATTTCTTTTTTAGTATTCAACCAACTATGACCAAGTAAACATGTAGATTTTGACGCGTGCCATCGTTATTTATAATTAATGTTTATAAGTAATTAGTCGAACTTTTATTAATATTTTTATATATTGAAACGATTAATTTTGGCTCAAGTTCAAACCCGAATTTACCCATTTATTTATTCTAATTTTTTTATTTTTAATTTTTATTAGAAAATTTTTTGGATAAATTCATTATTATTTTTTATTAAGAGAGTACTATATATAGAACAATTTTTATTATTCATCATACTAGCAGAACGGATCAGTACTGATTTCGAGGTCGCTACACCATCTCATCAGCGTTCTTTGTTCAATTTTACCACTTTTGACGGTGGATACTAGTGATCAGGAATATCAACTATTTAACCGTATTATTTAACAAATTAGGATACGAAAAGTACAAACTTATTCATTTTCACATGTCAAATCAATTTCGGTTAGTACGAAATCCCATCTATGATGAATAACTTACTCTATATATTTCAGTCTCTCTTGCTTATTCAGCGCCATTGGCTGCCGAGAAATAAGCGGTACTTAATCATGTTGTTAGGTTTCTGTCATTTGTAGTTGAATTTCTTTTTTAGTATTCAACCAACTATGACCAAGTAAACATGTAGATTTTGACGCGTGCCATCGTTATTTATAATTAATGTTTATAAGTAATTAGTCGAACTTTTATTAATATTTTTATATATTGAAACGATTAATTTTGGCTCAAGTTCAAACCCGAATTTACCCATTTATTTATTCTAATTTTTTTATTTTTAATTTTTATTAGAAAATTTTTTTTTGGATAAATTCATTATTATTTTTTATTAAGAGAGTACTATATATAGAACAATTTTTATTATTCATCATACTAGCAGAACGGATCAGTACTGATTTCGAGGTCGCTACACCATCTCATCAGCGTTCTTTGTTCAATTTTACCACTTTTGACGGTGGATACTAGTGATCAGGAATATCAACTATTTAACCGTATTATTTAACAAATTAGGATACGAAAAAGTACAAACTTATTCATTTTCACATGTCAAATCAATTTCGGTTAGTACGAAATCCCATCTATGATGAATAACTTACTCTATATATTTCAGTCTCTCTTGCTTATTCAGCGCCATTGGCTGCCGAGAAATAAGCGGTACTTAATCATGTTGTTAGGTTTCTGTCATTTGTAGTTGAATTTCTTTTTTAGTATTCAACCAACTATGACCAAGTAAACATGTAGATTTTGACGCGTGCCATCGTTATTTATAATTAATGTTTATAATGTCATAGTTGGTTGAATACTAAAAAAGAAATTCAACTACAAATGACAGAAACCTAACAACATGATTAAGTACCGCTTATTTCTCGGCAGCCAATGGCGCTGAATAAGCAAGAGAGACTGAAATATATAGAGTAAGTTATTCATCATAGATGGGATTTCGTACTAACCGAAATTGATTTGACATGTGAAAATGAATAAGTTTGTACTTTTCGTATCCTAATTTGTTAAATAATACGGTTAAATAGTTGATATTCCTGATCACTAGTATCCACCGTCAAAAGTGGTAAAATTGAACAAAGAACGCTGATGAGATGGTGTAGCGACCTCGAAATCAGTACTGATCCGTTCTGCTAGTATGATGAATAATAAAAATTGTTCTATATATAGTACTCTCTTAATAAAAAATAATAATGAATTTATCCAAAAAATTTTCTAATAAAAATTAAAAATAAAAAAATTAGAATAAATAAATGGGTAAATTCGGGTTTGAACTTGAGCCAAAATTAATCGTTTCAATATATAAGAATATTTTTCCTTTGACGATCCCAAGTCCATATATAACGCTGAGGCTTCTTCTATGCTATACTTTGTGGGTAAAGCATTTGGAGGAGTTGGAATACTGTCTTTAATCCTCTGCAATCGATCTGGGCTTGGAAGCGCCACAGTTTTTGTAATGTTAGACCTTGATTTATCTTTTACATACTTAAGACATAATGCTTCTGAAAGATGCGATTTCCATATATCTTTTGTGGCATTTTGAAGTTTACGTTTTTCTGTGTACTCCGAACACTCATTTATGGTTTTTGCAGGTCTTCCTCTTCTGCTGCCAGAAGATGTATGCGGTTCTTCGATGTTTTCAAAAGTTGTTACTCCATTTAGCCAGTCTGAGTTCTTTTCCATAAAGGTTTTTGTTGTACGGTTTGAGGCTAGCCATTTTTTATTAATTTCCAAGTAAACGAAGTGAATTTTAATTTTAACATCCTTTTCGTGGTATCCGGTAAATGGTGTAATTTTTCCATAATAGTCAATTTAAATATATTTTCATTATGTGAGTTTCTGAATAACTCGAACAATTCTGAATTTTGAAATGACATTATCGCACTTTAAAGTAAAATTGTATAAGTTCTGGTACTGATCACTACTTTTAAAAAGTAAAAACTTAACGGGCTGCATTACACAATTGGGATTTAATTTATACTCAGAAATAAAAAAATTCAAACTACCTGATTTGTGAAACAGAAATCCAGGACTCAATTAACCGGATTTTACAACTGCAGTTTCTATTTTACTCAGTATAAAAAAAGTTATAAAACTACCTGCATATAAAAGAGAATTCAAGAAAAATGCATGAGATTGTAACAGCTTTATTCAAATTTCAAGAAAACCTATCATTTTTTCTGAATAAAATTAGATAAATTAGTTAAAGTATTATGTAGCAAACATGATCAGAAAATATTGGCGAGACCATTTTTGGCCATTTTTAGATATGGTCTATTTTATTTGTAAAAATTACCTAAATGTAGGGTGTCTGAAAAACAACAACTGCCGAACATGTAGGGCATCTGATACAAATTTTGTTACTTTTTAACAAAAAACAAGTAAGAGAGATATATTCGGCTGTGCCGAATCTTATATACCCTTCACCAGAGTATGGAGTGACGAAAGAAGTCATAATCACGAAAATTCGCGCCCACAAAATACGAAAAAAAAAAAAAAAAAAATAATTTAAATGGAAAAAATTACATTAAAGCAAAAAAAAATTGCCACTCACCGTCTCACGGACGCACCCCCACGTGATGGAAAAAAATTAATCACGATCACGCGTTATTGGTTCTAATCTCTATTTCAGGGTATAGGCTGATTTCATAAACACAGCTTGCAAAGCAACACTGGAAGCATGAGTTTACAAGGCAATCTCGTGTTGATTTGCAAACTGCGTTTATAAAGTTGGCCATATTATGAATTTCGTAACAAATTTGTAACACTTTCTTGCCTGGGGTGCATTATAAAAATATTAACATCCCCTTATTAGCACTTATATATTTTTTCACACATCCAAGAAGTGTTTCAACGTCTTTATCAATAAGCCAGTGGTCTTCGACTAAACAAAAAAATGATTTGAAACGTAAGAACAGGTTTAATAATGAAGAAATTCTCCCAAAATAGATAAAAAATATCGCCAACTATTACATAAATCTGCTAGTCTAATGATTAAAATGTTCTAATATTATCTTCATATTGAAAATAATTTAAAGCTATCAAAAATTCTTAAAAAAAGAACGAACTTTTTCAAATAAAAAGTAATAAAAATAACTAAAATGGTTCAAAAATTAAAAAAAAATTAATAAATGGTTGGTCAGGATTTGAAAGCGTACCTTGTTACCCGGTGGCACGGTTTCGAATCCTGAACATAACACATTGTTTTTTTTTTGAATTTTCGATACATTTTACTTGTTTTTATTACTTTTACTCACCTCCAAATATTTACATTCAAATAAATAATTACTGAAGTAAATTTTAAAGATAGAATAAATCCTGGGCAAGATATATCACTGTGTGAAATTTTTTAAGTCAATAAAAAATAACTATATACGGACACCACTACGTGATAAAAGAACAAAAAATGAAGACCCGTGTCTCCCAGTTTTGCCCAAAGTAAAGCACTCTTTTTATGGGCCCACAAAGATTTGGGGCTTCGTTGTCATTTTTGCAAAATACTGATCATTTTCTCAGGCTGATATCTTGCAAATCGTTCGGAATTTTGATTTACTCACTGAAACAAAGTTGTAGATTTTGTCATAAAGAACAAAAATTGTAAACATATAAAATCCAAAAATCTTCATCTCCAAGATGAAAATCGCAAAATCTTAAAAAAAATGCGATTTTTTTAACTTTTTTTCACTGTTCACGTCCATAGGTATTAAACCGGTAAAAGTTCAAGAAAACAATTAACTACAAAATTCACCTAAGATCTCTCTCTGTAAACAACTTTTGGCTGAGTATTTTTAAATTTTTACTGCAGAAACCTCTTACAACTACAATTAGAGTTGAAAAAAGTCAGCCTATGTAGTAATGGTAAAGTAAGAAAACAAAAACAATTGGTTGATTATTGAGTTCTTGTTATAACTTTGATATTGTTTAAACTTTTAATTTGTTTTAATGAAGGTTTAATATAATATCTCCAGTTGTTCTAAGAAATATTTGGGTAAAGTTCCCTGATGATCTGCATTAGCAACAGTGAAATGCGCATAGGAACAAGCTATACCCCTCAATAATCAATTGCAATTTGTTTTTAACAAAATGGTAAATGTTTTACTGAATAAGTAAAATATTAATTTTGGGAAAAAGTGAGAATAAAAATTTAAAATACTAAAATTTTAGCAATTCTCATAAAAAGCACCAATTAAAAAGTATACAATTTGTGAAAAAATTATTTAAAAAAAAGAAAAAATGCAATAAA
Source organism: Gymnocheta viridis (assembly GCA_956483585.1). Taxonomy (NCBI): domain Eukaryota; kingdom Metazoa; phylum Arthropoda; class Insecta; order Diptera; family Tachinidae; genus Gymnocheta; species Gymnocheta viridis. Next base: position 37,820,061 of record OY101443.1, on the reverse strand, counting down.
TAATAAGTGAACAATTATTTTGAAACTATTCGTTCGTTAAACATGTATGTACATATGTATGTTAGGGTCAAGAATTTTTTTCTCGTATTTATTTCTAATAGTGTAAATATATAGCATTTGATTGAATCTGCATTCGATTCCTGTAAAATATTATTAATTTATTTTTAGTTTTATCTTTGACCTTCAATTTTATTAAATTTTGAATATAACGACCATATCCCATTTTTACATAACAACTTTCAATTCATAAGCTCGTATTAACGTCGGATGTGTTGCGCAATCGTCTAATTATACAGTATTATATTTTTATTGTTGGTAATTTTCATATAAAAGTGTGTTATAATATACGTTTTAATTTTACATGTTTTATATATGGTTTGATTGAGGCCAGGTATGGAAAAATTCTATTTGATGGATTAATTTGTAAAAATCTTTTAAACGTGTGGTAAGTACACCCAGAAAAGACATTCTTCTTAGTGATATACATATATACTTCATTCATTTCAATTTAATTTGCAAACCATTTTAATCAAAATTGTTTGTCGCGAAAAAGTTATTAACTATTTCGAATAAAATTAGAATTACCATATCTGGTTTAATTATTTATTCACAATGAATTGACTAAATTGAATTGACATTTAAAATACCAAAAAATTACGATACAACAAATTTGTCTATTCACAAGCACATAAACAAATAACGTATTTTTTTAAACGATAATCGAACAATAGTATTGTATTGCAGAAAAGCATATTACTGTATCCTAACGACTTTTAAGTTCGCGAGAAACTACCCACAGTTAAGGACGAGAAAATTGAAGGCCAGCTTCTGGATATACAATTTGAAGGCTTAAGTACAGATCAAAAATATGTGTATGAAATAACCATATCTGTTATAAGTGGACACTGCCACGATGGCTTAGCTAACAGGTATCCAGAAAAAATATCTCATGCTTGATGGCTAACAAAAGCATATAGAATTCTACATTTATATATTCCTGCATCAAATCTGACATATCAGCTACAAGTATTAGCAGAGGTATTGTGTAAAAGTTTATGCTCCGGTATTGTTTGAAATGAAAACAAATCCAACTTGCAAACATGGATCTTAAAATTTTTGGAAATTGGTAACAACCTCACGATATATTCGTGCAGAGATAAATCTACTAATAGATTGCGTAATTTAACGTAACCCCTATTTTTCTCACACAGAAAACTTGCTTTTGTTGATGTTGTTGGATGGAAATAAAACAGTGAGAGAACCGGCAGCCAGACGAATTCAAGAAGCACGAAGCTCATCTCATGAAAAGCTACTTCGCGTGTTTGAGGTCCCGTCTAATACTACTACTACTACTTTGAAGTTGTAAGTTGGAATCAAAAGTTTTTTGATCTACCAATTCTTCGGAACATCATTACTGAAGAAAAAAATGCGGTAGTTGAGTGTCAAGAATGTCATACTCAGGCGGTGGAATGAACTGTGAAAATAGTGTCAGAAGCATTCATGATTTCACATTAAACAAGATTTTGTGACCAAAACATATTAACATAATTTGGTGATTTTATTGTTTTATGTTGTATAAGAATCAAAATTTTTTTTTTGTTTTGATTAATAACAATTGATAGTAAATAAAAATTAAAATTTAAAATGTTTTTTTTTCAAATATACTTAATTCTTTGGAGCTCCGGCTACGACTTTTTAAAATTTTTTAATAGCAATTGTTATTTGCCTTAACGTAAGACTAACCCTAATGTATGTATGTATATGCCTTTTAAAAGAAAATAAATGTAGTAGAAACAATTTACAGTCGTTGTTCGTTGTTATTTAGTTATTTCTTTGGAGTTGTAAAAATGCTAAGTATATGGTACTTAGTATTGCACTTGCTTTTAAGGTAGTCAATAGCAAAAACAAATAATCACATACTTTTGAATAAATTTAATCAGACACAAATTAGAAAAATCAAATAAAATGAACATTACACACGTGGAAATGGATATAGAAAAAATTTTTTTTATATTTTCTTAAAATATTTGCGTTATAATAAATATTGCATCGAATACCAACAAGAAAAAGAGTTGAATTGTCCAAAGTGAAATATATTTCAACATTATATTTATTTTCAAGCAGCTGTTTCCTTAATCTAACTAATTTTTACAATTTTTTGAGCGACAGCTTTTTCTGAGAGTAAATTTTTCAGTTTACTCAGTAATTACTCATTTACTGCATTTTACTGCAAAAGTACTCGAACGCAGCTATTGTCTTCCATGTTATGTGTGGTAATTGGCATGCACATCTCTAAATAAAATTTTACAGTTGCATATTTTGAATGAGAATATTAAATTTTATAACTTTCAAAAGATCAACGATGAAGTCAATGGTTTTTGATTTGTATGATTATAGGAACTTAATTTAAATTTTCAACTTTAAATATATAAAATAGTAGAAGTGAAGCAGAATCATTATGGAAAATTTCAATTAAATTAGGAGTGTCCTAAATAAAAAGGGAATCGATTATTTATAACATGGCTATCATTGTATCACTTAATGAGCAGTGTCTCCGATAAAATAGAAAAACTATAACATTTTCGTCAATGGCGAACATAAGAGCGCTACTTTTTAAAAAATCATAATTTCGCCTACCATAAGGCTGATACGACGAAATCAACATAATCATCAACATTCCTAAACAATTTTACGAAATTAATTGACGAAGATGATGACACAAAATCAAATCATGCGTTTCATAACAAAACGTAGACAAAACAATGCGTAATTTTTACATCAAGTAAATACTGCAATACTGAAATTTTTGCAGAAAAATGAAAAATTTTAAATTAAAACCCTCTTGTTAATTAAGTGCGATATGTAGTATGTGCTAGTATGAATGTTTTTATAAAATATCCTTTTACTAAGGATGCTTACCTACCAAATCTTTTGTATCCAAATGATAGTTTTGCATCCGGTGCTTTGCAGCCCAACCAAATGGCTACTAGACCAATAATGAAACTAATACAGTCTGATGCTAAATGGGCGGCATCCGCCATAACGGCCAAGCTTCCGGCTAAATAACCGCCTATGAATTCAATAACCTGTAAGTAAGACAAAATCCAAATTAAAGAAAGCAAAACAAACATATTTAAAAAAATAACAAGAAAGAAAATTTAGAAAGATACAAATATTTATTTATTATTGACAAAGCATACAACAAAAACTAAATCTTACACATTACAGCACTGCGGAGCCGTTGTTAACAGTTTTGACATCGTAAAATATATAAAAGATAATATTGACAAATAACAAATATAGTTTAAATCTTATACAAATTAAAATAAAAAACAAAACATTAAGAAAACTAAGTATTAATAAATTTAATAATTGATTCTACATTTTCGTTTAATTTTACAATTTTTAAGTTATAATAATTGAAAGGGCAAAAAATATTTGTTAACCAAAAATATTTAAATATTTCAGATTGGAAACGCTTTGCATTGCTTAAATTTTTAACACTAGGGGGTAGTTGGTTCCATAGCCTTATTGACCTTGAGAAGCATATTCGGTTGTAAAAGTAATTTGGATCTTCCATGTAAATTATCTTGTGTAGGAACAGTAAAGAACAGCAATTTAGTAAATTTTCGAAGGATACATTAAAAATCCGTTTGGAAAATTGTGAAATAATCAGGCATCTCTTACGACCATACATATACCTGGCTATGTTATTAAACGTAAGTTTAAATTTTTTTTTATTTACTGAATCACAACTAGAGAACAATTCGCAACCATATAGAAGAGAAGGTATTAAGTACGTTTTTGCAAGCGGCATGCGAACATGTAATGGCGTATAACAATGTGTCATCCATATAACATGGCATAAGACTTTCCACATATTATATTTATATGATCATTTAAACTGAGTTAGTTTGCAGTTGCCCACTTTATGCACATTATAAATATCAAAGTTTATTTTACGTATGCAGCTGGAGATGTCTGATGGGTCACAACTTATGCAAAGCTGCATATCTGCGTACATTTGTATATTGAAGTTCTTGATTAGAGAGGGTAGATCATTTACATAAATAGCAAAAAGTAGAAGGCCAAGTATTGACCCCTGTGGTACACCTCGTAACACAGAACAGTTGCTAGATCTTTTAGTTCCATAATATACAGATTGGCTTCTACCACACAGATATGACGACATCAATTTGACAGCAGTTTGTGAAAAATGACACATTGATCTCAGTTTGTAACAGAGAATCGAATGATCAACTGTATCAAAGGCTTTTGAATGATCCAGTAAAATAAAAATTCATAGCATGCTGCTATCTAGTTTTGGTCTTATTTCCTCCGAGCCGTCAATTAGTGTTGTAATACAACTATGCTTCGGTCTAAATCCACATTGCCTTTCAGAGAGAATAGAATGTTTCTCCAGGTATGTGTATACTTGAGTATGTAGTATTCGTTCAAAAACTTTAAACCTAGGAGGAACATCATCATATCCCACAGATCGAGATTTAATACCCATAAAAGAACCTAAAATATCACTTTGAGCAGTATTTATAAAATCAAAGCATGGAAAATATTGCTCACTATTTTTTGTACCAGCATTGCTTGTTGGTAAATTCCGCATTGAGCATATGAACGTCAATTGAGTTCTCATCTTCGGCGTCATTTTGTGTTATACTCATTTCACGTATTACTTTCTATTTCTTTTTGGAGCAAGCAGCAGTCTTAAATTTTTCTTCGTAGTACCTTGTTTTGGTAGCTATAATTTCCACATTGACTAGTCTTCTACAGAACTTAAAAACATTATATAGCTCAGTAGTTCTATACTCTTTCCAGTGCTTATATGCATCGTTTCGTGTGGCAATCAATGATCTTACCTCGTTTGAAAACCATGTATTATCCATACGAATTTATTAAATAATAATTTATTAAATAAATGTTGGATATTACTTTTTAAGAAATCAGTTTGTTCCTCTACGGTGGTCATATAGACAATTTCATTCCATTGAATGTTAATTAGATCATTATCCAAGGATTGGTAATCAATATTTTTAAAGCCACGGAAAGTTACTGTTTGCACATTAGTATTACATTTAAAATCATAGGAGAGGAATATTAGATCATGTTTTGAGAACATAGAGGCTGAAATCCGATCATAGCATATTAACCTAGAACAGTCATCTACAAAAAAAGATCCAGTAAAATACTTGCTGTGGCAGTAAAATATGTTGGTGTTGAAATATTAACCGGTCTTAATCGAATGACGCTCATTTCCTCTGTCAGACTATTGTCTATAAGTATATTGGCATTGTAGTCCCAAGTTAAAATTACGTCTGTATATCCCAGAGTGACAGCCCTGAGTTCTTTTATGAGAGGGCTTATATCCATAATAGAATTTGGTCCGTAGACCGTACCGTACCAACAGAAGTTTCTGATGTTGTTAAAAATATCAAGAAATTTATATTCAATATTTTTAGATCTTGTTATTACAACCTCATCATCACTACTTGGGTCTTCTTCAATGTTGTTTTCATTCACTCCATCGCCAACGGAATTTTTCATTTAAATTTGCTATTAATAGATTTTTTTATATAAATTGCCACTCCGCCTGCATTAGTTCGTCTGTCAGAGCGATAACGACGATAACCTCTTAAATCATAAAAACTATCATGGGCGTCAACGTGAAGCCAGGTCCCTGAAACATATATGGCGTCGATACCAGAATCTTCCAAAATTTGTCGGAATTCATCGATTTTATTGTTCAAACTCTGCGCGTTAATATGACAAACATTAAATCGTAAAACTCTTTTGCAGGGTAATCTTATCATATTGTAGAGATTTTCTTGGAACCCTCCCTTTCATTCAGATTAGGCAATGCAAGCGAAATCAGAAAAATTGGGGTAGCAATTAACATTAAAAAAATAATCACTTTAAATAAAAACAATTAACATTATATATTATGAAAACATTGAAATTTGGTTACATGTTAGAAAATGTATAAATGTAGATATTTATAAGTAGATATAGATAAATATTTTCTTAGAGGTACGTGTAATTATTTCTGGTATAGGTTGATGTTTTATTTCCGAAAAAACTGTTGAAGTTCCTCAAGAAAATATATGTATTTGTATTTGATCTTCAGAGTTGCTGTTCGTTCTGATACACACCATACCACGAATAGTGTATGCTAATTTAATTGATCCACGCTTTTCATTTTTAATTCTTCTTGAAAAATTTTATGATTGTGCGGCGCACGGTGGCTGAAAATCGTTTTTCATTGGCCAAAAGTCTTTTTTTTTTGTCACCGATTTTTAAAATTTTTACGCCCTTTTGCAGCTAATATATCCAGATTAAGGTAGCCAAAAAATTAGGTTAAACTATTGATAATTGTGAGCGTGGCATGCTGTCAAACTCAACGGTTTTTTGTAATTTCAGAAAAAGGTGTTTTTCTGTTGTTTTTTATCAAAAATAAATGATTACTACTCGCAAGCTATCATCGATAATGGCCTGCGGTCTTTTTTATAATGTTGGTAGGATTATAGTCTTTAGTTTTTGTAAGTGGTCAGAGCTCTAGCGTTTAATATTAAGGGCGTTACGGAATATTTATGAAACTACTATATTTTTCTCAAATTTAAACTTTAGTAGAATAGAACTTCTAGGGAACAAAAGGGAACAAGAAATGTATACCACCCGGAGAAAGGTGAAAGTGCCCTCTTTACCGCTATATATACTTTTGCACCCGTGACGAGCCGTGTGTAGAACACTTTTTTCATTTTAATGAAATTACTCCAATGTACTCGTATACAATGGTGTATATAATTTTCACTTTTTTGCCTAAAAGTTTATGTTTTTACTTTAGACTACGTAAAACTATAAAAATTAAATATAATACCTGCGAAAGGGTTTAATGGCTTTGTTTTGATCAGCAAAAAATAAAATTATCACAAATTATCACAAAATTCTACAGTAAACATATGATCTGTTTCTAAATTTACCTGTTATCAAATGTTAGGGTCAACCAAAGTCATAAGCAATTTTATAACAATAATCGGGACATTAAACCACTAAAAATAAAAAAACAACCCAACAACAACAACAAATATTGGCGAGATACTAATTAGTTTTACCTGATATTAAGGTCTGGACAACATGTGCAGTTTTGTGCAATTTAAGCACTACCTGCTATGAAATTAAAGATCAATGTGTGAATAACATGTATCTAGATGTAGGAAAGAACATGTAGGAAATGCGTTAAAGAAATATGGGAACACAAAGTTAATTCTTTTTTGTAAATGGGGATGTGATGGTTCTTCGGGACAAAAACAATACAAACAAGCTGTATGTGAAAATATATCGGACTCAGATATGTTCATGGTATCATTTGTACCATTGCGATTGAAAAAGATTTTGGAAGATTCAGAGCCTTCGACTAGTATAATGCAAACAATGAATATTTGGAAAAATGAGACACCATCTTCTACGAAATACTGCAGGCTAATCAAATTTGAATTCAAAAAAGAAACTCATGATGCCATTAACAAAGAAGTTAGTGATATCAAGACCCAAATTGCAACACTACAGCCATTACAATTACAGTTGGATGGGCAGCAAATTGAAGTAAGCTACCAATTAGTGCTGACAATGATAGATGGAAAAGTAGATCAGGCTTTGACTAACACGAAGGCTGCATCCAGCTGCATTATATGCCAAGCAACATCAACCCAATTAAACCAAGTCCCGACAAAATCATTAGATAATACCGATGCATATGAATTTGGATTATCACCACTACATGCAAGAATACGACTTATGGAACACATACTAAAAATCAGCTATGATTTGGATTTCGGGTCTTCAGGATCAATAAGAAACAACGAAACCAACAAAGAGTTAAGAAGTGCAAAAAAGAAACATGTTCAAGATGAATATCGCAAATTAGTATTGATTATAGATCAGCCAAAACAAGGGTCAGGCAATACAAATGATGGCAATACCGCAAGAAGATTCTTTTCAGATCCAGAAACAGCATCTGAAATAACAGGAGTGGATTTTAACCTTATTTTCAGATTTAAAATAATCCTAGAAGTACTTGCGTGCAATGAAGAAATTGACTCTAGAAAATTTGGAGATTATGCTAAGGAAACTGCAAAAATATATACAACCAACTACCCATGGAGAAATATGTCTGCAACAGTTCACAAAATCCTTTATCATGGAGAAGATGTCATTAAATATCATTTGGTGCCACTTGGAGATCTATCAGAGGAGGCTCAGGAAAAAAGCAACAAAGATTACAGATTTTATAGAGAGCACAATACTAGAAAATCAACAAATTAAGATCTATTTAATATATTATTGGCAACGTCAGATCCGTTTATCTCCAGTATTCGAAATCAATGGAAAGTGGAACATCGGGATTTAGATGAAGAAGCCTTTAGACTGAAGAACAGAAATAGCACAGAACAAAATAAGGAATATTTGCAATTAATATTTGAGTCAAATGAATAATAATTATAATTGCCTTTCATTGTTATTTAAGTACGAAAAACATAGTATGAGTAAAAAATAATAATAAACAGAACCTACCATTGTTGCAAATGCTATTAATATTTATTGCAGTTTTTATTTTTAAAATGTTTTTAAAATTATCAAATTTGACAGCAAAAAATAATAAATTTTTCAGTAGTAATAGCAATATTTTTAGATAATATTATTAACGTTTTTTTTAAGTGTAACTCTTCTTTGAGTGTAAACAAATTTGCAAATTTGACAGCAAAAAATTTTTAATTTTTCTGTAATAGCAAAATCTCCAGTTGATTTTACTATTTTTTTTCAGTGTAAAATTTTTTTAAGTGTAACATTAAAAAAATTCCATTATTACAAAAAATATTTATAATTATTATTAATTTTCAAATATTAAATTTTTTAATAAATAAAAAAATAATAAACCCATATTTCACTCTAAAAGTTAAAAAAATTCAAAAGTTCAACTTTGACCTAGAATTCCTTTAAAAGTCCTCAATAAATTTTAATGAAATTTAAACTGAGTCAAGCTGAACTAAATATCTATCCAATAAAATAAACATTACTTCAATATTTTGATCGGTTCAAAAGTTACAGAATTTTGGCCAATGAAAAACGATTTTCAGCCACTGTGCGGCGTTAAATTTTCATTTACGTAAATATGTTGGTCACTATCAAATCCGGCAATCTTAAGACATAATGCTGGTTTATTGTCACGAATAAATTGTTTTTAATAGAAAATTCCTTTGATAAGGTGAATGCAATTTTACTATTAATATTGCTACAAATAAAAATAATTAATATTGCTGGGGATATTTTGTTGCAGCAGATGCCAAATATGGTAAATTTTTGCTTTTAGTTGTGAATTTTAAGGAAAATGTAGAAAATTTGTAATATTGTTTTTTACATTTAGGGCTTAATGGCTTAAAACACCACCAGAAGTGATAACCAACATATGTTTTTATTTCTCATAAAAGTTATCAAAAATAGATACATACTTGCAAAAAACCCCTAAGTTACAAACAAATTATAATCCCCGTTTTGAATGATCCACGGCTTCAAAATATATTTTACACTCCTACAACTAAAAAATATATTGATGCTTTTCATGAGAATTGATAATATTTAGTTTCTTAAATTTCTAATTGCAATTTTATTCCCAAAATTAATATTTTACATATTTAGTAAAATAATAATAGTTTTATTAAAAACAAATTTGAAAATGATTATTTAGGGGTATAGCTAATTTAGTTCCTTAGCGCATTTCACTGTTGCTAATGCAGCTGATAATCGAACTTTACCAAAATAGTTCTTAGAACAACTGAAAAGTTTAAACAATATCAAATTTGTAACAAGAACTCAATAATCAAACAATTGTTTTTTCTTTCTTACGTTACCATTACTACCCAGTGCAATTTTTTATATATTCAACATTTTTCTTATACTAATATTTAACCAATGCTGGAAGTGGTGTTCATTTCTGAGAAGTCATAAAAATTTCTGTATACTAAGTTCAAGGCCTTGCATTTGAGATACAATTAAATTTTTCAATAAATTTCCCAGAAATACTAAGAAACTAGTATACTTTTCGTGTAAAAAATTACGGGTTTTTTAATATTTTTTAAAACTTTAGATTTCAGAATTTTGTCACTGCTACAGATTTTGAGAAAGCGTAAAAAAATTATTTTTTTTATATGTATTGGACTTTCTAAAACTATTTTTTAAGAAACCTTATCTTATACATATATAAAAAAATTATTCGACAAGAACTGAAGCAAATATATTAAAAATGTGGTTGTATGTCAATTACGTTAAAGCTATTAGAGCTACATTGTTACTGTAAGCATGTTTTATCTTTATCTTTTAATGAGAAAATATCATTGAATTGGTTGACTTAGAAATGTTCCAACTCTTGCCAAGTTTGACGCCTTTTAAACCCGCCCTGTTTATGATTTTTCATATGCAGAGAAATACTGATTATTTTTTCGGTATCGGCACCGGTATTTCACCTATCGGTAATGGTATATACCGATGCCGAAATTCAAATACCGGTATTTACTGAAGTGAACCAAACTTGGTACGGCACTTAAGTCTTATACAACTAACATTTTATTTAAAAAAATTGAGGGCTATCGTCAGTAGTTCCCAAATTACGCTACGTTTAATGTAGAAAAAATTATCAAAATTGCTTAAAACTGATTTAAAAATATTTACATTGGTATCCCGGCTTAATGAAAACTGAAAAGGAGCCTTTATTCCGGTACTCTTTTTTCTTTAATTTTATCGATAAAAAATCACATTATTTTGATGCACAAGTAAATATATTTTTATTTATTATTATATTATATATGTATGTACATGCTATAAAAAAAACTGAACGCAAAGAGATCAATTAATTCATAACAATGATGTATTATAAGCGTACATTTACAAATTATTTAAAATAATTTGTGAAACTTTTTGTGAGCATTGAATGGCTCCTTCCTGAAGCTTTCTAAGCACAATTTCTTTTGACGCATTAATATCATTCTGTTCGTTCCATTTAATACACTGTTCAAAATGTTTTATAGCACCCGTATGTGCAATTTTTGTTTGAGTCTCCAAAGGAATATCGTTTTCTTTGTTTTCATCGCTTTCAACATTTCCGATTTCTTCAAAATCAGCATCAATAGCCCATTGGATTGCATCGTTCGTCGTTAAGCCTACCTAAAATTGTTAAAAAGAAATTCATTACACTTTTGGTTGAAAGAACCAAAGCTTTTAATAACTTTACTTACATTTGGAAATATTTGATTGAGTAATAATAAACAACTTCCAATTGACACCACAGTCTGTAGTAATCTGGACAAAGGAAGGTCATCCTTGTCATCAAATTCTTCTTGATGTGGAATAACATTTTGCCAGGCTGGTTTCTTTCACAGATATAATAGATTGTTCAATCATCGTTGCGGCATCAAATAAATCAAATTTTTTTTTAAATACTAGTATGTTTTCTTAATTAGAAGATACAATTTTCGGAAAAAGGCTGTTTTTATAATGGAGTTTCATCAAGTTTGTTTTTGTTTTCATATTTACGAAAGAACTATAAATGAGAAACTTTGGTTTAAACATACTAAGAATATTTCTCTTATTCTTTTTTTTTGCATAATAGGTACTCTTAAAAAAGCTATGAATTTTCAAAAACGAATGTGTTTATATTTATTTGCTCTTGTTAAATTTTTTTGATAGGTTTTTCAATATTCGTTATCTCGATTCACAATTTTATTGTTTATGGCGTTTTTGTGACAAAAGTCGGACGTTTTTAAAAAATGGTACCGTAGTTGGCAAAAACGCCAAAATATTCGACACTGTATCCATTACAAACTGTCTTTAACACGGTAAAGTGTTTGGCGTATTTGTGTGTCAAAAGTTCCTTAAATTGTCGTTAAGAATTTTCTTCACGACATAATTCAATTTACTTTTAATTAATTATTTATATGATAATTTACGGGCGAAGAATTTACATGGTAGCATAAGATTTTAACTTCGACAGCAACTACACAGAGGGAAAAAAGACGTTCTTAAATTGTCCACGACTGGTGTCAATTTGACAACGACTTGTGGACAATATAATTGACAACCAGCGTTGACAATTTAAGAACAATCTGTTAACAAATCGAGAACGCAATACATATATATATATCGTTAATTTATGAACATCCCGTTGTTAGGTTGTGAACATTCCGTTGTCAAATTGAGAACAAATGGTACGAAAATACCATAAGGTATTAAATTGAGAACGAGTCGTTGTTAAGATGGGAACGCTTTGTTCTATTAAGAACGAATGTTATTAAAACGAGAACACCTGTTGTCACATCATTTGTTTTGTTTACAATTTTGCCATTACGTTTTCAGTGTTTTCTAAGTACGGTCATTTGAAAAAATATAAAAGAGTATAAATAAATAAAACTATTTAAAAATATATTCATAAAAATGGAACCAAGTGAACAAATTATTCTCACTGAGGAAAGTAACTTGATTTATTTGGGTGATGAAGCTTTTGTGTTTAAAAACTCTAATATAAGTTCGCTTGCTTTAAATACAACCACAGACCTTAATAGTGATGATGAGAAACTTAAAAGTTTCTTGAAATCTATTGACATGGAAAGTCTTTTTGATGTAATAAAAGGTAAGTTATTAACAAGCATAACATTTTATAATAAATAGGTTTAACTGTTGTTACTTTTTTTGAAGCTGCCAATGTCACCTACAGATGTTTGCAGTTTTTAAAAAAAGCTGACCTGAAAGACGCTTTTGATGATAAGAGATTTAGTTCAGTCCCATAACAAACATTGAAAGGTATTTACAGCTTTGTTGCAAATAATGGATTTGATATCAAAATGCAGTTTCGAAAACGAAGATATAGTAAATTTGGAGGAATTAATTAAAAATCATTATTTGCTTTACACTAACTTATATGGCTCTTTAAAACCGAAGCATCATTTTCTAGTCCACTATCCTACTGCAATTAAAAGATGCGGACCACTCAGATATTTTTGGAGTATGAGATTTGAATCTAAACATAAGGAAGCAAAATTATATTTTAGTAATATTACATCAAGAGTTAATCCTTGCTCATCTTTATCCTTAAAGATTGGCCTGAAATTTTCAGACTTTTTGTTTAGACATGAACATTTTTTGGAATCTATTTTTAGTCATAAAAAATTATGGATTTATTTCCATCAAATTATTAGAATTAATACTATTAATTTTGAAAGTTGCGAAATTTGCAATGAAATTATTTTTAAGGGGACTTGCTATAAACAAAACTATTATTTGGCTTCAAGTTTAAATTGTTTTGAATTGTTTAAGATTAAATGTTTTTTGATTGAAAATCAGTTAATTTATGTATTATGTTATTCGATTAATATAAAGCGTTTTGATTCTCATATTCAGTCGTATGAAGTTGGTTACTTAAATGAAAGTATTTATTTAAAACTAATTACTGATTTTATAAATCTTCCTTTTCATTTATATTCAACAAATAATACTAAAACTTATTTTAGAATTAAATATGTATAATTCTTGTAACAAATGTATTTAATGAATTGTAAATTTACAAAAAAAATTTATTCAAAGTATGTTTTTATAATTAAATTCTTGGTTCGCAATGGGTTATTTGAGAAAGAAAGAGACGTTGTCAAAATTAGAACGGTTTGTTGTTAAAGTGGGAACGATATGTTGTTAAAACGAGAACGCTTCGTTGTCAAACTAAGAACGATTTGTTGTCAAAGTAAGAGCAGACGTTATCAAAACAAGAACTGTTTGTTGTCGAAGTGAGAACGAAACGTTGTCAAAATGAGAACAATTCGTTTTCAGAAGGACAACATCTGATAACAAATAGAAGACGAATTGTTCTTAATAACTTGACTACATCCGTTGGCAAACTGAGAACAAACGTGGTCGTGTCACTTTTGTCAACGGATGGTGTCAATTTCGGTGTTTTTCTACCGGTAATGCGACAACGCCAATCACTATAAGGGTGTTTGAGAAAATTTTGGGTGTTCGTTAAATAGCGAATTCGTTAAACTGAGCATTCGTTAAACCGTGTTACCACTGTATATTTTTTTAATAAAAAATTATATATATAATAATGTTTAACCACCTTATAGTCACAACAATTTCTAGATGGTTATCTTATACATTCCTGAGTTATTAATAATAATGTAGAGCCAAGGAGACAAATTAATAAATTTTCAAATATAAACATATTTATATTTTTAATATTTTATTAGTTTTTTGATTAGATTTTAAGGTACACAATTATTATTATTGCAATATGATGAAAAATATTGGTAATATTGTTACAAAATTCGAGTCTACCAATTTAACGAATATATAAATACAGCGTTGATTAAGCAAAGTTTAATCAACCGTGTGTGCAAGATTCCGGAAAGCAACGAGAATATGCTTGATTGTGAAATCTAGATGACAATTATTGATAGCAACTGTAAACAAGAACGCCCTCGATTTTGACGACGGCTTAAGTTGAGATGAATTATTGTTTAGTTAATTCATCATATAGAACTTAAATACGCAACTGGCAATGCCAATTAAAATATAAGACGAATAATATCTAGTTTATCCTTCAACCGTCTAGAAACTGCTTTATCTTTTGCTATAAAAGTGGGGAATGCCTATCAATTGGAGGACAAAAGAAACTGTATTTTATTTCAATGGTATTCTTCTGACAATGGGTGAGGCTGGTGGAAAGAAATGCCATTTAGCAGTACAACCAAAATCTTCTTAATGATGACTTAGACTTACAATGATCTTTTTGTTTTTGCACTTGAGACGTCGGAAAAGTATATAATTTTTTGTAGAGTAAGGCAGTCAGATACATACATATAACAATAAAATTGTATTTTTCCTTAAATACTGTAATATATTTATAATAAACAGTTTTGAAACAGTTCATTATTCAGTATTTTATCAGTTTCTAAGTATTATTTAAACTTAACGACTATTTTTAATATTAACGAACTTAGTTTGAATAAAAACATGCATACCTTACTCTGTAATTTGAATTTGCGGATATTTCTTTGATAACGTTGTCGCATTTTACTTTTGAAATAGTATATTTACAGCGGTATTTGTATGAATAAAATCACTTTTTTTCCTGGCTTCAAAGAATAAACATGTCTGTTTAGTACTAGTTTACCGGACAACATACGTTTGCGTTTAAATCATCTGCTGTTTGTTCTAACAAATCAACAATTTTTATAATCTTCGGAAAAAGATTATAACAGTTTATTTTAAAATATTAATAAAAGTATGTCCTTTAATGTACACAAAAATGATACTTCTACTTTATTCAAAAGTATTTATGTATATTAAAAAATTTACTGACTTTTATGGTTTCATGTTTTTACTGGTATATACCTCATTGGTGGGTCACAGAGAGAGATCCCACAATACACGGAATTCGCATTAGTTGCTTTCCTGGATATTGAGCGACCTTTCAAGAATTTTAAACTGGAATCAGTTATTAATGCTATGAGATCGACCCAGCGATCATTCAATTTGTAAGCAGTCTCCTGCACTTCAGGTGTACCGAATCTAACTGGGGCACCCCAAACATTTCCAAAGTGGCTACCAGGGGCACCCTGCAAGGAGGTGGGTTTTCATCATTACTTTCGAATCTAAATATCAATACCCTTCTTAGGGCTATGGAAAGGACGTGCTGCAGAGCGATTGCGAATGCGGATGACGTTGCAGTCATGGCTATGGGTAAGGATCCCAACCTACTGTCTGAACTTATGGAATCCGCGCTGGATGTCCTAGCAAAATGGTGACAAGAATGAGGTCTGAATGTTAATCCAGCCAAAACGGAGCTGGTACATTTCACAAGGAGATACAAAATTCCCAAATTTCTTATGCCGAAGCTAAATGTGGTCCCACTGAAACTATCCGATAATGTCAAATATCTCGAGCTAATACTGGATAGCAAACTGAACTGGAACACCACTTCCTGCACCACTAAGACGGCAACTGCATTATATTGCTCTAAAAAGGCCATTGGCCTAAACTGGAAAATCAACTGGCTATACAAATGTGTCATTAAACCCATTCTATTCTACGGTGTAGCTGTTTGGTGGCCGGCGCTTAAGCGGAAGAGTCATCAAACTAAGTTTGAACGTATAATGCGAATGATGGCAATAACAGTAATAGGTGCCATTACAGGAATACCCTCTAAGGGATGGTTTACGATGTTGAACTGGGTACCAACACACATTTTGGCAAAAAAGCTGGCTCCGAACACTGCAGTAAGACTAAGGGCTACTAGAGCATGGATTGATTCCAATATCGGTCATGCTCTATGATATAAATTGGCACATTGACGTTGATTAAGTCACACTTTAGCCAATCTTTGATCCTGGCTTCTCCGTAAGCGTTTCGGATAACACGGTTCACTCTGACTTACTCGAATGAGATTCAAATATTCACTGACGGGTCTAAAACACTGAACGGTGACGGCTCTGGCATATACTCCGAGCAGCTAAACTGGTGCATTCCTTTAAGGCTGCCGGATCATTGCAGTATCATTCAGGCTATCTAAACAGCCGCAACACAAGTCATACATACTAGGTGACAGAAAGGGAAAACTATATATGCTCTATTTGCGACTCACTCTATACGCACAATTAACAAAATAGAAATGAAAAAACTATATAAATTCTCTTTTGTTTTATTTTTCGCTTACGTTTGAAAATAATGTAATATTTTGCATTAAATAAGATAAAAGACCAACACATAACCGCACTATACATTTATCAATGACTTCTTAGTTCAGTACAACTTAAAAAATCTCAACTTTCTTGAATATGCACGCATTTATCGTGAAAAAATTATTGAAATATGCATGCAAATATTCCTAAAATAACTACAAAAATATGCACCCGAAAAAACACAGAGTAATAATTTTTATAGAGTTTTATTTAAAAAAAAATTATTACATAATATAATCATATGTTTTTTTCAAGTTTTCAAATTGAAAGGAACTTCAATTATCATACAAAACGGTTGAATATATTGAAAATATACGTTCAACATCAGTCGATATTTTTAATCTTGGTCAACATTTCAAGAGCAACTTTTCGATTAAATACTTTAAGTTTTTCAATAAATATTTTATTTTTAATATTTTGAAATTTTTCTTTTACGTCTTCTATGACGGATAAACTTTCATTTAAAGGAAGACCAAAAAGCTTAAAAAACTCGCCCCGGCAATTAGATTGTAGCCGCAAGATACAATCGGTATAGTAAATTATCTGGCAGGGATATTCAGATTATTACCGATAGTAAGGCGGCCATAATATACCTGGAGAATGTTTTCATCACATCAAAAATCATTCAAGAATGCCAAATGTCTTGGAGTAGAAAGCGAGACATTCAATAGTCATCCTCAAGTGGATACCTGGACACAGGGAGATACATGGAAACTGTATTGCTGACTCGTTGGCGCATGCAGGCTCCACTTTTAATCGAGACGAGTGCAAGTAACTTATTGCACACAAGTTTCACATCATTAGAGATGGTTAGATGAAACTACTTGTTGGAAAACCAGGCAAAACTACGACGAGGAAGACTCGATGGAGCATCTTCTCTGTCATTGTCTTGCAGTTGGAGATCTAAGACTTAAACTATTTGGTCAAAGAACCCTTGGTGACAAATCATGTCCCTCTAATATTGATTTAAACAAGGTTCACTCCTCTATTAAATTAACCGGTTGGCTGCGTGAGAATATCAGCAGTCAGATAACATAGGACTCTTGGGAGACATGGCAACGTGGTAACACAACGGGAACTCATTGATGGACCAACGTGAACTGTGGTTGATCACGGCTGCCAATGGAACCTAACCCCACCTACTTGTATCGGTATATATAAATAAACCAATCAATAAATCAACCAATTGTTTTTCCTTTCTTTACGCTGATGATCTGCATTAGCAACAATGAAATGATAGGAACCAGCTAAATATGTAAAATATTAATTTTGGGAAAAGTGGGATTAAAATTTTTAAAATATATTTTTTTGAAATCAATGAATTTTCAATGTAGGCAAAAACAATTTTTTTGTGTAAAGAAAAAGGATTTTTTAGTTATATATAAGGCGAATGAACCAGGTGGCAACTAGGTTTCAGTATGTATGTATGTATTTAGTATTGCGCTGATATTAATTTTAGAAAAGGGCACCACTCACGTGATTAACGTGAATCACGCATGATTGTGATTAGGTTTTCGTTTCAATCGAGTGAGGGCGCATGAACGTGAGCATAAAAAATTGAGCGTGAGTGAGAGTGCATTTTTTAAAATTAATTGTTATACATAATATCTTGAACTATTTTAGATTTCTGTATAGTTTTTAATAAATTTTTATATATAATATCTTGAACTATTTTAGGTTGCTGTTGAAAGGAATCGTTTAGCTCAAATTCAAATCAGACTTTACCTATTCCTTTATTAATATAAGATTTTTTTTGATAAATTCAAATTATTTCTATTAAGAAAGTATTATTGGAACTATTTATTCATCAGACTAGCAGAATGGATCAGTAATAATAAAATTATTTTAAGTATTTTATGTTTTTGGGAGTATTTCGTGAGAGTGAGTTTCCGTGATTATGCCCAACTTTTCTCCACTCGCGTTCACGTACATAAACGTAAGCCAAACATAGTAGATATTTTTGTCATTAGCGTGAGTGAAAAGTCACTCACGATCCCATCTCTAATTTATATACACACAAATTTTTGTAATACAAAAGTAATTTCAGTTGCTACTATAATTCTTTCTGTTATTGATCTTTATTAACTACATGTAAAATAATGAAGCATAATATAGACAGAACCACTTACCATAAATATACAGCACAGTGCAATCAAACAGAGGATTTTTGATCTAGCGATCCGAGTGGCATTGTTACTGAGGTTGGATGAAAATCCTTTTTGTTGGCAGAGGCAAATGGACTCGACATCATAGAGATGCTGTAATAAAAAAGAATAATAATGACAAATTTTATTGTAAATTTGCTAAAATAATTACAAACGTCGGTATATGTTATAGATGCTACAAATTATTAATGTTCTAATAAAAAAGATAATTAATTTTAAAGCGGATTCAGCTAGTGTTGCTCATGCATGTATGTATTTACGAGTATTATATAAGAACGGAAACAGAAATTGAATGGTTTTGGATTGTAATATTTTATGTGTGTGTACGTACGTATTTTTCAAGTTGTTTATTTTTTGAGATTTACATTTTGTTAATTTTTGTATGTTTTAGTTTTATGGTTATTGTTTAAAAAAAGCCACACTGAAGAAGCCAAACAAAGAAGTGGCGAAATGTGGACGTTTTAATTAATAAAAAATTTTGAGAATGTTTTTTAAAAAAATTTACATAGATCTTAAATAAATTGGAATAATTTAAAAAAATAACGTCAAATAATATATAAGAATAATTTGCAAAGTAACTATATAACTAAAACATTCATTAATATATAAATATTTATTTTGCGCAAAAATAATATTTACATTTGCATAGTTCGCCATATAGGAATTTTCTTATTTATTTGTGATGTACGAGTAATTTGTATATGAATTAATATTCATGGATAAAATCATCAATATGAAAGAATGCACAGCAAATAGGCAGATGTGGTCCCTATCGGCCTGTTTTTCAAACAAATAAACCTTCCCAAAATAACGATATACTTACGATAAGTTTAAAATTTGACTTTCGTTTTATAAATTTTGAAGTGATAAAAGCTTTTTTGTTTCTTGAGAGAATATTTTTGCCAATGCATTTTTCTTCGGATATTTTCTATCCTTTTGTATCGTGTTCAGTGTTATCCCTAAAAGCCTCATTAGTTTGTACTTTTCGTTGCCGTTACGTGCCGTTCTTTCCAGTAGAAAATATTTCTTACTTACTTGTTCTGTGTCTGAACTTTCGAATATACACGATGTACTTATAGTAATGCATTTTTTAAATGCTTGCAAAATGTTTATTATTTGACATAAATATATTATAAATTTAAAAAATGTTTGATTAAATTAAAACTTTCTGAATTTTAACACAAAATTTTTAATAATCACAGCATAGAAAACTAATATTTACAAACTCTTATATGTCCCTTATCGTTGAATTCTATTTTCTACAGAATAGTCCGCAACAGAACTGAACCGAAAAGTAACAATAAACCAGCTGATCCGTAACAGAACAGAACGTACAAACTAATTATGCCTTAAGTCAGCTTTTTTTACTAAAAATAAAATATATCTAAAAAATACATTTAAATTAAATTTTAAATCAAAAATAGTCACGGCGACAAAAAAGAAATTGTATACATATATTTAATAAGAAAAGCGGGATACTTATATGTACATAGTGCATCCTTATAAAATACATGTGTGCACATGCACATATGTATGCACAAGTACAGTAAAAATATGTATCTAGACATGTGTTTGAAAGAGTTTTACTTGTTAATGTCTTTTGAATTTGAACACTTTGGTGGTAGTTTGACTTTTTGATAAACTTGAGATTTTGTTAATTTTAGATATATTGGCTATTTAAAAATTTTTGATATAAATATAAGTAGTATAAATCCGGAGCTTTATAAGCCACTACCCAATAAAAAATCGTATTCATACCAACTGCGCTACCGGCAGCGACAGTTACCACAGTTGCGCCTGTAGAACAGGTGAGGTAGCAAACATTATGCGACTCTAAAAAATATTGCTAAACCTTGTTTACAGGAAATTGTCCAAGGATTTCAAATGTGCTGCTCATATTACAATAAGCTTTTTGGTTCAGAAGATAAAGCCCTTCAAATGATTTTCAGATCTATTTAGTAAATCGATATTTACCAACTATCCATTTTTTAATATTACTCAACTTTGATGGAAAAAACTATAGATTTCTATATTTGACATATTTTTAAAATCAATTCTTTGATTATTCCTTTACCAAATGGTAAAAATTTCCGTTCTTATCCCATCTTTTGCTACAGGTAAAGTTTTGAAAACATATATGGTTCGAAAAATGTGTTGCATGCATTTTTTAGGCGCAGATATAGTACGTACAAATAAATATGTATATAGAAATAATATAGAAATTGCGTTGATGTACAAATAGTCAAACATCCAATACAGCTAGGCATAAAACTTTTGACGCTGCAGGTAATAGGTAGATTAGAATATATATATAAAAACAATCATAATCCCCAGATTAGTGTACGACTAAAAATTTGCGAGAAGTTACAATGTAGGAGAGAAATATGTTTATGACATCTGTTGTTGCTTTGTGGCTAAAACCTGATGATTCCTTACATTGGAAAAATCGACGACCGTCATCAATACATTGTTTCACTTTGCAAGGGAATCGCCGGAACTCATAAAGACCTCAGTGAAGGACATTTAAGAAACAAATAAGCAAAATTAAACCCACAAAGTTCGAAATCGCATGCAAGAATAAGGTGTATGGAGTTCCGTTAAAATTAGCGTATACGCTTCCACAAGATGAAGAACACTTTGATGAAAATACATCAAACAAAGATAAGGATCAGAAAGAATAGAGTACAGTATGCGTTTTTCAAACAAGTTGGACTTAAAGTAGACTGCCCCAAGTACGGATACGGAAACTCAAACGATGAAAACATTTCGAGGAGATTTTTGAAAATAATGAGGCTTTAACTCGAATTGGTGGAAAAATCAATAAAATTGTTAAGATATTGGGAACGTTCTTGAATGTTTTAAGCTGCAAGGAAAACGTTTATTCTGAAAAATATGGAAAATATGCTTCGAAAACTTCATCACTTTCAGTAGAATTGTATCCAAAGTAACCGTTGACTCATAAAATTGATTCTTCCACAAAATTTTACTTTGCTAACCCATAAGTACTCATTTCATAAGTTGATCAATTATCAATCATACGCATTTAAATTTTTTGTTTATCTCATTTGGTTCAAAAGCTATGATTTTTGCAACGAAGAAACTCAAATGGCGTTATGCTGTGCATCGTTGCAAAAAATATATGGTTTGAAGTAATAAAGATATTTTAAAAATGTATAAAGCATTTGAAAGATAACCCCTTCCGCTTATGAATAAGTCATGCGGGAGGCAATAGGCCCACAGAGGCTCTGTGCACAGTGGTTTTATCGTTGCATAAATCATAGTTTTTGAAGTTAAAAAGATATTTCTAATAGGTACGTTAAGTTAGGTTGCACAGGCCGCAGATTGCAAGTAACTGGCCCACTTAGGTCCATGAAATATGTCCCTTTGTGATGCCTGATGTGAACATTGAAAAAGAGATTCTATATATCCTATGTTGTGCTCGTTGTTGAACCAACCCGTTTTCCGAATAAACTGGTTTTTTATTTTCAGGTCGCATTCCGTAAGGTCTGCGAGTTCGGGTAAAATCCAGTTACCTAGATACGAGTACGTGGTTCTGTGGTAGGACTGAGCTGGACATTGACAGAGGAGGTGCTTGACAGTTTCTTAGTTTTATTTATTTTTACAGCTTCTACAGAAGTCGTTGAAAGGGCGATTTAATCTATTTGCGTGGCACCTATGAAACAGTTCCTTGTTAGAACTGCCACGAGTATACGCAGGTGATGTCGAGGCATCCCCAGAATGATGGCAGGTTTAACTCGATCATATTGGGGCCAGGTTGATCTGGAGACGGCACATGTGGATTCATTGAATCATATAGATTGTGCTATCCCTATTAGTTTCTGGTGTATGAGGATTTTGCAGTTTTTAGTGGGATTTCTACTGGCCGGTCGGTGCCCCGTTCTTGCAAACGAGAGCCTTCCTTGAGTAGCAGTTATGATCCCAGGCACGTCTGCGTGTCCTCATACCCAGATTACCTCCAGGTAGGAATGGGACGCAACATCGTTTAAGAATGTCCAGCATTCCTTTATCAGTTGAGATATTGTATAAACACCCGGTAGAGCGTCCAGTGCAGCCTTACTATCGGTTTGTATTCGAATATCCTGCCCATATACCCTTTTGTACCTTGAGCTATGCTACAATGATCTAATAGCTTAAACGCATCCTCTGTAGAAATTGAGGAACATAAACCTAAACCGGATTTGTATCAGTCAAGTAATTTCCTTCGGCGTCCATCGCCTATTGATTTCCATGCTCCAGCGGTACTTAGTCTAACTACCGAGTTCCTAGCCAGTTGTTTGAGCACATTACGTCGGCAGGAAGCCCGTGTAGCATTGTGAATTCTATCTTTAATATTAGAACAGGTGGATTTGACTTGGGCCGGCCACCAGATGATTGCTGCATACGTTAATATGGGCTTGACCACCATTTCAAATACCCAATTGGATGTTTTGAGGTTAATACCCCATTGCTAATGGCCCTTTTGCAGGTATAGAGAGCAATAGCGGCCTTCGCTTTTCTTGCTTTTATGATTAGGTTTCTTGGTAGCTTACAGTCTAGGACGATAACCATATAACCTTAGTGTGACTTCATTAAGAGGTGATAAATTGAAGTACGGCATTTTGTATTTTCTCGTGAAAAGTACGAGCTCCGACTTCATTGCATTAAAGGCCACTACAGGTACACCACCTAGTAATGTGACCCAAAGTTGATTGTAAACGATGCGAGATTGTGTCTGTGTACTTACTACAATATCCACTAGACTAATCTTTTATCAAATAATGAAAATTGTTGATTTCTATTAACGAATAACTCGAAGAATTTATGTCAATTAATTGAGTAAAATAAATTTCTTAGTAAAAAATTTTTTTACATTTTTAAATTATTATTTTTACCTTCTGTATTTATTTCCATTACACATTAAACATCGTTGAGCTAATTGGTTAAAAATTTTCTTCGCATTTATAAATGTGTAAACCATTCACTATCACATTACGGGTTATCTGATTTTACAGACAAGGAAATATTGATACTTCCAGCAATGTGTAATACTTTGTGACCGCTGTAATGTGGATGTAAATAAAAACAATCTGTTGTGTGAACTTAACAAAACTATACAAAGTATTAAACATTTTCAAAAATCTAGCACAAACTATATTAGTATAATAGATGATTTCATGTATTTAGTTAAGACAAAGAAAATATCATAACAACTAGAAAATCATTTTAATGCAATCTTATACCTATCGCAAACATCTTCTTTACGTGAAATTGTGTTTTCAACGTCAAGTTTTATTAAAATAAAACAAAAAATTGTTTAAGAAGCAAACATCTACGAGTAAGCTGTATAATATTTTTAAAAGACAATTTCGAAAGATTTGATTCAAGTGTAGTAAACAATGCAATTTTTCATCAAACATAAGTTTTTATATACTAATATTTTCTAAAAGTTTTAGAACTTTATACGAAGTAAAAATGAATGTTTCTTTTATTTGTTCAATTCACAAGCTCATGTTATCGTCGTATGTGTTGTGGAATCTCCGAATTATACAGTATGTATTTTTCTTGTTGGTAATTTTCATACAAAAGTGTGCTATAATTATACGTTTGAATTTTATATGTTTTATAAATGCTTGTATTGAGGACAGGTATGGAAAAATTCTATTTCTAAAGCTAATTTAGACGATATGCTGAATCAGCATATTTATGCTGAAAAATTTGTTAAAAGTCACTTGCATTGCAAAAAACGCGGAATTCCGCCAAAAGTTGCAAAATTTAGAAAAAGTCGTAAAATTTTCTAAAACGAGCTACAAATGCAAGGAATGTGGAAAACTCGGAAAAAACTACGAAAATTCGCAACAACTTCCAATCATTGAGAAAATTAAAATGTTTAATATCATTTAAAAGTCGATGAATCAATAAAAAATAGAAAAAGTCACCCACATTGCGAAATTCGTTGAAAAGTTGCATAATTTTTTTAAAAGCCAGAGAAATTTATAGCCATGTTCCCGTGTTACCTGCTGTCGTGAATGTGTTTATATATTAATTTATCTCGATTTTGTACTTGGTAAGTTTTTTTTTTATATTAATAAATTTTATTGCAAAAATTATACGTATAAGTACATAAGTTGAATAATAATTAAAAATTGTTGTCAAACTCACTAATTTCACAGACTACATTGAATTGACATTTAAATACAACAAAACGACAATACAACAAATTTGTCTGTTCATAAGCACATAAACAAATATCGTCTTTTTTTATATGATAAGCCATACGACTGAGCCTGTGAATTAAAAATTATTTATTTTTGACTACATGTATATTTATTCCATTGGATAAAATTATTTGAGCTTTTTTTAATTATTCGAGTTATTCGAAAAAGATAAAACTCTTACTCGATTAATCGAGCAATTCAAGCTCCCAAAACCGATTAATTACTTACCCGTGCAGATCCAAAACTCAAATAAGTTTTTACTCTAGTATTTACCCAACACGACTACTGCAACGTCACCTGCGTAGGCTACTGATTTAAGTCTCTTGAAGTCTAACTCCATCAGTACTGTATTAATGGCAAGGTTCCACAAGATTGGAGATAGAATCCCACCTTTCGGCGAACTTCGCTTTGCTACTTTATAAATTGTTTATCGCCCCATCGTGGATATGATGGCTCTGTTAGTCAACAACTCCAGTCTTATCGGAGCCATGATAATGGTTTCTGGGTTGATGTTGTTGAAGGCATCTTCCATATCTAGAAAGGCCGCCATAGCGATTTCGTTGTGCTTTTAATGTATCCAACAAGCGAGTGTAGTGCCGTTTCAACAGATTTACCCTTTGTATATTCATGCTGAGAGGTAGATAATAGATTCGAGTTAATTACCGATCTGATATGTACATCAATAACCGTGTAGATCAATTAACCGTTCCAATGTTTTCAGTAGAAAGGATGATACACTAATTGGTCCCTTGCGTTTGTGTGCGTAGTTTTTCCACATTTGGGTATGAAAACCACGGTGCATTTATTCTATGCTTTTGCAATATAACACCATGTAAGACAGGCCGTATATATCCAAGCAAGCCATGGGGAGATCAGGTCTGCATTTCGTCGAAGGTCAGCAGGTATAATGCCATCGGGACCCGCAGATTTAAACGGATCGAAATTGTTTATGGCCATCAGAGCCACAAAGGTCTCATGTTCTCTAGTTGTTCAGCTCCCATCAGATTTTTTGATGGAACTGGGTTTTTTGATGGTTAAGATTCTATGCAGTCTGCTGCTCTTTGAAGCACCGCCGCGTTACTGCAGTACGATTTCCAGTATTAGCGCTTTACGTTTCTTACCAAGAATTTGAATCTGTTTATGGAGGACTTATAATTGGACCAGTTGCTTATTCTTTTAGCCTCATTGAAAAGTCTACGGCTCTCTTCAGAAGCATTTGTTATTTCAGAATTCCACCATGATGGGTTAATCCTACCCGGCAAACACTAAGTCTGCAAGTTCAGATGTCGCTAAGTTGAAGGCGTTATTCAGGTTCTCAACCTCAATATCAACATCGTGCCTATCGTTTATTACAGGTGGTTGTGGAATAAATTCAGAGAGAAGTTGTTTTTGCTTTGTTATTATGGGCATTGGCCCGTTTAGTCGAATTTATATTCGATATATCTGTGAGTCGTTAGAGGCCGTTCTTTCTTTGATCATATATGAGTGCATAGCAGTAACTAATGTAATGGATAACAAGTACTTGAATTTTAACTTCATTGGGGTAGGGACTGTGCACAGTGGCACTTTTCGAAGTAATGATATTTTTAAAACGAAATATTTTAAAAGCATTTAAAACGCAACTTCTTGTGTTTCAAATGATATTCTCATAAAGGGGTTTAAACTAACCGGTTAGAGCTAGGACTACAATAATCACTATTCATATTGTTTAGATCCGAAAGCCTAGAAAAAATACGATTCTAATATGACACGTTAAACTAATATTAAATTTTTTATTTATATTGCAGATACACATTTTTGAAATAGTTTTAGTATTAATAAATTAATGCTATAGATACTAAGTTATTTAGTATATATTTTTGTTTAACTAGTATAATTTTTTTATTTAGTTTTCTTTAAAATAGTCATTGACATTGGACATGATTTCTAATAGACTTAACATATCGTAGCTATAATTATGCTCTTGCAGATCTTCGTGATAAAGTTATTGGGGTTAAAGAGGGAGCCAACATGTTTAAAAGGTCGTCATTCTGTCTAATCCGTGAAATCTTGCAAGTATTCGTGTATCTAAATTTTTTGTAGTCTTCGTTTTTGCATTCCTGGGCTTCTTCTGACAACTTTCCAGTTGTTATGCATTGACATTTAATTAAATTTCTACCATGATTCAAAATCTTATATGTATACCATAGGACTAAGTTTCTTCTCAGTGTACATTTGAGCCAAATGTTGGGCAGTTTTTGATGCATAATCATGAAACTTTGGGCTATTTGCCATTTCTCCAGTTTTTATAATAATATTGTAAGCCCCAGAAATCCGGGCTGCTACCTTATTATTTAAAAAAAAATGCTCTGAACCTATCACCATTATTAGTATTTCAATACCCTTGCTTTGGGAAATATACTTTCACACCAAGGTTCTTAAGAAATTAATTTTCTAATATTTTTTTTCTAGTAGATAGTCTTTGGTGTTGCGTTCTTATCAAAATATTCTCCTTCTCTCGAAAGTGTATACACCAGTTTTAAAATAAACTCCATGCACCTAATTCTGGCATGTAACGAAGAAATTCCACATTCATAGTTTTGCTTATCACTTGAATAATAAAAATTTTGAAATCCTTTTTTGTGGTTTTTTGAAAGTTGCACACTTCAAAGTTAACCAGGGGGCAAATTACGGCATTCGAAATCCCATACAAATTTTTTTGAAGTTGTATGTAAATTTCGTTCGATATAGAATGCCGTAATTTGCCCCCAGGTATCTGTTATTACATTTAAGACTTTGACATCAATCATAATCAATCAACATAGTTTTTCCATTCTTCATGTCGTGAAGGCTTTACGCATATTTGCATATATAATAGCTGTGTTCATTTACTAAAAATTTGTACAAATTTGTAACAATTGTTACTAGAGAGCGTCGAAAGAACGGCAGGCAAATAATTCAATTAGTTCAGATATATATGTGCAAATAAATTTAAATTACTTTTTACTGCTTTTGGGGCTGCAACATGATATATTATTTGGGATAAATACCCAATTCATACGCTGATTTAAAAATCAAGTTTTATTTTTAATTATCTTTAAAAGTTGCTTCCGAAAACTTTACAGATTCTTACGATGATTTTTTCCCATGTTTTTAGGGTTGATTTTTTGTTGGCAATCGGTTATTCTTCTTTAATTGCTTATTTGTATAAAAACAAGTAAAAGTCGTTATAATTAAACAAAAATAATTATATTATTCACATTATTTTTGGTAATAATATTTCTTGTTTTTATATTTAAAAGTATTATTTACTTTTCTGTTTTAAATTTTTCTTTTATAAAAATATCAAAAATGTTCTTCTTATTTCATCAAAAATACTTTTTTATGCCACAATGAAACGAAAAATAAAACAAAGCAACATTACAAAAGAACGAATGTGTGGAAAGAAAAATATGAAAAAATACCGAGAAATTACATTTTTTCTTTACCCCGTTTGCTTCTCCAACCCTTTTGCCAACATACACCAAAAATCTTGTTTTAAAAAACATGAAAAAAATCATCGTATGAATTGTGTGAAAGGTTTTTATTACAATGAAAATTTCTTATATTTGTTTCCTTTAAAAAATATAATTAACCCGTTTTTCGTTATTTCCGACTAAATAAAAAAAAATATTTTATTTATTCATTTTATTCAAAAGCAGCTAATCATGCTTATCGTGTTTAGCGTATTTCGACTACGCCTAGTACTAGATTAAATAAAATTGCAAAACTTTTCATTATTCTATTACAAGCCGTACTCGAAAAACGCCAGTCGCGACAATGCTGAATATAAATGAGCATAATCACATTATTTTTATGATAATATACATATATATGTATATATATACATATATAATTTGTCCAAAAATATAGGTGTAGCTATTGAGTACTCATATATAACTATGCATTACAACGCTACTTTAACTTGAAAATTTTTGCTATTAAAGTGTTCATTTACATTTTTGAGAGTAATTTTGGAAAATTTCTTGTTACTCTCTCGTTGCTAATTTTTACTATTAAAAAAAATTAACACACCTAATATCTGTGCCATATGTCGATATTGCTAGTTTGGAGGCACTTATTTATCGATGTAAGCCTAAATAAATAAGTATATATGTATGTATTTGCAGTGTAACCTCTACCGACACTTCAATAACATTTACATTAGATGGCACTGCTTCGTTTTTGTCTGATGTAACCTTTTTGTATCCAGAAAGAATATTCAAATTGCGATTCTTAAAAGAGCTTCGTAAAATATAATATTTTTCCTTTTACAATTCCAAGTCTATAAACAACGTTAAGGATTCTTATAATGCTATACTTTTAGGGTAAAGCATTTGGATAACCATATCGCAACTCTCTTTAATTCTCTGCAATCGATCCGTGCTTGCAAGCGCCAAAACTCTTGTAGTGTCAAACCTTGATTTATGTCTATCTTTTATATATAAGACATAATGCTTCTGAGAGATGCGATTTGGATATTTATTTTGAGGCATTTTGAAGTTTACGTTTTTTAGTGTATTCCGAACACTCAGTGTCGCTATAAGATTGTAACAGCATTCTTCTTGTTACAAGTAGACTTGTAATTTTATGTGGCCAAATTTAGTTAAATTATTTAAAGTATTGTGTAGCAAATATGCTCAGAAAATATGGGCGAGACCGATTTTGGCCGTTTTTATTTATGCTCTATTTTGTTTGTAAAAATTAACTAAATATAGAGAATCTGATAAACATTTTGTTATTTCTTTTAATAAAAAATAAACATCTTTAAAAAAATACCAAAAAAGTAATGATCAAACGGCAATGTTTCTGATATTTCAATTCTAAAATGTATCATTTTCAATATTAGTAGCCGCAGTCGCAAGTGCTGCAGTAACTAGCGTAAATCATTCCAATAACAACTACCAATGACTCCTCTCAATCAGGTTTAACGCTACCATCAAGTAACAATCCTTTAGCTGCAACGATATTAACGACTACATCAATACCACACATATAGAGAATTCATCCTCAGGTCATGCAACGGACGCCCTCATGTGTTTACCAACAGATGGTAATTCTTCTAGTGTTGTGACTGTACCACCAGCGGCTACACTTCGGTCGGCACCAAGCGTTGTAAGCACACAAAAGACTGGTGTGAAGAATAAAGTTCGTTCTAACAGTCGGGAAATTGCGCAGCAATCCCCATATTGTAATTTTTGTTTGGGAGATCAGAGGGAAAACAAGAAAACAAATTTTCCCGAAATATTGGTATCGTGCTCTGATTGTGGCTGTTCCGGTCCATTGTGCTTACAGTTCACTCAGAATATGATAAAATCTGTTAAACGGTATCGTTGACCGTGTATTGAATGCAAATATTGCTGCTTCTGTGATACTTCCGACAACGATGATCAATTGTTGTTTTTCGACGATTGTGATCGTGGTACCACATGTATTGCCTATCGCCACAGCTGGTTGCACCACCCGAAGGTTCTTGGAGTTGCAAATTATGTTTGGAAGAATTCCGCAAAGACGATAAATAATGTATTTACTAACATAAGCATAAGAATGTATCTTAATTTTTCATTAATATAAATTTTTGGTCTTTTGTTAAAGAGCTCGTCTGAGTGAGAATGATCTTCTATAGATTCCATGGCGGCTTTGTAAAAGTAAACAAATTTAATTTTAAGCAACAGTTTTGAGTTCTCTTAAACTAACCTATTTCGTCGTTTTGCAAAAGGATAGTATTTTCTTGTAGTGTTCACACCTTTTTAATCAATGTGTGTCCCGAATTAAGTATAGGACATTTGTTTATATTTACTTTTTATTGCTTATTTTCTGTGTTCTTTATTTCGATTTTAAATGCATTACTTCACGCTATTAAAGAAATCGTGTAATTTCAATCAATAAAGAACTAAAATATAAAAAAGTAAAAAATAGTATGTTTTTGGATTGAAAACTGTAACGGGGTGGTGAAAACCAAACGAGAGGCTAGGAGTACAGAACTTGATACTAACAGTATCAAACGATATACATAATGGCCTTAAACTGCTCCCCTACCCAACTCCAATCACTGGACATAAAATGGCTAAAATAAGACTTACTCTATATAATATAGGAAAATTTGTTTGAAATACGTCAACATATATCACATATAAATATCGTAATTGCTGTAAACTTTTAACAATATGATTATTATTCCTTTGTATGCGCACTTAAAAAAAATACTAAATATTAATGACGCTATTTTTTGGAAGTACGTGAAGTAATTAAATTTTGTTATTTACTCAAATTATATAGTTTTAAATATGTTTGTTGAATTTGTATATGGATCGCATTGGTAAACAAAATAGTATGGAGAATTTTTGAGTTTGAAGATTAATTAGCGTTTTCTTGTACAATAATGTTTATAATACGAGTATCTGTTGAAATTAAAATGATAATACTTGCTTTATTGTTGTGGTTGTCTCTTCTGTTGTCCTTATTATCACAATTTTGTTGTAGCAGAGGGACATCCATCGTGTAGTCTTCGGCTGTATCCGCAGAATCCAAAGGAGCCTTTAAATCGTTAGAGCTTGTTGTAAAGTATAGCACATTTTTTTTAACGACCGTTTTTGTTGTTGCGAAGTTGTTGCTGCTGTTGTGAATATTTTTATTAAGATCGTCAATTACATTGTTGTTGCTGTATTGAATTAAATCTTCTACATGATTATCCATGTTTTTGAGACTGTGATCATTAACATCATGGTGTAAATAGTGATTCTGTGTGTGAAAATTATGTTTTTGGTGTTGATGTACCAAATTATTTTCTTTGATTATGTCATCATCCTCGGATTGATGATTGATTCTACATAAGAGATCAGGGTTTTCTTCCTTGTCTGTATGTGTTAGTGTTCTAGTTGTTAGTGTGTTGACATTTGTGGGTGTTGAGTCAGCTTCATCAAAATTATTTCTAAAATCGGTATCGCATAAAATGTGATACTTTGACATATTACGAGAAAACTATTTTTCTGAAATTATTTTTATTATTTATTATTATTTTTATAATAATGTATTTTCTTAACTTTCTAAGCCAAAACTATATCGCTCATTTACTGCAAAAGAGTCATAACTCAAAAAACGCAATTTTTGATGTAAGAATGTAGAATTATTCTCCGTTATATCGTTCTTCATCTTGTATAAAAAATTCATACAAATATGTATCTTGTGTACTCACCTCTTGATGGGATAATACTTTATAATTTTTTCATTGACGTGTATGTAAGTTAAAAACTTTAAGATTAGTTTCTAAAGAACAAGTATTTTTGAGTTAAGACGTTGTTGTAGTAAATGAGCGACATATTTACTCTTTATTTTGTTTTTAAATTAATTGTAGTAGGTATTGCTAACTATTTCATAGGTCCTATTGCAAAACCTAAATTTAAAAAGAAGGTAACGGTTAATTTTTTTTTAATTTTGTTTGATTCTATAGAGCCATTTCAAGTAATATCAACAAACAAGTTGTGTCGCATTTTTTGTAATTGTAATAAACACGAATTAAGATAATCTTTTAGGTACCATTTAATTTTTTTTATTATATAATTTCTGATTAGTAGCCATCCGAAGTCCACAATTTTACCAATTTCACACTATTTTAATATATAATTTTTCGTCTTTTTCTTAATATATTCTTCTATTCTATTGACTATATTCTATATACTTTTTTATAAAAAAAATCAAATTTATTCTTTCTAAATATTTCGTTACCCTTTGGGTAACTTCTTTGGTAGAAAAAATCGTTAAATAGTTTAAATAACAAAAAATTAACAAATTACAAATCAAAAATAATAAATTTCAAAATAATTTTCAAACAAATTTTTAAATTGACAACCAATTTTTATTTATAGGAAATTAACGAGCATTTCATACTGCTGAGTAAAATTGAACAGAACAATTATTTTATGCTACCTCGATTTTTAAATTGATCTGATAAATGCAGCTCAGAAGAATCCATATCTGATTTTGACACAGAAAATCATTTATGTCTTTTGATTTCACAAAAGTCGTACAATGTTGTAGGAATTGTATGATTATCCGTCGTACGCTGCACTCTTTTCTTAAAATTATTTTCGAGGTAGCAAAAGTTTGCAGCGAGAAATAGATAATTTAGACATGCTTTTATTTGGTCAGTTTTATAATGAATGGACATATAATTATGTATTTCAAATAATAATTATATAATATTTCAAATTATAAACCTTTGCTATAAGTTTTTAAGTACATACACATTTATGTATTAATTACACTATACAACAATTTTTTTTAATAACGCCGTTCTGCCAATGGACACAAAATAAATATATGTACGTGTATCTACGTTTTCAAAGATCGTATCGGAACTTAATTTTAGTGTGTGTTAAAGTTTCCCTCTTTGGCCAGTTCGTGCACCATATCAGTATATGAAACTATGTGTTTTTTACATCTGAGGTGTAGGATATGCTCAGCCACTTTGTAGAAAATATTGAGGCGAATATTTTTATGAAACATAGCAACCCTCTAACTCTCCACACAACGGTAAATTTCGGGTCTATTCCAACAAATTGTAAAACACGCGTGGAGATGAAATGTTCTACAAAAATATTGGTCATACAATTTTACTGACTGACTTCCAAAACGTCCACTGCTTTGTCTTCAAACAAAGTATAGTGTATCCTAACGCCGTAGTAAAAAAAATTGGCAACGTATACCCTTCCAGAACGCCTTCGACAAGTATTATTAACGCATTAAAAAAGCAATCAGGTAATCGGTTTTAAAATTGATGCCGTATAGCTAACGAAAATAAAATGGACGACTCACACGACTCGGTACTTTGTATATGTACATTATTTAAATACGGTAGCACAACTTTGTATTGTTACGTTGTGGATGTCAGCCCATATGTCAGAAGACACCAAAGCCCAAAACTTAACACAAACAGCAGAAACCAGACAAACTCAAGATTGTCTCTGCGGTAGCTTAGTGTAAAATCTTTTCGTCAGAGTTTATTAGACTTGGCTGATTTTTTTATTTTTTCTATATTTTCTAAAAATTGAAATTTTTATTTTTTCCCCCACATTTGTTTTTGGTCTCGTTGAGCATTTTATTAATTTATTAATCTTAGAACGTCTTTCGCGAATCATGTTATTTTAGGAATATGAAAATTGTATCAAGGTATTAGAATGGTTTATTCTTCACATCGAAAGAAAAAACGATTGCTTTGGGATATACAAAAATATTTCCAATAAGCGCAGATAAAGTTTCGTCTATCGAATACAATTTTTTAATATAATTTTTAAAATTTTCCACTTTTATAACTTAAGAAATTGAACAAAATCAATTGACTTTATAATTATGCAACAGAGTGTATTAATAGAACACATTTAACAAGAAACAAGAACATTTTAAAAGAAAAAAATCATAATACGATGTTAAAATCCTTTGAACTACACGATCAGGGTTGCCAGAAAAATACAGATTAAATGTGCTAGATTGCCAAAAACAAAGTGCTGAAATGTTCTACGATTCAAAAAAATAGTGCTAGTTTCTGTAACATTGCTTTTTATTAATATACATAGTTTTAAAAAATTTTACATTTCAGACATCTGTACATTTTTAACAAATTTTATTTAATATAAAAACTTTTAATGGTACACATATGAGATCAAACTTTTGTAGTCAAAAAGCTTTAATATATTTTAATTCAAGTTAAGAGTATTCAAAATATCAGCCATATTATTTGCATCTTCTTCACGGACTAACTAATTTTTGTATATATCAGATGAACCGATTTTTTTACAATATCCTGATATATCTAAAGCAGGGACATAACTTTTAAGCTCAATATTTATTTATAAAAATCTTCAGAGAATTATTACTCAAGGCTTTTTAAAATAAAAATCTCTTAATAACAGTTAAAAATGAGTAATATATTTTTGCTCTTCTTATAACTATTAAAAAGATTTTAATTTATTTTGGTCTTTCATAACGCTTATACATAATTATTATTATTTTTTCAGCCTTCTCATAACCATTACAGAAAATTTTTATTTTTCTAGGTCTTCTCGCTACCTTCATATTTATTGGTCATCTATATCAACACATACTTAGTGTGTGCAAGCTCTAAAAAGCCCTAATTAAATAATGGCTATGCAAAGACCGAAAAAATCGGTAAGAGAAGACCAACACAAATAAAAATCTTTCATAACAATTATGAGAGGATTTAAGGTTTTTACATTTTCCTAATTGTTATTTCAGGACTAAAATTTTTCCAGCTATTTCTTTTTTGACCAATTGAATAATTAAAAATTACAGCAGTTATTTTAGGTCCCTGGTCTGAAGTATTGCAGCATATGTATGTTGTCTAATTTCACACCTTCTCTTATTCGTATAACTGGAAATAACAGTTCTTTGTTTTATTTTTCGTACATTGCAAAGATGTTAAAAACCTACGACAAAGCTGTAGAAAAGGCAGCAAATGTATATACATATGTATTTGTACGTTTTTATACGGTGAGAGAATATATATGTACATTAACTTGATGTTAATGTATGTATGTGATTTTTAAAAGAAATTCTGCGATCTAAACAAGTGCTAAAAATGCTAAATAATTATAAAAATATGCTAAACTAGCATTTAGCATTTTTTTGGAAACTCTTAGTGCTAACTCAGAAAAAATAATGCTAGGTCTAGCACTAAAAGTGCTAAAATGGCAAGCCTGTACACGATCCAGAAACAAAATTAGCTACAAAACAGCCTATTTCTTCCGATCGCAGTAACCGCAGAAAAGCTAAGAGCAATCGCGGCCGAGAAAACATTTATATTTTATATAATAGAAAACGTTTATATTGAAATAAAATTATGGTTTTTTTATTAATCAGGCTCTAGGTCATATTATTGAAAATAAAACTTCTTTCTTTAAGCTTTTAAATCTCTTTTGTAAACAAAACAGACGGCTTTACTCAAAAAAATTCCTGAGGAAGAGCACCGAAGGTGTTTGAAATATCGAATAAAAATAATACATGAAAATGTTAAACAATAAATAAATCTGTGGTCACAATCAATAACCGCCTAAGTCGAGTTAAGTCAATGTGAGCTATGTATGCTATCATATTCCACTAACAA
Organism: Gymnocheta viridis; assembly: GCA_956483585.1. Classification (NCBI taxonomy): domain Eukaryota; kingdom Metazoa; phylum Arthropoda; class Insecta; order Diptera; family Tachinidae; genus Gymnocheta; species Gymnocheta viridis. The sequence continues at coordinate 37,783,757 of OY101443.1, read as the reverse complement.
AACTTTATATTTACGTAAAATCCCCATTTCTCTAACGATGTTCTTTTAAAAGTTATTAATAAAAACATATAGACCTAGGTCGTAATGATGCTTTCATTTCTCTACATAAAAAGTGATTTTTCTCTAAAGTATAATTTTCGACTTAGGCTGTTATTGCTTGTGACCACAGAAATAAAACAAAAAGAAAGAAGTTTTATTTTCAATAATATGACCTAGAGCCTGATTAATAAAAAAACCATATTTACAACTAAGGTCGAATAAACAAGAAATTCTTATTTGCAATAAAAATTTTATGGCTTAAGCTCAAATCTGAGTTTACCCATTTCTTCTTAATTTAAGAAATTATATTTGGATAAATTCATTATTTTATTAAGAGAGTACTTAATTTATTTGAAACAATTTATTCATCAGACTAGCAGAACGGATCAATAATGATTTCGAGGTCGCTACACCATCTCATCAGAATTATTTTCTGTTCATTTTTAATTTCAAATCATAAGAATTAAAAAATTATATTTTTTATATTTCAGTTGTAAATGATTGCTTACAATCAGTGTTGCCAAAAAAGGAAATGATTCGCGTATTGAAAAATGAATGATTCATTTACAGCTGTGACACATATATCGTTACACAATAAACCAACACAGATTTGTGATATATAAAAAACCTCTAAGCAGTAGGTTACAAAGTATGAACAACTGCCAACACTACGACATATTAAAACGTAATTATTATATATTTTTAATTAAAAATTAAGGGAACCTACTCAAAATCATTTGTTGTTTTTAGAAAATAGTAAAATAATAGAAAAATGTTAATATTCATTTTTGTCCGGAAAAAGTTAAACTGAGTTTCCACATTATGTATAGTGTTTCAAAAGCATTCTTACAGCAATTCTTTAATTTTTTTCTATAAATGTACATATTTTGTAAATAATTTCTCGGCTTTAGTCAAGTTTACCAACTCTGTTGAAAATTAAAAATATATGAGGTGCAATACTAATTTTAAAATTTATCCCATTCCAGAATTTAAACATGGAGTTGCTTGTGTCTCTATAACTGCAAAAAAAATTTATCAAATTGGTGAAACTCATAGTTGGGATGACCGTCATAAAATATGTATTTCCTAATCAAAATATATTGAAAAGATTAGCTCGAACGTGGTTTGAGAATCTCATCACGAAGAAAGGAGATCTTTATACAATCATTTCCAGAGTGGGTGCAAGGGCTGCGAAATTTCAAGCTTTAGAAGATCTATTAGTTCATTATTTGTCATCATTTCCACATAAAACTAAAAATCAACCAACAAATTAGTTTAAAGTTTTTAATTTACGCACATGTCAATGGGAAAAATTAAAAAGTATTTTCCTCTCAAGAGGTGAGTAAACGAAATATACGTATACAATTTTTACACAAAATCAAGGGCGATGCTCGAATAATTCTGCATTCTTAACTAAAAAACTGCGTTTTTTGAGATATGACTGCGTTGCAACAAAGGAGCGATATGTAAACAATAACTAAATTAAAAATTAATGGGTAATATTGAATTTGATTGATTTTTGGTGTTTATACATATATATATAGTAAAATTTTATGGCCAACATTTTTGTAGAACATTTCATTCCCACGCTTCCCCTTTTGATAGAATAAAGCCAAGATATGCCGTTATGATGGGGAGTTAGAGGGCTAATATGTTCTACAAAAATTTTTCCTGAAGATTACTCTGCTGCATTTCCGACAATTTGGTAGCTATGGGCCAGAAATTTCGAATTCTCCAAGTTTATAGCTATAATTAAGCGAATAAAAACAAAATTCCATATGATTTGAGAGATATAACGGTGAGAAAAGTTGCATGTCCTTCGTAAAAATCTAGTTTTAGTCAAAATAAACACGAGAACATAATAAACGAACTGCAGCCAAAACTAGCAAAATTCAAATGGGGGTTTTTCTTTTATTAATTTCGACAAGTACTTTGAGGAATTCTAAATCAGAAGGAGTTTGCAGTCAATTTTTTTATAAAACCACAAAAATTCCATAAATGTATGTTTTTATTTAGTGTAGTGTTTTAGAGAGCTAGGTTTATGAAATAATAAAATCTTCTACATCAAAAATTTAGTTAGTTTTAAGCAGATTTTATTATTATCTTTATTATAACGCAAACCTCAACCTCAGCGCTACTGATAAAAATACTAGATAGCGAAATACTAGATTAAACAAATCATGAAATGGATTTTCTTGTAGCGCATTCTTAAATAGTTGTATGTACTCAACTTTTGACTCTACATTTCTTTAGTTATAAATTAAAAGCTTTCGACATTGTATTTAAATCAATGAAATATCGTCTTCATTGTACTTACGTTTGTAAATTGGATTAATTTTTTTATATGTTTCAAAGTGATTTTATGTAAATATATAATAACCCTTTTGAGCCTAAATTTAAAATAAAAAGATAAAAAAGCCACGAAGCTAAAGCACTAGCGACTAAGGCTATCGGCTTATGCCACGAAGATAGAACGTACATTTCGAGGCTAAAGAACAAAAAAAAGGATAAATCTGTCCTCATAAAGGCTATACTGGCATCACTGATTATTGTTCTAATATTGAGCTACATACGAGTATGTGTAAGCTTATTTTTAAGTAAAATAAAGTTCAGTTTTCTAAAACAATCATACGGGTCTTTACTTAACTTGTTTGCATAGGAAATTTTATATATGTATGTGTATGAACATATTTAGATAATTTAATAGTGTTAAGTTTTTTATACAAACTTTATCACCGGTACATACAATACATACATATATACATATATCCATACGTACATTTGTTGTATAAGAGCATAAAATAGATTAGAACGGGTACCCAGTTGTCCATACCATCAAGACACTATTTTTCGAAAATTATGCACGACACTTTGAGTGACATTATCATTAATAATTTTATAGATGCCAGTGTTCTTAAAATTGTCATCGAAGAATACAATTACATACATATAAACAATTTTTCTCTAATGTCGTGATAAATTTATCTACGTACTGATTTTGGCCTTTTTTTATGTATAACTCTACGAAAAATGTGTACCAATTGTCCTGAAAGAACCGGTTCCATTACTGCCATAACTTCTGAAAATTGGTGGCAATAAATATTTTAGTAATTTTTGTTCTGGTTGATCAGAAGCAAAATAATTTATATTAGTTCCCTTATCCACACACCACATATTAGACCAGAGTTGACTCGAGATGGAAGACGTTTCAATTTCAACATAAAAAATAAACAAAATGTGCATGTGCGTGTTTGTCCAATTTGCTTTTGCACAGAAATGAGATAGAGTTTTAAGTTGTATAATTAGAATGTTTTTTTGTTTTTTTATTTTATCGAATGTATTTATCTAAATGTTTAATATTCATTAATAGAATGCGGTCGATTAAGTCGATCGCTGGATACACTAGCTAATATAAATGAGAGTATATACAATGCATTGCAGCTATTAAGATTCACTTCAGAAATGGTGAAAATTTCGCGGTCACAGTTCGCAAAGCGAAGGCATTTTTGGGTCGTAGTGATGCAGATCAGTTAGGCAGAGTCGGAACAAGTTAGTGATGTGAAGAATCGAATTCGTGCACGTATCTCAAGAACAACGAAATTCAGGTTTGTTGAAGAAAACACAGATTTGTCTACTTCTTTTTAATCCAATGCATTGAAATGTATTAAGCTGATCCGGAATTTCATCGAGAAATCATCTTGAGTAGTTGACCCATCTCCACTGTGTGCCAGAAAGCATAAGTAATATTGTCAAAAAGCTTCTTCATCCTGAACGTGTTATTGTTTGGTGTGTTTGGGCTGACGTAGTTATCGGACCTTACTTTTCCGAAAATGAGGCTGGAACAAATGTAATGATAAATGGATTGCGCTATCAAACGATGATTACTGATTTTGTATCGCCGAAATGGGAAAATATTGATGTGAACGATAATTTTGAACAAGGCGGCGTTATATGTCAGAAAATAATGAAACTTTTTTAATTTCCTAGTATGAAAAACAATTATGAGAAAAAATGTTGCCAAGCTATTAAGTTTCCTAGAAATTTTATGTTATACCTGTCATATACTGATATTGACATGGTGAAATAAACAGGTTACATTACTACGCCATATCATAATTTTTTGCTCTAGCATTGTTTTTCCAAACTTATGTCAGTTTTGTTTATATTAGAGATGGGCACTGCTCACGTGATTAGCGTGAATCATCGTAATTAATTTTTTGTTTCAATTACGTGAGCGTGCATGAACGCGAGTACAAAGAAATTGAGCGTGCATAAGTAAATTTTTGACGTGATTGATTCGTGATTTTTTTCTATATTGTTATTTTTTCGTATACTTTTGTAATTAATATTTCTACGTAATTACTTACATTGTTTTAAGTTTGTGTTAAAAGGAATTATTTGGTTCAAGTTCAAAGCTTACTTTACTCATTTCTTTATTAATTTTTTTGATAAACTAAAATTATTTTTATAAAGAAAGTATTATTGGAACAGTCTATTCATCAGACTAGCAGAATGGATCAGTGATAACAAAATTTTTTTAATTATTTAAAATTTTTTTTCGTGATTATTTCGTGAGTGTGAGTTTTCGTGGTTGTGCGTAACTTTTTTGCCTACTCACGTGAGCATGGATGAACGGGAGCCACAAATATAAGGACGTACATGAGTAAAACTTTTTATCGTGAGCATGAGTGAGAAATCACTCACGATCCTATCTCTAGTTTATATTTAAAAAATACCCAAGCTTTTGTTTGTTCAATTTGTATTTTTTTTCATTAAAATTTTCAACAATTTTTTATAGGTACTTATTCATTTGTGCTTGTTTTGAGAGTGGCACTACCTTCTATATGGACCGCAAATACTTTCAAAGTAATCCACACTTCCTTGTCTTGCTCATTTGTAGCGTCCAAAAAATACATTGGTTTCTGTTAACTTATTTTATTTAATTTTTGTTTACAATAATTTTTGACAAGGGCTTAGACTTCCTTTTTTCCTTTCCTTTTTTTGTTGTATTGTTGTAGTTGTATCCCTAATAATGCAACCTGTTTATTTCATCATGGATATTGATCTCAGCTTTTTTAATGCCTGAAATTTTCTGGTAGGTATTTGGACTTATTTGGCATTTATGTTCTTGAGCGGATATTAATTATACTACGCCACTAGCACACAAACAACATATTTGCCATTGTTTTATTTTATTTATTATATAAAAAATAATTTTATTTATTAATTTAATAATATTGAAATTTTTGCTGTTTACACATTTATAATTTTGGATGTTGTTTCTTACATAATATTTCGGTATCTTTTCGTTTAGAAATAGTCGGTTAAAGTCTAGTTTTTGCCTTTTGCAAAATTTATGGGCTACCCTGTAGTAACATTCTAGCATTCAAAAGAGCGTAATCTTGTGAAATTTTTTAAAAAGCACTACCACAATTTAAAAGCTGAAACATATTGGTTATGTTTTTTAATGACAAACTCGTCCAGCGTTGAAAAGATACATTACGAAATCGATAATATAAACAGTATTTAGGAATTATCAGTGGTGATTCTTTTGCGAAATAATTTTATGAGATGGTAGCAGGGGCGAAATTAAAAAGTATTTTTTATTTTTATTGACATTTTGCTTCATATTTGATATCGAGTTACACATCAATCGCAGACCAAAAACGAATAAAGGAACTTTATTACTGTGTATCGGAACTGGAAACTTCCCCAAAAGCGAGAATTTTTTTTAAATCTTTCATAAATGACACAAAGGTCGCCTATTCGATAACGAGGGGACTTAACTTCAGATTCAGATCTAGACTAGACCTAGACTCGAACACAAAATTTTAAGGATAAATTAACAAATGCAATTAAAAATATTCAAAATCCAAAAAGCGACATAGAATGTCATTAAAGCGCTTTAAATGATTTAATATATTTAGACAAATGCCAAAAAATAACTGAAAAACTTGACAGATTATATAATGCTTTTCTAACAATGTTGCCACCAACAAAATGTTAAATTACACATGCATCATGCCAAAATTGCACATGAAATTAAGAATTACACATGCTTTATTTCTTTTTTTTTTTTGCAAAATGACATGCTTTGATTTGTTTTTTATTAAATAAATTTGATTAAATATTTGACCTATTTCGTGTAATTCCAAAATTTTTGATGAATATATTTTCAATATTTGGGCTTTTAAGGTAAGTTTAAGGTTATTCCGCCGTTTCGTAGGTATTTTCTCCAACTTCTTCAGGAAATTTTTTATTTTCATATAATATATATGTTATTCTTTAGACCAATTCTACATCATTCTCCATAAAAATATCACATTTTGTTTTGTGTAAAAAGGACAATCACAAACAAAAACTTAATAAATTTAAAGCAAAAAAATGCAAAACAGATTCATAAATAAATTAAAATATCACAGCCAATACTTATGTATCGTCATCACAATAAAAAAAGTAGTGTTCAAAACCGATAAAATTTTAAATTACACAAGAGTTACACATGCAGCCGGTTACACATGGGCTACACATGAAAATAAAAATTACACATGATATGTGTAATTACACATAAATTGGCAACACTGTTTTCTAAGTACATGCCCAACAAGAAAGAAAGTTAAAAAGAAAAGCATTTAAACTGTATTTTATTTTTTAAAAATTATTTTAAGAAAATTAATTAGATTATTTTTTGTAATTTAATGGTTATATTAACAATATTATTAACAGATTTCATTACATTTTCATTTTAGAAGTTCATACCAAGTTTTTTTTCAGGAACACAAGCAAAACATTATTCTGTATGAATATTTAAGAATGTGTAGCACCAAAATCATTGAAATTTGTATATCTAATACTTTTTGCTACAAAAGTGTTTTCGAAATACCTTGTGATCTTCACCAACTGATGATATTAATTCAAAGTGCTTACTTAATAGGAAGTATTTAGGATATTAAATATTAAAATCTGATTTTAATTGTATACACATTTTTCTATATACATATGTATATGTACATATGTATATGTAGGCTGATATTTTGTTTGTCCAACTTGTCCACACATTGATATGTATATGCATATCTTATACATATTATGTATATATGAAGTTAATTTTTATGTTTCACCTTTAATTTTTATATTATTTTGTAGTATTTACGTGAACTGTTTAATATTTTTTTAGTAAATCAAATTGAAGTCAAAATGTGGTTTTTCAAAATTTCATATATTCGAACTATTCGATGACCAAAATATATGCGCTAAGCCCTTACGTCACAAGTGAAAAATACTATGTATTTATTTTTTTATATTTTATATTTTTTGAATGTATGTACTGATGTACATGTACATACATACAAAAGAAACTGATGTTTTAAGAGCGGTAAAAAATCAATTCAGTTTCAAAGAGTATATTGAGTCGAAGCCCTAATTACAGGCATAATATGTATATCAGATTACACATATGTATATTACAATCTCATAACTTAGATTTCTAGCTAATGATGTCATACTGACGTCATCGATCATTGTCTAACTACTTCGCTTAATTTACTGCTGGGTTGTTTTACCAAAAATATTGTGTGGAACGAGCTGCTTTGCAAACAAGGTGCGTAAGGTGTCAGAGTATCTTAAATATGTTAATTGAATTCCTAAAATGGCAATTCTATGTAAAAGTGGCGGGTTCCACTTCAGATGAAGTTGTATAACTAGATCCAGTCACAAATACTTGGATACCGGACTTATTTTGTAAGGGATCTTCTTTCATGTATTAAATGCATTATCTAATTCTTAAAGTTAGTAGTCTTAAGAACCTTATATTTTAAAGTACTCAGACCAAAACTTTAATATGAAAAGAATTACCAATTCGATGAAAATTGTACTCAAATTTGACTTCAATAAAGTATTAGTGAGGGACGTAAGGATAATTATGACAACAAAATGCTAGTATTTGTCGCAATATTTTTGCAATTAAACAATATTTCTGCCGAATATTTGAAGATATTATGTCTAATCTTGTCGTGTATGCTTGACAAATTGCACGCAGCTATCCATCGCCTTATCCTCAATAACACTTTATTTCAAACTTATACGATATGTTGTCAACAATAAGTCAACAAGACGACAAATTGTACTATTTCTTGGCAATACATCTGCTCAAGACATCATCGAAAAAAATGTCGTCTATGAATATAAGGCCAACTGGGTATACTTGTGTTTTTAACATTCATGTGCACTTTTTTATCTAGCAATTTATTATTAATTTTGTTGTTTCTATGGCGGGTATTTTTTATTGTTCACTTCAATTATTTATAAATTAAATTAAGTACTCCTTTTGTTTTTTCGCGCTGTATTTATTATATTTCAATTATATACACGAATATTTTTGTATCATTAACTTTTTCACGCTAAGACGATCACACCTTGGTGGGACGATATTTTAAACTGAATGAATGAATAAAAATATATCAAAAATATAAAAAAAGAAATATCGTCTTATAATAGAGCTCCCAGACTGTTTTGATATCGAATTCCTAAAATGTCTCTATAACCAGCATTTAAATCTTTAATTTTTTTATTTTGGCGCTTTTGAACTTTTTAAAGTGCAGCAGGGCAGTAGCTACCTACAGTGACCACCCGTACTTTACTATACAAAACAGTACTCTATTTGAGAGCTGTTTTCTGTGTAATATATTTTTGAGTAGAAAACATTAAAATAATATGAGTTTTAACACAATTTAACTCATAGAATAAGGTGCATTATTTTTCTTTTTGTTTTTTATGCTCCTTCCAAATGAAAATTTGTTTAGGAGAAAATATGAATTTAACTTGAAAAGAAACCTACTTAAACATGTTTCAAATACTGCTCTATGTAATAAAAATATGAATTTGACTATTATCTTAGATTTTAAATGTTGAATTGAGAAACAGCCAATTAACGTTCTGGTGATGGAAGAAAATCCAGGATTAAATCCTTATCAATCCGCCTTAGAGCGTTATATGATGCACAATCTAAGAATTTATCACAAGAAGAAAAAAATGCCAACAAAACTTTCATATTATATATGTATAAGGGGTGGTTTTTAAGTGCTTTCAGATTTAATAAAAAAACACATAAAATTTTGAGAAATGTATGAAATCTTTATTTGAGTCGAAAGAACGATCTAAATAATTCAATGTTTGATGATGACTTCGTGTAAAAGTTAACCGCGGCTACACCTCAATAAATTCTTTAATATTGGTTTCCAGTGCTTCAAACGCCGCGCTCTTTTCGCTATAGACATGAGCGTTAACATAGCCCCACAAAAAATAGTCTAAATGTGCTAAGTCGCACAATCTAGGCGGCTAAACTGTTACGCGAACTCGCCTCTCAATTGGGCTATTGTTGCGCGTGCTGTGTGGCACTGAGTATATAGCATAATATGCATTTTTTACCTTTATATCTGAGAAACTCCTAGTGACAAAGCTTTGAAATCTTAAGCACAGTGTATCATCACTGTTAAAATAAAGCATTAAGTACTAATTGTCAAAAAGGGTCTAAAACTAAAATGTGTTCGCACAGTTTCTTAAGCAGGCATAACCACATTATCGTTAGCCTTGTAATCGGTAAAGTCATGCGAAATGCGATTCCTATCACATGGACGAATATGATTATTCAAAAAACGTTTGGGGATTTTCGGGATGCAAATTGGGTATAATTTGCGAAATAAAACTGGGATCCCAGGAAACAAAGAGTACTCGACTCTCTTTTGATCGTAGTAGGAGATTAATATAGCTTTGCTCTTGCTGGGTGTTGGATGAAAATTGATTAAAAAATTCACAACAAGAATACAAAGAAATTGTTTTCTTTATTATTTATATATTAACAACAACGGCTTGCGACAGGGATAGAAAATATGAATTATTCGAATTGCACTGAATTAGAGTTATTCATTTGCACTTGAAAAAATTACCGGTTTTGAGTTATTTATATTTTTTGACCGAAAATAGTTTTTAGGTATTTTATATACTTTTTAACCAAAAATATATCACTCTCTTAAACTTCTTTTGCAACTATCACTTAAAAAAGTTAAATCTTTTTTTAAAAATAAAATTTTTTAAACTTTTGGCATCTTCCACCTGAATAGTATAGAAAAATTAAAAATGTGCTGTAATGTAATCCAAGTAATGGCAAAATTAGTCTTAAAAAAAACAATTAAACTTAGTTTCGATTATGTAAGACAATAAAGTGTTTTTCTGTTTTGGGATGTAAATACCGATAGAAATGTGGTAATTTGTTCAATTTATTTTTATTGCTACAAATGGCAGATTTTTTTCAATTAAATTTTAAACACATTTTTTTGCAAATGTCAAATGCAGTTGCTCTACTAAATACAGACAAGAAGCATTAATTGAGAAATAAATTTTTTAGTTTACGGATTTTCTATAAAATAATCTGAAATATCATTAGCTAATAAACTATTAATTTCTATTGCTTCAGGATTGTTCTTCTCTTTCTATTTCGATACTTGAGGATGACTTCCTCAAAACTTGTCTATTCCATTTTCGATACAACTATTTTTTTATTTATATAAATAAATATATTTTTTTGTTTGGAAATAAAAACTCAGCGAAAGTAACATTAGGCCAAAACTCTATAATAACACGGTTTTTCATACCCAATTAGTTTTAGGCAAACTCAATCCACAGTATTTGAATCATAACAAAACTTGAGTCAATCAGTCGCGTCAAAACTAGAATATTCCATTTCATATTTTGGATCTATTCAAAATATTATATTGCAAAATTTTTTAATCCTGTATAAAGCAATCGCTAATATTGTCGTCTATAGTAATGGACCAAAATTTCGGGTGAAATACAGTTACATTCCTAAAAGTTATTTTTCTCAAACTGTGCAAAAACAAAAAAAAAATTGGAATAGTCAAGTTTTGATAACAACCTCCTCACCAATTTTTGGTATAAATCTTATTGAGAATAAGACTGAATCTAAGGTTGAATGTTATCTTCTATTATTTCTTATGTTTGTGTTAGAACTTTGTGTGCGGTAAGAGTTATTACCCAACATATCATAATTGGTCCTTTAAAGCCCTTTATTTAGAACAAGTGTTGGCGTATCTTCCTCCGTAAAATGGGTACGAGATTTGTTCAAAAGAAAAGCTTAATTTTGAATTTTCGCGGGCTGTGTACATTCGATAATCATAATTTTTTTTATGTTGGTGCTCATGTGTTAGCCATATGTTGGCATTATCAACCCATTTGGATTAGTAGTTCGTTGTTGACAACTGATTGTGGTATTCGGCGAGACCACTTTGTCTAAAAAAAGTGGGCAATCGTCGAATTACTATTAGGGAAGTTGCAGAGGATGTTGGCATATCAATCGGCTAATTCCATGCAGTTTTCTCGAAAGTTTTGGACATTAAACGTGTGGCAGTGAAGTTTGTTCAAAATTTCTAAATTTTGAGCAAAAGCAACGTCGCATTAGTATCGCTCAGGAGTTGTTGAATGACGTCAACGTCGATTCAGGTTTGCTCAAAAGGGTCATAACTGGTGACGAAACGTGTTTATATGGTTCTGACGTCGAAACCAAGGCCAAATCATCCCAATGGAAGCCAAGACCGATAAAAGCACGCCAATTTCGATCAAATGTGAAGGTTTTGCTCACTGTTTTCTTCGATTACAATGGCATGTTGCATCATGAGTTGTTGCCAACAGGTCATACGGTTAATAAGGAATACTACAAGGAAGTTATGCAACGTTTGCGTGAAGTAATACGGCTCAAACGATCGAAATAGTGGGAAAAATCATGGACTCTGCATCACGATAAAGCACCAACTCACACATCAATGTTTGTTCGTGTTTTTTTTTTGGCCAAAAACAACACCCTAATCATGCCTCAGAGTTTTACCACAATTGATGAGATAAAGTCAGAATCAAAGAACGAACTGATGGCGATGCCGAAAAGCACATTCCTTTCAAAAAGTTCAATCTTCACCTTTTCTTTTGAACTAACCACGTATTTATGTGTTGATAAGGTTTCACCATTAGCTTAATCGTTTTGGAGATGCAATTGGTAGTACGTTTTAAATTTTAGCCGCTCCTTTTGGTCGGTGTTTCCATAAAACCATTTCAAAGAAATATTTTATTTTATTCTCCGGTTAAGCATGTATCATGTCTTCTTTCTTTGACTTTTTAGTTCTTTATTGAACATTGTCGTTATTATTACTTGGGCGACCACATTTTGTTGGCTAATTTCTGCAGTAATTCCTATAGTATATAATCAATATTTCTTTTTGTTTTGATTTTTTATATTGAGTTATTACACTCAAGTCGTATTAACTAACACTGTAATGATGGCATGTCATTGATGTACATACAGTATCTATTATCAAAGAAAAATTATTTGAAAAATTCATTTTTAAAATAACGTCGAAGGATAAACTTGAGAACATTTTTTCAATTGCTTCCATTTTAACTTCTTGTTTTGGATACAAAAAAGAGTTACTGACTCAATCATATAGGAACATTTTTGGGTAAAGAGTTAGCGTTTATTATTATTATTTTAATGATATTAAAGCTCTATAATGAACAGACTGCCGTTTTGTATGTGCATTTGAAGAAATTTTCTTAATTCTGTGGTTTTCATGAATAACAGCCTATGTTCAATTTTTTTCATTTCAAATTAATGATACTAAATTGTTACATTTAAAAGCTTTTTAAAAGGTAAAATAAAATTTTTAAAAATACATTCATATATCACTTTTTTCTAACACAATAACACAACTTCTAGATTTTTTTAAATAAGTTTCAACACTAACGTAGTATGTTAAAAAACATCGGCTTTCTGAAAAATGTTTCTTAGTTAAAAACACAGCGCAACATACATCAGTTTATCTGAACACATTTGAAAATTACATGTTGATATTTGTTTAGTTAAAAATAAATCACAGTCAGTAGTATATTTGTGGGCATTCTGTTAGAATCCAATTAGAATCTAATTAGATTTGGCCTCCTTATGGAAAAAATACACGTATGGGGCTTCTGGCATACCAATTAGAATCCCACTACATTTGGCCTCCTTATGGAAAAAATACACGTATGGGCATTCTGGCACACCAATTAGAATCCCACTAGATTTGACCTCCTTATGGGAAAAATACACGTATAGAGATACTGAGTCATATAATGAGAAAAATATGATCATTCTGTTACACATGCATTCATATATTTTTCCATGTGTATGCTTTTACAATAAAGAGAAATTCAAATGAGATATTTTTTCGCACCATGTCAATGAGATTCTCATTTGAGTAGTTTTTTTTTATTAAAACCTAAAATAAGAGTTTTACTATCCAGCACAAATTGATATAAAAGAACGTTCAGATTTTTTTGTTTGTTATTGTTCTTCACAGTTACTTGAAATCACATTAAACAAAAGTTAAAGCAGCTTTTCGCATAAAACAAAATGGTAAGCATACAGTTTTATAATATATAAAAAAATTTTTATTTATTATATTGATGCTGTAGAAAAAATATACAAATATTTATACATATTATATGATTGTTTTTATTTGATTGCTTTTAGATCTATCAACAGTTAATTAACATAGCCCAAGGAATAAAATCAGAGTACACGAAAATTGATGATATTCCCTTAAATGAACCATTAAAAATTTTAAGTTTTGAGTGGAAGGTTACACAATATGGATCCAAAGTCATAGCATATTTGGAGAACAATAAATGGTTTTATCTACCTCAAAGAATGGTTAAATATTTAAACAGAGAGGATCCTTACTTAGCCAATATGAATGAACAAATTTGGACAATTATTTACAAAGGACGACAATCGCCAAATGGTTCTGCAATATTCGAACTAAACTACAGTTAATTTTTTTAATAAACAAAACTAGTTTTGTAATGTTGTAAATCTGTATATTATAAAACAATAAATGTACATATGTGGTAATGTGAAATGAATCTCTATTATGTATTTATTTTTGTACATGCGTAGACTTGCATTTTATTCGCTTTATATATTTATTTTTCATTTTAAGACATGCGTAGGCTTGCATTTTAAGAAAAAGTATAGAACAATTCAAAATTAATTGAAAAGTTAAACATGCATGAGCAAGAAATAAGGTCAAAAATATGCTGCATTATTTCCTATTTTATTTCATTTGTTGTTTTGAATCTTTCTATGACAAGGTAGTAAAATTTAAACATTTGTTTGTATGGAAAAACTCTTAAGAACGAAAGACATGCGTATGCTTGCTTTCACTTATTTTTGTCGTAGTGTGTGGGTGCATTAACTATTGAAGGACACACATTTGTTTCTACTTCAATGTTTTAAAATGCAATAATTTATGAGGCCGTAAATCTGGTATGGTATGTTTGTTACTTAAGCAAAAAAAAGGGTATGGAAAGGCAATAAACTTTTAAAATCCGTTTCAGGAAAATTTCTTAAGAACGAAAGACATGCGTATGCTTGCTTTCACTTATTTATTTTTTATTGAAGGACACACATTTTTTTTCTACTTCAATGTTATAAAATGCAATAATTTATGAGCCCATAAATGTGTTATGATGCTTTTGTTACCTAAGAAAAAATTGTATGGAAATTTTTCAAACAAGGGTGATTAACAGTATATGTATGTGTATGTAGTAGTGCCTCTAGAAAAGTATAAAATCAGCTGTTTTTTCGAACAAAATTCTAGTTCTGTGAAATTGTTACACATAGTAAGATTTATGTGAAATTATTCGACGTAAAAAGATTTATAAAACTTTAAACATGGAATGTAAAAAATATATTTGCGAAATATGTAAATTAATTAGTTTTTCCACATGGTGGAACAAAAAAAGACACTATTTAAAACAACACAACGTTGTATTAAGAAAGCCTATATGGAACACCCCGCTGTACCATAATGTTATGAAGGCTAATTAAAAAAAAGCAGAATCAGAAGCAGCAATAATAATATCATCAGAAGCAACAACTACATCAGCAAAAGCAACACCAATAACATCATCTGAAACAGCAATATCAGAAACAACAACTACATCAGCAGAAGCAACACCAATAACATCATCTGAAGCAGAAACAGCAACGATATCAGCAGCAACAAGAACAGCAATATCATCAGCAGAAGCAGCAGCAGCAACAACAACAACAACATCGACAGAAACAACAGGAACAATATCATCAGAAGCCACAACATCAGAAACATATCATCATCTTCTCGATGGAGATGATGATATCTTTCTAAATATTAAATTATCGAAAGAAATTATTCACATTAGTGAAATAATTATGCTGCCTCCCTTCGATGAAGCATCATACTTGGCCCTATATGATGGCCAAGATGATGTATTAATGGAGGCAGTAAATAAAATTCCACTAGTCTAGAAAAACTTATAATTGAATAAATAAAAAAATATATAAAAATTAAAATGTAAATTACAATTTTTACATTTGCTAATATTATATATGTTGTAATAAAATTTCATAAGTGTGGTTGCTTCTTTCTCTATTTCAGTATTACGTATCCTATGTTGTACACATGAACAGGTATCTGGTCCACATGTCTCATTTTCATTAGACCAACAGCAATTGTCATAATGCTCTCCATGTTTATTTATCGTTGTTTTCAAATTATTTGTCCCTTCCAGATGTGATTGAATAGTCATGAGTTTATATTTATCTTCATCGGAAATAATATGGGAACACAGTTTTAAGAAATCGTACATATCTTTTAGAATCATCCTTGTTAATGAGAATGACTACATATGTAGACAAAGGGTTTGTGAATAAACCTTAATGATGTTAGATTAGATATTTATACCATTTTTTAATTTATTTATATCTACAATAGTTTTCTTATTTCATTTGTGAGGGGGATATATTCAAACATTTTATCATGTATAATTAAGCAATAAGCAGATATATTAGCGGGGATATTTTTTAAGGTTTTTATTTCAATCCGTATGTCGATTGGTCCAGTTTTGATTGATTCAGTTTGATGTGTTACATCCAATACAACTATTGGAGCCAAAGCTTTAAAATTTTCTCTTGTTAATAGTGGTTGAGGATCGCGTGAATAATAAGTTGATTGAAACTTTAAATTCATATCATATAGTATGGCAAAACGATTTCTATCTAATTTTAGGTTTAGATCATCATAGGGATATGTATCAGAGTTAATTTGTACTTTTATATCTGTCAAAACACAATGTTGAAATTTGTTGGTACTGTTTCGAAGACCCAAAAGTAGGAAACGTGGTCTTTCGTTTTCGCTGGCTAACTTAACATTCCATAAAACCGTTGTACTTTCTGGAAGTGACGGGTAATAATACATATCCCAACTTCTGAAAGATATATTTAAAGGATGGCGATTGTTAATTGTTTTAAACATCTGCAATTTGTAAGCGTCAGCAAGTTGAATGTGTGGTATTTTCCAAAAAATGTTTAAAATAGACAACTTAGTTTTTTCGGTTGATACATTAGATTTTAAAACTTGTTTATCATCTTTAGATCGCAAAAGAATCAATTCATGTTTAGAATTAACTATTATTTTATTAAAATCTTCAGCAAATCCAAGTAAGAATTAGTGGCATACAGAAATTGAAATAACCGTCTACAAGTGTAAGATCATCATTATTAAGTGGCGACCATCCTGCATTTACTAGATTATCACTTTCTGACTTATTCAGCGACACAAAGTTTTTTAATTCTGTTGCAATACCCAAATGGCGTGTACGATCAATTTCTACACCATTGATTTCATATCGAATTTCGTCAAACAGATGTGCAATACAATTGTTTAAGAGACGTATAGATGTGGAAGCTGTTGAATCTTCCTTTGTTGCAAGCCCTTCAATGTATAGAAGACTTTCGCTTGGTAAAACATATAAATCTTGATTTTGAATTGTTATACGAATTTCATCATTATTTTTAAATGACTGTAGATATGATGTGTAGCTGTGATACTCCTTTTTTATAATTGAACTATCCAAATGTGGTTTTTGTAAAATATTAATAATATTACTCATTTTATAGAATTTTTCAGGCTCGATAGCTATATGATTAGCTCTATTTTTTTAATATAAATCCCAAATTTATTAAAAACTTTTTATTAACTTCACTTAGAGTGTTACTTAGTTCAGGCTTAATACCTTCAATTTTTCTTTTATACTTTTCTGATTGACTTTCACAGCGCGATGACTTTTCTGATTTGTATTTCGTTGTTGTTGATGCTAGAATGAAGTCGGACTTATTTTGCAACTCACTTTTATTAAATATAATCATTCTCTCATAGGCTTGAAATGTAATCTTATTGTTATTTTTTCACCGCGAAAGTTAATTAAATTTCCGTTTTGATCGACGACTTTCAAAACAAGACTTATAACTGATTTTGAATTCACGGGTAAATATATCACATTCGATGGCGCCTCTGTTATTTTATATCCTGGGCTAACGTTAAGTGAAAACTGATGTAAAATATGTGCAGACATGTTATTTATATATGATCCGCTTACAATATTACATTCAACGATTATTGTATTTATTTTTGTTATATCTATTGTTTTATCCGAGTAATGATCAATATCTGGTTCTAATACTCTTTCGCTAAAGCCCAATAAGGAGCCGATAGAGTTCTTTTTATTGAAATAAATGGAATCAGTTGTGCTTTTGATGAATGTTTGTAATGTATTATAATTTGCTTGTATGTCAAGGGTTCCTTTCTCATTCAGATTATGATATTTCTTTCTTAGTAATTCAGCTATATCAGCTAATTCATATGATCCAACAGGAATTTCTATTTCATGATTGCCAATATGAAATAAATTGTTTTCTACATCAACATTCGGAATTGAATGATATGTGTCAAAGCTTATTAAGCCACAAACATAATTTTTATTTAGTTCCATCGGTGGAAAATAGTTTGCAACAAGATATGAAGAGTTTCCGTTTAATGTGAGTGTTATTGACATTTTAAGGACTGATGAATGAATGAATTATTAATAACATCTGTTATGATTTTTATGATTCATTGCTTATATTAATCCAAGAGTTGTGTTCTGATGAAAATCCTAGCCATTTTACATAAACCTTATTCCTTTTTCGTTTTAAAACTTTTTCTACTAAATATGTGTCTGGAAATTTAGTTCTCATTAGCTCGGGCTCGTAAAAACCACCTTTAATTTCATGACCTTGATAGTCTTGTAATATATAAGTATTAGGGTTTGTATTTTTTATAGTTTTAATTTTAAATATTTCTGTAGTCCAATTTGGTGTGTAACCTTTTTCAAATGTATGCTTATATTTACTTATTCGAACATTATCATTCACTTTAAATTTTGGTTTTTTAAATATTTTTAAATTGTTGTAAACGGTATCCATAACAATTTTTCTTTTGAAGAATTCACTTCATTAGGTGACATTTTTATTGTTCTGTGATATGTGTGATTATATTTGTCAACAAGGTCTTGATATATGGTTATCCATTTATATGAACCCCGATAGCTAAACTCTTTCCACATCATTCCTTTTAAAGTTCTATTAAATCGTTCTACTATGGATGCCTTTAGAACACTATATGTTGAGTAGTGATTAATTTTGTTTGATTGCATTAGTTGATGAAACTGATTATTGAAAAATTCTTTACCATCATCTGTTTGTAAATTTCTTGGTTTTCGATTGTTATTAGTGAAAATACTCCTCATAGCATACGCTACACTCAGTGCAGTTTTATTTTTTACTGCTGCAACCCAAGCTTTTTTTGAGAAGGTATCTATTACTGTTAGAAGATAACGATATCCATTATTATATAACGCATAATTCCCCATTTCAACCAAATCAGCTTGCCATAAATCATCAATTCCTTTCATTATAACTCGTCTTCTTTTAAAATTTTTTCGCGCTTGTTTGTGTAGTTCATTAACTATTTCTCTTTTATCCTCGTTCATTTTGTATATGATTATTTTTTCTATGTCATTCTCATATATATATATCTTATAAAGTTTTGTTTACTTAGCCGTCTTAATTTTAGGCCATTCAAGTTTTCGTTTTTTCACATCATCCACATTAGTGTTTTTATCAATCCGTTTAAAAATAAAATCATCAATTTATTTTATTTATTTATTTATTTAAATTTAATTACATAATATAATTATAATAACTAAATGAGGAAAAGGAGTAATAGCTGCGTTGGCTTTCAACTCCGATTTTGAATCAAGTTAGATTCTTAAATTATTTTCAAATAAAAATTTGCAAATACGATTAATATTGTCGTCAGATGTATTTTTCAGCAATTCTGAAGGTATGTTAGGTCCGAATATTCGGTTTCTAGCAGAATAATAGACGGAGCAATCGTTTAAAACGTGAGTAATGTTGACCTGTGTGTTGCAAGTGGAACATTGTGGAACGGGTTTGTTGTCTAAAAGGTGTTGATGTGAAAGTATGCTGTGACCTATCCTGAGTCTTGTTATGATGTTGGTTTTTAGCTTTGGGCAGGACTTAGGGTATATTGGTTTGCATCCAGAAAGATTGGTGTTTTTGTAATTATGCTGATATTCATCCCATTTTGTTTTTCGACATTTTTCCAAATGTGCGTGGACAGCGTTTTTAATATCTCTAAATTCCCATGTGGCGAAATTAATTAGCGGTCTATTTCTAGCTTCGTATGTAGTAACATCCGCATATTCATTTCCTGAAATACCAACGTGAGATGGAACCCACATTAATTTAATTTTGTTTTGATTCGCAATTAGAGCGTTACGAATGCTGTTAGTTAAAGGTGAATCATGTTTTGTGTTCTGAGTAGCGAGAATAGTGGAGAGGCTGTCGGTGCAAATTATATATTTTGCATCATCTTTCATTGCAACTTGGGTCGCAATAAAAATTGCCAATGCTTCCGCTGTGAAATTGGAGCAGTGGTTGTCGATGTGTCCACACTTAATAACTTTGTTATCTTGGACAACTGCAAAGGTTGTAAAGTTTTCAGATTTTGATCCATCAGTATACAGGAAATTCCAGTTTTGTTTAACATAGTGATCGAAAGCGGTCTTAAAAGTTTGTTGGTAAACTGTGCCTGGTGTTATTTGTTTTGGCAGGTTTATCATGGAGGAAATATTGTAAGATCCATGGGGGCTCAGATGGTTGCTTGAGAAATTGAGGTCGAAATTGAAGACCAATGGTGCGGGAGAACTTTATGCATCGCGAAATAGAGGACTCAATTTTAGGAGTTTTTTTATGTTTAAATGCTTTTGAAGTTATTTCAAACATTATTTTATTGTGGCTGGTGAAGAATTTTGGTATTAGTTTATAGGTGAGCCAAGAAGTTCGATCTTCGATAGAAGGCATGCCAGCTTCGGCAAGTAAGTTTATCGTTGGACTAGTGCGGAAAGCTCCAATACCGTAGCGTATGGCAGCATGATAGGGTGATTTGATTAGTTTTATGTGAGACGGAGCGCACCATCCGTAAATTGGAAGACCATAATCTATTTTGGAGAGAACAATAGATCGAGTGATATGTAACATGGTTGAAATGTGAATGTTAAAGTTTTTAGACGTTAAATATTTTATAATATTTAGTCTGGTGTTAAGATTTTTTCTGAGTTGCATGCAGTGTTCCTTGAACGTGAATTTGTTGTCAAATACTATTCCTAGAATACGTAAATAGTCAACTTGTTTAATCTCCATATTTTTGTATTCTATATTGAAGCGGTTACAGTTGTGTTTACGACAAATGTGTAATAGAGAACATTTTTCTATTGCCAATTTTGCACCTGATACTTGGCACCAATTATCTATGTCCTTAAGAATTTTCAATAAGACTTCTTTTGCCCTTTCATTATCTTTGACCTTGGTGAATATAATTGCATCGTCAGCGTATATGGCGTGTTCGATACTTTTATAGCTGGAAATAATTTTACTAAATTGATTAAAAGCAATTATGAATAGAGTAACAGATAATGGTGAGCCTTGTGGTATTCCATTATGTAAAGGAAAAGTTGTAGATTGGTGGCCATTTACTCTTACATGAAATTTCCAGTTGATTAAAAAACTTTTTATTAGAGAGAACATGTTGTTGCCTAACTTCCAGTCTGCTAATTGTTGGAGTATTATATGGATTCCAATACGGTC
This sequence comes from Gymnocheta viridis, assembly GCA_956483585.1. Lineage (NCBI taxonomy): Eukaryota > Metazoa > Arthropoda > Insecta > Diptera > Tachinidae > Gymnocheta > Gymnocheta viridis. Next base: position 37,762,588 of record OY101443.1, on the reverse strand, counting down.
GAATGCTCGTTCAAAGTCAGTAGAGAGTATAGTTATGTGATTTTTGTTCGATAGTGCATTTGAAATAAAGTGTTGAAGGTATAGCAGGACGTCGTCAGTGCCCTGCTTTTTCATGAAAGCTACTTGGTTTGGAGCTATACAATTGTTGGCCTTTAAGAACCACATTAACCGTCTGGAAATTATTTTCTCAAGAGTTTTACTAATACAAGGTAATAGGGATATTGGTCTGTAGCCAGATACAGAGTAAGCCTCTTTATTGGGTTTTTGAATTGGCACAATTGATGCGTTTTTCCATGCTTGTGGGTAGATTTGCGAGTTGAATATGTTATTGTAGACTTTGAGAAGGTGTTGTTTGGAAGATCTAGTGAGATTTTTCAGCATAATGTACGTAATACGATCAGCTCCTGGGGTTTTCCCTTTTGATGACTGTAGAGCGTCCTCAAGTTCTACTAAATTTATAGGAGTTTCTATTCTCTTTGCATGAATGTTAATAGACTGGGGGTTATAAGTCTGATTAATAATATTTGTTTTATTTAATTGAAAATTACTCGAAAAGTTGCTATTATCAGATAGAGAAGACCAGTGCTTAGCAAAAGTCTTAGCAATTTCAGTTGGAGAAGCTATCATGCTAGCGTCTGCTTTTAAGTATTTTATTGAATTATGATATTTAGCGCCACTTAAAAGTTTTACGTCGTTCCAGATACGCTGGGATGTAGAATTAGGGTTAATATTTGTTGTTATTTTCGCAATACTTTCAGCCTTGCTTTGCTTAACAGCTCTTCTGAATACTGAGCTAGATTTTTTGTAAAGGATTAGGTTTGCTTCGTTTCTGTTTCTTTTAAACTTATGCCACAATTTTTGTTTTTCATTTCTAAGCTCTTGTAATTTTGTGTTCCACCATATTACTTGAGGTTTATTGTATATGGGTATAGTTTGAGGGATACTGTGGTGAGCAGCTGATCTAATGCATTTGACTAAGGAAGCTGCTTGTTGATTGATATTAGACGTTAGTTTTATATTTGTTATTTTTTGTTCGCATAGTCTGAAATAAAAGCCAGTCGGCGCAATCAGTTTTAAACTTTGGTATTTGTTTATGTTTGAATTTACTTGCAGCTTTCTCTATACTTATCAGAATAGGAAAGTGATCACTTCCATGTAAATTGTCTAGTGTATCCCATGAGCAGAGTGCAGCAAGTTGGGGAGAGCAGAGAGAAACATCTACGTGAGTGAAGGTGTTATGGGTGGAAAAGTGTGTTGCTTTGCCATTATTTAGTGTTATTAAGTTTTCATTGAGAATAAAACCTTCAATAAGTTTACCTCTGGGATTGGATATGCTTGAGCCCCAAAAGTTGCTCCATGCATTAAAATCTCCAGAGAGCAAGAGCGGAGAGGATGCATTGTCCAGAATACGATTTAAGTCCCTTACTGATATTGGTTGATTTGGAGGTATATACATATTAACAAATGAAAATTTTAAGCCAATGTTAACTTCAATAGCAATGGAGGCAATGTCGGGGTCAATATATATTAATTTGTGAGGTATCGCTTTTTTTATAAGTATGGCAATTCCTTGTTTTGCATAATTATTACATGAAAGGTTGTGAAAAAAACCTTTGTATTGTATTGGGAAAATTATGTTTTTTGTGTTGCTAGGAATGTGTGTTTCTTGAAGAGAAATAATATCGGGATTATGGTCGTTTATTATTAGTTGTAATTCATGGTAATTGTTAATAAGTCCATTTATATTCCACTGAATTATTTTAAAATCCATGGTGGAAAATTAGAAAAATAATTATTCGTTATCAAGAAACATTATATCTTCTTGGCTATTGTAATTTGAGTGTTGCATTGTTGGTGTTGTCATTGGCAGAGTAAAGTTGTTATTTTGTGTGAGATTAAGTGTTTCATGTGTAGTTGTTGTGGGCTTTAATAAAGTGTTATTGTTGTTTTGTGAATTGTTTAAATTCTCTTGTTGTTTTTTTTAAACATTTTTAACTGCGGCTCTAGACATTGATCGAGTTGTAATTGTGTTTGATTGTTTTTGCAGTGTGTTTATTGTTGGTTTATGTACTTTGGCTTCATGCGTTATTGTTTTTGGCAATACAGCGGGACTTGCTGTGGAATTTCTTTTTGAATCTGCTTTGTTTTGTTGAGTGGGAATTGTTGTTGTTAAATTGGTAGGATTAATTGTTGCTGGAGAGCTTACGTTGATTTCAGTGCTATTTATTGTTGCATTATTTGTATGTTTGTTGTTGGTAACATCAGAATATAAACGAGTTAACAGTGGTGAAGAATTTTGTGCGTGATATTTTTCTTTGGCGGTTTTTAAGGAACATTTGTCTTTGGTTTTAATTTTTAAAATTTCTTTTTGTTGTTGAAAAACTCTGCAGTCTTTTGAGGTGGCAGGGTGTTCTTCCGAACAGTTTATACAGAAGGTGCGTGTACAGACTGATGGTTTGTGAGGGGGTAGTGCACAATTTTCGCATAGCGGAGTATTTTTGCACCATTTTTGCGTGTGACCAAGTTTCTGGCAGGATTTGCAACGCATTGGGTTCGGGAAGTAAGGACGAACTTTAACTTTATGCCAAGAGATTTCAAGTTTTTCTGGCGTATGATAGCGGTCAAAAGTAAGTAATATAACTCCACAAGGAGTTAGTTTGTCCTCGGAATTTCTCTTAAGGTATTTATATACTTCAACGACACCTTGGGATTTTAATTCTTCTACTATTTCCGACTCGGGGATGTTGTTGAGGTAAGGGGCATATATTGTGCCTTTGGAGAAGTTGAGATTTGTGTGATAATTGCACTTTATGTTGCAGATTCCGTGTAAAACTTTTGTTGATATAAGCTTTTCAGCATTAGTTTTGTTTCCGATTAGTAGAAGCAGGTTACCGTCTCTTAATTCTGATACCGAAAGAATATCGGAGCATACTAGTTTTAAGGATCGGTGCACTGAGAAACAGGAATATTCTTGTAGTGTTTTATCGCCAGAAGAAGAAGAAACTACGACATATTTTGGATCAGGCTTTTGGACTATTGGCAATTCGGGAAATATTTCAGAAATGTTTTGTGTTGAACGTTTCTTTTTGGCTCTGGGGGGCTCCGCTAGTAACGAATAGCGGTTGTCCCCCAAATGGGGTGGTTCATTCATTATGTTCACCAATTAACTTTTATTTTGTATTAATACACTTATAGGTTAGAAAAGTTTTATTCTTCACTGTGTAGATATGGAAAAATGTTTTTGAACGTTAAAATTAATAACAAAAACTGGCACTAGATCGATTAAAGTAAACCGTACACCGCAAGAGTTAGTCGATGACTGCCTTAATAATAGCTGACCCACCTGTAGCCACACCTCCAAGTGCTGACAAAGCTGTTAGGATTGGAATAATTGGAAGAAATCCACCAATTTTCGGCATTGGTATAACTCTCGGTATAGCAATATTAGCTCTCTTCTTCCCTTTAAAGTTTGAAGTAACGGCTTTTCGCGCAATTTTAACAGCGGCATTTAAATTGTTTGGTTTTTCGTTTCTCAAGAGCTTTAGAGTATTTTTAACAGTTGTTGAAAACAATTTTCTATCACATGCTTTTCTCTTTTTACATTTTTTCTTCTGTGATTTTCTGGATTTACGAGTTTTGATATGATTCATACCTAACCCCAACTTAACTTTTGATTTCATAGTGTTTGTTACGAGCCAAGCGTGTGCTCGTTCTTTGAAATCACTATCTTTAGATTGTACTCGTTTCCAAGCTTTTTCAACTAATATTTGATCGGCTTTATGTCTTTTGTTAATATCGTTTGTTTGTGAATATGCAATATCGTGTTCCCTACAAGCTGCGTCTAACAAATTTATCCCTTTATCACCCCTCGCTAAACGTTTTTCAAGTTTTGTTCCAGGTCCACAAAACTGATAACCAGGTAAATGCAGTCAACAGGTAATTTATTTATTAAGTTGTTTACAAAACCACTTCCAAAATTATACTGATTATTTTTAACTCCTTTGCTATAGTTTATACTTATTTTTTTTTAATTATATATAATATACGTTTAATATGATTGACACTAAAAATTTAAATGATTAGGTTTTGTTATATAAGAGGAAATTTATATCAAAACCCATTTAGTTATCAAAATGAGACTAGTAAAACAAGCTAAGCAAATTGTAATAAGAAATGCTGATGAAGCTCAAGACAAGAAATCTAAAATTAAACATAGTACACTTTTACCAAATTCAATACGAGCATTAATTGTGGGTCCCTCAAATTGTGGTAAAACTAATGTTATGATTAGTTTAATAGAAAGTCCCAACGGTCTTAGTTTCAAAAACATTTACAAGTAATAAATTAGAAGACTTCTTCCTTTGAGTTTAAGATCAAAACTGAGTTTATTAAAATTAAAATTCATTATTATACTTAAACTATTTTATATTTGTCAGCACAAGTGTCTTGTTTCGTCTGGGAATGTTGTTTGCTTTAATATTTCAAAATCAAAACAACGTTCCCACGCGTCAGCATATTAATTAATTTGGAAACAAGACACTTACGCTACTTCTCCCCTCTTCAAGTACGTTCGCGTCCTCGCGAATATCTTGACTGCTTACAACTAAATTCCTTTTGTAATATTGGTAAATTATTAATAAAATTAATGTGGCTGTAGTAATAGTCAAAAATATATAGATAACATTGTTTCCAGTTTTCATTTTATTTTATTTAATTTTAGATCGGTTAATTTAGTATCTGCTAGCTCCACTATTGTTTTATTAGCAATGTCGTTAATATATGGTACATACAAAAATTTATCATTATCATTAAGAGATTCAAAAACAATTTCGTTAATAATAATTTTACAGTTCGAAAAGAAAATCAAGTTGTTATTTTTTATTTTAAGTTCAAAATTATTACAAGTTTGCTTTAATATTATTTCATCACAATTTTTTACTACAATGAAGCTAGGCTCGACAAAGCTTATTTCTTTTCTCTTATTCTCTATAAATTCACATTCAGTTTCATTTTTGTTAAGTAGATTTCTAATACACTTATTTTCTAAATATTTAATTTTTGAACCTTTTATTTCATATAGCAAATTATCGACATTTGTAAGTTTCTTATTCATATCAAAATTTAACTCAGCATGTTTGCCAGGCGATGGAAACGGAATTACTTTCAAAATTGGATAAGTTTTCATTGTATTTGGAATTTGGGCTATGAAATATAGTACATCGTCCTGTTGCCACAAAGAAGTTTTAATATATTCAAATTGATTTGTGTCCAATTCGGAAATTTTATCTGGGTCTATTAATTTCGGATTAAGAATACCCTGTTTACTCAGAACTAGCCCCAATTGAATGTCCTTCAAGTGTTCATAATAACTTTTCACATTGTCCAAAAAACTATCTGATAATACCCTTCTAACAATCTGGTTCTGTAGTACATTAGTGGCATTTTTTAAATTGTTTATAAATTGGGTTTCATTGTTAACGTGGTACAAAATATTATTAATATCGTCCTGCGTCAGTGTGCTGTCTTCTATTACCTTCAATCTGTCTTGAATCTCACGTCTGTCTTCATCGTCAAGGGTTCCAAATAAAAATTTGATTCCACTACCTAAAGCATTAAAAAGTCTACGTTTGTGTCTAATGTTAAATAACTTCCTTTCAGCATCAGCTATTTTCAAGTATCTTTTAGTCATTGTTGTCTGCAAAAATGGATTTTCATTAAATTCCTTCTCCAACAATTCATACGCCAATTGGATTTCCGTCTTGTTAATTTTTAATATAAGTTCATCATATTTATCAGGCAAATCTATCGTTCCTTTCTGTAACATCACGTAACCCCGGTCACTGCTTATCTCCTGAATTTGTATGGTTTGCGTCGCCACTGTTGACATCAGTATGAAGTATATCAGGATCGTGAGTATCATTCTGGGTATTTTGATTCCTGGAAGAAGATTTATGACTGTATTTCTTCCTTTTAAATTGCGTTTTGTACTTTCTTATATTTCTACTTTTTAATTTAACAATATAATGGTCTTCGTCTTCTTTGCGCAAAGCCTGAGCCTTCTTAAATGGGTTTGCCGTTTTATTCAATCGTTTTCTGGAATTTTCTGCACCTAAAAAGCGTGTATCTATTTCATAATCTTTCCTATTTTTGTTAGCGTTATTTATTCTATTTTCTTTTAGTGCCTGAGTATCTTTTCTAGGAGGCTGTCTGTTGAAAAAAATATTGTAAGGAGTCTCCCCAGTGGTTGAATGTGTTATGATGTGATTATAAGAAAAAACCGTTTGTTCAATTGCTATTTGCTTCAGCTCCTGATCATTGCCAGTATTAATTATTCTCAATTTTTCGTTCAAAGTCTTGTGAAATCGCTCAATATCTGCTATTCCTGTTTTTCCTGTTGTAACCTCGAGTTCTACGTTCAAAGATCTATACCATTCCTGCAAACCTATATTTACCAATCCTGCATCCTGATCAGTTTTAATTACTTTTGGGGGACCCATAGTATTGAATATTTTCAGTAACGCCCTTTTTGCCTCAACCCAGTTGGTGTGATCCAGATTTTCTACCATAGCATATTTAGAAAAAATATCTATGCAGGTGAGATATGAAGAATTGTCCCACTTCCAAATATCAATAACATATTTATCACGAATATAGTACGTAGGAGGTGTGATTTTGAAAGGCATTTTTGTATTTCTGTGATCAAATTTACATTCATTGCATAATTCGCAATTATTTATAATATTTGATATTTCTGTGACATAGTTAGGATAGTAGTATTTTGTTCCAAACTCTGCCTGTATTTTCCCAATACCTTGGTGTAACCCTTTTAAATGAATCTCCAAAATAATTTCCTTAAATCTATCATAGGATCTTATATCCTCCAATATCTTTGTAGCCCTTAAAATTCGATTTCCCTTTGTTTGTCTTACAAGATCTGCATAAACAGACTGAAATAGTACAAAATCGTTATTGTTTTCAAAATATACTGCCGCTGTGGTACCGGCGAGCCTATTCAAAATGAAATCTTTCGCAAAGCCCTGTGTCATCTCCACATAATCTACAATAGTTCTAGAATTCTTAAATATCATTTCAGAGCTTTCTTTTTGCACAGGGGCTCGTTTAAATATAAATTGCCTACGGAAAACGTTCAATGGTCTTTCCGATATAAAGATATAACTCGAACTGTCTTCATCAGCCGAATGTATTGTTGCAATATTAGAAGCCGCATCGTTCATATGACATTCATTATTATTTATTCGCGATAGGGCATCAGCCACATAATTTTCCTTCCCTGGGATATATTTCACATCAAAGTCATACTCATTTAGTTTTATCTTCCACCGCTGTAATTTTGTATTAGGTTCTTTCAAATTGTGTAACCACTGTAAAGGTTTGTGGTCACTGTTAATTACAAATTTTCTGCCATACAAATAGGGTCGAAAATATTTTGTCGCCCATACCATTGCTAAAAGTTCCCTTTCTGTTGCGGAATAGTTCGTCTCATGTTCGTTGAGAGTTCTACTCGCGAAACAGATGGGGTGGTTTCCCTGGCTAAGCTCTGCGCCCAAAGCTACATTGGATGCGTCAGTGGTAAGAGTAAATATTTTAGAAAAATCTGGATTTTTTAATATAGGATCACTGGTTATAAGTAGTTTTATCGTCTCAAAAGCCTTAATATATTCGTTATTATGGCAGTCGACTTTGTTACCTTTCTTTAAACAAGTAGTTAAGGGTTTGCATATCCTTGCGAAGTCCTTCATGAACTTACGATAAAATCCAGCAAGTCCCAAGAACTGCTTTATTTGTTTCTCATTTTTTGGAATTGGAAAATTTTTAATTGCATCAATCTTTTTCGGATTCGGTTTTATACCGTTTGGGGTGACAACATGTCCCAAAAATTCTGCCTCTGCTTTCATAAACTCACATTTATTTACTTGAAGCTTTAGATTAGCTTCTTTTAGACGTTGAAAAACCTTTTCAAGTGCAGTAACATGTTCCTGCAATGAGGTGCCAAAAACAATGATATCGTCTAAATATACAAGACAGTAAGTACCAATTAGGTCGCTAAGTACAGTGTTCATTAAACGCTGGAACGTAGACGGTGCGTTTTTTAAGCCCATGGGCATTCTAAGAAATTCATAGTGCCCGTCCTGTGTAGAGAATGCGGTTTTAGCCTGACTTGCCGCATCAATTTCCACTTGATGGAAGCCAGTAGCCAAGTCTAACGTTGAAAAATAGAGACAACGACCCAACTTGTCTAAAATGTCATCCATGTTAGGGATTGGGAAAGGGTCATTAATCGTAATATCGTTCAATTTCCGATAGTCTATGACTATTCTCCATTTAATCTCCCCTGAAGCGTCCATTTTCTTGGGGACGACCCATAATGGGGCGGAATAAGGAGATTGACTATGTTTTATAATGTTTTGTTCAAGCATTTTTCTAATTTGCCTGTTGACTTCGGCCTTATGCACTTGTGGATAACGATATGATTTTACATATATCGGATCCTCGTGCTTTGTTATGATTTTGTGCTTAATTGCATTGGTAAAGGTTAATTTATCATTATCGGAATGGAAAAGTGATCCGTATTTATTCAAAAGTTTCTCCAATTGGGTTTTCTCTTCATTATTTAAATGATTGGTTCTAAATTTTTTTACAATTTGTTTACCCAAATCGATTACCGCATCCAATTTCAACAAATTGTCGTGACCCATTAGACCATCATATTTGTCCGAAAATTCGTGAACATAAAATTCTAATTTTTTTTATATTTCCCATCATATATGTCCTGTTTGGTATCCAATATTATTTTCCCTGCTACAGTACTAACACTTATTGGCTCAACTACTCTCTTTTGACTCCCTAATATTCCGGGTCTTATTAGACTTACGGAAGATCCTGTATCTACTAAAAATGTATATAATATATTTTCAACTTTTAATTTTATCATGGGTAGTGTCCCGAGGCTCCCGCATGAAAATTTGCCACCTCCATCGGGACCGGAACACCATAACGCCTAATTCTCGATTGAGTTGAGTCGTATTCTCTTTGTCTTTTTGGATTCCGACAGTCATAATTATTTTGAGGGTGGTTTAAATAATTTTGGGAGTAATTAATATTATTTTGTGGCTGATTAACTAATCGATTGTTTGAATTGTAAGTGTTCATGTTTTGTTGCGGAATAAAGTTTTGTTTGTAATTTCCTGAATAGTTTGAGGGATGATTATTCCCTAAAAATCTGTTCATAAAAGAATTTGTTTGAAAATGCCTTATTTGGCGAAAATTTGACCCTAACTGTGGATTATTATCCGAATGATAGTTATTGCTGTGACCATAGCCTCCGTTTTTACCGTACGTCTTTTGCGGTGGAGATTCTAATTCACCGTTTTCGGCTAAAATCTTGATTGCTGATTTTAGATCAGTAGCTAAATTTGCATTAATCAAAGCTTTTAAATGGTTTGGTAATTCTCTTTTCATCTGAGTCAAACATGCCCGATCTAATTCATTATTCAAAAAACTTCTTGTAGCAATGTCTTCTGCTTTTAATTTAATCGCATCTTTAATTCTACAAACTTCATTATTCAACTTATCACAAAAATCTTTCACATTATTTTTAAATTTAAAATTATTAATTTCTAAAATAAGCCTTGTAACAGGCGTTTTCTCACCATATTCTTCTATAAGTAACCTTTTCAAGGTGATCCACTCAATTGGCTGCTCTCTGCGTACCGTGTTGAGTGCTGGCCCGTTAAGTTTTGTCACAATACAGTTGAAATAAAATCGTCGCTCGTCAAGAGTTATGGCTGCATCTGTCGGAACAATTGCTGAGACTCCATCAATAAATAGCGCCAAATAATCTCTGCTTCCATCAAATGGCTGTATAAGTTTGATGTTTTGTAAAAATAAATCTCTTCTCTCTCTAGCTGCTTCCATTGTGTTTAAATTTATGTTTCTAATTCTGCTCGCCAAGTCCTCTACTTCAGACATAAATGTTCCAATCGCAATTACCTCAATACTTCAGATTAAAAAAAAAATTTCAGCTTAATCGTTGTTGTTATTGCAGTTAACAAGGGATGATCATGCAATTCTGTTTTAATTATTGTCGTCGTTAGAGTTTTTTATGCTTTTCATTTGTGCATAATAAATTGGGTTTTGTTTTATTTAAATTTTTTTTATTTGTTAACTAATTTGATCACACTGCACTGCTTATTTGTTAAGACTTTTTTAGTTTGTTTAAAATATTTTTTTTATTGGTTTTTTTTTAATTCGAACTTCCTTTAATACAATTAGTTTATTTTTGTTTTATAAATCTTGCAAGGACCCGTAGGTTTATCAATATTATTATTAAGTTATTTTAGGTTCGTTTTAACAGGATTCTTTGCGCGAACCCTACCGACTGCGCCAGTAATAAATTAGAAGACTTCTTCCTTTGAGTTTAAGATCAAAACTGAGTTTATTAAAATTAAAATTCATTATTATACTTAAACTATTTTATATTTGTCAGCACAAGTGTCTTGTTTCGTCTGGGAATGTTGTTTGCTTTAATATTTCAAAATCAAAACAACGTTCCCACGCGTCAGCATATTAATTAATTTGGAAACAAGACACTTACGCTACTTACATATATTCAAAATCTTTGTATCAACCAAAATATTGTTATCTAAAGAAATTGATAGACCCAATAAACGGAATAAATATTTTTACATTTGCGGAAAATGAGGAAGTTCTAAGCCCGACTGAAGCCATCCCTCATTCAATAATAATCTTTGATGATGTTATATGTGGAAAACAGGGGGCTATAAGAGATTACTTTTGCATGGGTAGACATAAGAATATATATTGTTTTTATTTATGTCAAACATATACGAAAATTCCCAAACATCTTATTCGGGATAATGCGAATATGATAATAATATTTAAACAGGACGAAATGAATTTGCGTCATATATATAATGATCATATTATTGGAGATATGTCATTTAAAGAATTTACGGATATACATATGTAGTGAGTGTTGGAAAGATAAATATGGATTCATGGTTGTCAATAAGGACGATTTGATTAATAAAGGGCGATATAGGAAAGGTTTTGATGAATTCATACAACTGTAAGGAAGATATATAAATCACTTCATGAATAGTTAGAAAAGCAGTTCACAATAATATATGGAGTAGTTAACAAATATATACATAACAGTTTATAATCAGATAAAAAGCAGGTCGATAGCAGATAGAAAGCAGTTCATATAAAACCCAATAAACGGAATAAATATTTTTACATTTGCGGAAAATGAGGAAGTTCTAAGCCCGACTGAAGCCATCCCTCATTCAATAATAATCTTTGATGATGTTATATGTGGAAAACAGGGGGCTATAAGAGATTACTTTTGCATGGGTAGACATAAGAATATAGATTGTTTTTATTTATGTCAAACATATACGAAAATTCCCAAACATCTTATTCGGGATAATGCGAATATGATAATAATATTTAAACAGGACGAAATGAATTTGCTCATATATATAATGATCATATTAGTGGTGATATGTCATTTAAAGAATTTACGGATATATGTAGTGAGTGTTGGAAAGATAAATATGGATTCATGGTTGTCAATAAGGACGATTTGATTAATAAAGGGCGATATAGGAAAGGTTTTGATGAATTCATACAACTGTAAGGAAGATATATAAATCACTTCATGAATAGTTAGAAAAGCAGTTCACAATAATATATGGAGTAGTTAACAAATATATACATAACAGTTTATAATCAGATAAAAAGCAGGTCGATAGCAGATAAAAAGCAGTTCATATAAAACAGTTCACAATCAGATATAAAGCAGTTCGACATCAGATATAAGCCCGATTGATTTCAGATATAAATCAGATCGATATGAGTAATAAAATATTAAAAGATATTGTTAATACAAGGGCGATTTTAAAGGAAAAACTAAAAAATATTAAATTAAATGAAGTAGAGAGACTTAATTTATTGGAAGATACATTTACACCTATAACAAAACCTTTGAAAAAGATTATTAGAAAAATTGATGATTATCAATCAGACAATTTATTAGATGATACATTTAAATCTCTAACGAAATCTTTAAATACAAAAAATGAAAAAAATGCTGATTACCAATCAGAAGATTTATTGCACGAGTCATTCAAAGATATAACAAAACCTTCAAATAAGAAAATTGAAAAAATTTATGATTATCAATCAGATGATTTTCAGTCAAATGATGATGACATACATAACAGATTCACAACTTCCATCACTACCATCCGATAATAGCTCTGATAATTATGACGATGCTGTAGCTTATGATCAAGAAGCGTTAAATGGTGATAAAAAATCGTCACTAGCGGAAAATATAGAATTGCTCCTGACTAACAAAACGATAGATAAAGTTTATGGTTTCAACATAGATGAAAGTGGAAAATGGCGCTATGCAAATAATGTGCTAAATTTTAATGTGGATAACTCAATTCAAATAGGGAATTTAACGTGGAAAATGACTCCAGGATTATTTGAATTATTATTTCATTCAAAACCCCTACATTACAATAAAAATGATTTAAAAGAATATAAAGAAATTTTAATAAGTACAAATGCACATAAACGACAACATCAATCAAAAGCTCAAATTAAAGGTACACGAGCGTTTAAATATGTTCGCATAATAAAAAATTTATTTAATACTAAAACAAATGTTTTTACGAAAGGTAGTGGATTATCGCTAAAATCTGTAGACAATCGTAAGCCTAGCTATATATATTGGGATGACCCGAATGAATTAGTTGACAGAATGCGTTTACTTATTTCATCGGAAAGTGCTGGTCATAATAATCACAGAAATGAAATAATTTCCATCATTGAAGAATTAAGAGAAGCTAACATAATATATTAAAAATGAGTTATATAAATAAATTTGGTGAAAGTTCAATTAAGCATAATCTAAATAACTCGAAGTTAAGGATATCCCAATACAATTTAGAAATCAATAACATAACAAAAGATATAGAAAAGATATATACTACTATAAAGATTATAAAGGATCAGTTCCATGATATAAATATGAACCTCTCCAATAAAGTCGAAAATAGACTAAATGAGATTGAAGCCTATATTTTTAAATGGATTAGCATAGAAGAACTTAAAAATGAATATGACTCACAATTAAATATTATTAGGAGTGATATAAAAATATTACAAGAAAACATAAAAAAAAATATTGATGAAGATGTTGCACTTATTGAAAAAGCTGTGAAGGGTCAAATATACTCTTCAAATAAAGACTTTATAAAAAATATAGAAGAAAGATTTAATAAAATTGATGATTTTATTTTTAAACGGATTGATAAAAACACTAATGTGGATGATGTGAAAAAACGAAAACTTGAATGGCCTAAAATTAAGACGGCTAAGTAAACAAAACTTTATAAGATATATATATATGAGAATGACATAGAAAAAATAATCATATACAAAATGAACGAGGATAAAAGAGAAATAGTTAATGAACTACACAAACAAGCGCGAAAAAATTTTAAAAGAAGACGAGTTATAATGAAAGGAATTGATGATTTATGGCAAGCTGATTTGGTTGAAATGGGGAATTATGCGTTATATAATAATGGATATCGTTATCTTCTAACAGTAATAGATACCTTCTCAAAAAAAGCTTGGGTTGCAGCAGTAAAAAATAAAACTGCACTGAGTGTAGCGTATGCTATGAGGAGTATTTTCACTAATAACAATCGAAAACCAAGAAATTTACAAACAGATGATGGTAAAGAATTTTTCAATAATCAGTTTCATCAACTAATGCAATCAAACAAAATTAATCACTACTCAACATATAGTGTTCTAAAGGCATCCATAGTAGAACGATTTAATAGAACTTTAAAAGGAATGATGTGGAAAGAGTTTAGCTATCGGGGTTCATATAAATGGATAACCATATATCAAGACCTTGTTGACAAATATAATAACACATATCACAGAACAATAAAAATGTCACCTAATGAAGTGAATTCTTCAAAAGAAAAATTGTTATTGGATACCGTTTACAACAATTTAAAAATATTTAAAAAACCAAAATTTAAAGTGAATGATAATGTTCGAATAAGTAAATATAAGCATACATTTGAAAAAGGTTACACACCAAATTGGACTACAGAAATATTTAAAATTAAAACTATAAAAAATACAAACCCTAATACTTATATATTACAAGACTATCAAGGTCATGAAATTAAAGGTGGTTTTTACGAGCCCGAGCTAATGAGAACTAAATTTCCAGACACATATTTAGTAGAAAAAGTTTTAAAACGAAAAAGGAATAAGGTTTATGTAAAATGGCTAGGATTTTCATCAGAACACAACTCTTGGATTAATATAAGCAATGAATCATAAAAATCATAACAGATGTTATTAATAATTCATTCATTCAGTCTTTAAAATGTCAATAACACTCACATTAAACGGAAACTCTTCATATCTTGTTGCAAACTATTTTCCACCGATGGAACTAAATAAAAATTATGTTTGTGGCTTAATAAGCTTTGACACATATCATTCAATTCCGAATGTTGATGTAGAAAACAATTTATTTCATATTGGCAATCATGAAATAGAAATTCCTGTTGGATCATATGAATTAGCTGATATAGCTGAATTACTAAGAAAGAAATATCATAATCTGAATGAGAAAGGAACCCTTGACATACAAGCAAATTATAATACATTACAAACATTCATCAAAAGCACAACTGATTCCATTTATTTCAATAAAAAGAACTCTATCGGCTCCTTATTGGGCTTTAGCGAAAGAGTATTAGAACCAGATATTGATCATTACTCGGATAAAACAATAGATATAACAAAAATAAATACAATAATCGTTGAATGTAATATTGTAAGCGGATCATATATAAATAACATGTCTGCACATATTTTACATCAGTTTTCACTTAACGTTAGCCCAGGATATAAAATAACAGAGGCGCCATCGAATGTGATATATTTACCCGTGAATTCAAAATCAGTTATAAGTCTTGTTTTGAAAGTCGTCGATCAAAACGGAAATTTAATTAACTTTCGCGGTGAAAAAATAACAATAAGATTACATTTCAAGCCTATGAGAGAATGATTATATTTAATAAAAGTGAGTTGCAAAATAAGTCCGACTTCATTCTAGCATCAACAACAACGAAATACAAATCAGAAAAGTCATCGCGCTGTGAAAGTCAATCAGAAAAGTATAAAAGAAAAATTGAAGGTATTAAGCCTGAACTAAGTAACACTCTAAGTGAAGTTAATAAAAAGTTTTTAATAAATTTGGGATTTATATTAAAAAAATAGAGCTAATCATATAGCTATCGAGCCTGAAAAATTCTATAAAATGAGTAATATTATTAATATTTTACAAAAACCACATTTGGATAGTTCAATTATAAAAAAGGAGTATCACAGCTACACATCATATCTACAGTCATTTAAAAATAATGATGAAATTCGTATAACAATTCAAAATCAAGATTTATATGTTTTACCAAGCGAAAGTCTTCTATACATTGAAGGGCTTGCAACAAAGGAAGATTCAACAGCTTCCACATCTATACGTCTCTTAAACAATTGTATTGCACATCTGTTTGACGAAATTCGATATGAAATCAATGGTGTAGAAATTGATCGTACACGCCATTTGGGTATTGCAACAGAATTAAAAAACTTTGTGTCGCTGAATAAGTCAGAAAGTGATAATCTAGTAAATGCAGGATGGTCGCCACTTAATAATGATGATCTTACACTTGTAGACGGTTATTTCAATTTCTGTATGCCACTAATTCTTACTTGGATTTGCTGAAGATTTTAATAAAATAATAGTTAATTCTAAACATGAATTGATTCTTTTGCGATCTAAAGATGATAAACAAGTTTTAAAATCTAATATATCAACCGAAAAAACTAAGTTGTCTATTTTAAACATTTCTTGGAAAATACCACACATTCAACTTGCTGACGCTTACAAATTGCAGATGTTTAAAACAATTAACAATCGCCATCCTTTAAATATATCTTTCAGAAGTTGGGATATGTATTACTACCCGTCACTTCCAGAAAGTACAACGGTTTTATGGAATGTTAAGTTAGCCAGCGAAAACGAAAGACCACGTTTCCTACTTTTGGGTCTTCGAAACAGTACCAACAAATTTCAACATTGTGTTTTGACAGATATAAAAGTACAAATTAACTCTGATACATATCCCTATGATGATCTAAACCTAAAATTAGATAGAAATCGTTTTGCCATACTATATGATATGTATTTAAAGTTTCAATCAACTTATTATTCACGCGATCCTCAACCACTATTAACAAGAGAAAATTTTAAAGCTTTAGCTCCAATAGTTGTATTGGATGTAACACATCAAAATGAATCAATCAAAACTGGACCAATCGACATACGGATTGAAATAAAAACCTTAAAAAATATCCCCGCTAATATGTCTGCTTATTGCTTAATTATACATGATAAAATGTTTGAATATATCCCCCTGACAAATGAAATAAGAAAACTATTGTAGATATAAATAAATTAAAATATGGTATAAATATCTAATCTAACATCATTAAGGTTTATTCACAAACCCTTTGTCTACATATGTAGTCATTCTCATTAACAAGGATGATTCTAAAAGATATGTACGATTTCTTAAAACGGTGTTCCCATATTATTTCCGATGAAGATAAAAATAAACTCATGACTATTCAATCACATCTAGAAGGGACAAATAATTTGAAAACAACGATAAATAAACATGGAGAGCATTATGACAATTGCTGTTGGTGTAAAGAAAATGAGACATGTGGACCAGATACCTGTTCATGTGTACAACATAGGATACGTAATACTGAAATAGAGAAAGAAGCAACCACACTTATGAAATTTTATTACAACATATATAATATTAGCAAATGTAAAAATTGTAATTTTCAAAAAATCTAATTAATAAAAAAGAGAAATAATAAAATTTAGTGAAAGACATACATTTTAATTTTTATATATTTTTTTATTTATTCAATTATAAGTTTTTCTAGACTAGTGGAATTTTATTTACTGCCTCCATTAATACATCATCTTGGCCATCATATAGGGCCAAGTATGATGCTACATCAAATGGAGGCAGCATAATTATTTCACTAATGTGAATAATTTCTTTCGATAATTTAATATTTAGAAAGATATAATCATCTCCATCGAGAAGATGATGATATGTTTCTGATGTTGTGGCTTCTGATGATATTGTTGCTGTTGTTTCTGTTGATGTTGTTGTTGTTGCTGCTGCTGCTTCTGCTGATGATATTGCTGTTCTTGTTGCTGCTGATATCGTTGTTGTTTCTGATGTTGCTGCTTCAGATGATGTTATTGGTGTTGCTTCTGCTGATGTAGTTGTTGTTTCTGATATTGCTGTTTCAGATGATGTTATTGGTGTTGCTTCTGCTGATGTAGTTGTTGTTTCTGATATTGCTGTTTCAGATGATGTTATTGGTGTTGCTTTTGCTGATGTAGTTCTTGCTTCTGATGATATTATTATTGCTGCTTCTGATTCTGCTTTTTTTAAATTAGCCTTCATAACTTTATGGTACAGCGGAGTGTTCCATATAGGCTTTCTTAATACAACGTTGTGTTGTTTTAAATAGTGTCTTTTTTTGTTCCACCATGTGGAAAAACTAATTAATTTACATATTTCGCAAATATATTTTTTACATTCCATGTTTAAAGTTTTATAAATCTTTTTACGTCGAATATTTTCACAGAAATCTTACTATGTTGAATAATTTCACAGAACTAGAATTTTGTTCGAAAAAATAGCTGATTTTATACTTTTCTAGAGGCACTACTACATACACATATACTGTTAATCACCCTTGTTTGAAAAATTTCCATACAATTTTTTCTTAGGTAACAAAAGCATCATAACACATTTATGGGCTCATAAATTATTGCATTTTAAAACATTGAAGTAGAAAAAAATGTGTGTCCTTCAATAAAAATAGTTAATGCACCCACACACTACGACAAAAAGTGAAAGCAAGCATACGCATGTCTTTCGTTCTTAAGAGTTTTTCCATACAAAGAAATGTTTAAATTTTACTACTTTTTCATAGAAAGATTAAAAACAACAAATGAAATAAAATAGGAAATAATTCAGCATATTTTTGACCTTATTTCTTGCTCATGCATGTTTAACTTTTCAATTTTGAATTGTTCTATACTTTTTCTTAAAATGCAAGCCTACGCATGTCTTAAAATGAAAAACAAATATATAAAGCGAATAAAATGCAAGTCTACGCATGTGCAAAAATAAATACATAATAGAGATTCATTTCACATTACCACATATGTACATTTATTGTTTTATAATATACAGATTTACCACATTACAAAACTAGCTGTAGTTTAGTTCGAATATTGCAGAACCATTTGGCGATTGTCGTCCTTTGTAAATAATTGTCCAAATTTTTTCATTCATATTGGCTAAGTAAGGATCCTCTCTGTTTAAATATTTAACCATTCCTTGAGGTAGATAAAACCATTTATTGTTCTCCAAATATGCTATGACTTTGGATCCATATTGTGTAACCTTCCACTCAAAATTTAAAATTTTTAATGGTTTATTTAAGGGAATATCATCAATTTTCGTGTACTCTGATTTTATTCCTTGGGCTATGTTAATTAACTGTTGATAGATCTAAAAGCAATCAAATAAAAACAATCATATAATATGTATAAATATTTGTATATTTTTTCTACAGCATCAATATAATAAATAAAAAATTTTTATATATTATAAAACTGTATACTTACCATTTTGTTTGATGCAAAAAGCTGCTTTAACTTTTGTTTAATATGTTTTCAAGTAACTGTGAAGAACAATAATAAACAAAAAAATCTGAACGTTCTTTTATATCAATTTGTGCTGGATAGTAAAACTCTTATTTTAGGTTTTAATAAAAAAAATTACCAAATGAGAATCTCATTGACATGGTGCGAAAAAATATCTCATTTGAATTTCTCTTTATTGTAAAAGCATACACATGGAAAAATATATGAATGCATGTGTAACAGAATGACCATATTTTTCTCATTATATGACTCAGTATCTCTATACGTGTATTTTCCCCATATGTGAATTTTTCCCATAAGGAGGTCGAATCTAGTGGGATTCTAATTGGTGTGCCAGAATGCCCATACGTGTATTTTTTCCATAAGGAGGTCAAATCTAATTAGATTCTATTTGGAATGCCCACAAATATACTACTACAGTCAATTGTGTGATTGTTTGTTTTTTATACCCTTTTCTTGTCTGGTCATAACTGACATTATTTTCTACAATAATTTATATCGAAATAATTGTTTTTTAGATCACGATTTCGATGTCTAAAATGGTTTTATTTTTCATATTGCTGTGGGATCTGATCCATAAAGAAATATGTAGTAAAAATTTTCAATTCTAATGTTGTACGAGTAGCTTCAAAAATAACGTATTTTTGATCTCCTGAAAATTTTGATTTTTAGACATGCGCTGTTATTCATAAAAACCTCAAAATTATTCACTTGGCAAGATGAAACTTAAATTACAGTTTTTACGTTCTGCGGGAATCCAGGAAAGTGTGCATTAAATGTTTAAGAGGGTAACTTTGTTTATCATTTTGACATTTAGTGGCATGCAAGTGCCAAATTCTCACTCACATGCAAATTTAGCTGCCACTTGCGAAAAATATGTGTGTATTAGTAAATAAATGTGAGTGTGTTGAATTTTTTTGAACTGGCAGTGGCATGTGTACAGTGTACACGCTAAGTGACATTTTTTGTACAACAATACAAGAACAACAGGCATTTTTTTATTGTTTCTGTCAAAAACATGCCTCCCAAAACATTGAAAACAGATACAGAAAAACAGTTAAAAAAGACAAATGGAGTATGTATTTTGACATTCAAAATATAAAACATAAGCCAGGCAACAAAATAGTCAGCTGCCAGCTGGTTAATACGCCACGATTACATTCTGTAATCTTTTTATCTATGCGCACGAGTGTTTACATGAAATTTTGTGCATATTTATTTAAAATTTGTTTGCCTGATAAATAAAGAAAGTTCAATAATATCTTTGAGATGATATACATATATGCGTCCATCATGTAAACCAGGTACCGCTGTGCGCTGGTTTAAATACAAATATTGACATCGTGTGGCATATATAATGACAATATTATTTATTTATTATTATTATTAAAATCTTTTATTCACGAATCTTATAAACTAAATAAGGTACAATGTTATGAGATTTTACTTACGTACTACAACAATTAAATCTTATAATTGAATAAGGAAACTATTAATAATACTGTCTTGAGGAAAATTTGTCACAAAAACCTCTTATAAACTTTGAAAATGTTATAATGAAATTTGGTAAAACAATCGCTAGTAAGATTCTTTTTAACAAAAGAATCTCAGCGACTGTTTAGTAAATTTCTTATTGTTTCAAAATTAGACAATCTGCATTTTGCATTAAATGACAGCGTCAGATCATTGGCAAACGCGTTTAACTTTTTATGTTTAAATCTATTGTGCAGTAAGTCATCTAGGGGGAAGATTATAAATTATTTTTAAATTTTTGTTCTGGATAATCTGAAGCTTTTTTGTATGGGTCTTAGCAGTTTTGTGAAACCATGCTGGACTGCCGTAAGACAGTATCGGCCTAATACACATATTGTACAACAATATCTTATTTTTGAGGTTGAGCTTAGACCTCCTATTAAGTATGGGGTATAGAGAACGTCCACACTTTAAAGCTTTATCACAAATGTAATTCACATGTTGTTTAAATTTGAGTTTTTTATCTAAAGTGATACCTAGATATTTAATATCATCTTTGATGGGAATCACGTTTCCCCGACAGTACAAAATTTTAGTAGGAATACGTTTTGGTGATTTATTATATGGGAATATAATAGCCTGAGTTTTATTATTATTTACTTTTATTTTCCACTTATTATATTATTTATTTCTAATATAGCCATTATATACAAAAAAAATAAGTGTAGTTCGTTTTATTTAATCAGTAAATATTGTTAAAAAATAAATTTATATTCAAATTTAACGAACAGTAAAATACAGAGATGATTAAGCACAGTTTAAAATTCAAAGTAACGAAAATTGAACAATCACGAAAGATCTAGAATCAGCAACGAGAATCTACAAGAATGTTCGAGAAATATGTACAAGTATTGTTCGCAACTGTAAACGATAGTGCAGTTTGACATGAATTTGAATTGTTTAGTTGATTCTCCATCCACATAATAGCGTAAATTATAAAGCTGCCACTAACTTGATCGATGACTGCCTAGTTTGACAATCATAAATCTATCCAAGATATGGAATCTTAACATCTAATAAAATTTGTGATTTTCTAGATTTTATCTCTCAAGATATACGTCACAAACGTTGCCTACGTACGTGACAGCCGTATACGGCCCACAGTATTTTCCGCTGGATATGAGACCCAGTATGACCAGCACGCGAACTACTGAATTTAATGCTGGCTTTGGTCATCTAGTACCCTCCCATTTAGGTAATAATTTCTCGATGCCCATTTCATAGCAAAATATAATAAACACATCGAATTCTACGTGGTACCCAAATACACAAGCAAATACCACGCGCTATTTAAATTTTAATGATAGTCAGCGAAGCGGTTTGTATAATAACATCCAATCTGCAAACATTCCATCACCATCAATGCCAGCAATAAGCAATTCTGGCGTGCAATTTTTGAATTGTAATATTAATAGCCTTTCTACAGAGCCTAACCTTTCGCCCTCACAGGTGGCCTCCCGACAAGTAATATCTAAAGATTTGCCTTATTTCTCCGGCAGTCCAGAAGAGTGGCCACTTTTTATTACGAATTATGAGCACTCAACTGAGCGTTGCGGTTTTTCAAATTAAGAAAATTTGATAAGACTGCAGAAATGCCTTAAAGGAGCTGCTTTGGAAGCAGTTCGTGGCAAATTAATGATGCCATCGACAGTGACATTTGCTATAGAAACGCTTAGAATGTTATTCGGGCGCCCGGATGTTATACATGCATCTCTTCAACAAAAACTAAGAAAGCTTGCACCGGTGCGCACGGATCATTTAGAAACATTAATACATTTTTCGCTAGCAGTTCAAAATTATAGGGCAACTATGCAGGCAATAGGACTTCATGATTACTTAAATGATCCCATGCTCCTGAACGATTTATTGACCAAATTGCCTGGGGAAATGAAACTAGATTGGGGTCGTCGTCGTATAGAAGTTGCTCGAGTCGATATTGCCGTTTTTGATGAATGGCTCTATGCTTTAGCAACATGTGCCAGTCAGGTAACACCGTTAAGCTCAACAACAGCTAGTGCTGCAGAAGAAAAAACGAATCACAAGCTGCATAAGCAACTGTGTATACGTTGTTTTAAGAATCATGTAATTCGTCGCTGTAACCAAAAAAGAACTTGTGGCGTGGATAATTGTAGAATGGCTCACAAGCCTCTTCTGCACTCAAGTCAATCGTATAGGACTGAAGGTGAAATTAGTAGTTAATAATTCGACAAATCCACGCAGCTCGAATACTGGTGAATCAAATAACTCCAATGTTTTATTGCACGCTGAACAAAAAAGAAGCGTACTCTTTCGATATATACCGGTGATATTATACGGTAACGGCGAAACCGTAAAAACGTTGGCCCTTATTGATGAAGGATCCTCAATTTCGTTAATAGACACCACTCTTGCTGAAAGGTTGCGCTAAGACGGGCCCTCAGAGGAACTTTGTATGAAATGGACCGGTAATATAACCAAGAATGAACAAAATTCTAAGCATGTAAGTTTCAATATATCGTCGCAGCAACCAGGCTCGACTGCGTATAGGCTGCGCAACGTTCGCACAATAACTAATTTAGACTTGCCGAAGCAGTCGCTTGATAGTGACACTATAACTTACAGTCCACACTTAAAGTCTTTTCCTATACAGCCATATGGTCCATCAAAGGCTCTTGTATTGATCGGCCTAGATAACTCAAAATTGGCTGCACCATTAGAGGTAAGTGAAGATGGCTATGACGGTCTTATTGCCACTCGATGTCGTTTAGGCTGGTCAGTCCATGGTAAAAATATATAAGGTTTGGTTGAACCCGAAAGACTTATGCACCTACGCGATTGTAGTAAAGACACTCCTTTAGACGACTTAATGCGCCATTATTTCTCCATAGAGTCTGTGGGTATTAGTCCAACTATAAAGCCATTGATTTCAAAAGATGATGAACGAGCGTTAAAAATAATGGAGTCTACAACTAGGTACCTAGAGTCAGAAAAACGATGGGAGACCGGTCTTTTATGGAGGTACGATAAAGTTACATTACCAAATTCGTTTCCAATGGCGCAGAAACGTTTAGAATGCCTAGAAAGAAAAATGATCACAAATTCCGGTTTAATGGAATTTATTTCTAATAAAATAAACGACTACATCAAAAAGGGTTATGTTAAAAAACTGCAACCCAATGAATTGTTGGATCATGACAAATCGTGGTATATTCCTATATTCGCTGTTAAAAATGTAAACAAACATAAAACGAGGCTAGTGTGGAATGCAGCCGCTGAGGTTCAAAATGTGTATCTCAATAGTGTTCTTCTAAAAGGCCCTGATCTTTTGAGATCACTCGTCGGAATATTAATACGGTTTCGTGAAAAGCCTGTGGCTTTGTGTGGTGATATACGGGAGATGTTTCATCAGGTGCGCATTATTAAAGAAGACGTATCAGCACAGAAAGGTAATGGGTTTATGGTGGCTACCGGAAGATGACGAATTAACTTTCGTTCACAAATTCGATCCCGATGTAT
Organism: Gymnocheta viridis; assembly: GCA_956483585.1. Classification (NCBI taxonomy): domain Eukaryota; kingdom Metazoa; phylum Arthropoda; class Insecta; order Diptera; family Tachinidae; genus Gymnocheta; species Gymnocheta viridis. Next base: position 37,738,635 of record OY101443.1, on the reverse strand, counting down.
TTGACGAGTCTAAATATCCAATCAAACGGCAAATATTGCGTATTTTAATGACAATATTTGATCCACTTGGCCTACTTGGTTGTCTTGTAATACAAGCAAAAATAACATTGCAAGACGTTTGGCGGTCAGGCGTGTTATGGGACGAACCTATCAGAGATAGTGAGCGCAAGGCTTGGTTTCAGTGGACTCAAAACTTAATTTACATAAGCAAAATCAGAATCTCGAGACATTTCTTACTGGTAAGTCAAAGCGATAAAAATGAATTACATATTTTTGTAGATGCCAGTATTTAAGCCTATGCTGTAGCATATATAAAAGCCAATACGGCAAATAAAGTATACTGCAGCCTTGTCGCTTCAAAAACCAGAGTAGCGCCATTAAAACCGATTTCTGTGCCCATGATGGAATTAATGTCTGCAATTTTGGGTCTAAGGTTGGCAAAGTTTATACAAAGCGAAGTTTCCATCCATATAAACTGACGAATTTTTTGGACCGACTCGAAGGATGTTCTCTATTGGATTCGTTCTGACGCCAGAAAATTCCATCAATTTGTTGCTGTCCGAGTTGGAGAAATTTTAGAACATTCGAGCGTTAATGAGTGTCGTTGGGTACCTACTCAAGACAATGTTGCAGACGACGGTACGAAATTCAATAATAGCCCTCATATACATGACAACGTACGATTGTTCAATGGTCCGAAGTTTTTGTGGTCGCCTGAAGATAAATGGCCAACTTCCAATTTTCAAAACTGTACTCACGAAACAGTGAATTATGTTGAGACTCAGCTTGAAACTAATAATTGGCAAATAACGGCAGATGTGTCGAGATTTGGTACATGGGAACGATTGCGCAGATCACAAATGTACATTTTGCGTTTTTTACGTATGGTATATAAACAGCTAAATACAGACACTCAATTATCTAAGTTACTCAATATACCTTTACTCAAAGGCGCAGAAATAATTCTCATACGGCACTGTCAGATGAGGTATTTCGGGAGGAGATTTCCCAGTTAGAATCTTCAAATGGATGTGTAAGTCGCAAAAGTTTAATCTTTAAATTTTCTCCTTATATAGATGAGTTTGGCATTTTAAGAGTTAGAGGGAGAATTGATGAGGCTGTCGGCATTCCATTTGACGTAGAACGACCGATTATTTTACCCCGTAATAACGCAACAACCTACCTTATTGCTGATTTTTACCACAGAAGATTTCATCACCATCACAACGAAATTGTAATAAATGAAATGAGGCAAAAATTTTGCATACCGGGAATGAGATATCTAGTTCGTGAAATCTCCTGACTCTGTTAGTGTTGTCGTAATCGTCGAGCCACACCTTCCCCCCCCCCCAGAAATGGGCAACCTTCCCGAGGACCGCTTAGCATCATTTACAAGACCATTTACATTTACAGGAGTGGATTACTTCGGACCCTTGGAAATAGTAATTGGCAGACGTCGTGAAAAACGATGGGGCGTTATCTTCACGTGCATGACAGTGGGAGCTATACATATCGAAATAGCCTCTTCGCTATCAACAGACTCATTCCTTTTAGTACTTAAACAGTTTGTTGCCCGTCGTGGTGTTCCAAGGCGAATTTATTCGGATAACGCTACTAACTTTCGAGGAGCGAGTCGAATATTAATTGATGAAATACAAAAGATATCGTATGATGTTATGGAACGCAGATATCCTGAAATTGAATGGCTTTTTATTCCGCCTGCTTCACCACATATGGGAGCTGCGTGGGAGAGGATGATACGCTCCGTCAAATCCATCTTATTCGACATCCTGCCGCAACAAAGAATTCACGAGGAGATATTAAGAGCCTCATTAGCAGACATTGAAAATATAGTTAATACGAGACCATTAACGTACATTCCCTTGGAAACTAACTCGTGTGAAGCCTTAACCCCTAATCACTTCTTAATTGGGAGCTCAAGTGGTATTCGAGAAAAGGGCGAGATCGAATGCTCCGGATTAACGCTCGCAAAAAATTAGCTGGTAAATTAGCGGATACATTTTGGAAGCGATGGGTGCGAGAATGCTTGCCATGCCTAACAAGACGCGCCAAGTGGTTCCAAAGTTCAGCAAAGCCGATATCTGTTAATGATATTGTGGTTATAGTGGATGAAAACTCAAAAAGAAATACGTGGACAATGGTAAGGGTAATCGATGTTATTCGCGCTAAAGATGGACAAATACGAACTGCAGTTGTCAAAACTTCCACCGGAATTTCTACACGCCCTGTTGTAAAATTAGCTCGACTAGATATAAACGAAGTAAAAACCGCATAAAGGCACACAGTTTACGGCGGGGAGAATGTTGAAACGTTTTTAATAATTTAGTATATGCAAACCCTGACTCGCATAAATTTTACTGCAGAAAATTACAACGTTGCACAGTTACTGTTCAGCTGTCAAAATACATTGTGAATGGGTTTGTTACACTCAGCCTTTTCCTGTTTGGTCGCCAGCGGTGTAACATCATAAAATATTCAACTAAATTAAAATAAGAAATTTGAAGAAAACACAAGTGTATGTAAAGTAAGTTTAAATTTAATACACCTAATAAAATTTGTGATTTTCTACATTTTAGCTCTACTGAATAATAAAAGAAATTGGATTACATTGCTGAAAATACGTGTTTTATTTTCCCTCGTGCTTTCAACTCTTTTTAAAAACACAAAAATTATTGATTTTACAAACAAAAGATTAGCAGCGAAAAAAATGATTAATATTTATACGTATTTATAAGTTTTTGAACTGTTTAGGTTTATATTGAAATTAATTTTTGGCTTGACTTCGAATCTCAGTTTACCCTCTTCTTCTTCATTTTTAAGAAATTGTTTTTGGACATATTCATTATTTTTTTAAGAGAGTACTTTTTTGGAACAATTTATTCATCAGACTAGCAGAACGGATCAGTACTGATTTCGAGGTCGCTACACCATCTGACCAGCGTTCTTTGTTCGGTTTTACCACTTTTGACGGTGGATACTAGTGCCTAGGAATATCAACTATTTAACCGTATTATTCAAAGAACTAAAAGACGAAAAGTGCAACTTATTCATTTCTTACAAGTTAAATCAATTTCGATTATTACGAAATTCCATCTCTGATGATTAATTATTCCAAATATTCCATAGTCTCTCCCTTTTTCCAGTGAATAGTAATTTTAAAAATTGTCAATATTTGTAAAACAAAAAATTACTTATAATTTTTAAGTCATAATATTACATAAAAATTTTTGAAAGTAAATTAAATTAAATGGATTAAAATATGTGTGTAAGAGCTTGCCTTCTACTGTTTCTAACTTCCATAACATCTAAAAATTTACATACATATGTGAAGAATTTAGAAATGGGCTACTTGTTTTGCTGCTATACTTTTCAGAAACAATGTTTTTTGAAGTGGTGGAACATTTTCTTCACGACGAATTTGTTCCACAGATAAAATTGAGAAAAATAATTCTGCACCAAAAAGCAGGTCTATAACTCGGCGACGATAACACCCCGGATCTACTAGCTCTATGTTAGAGGGCAGATTAGGCTCTTTGATAGGCATAGTCTTATCCTTGTGGTATCCAGTAACGGTACGATAGACTAAGAATTCTAAAGAAAGCTCGAAACTATTTAATCGGAATGTGATCATATTTTGTGTTTTAAAAGGCACTTTAACAGTAGACGCGCCAATTCCCGCAGTATTCACGGAATCCTTCGCCTTCTTCCGGTTTAATATATTAGAAAGGTACTTGTGGGCCTTAATCCAACAGTGTTCTTGCGAAATGAAACTTTCCTTCAGAATCTCGAACTAGTACCAAAGCTATTACTAAAATCACTTTACTTACTCTCGGGCCGTCAATTTGTTGAAAAGTGTCATGAACTGCAGCTGAACTAGGTAATGACTTTCTTCATCATGTTGCTTATGAAGAAGTGAGTGATGACGCTGCTTGCAAAAGCTGTTGCAATATAATGGCCTGATTTTGAGCAATGACTGCATACTGAATCTTGAGCCATATTTTTTGCAAGGATAGAATATTGTTTTGTATGTGAATTATTATGCAAATAACTCTTTGAAATGGTAGCCGGCTTTTCTTTGGAGATCTTATACATGCGCATCTAATTGTCGGTAGCGCCTTTCCAACATTGAACAGCAATCAGACCACGACGGCAGTTTTGTTAATCAATGAACTCTTCCATTTTCGTTTCGTTTGTAGATCAACTTTGCCTCATGGCCAGATGAATTATGAATGCATCGCAAATCTGTTCATGTGGGCCAAGCGATTTCAACTAACTGTATAGGGCGGAGATTGCATTAACAATATTTCTTAATTGGTTTGGAACAGGTTTGTTTGGATATCAAACATTGAGATCAAAGTGTCGTTGTCGTATCCAGCGTTCTCAGTTTTGAGGATTTGTCCCTAAATAGGGGATTTTTTTGATTGGGGATTGAAATTTTTGGAAGATCTCCATAGGATTTTTCGGGGAAAAAGCTCTTTTTTTCGCTGGGGATTTTTGGGAATAATATATTAATATGAATCTTGCTATTTAGTTTTTCTTTTTTTGTCTTCAAGTTCATGTACATACATATTGACAAATCCTATTTTACTGCTTGATGATGGTAACATATAAAAAATTCGCAACAGAATACAGTAAGACTTACAAGAAGCTCTTCTTATAGGCATTTTCCACTGACCTACATCTTTCATCAATTTGCAAAGATGTTAACATTTTCCCATAAGAATTTTACAAGGCAAAAATTCATCACTAGCAAACTGACATTGCAGAAAATAAAGAAAAATATCGTCATATGATTTCAAAAAAGCTTTAAGTTGCAAAAAATTTAAAACTGACTTATTGATTGATTACGATCCACCATATCAAAATGGAAATTTTTATATATGTATTAAAATTGTACTAATTCCTTAATAAGAAATAAGCTTAAACTCATAAAATGTTGCTTAAGTTTTTGTATTAGAGAGTTTTTTGCTTGTCCTCTAAAATTTTTTCAAAGTAACTTAGGGCTTTTATGAAGTCATATGACGATATGTATATATGCCTACCAACAATTCTTCTTCATCGTCATCTTATTCCAGAATGTGCCTCCAATATTTCAATGTACTGCGTTAAAATTTGGGTTTGTTCTTGCAAAGCAACAACTGCTCCAATTTTTTTTACAGCTGAATAAATGAAAGATGTTACCAATGTAAATTCATGTTTCACGTTTTCAACATCTTCCATGCGTTTTACAAAAATTTTGTTCAGTGTAAAAAGCCTATTAGAATAAATATACACTTTAAAAATAATTCAAATTGATGTGCCGAATTTATTCCATCTTCTCAAATGCCAACACTTTTAATACAACCAACATGTTCAACAAAATTGCATTGGCAGATGATTCTGAAGTTTTTGAAACGGTAAACAATGCTACAAGGCGTATTAACCAGGTGGCAGAGAAACGGCAGCTGATTTCTTTGTCTTGCTTATGCTTTCTACATTGAATGCCTTTATATTTTTCTGTATTTGTTTTCTGTAGATTTTTTTGACAGAACCAATATAAAAAATGCCTGTTGTTGTAATAATTTAATGTAAATATTTAAAGCTCAAATTATAAATTAATTCTAATAATATTACACAAATGAATTTGATTAAGTAAATATATATATGCATGTGCTTCCTTTGACATAATATTATTTCATTTCTAAGGATATGTGGGCTGAGATTATTATAATTATTTTAAAAACTTTGTTAAAAAAGTTTTATTTTGTTTCAAGAATTTTTACAAATAAATTTTAAATATTACAGAAGAATCTAACTGTTCTGAATTATTGAATTTGATAAAGCTTGTTAATTTATAAGCTTAAAAATTCATATTACAGATCTGTGGGGAGCGTGGTCGTATCTTTCTTTTAACCGTGAAAGTGCCTTTGGATAGTTTTCGTCTGTTATTTGGAACGCTTTGATTCTAGCAAGAGCCTCGCACTAATACAGGGCAGCAAATGGTTGAATTTTTAAGAAACTGTTATATTTTGATCCTTATGAATCGAATTGTTGAACGAATGTATAAAATTTTGGTACTCCGAGTATTTTCCATCAAATTATTTCTGCTTGAGGTTTGGAAGTCGGTTTGAAGGTGCTTGAGGTACAAAAAATACTGTTGATGAAAACTCGAACTTCTTCTCTGTCCAACCAAGGTCAATATGCGACTTTTAACTTTGATGTATAACTCGTCTAACTCAGTTGTTTTGTTGTTGTTTGTACCATGACTATAATACCCAATCTACATTCAATATCGGCTTGAGATAAAGTTCCATTGGATTTACCGATGTTTTTAATATACGATGTTTTAATGTAGACGAGGACCGCAATTGCTTAAACTACTCTAGAGATATATGTATTTTTTAGTGACGAGCCACTTGCTCTTCGGGTCATTTTAAGGTATATATGTAAATTCCTTGAAGAATTAACAAAAAAAATTTTATTAGCTAATTCTATGATAGGATTACAAAAATGTTCTAATCTTAAACACTTTACTTTGCTTAGTGTCCTGTAACGGTCGCCAATGATCGAAGTCTGCCTAGTTTGACAATCCTTAATCTGTCCAAGATATAGAATCTTAACAAATTTCACTAAAAATAATTTGTCCTGAGACAAGTTCCAATAATTAACTCCGTGTCAATAAAATTGACTTAGTTGCTTTGCTGGTTGGTTTATCAATGGTCGCATTCATAAGACGTAGTTGCTGAGCTCAACAGTTACGTCTTGGAAACGGCATGATGGATAATTGGATAATGAACAGCTGTTTAATGTAAACAATTGAAAAGAAATAATTTAAATTTGCTAAATTGATTAGTTTGGCTTATACTAAAAAGTATGAACAACATAGAATTTGCAATGAAGTTTTTCTTGGCAGGGATTTTCCAATTTAATGTAAAAACTGCACCACAAATTTAATATTCACAACATAAAAATGCACAGCAAAATACTCCAATAAAATGATCAAACTGCGCCGATAGTATTTATAGTTCAACACTGAGCCGGCACTGTGTTCAAGAAATCTATAAACTAACTAAATATGTAATTAATATAAATAAACACCATAATAAACCGGCGTACATTTAATGAAATTTGTATTTTAATTTTATTTCTTTACTTTCCTTACTTTATCGCATTTTTAATGCAAAATTTATCAAATTAATTTGCAGTCGCCACCTAACAAAACGGCGTTGCATTAGAATATAAAAGCGCAGAACTCTCTCGATCAGCTGTTGGAGCTAAACACAACATGTTCACTAAATGTAGCGAAAAAAATTTATGATGGAAACAATGGCTGCAAATACTCAACTGTTGTGTGGATCGGAAGTACTCAAGTCTGCGTTTCTAAGACAAACACTCAACGGTTGCGCAACAGTTACGTTTTATGAACGCGACCAACGTTAGTTCGTACATAAATACATACATAAGTTTTACCCAACGACATTATGATGAATAAGTATCCAGGTGTAATATGAATATTTCATTACAATTTGCATGATCAGTAATTTCAAATCCTGTAATTCGATTCTTGAAATAATTATTCATAAATAATATAAAAATATTTTACTTACTTATTGACTTGATGTAATATGAATCTTTCATATATGTACATATGTGCATTTGTTTTGTTTATGAGAAAGAATATAATTCTTTTTAATTTTGAACTCCTTTTTATATATTCTGTTAATTTAAGCGTAATAATATTACGAATCGGGAATAATGCATTGGCGGACTTAGGGCTGCTTTCTCCCTAGGCACTCTTTAATATGCCGCCCTTTTAGATTATATGTATGTGATTATCAAAAAAACATAGACTTTTGAAATACTTAAATTACCGCGTATTCATTTTTATTAATTTAAATACTGTTTAAAGCTATAATTACTTTACGGAAGTTATCGTAAATAGATAAACAGCCCAATTATAAACAGAAATTTTTCCCTTTTTCATATTAAGAATAAAAATTCCCTCATTTTACTTTTTAGTCCGTTTTCATAAACCGTGTAATAGGGAGAAAAAATAAAAAGGTTAAAAGTAGTTATTCTAAATAAATTTAAGTTTGGGTTTTCCTTAAAAAAATTTCCCCCACAGAAACAGAAGGGAGTTTGAATTAATTCTAGACATTTTTTCTCGAGAAAACCCTATCCTCATGAAACAATTTCCTTGCGAATATTTATAATTGGGCTGAAATACTTTTTTTTGAACTATGGCAACTTATATCTAGTTATGAATTTTTGGAAATGTATCCTTTTTTATATTATTAGCTGTGTCCATTTACTAAAAATTTGTACAAATTTGTTACAATTGTTACCAGAATGCGTTCATTAACCCAAAAAACTTAGCAAAGAGAGAGCGTCGAAAGATCGTAAAAAATTGAGAGACAGAAAAATTCTTCCAAGTTTTTACAAGTAAAAATATTTTGGAAAATTTAAGAAATTGTAAGTAAATTACTTTTTCACATTTTTGAGAGAAATTTTGGAAAATTTCTTGTTACTCTCTCGTTGCTAATTGTTACTAGTTAAGTAAATGAACACAGCTATTATTATTGAATATGTCAATATTGTCCTCTCTGTAAACTAATGAATTGTGAATTATTGATGGTGAATTATCTATTGTAAAATAACGATGTCCTGGGGATTTTTCATAAAATATGAGTTATTTTACCTTTTTCTTGACAACATTATAGATAATGGACAGATTTTTTAATTTGAACACGTTTTCGGAAATAGAATATGTACAAAGTTTTTTTAATTTGCTTATAATTATTCCAATCTTTTGGAAAATTCAAAACAGATTCATATTAATCTTATTTTTCATAAATATTTCAATTATTTTATGCATGCATACAAATTTTTTTTATAATTTTCAAGTGTTAAAAAAATGTATTCTGAATTTTATAATTTTCTTTCAAAATTTGGGGTTTTAAATAAAATAAATTAAAATACATATGTACGAGTATGTATGCAGTTAAAATAGAAAAACAAAACTTTTGTGAAAACAGTTTATACTCAAAATAATATTATTTAAAACCTTTTGAGCAGTGATGGGGAATTGCTATTTTCCCGTCAAATCTAGCGATTTTGAAAGCAGTGGAAAAAATTATTATAGCTGTATGTAGATGCAGTGATGCCAATAGTAGGGAATCTGCCCTTTTTGTAGGGAATTGGATATTGAAAATTTTCAAGCGAAGGGAAAAAAGGACAGATTATTCATTTTGAGGAAAATGAAGAGAATTTTTAATAATTAGCTTTATTTTCCTTTTTGTAATTTTCCTGTGTAATTGCGTAAAACACCACACAAAAGTGTAAATATTATGCATATAAAATTCAAATTTTTTTACAGTATTTTGCGAGATATTTCATACAGACAGAAAACATTTTACATAAAAACTAGAGACAACGAAAGGCAAAGAAATATCCGATTTCCTTGTGTATGAAAATGATTGTGTATGAAAAAACAAAAACAAATTTGATTTTTGTTATGTTTAATATATAAATTAAGACTTTTTAAAATTACGTATTAAGCTATTTTAACTATTCAAATGCGTTATTCGACATAAAAGACCCCTTGGTTCATTCTATCTTCCCGTTGTCAAATTTTTTTAACGTGGTCAAAATTTTATTGAGCATTCGGAATTAAGATTTGATTGATCTTCTGAGAACTACGCATTCTTTTTTTAAATTAAATTTTGTACCTGGCGATATAAATGTACAAAATTTAAAAATACAAATAAAATGTTCGTTTTTGTTAAAATCAATTAATTTTTAAAGTAGGGAAAAATTTAGGGAACTTTTTTGTGTGTGTAGGGAAATTTTTTCGAGACTTGTATATTGTTAAATCTCTGCTCGCATCACTGTGTATATGGATCATCAAAATAAAAAGTTAGGTACACAGGTTTTTTGAGAATATTATTTAATATTTTTTATTAAATCTGTGGTCAGTCGATAACCATCTAAGTCATCTTACTAATTAAAAAGTAAATTCAAACATTTTTTCATATGTATATAATATAATAGAAATTTCGTATTCGTTTAAAGTAGTGTTGTGAAAGTATTGAGTACCGAGTACTCAATGAAGTTTTCTGTATCAGGAGGCTAAGTCCAGCAGTCATGATCGAAATAAGATTCGAACCGAAATTAATTTCGATGGTGCGAAGTTTTCTGATGCTGTTACTCGATACGAAACGAATCGAGTTTTTATTTCAGTGTTATAAGAATATCCATAAATTCACTTTACAACACTAAATAAATTATAAGCAAAACCACTTACATATAAAAAAATATTCCTATAGTTTGTCGGAAAACATAAATAAAATACAAAATGGATAGTATTTTATATTTTTATTTATCTTCTTCCGAATCTGACGAGGATGAAAACCTTAACATCATAAGGAAAACACTTAGATGTAGAGCTGATCCCCTAAGTTTGTCAAACAACGAGTAACTATGTGCATTTTTATTTAATGAACTCAAACAATTTAAATATACTTACTTTTTAGATTCAAAAAACGTTTTAGACTTTCCAAAGAAGCATTTAATTATGCCCTTGGAGAGTTAGTTTAAAAAAATTAATCACGGTCATGCGTGATTTGTTCTCATCTCTATTCCATAGTATAGGCCGGCTGACTTCATAAACACAGCTTGCAAAGCAACACTGGAAGCATGAGTTTACAAGGCATTCTTTGCAAACAGCGTTTGCGAAGTCAGCCATAAATTATGTATTTCGTAACGAATTTGTAACCTTTTTTTATAAAAACAGAAGCCGGCACTGTTCAGGGACGGACCAGTGCTACGCCTTCATCACTTAAACAGTCTTACAACAACAATCTAAAACAACAACTAATGCACATCTGAAAATATGCTGGATGTTATGATTTGCTTAAAGCTGGGCTCAATCCCACGTTCTTACACATTACTTGCTTTGTAGTCAACGCGCTAACTAATTCAGCCAACAGCACCCCCTTGCCTAGAGTGCATCATAAAAATATAAACATCTCCTTATTAGCACTTACATCAGTTTTCATACATCCAAGAAGTGCTTCAACGTCTTTATCAAAAATTCAATGGTCTTCGACGAGGTAATGATTTGAAACGTAAGAAAAGAAATTCTCCCAAAATTGATAAGAATATCGCCACCTGTTACATAATTTTCTGCTAGTCAAATGATTAAAATGTTCCAATACTTCATATTGAAAATAATTTAAAAATATCAAAAATTCTTTAAAAAAAATAACAAACTTTTTAAATAAAATGTAAAAGTAATAAATATAACTAAAATATATCAAAAATTCATTTAAAAAATAGCATATTATAGTTCAGGATTTGAAACCGTGCCAGCGGGTACTTTGTATAATCTATTAAAATGTATGATAAAGTAAATAGCACAGATTAAAAGAACCCGAGAGAGGAAACGTTATCGAAAAGGTCAAAACGTAACACTATTTACTTGTATAGGGAATACGCGATATGTAGTATATAGAAATGTTAGAGAAATATAAGTATGTAGTAATATTTTAGTATTTAAGTTATATTAACAATATCCCTGAAGAGGCTTTCCATAGCGAAAACGACATATAAGGTAAATAAAGTTTTGTATTGTTATATGTTGACATGAAGCTTGAAGAAGATTTTTAATAAAATGTTAATAAAAAAGGCCGACAATTGTAAAAAATAATCTTTTACTATATGACCTTGTAAGCCCAAATATTGAAATTATATTCATCATCAAAAAAATTTTTCAATTACTCCAAAAAGGTCAAATATTTAATCTAAGCAAATCAAAGTACGTTATTTAGCAAAAAAAGGAAACATGTGTAATTCCTAAATTCATATGTAATTTTGGCATGATGCATGTGTAAGTTAACATTTCGTTGGTGGCAACACTGGCTTCAACTTGAAAAATAAACAATTTGTGCATGCGTGTTTGTCCAATTATCTTTTACATAGAAATGAGACAGAGTTTAAGTTTTTTATTTAGAATGTTTTTGTATTTTACTGTACGTATTTATGTAAATGTTAATTTCTAGGATGCGGTTGATTGAGTCGGCTGCAGCATACACTAGTAATAAATTAATCGTTGAATTACGAATAAAAACTTTTTAGGCATTTTCTTGCTTTTTTTCTGGATGATTTAGCTTTTTCTGATCCTTTTAAAAAACCGATTTAGCATCTTTTTCCTCCAGCTCCTGGCAACACTGACGGTATCTTTAATTAAGTATGTATATACCTGTTTTTTAAATAATATAAATTTTCTTTGTATTTGCGCTTTTTATTTGATATTGAAGTTTTGAGTTATTTTTTCTAGTTTTTGTTTAGTTTAATTCGTTTGCACTTTTCTTTTGGTGAATTTTATAGAGTAGACATTAAATAAAATGTTAAAGAACGTCAGTTGGCAACACTGCCTTGAGTTGTAAACAACGTGTACTTTTGCTCGCGGATTAATAATTAATTTTTAAATTTTCATTTCAAATAATTTATTTTTTTGACTGACTATGAATGGTCAAAAAAGGAGGAAGTTTTGGGGCAATTGCCCCAAATACAAGATGCCCGAGATAAACGACGGGCCGAGTACCAGCAACAAATTTCATCTGCTGTCCGAAGATGAAGAAGACGATTTATTAAAAAAGGAGAAAATTCCACCGATAATTGTGGATTCCAACGTGAGTTTTTCCAAAGTGCTAGGATTAATCGGTGAGAAATTTATGTTCAAAAGGATGTCGATTGGAACTAAAATAATTTCAACCACCATGCATTTCTACACACACGAGGTAAGAGATAGTAAACTTTTCAAGATGGTGCTGTTTGGTCTTCCCCGACAGACGACAACAGCTATAATGGAGGAATTTAAAAGTACGCACAACATTACTCCTGTAAGCGTTAAAGAAATTATTACCAAAAGATCAAACGAAGATGACACACTGTATCTAATCGAATTCGACAGGCAACACGTTTCAAAACGTGAAATTTTAAAAATCAGATTTTTCTGTAACATTGCTGTTTACTGGAGAAAACCTTTTAAGAGTAATAAAGGTCCTACACAATGTGCTAAGTGTTCGATGCACGGTCATGGAGCCAAAAACTGCAACAGAGTCAAGGTATGTACAGCTTGTGCGGGTAACAACGATTACGCTGATTGTTCACTAAACAAAAGCTCACCTGATGGCAGTATAGTGTACAAATGTCATAACTGTACAAATAAATTAAATTAAATTACAGAAATGCAAACCACAGGGCAGATGACCCTAAATGCCCGTGTCGTAAAGAATACTTAGAGATACGACAAAGACTCACCGCAAAAACTAGAATGACTAGTATAAGACATAACAGTAGTTATGTAATAGACGAGAGTGATTTCCCACAACTATCGAGCCAAGAACATCATGGTGTTGCACAAGACTCCCGGTTCCAAGGGAAAAATATGTTTTCTGAAGTGACTAAAAGCAAAACACGGGACAACAACAACGAGTTATCTAATGATAAACTATGATGCTTAAACATGCCATATAAAACATTTGTTGTACACAATGTTCATGTTATGCACTGGAACGCTCAAGGCATAACAACCGAGTCAGCAGCTGCACAGCTCGAGCAAGTCCTTCACGACAAGCAAGTTGATATACTGTTGCTCAACGAGACGTTTTTAAAACCGCATCACAAGCTCTAACTAGGAAGCTACAAAATTTATCGTGAAGGCCGGCTATTACATGGCGGAGGAGTACTCATTGCGGTAAAAACTAACATATGTAGTTCATAAGTTATTACCCAAAATTAACACAAAAACCATTGAAAATATTTCTATACAGGTTACTATTAATAGTCGTCCTGTAGTTTTTACCGCTGCTTATAATCCAAATTATAATATGGACTTTAAGGCGGACTTAGACTTACTCACAAACTTCTCTTGTGACTTTTTCATTTTTGGTGATTTCAATGCACATCACACACATTGGAACTGTGTATCTGGTAACACAGACGGTAATGAGCTTTACACACATTGTTTGCTTGCAAAATATTACATTTATTTTCCATTTTCTTTTACCCGATTTGGTCAAAACTTAACCCAGGTCCAGTCCTCTACAGTAGACATTTTACTATCTAATTCCAATATCCCTTTTTCAAACTTAGAGTAACACCCAAATATTTTACAGTCAGATCATGTTCCGATTTCCTGTTCCATTTATGGACAGTTTAAATATAAATTAAATACAGTAGCCTTGTATAATCGTGCAGACTGGACAGCAATTAGAGTTTGGGTAGAAAGTGAAATTAGACGGTAAAACATTGACCAAACAGAGTGTATTCCTAGCAACGTAGATTTATTGCTAAATAAATTAATTTCAATTGTTAACATTTAGCAAGATTCCCGTAGGGAGAAAAAACTCGTGGCAGAGAGATATCTCAAATACATTTAAGATGCTTATTGCTCAAAGAAATAAATTCAAACGTAGATTTCAGAGATGTAGGGATCCGATTTACAGAGCCCACTTAAACGGTGTCTTAAGGCAGTTAAGTAATCTAATTGAATTCCACCTTAACAAGGATAGAAACGAGTCATGGTCGAGATTTATTTCGAAACTACCCCCGGGATCCAAAAAATTCTGGAAATTAACAAAAGCCTTAAAGGGAAAGAACTCGTTTTGTTCAGATCTAAACTACAATGATGAAGTTTTAAAAACTGGTGCAGAAAAAGCTAATGCAATTGCAGATGCTTTTGGTAGCTCACACACTATTACTATCAATAACCAATCGCCTTTGGATACATGTTTATCTCATTTTGTTAATTGTCCCGATAATGATTCTCCTATTGGTAGTAATAATATTGAACGAACAAATGCCACTGAGGTTAAGACATTTACTATGCTATTAAAAAATGATAAAGCCCCGGGGTTAGATGGCATAAATAGTATTATCCTAAAAAATATGCCAGACTACCTTTATGAAATTCTAAGTAAAATATTCAATTGTTGTTTAATTGATGGCATATTTCCCCGTACTTTCAAGAAATCAAAAGTAATACCGATTCATAAAAAGGAAAAAGATCCCAAACTACCCACCAGCTATAGGCCGATAAGCATTTTAAGTTTACTGGATAAGGTCTTTGAAAAAATCATTCATAAAAGATTAGTTGACTTTGCAGATCAAAATAATATTATTAACCACCAACAGTTTGGATTCCGTAGGGAGCATTCTATCGTACACCAAATAAAGCGAGTTGTAAATTATATCGAAGATAACATAAGAAATCGCAAGAGTACTGGCATTGTTTTTCTCGATATAGAAACAGCTTTTGATACCATCTGGCACAATGGGATGTTATACAAACTCAATGCATTAGGTTTCCCTTTATATTTACAAAAAATTATACAAAGTTTCCTAAAGAACCGTACATTTGTTGTGTGTGTTGACGGGGACTTTTCAACAGAAAGAACAATCCCAGCGGGATTGCCACAAGGGTCAGTACTATCACCTACACTCTACCCATTGTATACATCTGATGGTGAGGTGCACAGAAATCAGGAAGCAGCATTTTATGCTGATGACAGTGCTTTTATATGCAGTGGAAAACTTTCAAATGCAATAATCAAGAGAATGCAAGAGAGCCTTACTACAAACCAAAAATATTTTAATAAGTGGAAAATAAAAATAAATGATAATAAAACGCAGGCTATTATATTCCCATATAATAAATCACCAAAACGTATTCCTACTAAAATTTTGTACTGTCAGGGAAACGTGATTCCCATCAAAGATGATATTAAATATCTAGTTATCACTTTAGATAAAAAACTTAAATTTAAACAACATGTGAATTACATTTGTGATAAAGCTATAAAGTGTGGACGTGCTCTATACCCCATACTTAATAGGAGGTCTAAGCTCAACCTCAAAAATAAGATATTGTTGTACAATATGTGTATTAGGCCGATACTGTCTTACGGCAGTCCAGCATGGTTTCACAAAACTGCTAAGACCCATACAAAAAAGCTTCAGATTATCCAGAACAAAAATTTAAAAATAATTTATAATCTTCCCCCTAGATGACTTACTGCACAATAGATTTAAACATAAAAAGTTAAACGCGTTTGCCAATGATCTGACGCTGTCATTTAATGAAAAATGCAGATTGTCTAATTTTGAAACAATAAGAAATTTACTAAACAGTCGCTGAGATTCTTTTGTTAAAAAGAATCTTACTAGCGATTGTTTTACCAAATTTCATTATAACATTTTCAAAGTTTATAAGAGGTTTTTGTGACAAATTTTCCTCAAGACAGTATTATTAATAGTTTCCTTATTCAATTATAAGATTTAATTGTTGTAGTACGTAAGTAAAATCTCATAACATTGTACCTTATTTAGTTTATAAGATTCGTGAATAAAAGATTTTAATAAGTTGATAAGAATTTTTTGTTACTTAGTTGTTTCTTTTCTTTTAAATATTAGAAATTGTAATATATTCTCGGTTTTGAAAAATCGTTTAATAAATAAAGCGGTTTTCACTTCATTTATAAATTTCCGTTAATGTATGATTTTTTACGCGTTAAATTGGTAGACAAATATTTTTAGTTTACGATATTTTTTCTCTTGTATTCGAATCTTCTTTCAAATTGCAAATTGCTTTTTTAGTATTGACCGTCTATCTGTCTAACGATTCCGTTTATATCCACTCTATATATTAAGTTTTAATATAACAAATTTACTTAAGCTTTATATGTAAATAAATAATTTACTTTGTATTCCTTTTATTTTATTTAATTATAGTTTATCCTTTTAATTTATTCATTTAACTCTTATGATTAATAAATTTGTTTAACCTTTTAATTTATTCATCAAACTCTTTTTGGTTTATAAATTTTGTTATCCTTTTAATTTGTTTTAGTTTATTTATCAAACTATTTTTTAATTAATAAATTGTTTTTAATTTTGTTTATTCTCGTCACCAGTTTTAGTGTTGTTGCTGAGTTCTTCTTTACATGCTAATTTTGATGGAAATAAGGTTAAAAAGACGGTTTACGAACTATTAGTTAAAAATTGTAGTTTTCGTTTGAAAAATATTTTTCCTGAAGATTACTTTACGGAATTTCCTATAATTTGGGTTAAAATATGGGTTAAAATTGTCAGCAAAGATAAACAACATTCATTGCTTTTTATGTGAAACTAAGAGCCAAAGCAATCGTTAAAACATTTTGTATTTTGATTTGAGTTTAATTTTAAAAGTATGGATGTCGGAAACAAAATTAAATTCTAGAGGAATGAGACCAAAACAAAAAAATTAACAACTTGCAAAAACAACAAATCAAGAGTAGTTATTAATCAAAATGGTGTTAATCAAATATTTTAAATTTTGGTTGTTCAAATTTGAACAATAGAAAACAACAATTTTTTAAATAAAAATAAATGTAAAAAAAGCAAATTCTAAAAGAAAGAAATAAAAACGCGAATTATTCATAATAAAATTATAAAAAATTTGTATTATTCAACTATGTAATTATGACGTTAGTAATCATAAATTTAAACAATCAAAGTTTTTGGTTAATCAAATAATCGATTAATTAGAATGCACTTCCCTACTTTAAAATAATTACATTTTTATGAGTACAAAATATATGTAAATTGAAAATAAAAAAAAACAATACACATTATTAAAATATACATACATTTAATATATGCTTACATATTATGTATTTATGTTTAAAATATAAATATTGTTATCATATATTATTTGAAAAAATGTGTAATTTCTTTATAAAATATGTATAGTATGATACGATTTCATAAGTCTTACTTTGCAAATAAAATTTTTCAATTTTCTTCCCAACTAACGAACGCAATTACTGATTAACGTCAATATTTGCCTTAATACATAGTTTTTCGACCTTTTCTTAATATATTTATATTATTCTTCTAATTGCGCTTGAGTTCACTTTTTTATTAAAAATATCCTAATTTATTTTATTCAATTTATTTTTCTCAATATTTCGTTACTTCAGGAGTATAAAAATTGATAAACAATTTAAATAACGAAAAATTATCAAATTACAAATCAACAATTTCTTTTTCCGTTTTGGTTTAAAAATTGGTTGTCAATTAAAAATATTTTTTTTTTATTTTTATTTTTTTTTTTTTTGAAAAATGAGAAATGAACTAATCATTAAAATTTGAAAACATTTATATTGTAATATTTTATTTTATTCTATATTTATTCCATGGCCTTGTAATATACAAGCTAAAGGCTAAAGGAATAAATATAGAATAAAATAATACAATATTAACTTTACTCTGATGATCTGCATTTGCAACAGTGAAATGCGCATAGGATCTAGCTATACCCCTTAATAATCAATTTCAATTTGTTTTCAATAAAACTCTTAATATTTGGGGGATTCGAACGGTGTCCTAATAAGTCAGATTGTCATAATGGTTTAATATTTTACAAAATTTTAAACAAATTGTTATTGTGCTTCAAACAAAAAAGTCATAAAATAATAAGACTTTTTCAACTATGTTTATTGTTTTGTCATATCGAAACAGTAGAAATATGAGAGAAGTGTGAGAGAAATTACATAGTGCTTGTTCTTCCTCGTATTTTTTCGTGTTATTATTTAATAACGTATGCTTTTATACCATTTGAATCCCTCAATTATGGGAATTAAAAATTCTAAAATTTGAGCAATTTCCATGAAAAGCACCAGTAAAATATTTATATTATCAAAAAATGTATATCAGTATGTTCTACATTCCACTTTGATGTGGAATTCTATTGAAATCACTTCAGTTTAAATTTTTTATGTTCTACATTCTTCTTTTTATCTTTGAATTTATATATTCAATACAAATATACTTTAATTTTCCAGAACATAAAAAATTATATGTTTACTTTTCATATTTCACTTTCACAACTTTTGTAGAACATGCCTGATAATTTCAAACACCAGAAACATGAAAGTTTTTCCCCATGGGCAAATATCTTTTTGCAATAGTACAAGATTGATTGCTCACAACTTGTGAGTCATGAGTGAGTGAGTCACAAGACTAGTCAAAAGAAAAAACCTCTAAATACATATGTATATGCTCTTTAACCAGAATGAAAAATTTCTAATTTAAAACTACTCAGTCTTGATGTTTGAGACAAATACAAAAGACAAATACAAAAGACAAATACAAATACAGTAAACGTACTTAACTATTGAAAATTCCAAAAAAGTTATCTTAAGTAAAAAGAAACAGTAGAAAAAAATGGTACGAGTAAGAAAGGGTTAATTTAACGCTTACTTAGTTATGGTGAATTTCAAATATTGAAAGTGGTAAAGTTGTGTTTTCTTTAAGCAATTAGTAGTATCTATTACGATAAAAATAGATCTTTTATTCTTTTATGGTTCATAATTTGTATATAAAAGATCTGAAATATGACATAGAAATATACATTCACGCATACATTAGTTTTGGAGATACTCAATAAGTGAGTCTTCCATGTGATTTTTCTTTATAATTAATATAATGCAACAATTGCTTTTTGATACTTGAAGAATAGTAACTGCCACATTCTCTCAAATGTAATAACATGTGCAAAGATTCAATTGACAAACTGTATATACATACTTATATAGATAGATATAGTAAAAACGAAGCCAAACGAACAAAGTGAGAGATAAGCTGCCTTCTTCTGCAAAATGAAATTTCACGTGGATATTTATTTCGGAAATTTTTGTTTGATTGTTGTTTTTAATATAAATTCTAACACGAAATTTCGTTTTGATTATAATTATAAAAACCATCGTAAATGAACAATTGATATGATAACATAAAATATTTATCTTATCAGCATTAAAAACTGTTTGCTGTCACCTGTAATGCCCAAGAAATAATACTCGTAAGCTTATAAATAAAACTCTTTAAAAGTTAAAAATTAATTTATCACTGTATATTTAGTACATTTTCACTGATAACACCGACGTATAGAGTCGTGTGGTGATCACATACTATGTACATATGTAATTAAATGCAATGTTTGAAATCCGAAATTTTTACATTATTTAATAGTAAAGAAATTAAGCAAACATACACAGGTAGAAAAAACTCATTATATATTTAATTTTTTTCTTTTTAGTTTTATTGCAAGTCGCACTTAAAAATTTAAGTGCGAATAAGACTTAATCATATTCAAACCAATATGAATCTAAAAATAAAATGCTTATATCAAAATCTCGAATCAAGAATTTTAATTTCAAAATAAGCCTATCATTCAAATTTTAAAAACGTCACAGTAGTAAACAAACACACAAACGTGTGTGTGGTACAGTAATTTTGATTTTTTGCGCAGATAAGTCAAAAATGATGTTATTTTAAAGTACTTACCTGCCTTAATGTGCATGTAAAACCCCATAATATGAATGAGGTAGCCAAATTGGTAAAAATAACATTTGCTATATCTTTCATATAATCGTGGTAATGTTGCTGTATGCACAAATCATATATATTCATATGAATAATATACAACGTTTGTTGCGTTTTGAGTTATTTTCATAAAACTAATTTATTTATTTTTAAAAATCGATCTTAAATACTAATCTTAAGATTAAACTAGAATTACCAATAGATTTTGACATAAACGTTGTACGTTTCTACCACCAAAATGCGTGTGTTTTTTGGTGTTGTAGAATCGCTATTACCTGTGATAATTGTACCAAGGACTCAGATGCGCAGAAATATAATGTTTTCAAAAGCTGAATGCGTAATCTGTATTATGTATGAATTTTAATGATGACAACTTGCGATTCGTGTGATTTAAATGCGATTTCTTTTAATTATAAATGGCTTAAGTTGTAGGATAATAGTATGCTAGAAGGGATTCTCGCCCACATTTTTCATATAAACCGGCTCTCATTCATAGATGTAGAGATTGCATTCTTCACTTTGATATTTTCTTAACTAGTAACTTATTCCTTACAAGCCGGTTGCTTATGCATAGTTTTAAGAGACTGCAATCTTCACTTTTCTCATTAGTATTTGAATTATATTTATACGTCACTTGTCTGAATTGAATGTATGTCCGGGCACACCCTGTAGCCCTGAAAAAAATCAAAGTAAATTTTTGGAAATGAGAGTGAAAAATTGCAAAATTTTTACAAAAATAGAGCTTATTGTTCGACGTATTTCTCAAAATTTTTCTTTTTCAATATTTCAAAAGATTAGACTTCAAAAAAATACTTAAATAGACATTTTAAGTCGATTGAAGCCTGCACGATACAGCCAGCATTGGACGAATAAGGAGACTGTTTTAACAAAGTTCTAAGGTAATATTTTAAACAAAAATAACGCCCATCGAATTCTAAAATTGTTTTTATTAGTTATATTAGATATATTCAATATAACTAATTTGGCTTTTCACTGTTACGCGATATCTCAAAATTGTGGCCAGGAGAGCAGATTTACTAAAAATAATCAAATACCTGCATGAAAATTGTACTAACTTTAAATTTTTAATCTTTATTTCTTCATTATTTATTGAAGAATATAGTAACCTTTTAAGTTTAAAAAATATTAACTATATATTAAATGGACATTTTTTATGAATTTTTAAATCCAAAAAGAAATATATGTGAAGAAAATACGAATTTTTTCCAGTATTTATTTTTGAAAATGATCTAAATTCATACAGAATATAAAAATACAGTTATTTACTTATCCATTGGTATATAATACATGTATATTATTGATTTGAAACACTAAATAAAATAGTCACAAAACAGGCATCCAATGGGCTCTGCTCATGCTCTTAATATCAGATGACCAGAATGAAGATAATGTTCCGTCAGGGCATATTCCCGAATATTTTTTGGCCTATGTGGAAAGGGAATTCAAAGGAAGAAAATTAAAGTTTTAAGCGTTAAGAGTCCACTTTTAGTAAGCTTCTTTCTGACTTTTTACTCCCATGTCTCACTAAATTTCAAGTATAAGGACTAGGGATGAGAAACAAGCAAGCTTATTCTAGATTTTAGCATTATCCCATGGCTATAGTAGATTTCCTACATCGGGAAACAGAGGACTTGTTATAAAACAATATTGCAAGACCGTCTCGATCCCCATATAGCAATACCATCTGGGTGGTTGAATTCAAAAACAGTGAGTGACAAATATCCCAAACAGTATTAATAAAGAGAAGATCGAGTTTTGTAGATTGCCATTTGTAAAAAATGCTTGCCGCGTCTGCATTGATGATATCATCATATGTTCTGACTCGGAGCAGAAACATATTGGTGATATTGGAAGAATACTAGAAAAACTCTATAATGCTAGTCTGAGGGCGTCGATGGAAAAGTAATTTTTTTTTAGAATATCCGTCGAGTTTTTGGGCTTTACAGTTTCTACATTTGGAATTAGGACTTCTCCGATAGTAAAATATCCCATGCCTTCATCTCTAGGTGGATTACGATATTTTCTTGGTTTGGCTGGTTTGTGAATGATTACACAGCTATTGCGAACCCCTTTATGAAATACCTTAGAGGTGAGAATGGTCATATTGGAGCAAGACAGTCGAAGAACGTAAAAATAGACTTAGATAGTGAAGCCATAGATACCTTTAATAAAATCAAAAAAAATCTTGCATCCGATCAAGTGTTGCTTCCCTATCCTGACTTTGACAAGCACTTTGAACTAACTATGAAAATGCACCGACGCACAGTGGCTGAAAATCGTTTTTCATTGGCCAAAATTCTGTAACTTTTGAACCGATGAAACTATTGAAGTAATTTTTATTTTATTGGATAGATATTTAGTTCAGCTTGACTCAGTTTAAATTACATTAAAATTGATTAAGGACTTTTTAAGGAATTCTAGGTCAAAGTTGAACTTTTGAATTTTTTAACTTTTAGAGTGAAATATGGGTTTATTATTTTTTTATTTATTAAAAAATTGAATATTTGGAAATTAATAATAATTATAAATAATTTTTGTAATAATGGAATTTTTTTAATGTTACACTTAAAAAAATTTTTACACTGAAAAAATAGTAAAATCAACTGGAGATTTTGCTATTACAGAAAAATTAAAAATTTTCTGCTGACAAATTTGCAAATTTGTTTACACTCAAAGAATAGTTACACTTAAAAAAAACGTTAATAATATTATCTAAAAATATTGCTATTACTACAGAAAAATTTATTATTTTTTGCTGTCAAATTTGATAATTTTAAAAACATTTTAAAAATAAAAACTGCAATAAATTTTAATAGCATTTGTAACAATGGTAGGTTCTGTTTATTATTATTTTTTTACTAATACTATGTTTTTCGTACTTAAATAACAATGAAAGGCAATTATAATGATTATTCATTTGACTCAAATATCGATTGCAAATATTCCATATTTTGTTCTGTGCTATTTCTGTTCTTTAGTAGTTTTTTGGCTTCTTCATCTAAATCCCGATGTTCCACTTTCCATTGATTTCGAATACTGGAGATGAACGGATCTGACGTTGCCAATAATATATTAAATATATCTTCATTTGTTGTGTGCTCTCTATAAAATCTGTAATCCTTGTTCCTTTTTTCCTGAGCCTCCTCTGATAGATCTCCAAGTGGCACCAAATGATATTTAATGACATCTTCTCCATGATAAAGGATTTTGTGAACTGTTGCAGACATATTTCTCCATGGGTAGTTGGTTGTATATATTTTTGCAGTTTCCTTAGCATAATTTTAAAATTTCCTAGAGTCAATTTCTTCATTGCACGCAAGTACTTCTAGGATTATTTTAAATCTGAAAATAAGGTTTAAATCCACTCCTGTTATTTCAGATGCTCTTTCTGGATCTGAAAAGAATCTTCTTGCGGTATTGCCATCATTTGTATTGCCTGACCCTTGTTTTGGCTGATCTATAATCAATCCAAATTTGCGATATTCATCTTGAACATGTTCCTTTTTTGAACTTCTTAACTCTTTGATGGTTTCGTTGTTTCTTATTGATCTTGAAGACCCGAAATCCAAATCATAACTGATTTTTAGTATGTGTTCCATAAGTCGTATTCTTACATGTAGTGGTGATAATCCAAATTCATATGCATCGGTAATATCTAATGATTTTGTCGGGACTTCGTATAATTGGGTTGATATTGCTTGGCGTATAATGCAGCTGGATGCAGCATTCGTGTTAGTCAAAGCCTGACATACTTTTCCATCTATCATTGTCAGCACTAATTGGTAGCTTACTTCAATTTGCTGCCCATCTAACTGTAATTGTAATGGCTGTAGTGTTGCAATTTGGGCCTTAATATCACTAACTTCTTTGTTAATGGCATCATGAGTTTCTTTTTTGAATTCAAATTTGATTGGCCTGCAGTATTTCGTAGAAGATGGTGTCTTATTTTTCCAAATATCCATTGTATGCGTTGTAATAGTCGAAGGCTCTGAATCTTCTAAAATATTTTTCAATCGCAATGGTACAAATTATACCATGAACATATTCGAGTCTGAAATATTTTCACATACAACTTGTTTGTATTGTTTTTGTCCCGAAGAGCCATCACATCCCCATTTACAAAAAAGAATTAACTTTGTGTTTCCATATTTCTTTAACTCATTTCCTGTTATTGATTGTAGCAAGCGTTCTGCTGTGTGATCAAGTATAGATTGTAGTTGTACCTCTGCCGAAATTGGTGTGATTGTAAAGAAATAATGCTAATGCCTCCTCATTTGTGTACTGTATTGCATCACTCGGAGTTGGTATACTTTTAAGAATCCGTTTTGTTCTCACTGGCCTAGCTTTAACAACTTTTTCAATGATATCCATTTTTTTAATTGGTTCTGTTATCGTAATTGATGTAGGAAAGATTCTTTTATATTTGTACAACCAATTGCATCTTTAATATCTTTAAGTTTCCGCCTCTTAGATCTATCGCTACAGTTGTCCAATGATTTGCGTGGTCTTCCAGCCTTATCTTGCTTTGCTGTTTCTGCAAAGTTGGCCTTCTAACCAGTTTGCACTTTTTTATAAAAGTTTTGTTTATTGTAGCTAACGTCTTTGTAGCGTTTTTTGGTGCTTTGACGAAATTAGATAATTGCTCTTGCATTTCGGTGCTACACGAATTTAAGTTTAATTTTAACGTAACTAAGAACATCTTCCTGGTTTTTGTTTCTAAAATACTCTTCCGCCAGTTCTTTATAACTGAAGCTCTCCATATTTTTTTTGAATATTTTTATTTGCGTCTGTTATGTTTTACCCGTACACCTAGAGGATTAACTTATTACTGAGTAATCCCTTATCGAATCCGTAGTTTTATACATTTTTTAGATACATGTTATTCACGCATTGATCTTTAATTTCATAGCAGGTATTGCTTAAATTGAACAAAACTGCACATGTTGTCCAGACCTTAATATCAGGTAAAACTGATTAGTATCTCGCCAATATTTGTTGTTGTTGGGTTGTTTTTTTCTTTAGTGGTTTATTGTCCCGATTATTGTTATAAAATTGTTTATGACTTTGGTTGACCCTAACATTTGATAACAGGCAAATTTAGAAAGAGATCATATGTTTACTGTAGAACGTATTGTGGTAATTTTATGACTTATTTTTGCTGGTCAAAAGAAAGCCATTAAACCCTTTCGCAGGTATTATATTTAATTTTTTAGTTTTACGTAGTCTAAAGTAAAAAAACATAAACTTTTAGGCAAAAAAGTGAAAATTATATACACCATTGTATACGAGTACTTTGGAGTAATTTCATTAAAATGAAAAAAGTGTTCTACACACGGCTCGTCACGGGTGCAGAAGTATATATAGCGGTAAAGAGGACACTTTCACCTTTCTCCGGGTGGTATACATTTCTTGTTCCCCTTTGTTCCCTAGAAGTTCTATTCCACTAAAGTTTAAATTTGAGAAAAATATATCAGTTTCATAAATATTCCGTAACGCCCCTAATATTAAACGCTAGAGCTCTGACCACTTACAACAACTAAAGACTATAATCCTACCAACATTATAAAAAAGACCGCAGGCCGTTATCGATGATAGCTTGCGAGTAGTAACCATTTATTTTTTATAAAAAACAAAAAAAAACACCTTTTTCTGAAATTAAAAAAACCGTTGAGTTTGACAGCATGCCACGCTCACAATTATCAATAGTTTAACCTAATTTTTTGGCTACCTTAATCTGGATATATTAGCTGCAAAAGGGCGTAAAAATTTTAAAAATCGGTGACAAAAAAAATTAGACTTTTGGCCAATGAAAAACGATTTTCAGCCACTGTGCGACGATTCATTATAAGCCTGTTAAAGACAACGTTGTTGCTGCCGCGCTTTTCACGCAATAAAATAATACACTCCTCCCCACATGAATAGAACATCCCTTTTTCTATTGATTTATGCGTTAATAACTTCTAAGCTAAAAAAAGATAGAACTTTATTTTTTAGTTACTGAAAGCACATTTGATACCCTGTAAAATGTATCAATCATAATTTTTTTCTTGCTTCGTACCGAGCCAAAATTATTTTTGTTATTGAATTTGAAGAAAAAGTTCTTAAGATTTTGCTCCACTTGAATAGAACAAAAAAGATTTTTTTACAATTTTTATTAAATTTATATGTATATTTTTATTTACATCTTATTAAATTCTAAATCTTCTAAAGCTATACCAATAATGTGTTGAGCCACCTTTTTTAAGGATTACATCGTAAATACGATTTGGAATGGAGTCGTATAAGAATTTCAAATAATCGAGGGAAATTGAAGACCAAGCAGCTTTGATCGCTTCAATAAGTTCCTGCTTGGTATCGTACTGCTTACAGGAAACGAAAACCTTTCGAGCGAGCCAACCCCAAACATTTTCTATAATATTCAGGTCTGTGGAGTATGGTGGCCAGTCAAGCGTTCTTACATTCTGGTCACAAATCCAAGGCTTCACTACTCTGGCGGTGTAAATAGGAGAGTTGTTATCTTGAAACGTCCACTGCAGGTTTCCAAAAGGCACGCTGAAGAACAGAAAAACCCGCTGTAGCACACACTTGCAGCAATTCGCATTCATTTTAGTGCTCAAAAATTGCAACTCATAGGTACCATAATAAGAGATACTATGTAAGCGATTCAAATTATGTTCTTCTTTCCGCAAGTCGTGAAAATAATAATTAAATCCATCTGGACCATCCAGGTTAAACTTTTTTTCGTCAGAAAAGACGACACGGTATCACTCATTACTCCATGTCATATGACTGCGACAGTATGACTAGCGTATTTCCTTGTGTACCCCTGTTAATGGTGGCTTTTTCTTTAATTTTAGTCGCTATAAATGTCTAGCTTTGGAAATAACACGCTGTACAGTTCTTAAACTGGGGGAAACACCCGATTTTATCACTTATTTGGGATACAGTATCATGGGAATTAGAGGCTAATCAAACAATTGCTCGCTTATCAGCAGATGCAAGTACGCTTTTTGTACGGCCTTTCATATATTTCCTTAGTTTTCATTATTTTTTATAAAATTAGACATGACATGGTGACTTCCACCAGTTTCTTGTCGATTTGATTAAAAGACTTCCCGGAATCATCAAAAATTTGTATTTTTATTTTTTCCGCTTCGTTCAGACACTTTCCTCTACCCATTTTCGACTTTTTTTACTTTAAAAATTTTAAATTGTTTAAAAAAAGCAAAAAATTTTTAACCACAACAAGTGAACTCTTGAAGAAGTAAGAGAGATATATTCGGCTGTGCCGAATCTTCAACATAGTATGGAGTGACGAAAGAAGTCACAATCACGAAAATTCACGCCCACGAAATACGAAAAAAAATAAAATTATTTAATTGGAAAAATTTACATTAAAGCAAAAAAATTGCCACTCACCGTCTCACGGACGCACCCCCACGTGATGGAAACAAAAAATTAATCACGATCACGCATTATTGGTTCTAATCTCTATTTCATAGTATAGGCTGATTTCATAAACACAGCTTGCAACACTAGAAGCATGAGTTTAGAAGGCATTCTAGTGTTGCTTTGCAAACTGCGTTTATAAAGTCAGTCATATATTATGAATTTCGTAACAAATTTGCAACACTTTCTTGCCTGGGGTGCATTATAAGAATATTAACATCCCCTTATTAATACTTATATAATTTTTCACACATCCAAGAAGTGTTTCAACGTCTTTATCAATAAGCCAGTGGTCTTCGACTAAACTCAGAAATGATTTGAAACGTTAGAAAAGATCTGATAATGAAGAAATTCTCCCAAAATTGATTTAAAAAAATCGCCAACTATTACATAAATCTGTTAGTCTAATGATTAAAATGTTCCAATATTATCTTCATATTGAAAATAATTTAAAGCTATCAAAAATTCTTTTGAATTTTTCAAATAAAAAGTAAAAGTAATAAAAATAACCAAAATGTATCAAAAATTAAAAAAAATTATTAAATGTTGTTCAGTTCAGTTGTTCGAATCCTGAACACAACAAAATGCTATTTTTTTAAGAATTTTTGATACATTTTAGTTGTTTTTATTACTTTTACTTTTTATTTGAAAAAGTTTGTTCCACAATTTATTAAAAAAAACCAGGGCACAATCTCATTTGTAATATTTTTTTTTAATTTTTGCGTTTTTTCCAATTTTATGAACGATAAAAGGTTTATTTTTCAAAAATATCCAATATGTTATCAGATAGGATCTTGTACAGTGATAAAATAATTATACAATGAATTTAGTAAGTTGTCGACGTTTTTATTTGATATAATATAATAATAATACCAAAAATAAAAATAACTTGTCGGTGTAAGAAAAAATTTTAAATTATAAAATATAACAACATATTTTAATCCATTATTTTAATTTAATTTTTTCTTTGAAACTCGTATGATGTACGTATGTATGTAAACTAGTGGTATTCTGATAGTTGTCGTTTTAAAATTTTGTTAATTTTTCCATTTACTTATCAGTATTGAGGTTGGACCAGACGATAAAGGTTTTGGTTCAATATAACCTTTATATTTCTGATATAGAAACACAATCGAATTTCAACCTCAATTGATTTAAAAAATACGATTTGGGTATTTTATATTCAGCCTGCTAAGAAAACAGATGGATTTAATTAAAAACAAATTTTATTTAAATCTTCTTCTGCGTTTACTAAGTGAGACAGAGAAGTAAATATGAAAAATAACGATAAAATCGCAAACAGAAAGCTTTTTGTTTTCAAATCTAACCCATAATTCGGCTTATTTTCGTAATATTTTACCATTAATCCGCGTCCAATTCCGTAGTGCGTGCTTTCGACATGCGATATTCCTCAAAACTAGGATTTTTTTAGGTGTTTTTAATGAATGTAAGAAGACCAGTTAATTTCATATGAATATAAAGAAATCAATTTTTTATCTCCTAAGATCTTAACTTATCATTTTGTATGTGTTGAACTATTATCGCTACGCTTTATAAATGTTTTGGAAATTTTCCCCAAACATTCCGATCTAAAAATCCAAAGTTCATATGTATGTATATGATAGGAACTGATTGTTTGAAAAGTATTTGATGAATTGCGAACTATTCTTAGAATACATTTTAATTAAGCCCACATTAAATTATTCACTTGGATAATGCAATCTAGAAGCTAAATATAAATTTGTGGAAAGTAGGTATTTGCAATACTTTTATTCAAAATACAAATGCATTTTAAATTTTTATTCCAAATACAAAATACTTTTTAATAAAAGTTTAATTTTCACAATGGAAATATTTTTTAAGTTTTTTACTCTATAATGTTGTTGTTCTTTAATCAATATTAAATCACACAATTTTCCTGATGTTCGGATATTTTTAAGAATTTTTGGCATTTTAGAGATTTTTTCAAGGTTTTTAGCTGCCGATTGCCAATTATATGATTTTTTTTTAAATAAATTTTGGAAATAATTTCTAATATTGCAGTTGCAATTTTTAGAATATGCGCTATTTTCGCGGGGTTTTGAATTTTTTAGTTTCTTTGCTAATTACATTTTGGACCTTGATATCAAATTAAATTCTTACGTCAAACTTTGTTTTTATTTTATAGAAAAATGGCAATTAATTGAAGTGCTATTGAAGATTAACTCACTGATGTTACAGAATCAAAGAAACATTTGTTATCAAATTCTAGCCGGGAAGAGATTTTTCTGCTTTGTTATGTGTTACTAAGTATCCAAACAACATTTTAATTGGATGTGATATATGTGTGACAAAAAGGGAAGATTTACAACAACCTCACCAATTTCCATCAAGAATTTGAAGTTTTAGTATTTTATAATAAATAAGATATATTATGTTCTTAAACGCGTAAACTAATTTGAAAAATACAACTGCTATGTGGTGTACAAAAAGCGGTTGTGACTACCAACCAGTAGGTTGTTGGATTGAATCCCCACCCAACTTCTTCAAAAAAATTTTAAAAGTAAAATTATTTCGAATGTCATTTTTTGCTGATATTGTAGTCGTTAATGGACCGACCTCAATTATTTTCAGTCTAAGCCTTCGTAGAACTCGATAAAAGAGATCTGCTTCATAAAATTGACCGTAGGACAGTTGGGGCCATAAAAAACAACAGTATAGGAAATATAACAAAAAAAAGTCTTTTGGCTATATCTCATTAATTATTGGCCCGAGTTTTGTTATTTTCAAACCGAAGAAATTTATGAAAAATTCCACGAGAATGGTATAAAATTTATTTCTCAATGTTGTGTTTTGGCCTTAACTCTAACTACACCAAAATATAGCAGACGGACGTCTCTCATTCGACTTCTCTATCTATAAGGATCCAGAATATATATACTTTATGGGGTCTTAAATGAATAATGAAGAAATTACATACGGAATGACAAACCTATATATCCCCTTTCAAAAATTTTTGGTGAAGGGTATAAAAACTCGTATCAACTGAGACTGTTCTATTCAAGTGGCGCGAAAAATTGCAAGATTTTCGATCATCTATAAAAGAAAACCTAAAAAACCAACGGTACTTAAAAGAAACTTTAAAAAAGGCTCTCAGAGAGAACAAGTGTAATTTACCGAATGAAAGAACAAATGAATTTTAGAGAAAATTACACTCTTTTATTCTTAAGCAACTTCTTAGGAAAACTATTGGGGGTGTCCTATTCAAGGGGCGAGGACTGTATGACTTTAGAGACAAGTTTAATTTTAAGTCTTAGAAAATCAAGTGCCGGACAATGACAGAGAAGCTGGTCCGTCGACTCTTCCTCTTCTTCATCGCCGCAGCTTCTACATATGTCATTGTAATTGAGCCTTAACCTTTCGGCGTGCCTCCCAATAGGCCAGTGGTTACCGCGATTAGGTTTCTGAGATGATGTCTGGAGAGTTGTAGTGTCCGTCTAATCCTTTCTCATCTACTATAGGCCAGATTTTCCTATATTCCCTACAGGTAGTTTCATCTAACCATTTCTGATTGGTAGTAAGGTGAAACTTATGTGCAATAAGTTGTTTACTCATTGGGAGAGAGACATATGTCATATGTTGAATCGTTTCAATTTAAAGTGGAGCCTGCATGCGCCAACGCATACGCGATACAGTTTCCGTGTATATCCCTGTGTCCTGGTACCCACTTAAGGGTGACCGTTCAATGTCTCGCTATCTCGTCCAGATATATCCGGCATTCCTTGACAATTTTTGATGTGATGAAACATTCTCCAGGAATCTAATGGCCGCCTTACTATCGGTAATGATCTGAATATCCCTACCAGATATTTCGCCATACCGAATGAATTTTGCGGCTGTGTAGATGGCCGTTATTTCAGCCTGAATGACACTGCAGTGGTCCGGCAGCCTTAAAGAATTGCAATAGTTCAGCTGCTCGGAGTAAATGCCAGAACCGACACCATTCAGTGATTTAGAACCGTCAGTGAAAATTTGAATCACATTCGCCGGCGTATGTAGGTCATCAGGGTGGATCGCGTTATCCGAAAAGCTTACAGAGAAGCCAGGATCAAAGATCAGCTAAGGTGTGACATAGTCAACGTTCATGTGCCAGTTTATATTACACAGGATGTTGGCATGACCGATATTGTAATCGTTCAATGCTCTAGTGGCCTTTAGTCTTACTGCCGTGTTCGCAGCCAACTTTTAAGCCATAATGTCCAGTGGTAGGCAGTTCAATATCGTGAACAGTGGCTTAGAAGGAGTTGTTCTAATGGCACCTGTTACTGTTATTGCCATCATTCTCATTATACGTTCAAACTTAGTTTGATGACTCTTCAGCCTAAGCGCCGGCCACCAAACAACTGCACTGTAGAATAGCATGGGTTTAATGACACATTCGTATAACCACTATAAATTTTTCGGGTTGATTCCCAAATTTAGGCCAGTGGTTTTTTTACAGCAATATAATACAGTTGCCGCCTTAGTGGTTCTTGAAGTGGTATTCATGTTCCAGTTCAATTTGCTATCTAGTATTATTCCAAGATATTTGGCATTATCAGATAGTTTCGTTAGGACTCCATTTAGCTTCGGGGTAACAAATTTGGGAATTTTGTATCTCCTAGTGAAAAGTACCAGTTCCGTTTTGGCATGATTAACATCCAGACCACATCCCCGGCACCATTTTACGAGGACATCCAGTGCGGATTCCATGAGTTCAGACAGTAGTCTGGGATCCTTACCCATAGCCATGACTGCGACGTTATCCGCATACGCAATCGTTCTGCAGCACGTCTTATCCATGGCCCTGAGGAGGAAATTTATATTTAGGTTCCAAAGTAATGGCGAGAGTACACCTCCTTGCGGGGTGCCCCTGGTAACCACTTTGGAAATGTTTGCGGCGCCCCAGTTAGATTCAATACGCCGAAAGTGCAAGATGCTACTAACAAATTGGATGATCTCTGGGTCGATCTCCAGTAGCCTCATAGCATTAATAACCGACTCTGGTTTAACATTGTTGAAAGCTCCCTTAATATCCAAGAAAGTAACTAATACGAATTCCTTGTATTGTAGGGATCTCTCTATGTGACCCACCAATAAGTGAAGCACAGTTTCGGTGGACTTCCCTTTCGTATAGGCATGTTGAGCCATTGACAAGGAATTATGTCCTAGTTTTGATCTGATATGAATGTCTATAATCCTCTCCAGTGTTTTCAGCAGAAAGGAGGATAGACTAATTGGCCTGAAGTCTTTAGCCTTAGTGTGAGATGTTTTTCCCCCTTGGGATGAAGACAATCTTATATGTTGTCCATATAGATGGGACATGTGAGAGACTCAGGCTGGCTCTAAAAACCACCAAGAGCCATGGCATAAGTGCCTCTAGGCTATTTTGCAGATCCGCTGAGATAATCCCATCCGGACCCGGAGATTTTAAGTGATGGAAGCTTTTAACACCCCATTCCATACGATGGCGAATTATCGGGATAATAGAGGTATTCCGAGCGCCATTAAGAATTACCTCCCTCGGCGCGTCATCAGAGCAACCTGGGAAGTGAGTATTGAGGATAAAATCTTACGTAGCCGACTTGTCTCCGAGAAGTTTTCCTCTGCATTGCATAGCCTTCCTGATAAGATTCTTAAATCCATTCACTGAGGATTTGTAACTGTTCCATACCCCACTACGTTTAGCCTCGTTAAAGAACATCCTGCTTTCCTTGCGTTTTTCAACAATTTCCGCATTCCATCATATAGGCTTAGCCTTGCCTTTCCTATCGATTCTTTTACAGGACTTGTTTGTTGTCTCAATTAAGACACGCGTTAGTTACTCCACTGCGGAGTCAAGCGTGGAGACATTGTCTATGCAAACTGGGCATGGAGGCAGCTTGTCTTCGAGTACACTAGCATAGATAGACCAGTTGGTCTTTCTTCTGTTCGTATAGGGTTTCACTGAATCTACTCTAAGAGAAAAATTGAAATCAATGTACATGTGTTCAGAGAAGGAACTGTCCTTTGACAAATTGCAATCGCTAATCATATCCGAGAACCTATCGCTAATAAGCGTAATATCAAGAACTTCCCATCTGTTAGTCACAATAAATGTGGGCTCATTACCCCTATTAACTACTGTTAGTTCATTTTATACTATAAAGTTTAGAAGCAACTCACCTCGTAGATTGACATCCGAGCTGCCCCAGATGGTGTGGTGAGCACTAGCGCCTGCTCATATGATGAGGGGAATGTTGCGCCTATTGGCATGCG
Source organism: Gymnocheta viridis (assembly GCA_956483585.1). Classification (NCBI taxonomy): domain Eukaryota; kingdom Metazoa; phylum Arthropoda; class Insecta; order Diptera; family Tachinidae; genus Gymnocheta; species Gymnocheta viridis. The sequence goes on along the minus strand of OY101443.1, from coordinate 37,704,462 downwards.
ACATCGTTTATAAATAAAAACATATATTAGTATAAGTTTTTTGTATTTTTATTTAAATATATAGTGGAATCTGTATATTATTAAAAAAATACCAAAGAATAAATAATATATTTTTTATAAGCAGAATATACATGAATAAATATGTTTTTATTCATTTCCCAGTCGATAGACCTCTCTCACCAAGTAAAGTTCCAAATACACATAAAACTATTTTTGTAGAAGGCATAATTGTCACCAAAAAACAATTAAAGCTTCAGACAATTACAACAATTGGTGAATCGCAAAATAAACACAATAATAAAGCAAAAAAATTATATAAAAAATATAATAAATAAATAACAAATATATAACCACATATAAAGATAAAAATATATCAAGAAATCTTTGCAAAGAAACAAATTAGTTTTAAAGACTATAATTTCTCCTAAAGAGAAGTTTCTAATAATGCACCTAGTTTATGAAACCAAAGTAACCACGGATATCCCTGCCAACGCTTCAATGATTCAATGTAAAAATCTACAGATTGGCAACATGTTAATCCAGATAATATCATTCGTTTAGGCGAGCAACCTAATACAATTAACTTCCTCATCGCCCGAAATAAAAATTTTCATAAAAGAACATCAATTAATGAAGAAAAATGTGAAAATGTATGCCGGGTATCTCTTGATGCAATAGCGAGACCATCAAGAGATACAGGGTGTGGCATTGGACAACTCAATGACATGCCCCTTTACTGGCATTCCTCTATCACAATGTAAGTTGTTGATTCAGCGCGAATCGTATCGACTTGCTCTGCACAAGTGGGAACACGAAGGTACCTGCCAACTGGCTAGGTCAACGTGGCCCTACTACTACCTGAGCAGGACATGTGATCTACTCAGGTTCAAGAAAGGTCGGATGCGACTATTAGTAGCAGTGCTAACCGGGCACTGAAAAATAGGGACACATGCTAGGAAAATGGGCCTTAGTTACAACGATTATTGGAGTTGTAACGATGAAGAGGAGACTGTGCTTCATCTTATATGTCAATGCCCTGCGCTACTAAGCGTAAGGAGTAAGATACTCGGCTCTGATACTTTGTCAGATCTAGATAATCTGGCAGGTATTGAGCCACTCAAACTACCTGCCTTTGTAAAAGAAGCCGGGTGGTTTGAAGAGGCGGCGGAGCAGATGTAATTTCTTGTCTCAATCGCTCTAAGGTATCACAACGGGATCGAACTGACGGACCCAGCATTTGAATGGTGGCTGTCCCATTAACCTAGCCTAACCTACTCAATATATTCTCTTATATTCTTATTCTTAAACCGAAAATTACAAACTACTTTGTTTGTCAGTTGTATTCTGTTTTATTGTAATTAATAAAATTCTTAATCTAGCTTATACTTATAAAGACAAAAGAAAATAATGAAGAAGTCAAATTACATAAATTAAACTCATTATGCTGCAACAGCACCGAGGTATCTTGAGAAGCAACTCATAAATTACCATTTCCATACAAGCATTTTTTAGATATCAGCAAATTTGGTTTTTCTACTTTAGAGTTTCAGGGCATCAACTTTATAGGAATAATTATATACTTAATTAGTATTATACGAGGGCGGATTGATATTGAAGCTACGTAGCGCTAGATGGCAGCACAAACACAAAAACTTTTTTTAAATAGCAATCTGTCAAACGTCAGCTGTTAAAATTTCACCCAAATTCATCGATTAGCTTATTTGTGGCAGTTGTTTGAAGTAAGCAACTTTTGTGTTTCTTGAAAAAAATTGAGTTTCGTGCAGTGATTAAACACTATTATTTGAAAGGGAAAACTGTGAAAGAGACAAAAGAAAACCTCGATAAACATTACGGCGACTCTGCTCGGTCAGATTACATGGTAAAATATTGGATTGCTGAATTCAAACGCGGCCGAACAAGCACTGCAACAACACCATCAACAGGAAGGCCAAAAGAGGTGGTTACTGAAGAAAATATCAAGAAAATCCTCGATATCGTTATGAATGATCGCCGAGTCAAGTTACGTGAGATTGTTGAAATGATAAACATGTCATATGAACGTGTGTTCAACATTTTGTATGAACATTTGCTTATAAAAAAGCTATCGGCAAGATGGGTGCCGCGGTTGCTCTCAATTGATTATAAACGTGTGACGTGTGCAGTCTCAATGGCAAAGCTCTATGAATTGGACTTCCGGATTAAGCCCCTAGTGACTGCTTGCTATTTACAAACTTAAAGAAATGGCTCGGTGGAAAGAGACTTAGCTCCAACGATGGAATTATTGACCAAAAAATGCCTATTTTAATGACCTCGAAAAATCTTATTTTTTGGAAGGGAAACAAATACTGGAGAAACGTTGGACTTAGTGTATTAAGGTAAAAAGAGACTATGTTGAGAAATAAATGGTTTTTAAAAAAAATGTTTTTTTCCTACTTAGGTAGCTTCAAAATCAATCTGCCCTCGTATGTATATAAGTTCAGGTGAAGGCCTATGTAGCTATTGCTAAAAAAAATATTCTTATAAATTATAAGGTAAATGTAAATAAATAAATAAAATATATTTTAAGCAATAGATCCTATTTCATTTAATATTTTCCCCATAATTTTAGTCTTAAAATTAATAATAAAAACATATCTAGAAATTCTCATTAGCAATAGTTGTTCCCCAGAACGGGCATTTAAAAACTTGAATTCACTTGGAGCAAACTAGAACTGCTCACTGAAAATAAAATCATAACATTCTCTATCAGCACAATATTTATCTACCTCTATATCAACATGCAGCTGCAGCTACGGCCACAGTCAAACAGACGCGCACACACACAGAGACCCATACATCCACTCTGGTGTTAGTGCTCGGGTGGGAGTGTTTGGATAGTGAAGGTTGGGTAGGGGAGTTCGGGTGGGGGTGTTTGGAACATATTTAAAAACTGTCGAAAAATATAGAAAATATGCAGGTATACAAAATGCACCTAAACAATATTTAGATAGAATAATTACAGAAAATATATATTTTCGGGCAGTTAAGTCAAAACGCACCTAACGTTGATTTTATGTATAGAAATTTGGCACTTTTCTTAAATGTACAGATACAAAAAAGGCATTTAAAAAAGGAATTTGTATGGAATTTTAAAAAATTGTGACAGAACTTATTAATTTTCTGCAGTTAAGTCAAAAGTGCTCTTAACCAAAAGGCAGCTAAATCAAAAGTACTGTAAAACCTGGTTATATTTTAAACAATTGGTCTGATATATATATATATATACATACATACATCTATTATATTTTGGAGGGGTCACATAATTATAAAAATCGTTTCCGTTTATATTTGAACAAATCTCTGTTATGGGTATTAACGCAGGCTCATCAAATGTTTTAATAATTTTTATTATTGTATCAGGAACATAATAAATATCATTTGTTCTTATTTTCTCCTCATTAATTAACCATTTTCCTAACTAAGTGAGAATTTTCTGCCAAAAATATTGATATATGTGACTTTCTCCGAGAAAAGGGACCTGGTGTGTCAAAAAACGGGATTGGGCTTAAGAGTAGATGCTGGTACCTAAAAGAGTGTAGAATAAGATGAAATGAATTATATTTCTGATGAAAATTTATTTACCCAATAAAAACGTACAAAGCAAACTTGGCAAAATCGATAAAAATGAGAAAAACATTAAAATTTTATTTTAAATTGTTTTTCTTCGTCAGTCTTCGAATTATTTTGGAGTTTGGACTTTTTTCGGTGTTTTATGACCTGGATTTTCTTCCGTTTAGAAATGAGTATCCCATGTGCGCCACTCTACTTTACTTACATTCACAGCGTTGTTAAATTTCTTACTGCTAGATCTATTGACCACATCTTCGAAATCTGGGTAATAATCTACATTTGAGCGAATATATTCTAGTTTCATTAATCCGAAGGAGTGATCGGGACTGAACTTGTTGTGGCCAGTTAGGAGGAAATTTCATGATATAGCTTCGTTTAAGCCAGTATCCACTCACCAGACCAAATAATACATCATTGCATTATTTTTATTCTGTGCAACGCAGTTATCACAAAATAAAACTAAATTTTTAACGGCATTCTTCGTGAAGTAATCTCGAATTTGACTAATGACAGCATTAGGTCCTTTTCCTATTTCGAACTCTTCGTCTAATAAATAGTTCGACTGAACGTTAGTGAATTCATTATGAACACCAAAAATTTAACATTTACGAGCTGCTTTGAAATATGCCGTTCCGACTTGTTGCGGACTGGGTGGATAAGTTATATTTTGTGCATAGTTGAAACTCACTACAAGAGTAGAATAAGTATTACCCATCTTGCAGCATTGTTGGTAGAATTCACGCTGGCGTTTCGCCTAAACTCGTCGTAGTATCAAGGTATTCTGTTGACAGACGTCACAAAGATCAGTTTTCGGTTTCATAGGCGAGATGTAAAGACAGTACTTCATCTAAATTTTGTAAAAAGTTTAATTGCGATTTTATCTTCAGTAAGACAAACTTTCTCAAAACGACGATAAACAGCACTTTTTGCTTCACTTTACGGTCTTTGTAGTTTGGCATTCTACCCGGAAGAGGTATTGTGAATTTTTCAGCAAAATTTTGAACGATACGAGTAAGTGATTCCGGTGGTAACACGCGCGATTGCCATTTTGAAGACTGGCCACTTAGTTAATGTTTTCGTTCATCCAACATTATCACTATCTCGAATCAAATTTTTACAACGTTTTAAACCAACATCGTAAATAAAACAAAATATTTTTCTACAAATATGAATGCCACGATATAAGTACATTATATCAACTCTGGATTTATTTTTTACCTTTTGGCCATTCTTCTTCCGACTTTCAGTATTATAAACGTTTTCGGGCGATAAATGCTGTCGATGAAATACCAAATAGCTCAAATGGACTAAATCTTGTTTTGGTTTACATAATTCTTGGAAAAATTGCCGGCTTTGTATAGCAAGATTTTCTGGAATTATCTTATTACATTCTTTCGAACAACATGCTTCAGATTTTTGTCCATACATCAAATCGATGTTCATCGACTTTTGTAGATCTTCAACGGATTCCTCCAATTCGGATATAATATTGGATTCAGAAACATCATGCAAAAAAATTTGATTTTCAGTTACTCCCGAAGTATTAGCACCGACACTTTCAGATAACGTCATATCGATCTCATCATCGCCATAAACCTAGGTCTAGTTTTTTTAAATCTTCATCAAAACTGTCAGAAATACCAATTTTTTAAAAATTACTTCAAATTAACATCAGCTTAGCAGCAAAATTACAAAAGAGCCCAAATTGCGAAACAACTTTTGAGATATTGATAACACTGGTTATACAATTGGCACAAGACTGAAGCGTCACTTTATTATTTTCCTTTCTTATATTTAGTTAGTTTTAAAATGTGTACAGAGCAGCAACAATAGCAAAGGTATTGTCACACTAAAAGCGAAAAAATACGTCAACTCATAGGCATGACATCACCAAAGTCACCCAATCATAGCTAACCATACCAAATCGCATCTCCCAACTAAAGGTGTGTTCATAGTGATAATGCGTTATGAAACTTTAAATGCGTTGTTCTCAAAACTTCATTTTCACACACTATGCCCCTTTTCTCGGAGAAGGTTACATACATATATGAATTGTGCAGCATAAGAAAGAAACATTTGATATTTCTTCGCTCCTTTTGTCTAACACCTCTGATGTCTTTTAAGTATTATTTTATTTAAAAAAGGAAACTGTTCAACTACTGCAAGCAGATGCAGCTAATTAAAAAAATAATAATTTGTATTTTTATGCACAAAAGACATATTTACAAATCGGAAAAAATAGAATTCCAAAAAAAGTTAAAATTTAAATATTTCATTCGAATGAGATAAATAATATAATAATAATAATATAAAAATAAATAATATAAAAATAATATTATTATATTATTTATATTAAAGAAGGTTGTAAAGAAAATATAATAGATGCATATCGAATAATATAATTTGTTTGTTGGGATTTTTGAATAAGTTTCAAAACCTACTATGCTTATTAATACTTTTGTAATTTTTGAAATTTTCATTGATTTTTTAAAAGTTTTTGTATAAGATAAGAGGTTTGAATCATTTCAAAAATATAGTTTAAGGTCTACTAATGATTTGGCATTAGCATCGCTGAAATGCATGTATGTAGTATATAGACTAGCTAAAAAACAAACAAAAGTTTTTGAAAAGTTAATGTTTTAATTGTAATTTTATGAAAGAAAGAATTCGTTCGACATAGTGGGCCATGCACTTAAATTATTTTGTTATTTAATGATGAAACAGAACAAATCCGCAATCAGGAATAATCGGTGATGGCCCATAATGAAATCGACATAATGAAACATCCCTACAAGAAATGGATGACCGAAACAATTATCATACTAATACATTTATAGGAATTTAACATTTGAAAAAACATATGACTGTTAATGGTGATAGAAAAATCCGTCACGGTTGACCAATTATGTCGCATTTTTCACATATTTTGGGATTACATGACAGAATATTTGTGGCTTGTTTTTAGTACAATTGCATGATATCAAATCGGTAGCAGTAAAAGTTTAAAATTCTAAAAATTTTTATAAAAAAGAAGCTACAATTTTGTGACATATTTATTTCCATCAAAAAAATAAGTACATATTTAATTAAATAGTGTAAAATTATCCTAAATAAATACACCTTCAGTTCCTTTTCTCTATGCCCTCGGCGCGTGAGAAGCAAAGCAAACAAGTTCGTGAGGAAATCTTGGAGCTTTTATTAAAACCCACTGCCAAAGAACGTTCAGTGGCAGGAAAATTTAAATCGCATGATTCCGCTCAAATCATGGAGTTTTATACCCATGGCACTAAAGAGGATTGCCTTAAGGCACAACAAGCCTCAGCAGAAATGGATGGTAATAATGTTGACTACGTATTGAATAAATTTGCCAAACAAGAAGCCGTTTATATTAAACAAAATTTTAAAAACACACTATTGTAATTTTTATTTACACTATTATTTTCTTATGCACATTTATTTATATTTAATTATAATATAACAATTGAATTGAAAAAAATCGCGTTTTATTTCAACAGAAATGTCCATCAACAGTGGTGAATGAATTCATACAGCTTGATAAGTCAGCAGTGACCAATATCTCGGTCAAGATTGGAAAGTCAGCGTTGACCGATATGTACATAAAAGTTGATTAGTCAAATGTGACTAATATTTGTGTCAGCGCTGACCAGTAAAAAACATAAGAGTGAGGAGTTCAGACATATGTTCTGTGTACGATAAAATTTGGTAGTTAGAAAGAGATGTAAGATCACACGTACACAGAATTTCGGTAATTTTTTTCATATTGGCCTTAAGAAAATGATAGAAACTTTGTTCAACGTGATGACCGGTATTTCTATCAGCAATGCCAGTCCTATTACCAGTCAAATGACCGTCACTGTTCTTGTAGGGATGTATGTGATTTCATGAAAACACGGTAACATTGTTGAGAGAATGGGTGTCTAAAACTGAGAGTATAAGAAAAAACGCTGTAAAAATAAAATGGATTCTTTTTCATGACCACATTCTCTGCCAAAATTTTATGTCAAACTGTATGGAAAATATTGTTCAGCCTGAAGTTGCAGTTTTTTATGTTGTATCATTTATGCATATGAAAATAAACATTGGCGACGAAACGGATTACTAAATTTTGTTTTGTTTATTTACGTAAGTATGTACATGGTAGAATAATACAGGTAGTGTCGAAGCGTTAACGGATTTTTTTTGGGTTTCAGTCTGTCAAAATTTCATTATGTATTACTAACACTCACACACACTGCTAAAAATTTTGCTCTTCTTGTTTTCCAAACGCTAATTTTCCCTTTCAAAACTTCTATAAATGCATCTTTAAAATTATATTATATTACAAAATTATGCAAATGTTTGCGAACAGTGAAAAACAACGTCGAGCCTAGTAAAAAGCTAAACTTAAAATTTTATTTAATCTGTTCGCACAACCCCATACACATGAAACAAGTATATGTACTCGTATAAGTATAATAAATATTTATCGACACCAATTGTCAAAACAACCATCTTCTTCCTGACATCCATATAAGCCAACATTATGATCACAATACTTTTTTTGATCATACAATTTGCATTTTCTATGTGGACATGTATAGCGATAGCAGTAGTATGAACACCGATTCATATCGTTGAATGCACATCCAGAGCAATCGTATCCACCTTAGATTTAAAATTTTTTATAATGTATTAAAAAGTTTGTGAAATTAATAAACTTACCCGTTAGATGGCTACCGTTTCCGTACGGTTTGAAATAATTTTGCATTGGTGGAATGATAAGGTATTGAGGAGTGGCATGCATGCGAGTTGGTTTAAGATAAATTATGCAACGCAAAAATTTCCGCATCTACGGGAGCGACGACTATAACATCGCCAGCGATTATTCTGCTGCTCACAAATGCGTGGCGTCATTACTGCACAACATTTTAAGTTCGGTGCTGACGCTGTTTCGCAATCACCGATATCATTATTACAGTCATCATTATATTTGATACCATCGCGTATAGTCACGGATGCATTGACAATGAAAATATTTGTATTATTTAGTATAATGTCCGATATTTTTTTGTTAAATTGTGTTGCAATGGTACTGTGAAATGTCATGTTATGTACAATAGGTTGGAGAGCCGAACATCTGTTTCTAGTCCAAATAGAACCCTTGGGACATTCAATAACAGTACAACGATCATTTATCATTTTAGAACCATGAGAACAATAGAGTAAATGGCATCTCTTCCCCACTAGTTGAGTTCCTGGCGGACAATTTATGAGGGTTTCAGGCATGGGGGATAGAGTTGAAGTGCTTTCGGAGGGATGTGTTATTTCTAATTGTTGGCCACAACGTGCTACTATCAATCTGCAACCTGTAGGTGTTGAGCCAAGTAACGTTGATGATAACACGTAACTTGTATTGCTTGAGCTACTTCCTGTTACATTTACACCACAACCTTGACAGAGCGAAGGTAAGATGCATTGAATTTTAGAGCAGGGACAAGAATGTGCAGGTTGACACTGAAAGTTACAAGATACATTTATCGGCATTACAGTGCAAGGAATAGTTTGTTGATTTTCACAGCAAGTGCATTGGGTGGAGATCACAGGACGAGCAATATTCGCGTGTGATTTCTCTGTTACTGGATCAGAAGTAATCGGAAGGTTAGGAAAATCTGTTGTCGGTCTTTGATTTGGATATGGAGTAACTGGTTCATTTGGGCATAATATACAATATACACCTACAGCAGTTGTTTTTCCCAATTCCTGCAAATATAAAGCAAAAGTTTTGTTATTGAATTTGTAATAGTTTAATAACTTACAGTTAGAGCAAATATAATAAAAAAATAATATACACTATTCATTTTTTTAGATCCACAAATAAGCATCATCTCCAATTGTTATGATACAACTAGCACATCAATGCATAGAACTATAATTCATAATCATTGAAATATTAATTAGAAAACTTGAACTTTTTATTTTGGGTCATTGAGTTTATCAGACTAAATTCAAGCAATATTTTCTTAGCATAGCATAATATTTCAGAAATGTTATATTCAGTCAGTATTAAGATTTCTTATTAAATAAACATTCTCATTATGAGGGTATTACGTGATATTCCAATATTGTCTTCATTAGTTGTTATTTTCGTGGTGGAATTTATATTAGTGCATGCACAAAGTATTGAGCAAGTGAGTGTATTCGAAAATAAAGGTACATGAAATGGTTAAACGAGTTAAATTGTAAATTATTATATCTTAGTCAGATGAAATATGCCCAGAGGGATATGTATTTCACACGGATCAATTGTGCTATCCAAAAGTAAGGAAAACATATATATCTGAGGCTGAAACAACAACTACAGCCATTCCAATTACTGCTGCAATGCATTCGCCATTAAACATAAAAAAATTGGATTGCCCTGAAGGTTCAGTTATGATGCAAAATAAATGCCGAAAAATTATATGTTCCTACGGAGAATACTACAGCATGTCTTCAACCGGTATGCCCTCAAGGACTAGTGTGGCGTGAGAAGAAATGCCAAAAACCCGGATATTTAACAACAATATTCGAAATTGATAATGTAATCTTGAATGAAGTCAACGAAGAACCAAATACTTTGGTAACGAATGATTTTGTATATCACATATCAACAACAACAACTCGCAATCCCTTTACTACCTCTCGATCATATCCACTAATAAGAACCACTCAAAAGCGAAAATATTCAACAATATTAACGACGCACAGTGGCTGAAAATCGTTTTTCATTGGCCAAAATTCTGTAACTTTTGAACCGATCAAACGATTAAAGTAATTTTTATTTTATTGGATAGATATTTAGTTCAGCTTGACTCAGTTTAAATTTCATTAAAATTGATTGAGGACTTTTTAAGGAATTCTAGGTCAAAGTTGAACTTTTGAATTTTTTTAACTTTTACAGTGAAATATGGGTTTATTATTTTTTTATTTATTAAAAAATTGAATATTTGGAAATTAATAATAATTATAAATAATTTTTGTAATAATGGAATTTTTTTAATGTTACACTTAAAAAAATTTTACACTGAAAAAAATAGTAAAATCAACTGGAGATTTTGCTATTACAGAAAAATTTATAATTTTTTGCTGTCAAATTTGATAATGTTAAAATTTAATTTTGTTTCTTTTCTTGAACTTCTTAACTCTTTGTTGGTTTCGTTGTTTCTTATTGATCCTGAAGACCCGATAACCAAATCATAACTGATTTTTAGTATGGGTTCCATAAGTCGTATTCTTGCATGTAGTGGTGATAATCCAAATTCATATGCATCGGTATTATCTAATGATTTTGGCGGGACTTGGTTTAATTGGGTTGATGTTGCTTGGCATATAATGCAGCTGGATGCAGCCTTCGTGTTAGTCAAAGCCTGACCTACTTTTCCATCTATCATTGTCAGCACTAATTGGTAGCTTACTTCAATTTGCTGGCCATCTAACTGTAATTGTAATGGATGTAGTGTTGCAATTTGGGCCTTAATATCACTAACTTCTTTGTTAATGGCATCATGAGTTTCTTTTTTGAATTCAAATTTGATTGGCCTGCAGTATTTCGTAGAAGATGGTGTCTCGTTTTTCCAAATATCCATTGTTTGCGTTGTACTAGTCGAAGGCTCTGAATCTTCTAAAATCTTTTTCAATCGCAATGGTACAAATGATACCATGAACATATCTGAGTTCGAAATATTTTCACATACAACTTGTTTGTATTGCTTTTGTCCCGAAGAACTATCACATCCCCATTTACAAAAAAGAATTAACTTTGTGTTTCCATATTTTTTTAACTCATTTCCTGTTATTGATTGTAGCAAGCGTTCGGCTGTGTGATCAAGTAGAGATTGTAGTTGTACCTCTGCCGAAATTGGTGTGATTGTAATAGTGTCCTTTGATGGCAAACAGTCCATTTTAGCAGCGGTTATGTAATGCAGTCTGAGCTTAATATATTGCTGTTTTGTTAATTTCAAATCCAGAAATAATGCTAATGCCTCCTCATTTGTGTACTGTATTGCATCACTCGGAGTTGGTATACTTTTAAGAATCCGTTTTGTTCTCACTGGCCTAGCTTTAACAACTTTTTCAATGATATCCACTTTTGTTAATTGGTTCTGTTATCGTAATTGATGTAAGAAATATTCTTTTATATTTGTATTGATATCTTTAAGTTTCCGCCTCTTAGATCTATCGCTGCAGTTGTCCAATGATTTGCGTGGTCTTCCAGCCTTATCTTGCTTTGCTGTTTCTGCAGCGACATTAAGTTGGCCCTCTAACCAGTTTGCACCTTTTTTATATAAAAGTTTTGTTTACTGTAGCGAACTTCTTTGTAGCGTTTTTTTTAGTGCTTTGACGAAATTAGATAATTGCTCTTGCATTTCGGTGCTACACGAATTTAAGTGTAATTTTATTTTAACTTAACTAAGAACATCTTCCTGGTTTTTGTTTCTAAAATACTCTTCCGCCAGTTCTTTATAACTGAAGCTCTCCATATTTTTCTGAATATTTTTATTTGCGTGTTATGTTTTATCCGTACATTTAGAGGATTAACTTATTACTGAGAAATCTCTTATCGAATCCATAGTTTTATACATTTTTATATACGTGTTGTCCAGACCTTAATATCAGGTAAAACTGGTTAGTATCTCGTTAATATTCGTTGTTGTTGTTGGGTTGGTTTTTTTTCTTTAGTGGTTTAATGTCCCGATTATTGTTATAAAATTTTTTATGACTTTGGTTGACCCTAACATTTGATAACAGGTAAATTTAGAAAGAGATCATATGTTTACTGTAGAAGGTATTGTGATAATTTTATGACTTATTTTTTGCTGATCAAAACAAAGCCATTAAACCCTTTCGCAGGTATTATATTCAATTTTTTACTTTTACGTAGTCTAAAGTAAAAAAACATAAACTTTTAGGCAAAAAAGTGAAAATTATATACACCCTTGTATACGAGTACTTTGGAGTAATTTCATTAAAATGAAAAAAGTGTTCTACACACGGCTCGTCACGGGTGCAAAAGTATATATAGCGGTAAAGAGGACACTTTCACCTTTCTCCGGGTGGTATACATTTCTTGTTCCCCTTTGTTCCCTAGAAGTTCTATTCCACTAAAGTTTAAATTTGAGAAAAATATAGCAGTTTCATAAATATTCCGTAACGCCCCTAATATTAAACGCTAGAGCTCTGACCACTTACTACAACTAAAGACTATAAAACTACCTACATTATAAAAAAGACCGCAGGCCATTATCGATGATAGCTTGCGAGTAGTAACTATTTATTTTTTATAAAAAACAAAAGAAAAACACCTTTTTCTGAAATTACAAAAAACCGTTGAGTTTGACAGCATGCCACGCTCACAATTATCAATAGTTTAACCTAATTTTTTTACTACCTTAATCTGGATATATTAGCTGCAAAAGGGCGTAAAAATTTAAAAAATCGGTGCCAAAAAAAAAAAAGACTTTTGGCCAATGAAAAACGATTTTCAGCCACCGTGCGACGGCAAAATATGAATTTACTAATTCTCAATATACTGAAGTTTGTTGCAAAGTATTTACCACTCGTATTTGCAAATTACATGGAAATAAGTGGCTGTGCTTTCATCGGAAATATCAGCGGTGCGATAGCCGCATTTGCATATCACCAGTTGTCTATCTGAAAGCACCGGAAATAAAATACGAACATCCACTCTTAATAATGCCACCCAATCCTCAACTAATTGCATCTGTAACCAATAACGGTTATAATGATTTACGTAAATTCATTGAATTCATTTGTATTCCACTTATTACTTTTTACAAATTTTCTAATTTTTTAGATGATGTTGATTGTTCTGGATGTGTTAATCTTCGTTTTGAAAATTGTTCTCAGCATTGTTATAGACATATTTGCCCAAAGAACATATGCGCATTTATGGATCTTAATGAATATTGCAATATTTTTCATGGACAAGATGGATGTATGCCCATAGACGGCTGCCTATGGGAATGGTGTCAAACTTAAGGTTTTTTATATTTATTAATTACTTCTTGATTTATATTATGAACAACATTCTTTTCCACTGGAACTTGATAACGTCTAGAATTTTTTCAGTACTTACATATGTAACTATTTACAAGTAAATAAACAATTAAATTATTCTCTGAGTGGCGCAGTAGTATTGGGTTTGCAAATCATAAATATGGTCCTTTCGATGGGAAGTGTTTGTTTTTTAATTTTGTCAGTGTAGTTGTGCAATAGAGCGGTGAATAAAACTCTCTTGTGTATTCAATGGCTTCCCAGCAGGATTACTGTTCACCAGAATAAAGTCGCAATTTTACCCTTTGTTAGCGGTCTGCGACTTTTTGTAAGTTTTTTTATCGATTTTTTTAATTTTGTTGCGTCTTTTTAACCGTTTTGGTTTCTCCAAAAAAATTTACAGTAAATTTATAAAAAAAGTCGTCAAATATAAAAGCAAATTTCAAATTATAGTTCATTTGGGAACACTTTTATCACTTTTTTGCAACCTTTTCATGTACACAATGTATTCCAGAAATTGTTCACAAATTTTCGGTAAATGTTTCAAGTTTTAGCAAAAAAGCTTTTTAAAGTAAGAAATTACGGGTTTTGAAGTGCTTATTTTACAAAATTTGTCGTAAAACATGAACATTCCTTAAAATAAGATTTCTTGTTAAAACGTAAAGAAACTCTGAAAACGAAAATAAAGCTAGAAATTGATACGTGTTTAGAGGCGGAAGGGACCACGGAGTCTGAGAGGGATAACGTTAACAACGCTGCAGGTCCTTCCAAGAAACGTATTATTTCGCAATACTTTTCGAGAGACTGGGAACTGAAGTATAAATAGCTTAAGCAAGACATGGATTCAAAGCGCCCTTTTTGCATTGTTTGTAAACAGCTTTTAGTGAACCAAAACAATAATCTTTCTCTTGGCTTGCTTTTTAACAGAAGTCATACTCCTTTCACCTTGGCAGCATACGACACCCAAGTTTATTAAACTTAGCTAAACTTGTTTAGTATACATAAAAACATGTATAGAAGAATATATAATGCAACCGCATATGTTATGAAATGGATTCTGTAATAAGCTTTTTGTTTTATTTTAATTGTTTTTATATTTGGTTATGCTTTTTATTGATAAGTAAAAGTTTAAAAAAAGATGTGCGACTTTTATTTTCTCAAACCACTTCTTTTGTGCGACTTTATTTTTGGAAATAGACTTTTTGTATGAATTTCAAAAAATCCCAACGGTAACCCTGCTCTCCAGTATTGGCATTTCCATGTGAAAGTAAAGAGTTAAACCCCAAAAGTAGGGCAATATATATAGTATGTACATACTTCATATAAGTTTTAGCATTTTAACGTACTACTTTGTTTTCAAAGTTTTTCTGGGGTATATACATACATATGTATGTATGTCCAAAATTGTACCAAATACTGCGATAAATAAATCACCTGCTTTCGATGTCAAAGAGTTTATTTGGATTTAAAGTATGTATAAATGGTTTAGCATTTGATAAAAAAATTTAAAATCATTAATAAAAATAAACTGGTTTTTCATAATTTGTCCAGGCTTATGAAAATTTATACCATTCTTATGTAACAATAGAAACAGAATTAAATACACCAAAAAGAATTTGTGATATAAAATTTTAGAAGATCGATTTATTTACACAAAAAAAAAATAATAATGCTCGTTTTTGATAACGAAAATCCCGGTATATAAACTTTTTTTTAATTTTCTGTGATAAAAAATGTTACAGAACTGATAATTCAAATTGAAGTTATTCAATTAATAAAATATTTTGGTGCGTACCAGAGAACTACAAACAATACAAATATAAATAAATTACTCTATCTCTATATCGAATACTTGCAAGACAAAATATTTTTTGTATCTGTTCAATTTCATTATTGTTCGTATAGGTGCGCATTTTGTTTTATACCTGTGTGTATTCATGCTCATATTTTTTTATATCTCTGCGCACCTATACGTATCGGTAGAAGAAGTGCAATTTTTGCCTAAAACAAATACATATATGTAAGTTAAAAATACATTATTTCTGCAAATAATAATTATAATAACGCTAAAGCATTGTTTCTTATACTCATATTTATAGAGACCCTTCGATACATATCTATATTTGTATGTATTCCTAGCAATATAAAAAGTATTTTCTAAAAACTGTTTTTGCCGTGAAAGTCCTTCACTACCTTAACCGCTCTTTAGGCTGTATCGCTAACTGCTCTCAGTGGCTGCACCTTCTTTTTAGCTTGTTAAAATGAAATAATATTTGTCCATGAACTGGGACACTCCTTGAGGAAACTGTCATAGATTTTGAGTCGATTAAACAAAGCCTTACTATTGATTGAAACAAAGTCATCAATATTTTTCTCTTAAATGAAAATGCGGCACAGCTATAATTTGGATTTAAAAGGAGTGAAAGGAATCAAAACCAATATATTTGTCATATTAAATAAGCAACCATTTTCGCCTTATTTTCGAGGTCTATAGCATTGTCCAGATGCACGCCTCACCTGTCAAATACCATACATAAATGCTGGCAAAATGTATGTAAAGCTGCTTTGAGATGTTTTTTTTTCAATATTTTCGTAAGCTTTCAATACCTTCAAGAAACACAAATCCTGTTAAGGTGCTTTTACTGCTAAAACCTTAAAATATTTTTAATAGTGGATTATCAGGGCTTGTATTCACTGGGCTAATTTTAGCGTCAAATATAGTTTTTGGTACCAGTTCGTAAACGTGATGGCGGCAGTAAAAAATTAGCATTTCTCTGTCTAGTTTCTGCTCTAGAAGTACGCAAGTACCATTAATACGACCTGTATTTAAAGCAGTAGTATCACAGCAGAGAATCCACGCTTTATCTTCAAGATTCCAATCAATAATAGCGTTCCAAACAGCGTCTGCCTGTTCTCTTCCTGAAGAGTTATCCAATATCGGTACAGCAATAAGTTGTTCTTTCTTATCGTAAGAAATAACTATCGGTAGACGTTCTTCTTTACATTTGCTTACGTCTAAGGCTGGCAACATTTTCCATCCCAGTGCACGGTTACAATATCCGGTACCTCGCTTTGGAAATCTACCTTTATTGCTCCTGCACGCTTTTTTCGCTGTTTCGTAAGTGTTCTTATGGGATATTCATCAGTATTGTGGTCGTGTGCCTCTATAACATACAGAAACTAATTGTGGAGTGATAAAATCTCTCCTCAAAGAAGTTTTATTAGTTGGGTGGTGTGTTGCGATTGCCACAAGCAAATAGTCTTCTAAAACTGTTACTTCCGACTCAGGCGCCGAATTTTCTACAAGTGCATCATAAGATGATGTCGAAGGAGTTAAGGATGCAACACATATAGCACGTAGCTTTTGCTCTTTAACATTTCTTAGCTGCGCCTATCCGTCTAAATGACCAAGTCGACCTGGCTCTCTCTGCTTTTCCAAAAATATCATATCTTCATTTATCTATATTAATTAAATAGCATCGGCATGCGCAATGGCAAAAAAATTGTTCATGTTTCTAACAAACTCTTGACCACAATTGTTTGCATTCTCTCCAAACTTTGTATACGGGAACTAGTTTCTTAACACAGTTAGTTGGTATTCGTGTCTTCTCCCGAAAAATAATACATTCACGAATAGTAAGATTTGCGGTTTCATTAAATCATTAATTACCTTACGGATATTATAGAAAAAAACTGAAAGTACTTTTTCATTAGAGGGAAGTTTTGAACCGGTAATTTGCTATCTTACGTTCCCTATCTTTTTCGTTTTGCTGTCGGCTTTGAAAATTTTGGTAGTCATAGCACAGTCAAAGCGAATGAAATAAAAAATTTCAAACGCTGAAATAAACAGAAGCAGGCGATGAAAACATTGGCTTCAGCGTGTATGCTATGACATGTTGCGATGAAAGTCGGCACGGGCTAGGCTTGCCATTCCTACTGCTTTTAACAGTACACGTACTGTTTTATTCACAACACCAAAAACAGCACGCAAAAGTGCTGTTTTTTATAGATTTATACTGTTTTTGTACTATTTTTTGTATATGTAACACAATTTTTATAAAAAAGTTTTTGAGTTTTTTTATGTATACGATATTTTTTGTATAAAATTTGTTTGAAATGCTTTGTTTTTTTCCACTTCGTTTCGTTGTATACAAGTTTGGTTTGTTTACGTTCCAAGCAAAAAATGTCATGTCTGTAAATATAAAGGTTTTGTGTTTTTACTTATGTTCTCTTGATATATAATTAAATTAATATTCATTAAAAAATATTAAAGACACGGACATATCCCTTAACTAAACGGTAAAATCTCTATTATAAAAGATATATTTTTAAGTTTTTTCATTGTATTTTTTTCTTGATTGATTAGTTAAAAAGGGAAAGAGATTCTAGTGAGTATGTAGCCTCAAACAGTTCTACCGATGTCGAAGAAATTAACTGCCAATCGCCTAAAAAAGTAAGGAATACTCCATAGAGATTGTCCTTAAAAAAATTTATTAAAAATAAAATTATAGTCGACTTTAAAAAAAAATATTTTCTTATTGTTGAGCCTAAATATTTTTTTCTTAAACTATAATTTAATTTGTGTAAAATTTTGATTTTAAGTAGAAAAATAATTTCTATAGATAACAAAGTAAAACTCTGCTTTAAAATTGATATTTTTGAATATGCTATTGATGCTTTTATATTTTTCACCAAAAAATTTGGAAAGGGGATATACAGGTTTGTCATTCCGTATGTAATACCTTCATTATTCATTTAAGACCCCATAAAGTATATATATTCTGAATCCTTATAACTAAAAAAGTCGAATGAGCGATGTCGTCTGCTATATTTTGGTGTAAGTAGAATTAATGCCTCATAGAGACATATATTTTATACCATTCTCCTGGAATTTTTCCAAAATTGTTCGGTTTGAAAATAACAAAACTCGGTCCAATAATTAATGAGATATAGCCAAAAGACTTTTTTTGTTATATGTCCTATTCTGTTGTTTTTTTTATGGCCCCAACTGTCCTACGGTAAATTTTATGAAGCAGATCTCTTGTATGGAGTTCCACGAATTTTTAGACTGAAAATAATTGAAGTCTGTCCATTAACGGCTAAAATAAGCGCAAAAAAATGGTATTAAAAATTATTTTACTTTTAAAAATTTTGAAAAAGTTGCGTTTGGAATCATAACCCCAACAACCTTCTGGTTGCTAGTCACAAGCGCTTCTTATACACCACATAGCAGTTGTATTTTTCATAGTACTTTACGCGTTTAAGAACATAATATATCTTTATTTATTATAAAATACTATAACTTCATATTCTTGATGGAAATTGGTGTGGTTGTTGTAAATTGGCCCTTTTTGTCACACATACATATATTACATACATACTGAAATGCGTTCATGGGCACATGTACACATTGTGTGTATGCATGTGCATAAATAAACAGTCGAAAAGCAAAGATTTGTTGTTTTTTTGTTTGTTTCTTTAAACTTATTTTTGTATGTTTATTAGTATAATATTATGCATGCGTATTTTTATCGCTTATATTTTCTTTTCGTATACAAATAACCATAATTATTTTTTATATTAAAGAAATGTAATGGGTCGTCAAGACACTATGTACGAGTAAATATACAAAATCAATGAAATTGAATTTTAGTTTTGTTTTAAAAATTTCTTAAAATTTCATTTTTTATGACTGTGATTTCAGAAGAAAGGCAAAATTGATGCTTATACCCAGCTTTATTCTTGTGTGTACAGAATAATAATTTTAATTAATTTCTATATTCAGGTGCAGAGCGTACTTGCAGTATATCAGAACCCGGTATTATTATTGCAATTGTACAATGTGATAAAAATCTCTTGGCAATTAAAATGTTGTTTTGATACTTAGTTACACATAACAAAGCAGAAAAATCTCTTCCCGACTAGAAATTGATACATGTTCCCAAATATTTTTTATATTGAAACTTTCAGTATACATATTTACCTTGCTTTTTTCTAATTTTTGGATTATATATTCACTGTTATATTTGACTGTTGCTTTCAATATAAATTCCCATAAAAAATGTTTCTTTGATTCTATAACAACAGTGAGTTAATATCTTCAAAATCACTTAATTAATTTCCTTTTCTATAAAATGAAAATAAAGTATGATGTAAGAATTTAATTTGATATCAAGCTCCAAAATGTAATTAGCAAAGAAACTAAAAAATTTAAAACCCCGCGAAAATAGCGCATATTTTGAAAATTGTAACTGCAATATTGGAAATTACTGCCAATATTTATTTTAAAACAAAATCATATAATTGGCGATCGGCAACCAAAAGTTTTGAAAAAATTTCTGAAATGGCTAAAATTCTTAAAAATATGCGAACATCAGAAATATTGTATGATTCAATATTGATTAAAAAACAGCAAAACTTACGAAATATCATTTCCATTCCGAAAATTAAAGTTTTATTAAAAACTATTTTGTATTTGGAATAGAAAATTTAATATGCATTTGTATTTTGAATAAAAGTTTTGCAAATACCTACTTTCCACAAATTTATATTTAGCTTCTACGAGAAGATTGCATTATCCAAGCAAATAGTTTATTAATGTGCGCTTAAATGTGTTCTGAGAATAGTTCGCAATTCATAAAATATTTTTCAAACAATCAGTTCCAATCGTATACATACATATGAACTTTGGAATTTTAGGTCGGAGTCTTTGAGAAAAATTTCCAAAACATTTGTAGGGGGTAGCGATAATAGTTCAACATATACAAAATGATAAGTTAAGATCTTAGGAGATAAAAAATTGATTTCTTTATATTCATATGAAATTAACTGGTCTTCTTACATTCATTAAAAACACCTAAAAAAATCCTAGTTTTGAGGAATATCGCATGTCGAAAGCACGCACTACGGAATTGGACGCGGATTAATGGTAAAATATTACGAAAATAAGCCGAATTATGGGTTGGATTTGAAAACAAAAAGCTTTCTGTTTGCGATTTTATCGTTATTTTTCATATTTATTTCTCTGTCTTACTTAGTAAACGCAGAAGAAGATTTAAATAAAATTTGTTTTTAACTAAATCCATCTGTTTTCTTAGCAGGCTGAATATAAAATACCCAAATCGTATTTTTTAAATCAATTGAGGTTGAAATTCGATTGTGTTTCTATATCAGAAATATACAGGTTATATTGAACCAAAACCTTTATCGTCTGGTCCAACCTCAATACTGATAAGTAAATGGAAAAATTAACAAAATTTTAAAACGACAACTATCAGAATACCACTAGTTTACATACATACGTAGATCATACGAGTTTCAAAGAAAAAATTAAATTAAAATATGTTGCTATATTTTATAATTTGAAATTTCTTCTTACACCGTCAAGTTATTTTTATTTTTGGTATATTATTATATTATATAAAATAAAAACGTCGACAACTTACTAAATTCATTATATAATTGTTTTATCACCGCACAAAATCCTCTATTGGGTATTTTTGAAAAATAAACCTTTTATCGTTCATGAAACTGGAAAAACGCAAAAATTAAAAAATAATTTTTTTAAATTTTTTGTTTTATAAAACAAAGTTCTTGTTGAAAAACCCTGTAGTAAAAATTTTCTTAAATATAAATTGAGAGAGCAGTTTATGTTTTACATACTATATACTACATATTTATTTTAGACAAATTTTAAATATTCTAAATACATTAGTTTTTAATTTTTTATTTCGGACATGCATTCGGATATTCAGGAAATATCATTGCCATCATGGTCAGCATTAGCAACTAACATTTTTCCGGGCTCCCCATCAGCATCAGTTTCAATGGCACCACCTCCCCAAAACTGCGAACATTTGAAAAGAAAGAGAAGAATGAAAATATGTATTAATAGACTTTAATCTGTTGAAAAGACGATCGTTAAGGTGGCGACGATTGACGAAGAGAAAAAAGAAATTTTGAAAGGAAGCAGAAGTGCATTTCCTCAGTTATTGAAAAAGAGTTAAATTCTAAAAATTTTCTTTTTTAATAATTAATATTTATACCTTAAAACAGTTCAACAATTACGTATAAACATTAATTATTAAAAACGAAGGCACCCGTAATAAACCTCCATGCTTACATTGTCACAGGTGGTTGAATACTAAGAAAGTCAACTACAAGACAAAATTAAAGTAAACAAAAATTAAAAACTGCTTGATCTCAAAGCCAATGGCTTTGGAATAAGCGAGAGAGTATTAAATATTTGGAATAATTAAAAATCAAAGATGGAATTTCGTACTAACCGAAATTGATTTAACTTGTAAGAAATGAATAAGTTGCACTTTTCGTATTCTAATTCGTTAAATAATACGGTTAAATAGTTGATATTCCGAGTCACTAGTATCCACCGTCAAAAGTGGTAAAACCGATCAAAAGAACGCTGATGAGATGGTGTAGCGACCTCGAAATCAGTACTGATCCTTTCTGCTAGTCTGATGAATAAATTGTTTTAAATAAAAAGTACTCTCTTAAAAAAATAATTTCTTAAATTAAGAAGATATGGGTAAAACTCAGATTTGAACCAAAGCCTTAAAAATTTCATTTCAATATAAATTTTCTTTTTTTATTTGAATTATTATTTGTATTTTTTATTTGATGAATTTGTGATATTTTTTATTTATTTTTAAGAAACTTATTAATATTTTTGTTAAATCTTTTTTGTATAAAGTGCATTAAAAATATGTATATATGTATCAGAGAACTTCGCTTGTCTTTTATTCGAAAATGATAAAACCTGCCCACACACTCTCTTTTGTTGTTCACTTTAAAGTTTAAAGCAACCGAACAAATGCCTCTCTGTTGGTTCAGATGGTTTACATATCGGTTGGCTTATAAAAATATTCTTCTTTAAACTGGGAATGAATTAATAATCAAACTTGTTCAAACTTTTATATAAGTTGTTCATTTTAAGGCAATCGAACCACTTGCAGGTTGAACACTGCCTTATTTTTATCATAGGTCGAATCAAACTTGTCAACTCGTGTACTTTCCTTTTCCACTCAACACACAAAATTTTGATTAACATTGAAGTACAAAAAGCAAGAAATCGTTGTGTATGAATTCGTTCATTCCTATCAACAAACTAAAGCTTTTTTTATTATACCCTTCACCAAAAAATTTGGAAAGGGGTTATATAGGTTTGCCATTCCGTATGTAATTTCTTCATTATTTATTTAAGACCCCATAAAGTATATATATTCTGGATCCTTATAGATAGAGAAGTCGAATGAGCGATGTCCGTCTGTCCGTCTGCTAAATTTTGGTGTATTAAGAATTAAGGCCTCAACACAACATAGAGACATAAATTTCATACCATTCTCTTGGAATTTTTCATAAAATTGTTCGGTTTGAAAATAATTGAAGTAGGTCCATTAACGACTAAAGTATGGGCAAAAAAATGGTATTCGAAATAATTTTACTTTAAATTTTTTTTTGAAAAAGTTGCGTTGGGATTCAATCCAACAACCTACTGGTTGGTAGTCACAAGCGCTTCTTATACACAACAGAGCATTTGTACTTTTTATAGTAGTTTACGCGTTTAAGTACATAATATATCTTATTCGTTATACAATACTAAAACTTCAAATTCTTGAAGGAAATTGGTGTGGTTGTTGTAAGTTGGCCCTATTTTGCCATCTGTAGCAACTAGTTATACATGTCCTTCAATAAACATTGCATTAGATAGTGCTAACTCACAACAAAGTTGTGCCGGAGCTGTCACCGAAATTTATCAGACTACTAATGGCCCGCTACAATCGAATTCTAAGGTAGGCGTTTATAGTCCGCTACGAGCAGTGCCTCCAAGAAAAACAATTTTCGTTTCTCGTCTGGCAAGCGATACTACTTCTAATTCAGTCAGTTTTTACGTGAAAAATAAAATTGGCAACGATGTAGACATTTCTATTCAAAAATTCAACTTTTCTCAACCCAGGTCTATATCATCTTTTAAAATTACGGTTTTCACTGATATTTACCGGGTATTTCTTGATCCGAATTTCTGGCCAAATAATACGTTTGTTCGGGAATATGTGTATAAAAGTAGATCACAAAACATTGCGGTGCTGCCACAACGTCAATCTATCGTTCCAAAAAACTAAATGCAACTACTGATTACATTTCTATCGTTTACCAAAATGTTCGTGGCTTGAAAACAAAACTAACAACTATATATATGGAAAGTTTCAACATTGATCATCATGTCGCGGTGCTTACAGAAACATGACTCAATGGCAATTTTTAAATACCGAAATACTTTGTAACAAGTTCAATATTTATCGACACGATCGCGATAACAAAACTACTGGTGGCGGTGTTCTTATTGCGGTTTCTTGTTATTTTTCTGCTGATATGGTCATTATTGATTCCTCGCATGATATAGAATTTATATCGGTATTAATAAAACTTAATTGTAAAAGAGTATATGTTACTTGTTCTTATGTTCCGACATCTTCGCTGCAAGTTTTGTACACTAAGCATGCCGAAGCTATAGGATTAATAGCTCGTTCCGCTTTTACTGGTGACTCTGTTTTTGTTTTTGGAGATTTTAACATGCCTTCCATTGCCTGGACATATTTACCAGAAGATAAATATTTTGTTCAAACCAAGCAGAACTCGAATCATGATGAATTTTTCAATGTTTTATATGACGTTAGTTTATACCAAATTAATGGCATTTCTAGCAATTATAATAGAATATTAGATTTAATATTCGTCAATGATGTAGCTGAATGTTTCATTACCATTACCATCCCTCAATTGAAGGAGTGGGTTCAATTCCATCGGAATCAGTTATGCCTTCGTTTATCAAAAATGAAAAGGTCTACTCGTTCAAACATACTAACTACAATATGTTAAATGAGCTTTTCGCTGACACAAATTGGTGCAACATTTTATCGTGCTGTACTGACGTTGATCAGATGTCTAAAGCCTTCTACAATAAGGTATACTCTTTTATGGATTTGTGTGTCCCAAAAATAAAATCTAAACAAATAACTGGTCCACCCTGGATTAATAATCACTTTACTCATGCTAAAAATAAAAAGAATAAGTGCTACAAGGAATTTCAACAATCTGGTTCCTCCATTGACTATCTAAGGTAATCGATCAGCCGCTCTGAATACATCTCGCTTAATAAATCATGTTATGACAACTATTTAAACGGAATGAAATATAATTTTAAGCGTAATCCAAAGTCGTTTTTCAAATTTGTTAATTCTAAGAGAAAAACAAGTGGTTTTCCTTCTTCTATGAAATTTCAACAAATTGAATCCTGTGATGACGCCATTATAAAAAATTTATTTGCCTATTTTTTCTCGACAACTTATTCGCATGCAACCTGCGACGATTCGTTTAATTATCCAGTCAGAATAACTGCCAACCAATCAACATCTATTCAATTTATTGATATTTCAACATATATGGAATTAAAACGCCTCAAATTTTCGTTCAACTTTGGTCCCGATAAAATTCTTAGCAACATTTTGCTTAACTGTGCGGACAGTATTGCTCTCCCTTTAGCACTTTTATTCAACGCGTCAATCAAATATGGTCATTTTCCTTATGTATGGAAGGATTCTTTATTATCCCTTTGTTTAAATCGGGAAATAAATCTGATACTGCAAACTATCGTGGTATTGCAAAATTGAGTGTTATACCCAAACTATTTGAAAAAATTGTCACCGATCACTTATGTTATCAAGTATCAAATTTTATGTCCCCCTATCTGCATGGGTTTCAAAAAAGGTGCTCTACTACAACTAATCTTCTTCATCTTACAACCGTAATATATCGTGGATTTCTTCAACAACAACAAACTGATGTCATTTACTTGGTTTTACAGATCTTAGTATAAAATGGATTTATTAATACCTGAGTGATAGAAAACAAACCGTTGGTTTTAAAAACACATATTCCAGAAGCATCGATGTTCCATCTGGTGTACCACAGGGAAGCCACCGTGGACCGCTTCTGTTTACCCTCTTTATTAACGACCTACCTGATGTAATTCATTCATCAAATATTTTGATGTATGCAGATGACGTGAAAATTTTTCGCAGTTATCGTCAAATATCTGAGCAACAACGTCTTCAAGACGACTTAAATTCGTTTTACACTTGATGCAAAACAAATCGTATGGAACTTAATTTTAAAAAATGTAAATACATGCGTTTTGTTAGAAAAAGTTCGATTCCTGCACGCTATATTTTTAAAGATTATCAGTTGGACTCGGTTGATAATTTCTTAGATCTTGGAATCCTGTTTGATTCAAAACTTAATTTTATTGCTCATATAACAATGACAACAAATAAAGCTAGAGGTGTACTTGGTTTTGTAAAATGCTGGGCTAAAGAGTTCAATGATCCTTATGTTACGAAAAGTCTATCTACATCACTTGTAAGATCCTGTTGGAGTATGGATCTGTAATAGGGGACCCTATATATATAAAAAATATTCTGACGCTATTGAATCCGTACAAAAACAGTTCCTTTTGTTTTGTCTTCGTGGGTTAAACTTTAACCCAAGGACTTTACCATCATATTCTGCTAGACTTTCCCTTATCAAGCTGTCAACTCTACAAATCCGCCGAACTGTGCTTAACATATGGTTTATTTTCAACATTATTATTGGCGAAGTAAGCTCTGGTGTCTTAATCAATGATATAACTTTTAATGTCCCTCAGCGGCCTTCACGTTATCAGTTACATTTTTTAGAGCTAATTATGCTAATGCTGACCCCTTGAGAAGAATGTGCAATGAGTTTAACAAATTTAATACATTTATTGATTTTTCTTCGTGCCCCACTACAATAAAAAGCAATATATTAATTTATTTGAACTCATAATTTTTGTATATGTCCTAAATTTTTGTAGATGTTTAATTTTATGTTTATATCACTAGTATGATAAAATATATGTATACAATTTAATCTGTAAGGATTATTTTCCATAAACAAATAAATAAATACATCAATACTGAAATGCGTTCACGGGCACATGTACACATTGTGTGTATACATGTGCAGTCGAAAAGCAAAGATAATTTTTTTTGTTTGTTTCTTTAAACTTATTTTTGTACGTTTATTGGTATAATATTACACAGTGAGACAAAAAAAACCTGGGATGTGATATTATTTTTCTAGCAGCTACTGTCGAGTAGATCAGGATTCTGTATTTGAAATTTCCGGGACACCCCCAAAATCCGGATTTACGGTTAAAAAACCGGTTTTTGTACCTTTGCGCACTTATAAGCCTGTAATTTTGTTGATAATGATCTGATTTTCAATTTCTTATTAGATTTGGAAAGAAGAAACTGAGAAATTTGGGTGTTATTGTGGAGCAAACACAAATTTTGTAGATTTTTCAAAAATTTTTCAACTTTGGTGACGTTTTTATACATTATTTTATTAAGAAACTATAATACTGTTGAATTTATTCAAAAAGTACGTTTATTTACGATTACAACGCATATTTGGGTTTAAAAATAGATAAGTTATTGACTGAGTTATTTAACTTTTCATGAAAATAAACTTTTAAACATTTTATACAAATTTTATTAATCCATTAACACAGTGTGACAAAAAAAACCTGGGATGTGATATTGTTTTTCTAGTAGCTACTGTCGAGTAGATCAAGATTCTGTATTTGAAATTTCCGGGACACCCCCAAAATCTGTAGTTTCGGGTAAAAAACCGGGGTTTCGTACCTCTATGCACTAATAGGTCTGTACCTTAGTTGAATATTAACCGATTTACTACTACTACTACTAGAAAAATAATATCACATCCCAGGTTTTTTTGTCACACTGTGTTAATGGATTTTCTTAGATAAGTTATATGTCATTCGAAAGATCTCAGTTTCTTCTTTCTAAATCTAATAAGAAATTGAAAATCAGATCATTATCAACAAAATTACAGGCTTATAAGTGCGCAAAGGTACAAAAACCGGGTTTTTAACCGTAAATCCGGATTTTGGAGGTGTCCGGCATATTTCACTATTGGAATCTAGTTTTACTCGACAAGCCCTACAAGAAAAATAATATCCGGTCCCAGGTTTTTCTACTTCATTCAATTTTGTAACACCGTGTTATGCATGCGTATTACAGTATTTTTATCGCTTATATTTTCTTTTCGTATACAAATAACCATAATTATTTTTTATATTAAAGAAATGTAATGGCTCGTCAAGACACTATGTACGAGTAAATATACAAAATCAGTAGTATGAATAAGGGGTTTCTAGATAGAAATGTGCAAAGGAAAAATGTGCATACCTTAACCCTTTAAGGGTCGATGGGGTTAAATTCGACCCCATGATATTTTGTGTTATGAGGCGGCAGCGTGTTCGGTTTTGCTTAAAGTGAAGTCGTGGTGGGGGGTTCGGTTTTGCTTAAAGTGAATTCGTGGTGGGGTGGTTCGGTTTTGCTTAAAGTGAAGTCGTGGTGGGGGGGGGTTCGGTTTTGCTTAAAGTGAAGTCGTGGTGGGGGGTTCGGTTTTGCTTAAAGTGAAGTCGTGGTGGGGGGTTCAGTTTTGCTTAAAGTGAAGTCGTGGTGGATGTTATTTTTGTTGAAGTGAAGTCGTAACATTTAATGTGTTTTAGAGGGTTAATACAATATGAATTAAACTACATTAGGGCGGTTTACGAAAGTCTGTGATTTTTTTGCTAGTATTTAATAAATAAAATTCATTTACTGCGGTATATATTAATCTCCCTAATACTATTTGTTATCAGTATAAAATGTTAACCACATTATTTAAAAACAAAACATTTATTTATTTTTAGTGTTAATCATATACCTACATACTTATAAAACATATGTATATAACCACATTATTTAATTAAGTGTAGTGGTAATAAAATGAAATCAAATTAATAAAATATATTCATTGTTGTACTAAACTCTAAGGTGTGATTATACTTTTAGTTATTTATTCACAAAAAAAAAATTAATAAAATAAATCAAATTAAAATGGGTGGTAACTTTATTTGTGATATCTGTGGAAAAGTGTACAGCCGCAACTTTTCATTAAATAGACATATCAGGATGCATCATCATCAAGGTTATTCATTAAGGTGTACGACTTGCAACATTAATTTTTCAAGTAAGCAAGATTATCTTAAACATATCCACTTAATAGAGCATCAAAATAATCAAAAGAAAGAAATTATACACTGTAAGGAGTGTAAAGAAGATGTAGTAAGGAAACTGTGGATATATCATCAACGCACAAACAAACATAAAGATAATTGTTTAAAAATTGTTGATGAAATCAATAATATAAAGTGTTTAGATGCTTGTTTCAAAAACCGTATTACTACATTTCGGTTTAAAAACAACAATATGGATAATCTAAATCCCGAATTGTTTTTCAATAACATAAAGGATAATGTAGCATGTGTTTTGAAAGATCATCTACAAAAACATACAAGTTTAAAATTTAATTTCGAATTACTCTGTGAATATATGAAGATGAAAGACGATGAAGAACCCATAATTACCATAATACTACATCAAACAAAAATGTATATTTTGTCTTTAACTAACCATATGAATGATATTGAAAGATTTTATGCAAATAAATGTGAAATAATTATGCAAAAAATGGATGAGTTCCAAGAACGTGATAGTGGTTTTGCATTAACAAAAATTAATCACCTTGATGTTAATATTAATAAATATGCATGTATAAAAGGTTCACAGTATATTTCTTTACCAACATACATATCAAAAAAAAAAGCTTGTGTTAATATACAAAACAATGACGTATACTGTTTTAAGTGGGCTATAATATCAGCGCTATATCCAATAGAAAATAATAGTGTAATTTGTTCTTCGTATAACATAACCAACATTCAAGATGATATTATAGTCCTGGAAAATAATATATTATTAAATTTTAAAAATTTAAATTTCCCGCTATCTGTCAACAAAATACAGCAGTTTGAAGACAACAACCCGGGAATAAGCATAAATGTCTTTGGTCTGGAAAGATCTTTTGAAAAGAAGAAGAAAACATCTATACTTGAAAAAGATACGTATTTAGAAGTTTATAATGTTGTGGGACCATATTATTTCTCTCAAGAAGAAAAAAGTAAACATATAAATTTATTATTGATGGAAGATGAAGAACGATTCCATTATGTCTGGATAAAAAATATATCAAGGTATGTTTATCGTTATTTAAATTTATACTCAAAGTGAAATTAAACTAATTAAAAAAATTTTTCCTTTTATATTTCTTTAATTATAGATTATTAAGAAGTCAATTTACAAAACATAAAAATAAGGTGTATATTTGTAATACATGCCTCATACACTTTTACAAAGAATCATCTTTAAAGAAACATAAGGAGGAATGCAACAAAATTGTAACTATAATGCCAACCTATAAAAATTCTATACTTAGATTTAAGAATCATAAAAACCAACTAGATGTTCCGTTTGTAGTTTATGCAGATTTCGAATGTATTCTGGAATCAGTTGATATTCAAAACTCAGCTAAAATTAATTCAGTACAAAAGCATATTCCATTTGCATTTAGTTATTATATTAAATGTTCCTATAATTCTAGTTTAGATATACATAGAATTTATAGTGGTGAAAATGCATCAACACATTTTTTTAAAAGTTTAGTCGAGGACGCATTATATATTTATAGTAACTATTTGAGTGTAGTAATACCAATGAAACCTTTAACGTTTATACAACAAAAAAGACAAGATGAAGATATGAATTGTCATATATGCGGTGAAATCATATCTATTGGAGATAAAGTAACTGACCATTGTCATCTAACAGGTGATTATAGAGGTCCTGCACATAATATATGTAACTTAGAGTATCAAATTGGAAATTTTATCCCTATATTTTTTCACAACCTTTCGGCATATGATTGTCATTTATTTATAAGAGAACTTTCATCAGTAGCAGGTGATATAAAAATCATTCCTTTAAATAAGGAATTATATGTATCCGTATCGAAGAGAATTAGGGTGAGTGAAAAAGATACTATTGAGCTACGTTTTCTCGATTCATATCGTTTTATGGCATCAAGTTTAGATCAACTTGCAGGTTTCTTGTCTGATGATGATTTGAAAACTATAAAATCGGTTTGTTTAAATGATAATGAATTTGATTTAATGAAACGTAAAGGTGTCTTTCCCTATGATTATTTGGATTCAAAGAATCGTCTCATGGAAACACAATTACCACCTCGTTCTCTCTTCTTTAATAAACTAACTGATGAAGCGTGTAGTGAAGATAATTATAAACATGCTGAAAAGGTATGGAATACATTTAGATGTACGACTCTCTTGGACTATTTACTATTATACTTGAAAGTAGATGTTTTATTACTATGTGATGTTTTTGAAAATTTCCGTAAAGTTTGCAAAAACATTTATAATTTAGATCCATGCCAATATTATACTGTTCCTGGATTATCTTGGGATGCAATGTTGAAAAAAACAAGAATAGAGTTAGAACTATTAACTGACATTAACATGTATAATTTTGTTACACGTGGTATTAGGGGAGGAATTGTTCAATGTTGTAAACGACATTCTGTAGCTAACAATAAATATGTAAGTGATTATGATTCTACTAAAGAATCGAATTATCTTATTTATTTAGATGTAAACAATTTATACGGTTATGTCATGTCGCAGTACCTTCCTTATAAAAATTTTGAATGGGTTGAAAACATTGAAAATTTTAATTTTAATGCTGTGGAAGATGATTCACCATTAGGGTATATATTGGAAGTGGATTTAGAATATCCATCCACCATACACGATCATCACAATGATTTCCCATTTTGTGCAGAAAATAAAAAAAATGAACATATGAAACAGTCTAAATTAATAACGGATTTAAATGATAAAACAAAATATGTAATACACTATAGAAATCTTAAACAATGTATTAAACATGGTCTTATTCTAAAGAAAATTCATAGAATTCTTAAATTCAATCAGTCGGATTGGTTGAAAACATATATTGATTTAAATAATGATCATAGAACCAATGCCGAAAATGAATTTGAAAAAAATTTTTTTAAACTTTTAAATAATGCGGTATACGGTAAAACAATGGAAAATGTAGCTAAGAGAAAAGATGTTAAAATAGTTTGTTCATGGGAGAGTAGAGGTAAGAGGTTGGGAGCTAGAGCTCTTATAGCTAAGCCAAATTTCCATAGTTTACTTAAGATTCAAGAAGAAATGATTGTCATTGAAATGAGTCGAGTGCGAACGGAATATAATAAACCAATTTATATTGGGTTTTCTGTTCTAGAATTATCTAAGTTGAAAATGTATAATTTCCATTATGAATACATGAAACCTAAATATAAGGAAAATATTTATCTGAATTATATGGATACTGATTCCTTTGTTTACGATATTAAGACATATGATCTATATAAGGATATTCTAGATGATATCATCTTACAGTTTGATACGTCTGCTTATCCGAAAGATAATGTTTTTAATATACCCTTGTTAAACAAAAAGGTTTTAGGAATGATGAAGGATGAATGTAATGGTAAAATAATTAAAGAGTTCATTGGTTTACGCGCTAAAATGTATTCAATTAAAATTGATGAAGAGGAAAAAGAAATTAAAAAAATTAAAGGAGTTAAAAAATGCGTAACCAATAGACTAACGATTAATGACTTTAGAAAATGTTTATTTGAAAAAAAAATGTACTATGATTCTATGTATGTATTTAGATCAAAGATTCATGAAATATATACTCAACACATTAGTAAATTAGCATTAAGTTATTTAGATGATAAGCGATTTATTAGAGATAATAGTATTAATACATATGCATGGGGACATTATGCAATAAATAGTCAACAACCATCATCATCATCATCATCATATCCCAATGAAAATGTATTAACATCATCTTCAAGTGATAATATTGTACAATAGTATTAAGTGATTTTAGATTATAAGTGAATATATACAACGTGAAAAAACAATAAATAAATAAATAAAGAATATCATTAAAATATTTTAGTTTGTTTTTATTTTAAACTATAGTTATCTATTGAATAGGAATTTTAAACACAAGTAACCACAATTTGTTTTTGTGTGAATAAAATTTAATCGTGCTTGTTCTTAACCTTACTCAACTAAGTTGATATAAAATTTAATCGTTTAGAAATAAAAAAAAATCAAAACAAAACTTTTTTATATATTATTTTATTTTTTTGAGAATTTTATAATATAATAAAAATAAATCTCATATTGAAGTATATATAATATTATTGAAGTTCATCTTTATTGATCCAAGAATTATGTTGATTGGAAAATCCCAACCATTTTACGTACGCCTGGTGCCCCTTAGTTTTAATAACATTTTCAATCAAGTATGTATTTGGAAAATGTGTCTTTAATAGTTCATGTTCATAGAATCCACCAACAATCGGATTCCTTTGATAGTCTTCCAATAAATAAGTAATGGGGTTTGTGTTCTGTAAAGTACGAATTTTAAAAATTTCAGTTGTCCAGTTTGGAGTATATCCTTTTGAAAAAATATGTTTATATTTGCTAATTCGAACGTGATCTCCAACTTTTAGTTTACCAAATTTATATATTTTGGGATGATTATAGGCTTGTTTTAATATAGAACTTTCATTTTCTATGTTAACAGCATTTGGCTTCATTCCAATTGTTCTATGTTTTTTATTATTATATTCATTAATTAAATCCTTGCATATATGTATCCATTGATAATTTCCTTGTAGACTAAACTTTTTCCACATCATTCCTTTTAGAGTTCTATTAAATCGTTCTACAATAGACGCTTTCATGATACTATATGTAGAATAGTGATTGATATTATGTTTTTTCATCAGGTTTTGAAATATTTTATTATAGAACTCTTTACCATTATCTGTTTGCAAGTTTTTTGGAATTCTCTTTAGCGAAAAAATAGATTTCATAGCATTGGTAATATCTTCACTACCTTTCGATTTTACGGGTACAGCCCAAGCAAACTTTGAAAATGTATCTATAACTGTTAAAATAAATCTATAGCCTTTGTTATATTTTGAGTAAACACCCATTTCAACAAGATCTGCTTGCCAAAGATCATCAATTCCCTTGATCACCACTCGACGTCGAATGAAATTTCTACGTGCTTGCTTATGAAGTTCCTGAACCACTTCTTGTCGCTCCATTTCTAACATCTATCTTAGATTACATCAATTTAAATGCTGCTGATATTGAATTTAAATCAAAAACGATTTATATATATATCTATGTTTAAACGGTTTGTAATGAGCTTCGTTTTTCATTTAGACGTTCTTCAACTGAATCAATTTTGTAATTAAATAATGATCTCATTTCTTTTAGTGATTGATTGAGATTATTTAGTATTATACTTTGATCATGTATTAATTTACTTAAACGTGTTTCTACATTATCAAATTTTTCTGTAGTCAACACGTTTTGTTGTCGTATTATTTCGTTAAAACGATCCTCCATTTCCTTAATTCTCTCCATATACATTGTATCCAGTTGTTTCTTTATTTCACTTAAATAACTTTTCATATAAATTTTGTTCACAGCATCGTTTTCCAATACAGGACTAGCAATATTTTTTATTCTCCGTAAGTTAAAGTTGAAATTACGATCACTATCTAAATGAATCTTGAAATGCGGATTTTGATATCTTGCAGATTGTTCAATATAATGTCCAAACTTATCGATAGGCATTTTAAGAATATTAATTGTTAAATATTTTTAAGTCTATTTATATAATAATTTTTGCTTCTCTCAATTCCTCAATAATTGATACAATTTCATTATTATGATTTGAGTGACCAGCTGTTGTGGATGAAATCAAAAGACGCAATCTATCAACCAATTCGTTAGGATCATCCCAATAAACATAATTGGTCTTTTTTCTATTCAACTTCATTAAACCTTTTCCCTTATGAATTTTCTGTTGTTGTTTAAATAGGTTTTTAATAATCGTTGTATATTTAATTGAACGATTTCCTTTAATTTGACCATTAATACTGTTATTTCGTTTATGGACATTAGTCATCTCCAATATTTGTTTATAATTATTTAAATCTGTTTTATTATAACTGATTGGTTTCTTATAAACTAACAATTCATATAAGCCTGATGTGAAGGGCCATTTTAAATTACCTACAGTAATATTGGTTGAATTGAAAGTGATGGGTTCATTACCTAGTCTCCATATTTGATTTTTATCCTTATGAGGACCATAGGTTTTATCATATATATTTAAGTTAACTTTTGATAAATTATATTGAATACTTTGATTGGGATGTATTGTAATGGTGTTATCATCATCATTGTTATCATCCTCATTATCAACATTAACATTATTATTATCATCATCATCATCATCATAGTCATCATGATCATTTTCATCATCAAATGATTGAAACGTGTTTGAACTTTCCTCGATTTTCTTGTTATTAAAGTTTGGAGAAAACGTGTTATAATCAAGCTTACTCTTTTTATATGGTGTACTGAAGGCAACTTTATTATTCTCAAGATCATGTTTAAAAGAGTCATCCGGATATTTTTCATGTTTTATAATGGTGTTATTATTATTATTATTATTACTAGTTGATTGAACTAATTCTTTTAATGGTTTTGATATTGGTTTCAATGTCTTTTCCAACAATTCATCATTTGCAATTTCTCCAAGCAAAATATTCTTATATTTCTTTTTTAAAATATTTCGAGTTTTAATAAGATTATTAACCAGATTTGTATTCATATTTATAGATTGAATTAGAAACAGATTCAAAACAGATCAGTTTAGCAGTTAGCGGTTTAATAGTTGAGAAGCTATTAGTTTAATAATTAATCTTGTACTGATTTTAAAATATCTGTAATGTTTCTTTTATAGATTTATAAATATATCGAAACCTTTTCTATATCGACCATTATTCATAGGATCATCTTTGTTAATAACTAGAAAACCATATTTTTCTTTCCAACACTCGGCACATAACTTATGAAATGTTTTTAAAGTCATATCAGAACCAACATGATCATTGTAAATATGCTTAATATTCATTACATCCTGTTTAAAAATTATAATCATATTTGCATTATCGCGAATCAAGTGTTTTGGTATACGTGTATAAGTTTGACATAAATAAAAACTATCAATGTCTTTATGGCGACCCATACAGAAGTAAGAACGTACATGATTTTGTTTCTCACAAGCTATATCATCGAATATAAATATTGAATTCGGTTTAACTTCGTCTGGGGATAGAACATCATCATTATTAGAAAATGATGAAAAATTTATCTCCTTAATGGGTTTAATTAGACTTTCTAAGTACTTATATTTCGGTTGTTGTGTTGACTTTGAATATAAGTAAATATTTTTAAATTTCAATCCATGAGGACTTTCAATAAGACTGATCATAACATTTGTTTTTCCGCAATTTGATGGACCCACAATAAGAGCTCGAATAGAATTCGGTAGTAATGAACTATGACGAATTTTATTTGATGAATCGAACTTTGATTCGATATTCTTTACATCAATCCTTTTATGTTGTTTAAAAAAACGCATTCTGAAATCTAATGATAACATAATATATAAACCAGTCTCTTTTATTTGTTTTCAATCAATTTAATTTCAATCTTTAATCGATAAAGTATCAATAGATATGACTATCATTTATAAAAAGTTATTCAGTCGCCATCCATCCTTCATTGGTAAAGGTTTTCTAAATAAAATAATTAATAAACTTCCCATTGAACTTCATCTACCCGGTTATCAATTTTGCGGACCTGGTACAAAATTAAAGAAACGTTTAGCTAGAGGTGATCAAGGAATCAATCCATTGGATACTGCTTGCAGAGAGCACGATATAGCATACTCAAACAATAAAGATTTAGAGAAAAGACATATTGCTGATAGAATTTTAACTGAAAAGGCTTGGCAAAGGGTCAAAGCAAGCGATAGTAGTTTGGGTGAAAAATCAAACGCTTGGTTTGTTGCTACTACAATGAAAGCAAAAACAAAATTCGGTATGGGTAACGTTATTAGTAAAACTAAAAAGTCGTCTCCAGTAAATACCCACAAACTATTTACACATGCATTGAAAAGTGCAAGAAAGAATATAAAGAAAAGTGAAAACTTGAAAGATGCTATAAAGATTTCACGAAAAGTTGTAAACAATATTTTCAAGGGGAAGAAAAAATTGTTAATAAAAACACCTCGAATAATACCGCTACCAAAATCTGGAGGTTTTCTTCCACTTGCCCCTATATTTGCTGCACTGGGTGCACTTGGTGGTTTAGCTGGTGGTGTATCTGGTATTACAAAAGCAATCAATGCAGTTAAAAATGGAAAGGAACAGCTGACTGAAGCAAAACGACACAATAATACAATGGAAGCCATTGCGATGGGAAAAGGCATGTTCTTAAAACCATATAAAAAAGGTTTTGGATTATATTTAAAGCCTTATCAACAAAATTTTTAATGAAGCTACCTAAAAGAGCCCTTTCTGATGTAGACTTGAGAAAATATGCAAAACATATTCCAAATTTTAGAGGTGTGTTTATGTGCAACACTCTTCCAAGCAAACCATTTAAAAAAGAATGTGGAATAATCAATCTGGATACTTCAAAGGGACCTGGCACACATTGGGTAGCATACTGGAAAAACAACAATCAAATCGAATATTTTGATAGCTTTGGCAATTTGCAACCACCAAAACAATTAATAAAATATTTAGGAAAAAACATTAGTTATAATTATGATAGATATCAAAATTTTAATACAATAAATTGTGGTCATTTATGTTTAAAATTTTTGTTTTCGAAGCTAAACTAAAAAGAAACTATAAATGTTTTAATAAAATACATCGATTAAGAATTAAAAAGATCTTGTTTTATTTATATATATATATATAAACATTTTTTTTTTCATTTATTAAAAATTTTAAAAGAAATATTATAATTAAATAATTTTTCTAATTTCGCTTGTTAGAGGTGAGTATTCGATTAAGCGATCATGAATAACTAAACAGTATGCTGATGTTTTTTCTGGAATTGGTTTGTTTGCTTCAGTATCAAATTCAATTCGTACATCAATAGGTCCAATTTTAACAGTCTCATTTTGATGTGAAACATCAACAACAATAAGCGGTGCGTAAGACTTGTAATCATTAACATCCAGCAATGGTTCAGGTTCTCGCATGTAAAAGCTTTGTTGAAATTTTGCATACATATTATATAGAACAGAATACTGACCCATTTCGAAACGATTATTTAAATCATCATATGGATATGACTCTGAGTTTAGATATACTTTTAAATTAGAGATATTACAATGGTCAAATATATTTCCTTGTTCTTTACTTTTCTCTTTTTGTAAACCAATTATAAGAAATCGTGGTCTTTCGTTTTGTGGAGAAAGCTTCACATTCCATAAAACCTTTGTATTCGTTGGTAGTGCAGGATTTACATGACAATCCCAACTACGAAATGCAATTGGTATAGAATTTTTGCTGTTGATTATCTTAAACATTTCCAATTTTGCAAAGTCCGATAGTTGAATGTGTGGCATTTTCCATGTTATATCCAGAATTGTTAATTTCAACTGATCAGTTGCATTTGTAGAATAATATGATCTCTCATCGGATGTAGAACGTTGAAGAATGAGCTCATGTTTCGAATTTAATAGTATTTTGTTATAATCTTCAGCAAAACCCAGCAACATTTTCAGAGGCATACAACAGCTAAAATGACTTTTTTCTAAAACAAAAGTTTCGTTAAGACACCAACCAGCGTTTTTTAGTGTAGCACTTTCAGCCTTATTCAATGATACAAAATTTTTCATGGTGGATGAAATTCCAAGTTTACGTGTACGATCAACTTCAAAACCATTAATTTCATAACGAATTTCATCAAACAAATATGAAACAAAGTTGTTTTTAAATTTCACATCTATAGCTGGAACCTCTTTGTTTGCTTCCTTCTTTACTATAAAACCATGAATGTAAATCATACTCTCACTTGGTAAGACAAAGAGATCCTGATTTTGAATTGGTATACGAATTTCATCATTGTTGTTAAATGATTTTAGATATGGAGAGTAACTATGATATTCTCTTTTTACAATACTCTCATCATATATAGGTTTTTGAAGGACATTTAGTATTTCATTCATGGTTGAAGATTAAATCCTAATGATTTTAAGTATTCTGTATTAGATGAGGACAACAGTTTTTTATTTTTTATACTTTCTCGAATGTGAGTTGATGAGGGATTGAATGGAAATCCTCTTTGCACTATGTTTTTATTGTAAATGATCATTATTCTGGTTTGAAGTGGAGTCTAAGAGTGATTTTTTCTCCTCTAAAATTTATAAGTTCACCGTCTTGATTTAAGATTCTAATCGTTATGTTGTTTATTTGCTGACAGTTGACGGGTAAATAAATAACATTTCGAGGTTTTTCGTTTATTTTATATCCTGGAGGAACATCAAGAGGAAATTCATGAATAGTATGATTCGAAGTATTATTAATAAATGAACCGGTTGTTAAGTTGCTTTCAATGCGTATTGTATTAACATTCGTAATATGTGTAGGTAAATCAGATTCAAATAACTTTGTAGTATTCAATTGATTAATATCTACAATCACCACTTCCACAGATTTATCATTTTGAAGAATTTGATCAGTGTTATAATATTCAGTTGAATTTACTTCTAATTTTCTTTTGCTAAATCCGAGCAACTTTCCTATACTGTTTGGTTGTGAAAAATCTATATCCATTGATGAGGTTATTTCAGTTTTAAGTGTGTTATTGTTAGCTTCAATTTTTAGATAAATTGGTTCATCAATATCGTTTAAGCTTGAGTTTAGGAAAAAATCAATATCTTCAAGTTCGTATGAACCAACTGGAATAGTAATAACATGATTTCCTATATGAAACAAATTGTTGTAAACATCTACATTGGGTATGGAATTGAATGCTACAAAATCAATAAGTCCACAAACATAATTTGTAGACAGTTCAATTGGAGGAAAATATTCTCCAACCAAAGTTGAAGTGTTTCCGGTTAAAGAGATCGTTATTGACATTACAAGTATTCAGAATGAACTGATGTTTGATGATTATTTTATCTGATTTAAGTGTTAAATAATAAATAAAAAAATGTCTTTTATAATTTTATGTTTTCTTTATTAATATTTGATTTAATAAACTTTCTTAAGAGTATTACATTTTTTTGAGCACATATACAATATTTTCTATGATAACAACAAACATTTACAGATTTATCATTTTGATATAATGTTTTTAAATTTGGACAATTTAGATCATCTAGGTTATAAAAATTAATTTTATCCTTAAAAATATTTTGAATCCACTTAATTTTTTCTAATCCTTTAGCATAATAAATAAAATTTTTATCTTTAACATGCGCAATATAATATTCCATAATATTTGTTAAGGTTGAATCGCCATCTTTCCATTTTAATCCATGATGATGATTATAAAGCCAATTAATTGAATCTTTTTCTTTTGTTGTCAACAATGAATATGGAAAAGGTGGTTTAATAATAAATGTTTGTACTTGTATATCGTTAATCGAAATACTCAGTTCTTTTTCAATGAATTTATTGTTGAGATAAAAACCTTGTACGTCTACAACTAAAATTCTCTCCTCCGACATTGTTTAGTACTAATCAAGTCACAACGACGACGACGACTGTAGAACTGTTTATAAAGTCTATGTTTTTAAATTATTATAAAAATTCATTATACATAATGCTTGTTCCCAACTTTTATCGATAAGGGAACATTTACAGGTATCAGGTCCACAAGTTGTTTCATCGTTGGACCACACACAATTGGTGTAATGATATCCAAATTTTGATTTACTTTTCTTATAAAATGCATATTCATCGAATTGAGTTTTTAATTTCTTCAAAATAATCTCATGTTCATACCACAAAAACCTTTCTTCATTCAAGAAGTCATGTAAAATTTTCGAATAAAACTGATTATTCATTATTTTTCTTATTTTAATTTTTTTATTTATGTTAAATAAAACTCCTTAACACATCAACAACAAAGTTT
Source organism: Gymnocheta viridis (assembly GCA_956483585.1). Taxonomy (NCBI): domain Eukaryota; kingdom Metazoa; phylum Arthropoda; class Insecta; order Diptera; family Tachinidae; genus Gymnocheta; species Gymnocheta viridis. Next base: position 37,663,655 of record OY101443.1, on the reverse strand, counting down.
ATATTAAGTAGTAGTAGTAGTAGTAAATGTATTTCATCATATTAGTTAATTTATAATATTTCCATATCCAAATCATTGGTATAATCTTGAATGTTGATTAATGTAACATCGGATCGGTACGTTGTATCATCCTCAGAAGCCACCTCAATTTCACCATTACTTAAAATTCTCTCGTATTCAACTTGACGGTATTCGAAGCATGAAATGTTTAATCGACGTTTCAAGTAATTGCTGTCATATGTACAACGGATTCTCAATTTTATATTATCTTTGTATTGAAGTTGAAAATGTCTATAAAATGGAGCCGAACTTTCAATTATTCCTGCAATATTTTTTTCTTTTTTTATTAAATCTTGCCTAAATGTTTCAATAGCTTGTTCAACAGTAAAAGACTGATTTGTAGGTGGTGGTGAGGGGTCTTCTTGTTCTTCATTTGATTTATTTTCTGCTTTTGTTGTTAACTCGATGTTTTTATTTAAATCATTACTATACTTTAAAAGTTTGAAATTTAGTTGTATGCTCACAGTATCATTATTCGGTAATTTTATAGCAAATTCTGTATTTTTAAGTTCATTTTCACTCAAATCAATAGGTAATGAAGCTGAAAACACTTGTATGATATAGATATATGAAAAAAATATGATAAAAATATTTTTCATTTTAGTTTTTCTTTTTAATAGACGTGTTCTTAAGTTAGCGATATATTTTTAAATGAGATGATAAGAATTGTTTCTCATATTTATATACTAATTTAATAATCGTCGTATTCAAATGATTTATCAACTGAGTCACCACCAACGTTACTACCACCTTTCTTAACTTTACTATCATTAACTATTTTTTGAATGAGAAGAGGTTTTTGTTGATTTTTATTTAATGAGTGGATACCAGTCTTACTATTATATAGTTTATTTGTATCTCTGAAAGCAATAGCCTCTATTTCACTATAAACGCACGATGGTTTGTATGAGTGTACATTTATATCTTTAAAACCACCCTCATAGACTGTTCCAACTAGTGATATCATACCACCGATAACCTCAATTTTTATATGTTGATTGTGACTAAAATGAAATATTGGAATATTTGTCGACATTTGTTGTCCTCTATTAAGAGAAAAAATTTGAGTTCTTGTCCCTCCTTCTGCGGTTAGGAACACCTGCATTATAATATCCAAAACTACTGCATTTATTATTTGAAAAGTTTTCCACTGTGCATGACAAGTACAATATTTATCACCAGTTTGTAAAAATTGACCCCAATACATATTTAACAAAGTTTTTAATTCAACTAAATCTTTCATTATAAATAACGTATATATATATATATAACACAAACTTGGATACAATAAGATTAAAACACCAGCTGTTTATATATATATATATATATATATATATATATATATATATATATATATATATATATATATATATATATATATATATATTACATACATACGTATATTTTTTTAATATTTATGCTTAACCGCAATTGATAAGAAGTTATTAAAATATCTAAAAACACCTTATAGTATCAATTATTGAATATAAAGAATCAGTTTGAAAATTCGTTTTACAGTGAAAAGTTAAAAGCAAAATAATGAGAGCAAGTTTAAGAAAATTGTTTCAAAATCCTAATATTATATACTTACCTTTAAAGGATATGGAAGAAAATACTGCATATGAAATCAACAAGATAGAACGAGTAGATACAAAATATGGTGAAAGTATAAGATGCCTTGTAAATAAAGAATATCATATTTATTTACCTAAACGATTTCTGATTATTACTAAAAATCAGATGGATTATCTAAACACAACTCCACACATTTTAAAGAAAGTTAAAGAAGCGAAGGGATCATATACTCTAATCGTTAAAAAGAAGAAGCAATTTGCATTCTACAACGACTTGTATGACAGTACTGAAGAAGAAGATGTTGATGATGATCATGATGATGATGAAATAGCAAACACATTTTAAATAAACCTCGAAACAGAAACTTTTTTAAAATTATAAAACATACATATCAATAAAAAAACCTCACAAACTCTAAAATTTCTCACGTATTTGTTAAATTAGGAACTTTATAAAACATGAAAACCGCATATGTATATCAATAAAAAAACCTCAAACTAAAATTTCTCACATATTTAATAAATTAGGAACTTTATCAAAATGAAAAACCGCAACGAATGCTTTTTTAAAATTAAAAACCTCTCAACATTTTTCCTGTTTAGAAACAAAATTGTATTTCTGAATTTTGTATAAAAACCCCACTAATTTTACTTTAAGTGTCATTCAAGTTAAGTAAATCATCAAAAATGGAATCACATTTAAAAAAAATTTTTCAAAAATCACAAAATAAAACCATTCTCCCTATAAAGGAGATGGTTTTTAATCGTAATTATAAAATAATAAAGATGGAGCGTGTACAGACACGCTTTGGAATGAAAATTCGGTGTCTGGTAGAGGGAACTCATTATATATACCTACCGAGTATATTTATTGAGACGATAGACGATGATGCTATTGCAGAAGTTAATGTTAATACATACTACATTTCCAAAATAAAGAAAGGAAGCAGTGGGTTATACTATGAATTAACCATTATTGCGGAAACATCAGGTAATTTCTGGTAAAATAATTTTTATTTTTATTTTTTGATTATTAAATATAATAATAATTGATTATTTTCGTTTAAGCTCAAGATACACCAGAGAAATAAATTGAGTATTGAAGACAAAAACAACAACAGCAACAACAACAACAACAACAACAAACATTACTTTGAATGATGATGAAGCTGCGATTTTTATAATTTTTTTATTTTCTTTTTTAATAATAATAATATAGTATAACATATTTACTTAAATAAAAATGTTAATGCAATTTTAATTTAACCATTTGTTTGTTTGTTTGTTCATTTTTTATTATTTATACACTTGACCACAACTTTTTATCAAAGTTTTATTTTTTAGCAAAAATAAAAAGTATATAAGAACATTTGTTAATGAGTTTTAATGAAACAATTGATTTTCATCATTCAAAGAAAACGTTTTGCACACAAAAAGTGAAAAAAGAAAAAAAATATTTGTTATTATTTTATTTTTTGTTAGATAGTAAAAACATTATAATTACTCCTACACTTGATTGTAATGTATTAGTTTAATGATGTTCATTTTGAAAATTGTTTTAAATTGAAACAAATTACTACGAGTTGTATTAGAGATATTAATATATACCGCAGTAAATGAATTTTATTTATTAAATACTAGTGTTTTGTTTTTAAATAATGTGGTTAACATTTTATACTGATAACAAATAGTATTAGGGAGATTAATATATACCGCAGTAAATGAATTTTATTTATTAAATACTAGCAAAAAAATCACAGACTTTCGTAAACCGCCCTAATGTAGTTTAATTCATATTGTATTAACCCTCTAAAACACATTAAATGTTACGACTTCACTTCAACAAAAATAACATCCACCACGACTTCACTTTAAGCAAAACTGAACCCCCCACCACGACTTCACTTTAAGCAAAACCGAACCCCCCACCACGACTTCACTTTAAGCAAAACCGAACCCCCCCCACCACGACTTCACTTTAAGCAAAACCGAACCACCCCACCACGAATTCACTTTAAGCAAAACCGAACCCCCCACCACGACTTCACTTTAAGCAAAACCGAACACGCTGCCGCCTCATAACACAAAATATCATGGGGTCGAATTTAACCCCATCGACCCTTAAAGGGTTAAGGTATGCACATTTTTCCTTTGCACATTTCTATCTAGAAACCCCTTATTCATACTACTAAAATCAATGAAATTGAATTTTAGTTTTGTTTTAAAAATGTATTAATTTTTCATTTTTTATGACTATTTGTGATTTCAGAAATTGATGCTTATATCCTGTTTTATACTTGTGTAATTTTAATTATTTTCTATATTCACCTGCGGTATATCAGAACCCGGTATTATTATTATATTTGTACAATGTGATAAAAAATCTCTTGACAGTTAAAATGTTGTTTGGATACTTAGTATCACATAACAAAACTGAAAAATCTCCTCCCGGCTAGAATTTGATAAGAAATGTTTCTTTCATTCTGTAACATCAGTGGGTTAATCTTCAAAAGCACTTCAATTAATTGCCTTTTCTATAAAATAAAAACAAAGTTTGTTGTAAGAATTTAAATTGATATCAAGCTCCAATCAAGCAAAGAAACTAAAAAATTGAAAGCCCCGCGAAAATAGCGCATATTCTAAAAATTGCAACTGCAATATTGGAAATTATTCCCAAAATTTATTTAAAAAATCATATAATTGGCAATCGGCAGCCGAAAATCTTGGAAAATTGTATGATTTAATTAAAAAACAGCAAAATTATAGAGTAAAAAAACTTAAAAAATATCATTTCCATTGTGAAAATTAAACTTTTATTAAAATCTATTTTGTATTTGGAATAAAAATTTAAAATGCATTTGTATTTTGAATAAAAGTATTGCAAATACCTACTTTCCCCAAATTTATATTTAGCTTCTAAATTGCATTATCCAAGTGAATAATTTAATGTGGGCTTAATTAAAATGTATTCTAAGAATAGTTTGCAATTCATCAAATATTTTTCAAACAATCAGTTCCTATCGTATACTTTAGAACGACTGACCGACAAATAATATTTTCAAATTTGTCTGAATTTTAGATCGGAATATTTGAGGAAAACTTTCAAAACATTTGTAAAGTGTAGCGATAATAGTTCGCGAGCTGTACCGCATCTAAAAATAGTATATGCATACATATTTGTTTTTTTTGCATATTTTCCTATTTTCCCCAATTCAACATATACAAAATGTCAAGTTAAGATCTTAGGAGATAAAAAAATTGATTTCTTCATATGAAACTAACTGGTCTTATATTCATTAAAAACACCTAAGAAATCATAGTTTTGCGCAATATGGCATTGTCGATAGCACGCACTACGGAATTGGACGCGGATTAATGGTAAAATATTACGAAAATAAGCCGAATTATGGGTTAGATTAGAGAGCAAAAAGCTTTCTGTTTGCGATTTTATCGTAATTTTTTTCATATTTAGTTCTCTGTCTCACTTAGTAAACGCAGAAGAAGATTTAAATAAAAAATGTTTTTAATTAAATCCATCTGTTTTCTTAGCAGGCTGAATATAAAATACCGAATTCCTATTTTTTTAATCAATTGTGAGTAGATAGGTTGCGCATGTCTATTGGCCCCATTACTTTTGAGCGAGCCAGTGTTGCCATCCTCTAGTTTTTTTATGTGTGTGTGTAGGTTCGTTTGCTTGCCTGTGCTATGTTGGTTGTGTGTGTGCGTGTGTATGTTCTTTTGCTTGCCTGTGCTATGTTCGTTGTGTGTGTGTGTAGGTTCTTTTGCTTGCCTGTGCTATGTTGGTTGTGTGTGTGCGTGTGTATGTTCTTTTGCTTGCCTGTGCTATGTTGGTTGTGTGTGTGCGTGTGTATGTTCTTTTGCTTGCCTGTGCTATGTTGGTTGGTTGTGTGTTTATGTTGTTGGGTGTGTTTCTGTTGGTATCTAGGCAGTGAATTTTTTGTTGGCAGACCATGTGTGTATATCTGATTATTTTAAATGCATCGTCATCACAGACGTCATATTATGTTGGTATGTAGGCAGAGATATTTTTTGTTGGCAGAGAATGTGTGTATATATGATTGTTTTAGGAGCGTCGTCATCACTGACGTCACAGTATGTTGGTATGGAGGCAGAGATATTTTTTGTTGGCAGAGAATGTGTGTATATTTGATTGTTTTAGGTGCGTCGTCATCATTGACGTCATAGCGGGGGTGTGTGTTTATGCCATTTGGTGTGTTGCTGATGGAATCGTGGCAGAGAAATATTTTGTTGACAGAGAGTGTGTTTATTACTGATTATTTTAGGTGTGTCGTCATCACTGACGTCACAGTATGTTGGTATACAGGCAGAGATATTTTTTGTTGGCAGAGAATTTGTGTATATCTGGTTATTTAAGTATGTCATCATCACTGACGTCATGGCGTGTGTATGAGAGTGTGTTTGAATGTGTGTGTGTTGTTGTGTGTATGTTGTGATCACTTTGGTATCGTTGTATTAATGGGGTTTAGTAGATTTTATTTTTTGTTTTTTATATATTTAAGTCTGTTTTTATGTATGTATGTTTTTGATTTTTCTCTATGTTTTCATAATTCTGCTCACTTCGAGATTTATTCCTTATAATTTGGCTATATAGATATATATAGCATATTTTATTTTTTGTTCTTTTTTTATATTTGAGTCTGTTTTCATGTATGTTTTTGATTTTTCTTTAAGTTTTCATAATTATGCTGACTTCAACATTTATTCATCATAATCTGACTACACAGAAAATTTTGCAGTCTTAAATATTTTTGTTTATTCTATACAGAAATATTTTTTTTTCTCAAATTCGTTGGTGGTCTGTAAATTGTATTTATAAGTTTCTATTGCAAAGCTCACAAAAAATAATTTAATGCATATGTTAACAAAAATCTGAATTACGCAATTTTACAAATGGGTTCAAAATCTTATTGTTTTGCTGTTTTGCATACTAACGCATTTTTGTTTATAATTTGAGCTCTACTGTTAAATCAGGCACAATCTTGATTTTATTTGTTTATTTCTTGACAAAGGAATTTGAATTTTACAATCTTATAAAATTGCATTTATATAGCATTTTATAAAACTAGAAAATTTAAACGATCTGATAAGTTATGATATAATAACCCAAACACAAATCTCTACTGATTTCTTCAGAAATATATGATTCCTAATTGTCTTTTCGAAAAATAATACAAGACAGAGAATATTCTATATTAATAATACAATTTTATTTTATTTATTAATTTTTCTTAATTTTGATTATAAAGTTTGAAACATTTCATAGTATGAGACTATTAAATTTTCTAATATTGCTTTTCGTAGAAAGTATATAGAACATCTACAAGTGTCAGGTCCTTCCTCACATTTCGGATCATACCACGGACAGCATTTAAAATGTCCTTTTGTGTTGTCTTCATCTTCCATTACATCATATTCCTCATTTTCGTCGAGCATATTTTGGAAAATTTTGATCATTTCCCAATGGTCGTATAGTCTGAAGCTATCAAAATCTGTTATGAATTTATTTAGACTCCTTCTTATTTGACTCATTTTTATTAATTTTCTTTCTGCTTACTTTTTCAAAGGAATTGTCGATACTGATGATTTTTTCCTGAATATTTAATCAAAAAGTATCTAAAATTACGTATTATTTCCTTCTCCCTCTTATACCAATTTTATATTATTATCTCTCTCTATCCCCTTCACCCTATCACTATCCCCCACTTATTCCCTATTTCACCATAAATATTTTCTTGGAAGTATCGGAGCTACTTTTAAGTTCAATTACAATTAAAGATTCAAAGGGACAAGATCTCAATCAAAAATGAACTCCGTGAAAAATCTAAAAACAAAATTTAATTCCCTGAAGAGTAAATCCTTAATTCACATTAAGGATCTGGATATAACAGTTAAATATCTTATTCAAAATATATCACGGATAACAACAAAATATGGACCAACACTAAAAGTTGAGTTGGAAAACAACATAATGTTTCTCCCCAAAAAATATAATAGTTTAACAGATGAAGAAATTAAGGATCTCTCGAGTGGATCATTTCAACTATGCAGAGAAGGAGAGTGTGGCCTAATTCTTGAGAGTGAGATGGATGAATTTTTAATTCAAAATAGCCAATATCCCGTTTGGCATTAAAATAAATTAATTCTGTTTAGTAAATTATAAATAAAAAATAAAAAAGCCATTAAAGATTTTTGTAAAATATAGATGATTATGTGTTTTTATTTAATCTTTCTTAGTTATTTCATAAAGAAATTTAAGACATAAATGACCACAGATAAATGTATTAAAATTCTGATGTTGATTATAGTTGTATTTTATATTTGTACCAAGATATTTTACTACTTCCGAAGGAGGTTGTAAGTTTCCAATATGTTCATGCAAAATGGAATAAGAGGTGGACTAGTTCAATGCTCACAAAGATATTCTAAGGCCAACCATAAGTATTTAGAAGATTTTGATGTTACAAAACCATCTGAATATTTAATGTATTTAGATGCGAATAATTTATATGGGTGGGCAATGTCAGAATATCTTCCCTGTGGAGAATTTGAGTGGGTATGTGATCCTGATTTTGATGTGGAAAAAATACCTGATACATCACAATATGGTTACATATTAGAGGTGGATATAGAGTATCCCGACTCAATACATGATCTACACAATGATTTACCATTTTGTCCTCAAAATAAGACAGTTGGAGGATCTAAATTCAAAAAATTGATTGCAGACTTAGACCCTAAAACAAGTTATACTATACATTATAGAGTTTTAAAACAAGCCATTTTAAATGGTCTCATCTTAAAACAAATCCGGAGAATCCTTAAATTTAGACAATCCCCTTGGCTTAAAAAATATATTGATTTAAATACATTCCATAGAACAAATGCTAAAAATAACTTTGAAAAAGATTTTTTTAAACTTTTAAACAATGCTGTTTATGGGAAGACAATGGAAAACATTGAAAAACGTAGGGACATTAGAATTACTTCATCATGGGAATCAACAAACAGAAATCATTTGGGTCTCAGAGCATTAATTGCAAAACCAAATTTTATGCATTTGTCGAAATTTTCTGATGATATATATGCGGTGGAGATGAAAAAAATGGAACCAGAGTATAATAAACCTATATACGTTGGCTTTACAGTACTAGAGTTATCCAAGTGGAAAATGTATGATTTCCATTATGGTTTCATGAAGCCTAAATTCGGAGATAACATTTCTCTCAACTATATGGATACTGATTCTTTTATTTACTCGATTCAAACTGATGATTTTTACGATGACATCCGTAACGATATTACTTTGAATTTTGACACATCAGAATATCCTATAGATAATCAATTTCATTTACCGCTACTCAATAAGAAGGTTTTAGGAATGATGAAAGATGAAAACAAGGGAGATATAATGACAGAGTTTGTAGCTTTAAGATCAAAAATGTATTCTCTGTCGACTCTTCAATCGGAAGATGTTAAAAAATCAAAGGGGGTTATAAAGTCTGTAATTAAAAAGTTGACCATTAATGACTACAAGAAATGTTTATTTGAAAGTGAGATATTGTCAGATGAAATGTTTTTATTCCGATCCAAAGCACACCAGTTGTATACTCAAAAACTATATAAAGTAGTGCTTAGCTCTTCTGATGACAAGAGAAATATTATGGAAGATAATATAAAAACGCGTGCTTGGGGACATTATATAGATAGAATTAATGATTCAATGGATATAGATTAATATGTTTTATTTTTAATATTACCTGTAAGATGACAATGACGATTTAATTTTATCCTATTTTTATTAGTTTCTATTGATTTATTATATTATTTATTAATTTATTTATTTAATTTATTTATTAATTTAATTATTGATTTATTTATTTACTATTATTTCATTTGGTGTTCTTACCTATGCCCAAATCATTTGTAAATAAAAAGCAAATATTGTATAAAGTTTTTTCCATATTTTTATTAATCTATAAAATTTAATCTGTATTATTATTAAGATTTTTTAAGAAAAAAAAAACTAAAAAAAAAATAAAAAAAAAAAATGTTGAATTTTTTAATATAAAACAGTGAATAAACATATGTATTTTCTTTATTTTGAAGTCTCTTTTTTAAGTAAAATTGCATTTCTTTTGGCGCAAATACCATAGTTGTGATAGTCACAGTAGAAATCGTCTGGATACTTGCTATTCATTTGTTTAAAGTTGATGCAGGCAATATTCTCAATGTTAACAATTGTGTGATGAATCATTTCTTCCAACCATTTTTTCTTTTCTTCACCTTTAACATAGATTATAGAATATTTTAAGTTGTCTTTCAAAAATCTACAAACGCTTTGAAATGATACTGATCCATCGTTCCAGTATAGATGATGATAGTTTTTTGTTAACCAATTTGCTTCTCTCTGCTTTTTTGCCGATAAACATTGGAAATCATATGGAGGTTTTATAATGAAATTGGTGCGTTCATTATTGTTGAAAACAACTGCTACTTCTTTGGCAATAAAATTGTTTGAATTACTTTTGAAACCTTGCAAGTCTATGAAAACCTTGTTATCCTCCATATTACTGAATTTATAAGAGTTTCCGAACTTGTCCTTTTATAGGAATATATTCAATTATACGATCATGAATAAGAATACAGTAAGCTGATGTCTTTGATGGAATATTTGTGTCTGTTTCAAATTCAATTTTTATATCAATTGGTCCGTTATTGAGCGACTCGTTTTGATGGCTAACATCTACTACAATAATCGGTGCATTATTTTTAAATTCTTGAGCGGTGAGAAGCGGCTGAGACTCTCTCATGTAGTAGCTCTGTTGAAATCTTAGATACATATCATATAGAATTGCATAACGCTCATTTTTAAATTTAATATTTAGATCATCATATGGGTATGATACTGAATTTAAATGAACTTTTAAATTGGTCAGATCACAATGAACAAACTTATTTTCTTGTTGAAAAGCAATCAACACAAAACGGGGGCGTTCTCTACTTGCGGCTAATTTAACATTCCAAATATGACTTGTTCCTGTATTTAATTGTGGATTTACATGACAATCCCAACTACGGAATGCCATCGGTATAGAAGCACCATTGCTAATAATTTTAATCATATTCAGCTTACAAAGATCAGATAATTGTACGTGTGGAATTCTCCATGAGATGAGTGAAATTGCAAGTTTTGCTTTTTCAGTCGAAACGTTCGAGTGTAGAAGATTTTCATCATTCTTATTACGTAAGAATATCAATTCCTGTTTTCCATTTAGTATAACTTTATTATAGTCTTCAGCGAATCCTAAAAGCATCTTAAGTGGTACATAGAAATTAAAGTAGCCATTTACAAGTTTTAAATCATCAATTTTATTCCAACCAGCATTCTGCATTCCTGTGCTTTCCGTTGATGATAAAGAAACCAAGTTTTTTATGGTGCTTGTGGCTCCTAAATATCTTGTATGATCAATTTAAATGCCATTCAGCTCATAGCGAATTTCATCAAATAGATATGCCACAAAGTTGTTTTTTAATTTGAAATTACCTGTAGATTTAGAGGTTTTCTCATCTACAACAGATCCTTCCACATATATATAACTTTCACTAGGTAAAACATACAAATCTTGATTTTGTATTGAAATGCGTATTTCATCATTATTGTTGTAAGATTGTAGGTATGGCACATATGTATGATAGTCCTTTTTGATTATATTTTCATCAGATAATGGCTTATCCAATACATTTATTATTGAACTCATTTTGTCTTCAGTTTAAAATTAAGAGACTTTAGAAAATTTTTATTTGTTGTTGTCAACGTTTTTTGATGAACTGATCTTTTCAATTGTGGTTTAGGTTGTAATAATGGTTTAGGGTTGTATGTTGTTGCTGTTGTTATATTTTTCGATATACTTGAGTTGTATATCAACATTATTTAGTTGGTCTTAAATGAATTCTTATTGTTATTTCCTCTCCTCGAAAATTAATTAAATCGCCGTACCGATCAACTACTCGTAGCGATAGTGAACCTACCTCTCTGGAGTTCACAGGTAAATAAATGAGGTTTCTAGGAATCTCAGCTATTTTATAGCCTGGAGGCACATTAATCGGAAACTCGTGTAGTGTATGCGATTTGGAATTGTTCATATATGTATTAACAGTGATACTACTTTCAATTCGTAATAGATTCACCTTGAAAATATTAACTGGAAGATCTGAATAATGATCTTCGTTTGGAGTTAGGATTTTATCGTTGAATCCTAAGAGTTTTCCAATTGTATTTTCTTTATTAAAATATATTGGATCCGTAGAGCTATTAACTTTAACCTGCATTGTGTTATTATTGGCTTCTATAAAAATTTTATTTTCTCTACCATATTGTTTGTATTCTTCCTTTATATAATCAACTATGTCATTCAATTCATAAGATCCAATTGGTATTTCAATCACATTTTCACCTATATGAAACAAATTGTTGTAGACATCAACATTTGGAATGCTATTATACGAATGAAAATCAGTTAGAGCACATTCATATGTCTCATTTAACTCAATAGGAGGGAAGTAATTAGCAGATAACTCTGAAGTGTTGGAGCTCAGAGTAAGTGTTATTGACATTATGCCTGCTTGATTGTAAATGAATAAAGTTTAACACACAATATGGTTTATAAAAAGCGTTTTTATTTTAATTTAATCTTTTTTGTTTTGAATTTACATTATAATTTTTAATAGTAAATGCAATAATTCTTAATACAATAATTATAAATATTTTGTTTCAACTATAATATTTCATCTTTACTTATCCAAGAATTGTGTTCATTAGTAAATCCTAACCACTTAACATACGCTTTATCTCCTTTAGTTTTAATAATCTTTTCAACTAGATATGTATTTGGAAATCTAGTTTTTGAGAGTTCTTCACCGTAAAATCCACCTTGAATGAGATTACCACGATAATCCTCTAATATGTATGTTGCAGGATATGTATTTTGAATTGTTTTAATAGTGAAAATTTCTGTTGTCCAATTTGGAGTATAACCTTTTTCAAATGTATGTTTGTATTTGCTTATGCGCACATGATCTCCAACATTAAATTTCGAGATTTTATACATCTTCAAATGACTGTATGCTGTATTTAATAATTTTTTCTCATTTGTTGAGTTGACTTTAATTGGAGGCATTTTGATGGTACGATGAACTTTACTGTTGTATGCTTTTAATAGATCTTTGTAGATATCCAACCAGTTATACGAACCATTAAAACTAAATTCTTTCCACATCATCCCTTTTAATGTTCTATTAAATCGTTCTACTATTGATGCTTTCATTGTGCTATACGTTGAATAGTGATTAATTTTGTGCTTATCCATCAATTTCGCAAAGTTTTTATTAAAAAATTCTTTACCATCGTCTGTTTGTAGGTTTTTTGGTACTCGTCCCAGTTGAAAAATATCTACCATTGCTTGTGTTGTTTCAAGTGCAGTTTTTGTTTTCAGCGGTACTGCCCATGCATATTTTGAGAATGTATCAATTATGGTTAACAAAAATCTATAATTTTTATTGTCTATAGAGTAATTCCCCATTTCAACTAAATCAGCTTGCCAGAGATCATCTATTCCTTTCATCACAACTCTACGACGTGCAAAAGATTTTCGAGCTTGTTTATGGAGTTCGTTAACTAGATTTCTTTTTGAAGACATGTTTATAGTTTTAAGAATTGTTTTGGATACGTTGTAATCTGCTTGATGAACTTTTACTTATTGATGCGAATATGTAATTTTCCAATCTATATTTCTTTTCATTTAACTTTTCTTTTGTAGGCTCTCAACAAATCTTTGTAGATAACCATCTTCCAAAAATGTATTGATTTTGGAAATGCTTTCTTCAATTTTCTTATTCTTTTCCAACTGTAATGTTGCTGCATGTTGTAGCATTTCGAGTTGAATTCTAAAAGTATCATACATTTTGTTGTTATCTTCCTTAAAGTATTTTAATAGTTTGTATTCTATGTCTTCGATTTGAGTTTGCAGAAACAATTTATTGATAACATCGTTTTCCTCCACAGCCTTTGCCACATTTTTGATTCTTTTGTTTTGGACATCGATGTTGTTGTTCGTATCCATAAAGAACCCCAACAGTCTAGGGGCATTTTTCAGTGAAATTATATCGCTTGTACCGTTTAGATAGTGTCCAAACTTATCAACAGACGTACTTTATATAGATTATTGTATTATATTAGCTTCGCGTAGTTCTTCAATAATTGATACAATCTCGTTATTATGATTAGTATGACCAGCAGCTTGTGATGCTATCAATAGACGAAGTCGATCTACCAACTCATTTGGATCGTCCCAGTATATATAGTTTGGTTTATGGGGGTTAAATTGCATCAATCCACCACCTTTATAATTAGATGATGTCTTATTTGCTATTGCTTTTGATACAGACTGTTGGTTTTTCTCTTTAAACATCTTTTTAATAATATGTTTATATTTATATGCTTTCGTTCCCTTAATTTGACCATCAGGTTTATATTCTCTTCTGTACGCATTTGTACTAATTAAGATTTTTTTGTAGAGTTCTAGCTCATATTTATCATAGTTTTTTGGCGTTTTATGAAACATTAGAGAAAACAGTCCTGGCGTTAGAGCCCATATTTGACCACCAACCTGTATTTTACCCTCATTTAATTTGAGGTTACTATCACCAAATTTCCATTCATTATTGAAATCTTTATGTGGTCCATAGTTAGTATCTAATTCATTTCTGCCCTCCAAGACTGATAAGTCAGTGTAACTCTCTTCAATATTTGAATTCTGTGAGTAAAAATTATCATCATCCTCATTGTCACTATTACTTTCATTAGAATCATTGAATGATTTGCTATTATCAAATATTGCTCCTTCTACAAGTTTCTTTGGTGTACTTGTCTCCAATTTAATTGTTGATTTATTAATATGAGGACTGATAGTTTCTTCAATTTCTGTTTTCATCTTATTCTTTTCTTTTTTGATAATTCTATTGATATTGTTAGAATTATTTATAAATTCATTTAAGGGGTCTGTTATAGGTTTGAAAGTATCTCTTAGTTGATCACGTGTATCTATTTCACCAGTTTTTATACTACGAAGCTTTTTCTTCAAGACATTTCTCGTTGCAACCAATTCTTTTAAAACTTTCTCATCCATGTTTAGCAACAGCAATTATCAGATCAGGTAATCAGGTATCAGATCAGATTATTAGGTATCAGATCAGATTATTAGGTATCAGATCAGCTTATCAAGTATCAGATCAGATTATCTGGTATCAGATCAGATTATCAGGTATCAGATCAGATTATCAGGTATCAGATCAGATTATTAGGTATCAGATCAGATTATCAGGTATCAGATCAGATTATTAGGTACCAGATCAGGTTATTGGGTATCCTATTAGGTTATCAGGTATAGTAAATATTTTAATAGATATGTAGGTGTAATGTGTGTTCAAAGTCAGATTATATACTAAAGTTGTTCTTTTATGTATAGTAATTTATATTGTTATAAAATAGTCAAATAATTTTCTATAGCGACCATTGTTTAACTCGTTATCTTTGCTTATCATCAGAAATCCATATTTTTCCTTCCAACATTCTCTACAAATTTCATGAAATTGTTCAAAGTTCATGTCGCCGGCAACATGATCACTATAAACATGCTTCATATTTCTGTCATCTTGTTTAAACATTATAATTACATTCGCGTTGTCTCTTATCAAATGCTTGGGAATTCTGGTATAAGTTTGACACAAGTAGAATGAATCCACATCCTTATGTCGACCCATACAAAAATAATCCCGTATATTGTTCTGCTTCTCACATGCAACATCATCAAATATCATAATTGAATTAGTTTTAGCTTCGTTAGGGGTAATAACTGATTCATTGTTGTCAAATGTGTAATATCCCATTCCTTTAATTGATGAAATTAATCTCTTCAAGTATTCATATTTCGGCTGATATAAGGATTTTGAGTATAAATAGATGTTTTCAAATTTTAGTCCGTTAGGACTTTCTAGTAACCCAATCATAACATTAGTCTTTCCACAATTTGATGGTCCCACTATTAGAGCTCGGATAGAATTTGGTAAGAGTGAGCTGTGTTTTATTTTTGAAGTGATGTTCGATGAATCATCAATATTACGAATCAAAATATTTTTATGTTGTTTCACTAACCGCATTTTTGTAACTAAATGTAATTTATGTTTGTTACCTTTTATTATAGAAAAAAAAAATTAAATAAATAAAATGGTTATACATTACAACAAGTCGTTTAGTCATAAAAATACCTTCGTTGGAGCAGGTATAGTAGATAAAATAATAAATAATCTTCCTGTTGAACTTCATCTTCCTGGATATCGGTACTGTGGGCCTGGAACTAAGCTACAAAAACGTTTAAATCGAGGTGATAAAGGAATTAATTTACTGGACTCTGCCTGTAAAAATCACGATATAACTTATTCTAAAAATAAGGATTTAAGTATTAGACATCAGGCAGATAAAATTCTTGAAAATTCAGCCTGGGATCGAGTTTTATCAAAAGATAGCAGTCTTGCAGAAAAATCATTTGCATATATGGTTACTAACACAATGAAAGCCAAAACGAAGTTCGGTATGGGTGTGGGAAAAAAGAAAAATGAAAAGAAAACCAAATTAAATGGTAAAAAATTGTTCACTTCATCAATTAGAGCTGCAACAAAAATACTAAAGAAACAAAAACCTTTAGACATCAACTCTGCCATTAGAATTGCACGTAAAACTATCAATAAATCCCTAAAAGGAAGAAAATCACATGTTATAATACCACGCATAATAAGTGTTCCAAAAATTGGTGGTTTTTTACCCCTAATACCGATTCTAACTGCTCTGGGGGCAATTGGCAGTCTAGCCACTGGAGGTGCCGCTATAGCTAAGGCTGTAAATGCAACAAAGAATGCAAAAAATCAACTTGATGAAGCAACTAGACATAATAAAGCGATGGAATCTATAGCAGTTGGAAAAGGCCTTTACCTAAAACCATATAAAAAGGGATATGGTTTAGTTTATAAAGAACAGACAAAAAACTCTTAAGAATGCTACCCAACAGACCACTATCAGATGTTGACCTAATAAATTTTTCTATAAATATTCCTTATTTTAGAGGAGTATTCATGTTGGACTCACTACCAAAACGATCAAAGAAAATTGAGTGTGGAATAATCAATTTAGATTTATCAACAGGTCCTGGTACACACTGGGTAGCATATTATAAGAACATCGATGAAAAAGAGTATTTCGACAGTTTTGGAAACTTACAACCTCCTTCGGAAGTAGTCAAATATCTTGGTACAAATATAAAATACAACTATAATCAACATCAGAATTTTAATACATTTATCTGTGGTCATTTATGTCTTAAATTTCTTTATGAAATAACTAAGAAAGATTAAATAAAAACACATAATCATCGATATTTTACAAAACTCTTTAATGGCTTTTTTATTTTTTATTTATAATTTACTAAACAGAATTAATTTATTTTAATGCCAAACGGGATATTGGCTATTTTGAATTAAAAATTCATCCATCTCACTCTCAAGAATTAGGCCGCACTCTCCTTCTCTACATAGTTGAAATGATCCACTCGAGAGATCCTTAATTTCTTCATCTGTTAAACTATTATATTTTTTGGGGAGAAACATTATGTTGTTTTCCAACTCAACTTTTAGTGTTGGTCCATATTTTGTTGTTATCCGTGATATATTTTGAATAGGATATTTAACTGTTATATCCAGATCCTTAATGTGAATTAAGGATTTACTCTTCAGGGAATTAAATTTTGTTTTTAGATTTTTCACGGAGTTCATTTTTGATTGAGATCTTGTCACTTTGAATCTTTAATTGTAATTGAACTTAAAAGTAGCTCCGATACTTCCAAGAAAATATTTATGGTGAAATAGGGAATAAGTGGTGGATAGTGATAGGGTGAAGAGGATAGAGAGAGATAATAATATAAAATTGGTATAAGAGGGAGAAGGAAATAATACGTAAGTTTAGATACTTTTTGATTAAATATTCAGGAAAAAATCATCAGTATCGACAATTCCTTTGAAAAAGTAAGCAGAAACAAAATTAATACGGATGTTAATAAAATGAGTCAAATAAGAAGGAGTCTAAATAAATTCATAACAGATTGATAGCTTCAGACTATACGACCATTGGGAAATGATCAAATTTTTCCAAAATATGCTCGACGAAAATGAGGAATATGATGTAATGGAAGATGAAGACAACACAGAAGGACATTTTCAATGCTGTCCGTGGTATGATCCGAAATGTGAGGAAGGACCTGACACTTGTAGGTGTTCTATATACTTTCTACGGAAAGCAATATTAGAAAATTTAATAGTCTCATACTATGAAATGTTTCAAACTTTATAATCAAAATTAAGAAAAATTAATAAATAAAATAAAATTGTATTATTAATATAGAATATTCTCTGTCTTGTATTATTTTTCGAAAAGACAATTAGGAATCATATATTTCTGAAGAAATCAGTAGAGATTTGTGTTTGGGTTATAAAATATCATAACTTATCAGATCGTTTAAATTTTCTAGTTTTATAAAATGCTATATAAATGCAATTTTATAAGATTGTAAAATTCAAATTCCTTTGTCAAGAAATAAACAAATAAAATCAAGATTGTGCCTGATTTAACAGTAGAGCTCAAATTATAAACAAAAATGCGTTAGTATGCAAAACAGCAAAACAATAAGATTTTGAACCCATTTGTAAAATTGCGTAATTCAGATTTTTGTTAACATATGCATAAAATTATTTTTTGTGAGCTTTGCAATAGAAACTTATAAATACAATTTACAGACCACCAACGAATTTGAGAAAAAAAATATTTAAGACTGCAAAATTTTCTGTATAGTCAGATTATGATGAATAAATGTTAAAGTCAGCATAATTATAAAAACATAGAGAAAAATCAAAAACATACATAAAAACAGACTTAAATATATAAAAAACAAAAAATAAAATCTAATAAACCTCATTAATACAACGATACCAAAGTGATCACAACATACACACAACAACACACACACATTCAAACACACTCTCATACACACGTTATGACGTCAGTGATGATGACATACCTAAAATAACCAGATATACACAAATTCTCTGCCAACAAAAAATATATCTGCCTGTATACCAACATACTGTGACGTCAGTGATGACGACACACCTAAAATAATCAGTAATAAACACACTCTCTGTCAACAAAATATTTCTCTGCCACGATTCCATCAGCAACACACCAAACGGCATAAACACACACCACCCGCTATGACGTCAGTGATGACGATGCACCTAAAATAATCAGATATACACACATTCTCTGCCAACAAAAAATATCTCTGCCTACATACCAACATAATATGACGTCTGTGATGACGATGCATTTAAAATAATCAGATATACACACATGGTCTGCTAACAACAAATTCACTGCCTAGATACCAACAGAAACACACCCAACAACATAAACACACAACCAACCAACATAGCACAGGCAAGCAAAAGAACATACACACGCACACACACAACCAACATAGCACAGCCAAGCAACAGAACCTACACACACACACACACACACACACAACGAACATAGCACAGGCAAGCAAAAGAACATACACACGCACACACACACAACCAACATATCACAGGCAAGCAAACGAACCTACACACACACATAAAAAAACTAGAGGATGGCAACACTGGCTCGCTCAAAAGTAATGGGGCTTTTAGACATGCGCGACTGC
This sequence comes from Gymnocheta viridis, assembly GCA_956483585.1. NCBI lineage: Eukaryota > Metazoa > Arthropoda > Insecta > Diptera > Tachinidae > Gymnocheta > Gymnocheta viridis. The sequence continues at coordinate 37,644,133 of OY101443.1, read as the reverse complement.
GCTGCCGGCCCATTACCTATCTACTATTGTGGTTGAAATTCCATTGTGTTTCTAAATCAGAAATATACAGGTTATATTGAACCAAAACCTTTATCGTCTGGTCCAACCACAATACAGATAAGTAAATGGAAAAGTGAACAAAATTTTAAAAAGACAACTATCAGAATACCACTAGTTTACATACATACGTTCATCATACGAGTTTCAAAGAAAAAATTAAATTAAAATAAGTTGTTATATTTTATAATTTTAAACTTTTTCTTACATCGACAAGTTATTTTTATTTTTGGTATTATTATTATATTATATAAAATAAAAATGTCGACAACTTACTAAATTCATTGTATAATTATTTTATCACTGTACAAAATCCTATCTGATAACATATTGGATATTTTTGAAAAATAAACCTTTATCGTTCATAAACTTGGAAAAAACGCAAAAATTAAAAAAAATATTACAAATGAGATTGTGCCTGGTTTTTTAAATAAATTGTGGAACAAACTTTTTCAAATAAAAATTAAAAGTAATACAAACAACTAAAATGTATTAAAAATTCTAAAAAAATAGCATTGTATTGTGTTCAGGATTCGAAACCATGCCACCGGGTAGGGTACGGTTTCAAATTTTATTTATTTTATTTATATTTATTACATTTACTTTTTAATTGAAAGAGTTTGTTCTTTTTTTAAGAATTTTTAATAGCCTTAAATTATTTTCAATTTGAAGATAATATTGGAACATTTTAATCATTAGACTAGCAGGTTTATGTAATAGTTGGTGATATTCTTATCAATTTTGGGAGGATTTCGTCAATATTAGTATTACGTTTCAAATCATTTCTTCGTTTAGTAGAAGACCATTGGCTTTTTGATAAAGCCGTTGAAACACTTCTTGGAAGTGTGAATAATTATATAAGTGCTAATAAGGGAATGTTCATATTCTTATAATGCACCCCAGGCAAGAAAGTGTTACAAATTTGTTACGGAATTCATAATTTATGGCTAACTTCATAAATGCAGTTTGCAAAGCAACACTAGAATGCCTTGTATACTCATGCCTCATTGTTGCTTTGCAAGCTGTATTTATGAAATCAGCCTATACTATGAAATAGAGATTAGAACCAATAATGCATGATCGTGATTAATTTTTTGTTTCCATCACGTGGGGTTGCGTGCGTGAGACGGTGAGTGGCAATGTTTTTTTGTTTTAATGTAATTTTTACCATATAATTTATTTAAAAAAAATTTTTTTCGTATTTCGTGGGCGTGAATTTTCGTGATTGTGACTTTTTTCGTCACTCCATACTATGATGAAGGGTATATAAGATTCGGCACAGCAGAATATACATATCCCTCTTACTTATTTTAATTTACAGTTGTTTTTGATATATGTACATCATGATACAAAAACAGTACAATAACTAAAAAATGGGACATTTATTTTTTAGTAAAAACTCAACAATTTATTAAAATTATTAAATTTATTTAACTTTAATTCATATTTCTTAACTATTAATGCATATTAAGTATTAATTCATATAAGTAAGGTAACAACTTAAAAATTTTATTCTTTTAATTTTAATTAATAATAAGGCAATTTTATATTTACTAAGCTTAAAAATTTTTAAAATATGAATGAAGGAATAGTAAGCTATTTACAGATTTTGATCCTAGACGGTTTCTTTTTTCTGTAATAACATTTCCAGCCAAGGAAAATGCTCTTTTTGCTGCTGCACTGCTAGCAGGAATGGCATGAATTTGCACTGCGATCTTAGAAAGGTTTGGAAAAGACTTTTCACTTGATTTCCATCGCCTGATTATATCAAATTCTTCACTCAGTATAACATTTTCCTTGCACTACAATTATATTTCCTCTGCAGGAGGATTAGGAGTGCTTAAGTTATGGTTTGGGATCAATTCAGAAAAAAAGAAATTAATATCTTTTTGGAATTGGGACGAAGTTGGCGGTTCTATGTCTTTTGAAACGCTACTCTCTACAAATGAAAATTGCGTTGTAGAATCGGGGGTAGATGGAATTTTTGTTATAAAATGTGATGATGTTGATGGCAGTGATAATGCGATGTTGTTAATTAACGAAATGCAAAAATTTTTAATTTCATGCAAGTCGGCAGTTGAAATTTGTTAGCAGGCGGATATAAAAAAATGCTGTTTTATGACATAAACTTATGTTTGCTAACCAAATTTTGTTAATATTGCTGTTAATTTTTTCCTTTAATGAAGCTATGGCACTTACTGCTGTAGTCTTAGGAACACATAGTTTTTTCACTTTTTTTAATAGACGGTATGACATAATATAAAGAGGGAGAGCTGCACAGTTGCAGTTTTTTAAATATGGTATCAAAATCATCGCATAAATCCACTAGTTCTTTAAGAGTTGAATACTTATTAACAATAATCGCTGACTGTCTTCCTTCTTTTTTAATATTTCATTTATATGGTACCAGTTATCTACTATCGATATAAACATGGTGAAATTTTAATTCCAGCGGGTGGGGCATTCATTTTTTAATGATGTTGGGAGCTGGTGCTGTAGGTTGGCCTTTTTGAAATATTTTACAATTTTCTTGCAGGCCTCCACCAATTCTTTTAACTCCCCTGTTTCTTTAAAAGAGTGCTCTAAGACATTTGCAAACAAATGGCTGCTGCAATTCAGTCGTACATTATTTTCTAATGCTTTAATAACGTTCGATCCTCTATGGGTTATAAATTTTATGTCATCTATATTATTAATGCCAAAGTCCTCAAATAAACTGTGCAATTTGCTTCTAATATTGGAACCTGTTGATCTTTCGAAATCCCTCGATTTCAGTCCCAAAATAATGTCATAAAATTTTAAATTCTTTGGTATTGTAAAGTTACTCCCCAAAAATGTCTGTGTACAAAAATATCTATCCAAAGATCAAAGATGCGCCTCCGCTTTGAACAGCTTCAGCTATCTCGTCTTTAATTTCTAATTTTTTTTATCCGCGAGCTTCTGCGTAGTACGGGAAAGTGAGAAAGCAAAGCTTCAACATCAACTTGTTCTCCGTACTTAGAGCCAATATTAATTAGAAACTTTGCCAGTTTCATGAAACCAGAACCACTGATAGCAGAAAAAGGCTGACAGTCCTCACTTACCCATGCTACACAGACGTTATCAGCAGCCTTTTTATCTACTGCTGCAACACTTTTTAAAACAGCCGGCTCTTTCAGCAATTGGCAACATTTATGACGGCTCAAATTTGATTTTTGTTTCGGCGAATACTTTAAAACATTGGAGCATTTTCCGCATTATGAGTAGCCTTTCCAGTACTTGCTCGTTCTCCATAATTATTTCACTTAATATGGACCATATTATACTTTTTTCCTTACGGCGCACAGTGGCGGAAAATCGTTTTTCATTGGCCAAAATTCTGTAACTTTTGAACCGATCAAAATATTGAAGTAATTTTTATTTTATTGGATAGATATTTAGTTCAGCTTGGCTCAGTTTAAATTTCATTTAAATTGATTGAGGACTTTTTAAGGAATTCTAGGTCAAAGTTGAACTTTTGATTTTTTTTTTTTTTACTTTTAGAGTGAAATACGGGTTTTTAATTTTTTTTATTTATTAAAAAATTGAATATTTGGAAATTAATAATAATTATAAATATTTTTTGTAATAATGGAATTTTTTTAATGTTACACTTCAAAAAAATTTTACACTGAAAAAAATAGTAAAATCAACTGGAGATTTTGCTATTACAGAAAAATTTAAAATTTTTTGCTGACAAATTTGCAAATTTGTTTAGTCAAAGAATAGTTACACTTAAAAAAAACGTTAATAATATTATCTAAAAATATTACTATTACTACAGAAAAATTTATTATTTTTTGCTGTCAAATTTGATAATTTTAAAAACATTTTAAAAATAAAAACTGCAATAAATTTTAATAGCATTTGCAACAATGGTAGGTTCTGTTTATTATTATTTTTTACTAATACTATGTTTTTCGTACTTAAATAACAATGAAAGGCAATTATAATTATTATTCATTTGACTCAAATATTGATTGCAAATATTCCATATTTTGTTCTGTGCTATCTCTGTTCTTTAGTAGTTTTTTGGCTTCTTCATCTAAATCCCGATGTTCCACTTTCCATTGATTTCGAATACTGGAGATAAACGGATCTGACGTTGCCAATAATATATTAAATAGATGTTCATTTGTTGAATTTCGTGAAACTTTTCTTGTATTGTGATCTCTATAAAATCTGTAATCCTTGTTCCTTTTTTCCTGAGCCTCCTCTGATAGATCTCCAAGTGGCACCAAATTATATTTAATGACATCTTATCCATGATAAAGGATTTTGTGAACTGTTGCAGACATATTTCTCCATGGGTAGTTGGTTGTATATATTTTTGCAGTTTCCTTAACATAATCTCCAAATTTTCTAGAGTCAATTTCTTCATTGCACGCAAGTACTTCTAGGATTATTTTAAATCTGAAAAAAATGGTTTAAATCCACTCCTGTTATTTCAGATACTGATTCTGGATCTGAAAAGAATCTTCTTGCGGTATTGCCATCATTTGTATTGCTTGACCCTTGTTTTGGATGATCTATAATCAATCCAAATTTGCGATATTCATCTTGAACATGTTTCTTTTTTGAACTTCTTAACTCTTTGTTGGTTTCGTTGTTTCTTATTGATCCTGAAGACCCGAAATCCAAATCATTACTGATTTTTAGTATGTGTTCCATAAGTCGTATTCTTGCATGTAGTGGTGATGATCCAAATTCATATGCATCGGCATTATCTAATGATTTTATCGGTATTTGGTTTAATTGGGTTGATGTTGCTTGGCATATAATGCAGCTGGACGCAGCCTTCGTGTTAGTCAAAGCCTGACCTACTTTTCCATCTATCATTGTCAGCACTAATTGGTAGCTTACTTCAATTTGCTGCCCATCTAACTGTAATTGTAATGGCTGTAGTGTTGCAATTTGGGCCTTGATATCACAAACTTCTTTGTTAATTGCATCATGAGTTTTTATCTTTAGTGGTTTAATGTCCCGATTATTGTTATAAAATTGTATATGACTTCGGTTGACCCTAACATTTGATAACAGGTAAATTTAGAAAGATATCATATGTTTGCTGTAGAACCTATTGTGATAATTTTATTACCAATTTTTGGCTGATCAAAACAAAGCCATAAACCCTTTCGCAGGTATTATATTTAATTTTTTAGTTTTACGTAGTCTAAAGTAAAAAAACATAAACTTTTAGGCAAAAAAGTGAAAATTATATACACCATTGTATACGAGTACTTTGGAGTAATTTCATTAAAATTAAAAAAGTGTTCTACACACGGCTCGTCACGGGTACAAAAGTATATATAGCCGTAAAGAGGACACTTTCACCTTTCTCCGGGTGGTATACATTTCTTGTTCCCTTTTTCTCCCTAGAAGTTCTATTCCACTAAAGTTTAAATTTGAGAAAAATATAGTAGTTTCATAAATATTCCGTAACGCCCTTAATATTAAGAGCTAGAGCTCTGACCACTTACAAAAACTAAAGACTATAATCCTACCAACATTATAAAAAAGACCGCAGGCCATTATCTTTGATAGCTTGCGAGTAGTAACCATTTTTTATAAAAAACAAAAGAAAAACACCTTTTTCTGAAATTAAAAAAAACCGTTGAGTTTGACAGCATGCCACGCTCACAATTATCAATAGTTTAACCTAATTTTTTGGCTACCTTAATCTGGATATATTAGCTGCAAAAGGGCGTAAAAATTTTAAAAATCGGTGACAAAAAAAATTAGACTTTTGGCCAATGAAAAACGATTTTCAGCCACTTTGCGGCAGTAGAAAGTTGTTATCTACAACTTCAGTTGTGCTGTTTTGTTCTGTAGCGAAATGCTCCTTCCATCTACGAAGTTGTTGGTCTGTGTTGGTTAAGAGATTTCGTTGTGAATCGAATAGTGGTGGGCTTGTGTTTCTGCATGTTGAAGTTGCAGATGCAATAGCTTTGTACGATTTCCGAAAGTCGTTACGACGTGCCACCGTTTCTGCTTCTTCGAGATGCTTTGCTAATAAAATTCTTCTGTCAGTTCTTGCTGAGCGTTTGATCTCACAATTCAGGTTGCTATATTGCTGTTTAATCTCTCTGAGGCGTACAATATTGGTGTCATTACAGCTGTTTTCGTTTTCGCTTTAATATTATATTCCACGTTCGATCTGAAATCCACTCTTTTCTTCCACGGGACAGTACGTCGAGTATTGAAGTGGCTGCTCTAATTAGTGCCTTTTCTACGCTATCCCATTCTTTCTATCAAAACGTGGTCTATTTGGGATCTGTATTGTGCACCTGGAGACACATAAGTATATTTATGTATATTTTTGTGGGGAAATTTTGTACCCGCAATGAACAGTCCATGCGTTGCGCAAAGATCAATAAGCCGGTTGTCGTTGGTAGAACACTCGAACCCATTGTTGCCGATTATATTGCAGGTAGATGGATCATACGTGACTTTGGCATTTAAATGCCAAAGTGATTATGACTTTTAAAAATTAATTTTTTTTGTTTTTTTAAGGCCTAAATATTCCTAAACTTTCCCACTTATTAGAGCATAACTTCTAAAGTACGCAAAAGTTCAAAAAGGCATTAGCAATCTTTTGTAGGCCAAACTCTTTTCTACACCCCTATACCAGAACAATTTTTCTGACACAATATCAAATATTTTATTTGAAATTTGAGTAAAAGAGTTAATATATGTTTTTTCTGTAATGCTCTTTTTTAAAGTATTTTAGTTTTTTTTTTATCAAATCGCTTTTATGAGAGATGGTTTTTAGATGGATATGCGTAGTTTTGAAAAGAAAATTAATAATTGGTAGTGAATTTCTGCAAATGGTCACAAAAATAAATAAATTACAAAAGTACTTTGCTTTTTAAATTGATTTACCTGATTGTAAAGGTATAAAATAGTTTTTTTTCTCAGAATTGTTAAACTGTTTTGCTTTGGGCATAATATATATGTATGTATATTCACAACTGCGCACAATAAGAAACAGATCTCAACTAATTATGGTAAAAACCATTGATATATAAAAAGCGCTCATACAAGGAGACGTACAACATCAAAAAGGAAAAAATCATAGACTTCTGAGTATGCAAATTATATATAATTATAATATAATTCTTGGAGATATATGCCATCTACAGTTCATAAAATTTTGTATCATGGGGAACAAATAATTCAATACAATATGCTACCAATATGAGATCTATCTGAAGAAGCGCAAGAAAAAAGAAACAAAGACTACAGATTTTTTCGCGAGCACAACACCAGAAAAATTTCCAGATGTTGTTCTAATGAAGACCTGGTTACTATTTTATTATGCACATCAGTTCGCTATATGTCCAATATCAGACAAAAATGGAAAACTAACTCTATTGAATTAGACGTAGAAGCTAAACTGCTTCTAGAAGATGAAAATCAAGGCTATTTAGAAGAAATATTTACTAAAATTGTTTAATTAATAGTAATTTTTCAAAATGCTAGAGGTATCGTTATTTAATTGTTTTAACATTTTATGTACATTAATCAATTTTAAATTTACAAATTTATAATAAAAGTTTACATATAATATTTATAATGTCTATTTTGGACTTAAATAGAAACCTACGTCTTCTTCATTAAGACCTATTTATCTAAAGTAAATTTGAACCAATGTCTGCAGTTTGTATTTTCGCTACGTAATAAACTAGTTTTTAATCCAATCTGCTTCAAAAACCCAACATTTGGCCCTTCGTATTAAAAATATCATGGGGCCAAATTTTGGCACTTTCTGACAAAATTTAAGTTTATAATAATTATAAATTGTAAACGTGACTCAAAATATAAGACTTTGTTTTAATACTCCTTTTTGTACCTAAAACTTAAAATGCATTTTAAGCCCATCATAACTATTTTTCTAACCTGTCGATAAAGTTTTATATTTTAAACTTGAAGCCTATAGTCTCATCTAGGGAATAAAAAAACCGCGTATCAAAATTCCAATCCAGTCATAAGTTATAGATTTTTGACCGCCTTCTCGTGAAATGGTCCACTGTGCGTCGGTTGTTGTCTGTGTACCACGATCTTTTACTCTGCTTGCCAACTACTTTGCTTCTCAAGGTATTTAACTCACAAGTTATTATATTTATACAGATTTTATAAAAAAAAATTCTCTTATGAATAGATTAGCTGCATTAGCCATGAGTGCTGAAGATAAAATAGAAGCCGAAATAATAAATGATTCACCGGACTCCGAAAACGTCTCAGACAATGTAAATGAAATCGAAGAAAAAGATATTTCACAAACGAAATTACACGGTACTGTTCATTTTATTGACGACAGAATACTAGCAAGCATGGACAAAAGCAAGCTTTCGACTAAAAATGCTATGCATATTGTTGCTGCAACAGCTAACGCAATTCTGAATAAAGTACAAGATATTTACGCTGCTGCTACACCTATGAATTTAGAAAATCTTGCATTAAATCGCACAACGGACGCTTCATTTAATACGAAGAGAATATCGTAGAAGACAAGCTAAGCAGATTATCGATTAATTAAATGTAAGTATCAGTGTTGATTTTATATTAGGCTTTATATATTATTTTAAAACTGTTTATTGCAGATTCTTGAAGTATTATAAAGGGTACAGAAAAGAAACTTATATTATGTAGGTATTTTTTTTCATTAACTCTTGTAATATACATGTTCGCGCGACTAGGGTTAGTTTTAAGTAATTGTGTCTACTCAAAGAAATACTTTGTAATCCATTTGACCTTTTAGGCTTCTGTTATTATTAAATGAATTCAATAAAAAAAAGAAAGATCGACAGACGCTCGTTTTGACAAGTGAACGTATGGAAAAACTGCTCGGCATACCGAAAATAGAAAATTCTTCTGGGGTAAATATAGCAGACGCCACCTACAATTTTTTGCAAACAATGGGCACTTGATGGATTAGAAGAAGTAGTGTGTTTTGATGCCACAGCCACTAACACTTAATGGCGTTAATAAAATCTGTATTCGAAATGAATTTTGGGAAAACATCCGGGCCAGAAGTTCTTCTATTCAACAGATTTACCAAGTATTGGAAACACATTGAAGCTAGCACCTTCAAGATTGGAATTTTGTACGAAGAAATGGTACGAATTTAACAACGTCGCACGTAGATTAGGTTAGATTAGGTTCCATTGGCAGCCGTGATCAAGCACAGCTCACGTGGGTCCATCAATTAGTTCCCGTTGTGCTACCATGTTGTCCCGTCTTCCAAGGGTCCTATGTTATCTGGCTGCTGATATTCTCACGCAGCCACCCGGTTGATTCAATGAAGGAGTGGATCTTTTTTAAATCAATATTAGAGAGACAAGTTTTGTCCCCAAGGGTTCTTTGACCGAAAAGTTTAAATCTTAGATCACCGAATGCCGGACAATGATAGAGAAGATGTTCCGTCGATTCTTCCTCTTCTTCATCGCCGCAACTTCTACATATTCCATTGTAATTGAGCCCCAACCTTTGGGCGTGCCTCCCAATAGGCCAGTGTCCAGTTATTTCCGCGACTAGGTTTCTGAGATGAAGTCTGGATAGCTGTAGTCCCTGCCTAGTCCTTTTTCATCTATTATGGGCCAGATTTTTCTAGTTTCCTTACAGGTAGTTTCATCTAACCATTTCTGAATTGCAGTAAGGTGAAACTTATGTGCAATAAGTTGTTTACTCATTGGGAGAGAGACGCCTATGTCATGTGTTGAATCGCTTCGATTTAAAGTGGAGCCTGCATGCGCCAACGCAGCCGCGATACAGTTTCCGTGTATGTCCCTGTGTCCTGGTACCCACTTAAGGGTGACCGTTGAATGTCTCGCTATCTCGTGCAGATATATCCGGCATTCCTTGACAATTTTTGATGTGATGAACACATTCTCCAGGGATCTAATGGCCGCCTTACTATCGGTAATGATCTGAATATCCCTACCAGATATTTCGCCATACCGAATGAATTTTGCGGCTGTGTAGATGACCGTTATTTCAGCCTGAATGACACTGCAGTGGTCCGGCAGCCTTAAAGGAATGCACCAGTTTAGCTGCTCGGAGTAAACGCCAGAACCGACACCATTCAGTGATTTAGACCCGTCCGTGAAAATTTGAATCACATTCGCGGGTGTATGTAGGTCATCAGGGTGGACCGCGTTATCCGAATAGCTTACAGAGAAGCCAGGATCAAAGATTAGTTTAGGTGTGACAACGTTCATGTGCCAATTTATATTATATAGGATGTTGGCATGACCGATATTGTACTTTCTGCATGCTCTGGTGGCTTTTAGTCTTACTGCCGTGTTCGCAGCCAACTTTTTAGCCAAAATGTCTGGTGGTAGCCAGTTCAATATCGTGAACAGTGCCTCAGAAGGAGTTGTTCTAATGGCATCTGTTACTGTTATTGCCATCATTCTCATTATACCTTCAAACTTAGTTTGATGACTCTTCCTCCTAAGCGCCGCACTGTGGCTGAAAATCGTTTTTCATTGGCCAAAACTCAAATTTTTTTTTGTCACCGATTTTTAAAATTTTTACGCCCTTTTGCAGCTAATATATCCAGATTAAGGTAGCCAAAAAATTAGGTTAAACTATTGATAATTGTGAGCGTGGCATGCTGTCAAACTCAACGGTTTTTTTAATTTCAGAAAAAGGTGTTTTTCTTTTGTTTTTTATAAAAAATAAATGGTTACTACTCGCAAGTTATCATCGATAATGGCCTGCGGTGTTTTTTATAATGTTGGTAGGATTATAGTCTTTAGGTTTTGTAAGTGGTCAGAGCTCTAGCGTTTAATATTAAGGGCGTTACGGAATATTTATGAAACTACTATATTTTTCTCAAATTTAAACTTTAGTGGAATAGAACTTCTAGGGAACAAAAGGGAACAAGAAATGTATACCACCCGGAGAAAGGTGAAAGTGTCCTCTTTAACGCTATATATACTTTTGCACCCGCCACGAGCCGCCTGTAGAACACTTTTTTCATTTTAATGAAATTACTCCAAAGTACTCGTATACAATGGTGTATATAATTTTCACTTTTTTGCCCAAAAGTTTATGTTTTTTACTTTAGACTACGTAAAACTAAAAAAATTAAATATAATACCTGCGAAAGGGTTTAATGGCTTTGTTTTGATCAGCCAAAAATTGGTAATAAAATTATCACAAATTATCACAAAATTCTACAGTAAACATATGATCTGTTACTAAATTTACCTGTTATCAAATGTTAGGGTCAACCAAAGTCATAAGCAATTTTATAACAATAATCGCGACATTAAAGCACTAAAGAAAAAAAAATAACCCAACAACAACAAATATTGGCGAGATACTAATCAGTTTTACCTGATATTTAGGTCTGGACAACATGTGCAGTTTTGTGCAATTTAAGCACTACCTGCTATGAAATTAAAGATCAATGTGTGAATAACATGTATCTAAAAATGTATAAAACTACGGATTCGATAAGGGATTACTCAGTTAATCCTCTAAGTGTACGGATAAAACATAACAGACGCAAATAAAAATATTCAGAAAAATATGGAGAGCTTCAGTTATAAAGAACTGGCCGAAGAGTATTTTAGAAACAAAAACCAGGAAGATGTTCTTAGCTACGTTAAAATAAAATTAAACTTAAATTCGTGGAACACATACTAAAAATCAATTATGATTTGGATTTCGGGTCTTCAGGATCAATAAGAAACAACGAAACCAACAAAGAGTTAAGAAGTTCAAAAAAGAAACATGTTCAAGATGAATATCGCAAATTAGGATTGATTATAGATCAGCCAAAACAAGGGTCAGGCAATACAAATGATGGCAATACCGCAAGAAGATTCTTTTCAGATCCAGAAACAGCATCTGAAATAACAGGAGTGGATTTAAACCTTATTTTCAGATTTAAAATAATCCTAGAAGTACTTGAGTGCAATGAAGAAATTGACTCTAGAAAATTTGGAGATTATGCTAAGGAAACTGCAAAAATATATACAACCAACTACACATGGAGAAATATGTCTGCAACAGTTCACAAAATCCTTTATCATGGAGAAGATGTCATTAAATATCATCTGGTGCCACTTGGAGATCTATCAGAGGAGGCTCAGGAAAAAAGGAACAAGGATTACAGATTTTATAGAGAGCACAATACTAGAAAAATTTCAAGAAATTCAACAAATGAAGATCTATTTAATATATTATTGGCAACGTCAGATCCGTTTATCTCCAGTATTCGAAATCAATGGAAAGTGGAACATCGGGATTTAGATGAAGAAGCCAAAAAACTACTAAAGAACAGAGATAGCACAGAACAAAATATGGAATATTTGCAATCAATATTTGAGTCAAATGAATAATAATTATAATTGCCTTTCATTGTTATTTAAGTACGAAAAACATAGTATTAGTAAAAAATAATAATAAACGAACCTACCATTGTTACAAATGCTATTAAAATTTATTGCAGTTTTTATTTTAAAATGTTTTTAAAATTATCAAATTTGACAGCAAAAAATAATAAATTTTTCTGTAGTAATAGCAATATTTTTAGATAATATTATTAACGTTTTTTTAAAGTGTAAATATTCTTTGAGTGTAAACAAATTTGCAAATTTGTCAGCAAAAAATTTTAAATTTTTCAGTAATAGCAAAATCTCCAGTTGATTTTACTATTTTTTTCAGTGTACAATTTTTTTAAGTGTAACATAAAAAAAATTCCATTATTACAAAAATTATTTATAATTATTATTAATTTCCAAATATTCAAATTTTTTAATAAATAAAAAAATAATAATTCCATATTTCAATCTAAAAGTTAAAAAAAATTCAAAAGTTCAACTTTGACCTAGAATTCCTTAAAAAGTCCTCAATCAATTTTAATAAAATTTAAACTGAGTCAAGCTGAACTAAATATCTATCCAATAAAAAAAAAATTACTTCAATATTTTGATCGGTTCAAAAGTTACAGAGTTTTGGCCAATGAAAAACTATTTTCAGCCACTGTGCGCCGGTCACCAAACGACTGCTCCGTAGAATAGAATGGGTTTAATAACACATTCGTATAGCCAGTATACATTTTTCGGATTGATACCCCAATTTAGGCCAATGGCTTTTTTACAGCAATATAATACAGTTGCTGCCTTAGTGGTTCTGAAAGTGATATTCTTATTCCAGTTCAATTTACTATCTAGTATTATTCCAAGATATTTGGCACTATCGGATAGTTTCAGTGGAACCCCATTCAGTTTTGGGGTAACAAATTTGGGAATTATGTATCTCCTAGTGAAAAGTACCAGTTCCGTTTTGGCAGGATTAACATCCAGACCACATCCCCGGCACCATTTTACGAGGACATCCAGTGCGGATTCCATGAGTTCAGACAGTAGTCTGGGATCCTTACCCATAGCCATGACTGCGACGTCATCCGCATACGCAATCGTTCTGCGGCACGTCTTATCCATGGCCCTGAGGAGGAATGCTACTAACAAATTGGATGATCTCTGGGTCGATCTCTAGTAGCCTCATAGCATTAATAACCGACTCTGGTTTAACATTGTTAAAAGCTCCCTCAATATCCAAGAAAGCAACTAATGCGAATTCCTTGTATTGTAGGAATCTCTCTATGTGACCCACAAATAAGTGAAGCGCAGTTTCGGTGGACTTCCCTTTCGTATAGGCATGTTGAGCCATTGACAAGGAATTATGTCCTAGTTTTGATCTGATATGAATGTCTATAATGCTCTCCAGTGTTTTCAGCAGAAAGGAGGATAGACTAATTGGCCTGAAGTCTTTAGCCTTAGTGTGCGATGTTTTCCCCCCTTGGGGATGAAGACAATCTTATATGTTGTCCATATAGATGGGAAATGTGAGAGACTTAGGCAGGCTCTGAAAATCACCAAGAGCCATGGCAACAGTGTCTATAGGTTATTTTGCAGATCCGCTGGGATAATCCCATCCGTACCTGGAGATTTAAAGGGATGAAAGCTTTTAACAGCCCATTCCACACGATGGCGAGTTATCGGGATAATAGAGTTATTCCGAGCGCCATTAAGAATTACCTCCCTCGGCACATCATCAGTGCAGCGTGGGAAGTGAGTATTCATCAGAACTTCAAGGCTCTCCTGACTTTTTGTTGTCCAGGATCCATGTAACTTCTGTATATACGATGGAATAACTGGTCTTGAGGATAAGATCTTACGTAGCCGACTTGTCTCCGAGGAGTTTTCTACATCACTGTAGAATTCCCTCCATGACCGCCTTTTAGCCTTCCTTATAAGATTCTTGAATCCATTCACTGAGGATTTGTAACTGTCCCATACACCATTATGTTTCGCCTCGTTAAAGAGCTTCCTGCTTTCCTTGCGTTTTTCAGCAATTTTCGCATTCCACCAAATATGCTTAGCCTTTCCTTTCCCGTCGATTCTTTTACAGGATTTTTCTGTTGCCTCGTTAAGACACTCGTTAGTGATTCCACTGCGGAGTCAAGCGTGGACACATTGCCTATGCAAACTTGGCATGGAGGCAGCTTGTCTTCGAGTACACTAGCATAGACAGACCAGTTGGTCTTTCTTCTGTTCATATAGTGCTTCACTGAATCAACTCTAAGAGAAAAATTGAAATCAATGTACGTGTAGTCAGAGAAGGAACAGTCCTTTGACACATTCCAATCGCTAATCATATCCGAGAACCTATCGCTAATAAGCGTAATATCAAGAACTTCCCTTCTGTTAGTTACAATAAAGGTGGGCTCATTACCCCTATTAACTACTGTTATCGCACGTAGATTATTTGAAGAATTTTTTTTAAAATTACATTCCGTGCGTGCGTTCAAATTGACAGCAGCGGAATTGAAAAGTCTTCGGAGGATTTGCTTATTTTTGACTATCATATATGTTCCTTATTGGCGCCGATGTGTGAATGTTATAGAAGAGCTAGAACTAGATCTTGTATCTTATTTTGATAAAGAAGTTTCGACCGCATTATTGCAAAAAATAAGAAACCATATGAGGTATTTGTCAGAAGAAACTGTTGGCCATAGATCCAAAATTTTTAGAATCTGAAGCTTCTCAATGGCAGCAGAGGGATGATTATTGCGCTGGAAAAGCTGTCTGTCAACATTTGAACGTTGTGAATGATGCAGCAGAAAGAGCAATTAAACTCATCACGGATTACAATAAATCGTTAACATACGATGAGAAAGATAAGCAGTACTTACTCCAAGTTGTTGAACACTATCGTCATTTATACCCTTCGCACAACAAATCTTCTCTTATAAATTAATCAAATCAATAAAATTAATCAAATAAACATATAAATTTTTTATCATTATATTAACTTTCAAAACCATTAATAAACTAAATTTATATTTGAAGCACATTATTCAATCAGCCCAATTATGAATAAAAAATTACCCGGGAGATATCTCCCTTTTCCCAAGAAGGGGCTGTTCACATATAATATGCGAACAATTAATATGTATGTGATCAACCTTTTTTTTCGGAAAAGGGAGAAATCTCCCAGGGAATTTTTATTTCTAATTGGGCTGAATGTAACTATAAATATCTGATTGCATAGATGTTTTTTTATAATATCGTATACTTTGGGCCGCACTAGGCACGACTAGACACCGTCTGATTGAGCCGGAAAATTAAGACATGATTTCTTACACCAAACCTCATGTTTTAAGCAGCACAAACAATTAAATTAAAAACAAAAAAATCCCATACAAGAAGCGATCAGTCTAATGTATGTACTTACCTTGCAACTGTTGCACGTAGGGGTATTTTGCCAATCTAGCCGGATATTATTTTTTTGTTTATATTGCTTCTAAAAAGTTATTGGCTGCCCTTAAACTGATGAATCTTGGCACAACTATTTTTTATAGTCATAGGCTATTTAATCTAGAAAATACGAAAAATTGGACCAAGGGGAAAAAAGTTCCCCTCAGAAGAGCTAATCCTTCCTCTGAAAAATTAAATTTTGTTTTAAGTTTTCCCGTACTTTTGTTTAGAAAATGGAACTGTTTACGTCGGCGAAAGTTCAAAAAACCCAAACATGGACTCAGGAGATCATAAAATTCCATTTTTTCCCTGCCGCCTTTTGTGAGCGGTGAAATAAAATATTATTTGCAAAAATAATGTATATATTATAAGGAAGGAATTACTTAAGCCCTAATACCATAAAAATAAAATTTTTGACCCCTTAAAATGTCACACAAATTTTTTTTGCTTGTTTCCACAAAATATTCATTTTTAAGATTTTATGTCGCGGTAAGGTGTCTTCCCAATACCTAACCAATCCCCCACCTCGCAAAAATATTAATAAAAGTACATTTTTGTAATTTATTACTTTAAAGTATTTAATTTATCTGAAAATAATTACTTTATTCGTAATAATAACTTATTCATTATAGTAACAATAAATTTTATTCACAACAATAACAATTAGTTTATTTAAAATAACTTCTATTTTGCACTAAGGTGATGATGAGTGCCATGCTTTTTCTTCAAAGACCTTTTGCGAATCTGAATTCTCAAGATTCAAGTCAAGTACGGGTGGAAGCATGAAAGAACTTGATTCTTTGGTAGATGGTAATGCCTTTTTTGGATTTGGTCTTGTGCTAGTAATCAGTGGGTCAGAACTTAGCAAAAGCCTATAAATAATATCTATGTTACACTGAACCCTTGAAAACTTTCTACGGAATTGCAGCCTATAAAGACGGAAATGTTTGTTTCGAGCCTCAGCCGCTTCTTCTGATAACAGTTCAATAGGCAACAATGCCTCATTCACAACAGTTGCGCCATGTATTATAATCTTGGGCATTGTAGGTGTCATAGGATGCCAGAGATATAGTGTAACGTACATTTTTTCAGTGCCTAAGCAATAATCGGCAAACTCGTGCAAATGGATTTCGTTACAAATTAATATTACTTCAATAATAACTTTGATTCGGTAAATCAAATTCAATTCCAGGTATTTCTGCAGCTAATTCAGGATTGGAAAAAAATCTTCTGCTAGTGTTACCATCATTGGTGTTTCCAAATCCAGTTTTCGGTACATCCACCATTAGCCCTAATTCAATTAAAAATTTTTATTGGATATTTGTTTTCCTCGCTTTAACAATGGCTTTTTTGTCCGCATCAGATTTTAATTCCCACTTTTTCACTGTTAGTTTATACGACAGGTGTAATATGCTCTCAAATAGAGGAATTCTAGCGTGCAAAGTAGATAACCCGATAACTTTTTTCTCTCTGCAGAATACTGTAGCTAGGATAAACCTTCTTATCGGCAATTCGGATTATTTTATATTGTTTTCGAAAAAGATCTACTTCCACAAACATAGAAAGAGCCTTTAGAGATGTTACCTGTTTCACTTTATCTTCTTGTACAGATTTGTATGCTTTTTCAACCTTGCTCTTTTCTGAGAAGATACAATTTATTGAAGCAGACTTGATGCATCGAACTTATTTCCCAAGATTTCAGTTTTTCTTCTCTTACTTCTTTCGGTCAATTCAACGAACGGCTTTTGTAGACGAACTGCGAAACGTAGATATTGTCACTGTTTCTTCCAGCCATGTGGCATGCATGGTTAAAAATCGGTCTTTTTTTGTTGTGCTGAATGCCAATTTATTTTGAAATTCCTTAAACACAAAAAAATTGAATTTCTCTTCAACGGACGTAGCATTAGATTCTTGTAATATTTGGAAAAACACTAATCTTGTATACACTTTTTCCATTTTACTCTGGTAGCTTCAAAAGCGTTCTGATAACAATTTTGTGCAATAACCAAATATATAGCAAAAATATGAGTACCTGCAGGCCAGGTTTGTTTATTTTTTATATATTTTTGTTTTTAATTATAAAATAAAAGTCAATTAAATAAAACAGGTACATTTATTTTGCTCCGTCAAATAACGTAATTTGCAACACATCTGCGCAGATAGATAAAAACCGCTGTATGCGCCTGGGAAAATTACAGTTTGGCCAATTTCTTTTTTTACACAGGTCATCAGTGTTATGTGTAATAATTTAAATAACAAGCATATACGCACAATTATTAAAAACTAAAATATTTTATGACTGACAAATCGGTTTCTTACTCGTATGATGATCAAATACAAAAAAGGTGAAATATGCAAAAAAATCCCCCCAAAAAATAGTGCAAAAATGTGGAAGTCTAAAAGTAGAGATTTCATATTTTATAGTGAATTATAACCTTTTTACGAACTCTATGGAACTCACATTCAAAGACCTTTTGATTTTTTTTTACAAATAATTTTACAAAAAATTTTTTTTATTTGGAACAAATATTTTATCATAAAAATTTAAAATAAAATTTTTCTAAAAATTTATAAAAGCTGTTAATATAGCCACAAAAAATATATTGTTACGTTTCGACCTCTTTGATAACGCTTACTTGTTGGGGTTCTTTTAATTATTAAAAAATAAAATAAAAACACAACGGTACTTGCACAAAGTAACTTGTTTATCAAAAGCTGTTTCACAACTGATCCCCGTGAGTAGGCAGCAATTTCTTATATAGTAGATAACACAGCTTCAAGATAGTACTTTGTAGAGGCGGTTTGGTGTTGCCGGTTATGTTGTATTTGCGTGTAATTGTATGTTTAGCATTTGAATGAACAAGTCAAAGTAGCAGTATAAGTCCGAGTTTCGACTGGCGAACATTTGGAAGAAAAACATCGGCAATTCTTTTTCTTTTTTTCATTCGCATTCACACAGACGAACAAGACCTAGAAATTTTAAGTTTTTGTAAAAAAGCTACAAATCTTCCAAATTTGCGAAAATTGGCTAATCAAATATTGTGTGTACCATCCAGCTCAGCTACAAGCGAAGGAGTTTTTTCAACGCCAGTAAGAATACTTGAAGAGATGTGAAACAGACTTCTCGGGAAAATTGTTGACAAAATTTTATTTCTACATATGTACATCTAATTATCTATTAACGTTAAAGTACAACATCTTATTTAATATTAATATGTATTTAACACAGATTGCGTATGAGCTAGAAAATCAACTACTTTAATCAAAATATTTTAAATATATACATACATATGTAAATAATTTTAAATTTCTCTTCAAACCTTTAAGATAAAATTTATATATTCTTTAAGAATTTCAAATTGTATTCAATTGTCAAATTTAATTTTAACTACAAAATTTTAAATCGCATGATACACAAGTACACGATCCCATCTCTATTATATATAAGACAGCTTTATAAAAGACCGCATAATCTAGTTGGTAGTCAAACAAACAATTAAAATTCATGTCAACCCAAACGGCCAAACTGTATTATCATTTACAGTAGAGAACAATAGTTAACGGATGGATTTCTCGAACAATCTTGTAGATTCTCGTTGCTGTTTCCAGCGCTTTCCTGAATGTTCTATTTTTGTCATTTTAGATGTCAATGGTGCCAAGTTTGCACACACGATTGATTAAACTATGCCTAATCATCGCTGTAATTTTATGTTCGTTAAATTTGAATCTACATTTAAATTTTGTAACACTACCGCCCACTTAAGCCTTTGCGTCCCGAATAGGCACACAATCACCTTTTCCACAGTTAGCTAGTCGCTCCAGATGAACAACTTTCATTTTGGATCTTGGGCTTTATACTTCTGTATTCTGTAAATAACATCGTTTAAACTTTTTACCACTGTGTAGGGCCCTCCCAGTGCGTTTGTAGTTTTGGGGACAATCCCGTTTTTCGTCGTGGGTTGAAAAGTAGAACCCTTTGCGCTCGTTCAATCCCTGAGAGTTTGCAGCTCGGTCGTACCTAGCTTTCATTTTATTGCTGACCATTTTAATTCGACAGCGTACAAAGATATGAAGCTTATTAAGTTTTTCTTGATGCTGGGAATAGTTTGCATCTTCTTGAATTCCAAGTCGCCAGTCAGTTTCGGCTCGGCTCCGAATACAATCTTAGCAGGTGTTCGTGATATTGAATCGTGCACAGCTGACATGTATGCCAGTAGAAACTTTAGGATGTGCTCGACCCAGTCCTTTTGATGCGCGTTTACCACTTTTCGCAGGTATTCTTCCAGAGTACGGTTAAATAATTCTACCAAGGCATCTGGTTGTGGGTGGAGCGCCGTTGTTCTGGTTTTCTTTATTCCATATATCTCGCACATTTCCTAAAATATTGCAAACTCAAAATTTCTACCCTGGTCAAAATGTAATTCTAGTGGAACTGCAACTGGAATGCATTGTGTACAATTTGCTATCCATTCGGTTACAGCATGCACACATCCAACCCCATAAAAACGGTGTTTTAACTTTTCGAGGTTTTTCGTTACACCAAGGTGACCGCCACTGGGACCATTATGGAACTCCATCTTTACATCTTTCATCTTGGATGCTGGCACCTTAGCTGATATCTCGTTTCGTTTTTTTTGTCTTCTTGTTTAGCAGCTGTAATTTTTGCTAATGTCGGATCATTGCTCTAATCCTCTGAATAGTTCTTTGCAGTATCGAAGTTTTTTGATAAAATTTTAATTAGAGGTACGAAATTTTTTTTTAATTGCAATGCTCTGTATATTTATTTTAGATTATTTTGATTGATTTAAATTATGAACACATTGTTTCTTAAAATGTATAAAAATACCATAGGTATTTATGGGACCAAACACATTAAAATCCCAATTTTAACTACAAAATTTAATTTTTTGCGTTTTTTACTCTTTAGCCGCATTTTTCTTCATTATTCGTTTGCTTCAAATATATCATTATAACAAAATATATTATTGAAGGAAAGGCGTAATTACACATTCAATGGTATTTAATATGTATACCTTTATAGTTGCACCAGGCTTACATAATGGACGCAAATATAACTTTTTAGGTAAAAATTGTCGTGCTTTTCTACTACTTTAACAACAGCATATACATTTTTATAACTTCTCATAGATATTATTCATTTATATTTGTTTATGATGTACCTAATAACCTATACAAATGGCTGATTTATCCCAAAAAAATTTTTAAATATATTGTTGCAAAATTGAAATGTAGACTCAAAATTTAACGAATATAAAATTACAGCGATGATTAAGCATAGTTTAATCAACCGTTTGTGCAAACTTGGCATCATTGAATTTTAAAATAACAAAAAAATAACATAAAGGAAAGCGCTAGAACAGCAACGAGAATCTACAAGATTGTTAGAGAAATTCGTACGTTAAATATTGTTCTCTACTGTAAATGATAATACAGTTTGGCCGTTTGGGTTGACATGAATTTTGAAGTGTTTGGTTGACCACCAACAACATTATGCGGTCATTTATAAAGCTGCCATATAGATAAAAGCTAAAAATACTCCATTACATGCATATACAACATAACCGGCAACACCAAACCGTCTCTACAAAAAACTACCTTGAACTATGCTATGCACTATATAAGAAATTGCTGCCTACTCACGGGGATCAGTTGTTCAAAAGCTTTTATGTGTCAAATCAATAACCAAACTTCATGTATTTTATTAAACAGTGGTCGCGTTCATAAGACGTAGGTGTTGAGCTCAACTGTTGTCAACTGTTGAGCTCAACAGTTACGTCTTTGAAACGGCATGATGAATAATTGGATAATGAGCAGCTGTTTAATGTAAACAATTGAAAAGAAATAAAAATGCTGCAAAAGAAATAATTTAAATTTGCTAAATTGATTAATTTGACTTATACTAAAAAGTATGGACAACACAGAATTTGCAATGAAGTTTTTCTTGGCAGGAATTTTCCAATTTAATGTAAAATCTGCACCACAAATTTAATTTTCACAACATAAAAATGCACAGCAAATTACTCCAATAAAATGATAAACCTGCGCCGATAGTAGTTTATATTTCAACGCTAGGCCGGCACTGTGCTCAAAAAATCTTTAAACCTTATATTGAACTAATTTGGTAATTAATATAAATAGACACCATAATAAACTGACGTACATTTAATGAAATTAGTATTTTAATTTTATTTCTTTGTTTTTGTTACTTTCTCGCATTTGGAATGCAAAATTTAACAAATTAATTTGTAGTCGCCACTTAACAAAACGGCATTGCATTAGAATATAAAAGCGCAGAACTCTCTCGACCAGTTGTGGAGCTAAACACAACATGTTGTCTAAATGTAGCGAAAAAAATTTATGATGGAAAAAATGGCAGCATATACTCAAATGTTGTGTGGATCGGAACTACTCAACTCTGCGTTTCTAAGTCAAACACTCAACGGTTGCGCAACAGTTACGTCTTAAGAACGCGACCAGTGATATTGCAGGAAATAAAACATCATTAAGTTCAAAATCAATTTCCGTTGCGTTTTGATTTTTGATTAATTAAAAGAACTCAAACAAGTAAACGTTATCGAAACGTAACAATATGATAAAAAGATTAGAGAGTGTAATAACTCAATATCAAAATTTCAAAACAGGAACAACGTTTGGTTAAATATGGGAATTACGACGAAAATTAGCCAAAAAAAATTTGGTCGTCCAAATAATGAGTACTTACAGCAGCAGTTAATAGCCTTATTCACAAACTATTAATAAAGTTATAGTTTAATGTTGGATTTTTATTAGGGAAACCCGGTTTTATTGCCCACATTAACTTTATTAAATGTTTGTGAATAAGACCATTTGTATTTAGTTGTATGTTGATGTTGTGTTAATTTGTCTTTTAATTTCGAACTTTGTATCAGTGGGACAAACAAACATTTATTTGGTTATTAGTTTTTGAAGAAAAACGGAAAAAATATACAAAATTATCACTCATTGTGTACGTTAAGAAAAAAAAACTATGTCCTTTCATTTGCACTGCAGTGTAACGAGTACTTAAAAAATAATGAAAATTATCTCGTTGAGATTTTTTTCTATTTTCGTTTGCAACAGTAGCGACCATTTCCGTTGTGTAGTATTTTCTACGTCCGCACACAGCAACAATCACGTTTAGAACGGAAGTACTATGGCAGTTATGCTTTCCTAGTACTAGAACTACTTTTTCGTTTTAGTCTTCATTTGTTCGCTTGCTGTCACCGTAGTCCCCGTCATCATTATTTATTGTTACACATACTTGCAGAAGTAGTTGTTATGTTACAATCATTGCATATAAACACACAGAAAAATTATTGTATAATCAACCAAACCTGATTGATTCAAGTTTTTCAATAATTATTTTGCTTAATACGCATTTAATATTATTAATTCAGTATGATTTTAAAATAAAACAAAATTAAAATACTTTCAGGTTAAAATAACGAAATAACATGATATTATCATGTTGATTTAACATTGCAATTCTAAATAAGTCAAAATATTATTAGCTGATCGCTGAAGAATACGGTGTTTGAAATAAGCGAAGCAATAGTTAAATAAAAACACACAAACAACTGAAATAACGAGTATTTCAAAAGAGGGAAAACGCAAGAAAAAAAAACAATTATTACTCAAGGGAATAGCAAAAAGTTCAATTGCAAAATAAAAATCATTACAAAAAGTTTACTCAAAACATTAACACGAGAGCATAATTTCCAAGAAGTGAATAACTAAAAAACAAAACATTAAACAATTATAAACAAGCAATCAATCGCCCTGTCCATAATTACCCTTATTCCAGTTGGCGACTCGCTCTCGAGAACAATTTTGTGCTAATGAAAGTGTGTTTCTGTTCTATAAGGTCTAGAAAATAACATAAGCCTGTCAATAGTAGTCAGTTGTTTTCGACAATGGGCAGACAAGCCCCAATTGGTATTGTGTTGAGGTTATGTCGATGTCGCCAACTGGAATAAGGGTGAATCATAAGTGGGGTACGCACTATCGAACTTGTGTGAAAGTCAAAAATTCATCAGTTTTGAATGATACTTTTGACTGTCCAGACTATCGATCATGTTTGATACTCAAGCCGTCATTCAAGAAAAATATTGGACCCACAAACATTGAAAATACGAAAATTGGATGCACTTTATTGCTACGAAAAATTTTTTATAATGAATTATTTTCGTTTTTTCTTATTATCGTGAACGGACTTGTTAGTTCAGTTTGCAATACTTTTTTGCAGCTGTGCAAAAAAAATTATATTTATTTACATTTACACATTCATGAATAAGCGGCAAGACATAAATTCGGTATTGTTGGTTCAACAATGTTTAGTAAAACAAACTGAACAAATTATGAATTTATTGGAAGAGTTTATATTCCGCGTTTTTTATGAAATCGATATGAGATAAGGTAAACAAACTTGAAACAGTGACAGACCAAATTGTTGAGATCATATATGAAACAAGGTTACTTACATAAGTAAAGGGTGTTTTTTTAAGCCCGATAGAACTTGAAATTGTAAAAAATAACACAAAAATTAAATTGTAATCAAAATTTTTTTTTATTCGAAAGATCAATACGTGACATTAACATTTGAAAATGATTTCGGACATATGGGCACCGCGGCTGTTCTTGACGAAGCGCATTCTGGACGTCCAATTTTGGGCCACTTTTTCGAGCACTGCTGGCCGTATGTCACGAATAACACGAACAATGCTGGCCTCCAAGGCGTCAATTGTTGCTGGTTTATCAGCATAAACCAGTGACTTCACGTAGCCCCACAGGAAATAATCGAGAGGTGTCCAATCGCACGACCTTGGAGGCCAATTGACAGGTCCATTTTTCGAAATCAACTTATCGCCAAATTTTATTTTCAATAAGTCGATGGTTGCGTTCGCCGTATGGCACGTAGCGCCATCCTGTTGAAACCACATCTCCTCCGGATCAATGTCATCCATATTTTCAAACAAAAAATCATCGATCATGGTGCGGTAACAATCTCCATTGACCGTAACGCGAGCTCCGGCCTCATTTTTGAAGAAATAAGGTCCGATGATGCCACCAGCGTGAAAACCGCACCAAACGGTGCATTTTTCTGGATGTAATGGAATCTGTAGGGTCTCTTGTGGATTGGTCTCACTCCATATGCGGCAATTTTGCTTATTAACAAACCCGTTAAGCCAAAAATGCGCCTCGTCGCTGAACACAATTTTGCGATAAAACAACGGGTCAGTTGCCAACTGCTCTAGAGCCCAATTTTAGAGATAATTTCGTAGCGTTGTTCAAGCGTGAGTCTATTCATGATGATTTGTCAGAGTATACTGAAACAAATAAAAAAAAATGTTTCATCAAAATTTAATTTTTTGTGTTACTTTTTACAATTTAAAGTTCTATCTAGCTTAAAAAAAACCCATCAAAAATACATTCACAAGAAATTTCTGTTGTCTATAATTCACATAAAATAATTGATACCGAAACCCTTATACATGAACTTGAATCGTAAAGTATTAAATTCTCCGATATACATATGTATGTACATAATTATTGTATGAAATTTTAACTAATGTTCTTTTTGAAAGTAAGCTTTCGGATCTTATGAGGTTGATTGGCATGCCGCAAATACTGCAACACCCAAATATTTCACAGGCATTAGCAATGCTCTTTTAGATGTTATTTTTGTTACTAAAAAAACGCTACAATAAGTACAATTCCCCAACTATAATGTGCGACCGATTATCAAAAAAACAAACATTTATATGAAGTTTTTTTTAACCCAGTAGAACTTTAAATTAAAATTAGAAACAAATAAATTGTGTTAATTGCATACGATTTTCACAATAGTTGCAGCCATATTTTGCCAGTAACTCGACGAATGTTGCGTTCTAAGTGTTTGACCATCTCCGGTTTACCGGCGTAGACAAGTGACTTGACATATCGTGAATCTATTCATTATGCAAGCAGTGGTCGATAATTATCAGTCGACTGCCACAAACTACATAAGCTAAGAGGAAACGCTGGTGGTTTCGCGTATCTCAGTGATGGAATGAGATGTCGACGCAATGGTAAGCTTTTCCGTAAGGGAGTCAGAAAGATACTCACAACAGTTGTAGCTAACCTGCAGAAATATACATATGTATGTATGTATTTCGTATTAGGCAATTTTATTTTCGAAACAGTTTGATATTTCGTAGCGTATTTTATACTAAATTTTGCGACATTTTCCAGCGATTATTCTTTACCCTACGTCTTCACGAGCCATCGACTTGAACATGACGCCGGCAGAGCAACGGTATTAATATTGTTTTTGTATTTGGCGAATACGTGTAGATGTTTATGTTCTGCCTGCTAATATAATTTTCAGGTTGTGTAATGGAGATAAAATTTCATTTTTGTGCTGTCTCTTTTACTCTCCTTTAAAAATTACATTTGATATCGAACACAGCATGGATGAAACATGGACATGAGCGGTCTACATTAGCCATATGTATGTGATGTTCGACGTGATGTTCATACCAAGTTGTTGGCTAGTGAAGACCCCCAATTATATTGAACAATGTTGAGTAAAGTTTACTAATATTTTTTAATTTCTTGTTCTTGCCAAGATCGAAAAGAACTAAATGTTCAAAGTTCAAAGAAAAAACATATATTTAATTACTTTTTGAACTCCTAGAATGCTGCTACGAACTCCACATACGGCTTCCATTTTCAGCGTCATTGAAACCAGCACCTATATCCGATTCAAAGGATGTTTCTATTTATTTACATACATGACTATCTTACCCAACAATGCTTAGATCTTGCACTAAAACATAGAAAACAAGTAGACTACCAGCAGAATGAAATGCATTTTCTGTGCCGCTTAACACTTCAGCTCCATCATTTCATATCTATTGAAGGTTTATTCATTCCTAAGCTGCTTTGTTTGCTGTCTTACCAAATATAAATTTGTTTTTAGTTTGACAATGTCGTTTTATAGTTAAATTTTTTTTTTCATTTTGCGAAATCATATTTAATTCTCTGTATTTAAAAGACTGTTAATCAACTTAATTTTGATTGTCAAAAAGTTATAACAAACACATTCATCACATGCCCGCTCACACGCTAAAGAAATTTAATCTAAAATGTGTAATAAATAAAATAAAAATATTTAATGTCAGTTCCAAGAAATAAAGTAAAAATAAAAAGGAATAAAATAAATAAATAGTATAAAATTTAAGACCCCTATGTTTTAGACACTACAAATTGAACTCAGCATACTTAAATCCATTAAGAAGGAAGTATTTCAAAGAGAGTTTTTAGTGGTTAAATATTGTTATTAAAAAAATGTTTGTTATGTTTCGTTTTTTTTCAACGTAACGTTTGTTTAATTCAAAATTTGTTTATGTCGGTTTTATAAATTTTTTTTCAGTGTAAATGAATTATTTAATTCTTCTTGTTCGTTTTAGCGCTCGTTCATTCCTTAGTTCATTATGTCTAGCTACTCTTCCATATTTATGTTTCGTTATGCAAAAATGGAAGGAATTACATAAGTATATTTTGAACACACTAAGTTGTTTTTTAAATATTTACACGTAAAATAATGAAATCTTTCAACAGCTAGTGGGTGGGTGGAAGCGCTTGCCTCAGTAATGAAACTCTCTATACTCAAAAGTTGTAACCATTAAAGTAGTGATGCACTTGAATAATGCATTCATTTAGCCCAGTTGCATACGGACTTCATATTCATATTATTATTGTATATTTTTTTATTGAAATGACAATAGTGGGAAATGTTACATTTATTCATGGCAGTGCTCGGGAAACTTGAAGTAATAAAATATGAAAAAGCTAAATGAGTGAATTTCCATGAACAATGTTTTTTTGTATAACTACTTATGTAATTCATATTCCAGTTAACTATGTAGGCAGTATGCTTTTCGGCCCATAGACATAAATAAAATTTTTTTTCTCAAATTGTGATTAAATATCTTTTTTTTTAATATAATAAGTTATATGAAATTTTTGCGCTAAACTTAGAAAATTTTATGCAGAAATTACTTAATAGAAAAATGGGTTTTAGTGGTTTCACGAAAATAATTTTAGAAAATCAATTTTTTTTAAAACTAGTTCGAAATTTGGTTTTCAAGTAAGTTAAAATACATATATAAGTTTGTATATATTTACAAAACAAATATTGTTTTTATTTAAAGTGATTATTTTTCGAACAAATTGGTTGTTAGTAATTTTTAATCCAAAGTGATTATTATTTTTTTGTTTACTGTAAAAACAACAAATAATACAAATGGCTCTCGGTTGCTTTTTCTAGACATTATTTGTATAAATACAAATTTGAAATCGTATTCAACCGAGACACGTCATATGAATTCATAAAAGCCCAATAAAAAAATTTTACAGGACAAGCAAAAAACTCTCTAATATGAGAAGTTAACCAACATTTTTAAAATTTTTTTCAGTTTAAGCTTAAGGAATTAGTACAATTTAAATATATAAAACTTTTCAGCGACATGTATTTTGATATGGTGCATCATAACCAATCAAGAAGTTTATAATAAATTTTTTGTAACTTAGGGTTTCTTTCAAATCATATGACGACATGAACACTGATGATGGGAGTGTAGCGGCCCCCGAAAAACAACGTTGTTTCTGTTCTGCCGTGTAAGTTGATATTAATTTGTGTTAAAATTTTTCCTTGTTCCTTAGGAATATTGTCTCATGTCTACTTCTTTCTGACTAAAAATGTTACGAACAATAGCCAAAAAAATAATGATCACTTTGGATTAAAAACTACTAACAAATATTGTTTTATTGCTCCGAAAAACAAATATTTTTTTTTGATAATCCCAAAGTTACTTAAGTTTGATGGAGTAAAAATATAAATATATATAGATTTATTTTTTTTTGTGTTAGTTTATACTCTTATCTCACAGTATATTCAACAATTAGTGCTCATTTTTGACCACAAATTAAAAAAATTAGTTTTTTTCAACACTTAAAGTCATGATTTTTGCTTAAAATATCAGGCATTTAAGAGTGTTTAACATCACTGTGTAACGCGATTTTATAATTTGAATGTGCCAAAATTTTAAAATTTTTTCAAAGGTGTTTAGAATTAGTCAAAACAAAATGTATTTTCTGTCTGTTTTTAGAAAATGAAAACTAAATTGTGAGTGAGAATTAATATTGAAAACAACACTAAAATACGAAAATTTGTTTTCGTTTCCAATATAAATTCACACTCACAATTCTGTTTTCATATTACAAAAACATGCAGTTAATATATTTCTAAACTTAATAATGCTAATAAATGATTTTAATGAAATTTGATTAGAGTTGTTTTCTTAGGACATATTAACCCTATCTTCCATTTTTTTAAGTATTTATTAAATAGAAACCACTAAAACGTGTTTAATCGAAGATGAGATAAGTGGCGTTGATTTTTTGTTATACGTTTGTCTTTATATGATTTTCTTTTAACGATTTTATTATTTTAGTTTTACGATGCAAAATTTTGAAAAATCTGAGTTAAATAAAATGTTTTCTTTATTAAAGATATCGTCGGTATCCTGCAAAAAAGTTCCAAGTCCACTTTTTTGCGAAGTGATGCAGAAGTGTCCCAAAAGTCATATTCTACGTGCTGTAAAAAATCCCATGTCTTTTTAGATAATTTTTGTAGCTATTGTATTAAAACAATTTATTCTATATCCAAAACACCCAAACATGTAGAGCAAAGAAGTCCCAAGTTCACTTCGTTCCCGGGAAGCCGCGGGAAAGAATTTCCCCAAGTTAGTAATTCTTTTAGTTAGTATTATTAAAAAAGCAATTAGTAGCTAATTACATTAGCAGAACGGAATAGAGCTGTTTTCGACGGTCACGTTGATGATTTTGTACCGAATACTTTTCAGGTGGACGTAAGAAGTTAGTAATATCCACTGCTGAACGGAATACGTATTTTGAAATAATATTAGAAGCACATCATTTCTGTATTTTAATTCCTTATAACATTGTCAAGGTCGGTTTGTACGAAATACATCTAAAAACATCTTAAATCTGCTACACATATAAGACTCGTCCTTTCTTATTCTTATTGTCCATTGAAAAAAAATATTAACGTACATACAAATTTATATACATATGTATGTACCTATCGCTTCCCGGCAAGAAAAGTGTCACAACACATATTTGGTACAAAATGACATAATCACAGCATTTAATAAGGCGTATTTCATTGGTCTGGCTAAAAAAATGTCGTTATTATGTTGCGCATGGTTACCGCTAGGTAGGTGGCTGTTTCGCTCCATTCATGGGCGTGAACAGTGTTACATTTGTGTTAATACCACAGGGTAACTTTGAGGTTATGTTTTGGAGCAAATCAAGTTTTTTGTGCCACTTGTTGCTGTTAAAGAGATATAGCAATATAATGTAAGGATGAGGGGTAATAAACAAAACAAAATTAAGCATTTTGGAAGTAAGAAATGATGAATTGTATTGCAATTTACTTCTTCTATATATCATGAAAAATTCTTATTTTATCTTATTTTTAATGTTATATTTCTTTTTGCATTTATATTGCTTAAATTAATATTTTTCTACAACTTTGTTTATTGAGCCAGAAATTATTAAGAATACAAAACTACAACAAAACATGAAAAATTCTTTGTTTACTAGTTCCTGTGCGACAGAGCCAGCAAAACAACAACAATAGCATGCCGTTCGTGTCACCTCTGGTATTACTTTGTGGTTAATACAGAGTAGACGTGTACTGTGTCGCCAGGAAAGTGTTTTAACGTGTGATGTGACTTTTTATCGGTAAGTTTTACGTTCTAATATTAGAATTGTTACTAAAAAGGCGGTACAATCTGTGTTATGACTGTATTGTTGACGAAAATTGACGAATTGTAAATATTGGCAGATCATACAAAAAACAGACATAACCTGTAAAGGGTCTCTTTTTTTACTGTTTCTGATCTATAATCGCGATTTAAGGGAATTTATAAAAACGCAACTCATGTAATGTCGTTTTTGTTGTAGAACCTCTTTTAAAGATCATCAGTTCTCCGAAACAGTTTTAACGAAAAAAACAAATTTTTAATTCAATATCCCTCAAACTCGTGTAATGATCTAAACCGAAACTCAAAGAAAATAAACTGAAGGATCTATTGGATTTATTACAACATAATCATATTCCTCTCTTTTATGAGTGTTTTTATAAATTTCTTAGGTGAGTAATTTAGCTTTTTTTAGTTGATTGTAAGTTCACGTAAAAAAGAATATTTTACCTATAAAGAAGTTTGTTTTGATTTTCTTTCTTATTTTAAAAACATGTTAAAACATATTAGTTGCCTAAATTTTATAAGTAAATACAGTTAACCAATAAATGTCATGATTATGATTGCATTTAGACGTATGTTTGAGAAAAATAATTTCATGTTAGTTCTAAGAATAATTTTTTATATTGTTATCGGCCAACGAGTGAATTAAGACTGATTGTTAATTAGGCCAAAACTAGTAATTTATAACTCGGAAGTTACTTTTGATGTTTTTATTTTATTTTAATGAGAAGTTTATAATTTGGTTACTTTTTCTTTATTTTTAATTAATATTGAAGACTTTTAATAATAAAAGTAATGGTGATTACATACATTATAATGTGTATTATTTTTTAAACTACAGAAATTTTAATCGAAAAAATAGTCATAATATTCATCAAATTAAAAGTTTCTTAAAAGTTAGTTAAAAAAATACAATTTCGCTATTAAATTTAAATCCCTATAATAAATATATAAATAAGCTATTTACACACCATATTTCAGCAATCTGACTATAATAGTTTTTAAATTATTGACGTCTAGATGAGCAAAAATCTATTATATATTGTACATGTAATCATGACAACATTTCTGTAACCTTTTTCAAGAGCATCAAATGTATAATAAATAATTAAGCTTTCTAATTCTAGTACGATCACTTTCTTTAGCTTCAATTACTTTCATGGACACTTTATTTACTTTTTCTTAATTTTTTTTAAAAATGTTTCAAAGCATAAAGTATTGAAAATCAAGTTCATCTGCAATATTGCGGTTTATTGGAGAAAACCATTTAAGAGTAATAAAGGTCTACTTAATGTACCAAGTGTTCAATGTACGGTCATGGAGCCAAAAACTGCAACAGAGTCAAGTAGGGTTCCCACCTTTTTTTGTTGCAATTAAAGTACATTGATTATTAAAGTTTAAGAAAAAAAAGTACACAGTATAAATATAAAACACAATTTATTTCACTTAATTGTTATATTTAAAAACGTATTTTTATTGCTTTTCCCAAGTTTTATCAAATAATTATCATTGATAAACAATCGCACAGCACCTTTACAAACTATATTTAAATCAAAGTATATAATTAATTAATTTTTTATCAGATTCAGAGACGCTTTGTTACTGTCCTTTCGTCATTTTGCTCTTCATTACGGAAAAAACTCCCTCTGTGAATGTTAACGTGGCAGGAAAGTACAAAAAGCCTTTTTTTTAATAAGTAATGTATATAACGAATTTTCCGGGTTATTAAACTGAGATGTTCGGAAAATAGTTCGAAAATTTTTTAATGTATTTTAAATCTGTTTTAAGAACATCAAAAAGTACCAAATCGATTGAAATGTTATACATACATATTTATTTCACGTAAACTATAAAATAAACTATATTAAAATGACTTAAAACATTTAAAGTAAACTCCACAAAAACCGTACAAAAGAAATAACTGCGGGATAAAATTTCAAAAACTCAAAAAATTTACTAAACATGCTGAAAACTCCAAAATTAAAAACTTAAATACGGAAAATTTCTACAAAAGATTTCCAGATAATAAGATTTGTTGGCTAGTTGTATGTGTTACGTTTTGGTGTACAAAACACAGCTAGAAACATTGTTCGTGCGTTTTATTTACCATCTTAAGCTAAGTACTCTGTTCATCATTTCGTGCGAACTGCTGTCAAAAGTCCATATAAAAAAAATTCATGCGAAATAATTGCAAAAAAAAATGGCCGAAGTTGTACTCTGTTCAAATTGTGAAAACATACGAAATGTTTCTGGCAGCATGATTTTTTCAAATACAACATGTTTCTGGCAACATATTTTCCAACTGCGAAATAATGTAAGCACCACTTATTTCGTGCGGAATTGCAAACAACAGATGCTCAGCTTTTAATTAGCATTGAATTTGTTGCGCACAATTAACTAAAATAAAGGAAAATAGTGTGAAAATAACATAAAATGAAGGTATGGGATTGAATGAGAACGTGTGTCTTCAAAGCAGCATAAGCTCTTAAAATTATTTTGTTCTCCATTTGTTTTCACACATGGTTTTTGTTTACATAAGAAAAACAATGTTGCTTACTTCAAGGCAATAAAAACGATAAATTTCTTCTAAATCGTAGTGTTGTCACCACTGGCTAATTGTCAAAATTTTCAAACGAAATAATCAATGTTGCTCAACATTTTTCGCAAATTCAAACAGAGTACTTAGCTTTAAGCTAGGTATCTAATATCTTCAGCTGTTGTTTCCAATTCCGCACGAAATAAGTGGTGCTTACATTATTTCGCAGTTGAAAAATATGTTGCCAGAAACATGTTGTGGTAAAAAAATAATGCTGCCAGAAACATTTCGTATGTTTTCACAAGATGAACAGAGTACAACTTCGGCCATATTATTTTGCAGTTATTTCGCATGAATTTTTTTTATATGGACTTTTGACAGCAGTTCGCACGAAATGATGAACAGAGTACCCTCCTTTAGTCGTTAATCGTTACTTTTTAGACGCATTTTGTTTTTGTATATTTAACGCGCTACCGGATTAACATTTAACAAATTAACAACTCTGATAAAATAGCTGTTAGTTGGTAACTCACAATCAGCTGTTGCAGTTTCTAAATAAATATAATAAAAAAGTCATTTGTGATACATTTCCAAAAAAATATTTGTGTTTTGGTAATTTTCATGTACATTGAGAGTAAGTATGTTAATTAAATAATATTTTATTTTATTTTAATAAATCATAAACTGTTCTTATAGTAGATAACCAAAAGAAAAATCGCATTCTAACAAAAATGCAAAAAAAGTGGAGTGAAGTGGAGCATAAATTGCTGTTGGATTTTGTGTTGGAAAATGTGGACATTGAAGTAATGTAGCACTATTTTGTATATGTTTTTTTATTTTTTTTCAGAATAATAAATTGTGTCAGGACAATAAATCAGCTGTTTTACTACGAAAGTTACCAGACTAACAAAGTTTTAAAAAGGGGTACGTTCACAGTTGGTAACTTTAGCAAATTAACAAACTACCGAGTAACAAATTAACAAGTTCGGTGTGAATACCACTACTGTACTTAAATAAATTTTTCGTTAAGTTTTACAAACTGTCATTTGCTTAAGCAAAGTATAAAACTGACCGCATATTCCGTACGGAATCAGCTGTTTTTATGATTTTTGTGTGTAAGTATGTACGCAAAAACTATTCATATACAAGAATGCCCGGTCGAGAAATCGTTCATATTTAATACAATAGAAAATGTTGAATTAATTTTTCGTCCATTTTTAATTAAAAATCATTAGAATTAAACAATTTTAATTATTTTTTTATTTCAGTTTTAAATGATTGGTTTTAATCAGTGTTGCCAAAAAAGGAAAATGATAGAATGCTATATATGTGGGTAAAAAAGTTAAGCTAAAATGTTTCAAGGCCTCCAGTCACTTTAAAAAGCATGATGAAAAATAAAAAAAAAATGATTTTTGGAATGCTTGCTGTCAGTTGTGTGTACGCATCAATCACGAACAAATTTTCAGTAGAATTATATTTTCATTATGAACAGTTGTCAAAAAAATTGTAATTAAAATTAAATTATAAAAATCACTCGTACAAAAAAGTGTTTGGTAAGTCATCTAGCGTGGTAACATCAAGGGTGCTGTTGGCTGTAGTAGTTAGCGCGTTGGCTACAAACCAAATAATGTTTAAGAACGTGAGTTCGAGCCCAGCTTCAGGCAAGTCATAATATCCAGAATTTTTTTTAGATGTGCATTAGTATGCCATTGTATTTGTTATTGTCGGACTGTTTAAGTGATGAAGGCATTGCACTGGTTACTGAACAGTACCGGCAGCAATTGATACTGGTGTATGCTAGCGGACATCACAGCACCCTCCTTCGTCTGTATTGTAGCAAAATCGTCGGCGAAGTAAAATAATTAATAAATTGACTACAACAGCTTAAAGCACATTTAATGCACCTACTTGACATCAGAGGCGCTGCAACACTAATCTAATAAAAACTAACACAGCGCGCAATATCATGGTTGTAAAAAATAAGCTCTCTCACTCTCACCATCTGTCCTCTCTCACTGCCCCTTTACCAAAAGAAGGTAACAAACGTACGGGTTGGTAGGCATACAAAAAAAGACCCAGCAAGCACACGTAAAAAATTTAATGATTTTCAAAAACTTTTGTTTGTTGGGAGATTCTTAGATAGTCTATATATATCTATATATATATATATATATATATATATATATATATATATATATATATATATATATATATATATATATATATATATATTGGTTATATACATTGGTTATAATGCCAAATCACTCTATAGAAATAATAGATCCAAAATTTGCACAATCATTTGAAATAAAATCGTTATCAAATTTTAAAACCAGATTTCCTTCAGTTGAAATATATTACAACAAATTAGACAATAAGTGGCGCGAACATGTACTTTTGGACCACAATTAACTAAATTCTCTCTTAGATGTTGAATTTTATTGGACAAACGTTTTTTAAAATAAGGAATTGTACTGGTGAAACTCTCTTTCCAATTTAGAAACTTTTATAAAATTTCTTCTAATATTACCATTTTGGAATTCTTCCGTAGAAAGGGGTTATATAAAGTAAGCTAAACAATATTAAAACGGATTCGAGAAATAAATTGTCAACTGACCAATTTCATCTATTATTTTTACGAAAGAGAGTATTGAGAAAATTAGGGGTGTAAATTTTGAACATACTGGAACAAATTATTCTTACTTTTTATGTTAGAGCAAAATTCTATTGATATTCTGACGGTACAAAAACTGTGACCACTGAAATACATATGTATGTATACATACATATAAAATAGATATACATATGTACTTAGATAGTATATAAATAGATAGGAAATAAATGGGAATATATATCTTCATATATGTTTACATTTTAAAGTACAAATATAATGTTCTACTCATGATTTTTAAATAAAAACAATTGGGGGATTCAAACGCTGTCATATGAAGTCATATTATCATAATGTCTTAATATTTTATAAAAATTGTTGTAGTGCTTCAAACAAAAAAGTCATAAAATAATAAGACTTTTTGAGGAATGTTTATTGTTTTATCATATCCAAACAGTAGACATTTGAGAGAGTGTGAGAGAAATTACCTACTGCTTGTTCTTCCTCGTCATATTTTTCATTTTATTATTTTAAAACATATAATTTTATGACCACCATTTGAATATCCCATATACTCGTATGTATTGATGAAAATAAAAATAAACATATGTGGATTTTTGTTGTACTATATCATTTGGTTTTGTACTATTTTTGCTAAACTTCTTTACAATTTTAACTTTCTGTGGTGGCAACGCGGCTTTGTGGATTTACTATATGATTTTTTTTAAGTTTCACATTTGTAAAATTATAAAATTGATGATCGAGTTTACCATGGTATATTGAGAGTGTAGCGGCATATATCTTTACAAGTTTTATTCCATATAGAATTTTAAGTTATGTATATTATTTATAAAAGCACTGAAATATAATTTGTATAAAGATTTTTTGCGTTAGTTCTCTGAAATGATTTTAAAGAAACTGGTTTTGAAGGTTTTAAATTTAAGAATATGCTAGAAAATTGTAATGGAATGCTCAAGAAAAACAACTTGTTTTGTTTAAAGTTTATTAAGTAAAAAGCTAATATTTATATTTACAGTTTGGTTTTATGGAATAATAGTTGATGATCGCTGATTGCAGTTACTGCAATCAACGATTAAAAATATGAATGAAAAAGTCTTTTTGTAAAGAAAACTTCTAAGCCAAAACTTCTCAGTGTACAAAATCAATCTTAAAAAGATAAAAACATCCGCAACAAACCTACTCTGTTGACATTAAGCAAGCTACTAAATGAAATTTATGATTCTCACACATTGGTTATTATAATTAGGTGTTGCCCTTGTGTTTATTTATGAAAAAAACTGGAGCTCTTTTTTGGGCAGTTTTCTAACAACGACATACAAATGTGTTTTCAAGATGTTGTAAATGGCATTATATAAGCAATGTAAGTGAATTAATTACGAATACCATATTAAAGATAACATAAAGTAAATCGTTGATATTTTCACTATAAAATTTAATGTTATAAAACCGGGAATATGGGAGGTTTTGGTAGATTTTAAGGAAAATGGTTGTAGGGAAAACCCTTTCTTTATGGCACTCCTGGTTGCAATATTCACGAGTAGTAAATGTAAATAGCCGAAAAAACTTCGTAACCGTGGTAAAAGAGCGCCTACCACTGCTTTATAGACAGAAATAATTATTCGATTTCAAATTGCAAGAATTTAGTGAATAAACACTTTGCGAATAATCATTTATAAACAGAAATAATTATTCGAAAATTATATTACAATTGGATATTTGTTCATATTAGTCATAATAATCTCGTTGGGTAAAACTCCCCCGGACGAAGATTGGTTCCCAATTTCTGAAGGAGATTTGGGAAACGATATAATTGTTTCATTCACCGTCCTCCCAGATTTGAACTTAACGATCAATTATATAATGATTGAAATTATTACAGTTATGATTACATTATATATGGATAATTTAGTTGTTTTTTTATTGTATCTTAATTCGTCTATATATCTTATATTTCTAATGTGCTGATAACTCAAATTTTTTATTGGCAATTCTTCCTCAAAATTTATTTGTATTTCCTTATTAAAGTTAGGAATTATTACATTCTAGCCTTTCCCGCAATTTTATTTTTGATTACCGACAAAAACATCCTCTGGGATATGGGATTGTAACCTGACATATATAAAATCACATTGTCTATACTTTCCAAGAAAGGGTATAATTCTTCCTTTCTCCCCCGTCGAAATCGGAAATCAATACCAAAAACTTAAGGGGGTCTATATCTTTATGATTCATTTGTACGTGTTGTTGTAACTGGTGCTGTTGTTGTTGGTATTGTTGTCGTAGTTCTTGTTGTAACTGGTGTTCTTGTTCTAACTGTTGTTGTTCCATCTTCAGGTTTTTTCTTCTTTCGTCGAATATCCTGCTTCTTTCTAGTGGACAGCAACCCAAGCAAATTCGTTGCCTGGCGACTTCTATAGATTTTATTTCAGTTTCTTCAGTGTATTCCACCAGTATTTATCTTGTAATTATTATTTTATTTTATTATTATTATTTTTTTCATTAATGTTTATAAGTAATGTTTATAAGTAATTAGTCGAACTTTTTTATTAATATTTTATATATTGAAACGATTAATTTTGGCTCAAGTTCAAACCCGAATTTACCTTTTTTTCTTTATTAATTCACAGTGTTTAAATTTTTTGTTATTTTTTGTTATGTTCTTTATATCACTTCTGAGCATTGTTTTTAATTTTATATTTCTTTACTTATTCACAGAGTTTAAATTTTTATTTCGATTTTTTTATTATATTTAGTTTTGTTCTTTATATTACTTCTGAGCATTGTTTTTTATTTTATTTTTCAGGTATACCCATTAAGACTTTAATATGTCTGTATCCTTGTTTGTATAATTTCCGTTATACAAATGATTAAAAGGATATCTAGGTATCCTACCGACTCCGCCAAAATTATAACGGAATGCTAAAAAAAACAAGTGGTTTTGTTTAAAGTTTATTAAGTAAAAATCTAATGTCTATATTTACAGTTTGGTTTTATGGAATAATAGTTGATGATCGCTGATTGCAGTTACTGCAATCAAAGATCATTCCCGATTCGTAATATTATTTCTCTTAAAAATAAAAAAAAATTAGTTATGTATCTCTTTATCTTAATAGTCGAAAGAGGAGGGTAAGTATGTTGCGAATAATTCTTTATAAACAGAAATAATTATTCGAGATTCAAATTGCAAGAATTTAGTGAATAAACACTTTGCGAATAATCTTTTATAAATAGAGATTTAAATTACAAGAATTCGATGAACAAACACTTTGCGAATAATCATTTAAAAACAGAAATAATTATTCGAGATTTATATTACTACTGGATATTTGTTCATATTAGTCATAATAATGTCGTTGGGTAAAACTCTAGCACAGGATATTTTACAGAAATGTTAATGCATCTAGTCCAAGCTGAATGCTAAAATGGTAACGCTGTTAAAAATTCAATAATGAATACTGCTGCAATTTTTAGTCTTTTCAGTATGAATCACAAAATATACAAATAATGATTAAATTCGCAACAATGGGTAAATTTTCCTTAAGTTCACTTAAGTATATTATGGCTACCTAAAAGTCTGTTTGGATTTGCTTAAGGATTTGACAGACTTACAGTACCTTAAGCTAGCTTATGCATATTATGGTTGGACCTTTTGCCAATTTAAATATGTTTGAATAAAAGTTTGTGGCTAGAACGATCTTCTGAACGAGTTCGGGCTACGCCTACGCTGCAAACACATTCGAACAGTTTTTTCCTAGCATTTCAAAATGGTTTCAATTCAATTCATATTTTATTGATAAATGTAACATCAAGGTAATTATACAATACGTTTAGTATTATAAGTAAAAAGTTAAGTCTATTATGTATGACTTTACTACTTAATTATGTTGTATATATACAATGTGATAAATTTCATTAAAAAAATAATTTTATAAGTTAGAAAGAAAGAAAAGTTTTATAAAAACGGGAAAAGTTGATAAAACATATGAATTATACTTATACATACACGTATGTCTTTTATTTTTAATTCAATTTCTTTCATTTTAATTAGCTGGTTGTATACAACATTCAGCTATTTTTCATACCGATGTTTTGGCAACACAAATGGGTTGTACACAATAAATCAAGAATGGAAAATTTAATACGATCGCACATTTTCAGACTATCAGCCTAATTATGAATGAAAATTCCCCGTGAGATTTCTTCCTTTTCCCAAAAGGGGCTGTTCACACATGGCCAGGGAGTGGGCTGGAACGTCACCAGTTTGCGCAATTTTCGACGTTTATTTGATGAAAAAAGTAAAAAGCTAGCGATAACTTATGTTCACTCAAAATATATTCTCAGGCTGTAACTTTGGAAAAAAATGTGCTTTTATTTCTTGCTTAAAAGCTACAGCCATTTGAAGTTAACTGGAACGTCACACAAAAAGAGAAGTGGTCTAAGACCTTGTGCAACATTTTCCAAAATTTCGTAATGTGTTCAAAAACCTGGACACGTTACCCTCTAACATATCGTAGGTGAAAGATCAAAGAATACTCTAAGCACAAAAAATATACATATAAAAAATAACATTTATAGCTGTTTTGGATGTAAAAATGCGAGACTGGAACGTAACCAAAAAAATATTGGAATAACACATAAAGTTCACTTACTAAGCAGCCATGCAAAAACGACCAATTTGAATAAATAAAACACTAAAATTTACTTAAAAAATAAAATAAATTGTTTATTTTTTATTGGATCAAAAAAAACATCACTTCATGTTTGATTATATTATTCAGTAGGTACGTAAATTCTTTCAAAAACAATATTAAGTGAACTTGTTTTCTCATAAAGTAAAGAAAAAATGAAATGAAAATAGAAACCGAAATAAAAAGTAAAGAGTAGGTAAATAATTAATTAATTGTATCCTTCAAGAGAAGTGTCATACATAATTATCTTTTCATCAATGATTTGAATTAGTTGTGCATAAGAGATCTCACGCATAGTTTTAGCACGAGTATAAATATCAGCGGTTTTTAAATCATTGTTTATTGTCTCGAAGTCATTATCAGTCACTTCCTCGACTATAATTTGCGATAATGTGCGATTAAACGCTTGAACAAACTGAGACGAACTATTTACAATGCAGTCGCGAGCTCTGATCTGCTTCCGAACAATAGTTTCAACTGTCGCACCAATCCCGTCAATGTAACCTTTACCATGCGAAGTAGCGTAGTAATTCCAGATTATTTTATTTTGGAATCTTTTTTGAAGAACTGGAATAACAGCGGCGATAAACTTGTTCTTAAATTGTGAAGACGGGCCATCACTCCAAATCTTTAAAATAGTCAGAGATTTTGGCAAGTCTGTTAATAGCTTAAATAAATAGGGCACAATTGTTAGTTTTGTATGGTTTAAGTTATCCGATATAATTACTTTTGATCGGAAATGTTCATTATGGTAAAAAGCGCTCGTAAATAGGGTAAGCTGCCGCTGATTCCAATTTTTCTGAGCTTTGCTCAGGTTTGCCTGTAAGAATTGTTATGGATTTAATAATTAAGTAACACGTGTTATTTTCTAAAGAAAAAGACTGGAAAATCACCATATTTTGGTAGATAATTACAATAATTTGCCAATATTTTTCCCGATTTTTATATTTATTCTTATCAGAAAACACATCAAAGAAATTTAATTTTTACAAATCTATATATGTTAGACTTTGCTTAAAAAAACTTTTTCTTAAAAACAAACTGAAACGTCACAAAAAAATTTGGGATTCAAATCAAAGCCATCGAAAATGGTTCCAAATGATATTTTCACGTAAATATTAAATTAAATCATTTAAGTACATTATTATTTCATAAAACGATTGAAAATTTCGTAAAGAAATTTTGATTTAATCAATTACTATTACCTTTTTAACTGGTGCGATATTATCACTCACGGCAAACTGCAACTTAATGCTCAAAAATTTTGATATTTTAATACTTCATAAATGTACTCTCTGTGGTTTGTTTTGGACTGTAAACAAACAAAGGACAATTACAAACGCACTAGATAATAAAAAAATTTTTTCATTGAATTCTTCTTTTCCGCGGCCTTGGCCATATATGTTCTCATATTAATTGGTCGCATTTATATGTGAACAGCCCTTCTTTGGAAAAGGGAGAAATCTCCCGGGGAATTTTTTATTCATAATTGGGCTGTTACGTTTGAAGTTTAAAAAAGCTGTGAAGACCTCTTACTGACGAGGAATTTTCACTGTTGTATGTTAATACATTAGTATATGTATATTATATTTTTCCACGTTTTATTGTTATTTAATATGACAACTTTGTCTGAAGTCCTAAATTCAACACCCAAAAGTTTCATCCCTGAAATAAACAAAATAAAAAAAGTTTCACACAAAAGTTTCCAAGCTAACAGAAAAAAATATAGTCATTTGATCTTGTGCGGTCACTTTATTAATGCACTTTTCTACGAGTCGTTAACGGTTAAGAGGTTTTCACACAGACGCGTATTTTTGGACATCAGTCCACCGATTCTCTATCATATTTAGCTCTGGCGCTTACCTAGGGCAATACATTACGTTAATTAGAGTATCTACAAATTATTCTGAAGCCTTTAGTCTTCCATATTTGGCGTTATTATCCTGTTCGAAGACCCGGAAGAGAAGCTTCTTCCACATAATACGACATACAAGTTTTTCATATATGAACATAAATTTGTTTATCCATGATTATTTTTATCAAGGAAATACTCATTATTATTGGCATTGATGTCAGATTAGCCTTTTCGAGGTTAAATTTACGTTTTAGATTCGTTGCTTTTTTACCTTTTTTTATTTTAAATTTAGCATGAAAAAGGTTAAATTTTCATTTTCTGTTGAACCCATAAAATCATTTGAAAACATAATAAAAAATTCGTGCAATGTACAAAATGCATCTTGAAGACAAAATTACATTGATTAAAATCCAATGGCGAAAGGTTTTTAGTTATACGTAACAGAACAAATGTTGTGTTTACATATAAGTTTGGCTGGAGGTGCGACAATTTAAGAATGCGCTGCAAAGATGGTAAAGATGATGGTATGTCATTAATAATGGAAAATATGATGACGACAATCTTTTTATTTTCCATCACCAATTCGCACATTTGCGGCTGAATGCCCCTGATAATTTCACAAATTCCATCTTTGAATCGATTGAAAGCCATTACCACAGATTTTAGCTTTCACGTAGCCCCAAATAAAAAAGTCTAAAGATGTTGAGTCATAAGGAAATTTTTCACGCATAAGACCGATGATATCGTTACTTGAGTGGCACGTAGCGCCGTCTTGTTGAAAATAAACGTCGTTCACATCAATATCTTCCAATTCCATCTATACAAAAT
Organism: Gymnocheta viridis; assembly: GCA_956483585.1. Taxonomy (NCBI): domain Eukaryota; kingdom Metazoa; phylum Arthropoda; class Insecta; order Diptera; family Tachinidae; genus Gymnocheta; species Gymnocheta viridis. Next base: position 37,600,867 of record OY101443.1, on the reverse strand, counting down.
CATTAATTATCGTTCGATCCAAAATTCGACGAGAAATGGACAAACATGGGGTTTCCTCAACAGTATTACAAGAGCACCGTTACTGTTGTGAACATAAAGGGTCAATTTGACCTTTCTTTACGCCCTTGACCCTTTTTAAAATTTACCCTTTAGTATCATTTTTGTCTATTTCGTGTTACTTTTTTTACTTTGCTTTATTTTAACAGTGATGATAACTAATACAAACGATCGCAGCACAAGACAATATTTATGTTTCAAAGTAACTTGCTCCTGAATCCATATCAGGATTGCCACTCAAAAATTTTCTATCCGATCAAACTTGGCTATAAAACCTACCAAAATCCTTCCGAAAAGACCAATTTTTAATATTGAAAAACATATACTCGTATGTATTTTTCATATAAAGTATAATTTTTATTCGATAAAGTTTTTAAATTATACAATAAATAACAAAAATAACAGTAATGTAACGAAAACGAAGGATGTAAGAACATAAAAAATTCATTTACATACATATGTGCTTAAACTACAATTACTATTGACCATACCCAATATGTAACATATAGTTTCACACTCACAATATTTATATGTTATGAAAACAAATAGTAAAAATTAATCGCCATTCGTTGCCTCAAAATATTTTTTTGTGTTGATATACTTACATAGTCGTATGTACGAGAACATATATGTACATATGTATATATGTACATAAATAATTATTTGGTTAATTACTCAATTATATTTATACATATGTACATGTGGATGTATGTATGTATGCACATATTTACGTACAATTTTAAATTTTTAGAAAACTCTCTTTTTGCTGACCACAGAATGCGTGCATTATTAAGTTCTTTACAGAGCATTATACTGTTAATTGTATTTATTTCAAGTTTATTCCTCAACTTTGTTTTAATTAAAAAGTTTTGAAAACTTACGTTCAGCAACTGCAGAATTATGTGGGAGTTCTGATTTAGTCCGTTTTTAATTTAATTAATTTGGTCCCAAAATAAATAAATTTTTAAGTCTGCGGAAAAATTCATTTCAGTTAAGCGCAACAAGTTCCACTGTGAAATAATGATATCAGGGTCATAATCAACAAGGTTGGAAAATTTTAAAATTAGAGGCAATATAGGCAAGTCTTCTTTAGACAACACTTTAGAAGGAGTAATTACTTGTAACATTTTAATGTCTTCACGATTAAAGTCAAATCTAGATTTTATTTGATTTAGAAGTTCAATATAATATTTCAGTATGTGTTGTTTAACTTCTAAAATGTCGTTCGAACTAATATTTTTCTCAATGTACATTTCAGCTTTTGTGCCAATAAAAATATTTGAAACATGAATATGATTAATTTTATTATTAGAATCGACTTCAGCATTATATGGATGTATCAAATCTTTTTTAATAAAATTACTCAAAGTAAGTAAAAAATTATACTTTAAACTGGAAACGAGAACTTTCTGACTGGAATTCTTTGTTGAGATTATTTCTAATTGGTTTGCTTACACCTATAGATCGCACACATAAACTTTTACAGGAGTGATAGTATCACACAAACATCTCAAGAAAAAAAATAACAACAAAATTTTTTTTGTTCTTGTTGCTGTTATGCTCACCGAATTTTTTTATATATTTTTACAAGGAAATATGTATGTTCATAATTCTCATATTTTTATTCTTATTTCTATTTGTAATTTAGCATTCAAGAGCTGCTATGGCAAATGTTTTATAAAAAACTAAACAAATTACATATTAGTTCAGATAAATAAGCAAATACTTTTCGTATAAAACGTTTTTTTACTTATTTTCTTTAATTTTAAAGTTTGTGGTAAATGACAAACACAAACAAACATTGAAATCGGTAATTTGAAAGATATATTTAACGAAAATGCATACTCAAATTTATATAATTTTGTTATATATATATATTTAGTTTGCCGCATAGTAGCGCTTCCGCTGACCGCGTTTTTTTCCAAATTAACGCTACTCAAAAGCAAACTTTCTAATAGACTGAATGTAGAGACTTGTGACTCCAGCTTTCATTTCTAAATGTAATCCAAGCAGAGCAGAAAGACTGGACTCCAAATAATTTTATGTTTATGTGTAAGTTTTGGTTTTCTTTTATACAAAAAATAAAATAAAGCTTTAATTTTTTGGTTAAAGATATTGACCCTATTTTTCTTTCAAATACCCTTTTTGAGACCCTTTTTTCGCAAAAGACCATTTTAGTGACCCTTTTTGAAATTTGTCAACGGTAACTCTGTATACGAGTTGAATTTTTCATATCACTAACTTGTCTTAACAGCTCAAATTTTTATCCATAGTTTTTACAATTGCGAGCCGAAATGTTTTTTCTAATGTTATAGCTTTGCGAACTGTAACCGCAAAATTTCCACCATATTTTTAGTGAACTATAATACTTTTAGTGCGTTGGTGAATCGTATATCGTTCCATTTTTATTAATGGTTGAGTCATGGCAACTGTCAAAATGGCGGGCCATTGAAAATTAAATGTCTTGTTTCAGTAACGCTGAGGTTGAAATACTTTTTACGATAGTATCATGAAAATAATAAAAACCAAAGAAATAGTTATAATTGAAATGTTTAATTCTTCATTATACATTCGATGCTCTTTAATAAGTTATACAAATGTTGCCATGATTTCGCAACTTCCGATGATTTAATAAAACTCTTAGACTATTGAGATATTTTAGGAAATGATAGTTCCGATTCTGGCGATGAGGAAATTATGATAATATACAAATATATATCTATATATAAATAGGCAAGTAAAAAAAGTTAAGAACCATTTAAACTGACTTAAACTCAACGTATTCGCATGATTTTTGTTTGTTTGATAGATTGTCAATAGGAGCAGTGCAGAATGTATTTTTTTTTCTTCTACATTTTTGTGTCTAAGATAGTTAAAAACAGTTAAGAATATTAGCCAATCATAAAGCCATGATCTCTCTTTCTCTCTTAATTTGCTAAAAATTACAACAAAAAACTCAAAATTAACTAAATTAAATTTGGCTTGGCAACTCCGTAAACACTCAGAAGGAAAAACTTATTTTATTTGTTCATTCTATTCTTATTTCCATCTTTGTATGTACTTAAACGATTATTGCTGAAACTAATAAAATTTGGATATTTAAATAACGAGTAAGTTTTATTAAAGTAAAATGCATTATTTTTCTTTAGATGCTTAAAAGTAATATATTGTTTTAATTATTAATAACTTTGATTAAAGTTAAATTCACCTACAGCACAAAGTAAGTTTTTTAATTTTGGTTTATTTTGTGTGCGTTTTGTTTTTGTTCATTGTTTTCATTATTTTTCTGTGCTTTAAATTTCTGAACATACTGGAATGTGATGGAATGTTTATATTATTAGGCTAGCATATTCGTACATACATATGTATGTGGTCTTTCTCATGGAATAGGGAATAGAAACATTAAAAACGATTTAAATTTGTATTTAGTAGTTAAGAAAGTGATTTAAGAGAGTGGTTTACCCTAAAGTCTATGAATACATATATTTGAATACCTACTTACATATGTACATATATATAAATAGGCAAAGACAAATTTTTAGATCCCTATTTCTTCTTTGTTTGCCAACCGATTTAGTTCATTCTTTTGCCAAGTAGTAAACATTGTTGAGCTTTAGTGACCCGATTATATATTATATAAATCGGTTCAGTACTAAAGGAATAAAAGGCTCATAAAATTGATACCACTACAAATGCTAAAAATTTAAACGTACACGCATTCACTTGTGTAAGTATTGGTTCAAGCAAAGCGATGAGAATGTTTAAGAGTACCTACGTATATATGTAATAAGATTTTTTATAACAAACACGCACATGTTTGTATGCCAATTTATTTGTTTAATGGTTTTTTCCGTGGGGAAGGGAATAAGTAATTTGGTAGTTTCTTCTGTTTAAATGAATGCAACAAAAATAGATACACGTTTAAACTGGCGGTCGAATTTCGACCACTGGGCGTACTCTAGTTTATATAAAGATACAAATATTCTGTTATATTTTTGATCCAATGTTAATTGAACTCCGACGAAGTACCTGATTTTTATGTTATATTTTGATTTTTATAATTTTTATTGGTCTTTTTTCCGTTTTTGTACTAGTAGTGTGTTTTTGCCGGTTCGCTATCAAGTTTTTCATATAAAATGAATGTGCATGCCTGGCTGGGAAACGTGATCGTTAAAAATATTTTTTTTAGGTAATTAAGTGTATTTATTATGAAAATGCGTTTACCATCCTTGGATGGTTAGGAGGTTTCATAAAATTTGTATTGTGTGTAATTTTTTTTTTTTGTTTTCACATGCCTGATTTGAGAGTCAGTCAGGACTCCTCTATTGAATATCACCCCTGAAACTTCTATACGAACACCCCTACCCGGGCACCTATATTGAACAACTCTGTTGAATGTTTGTCAAGAAGCTGGAAATTTTCTTCATAGGTACAAAATATTTCACCGAGTTAAATGTGAACTTCCCTACTAATTTTTTTCAGTTTTGATTGCTGAAAGAAAATGAAACTAATAAAAAAGGGGCATTTCGGTCTATTTTTATTACCCTTGTCCTTTCTGTCTATTCATTAGCATTTTCTTTTTATTGCACTTGATAAGATGCATCAACTTAGGGCTTGTGTTTTTTCTTATCTTTAAAGTAAACCATAAATGTTTGACTGTGTCCTCTATTGTCTGCCTATTTTTAATGAAAAATAAGGGTGCGAGAAAGTGAAACATTGTCTATTTTTAAATGCATTCATATGGCGTGTATGTACATATGTGTGCACATTACTATCGCTATTGGTCAGTTTGAGTGAGCTCGTTAGAATATTTTATTATATTGCGCATGTGTGTGTGTGTTTGCATTGGATCATTTTCTGTCCGTCCTTCTCTACCGTCTAGCTTGTTATCTATACCTATTTCACACCCCAGTGCCCATTTACCCATTGTGAAAGAAAATTTTGTTTACCAATCAAATATACTTCTGTTTTTAAAATATTTACCTGCTAATCTCATTAGCACTATTGTTTCTAGAACCTATTACGTGTACTTACATATATAACTAATACATGAATACCCCTAATGTAACTTGTTTCATTATATTAAAATATAATAAAACATAGCCGCCTACATAACACTTTGATCATGAACTCCGGGTCGCGCTTTGCTTACGTCAAAATTGTAACTTTGTTGCTACGTTATATTTTTCGTCATATACAACGATCATGATCAAACATGCACAATCGTGTCTACTTACTTACATACATATAATATGTATATAAGAAAAGTGGTCACGATTCTGAATGCGTAAATCTGTTTTGATATTGATTGTATGTGTATGTGTTGCTAAGCAGAAATCATGATTCTGCATGCCCAGTTCTCTTTATTATACTATATAAAGGCATGCACAATCGTGATCATTGCTATTAATTATTCTTAAGTAAAAACCAATGACTGTAAGTTGTCACAAAAAATATAAAAGTAATAAATAAAGAAAAGTTATTAATTTGAAAATAAAATTTGTTTTACTTGAAGACAAACACAAAACTCCTAAGCTCTTTATACTCGTATCCCTATTCGTTTTTTCCTAATTTTTTAATTTCTTGCTTTTTTGTGAACTATGACAAATTTATCGTGTTCTTAGACCTATTTCTAAAATTTCTGCTCAAGTATCATACAGTACTCAAATAAGTAAATTCCTTCACCTCAAAAATATATGAAATTACGGATTCGGATTTGTATAACTATTGAATTAATTAATAGTAAATAAAGTATTATAGTTTCCCTTGAGCGATGACTTGCTTGCGGGCCCTGCGAAATCGTATTATAACCACATCGTTAAAGGAACTCTAATTTTGTGTTTTTGCCGGTTTGCCAAGTATTGTTGAATAAACAAAATTATTTCATCTGCCTAGTTTCGCATCGTTTTAGCACTTTTCCAAGATCGTTGTGCTTGTGAGTTTATTTACTTTAGTATGATAGCTTTTTCCTTTTCAGCTTGTTAGTGATGCCACCTTTTCGATTCTTTGACACATTTCAGGTGCTTGCACTGATTTATAGTTATTATTTTTTTGTTTTTCTCAATTACGGAGGTCCTCGCTTTGTTTTTGTACTATCTCTAGGCAAGACAGCCAGTCCATTCTCCTCAGACAGACTGTTTCATGATGATCTGTCAGGATCCAGCCAAAAAGTGTGCCTTTATAAAATTTTAAGCGCCCTTTCTTATGGCTATGTATTAAATAAGAAAATCTTTGATTCCTTTAAGTTCATTTCTTTTACATATTTAAAATCATTGACCAACTCAAAAGTCATTGAAAGTGTAGTTGAAAAACAATTATCTTAAGTACTCCAAAATAGCTTCAGTTTATGGAAGAATAATGTTGCTATGCAGTTGAAGACGTATGAATTAGACTGAACACTTTAAGGCAGACGTGTATATGATCAACTCAGAGGGTTGACTGTAAATGATTGTGTGCAACACGATATTGATCGAATTTCATTAACTGCAAGTGCACTACTTGTCATCAACGAATATATTTCAACCTACGGGAAAGCAACTTCTTTTGGCCCTCGGATATACGATAGTAACTGATCATCAATATTTCAAAAAGAAAAAAATATGTGTCAAAGTAAAATGATTTAAAAAGATACTTGTATTTTATTTATATTGAACTCTACTCAACGACAAAAACTTGTACAATATTCAAAGTTCATATTCGTATATGTTCGGAATTAGAGTTACAAATATCAATACTAGATACTACTGGACACTTGTTAAGTACATACTCAATACTGCAACGGTTTCCTTGAATTTAAAAATTATATAAACAAAAAAACATGCGGTTTGTTAATTATCTATGCATATTTTAATTATGTATTTTAATAAAAAAATAATTTAATTTCTTACAAATTTATATTTTTTGATGTTTTCTATATGTGCATATATAGTTTTTAATATATGTAGTTAGTATCGCGTACTAAGAAACTACCAGTATTGAGTGGTCAGCACCCATATACTCAATACTTTAACAACTATATTCGGAATACGGAACGGAACGTTCACAACATAGAAAGTCTTTATCGAACAATTATACAAAAAAATATTCAACCTCACATTGAAATTACTTTTAAATTAGCTTTTTGCATTACTAATATGCACAATTTTTGTTGTTTAAAATTAATACTAGTACATATTTCCTATGGACGACGCAATCGACCATATTCTAATAGTTAAATAAAAAACAAGACATTCTAAAAACTTAGCCCTCTTTTGTTTACAAAGTATGTATAAAAAGTGATCTGTCTCATTTGTTTGCAAAAAATTATACGAAACACACACTTGCATGTTTTGTTTTTTTTTTCAATTTGAAAGTGATGCATGCATGCGGAATAAGTGTACAACTTTAAATGCGTATAGCTCCCAAAATACTGAACCGCTTTTAACAATTGTATTGTGCACGTTTGTGAATAATTTATCTTCAAAATTACCAAATCAGCTGCAAGGGCGTAAAAAAAGATCTAAAAAGCGTGTTCGCTATTAATTATATAATTAATATATAATTAAATTTATATTAACCGAGATTGCCTCGATATCTTTTTTCAAAGATTTAAAAAACTTTTGTTTGTTGCATGTATATAGACTAGCTAAAAACCCTCAACAAACAAAAGTTTTTTAAATCATTAATATATAATTTTTATTTGTTTTATTAAACAATTCCTCTGTTTATAGACTCATACAAGGAAAGTTAAATGAATATGAACTTTGCTTTTGTATTCACATGAAAATCCTACTCATAGTCATCACATTGAAAATGCTTAACTAATATGTTGAACTAGGATAGGAAATAATAAAACTTCTTTAATGTTTTGAAATGAATAAACATTTTCTTGTTAGTTAAAAAAACGTCCTTTAAATCACTATCGTAGATGTCAAAACAAACATTTTTCACACCCAAGCCTATAAAGTTACCTAAAATTTAAATTAAGAGTGTTTTGAACATCTTCCTCAAAAATTAAACGAAACCCCCGAAGAAACTTAAAGTTAAAGAAATTTTGTCATATAAAATTAATTATTTTCATAAAACTGACAATTGGTCGCCGTGGTCTCTAGTTTGGAAATATGGTGAAAGGGAGGAATATGAAGGAAAATTTTTTTAAATCTTAGAGTATATTTTGTTACATACATACATATTTCTTGTTTTGCTTGATAAAAAATAGTTTTATTACATTTGTAATACTTCGGACAGATGAGAAAAAATAAATAATAAACATTATAATATTTTGTTATATATGCAAATATGAGAGTTGGCCATGTGTAAGTGAGCAGATAATAAGGTCAAAGGAAGTTTAAAAAGTTAAAAAAATACATACTCTTAATGGACAAAACGAAGAGAAAATGGTCTACGATGAATCAAATAACAAATAAAATTTTACCATATACCATTGTGCTCACTATGAGAGAGTAATAGCGGTACTCATCACAAATTCCAAAGTGGATTGTGAGCTTATGCGCACGCACTGCAATAACAACTGTGTAAAAATATGAAGGGGGTAATTCATAAAAATACCTTATTTTAGGTTCGCATTATTTATTAATAACTTTTATTTTATATGCCAAAAAGAAAAAGCTTATAAACGGTTAATAAGACTAAATTGTCTATTAAACCTTTATATAATTGGCTTTATATATATTCGTACAATTATATTCATAATAAACTTATCATATTTAGGACAAGCTAATTGAAAAACTCTTTAGTCCGAAAATGTACACGATTATATATATTTAAGATGATGTTTTATATAATATATTGCTGAAAGCTTTGAATTTTTCTAGTTCAGTAAGTAATACTACATAATAAAATTTTATTAGACGTCCATATTTATTTTAAAAACGATCACACGTTTGCGCAGAAAAAGTATGCGTTTCAGAATTTTATTAGACGTCCATATTTATTTTAAAAACGATCACACGTTTGCGCAGAAAAAGTATGCGTTTCAGAATTTATTTAATTTTTAAATTAAATAATAAATAGATAAGTAATTGTTCAGCAATATATATATATATATATATATATATATATATATATATATATATATATTTTAATTTGAAGCCGTTTCCTTATGTTTTTATCTGATACTTTAACTCATTCAATATTTAAAACTTAGCATTGGCATTCAGAAGTACTTCATCAAATTGAGCTGAGGCGTTCGTAAGTTTCAAATTATTGACTCAAAAATGAGAAAGAAAAGTTAAATAGGTATTTTAAAAGCAAACTTAATTCATACTATCCTAAAGATAACGCGACTAGTGCAAGCACATATGTAAAGTATACTCCATAAAGGACTAGGATTAGTCCAAAAGTATCCCAAATGTATGTAGAAAACATGGTCTATTTAACATTACAACGTCATAGGTAGGGTTACCATATTTGAAAAGCAAAAAAATAAATAAATTGATGAAAAAATCAGTACTTTTCAAAACAAAACAGTACACTTTTTTTCTTTATTGATAACATAACTTTTACTTCAATACGTCAAATTATTATTTCAAATAAGTCAACAAGAAACATAAAAACATTTTAAGACTAGCAGAGCGGTGACATAACTTTTAATTCAACATATCACATATTTTTTAAAAATAAGGTAATAAAAACGGAAAACATATTAAAAACTCTGAGAACGTAACGAAAAATTTTGGATTTCTTTCAAAAGGCAATACATATATAGATCTTCTCGGACTATAAATATTATCTTAAGTTACTAACGTGATCAAAAGCACAAATCAAATGTCATTTTTCGAATGATATTAATGTTGGTTTGAATAAAGGAATTGCCAATGCTGCAGCATTTTTAACTGCATTTCATACCCACTATAATTTCAAACTACATTTTGAAAATGATCTAATACATTTCAAAATGTATTAATTAAAAAAATGTGCACAGTATTTCGAAACTGGCAATTGAATTAAAAAACTACGAATTGAATTTTAAAATTATCTTTAATATGTACATACGTATTTTAAAAATTCGATTGATTTTTTTAATTTTTTTCTTAAAATTACAATAATATTCAATTAATACTTTTGAAAATATCAATAGCATTTTAAAAATTATCAGTTTTAAAGCAGACTTTTACTTTGTTATCCATAGAAATTATTATTCTACTTAAAACCAAATTTAACAATAATTAAATTATAGCTTAAGAAAAAAATATTTAGGCGCAACAACAAGAAAACATGTTTTTTAAAGTTTATTTTTAATAAATTTTTTTAAAGACAATGTCAATTTCTATGGACTATTTTTTACTTTTTTAGGCGTTTGGCAGTTAATTTCTACGACATCGTTAGAACTGTTTGAGGCTACATACTCACTAGAATTTTTTCCCTTTTTTAACTAATCAAGAAAAAAATACAATGAAAAAACATAAAAATACATTTTTTATAATAGAGATCTTACCGTTTAGTGTTATGCTCATGTATTTAATATTTTTTAATAAATATTAATTTAATTACACATCACGAGAACATAAGTAAAAACACAAAACCATCATATTTACAAACATGACATATTTTGCTTGGAACGTAAGCAAACCAAACTTGTATACAATGAAACGAAGTGGAAAAAAACAAAGCATTTCAAAAAATTTTTATAAAAAAATACCGTATACATAAAAAACGCAAAAACAACTTTTTTATAAAAATGTGTATTATATATAAAAAATAGTACTAAAACAATACAAATCTAAAAAACAGTACTTTTGCGTACTATTTTAGGTGTTGTGAATAAAACAGTACATTTCACAAAAAACAGTACTTGTACTGTTTAAAACAGTGCGAATGGCAACCCTAGTCATAGGGCTGGCCCATATGGTTCTGATTTGCATTACATCGGACTGACCCAAAAACTACTCCATGTCATTAAAAATGGACCAGTCACAAGAAGTTAGTTCGGCACGAGTAATATCGGGAAAGCACGAAAAATTGTTGTATATAATTGTTCTTGCTTGAAAATGACATAGTCCATGACTGCATTACATATGACCATGTTGTAACTAGTCCGTTTCAGCTAAAATGGACCACGAAGTACAATATTATCTGAAGGGTACATACAAAAAACAACGTACTATCAGTATTGTACATAACCTGCAATACTTGTATTTGCAAACTTAGAGTAACGTTGAATTTTAGATAACTTCTTTACAACTGACTTCTAAACTAACTCATAAGTGATGCAGAGATTAGTCATATTGAACTAGCTTTTACCTAGCTCGGAGATGATGCGGAAGGAACCTGCTTCCAAGGTTATTTAATGTATAAGTTTGTTAAGATTGCGCTATTAATGTTTTAAGTTTTCTGAAGTCGATTTTTTTTGTTAAATCAAGCGCGACCAATCCTTATTTATATTTATTTCATCTTGGAAAAAATTTTATTTTATACTAAAAAAAAATATTTTTTCTTACCTAATTATTATTATATATGTATGTACTAGAGTGGTCGAAATTCGATCGCCATTTTGAACGTATACCTATTTTAGTTGCATTCATTCTCATTCCCTTCCCCATGGAAAAAACAATAAACGAAATAAAATTGCATACTAACACGCAAATTTATAAAATGTATGTATGTATGTACTCTTAAGCACTCTCTTTGCTTTGCTTATGTTTTTACTTAAAACAATACTTACATAAGTGAATGCATGTACATGTGTATTTTTAGCATTTGTAGTGGTGTCACCTTTATGAGCCTTTTATTCCTATAATAGCGAACCGATTTAAATAATATATAATCGGGTCACTAAAGCTCATTAATATTTACCATTTGGTAAAAGGAAATCGGTTGGCAAACGCAATAGAAAAAGGGATCTAAAAATTTGTCCTTGTCTATTTATATATAGATATGTACATTTTCACCAGTTATATCTGAAAATAGATGTCGCTCAAATATTGCAACGTAGTCATATCTCAATAAACGTGATTTTTGAGTTAATAATGCAGAACTATTTGTCATATCGCTCTTTATTTTGTGTAAAACATGTATACAAATATTTTATTTTAGATATGGGATCGTGTGTGACTTTTCACTCATGTATAATTTAAAAATTATTATTTATATCACCGATCCGTTCTGCTAGTCTGATGAATAAATTGTTCCAATAATACTTTCTTATTAAAAATTATTTTAATTTATCAAAAAAATTTCTTTATTAAAAAGAAATGGTCAAAGTCAGATTTGATCTTGCGCCAAACAATTCCTTTCAATATAAACCAAAAAGAGTTCAACTATTTACGTAAACACATTAACTATTAAAAACGATGGCACCCGTCCAACTCCATGTTTAAATTGCCACATTTCAATTACTAAGTTAAATAAATAAACATACATTAGTGAAAAACAGCTTAGTGCTAGGAAAAGCGAGAGAGTATTATTCTATGGAATAATTAATCATCAGAGACTAAAATATTTTACAAACCGAAATTGATTTAACCTGTAAAAACGAATAAGTTGCATTTTCGTATTCTAATTCGTTAAATAATACGGTTAAATAGTTGATATTCTTAGTCACTATCAAAATCTTAGTCACCGTCAAAAGTGGTAAAATCGAACATGCAACACTGATGAGATGTTTTAGCGACCTCGAAATCAGTACTGATCCGTTCTGCTAGCCTGATGAATAAATTGTTACAATAATATTTTATATATTATATATTTTTTTCTTAATAAAAATAATTTTAGTTTATCAAAAAGATATCTTAAATTAATATAGAAATGGGTAGTCAGATTTGAGCTTGAAGAAAACAATACCGTAAACAATTTGACTAATTACGCACAAACATTAATTGAAAAATTATATGAAAAAATTACAATAAAGGAAAAAAACAAGTAACAATCAGGCCAAAAATCTACTCATGTACTCCCGTTCATGCACAATCACGTGATTGAAACCAAAAATTAATCACGATCATGCGTGATCACCTTAATAACGTGAGCGGTGCCCATCTCTATTTTATTTACTCATCTCTTGAGGAGAGACTACTTTCTTGTTTTTCCATTGATGTGTGTGTAAAATAAAAACTTTAAACTCGTTTTCTGACGAAAGATTTTTTTTTGAGATATGACTACGTTGCAATAAAGGAGCAATATATTTCTTTTATCTTCAACAAAAGCTGCTTTGTTCTTTATATATTTGATATTGGTGGTGCTACACGTATTATTTAACTTTTGTGTGATCGATTCGGCACCATGAGCTGTGTGAGCATTGTTCACGCGATTGTATGAAACTAACGGATTTATTAAACTTTAATCACGTCTATTTAAAGTGGTTAGCAAATCCCGTAAATGTATTTAAGAAAACCCCAAATTCGAGGTGATTAGCTCATCACTATTGGGATGATTTACACGACAAATGTGAACGTGGTGTAAGCCTTATTCGTCCTGACTTTCTGGTGATGTTCTGTTCCGGGCGATTCTGTAGCTTAATATCAATGCGAATTCATTTTTGTTGTAAAATTAATTCATAGTATAATAAATGGCAACGATGTTATAACAAAACACGTTAGTTTCACTTTCTCTTTTTTCTGAATAATTGAAGAGTCGAGAAATCAATCATATTACTATGTCCGAGTTTTGCTTCTCCATAAATTTAGATATTTTTTTTTAATTTTACAGTATTTTAAAAGTATAATATTTATTATTACAAACCACACATACTTGAATAAAATTTCTATAAATATTTCTACATGAAAAACACACGAAAAAACACTTCATTAAATTTCAAGTAAAAATTCTTCTTATTTTCATACCATAACACCTACTGTCGATATGTCAATAACGAATTGACAAGTCTCTCCTCAAGTACGAATGCTGTGTGAATTCAACACACATGAGAGAAGATCATTTTTTTATTTGAAAAACAATAAATTTTCAACTTATTTAACATGCAACACTCTATATTTATACCATTTGATTTCTGGAATATTCATTTCCGACCCTATAAAGTATAAATGTACTATACCTACTATATGAGCTTTATAGATAGTAAAAATAAAATAGGAAAATAAAATTTTGATTAAGTAATTATTAAATTTTTTATTATTCGACACAGCTCTCGATGGCTTTTTTTCAATGAATTTAAACAAGTTTTGCTTGTTGGGGGTGTTTTTAGCTCTAATTTGACATTAGCAGCAATGAAATGCATCTATATAGGCTAGCCCCTCAACAAACAAAACTTTTTGAAATTCTTTGAAAAAGGTATCGAATAATAAATTTTATAATTGAAAGTACTTTATATATTTGTTTCTAAATTATGATTGCTGATGACCTCTTATAACAATTAGTCGGAATTTTCTTTTCTGATTTATTCATTTATTATATACATTAATAAAGCAAACATAAAAACTTTTATTGTGACAACTTTATACTTTTTATACTTTAATATTTTACAAAATCTCATTGTTGAATATATTTATGCTATACAACATCTCCAACAATTTCGGTGTTCGAAAAAATTGTACCGAAACAAGCTTAATTGTACTATTAGCGGTCTTACGCGTTAGAGTGCAAAATATAATGCATTACATAATAGAATGTAATTATAGTATAACGTTAAACAATAAATAACCGAAATTCCTAAACTAATTGGCGAAGAAGTACTTTTAACTTTTGTAAATTAAAAGCAGTTAAATATTATTGAATTTTTTCTTTACATACCTAAAAAAGTAACACGCAATAAAAAGAAAATAAATATGTAAAAGCAGAACATTATAAATTTTAATACTTTTTTAATTTGATCCATGGGCTTACTGCTTTTATTCATAGGAAATGTAACTAATTCGATATTTAAATTAAAAAAAACTAATTGTTTATCTCTGTGTAAAGGGCACTACGCTAATGAATATTGAATTTTTTAACTATCTTCCTATTATATTATTTTTTATAATAACTGCTATCTAAATAAATAATTAACTGAATAAATTAGTATAGTTTTATAAAAATTTTTATATATTTTATTACGAGAGTAGTAAACATAATGCAACATAGTCATATCTCAAGAAACAGTTTTTAGTTAAGAATGCAGAATTAGTGGATAGACGACGGATTTACTCAAATAACCGAAGTTGCTTGAAATATCGGAAAAAGTTAAAACAAAGTAATTAAAATATTTAATAAGACATATAAAAAGATTTGTTTTGATATATTTAATGAGCATGAGCGTGAAAAAATAAATGCTGACTTTAAGGTCGATGAAAATAATTAACATTAATTGAAAAATATTCTCAAAAAGGTGAAACTGGAATCGCTGGTACAGAGTTTTAGTTATAACAATGCCCTGGCCTCTCACTTCCACATCTTAACTCATTCTTCCGCACTCTTCAAATACCCAAATGAAATCCGAAAGCTTTTCCGAGAAGATTGTGCGCATTAGAGGCCAGAGCTCGATATGAGCGTATAAAATAATATGAATATGAATATTTATGTATGTATAGATGAATACATTGCTTGTAGAATTTCGTGACTGCCAACATTCCTCTGCTTTCACGTTGTACGGGCGTACACCAACCAGGCTACTCCATTTAGTCTACGATACATATTCAGTGAAAGCTGTTCTCGGAATCTACGTACGCGATATCGCATAACATTTGTTGTGTGTTGTCAATTTGTGTGTGAGTGTATAACACAAGTCCACAGCAATTTGTAAATTGTTAAACCGGTCGTTTTTAATAAAAATATAAAAAATATGATATATATATAAGTGGTATATTTTTATGTTTAAGGTATATATTTTATGTGTAAAATATATGCTAGTTGTTGCAATATTTAGAAATAATCAGAATAAAGTATTTAGTCTTTCAGTTTTGTATCCTTGAACTGAAATGAAATACATATCTGTAAAATATACAAATACATAAGTTTCTTCTAAGCAGTGACGAAAGCAAATTAAAAAAGAAATATTTATTCAAGTAAATTTAAAATTAATGTGTGAGTTCAAGTTAAAGTGTTATAACAGCATTGAATTAAACAACAATGAAATGATAAAAAGAATTAAGTCGGTGTGAATAACTCAAATTTATTTATTTAAAGTTATGAAGATGATGATGTATTATATATAAACCGTTAAAGAAATGTGCTAGAAAAATTTATTTTTAAATAACAAAGAGCTAAAAGTCTATCTCCAGCCACTTATTTATCACTTCGTAAAAATAGAAATTAAATAACAAACAAGAAACAACCCCCTTAATTATTCTACTCGGGATATACCGTGTTCAAGGATATCAATACAGTTGAAATAAAATATGTAATACATACATAAGATGTACATGCACTTCATTTTATTCATTTCATTCATTGTGTTTTCAAAGAGTTATTTTTCTGATATTGAGAGATAATAAAAACAGCAGCAATCGGGCAATCAAAGATTTTGCATATTTTTGTGGGCTTGTTGTCTGTTTATTTGTGCATAATACCAAAAAAAAAATATAAATAATCAGTCTCACAGCTTAGAGCCTGTCATTAATATCGTGGTGTAAGTGTATAAATTGTAAATTTATGTGAGCTTTACACATCAAGATAAAAGAAAATAAATTTAACATATTAAAAGAAAAATATTGTTATCATTTACAATAATAGAATCTTTCCACACATATCTATGAAATATTAAAATGAGTGTTATAAAAGAAATTAAAATTAGAAAACATTTCCAGTTCGCAGTGTGTAAATGTTTATGAGCTTGGAATTTACATGAAAAAGTGAAAGTAAAAGTGTAAGAAGCCCTTAACGTATAAATATATTCATTTCATGGGCTGTATGAATAAAGTAAACCAAAAAAACTGTGAGTTTCTTTTACACTAGTTTTTCTAAGATTAAATGTTCGAGTATATGAGATATAAAAAAAGATATAAGCTAATAACAATAGCAACAACAAAAGCTTGTTTTTAAAACACACAAAATTTCCTCTTTACATTTACAAAAGTTTACACACACATATACTCAAATTAAGTATTTGACACAATACAATCATATGTGTGTTTATTACAGGACAAAACCATTGGCAGAGTTAAAAGAAACTTACACTCCTAATACGGTCCTGTATTCGAAAGTGCCTGCATATGTGTTATTTTATACTCGCTGACTTCATCCTTGGCTAATAAGCAAATGTTTGTTTGGATTTAAAAAACATTGTTTAGTTGTGTTCGTCTTGTTTTTTGGAGCTCTTGCCTTGTTATTTCTGTTAATGGTGTGGTATTTATACTATTTACCACGAAAGCAAAAATTTTCCAGTCAGTATAATTTAGCTCCAGATATAGATGTGTGTGTATCTGAATAGATTCCTTGAATAGTTCTTTAAATATTATATATTTGTGAAGTATGTACATATGTATGTATATGGCTGAAAAAATACTCTAAACATGTCATCATTGTATTAAATGACAAGATAAAACACAACCATTGACATCATTTAAAGGTGCTCTAAAAAGGACTACTTTTTGCGAAAAAAAATAATTAGGATGCCATAAAAAAGTGAGTATAATCGCGTTTGACGATATGTTTTTTTATATTTAATTCGTATCATAAGAGTTTTAATTACTTTCAAAGAATTTTTAAATAATGCGACTTTAGTCTGTTTTAAAGTGATATTTAATGGTAATTAAAATATATACATATATTTTACAACAATAATTTTGATTTAGATGCACAATCAACTTTTTTGCACTTTTTTATATATGTATGTATGTATCATAATCATTTATATACATACATACATATGTATATAAATGAGTGAAATGTTGAGGAATAAGAATACAATTTAACACTGGGAAAAATATAAAGTAAACATAAAAGAAGGCATACAAAATAGACTTAAAAAACTATATCGAAGAATAATTACGGAACACAAAAATTTTGTGCAGTTAATTCAATATGTACCATTCAATTAATGAATGGAAATAAAATGACATAATTAAGAGGCCATTATCTTAAATGTTTGTGTGTGTAGAAGGGGCAGTTTAATAAGAAAAGTGTATAGAAAATTTAAATATAAGAACTCAAAATATAATTTTTGTGCAATTAAGTCTAAAGTGGTAAGCAGAGATGGAAAAAAATTTCTTCGGTATTAAAAAAATTGTAAACACTTTTCTTTATTAACCAAAAACATATAATGAATTGTAGTTGTTATTGTAAATATATATCTTGTATTCTCCGGACGTACAGAATGGTTTTATCATTTGATACAAAACGGTATTAAAATTCAAGATGACGTTCAGGTGATAGTAAGTATTTAGCGCTGACTTTAAAGTTAAGGATTATTAAAATACTTTTGTATGTATGTACAGATTGGTCCAATTACAAGCATATTTTTAAAAATTAAATGAAATGAGCAGTGATGCCAGTTTAGCCTTCGAGGCTAGATTTAGTCTTTTTTCTTGTCTTTTAGCCTCGAAATTTACGTTTTAGCTTCGTGGCTTTTTTTTAGCCTTTTTATTTATAACTTAAGCCTCAAAAAAGCTAAATTTTTATTTTCAGCTGAACCCATAAAATCATCTTAAAACCAATAAATTAATCTAAAGTACAAACGAAGGCAAAATTACATTGATTTAAATCCATTTTCGAAAGCGTTTAATTTAGAAATGGATAAATTTTGAGTCGACAGTTTAGTTTTGGCTGGAAGTGTGACAATTAAGAAAAAGCTGCAAGAAAAAATTCTACACCACCAAATACATGATTATGTTCATAAGAATCACTTAAGGACTGATATGCAATCGGGTTTCCGACCTAATCACAGCTGCTCTTGCGGATGTAACGGAGAATATTAAGCGTGGCTTGAATGATAGTAAAATTAACTTCTTAGTGCTTCTTGATCATTCCAAAGCCTTTGATACAGTTAACCACTTAATACTATGTTACAAGCTTAGATCTTTTTTCAATCGGAACATGTAAACAATACTGTGTCTCATCCGTTAAGATTAACAAGAGGTGTACCTCAAGGCTCGATTTTAGGACCATTACTTTTCTCGATGTACGTTAATGACCTGCCGCAACATTTATCTCACTGCAATATTCACATGTATGCAGATGTTGTGCAATTGTATATATGTAGTTCAGTGCAAGCGATTCCGGAGAACGTTAATAAACTAAATTCTGATTCAACATTCATCGTTAGGCATCTGCAAATCACCTATGTCTCAATCCTGGGAAATCTAAATGTCTGGTGATACACAAGAAATCCGTCCATAGAAGACATTGTAATAAATCGGAAAAAACTGGCATTGTGACAACGGCAAAAAATCTTGAAATAATATTAAACAGCAATCTCATTTGGTCAAGTCACATAAATGCAATGGTTGTATAAATATATGTACATATATGACGCTGAGGACATTATGGTCTGTGCAATACTTCACGCCGTTGAGAGTACGTATTTGTACCGGCAAAAGCATACTTAGTTCCAAGTCTTACCTATGGCTGCGAGTTGTTTTGAAATTGTGATTACTTAAGTAAGAGAAAATTTCAAGTATTATATAATAATATTGTAAGATATGCTTATGGACTTAAGCAACGCTATCATGTGTTGTCTTACTCGAAAAATCTCTATAAGGTACCATTTTAAAGTCTTTTAAAGATAAGAACCCTAACCTTCTTCCATAAAATCATATATACTGAAGAGCCGGAATACTGGCTTCAGAAGATTCGATTTGCCCAATCATCACGAGGCAAAAAAATTATAATTCCCAAATTTCGATGCCTTACCTCAGAGAGGCAGTTTTTTTGTAAATGCTGTCCGTCTTTGGAATGCTCTTACACACAATCAGCAACTAAATAGCAACGCACTGCAATTTAAAAAATGTCTGTTTAATTATTTTTACTAAATGTTTAATTTTATATCAATATACTCCATATTATTTCTTACTTGTTTAATTATTATGTCACAATTTAATTGTTATGTGTTTAATATATTTTATAATATATTTCAATTAATTAGTTTTATAGATATGGTTAATTTATATAGGCAAAATATGTGTACACTCAAAATTCCTGCACTGTAATAATAAAACTTAGGGCCATTATTACTACTTGTCTTTAGTTAAAGGCTGGGTTTTGTCCGATCGATAAATAGCTTTGCCTTATTACAACTTCCTTTTTATTATTATTATTATTATTAATAATAACAATATTTAATGGATAAAAAGTAATAAATGAAGGTTTTATAATGCAAAGCCATTTATCGATCCGACAAAATCCAGCCTTTAACTAACGGTAGGTTAGTTAGTCTTATTGTGCAAGGAGGCAATAAATAAATAAAAATTAAAAATAAATTTTATGAATCTAGTATTTAGTTGTCTATTAGAGGTTTTATTTTGATATTTAAAAAATAGGGTATTTTTAAGGAAAATCATCGGATGTTTATTTAATTGTAGATGATGGTATACCATTCACAATTCAAAAACTATATCAGCCAAATGACCGCCATGGCTACGCTTGCAGGACCATATTTTTTTCACTAAATTTTCCGTCACCAATTTTTACATTTGAATCCATCTTTGAGGTCTTAAACCGATTGTGGGTCATTGGCGTAGACCACATCTTTTACGTGGAAAATTGTAATCATCTCTTCGAGAAATCTCACAGCCAGGAAACTTTTAACGTGTCGTTTGTGGAATGCCCAATTCCAAAGGCCGACGAGAAATAGACATGGGGCTATAACATAGTATTCTCAGTTCAGCGACGTACACGAGTTTATTTTTTAACATCTCTAACTTGTCCCAACTGCTAGAATTTTTTCACCTTTTTCACAATTGCTGACCGAGAAGGTGCTTCACGACGACGCAAAAGGCTTTAGCAAACTGTAACCGCAAAATTTTCACCATATTTTTTTTTTAATTTTTGCAAACTGTAACCGCGAAATTCTCACCATATATTTTTGTGAATTTTAATAATTTCAATATAGTTACAAGTTGACATGCATGACAACTGGTAAAATGGTTGGCTATTGAAAATGACACGCCTTATTGGACCACCCCGTAGTATTAGCTTTCAGTGACGCTGTTTTTTCTTTTAAAACAGATATAGGTACTATTTGAATATATTAAAAAAATTTACAATAATTACTAAATCATGTCTAAACGCAAATATTCTGATACGTTTATGATCCAATACTAGCTTTTATTTTTAGGCGATTTAGCTTTTTCTGTCCTTTTTAAAAAGCCGACTTAACCCCTTCTTTCTCCAGCTCCTTGCAGCACTAAAAATGAGCTAAATTAATTTTTTTGTATATTATGGCCTGTTTAGAAATAAAAAATAACATCATTATTTATGAAACGCGATTTCCTTCGCGGGTCAGCCACCATGGCTGGCTTCGCGGTCGCATATCCTTTCAGACCAATATTCCAAGTATTTGTGGATGGTTTCAGGTTCTGTCTAACGAACGGACGATATTAACCCTAAGGATATACATATATCGTACCTTTAAGAAAACGCTATTATCATCACTGCTGCGAACAGCTGCTTGTATTTTTATTCTATGTATGCATATTGTGTTGCTTGTAAAAAAAGGTAATACTAGAAACACAACTGAGACGAACGAAATATTTTTGGCCAAGAATATGCGTCCCAATAATAAAATACATTAATGTTTATGAAAATACACACAATCATGGCGACGGCGAAGTTCGTCATACGCGGCGAACTCTGCAATAGATATTGTTACGTTTCGACCTTTTCGGTAACGTTTACTTGTTTGTGTTCTTTTAATTAGTCAAAAATAAAAACACAACGGAAATTGATCTTAACTTAATGTTTTATTTCCTTTAAACCACTGTTTTATAAAATACTCAAAGTAATTTGTTTAGTTCTCGCTGCAAAAGCTTAGACACAATGTTTACAATACTGTAGCTTAGACAAGACTGCATTCTTCGTGCCTAGCAGTGTCGGCTTACATAGCATTTGACTTGTAACGGTTCTAAAACGTAGTAGAAAAATCCTTACCATGACAATAAGTTTGCTTGTGGCTTTGTTGTTATTCAGCTGTTCAGCTATGTTATTAAAGCTGCGTGGAGATGGCAATAGCAACGTAAAACATGTGGGCGGTCAATCAGCTATCCAATTTTAATTGTAAATTTCATCCGTAATCCAACGGAGGGCGTTAGTCTTTGTTTACAATTTCTATGTAGATTTTTCACACAGATTTCGTAAACAATTTAGTAGATTCTCGTTGCTGTTTCTAGAACTTTCTTGAATGTTCTGTTTCCGTTAGTTCAAATTTGAGTGCTCAAATTTGCATACACACGGTTGATTATACTATGCTTAATTACCGTTGTATTTTTTTGTCCTTTGAATTTGAATCTACATTTAAATTTTGTAACAATATACTTCTATTTCTTACGCCGGCGAATGACAAACAAATCAGCACCATGTGACCATTTTCCTTCTTATTTTTTTAGTAAATAAAGTTTCTTATTACTTTATTAATTGTTTTATCTTTATTTTGGAATAATTACAATAAATATATAAAATAATTAACTTAAAAAATTGGTTTAAGTTGTGTTTTTATTAACGTTTTATTTATAAGTATGAATTATTTTTTCTAGCTCGGTCACACTATCCGCTGTTATACAAAACAAGCAAACGAAATAAAACTTTAATAAAAGTTGTTGGTGAGAACACTGTAGAATTATTTGCTGAGTTTCATTTCTTCAAAAAGCTACCCCATTTTATATAAATATATTATGTACAGAACCTCCAAGCGACTCCACGCAAGAATATCAAGAAAGTGTGCTCAATTTGGTATTGCGCATTATGTTTCGTCTACTAACGCTAATTAAAATTTTCGATTCATGAATAAAGGAAGATGATATGCGCAAATTAATCTATAAAAATTATGTCATTTTGGTTCCAAATATGTTTGACCCTTTGGTAGCTGTGCGGAATGGAAATTATGATAATACTACAATAGTACATAGAATATTTAAAACATTTTTGAACATTGATCTTAATTATTAAAATTACCTAATTCTTTCTGCGCGGAATTTCGGAGAATGTAGGTTTTGAAGGAGCTGGCGGTGGTTTGCTTGATGATAATTGCGAAACACCTGTCATTCCAATGAATTTGTTTTATTTTTAAAAAAAGGTCTATACATAAAAAAAAACCGATACAATCGAAACTGTACTGTTTACTTTCCCAAAAGTTGTGATTTGTTTCATTGTGTTATATATACATATAGGGAAAAACATGATATTTATTATTTAAAAAAATTTTAAATTATTTGATTAATTTTTTTGTATAATTTCCTCTAACAGTACACAATATCTGTCAATTATAACAGCTGTTAATTTTTTTGTCGTTATTGTGCTTCATACGACGAATTTACACAGCGAATTTTCACCGACGAATTCGTCGCGTTAGGCGAAACTCGTCGTTCGTCTCAGTTGTGTTCCTAGCATAAAGCTGCTTTATTTATTAAAATATAAAGTCTAAAATTAATATGGACGACGAAAAATGACTACTATTAGTGCAGGCAAATGAATACATCTACAGTAAATATTGTCCAGGCTACAAGGTAACATTGCTCAACTTGCTTATTTATGTCAAAAAGTGTTCTCCAAGTGCACCAACGTACAAACAGTACGGTGCGGTACCGGTACAGCAACGGAGCCTTAACACAGCTACACGAGCATCGTTGAAAAGGTTGCCAACTTAGGCAAATTTATATTTCCGTAAGCGACAATAAAACGATCCAGTGTTGCCAACACAATAAGAAATGTGAAATATCTGACCGCTTAAAAATAGTTTATTTTATTCAACACACAAACATCACAAAATTGAAATTTCATAAATGAATTAACAATAACAAATATTAAACATATTAATTGTTTTATTTTTGCCTTTTAATTGATATAAGCAGGACTGGGCAGTATTTGAAATACGTATTTAAAATACCAATGCGTATTTTGTATTTCAAATACATGACGTGCAAGTATTTTGTATTTTAAATACATACATACAATAAATAGAAGTAGTTTGTATTTTAAATACATATTTTGTATTTTAAGAACATAGTTTACAAACGACGATGATTTTATTGTTTTCGTAGATAGGGATGATGGTGAATCTAGGACATTAAATTTGGAGTTGGAATTTGTCAGTTTCCCTAGTGACAAGAGCAAAGACATTATCACTCTTGACAGCTATCCAAATATAAAAAAGTATTCATAGAATTTAATACAAGTTTGAGCTCTTCAGGACCTGTAGAAAGATTATTTTCTTCAGCAGCTCTTCTTTATTGTCCAACAAGAAACAATTTGTCTGATGCTACATTCAAAATATCTGATATTTATGAAAGAAAACAATTGTTTTGTTGATTAGTTTTATCTAATCTATTTTTTGGTTTGAATAAAATGGTGTATTTTTATTTTAAATATGCACATAAATGATGTGTAAGTATTTTGTATTTTAAATACCGCATACCATGTATTTTGCCCAACTATGGATATAAGTATATTTCGAATAGGTATCAGAAAGAAATAAAAATTAACTTTTTTGATTCCCAATCAAATTACAAGCATATCTTTAAAAATATTTCAATTTATTTTGGTACATCATGGTTTTATTGGAATAAAGTAGCTGCCGCCACAGCTGGCATCGCAGTAACTTATTCTGTCAGTACAGTTTCCCAAGACATTGTTAACGGTTTCCCGTTCTATCCTCGAATGGTGCCCTACGCTAAGCTTGACAATATTTTTTGCCTTTCTAATATGGGAAAGAATTATGGGGAAAATGTTGCCAAGCTTAAGAGTTGCCTATAAATGAGATGCTATTGTACCTATCAAGAACATGGTCTTTATTTTGTTCTCAGCACTTTTTACGGCCGAAATTTTTGGATAGGAACTTGGCCGTATTTTTACATTCATATTTATATAATTTTTTTAAAATTTAATTATTGCTGACCAGGACCTACCTGTATACCGAATTTCAGCTTTCTAGCTGTAGTGGAAGTGCCCTATAATATTGATGAGTCAGTGAGTGAGCGAGTCAGTGAATATGTACTAAAATATGCACTTTTTACACCTTAATATCTCGTAAAGCTTTTACGGCAGAAATTTAACCTGTGAGGTTACCTCTGCAGGGAGACCTTATGTTTCAAGTTTCGTTATTGTACCCTTCACCAAATTTGGAAAGGGGTTATATAGGTTTGTCATTCCGTATGTAATTCCTTTATTATTCATTTAAGACCCCATAAAGTATATATATTCTGGATCCTTATATATAGAGAAGTCGAATGAGCGATGTCCGTCTGTCCGTCTGCTACATTTTGGTGTACTTAGAATTAAGGCCTCAACACAACATAGAGAATAAATTTTATACCATTCTCTTGGAATTTTTCATAAAATTGTTCGGTTTGAAAATAACAAAACTCGGTCCAATAATTAATGAGATATAGCCAAAAGACTTGTTTTGTTATATTTCCTATTCTGTTGTTTTTTATGGCCCCGACTGTCCTACGGTCAATTTTATGAAGCAGATCTCTTGTATGGAGTTCTACGAAGGTTTAGACATAAAATAATTGAAGTCGGTCCATTAACGACTAAAATATGAGCAAAAAAAAAAATGGTATTCGAAATAATTTTATTTGAAAAAGTTCCGTTGGGATTCAATCCAACAACCTAATGGTTGCTAGTCACTAGCGCTTCTTGTACACCACAGAGCAGTTGTGTTTTTCTTAGTAGTTTACGCGTTTAAGAACATAATATATCTTATTTGTTATAGAATACTAAAACTTCAAATTCTTGATGGAAATTGGTGTAGTTGTTTTAAATCGGCCCTTTTTGTCATACATACATTTTACATACATACTGAAATGCGTTCATGCGTATACATTTTGTGTATACATGTGCATATTTAAACAGTCGTAAAGTAAAGATTTGTTGTTTTGTTTTTGTTTGTTTCTTTAAACTTATTTTTGTACGTTTATTAGTATAATATTATGCATGCATATTACAGTATTTTTTATCGCTTACATTTTCTTTTCGTATATAAATAACCATAATTATTTTTTCTATTATTTATCTTAAAGAAATGTAATGGATCGTCAATACATTATGTACGAGTACATATACTAAATCAATGAAATTGTATTTAAGTGTTGTTTTAAAAATCTATTAATATTTCATTTTTTATGACTATTTGTGATTTTAGAAGAAAGGAAAAATGTATGCTTATATCCTGTTTTATACTTGTGTAATTTTAATTATTTTTTTATTCAGGTTCAGTATTCAGAAATGTTTCTTTCATTCTATAACATCAGTGAGTTAGAATTTAATCAGTGATGTAAGAATTTAATTTGATATCAAGCTCCAAAATGTAATTAGCAAAGAAACTAAAAAATTTAAAACCCCGCGAAAATAGCGCATATTCTTAAAATTGATACTGCAATATTGGAAATTATTCCCAAAATTTATTTTAAAAAAATCATATAATTGGCAATCGGCAGCCAAAAGTCTTGAAAAAATCTCTCAAATGCCAAAAATTCTTTAAAATATGCGAACATCAGAAAAATTGCGATTCCATATTAATTAAAAAACAGCAAAATTATAGAGTAAAAAAACTTAAAAAATATAATTTCCATTGTGAAAATTAAACTTTTATTAATAACTATTTTGTAGGAATAAATATTTAAAATGCATTTGTATTTTAAATAAAAGTATTGCAAATACCTACTTTCCACAAATTTATATTTAGCTTTTAGATTGCAGTATCCAATTGAATAATTTAATGTGGGCTTAATTAAAATGTATTCTAAGAACAGTTCGCAATTCATCAAATATTTTTCAAACAATCAGTTCCTATCGTATACATACATATGTACTTTGGATTTTTAGATCGGAAAGTTTGGCGAAAATGTCAAAAACATTTGTAAAGCGTAGCGATACTAGTTAGTACCGCGTCTAAAACAAATAGTATATGCATACATATTTGTATTTCATTTTTTGCATATTTTTGTATTTTCCCCAATTCAACATATACAAAATCATAAGTTAAGATCTCAGGAGATAAAAAATTCACTTCTTCATATTCATTTAAAAGTAACTGGTCTTACATTCATTAAAAACACCTAAGAAATCATAGTTTTGAGGAATATCGCATTGTCGATAGCACGCACTACGGAATTGGACGCGGATTAATGGTAAAATATGTATTACGAAAATAAACCGATTTATGGGTTAGATTTGAGAGAAAAATGCATTCTGTTTGTGATTTTATCGTAATTTTTTATATTTAGTTCTCTGTCTTACTTAATAAACGCAGAAGAAGATTTAAATAAAAAATGTTTTTAATTTTCATAGCAGGCTGAATATGAATTACCGAATTCGTATTTTTTAAATCAATTGCGGTTGAAATTCGATTGTGTTTCTATATCAGAAATATAAAGGTTATATTGAACCAAAACCTTTATCGTCTGGTCCAACCGCAATACAGATAATTAAATGGAAAAGTTAACAAAATTTTAAAAAGACGACTATTAGAATACCACTAGTTTACATACATACGTACATCATACGAGTTTCAAAGAAAAAATTAAATTAAAATAATGAATTAAAATATGTTGTTATATTTTATAATTTAAAATTTTTTCTTACACCGACAAGTTATTTTTATTTTTGGTATTATTATTATATTATGTCAAATAAAAACGTCGACAACTTACTAAATTCATTGTATAATTATTTTATCACTGTACAAAATCCTATCTGATAACAAATTGGATATTTTTGAAAAATAAAACTTTTATCGTTCATAAAATTGGAAAAAACGCAAAAATTAAAAAAATATATTATAAATGAGATTGTGCCCTGGTTTTTTAAATAAATTGTGGAACAAACTTTTTCAAATAAAAAGTAAAAGTAATAAAAACAACTAAAATCGAAAATTCTAAAAAAATAGCATTTTGTTGTGTTCAGGATTCGAAACCGTGCCACCGGGTAGGGTACGGTTTCAAATCCTGACCAACTATTTATTAATTAATTTTATTTTAATTTTTGATACATTTTAGTTATTTTTATCACTTTTACTTTTTATTTGAAAAAGTTCGTTTTTTTAAAAGAACTTTTGATAGCTTTAAATTATTTTCAATATGAAGATAACATTGGAACATTTTAATCATTAGACTAGCAGATTTATGTAATAGTTGGCGATTTTTTTTATCAATTTTGGGAGAATTTCGTCATTATTAAATCTTTTCATACGTTTCAAATCATTTCTTTGTTTAGTCGAAGACCACTGGCGTTGAAACACTTCTTGGATGTATGAAAAATGTGCTAATAAGGGGATGTTAATATTTTTATAATGCACCCCAGGCAAGAAAGTGTTACAAATTTGTTACGAAATTCATAATTTATGGCTGACTTCATAAACGTAGTTTGCAAAGCAACACTAGAATGCCTTGTAAACTCGTGCTTTTAGTGTTGCTTTGCAAGCTGTGTTTATGAAATCAGCCTATACTATGAAATAGAGATTATAACCAGCAATGCGTGATCGTGATTAATTTTTTATTTCCATCACGTGAGGGTGCGTCCATGAGACGATGGGTGGCAATTTTTTTTGCTTTAATGTAATTTTTTCCATATAAGTTCTTTTTTTCCATATAAGTTCTTTTAAAATTTTTTTTTCGTATTTCGTGGGCATGAATTTTCGTGATTCTGACTTCTCTCGTCACTCCATACTATGGTGAAGGGTATATAAGATTCGGCACAGCCGAGTATATCTATGTTACTTGTTTTATAATGAAATGGACCAAAGTTATGAGGGGAAAAAACAGCTCGAATGCTTTCGTGTAATAATAAATACTGTATGGCCGGAACTTGGCCTGGCGCACTACCATGCACCTAGAATCTAGGTCCTAGATTAAGCATTTACATAAATATATACGATAAAATACAAAATCAAAAAACATTCTATATAGACAACTTAAAACTATCTCTTAATACAAAGAACATATAAAAAAAACTCTGTCTCATTTCTATGCAAAAGCAAATTGGACGAACACGCGTACGCAGTTGGTTTATTTTGCAACTTAAAGCTGATACATGCATGTGTAATAAGTATTGGACTACGTGGTCCATTATAGCTAAAACGGACTAGTTACAACATGGTCCAATGTAATGCAGTCATGGACTATGTCATTTTCAAACAAGAGCTTATTGCTGTCCGAAAATTGTTCGTGCTTTCACGATGGTACTTGTGTCTAACAAACTACTTGTGCGTGTTCCATGTATTAATGGCATGGAATATAATTCAGTCCTAGGACATCGTAATGTTAAATAGACCATGCTTTCTACATACATTTGGGTTACTCTTGGACTAGTCCTTTATGAAGTATACTTTACATGCGTGTTTGTACTAGTCGTGGTATCTGCAGGGATAGATCACAAAATACTAAACCGCTTCAAATAAAATTAAGATTTTGCACATCTATGTAAAGTCCCCATTAAAAACATATAAAATTCAAAATCAGTTCAGTATTACGGACGTAAAAGAGATCTAAGGAAACGTGTTTGCCTATTAAGAATATAGATTTATATGCGGAAATTTCAACTTTCTGTATTTTTATGGCCAATATTGGAATTGTTTTAAAGCTTTTGAATAGATCTTTGAGAGTATTCAAAATGTATTAACAAATTTTAAACTTTTAGCTCTCAATACAGTTTAGATAAAATTTAACACGTAAATGTTACGAATGTACAATAGGTAAGAATGCAGTTTATTCAAATGAAAGGATTTTCTCTCCTATGGTATAACGAACACCGGCTGCGCTAACTAAAGCCTTTTTGCATGGCCGTCCTTTGGCCGGCCGCATGGATTTGCTCCTATATGGTTTAACAAACACCGGCTTCGCTGCAACTTCAAAATGGAGTAAAATATTGTTATTTTTAACTGCCATTGTCCTAGTTTAGTTTCTCCCTTCATAACAACAAAGCAATAATATTTCTTTGTTCAGCGTATTGCTTTTATTCCATTAAGCCGATGTTAAAGAAATTGTTTTTAATTTTTACGATATTCTTCTTTTTGGTAGTACTACTCATATAATTGGCGACGATTGGATATTTTATTTCATAAAGGATATTGTAAGCTAGCAGGTTGCGCTTCTTTTTTATACTATGCCGCCAATACCATCCATTTACTGGGGCCTTTTCCTTGGCTTTGGGTAAAAAAAGTGCCAGTCAGCAGTACAGGCAGTCAGATATGTACATATGCATATGTAACAATAAAGTTCGTACGTTCAAATTTTTCTCGAACACTATTGAGCAGTTTATTTTAAAATATGAACCGACGTAATTCTACGTTGTTTAAAAGTTTTTTTATAACTTAGGAGCATATAAGAGTACCACGTGGAGGGTTGTCAAACATAGTGGAACGATCAAACTTAAATAACATTTTTTTTAACTTAAAAAAATAATATATTTTATTTACAGCAGCATAAACTGGGGCTTGAGAGAACAACAAATTTTAATAATTGTAATAACTTTTTATATTTACAACCGTTAAAGCGCTAACAATACCTTGAAAACGACACATGAATTCTTCTAGCTTAAATTTTAAAAAATCTATGAACAATTACACCGTATGACATCGTTTTTTAGCAGAAAAGCTACTGCACATCTATTAATATAACGACAAAATATAGGCAAACTACGTAATTGGTTTTTCATCTTTTGTACGTTTTATATTTATTTATTTATTTATTTATTGAGTCCCCTTGCATAACAAGACTTAGTCTTATAATTACAATGCAAGGCTGTTTAATGTACAGTAAATTCGCCTACATAAATTAAAATTAACATAAATAAAGTAATTATAGATATTTAATTTTTAATAAAGTAATTTAGAGATTTTATTTTTTAAGTGGCATCCACCGCCGGTACATTATTGGCAAATACGTTGCTAAGATCATCAACATCAATGGAGCAGTCTACGCCTATGTTTGTGTCACCATTCCCAATATCCTTAATAGTTTTCCATGTGCGCTTAAATTCAAGATCAGATTTAGCCATTTTATCAGCTTATTCGTATCCCTTCTAGCAGAATGGAAAACAGCCATTAATTCACGTGTTCGAAATCGCTTCCACCGCGAATACGCTACATCTCTGGATCTAATAGACTCTCGTATATTGGATTAAACAATGGTTTTTTTTGCTGCAGTAACAGTTTCCGTTCTAATGGGTACTGCATCATAGAGCTTTAATATATTGTATTCAAGAAACGAAAGCTGCTTGCTTATCAACGGAAATCATGTTGTAGACACGATTGTAGTTTATTTGTACAGAACTTTCATTAAGAATGTCAAAGCTCAAACTTCTAAAGTCTCGAAAGGAGAAAGTTTGACCTCTGCTGAAAGTCATATGAAACAAACACTATGTCATGTTTCGAAAAACAATTAGCAGAAATTTGATCATAAAGTAATACTTTTGTGGGATCACCAACAAAAATAAGATCTAGAAGGGTACTATTATTATCTGTAAAGTGTGTAGGAAAATTTGTATTTGTCGGAATGAGACCAATGCCAACCATTTCATCCTTGAAAGTTGATTCAACAAAAAGATTAGAATTGAAATCTCCAGCTTTTTTGCAATAGTGGTATCAAAATATTTTCTCCAGTAAACTAAGCAACAAAACTGTTATTTTAAAAATATTAAATATTTAAAATAATTGTAAAAGAGCTCGAACTATTTTAATGATTTTGATTCTTTAATTATAAATATTTAAATGAAAAGCATGAAAGCTATTTAAGAATTATTTTTGCCAAGGACATTTTTTAAACTTTGATTCATATTTTTGCGGCATAAATTATTTCATATATTCAGTAATCTACAAATCAAATTTAATAAGACTACATACTAAGTTTTTCATTTTCTTATTTCTTGTCCATTTGCCTGGACTTTACATTTTTTAAGGATACACAACTTGAAATATTTTTTTAATATTAATATATTATATTGACTATGTTTTGCTTCTAGAACAGAGTAATCCAAATATTCTAGAATCTAGAATAATGAATATATGTATATAGTGGGGTTTCTAAAAATGAAAATTAAAAAATGGCACACGGTGTTCTATAAGAACTATTTTAAATAATTTTTTAATTTTTGCTTTTTACGTTTTAGTCAAAGGGTTACTTGTACAAGACTTAACTGCCCAGTATTGCCAGGAGCTGGAGCAAAAAGAAGCTATGTCGGCTTTTTAAAAATGCCAGAAAAATCTTAATCGCCTAAAAAAGACAGCTAAAAATAAGCCTAACATTTTTATTCATAATTCAACGTTTTATTTGTAATTTATAAAAAATGCATAAAAGATGTTAAAAGATATTAAACATAAATGCACTTCAAATATACACAAAAATAATAACATAAATAAAAACGAATTAAAAGCTTCATATTTTTAAATTCATATTAATAAATATATAACAAAAAATAGGTATGTATTTCTTTAGAGTTCAATTCAATATTGGGCAGAAAATAAAACAGAATATTTGTATTTAGACATTATAAAATAATTATTCTTTATTATTATTTATTATTCATGTAGCATATCGTAAAATAAGTCTTAAAAAATATATGTATGTAGTATATTAGAATGACCCAAAAAAATTTTTTCTTCAATTGATATTTATGCACTGTCTAAAATATGAGGTTTGCTGTCATAAATGTGGTCTCAATTTTTTAGCTCAATCCCAGGGTGCCTTCTGGTGCCTAGTGGAGCTTAAAGTAACCCATATTATGAAAAAAACATTTAGTACTAATTTTATTGCTTTTTATAAATTTTCGGTAGAAAAATATAATTCATTGGATAAAAATCAATTTAAAGACAAAAAATAGTGGGGTTTTTTGTTATTAATTCATGAGAGCGAATTTGTTGTGAGATAGGTATAATTGACGTTAGTGCTCAACAACTTGAAGTAGGAACTGCTTATTTTCCTCATCGTAGGTCAAAGAGTGATTGAAGTCTGTTATTAGTTTAATTGCTCTCGCTGCTGCATCGTTCACGACGTGTAAATGTAACCGTTTCTTTGATGTTATTTAGAGGGGTTCAGTTGTAAAAATGATACATCTATAGACAATCGAGTAAAAAATCTCTTTGTCCATGAAGAAACGAAATGCGAGATATCTTTTGCACTGTAAGAAAAAATTTCTTCGATTGTTACAACATTTCTCTTCGAGACTTCTTCATCATTTTCGTCTTCGTCTTCATTATGGATGTCAAGTTTTTGGATCATTTTATTTTTTACTTCCAACAGGAAATTTTCATCAAAAAATGAGAGGCCAACTGTTTCTTCTGCTAAATACCATAAATGTTTCCTTAGTTTTTGCAACAAGGCGGTTTTGTCGAAATAAGAAACAACGTTTTGTATAAAATCAAGGTCTTGCTTTGGCGCTTCAATAGCGTTCACACATGGGAACCAATGAGTAACATAAATAATTATTAGGAATAAACAAATACTACGAAGACTTTTCAATTCTGCTGCTGTCATTTTCAATTGCTCCCGAAACAAAAACAATTTTCAAAGTTACCTTGACATAAATTTGCACCAGGTAAACGAAATTGAGTAAAATCTGGTACATGCTCTCAAATAAAATGAAGTGTTAACTGAAGCAACTCTTTGTAGTCCGCACGCACGTAAGGACATTTTAACGCATTCAGGCAAAAATTCTTTACGTATTCTAGCTGCGATGATGTTAAATGCTGTAGAACTTCTTCTGTAGCTGCAATGTTTTTCCAATACTTAGCAAATCGGTTGAACAGAAGAACTTCCGATCCGGATGTTTTTCTAAAATTCAGTTAAAAAACTGATCTTACTAACAATTCGCTAATATGGTGGCGACATGGAAGAAAACGTACAGCGCCATTATTAATCCCAGTATAAGTGACTGCGGTGTCAAAAGATACAATTTCTACCTATCCATCAAGTGCCCAGTGTCGCAAAAAATTTAATGTACCGTCAGCTATATTATCCCCGCGAGAATTTTCTATTTTTGGTATACCTAACAATTTTTCCATGTTTTCACTGATAACAACGAGAGACAGTCGATCTTGTTTTGTATGTATTTTTTTTTAAGAAAATGCTGACTGACATTTTAAATAAAAAGATATTAAATAAACAAATATTAAGTGCGTTCGAGTACCAAAAATTTTAAATAAATTTTTACTGAATTTTAGCATTTGACTAAATTACGTTCGTTTACACAAAACACAATATATGAGAACACAAATTGAGAGCGCAAAGTGACAGTTTATGGCTGAGTATTTAAAAACTTTTTACAAATTAGTAAAACATAAAAATTTGATTCAAAAGTTAAACAAACAAAAAAACATGTAAAAAAATGTATAAAAAAAGTAAGGGAGATATATTCGGCTGTACCGAATCTTATATAACCTTCACCATAGTATGGAGTGACGAAAGAAGTCATAATCACGAAAATTCACGCCCACGAAATACGAAAAAAATTAAAAAAAATTATTTGAATGGAAAAAATTAGATTAAAGCAAAGAAATTGCCACTCATCATCTCACCGACGCACCCTCACGTGATGGAAACAAAAAGTTAATAACCATCATGCATTATTGGTTCTAATCTCTATTTCATAGTATAGGCTGATTTCATAAAAACAGCTTGCAAAGCAACACTGGAAGCATGAGTTTACAAGGCATTCTAGTGTTGCTTTGCAAACTGCGTTTATGAAGTCAGCCATGAAATATGAATTCCGTAAAAAATTTGTAACACTTGCTTGCCTGGGGTGCATTATAAAAATATTAACATCCCCTTATAAGCACTTATATAATTTTTCACACATCCAAGAAGTGTTTCAACGTCTTTATAAAAACGCCAGTGGTCTTCGACTAAACAGAGAAATGATTTGAAACGTAAGAAAAGATTTAATAATGAAGAAATTCTCCCAAAATTGATTAAAAAAATCGCCAACTATTACATAAATCTGTTAGTTTAATGATTAAAATGTTCCAATATTATATTCAAATTGAAAATAATTTAAGGCCCACATTAAATTATTAAATTTGTGTAAAATAGGTATTTGCAATACTTTTATTCAAAATACAAATGCATTTTAATTTTTCTATTCCAAATACAAAATACTAAACTAAGAAATGATTTTAAACGTAAGAACATGTTTAATAATTAAGAAATTCTCCCAAAATAGATAAAAAAATATCAGTATAAAAAATAAAAATATAAAAAAGAAAAATTTATATAATAACAATATTAATACAAAATGAATAAATATTTTTAACTATTTGCTTGTTAATCAAATATATGCCTTTTAGATAAAAGGAAATAAATGTTCATAACAACTTTTGAACTTTCTTTTGTGTTATTTTAATTCTTTCGAGTCGTGAAAGTGCTAAATATATGGTTAGTTAGAATGTACTAATTTTTAAGGTATTGAAATGTTAGTGTTATAATAAATATTGCATCGAGTACCAACAAGAAAAAGAGTTGAGTAGTCCAAAGTGTAAGTATGTACATATATTTCAACACTATATTGATTTGCAATCACATATTTCCTTAATCTTACTAATTTTTAAAATTTTTCCGTCCGCGTACTTTTTTGGGCAACAGCTTTTTTTGAGAGTAAATTTTTCAGTTTACTCAGTAGTTACTCTTTTTCTGCATTTTACTGCAAAAGTACTCTAACGCTGCTAATAAAAACTCGGTTTTCGAGAGAGCGTAATTTGTAAATAAACCTTTTTTTAGAATTTTATGATAATTTAAGAATTTAGGAATAAATTAATAATAAACTAATTATTTTATTAAAACTTATAAGAAGATACTATTCAGAGTTTTAAGAAAAAAATTTCCTTACTTAAATTTACATATTCAACGTTTATTTACATAAAAATTACACAAAATTTCAAATCAAAGGAAAGGATACGTATTAATATATTTTAATTATATCAACTACGAGCAGAAGCTTGGTTTTTTATATGTATATCTAGTATATCTTTCTAAAGGCTGAGGAAAAACGTTAGTAGAAAAAGTATCGAACAAATACCCCAATTCGCAGCCATGTCGTGAACAAAATTCTATAATTACGGGGGTTTGGTTTGGTGCTGACGAAATCAAGTGCGGCGCGCCATCGGCTCGAAGTCGACAGGCTTGTTTTTATGGAGCTCACCTGATCCAATACACCGAATTCTCCGATTTTCAAACACTAAATACAAAAATACGTATACGGTGGGGCCAATTTTGTCATATTCTCTCCAAAATATCGGCCGGTATCTCAGGAATAAATTCTTCAGTAGACTAAAGGCGTTAAATTGTACGATCTAGACGGAAAATTGACTGGCCGCAAACGTGAAATAAGCTGTTTACCGAACTCATCTCTCAATTGGTCCATTGTATCACGTGCTGTGCGGTTGAAACCACGTGTCAGTCAAGTCCAGCTCTTTCTTTTTGTATTTTAGTGGTTTAATATCCAAGAATGTAAATTTGGTGCTAAATTTAGTTACAATTTTCTGAATAGCCGCCTCAGAAGGCGCCAAACTGACCAACAAATGGATAAAGTGCACGATGCACTTTCTTGACGGAGCATGAATTTTGATAAGAAAATTTAATAATCTGCAAGCGTTGTTCGCTCGTAAGCCGTTTCATGTTAAAATCATAGACCAAACTGAACATTTTTAACAGTGACATGTTACACGAAAACAGCTGAGCTGCCAAAAACATTGTTTTATGGTGTGTTTATGCTGTGCCAAATGATATCTTTTTTGACAACATAAAATTATGACGTCTGTTAAAACAAGCTGAAGAAAAAATTGATGTGGTGGCGAAGCAAATCATTTGACTACAAGCCGTCGGCTACCAATAAATTTTTAAAAGAACTTCTTCATACACAAAGCATTTTTCATTCTAACTATATTTAAGAGCCGTAAAAATTCAATTTATTTGGCGTCGGCTCGAATTTTCAAAAACGCCGTGGCTTAATTGTTACCATGCTGCTAATTTGCTGGTTGTCAAAAATTTACAAGTTCTGTCAAAACTTCTACTAGCCTCAGCAGTGTAAAAAATTTACATACCAGAGTATTTTGCTACCGATTGGGACACACCCATATTACAAAATTTTAAATGTTTTCCTTTGCAATATATTCATATTTACGGATATGTATATAAAATTCATTTGAATAAAATTTTTCACTCTGGTTCTCACACAGATCTGTTGCAGGAATTTTATTGTAGTCTAAAAAACCTTTACCTTAACGTACCTTTTGAGTGTTTCGAAAGATACCTTAAAACATGTTTGGCTGCTACGATATATGTACATATTCCATTTTAGAATGTGCATTGAACTGTGACTTCTGCGAAACAATATGAGCAATATCGACAAGATATAATAGTGATGGCATCAGAAGGGGTGTTGTAAACTTTACTTCATGTATTTTATTGGACCTCTGAGGCCATCTTCCAATCTATTTCCATACCCAGATAGTATTTACATCAACTCTTGTATACAGCATCAATATGCTCGTTAAGCATCGGCCCAATTGTTTGAATCATTTGTTGAGTTGAGCAGGACAATAGAATATCATCAACATAAATAGTCATTAGCATCAGCTCGTCATCCGTATTCTTTGTGCATAAGCAATTGCCTGTCATACACCGAACAAAACTATTATCAAGTAGTGTTTGACTTATTTTGCGATACCAGTCTGTACCAGTTTGCTTCAACTCGTAAATCACAGGATAGACCAGAGATGAAACAATTAGGTTATGTTTTAGCTCAAATCAGCTTTTTCCCCATCAAATTATAAATGAATAGAGATAGCAATGTGGTTTCAGATATAATATCAGATTATCGTGCGGCAGATATAAAATAACAACAACTACAACATCATACAGCATCGTGTCACCTCTGGTCTTTGCGCCATAAAGCAAACTTTTTAGCTCACAAACACGATTTGGATAATTTTTATCGATAAACATTTCGGGTTCGGGCATGTACACCTGTTCTTATACATTGTTAAAAACATTTTCTTATGTGCATCTATAGCGAATAACATTCTTATTGTAGAATACTTCGCAACAGGAGAATCTATATATTTCTTGGAAAACTATTGCCACAGGGCGAGCTTAATATCTTTCGATTTATCCTATCACATCGCAGATTTTCAAGAATTTGCTTTTCACATTCCATAGCTTCTGGCAGTTTTTGGATCTTTACTTACAAAACATAAACCATTCCCTTTTCCGAATATTTAACAACTCTGACTTTTTGTGACGACCTCATCGTAATCCATTTCTGCCTCTTGTTTATCAGCATTTATGATTGTGAGACTCTGTTCTACTACAACATACGATTTAATATTAAACTCAATCCAATAATCGCTAGTTTGTTCTGCATTTTTTCATTTTATTTTCGTTTGAGTCATCTCTTTAACAGGTTTATAGCCCGGTTTTGTAAAACAAAAGTAATCTCACATGAAGTTTTCGTTTTGTTACGATAACGTTTAAAATTTGGTTTTTATAAAATGTTTGAAAGCTTTCGTGCATTAATTTTTGACATATATAAAGCTTTTTGCTTTCGTGAAACAACATTATTTCCAATGCGTTTTTTTTCAAACATTTAAATTTTTTTTACATATAAAAGGACTGTGTTTGGTGTTAACTCTATATTTACAAAAAATAATTTTTTTTTAAAGTTTAATAAATAAAATAAATAAGTTTCGCTGATTCAGCAATATCTTTAAGAGATTTGGTTTGATACTCCACTTCACGAAGTAAAGCATCTTGAGTTGTTACTTGTTTGCGTAAGAGTGTCAGTTCTTCTTCATTGTCTACCATACCTTGTTGGCAGTGTTTCTTTTTTCTTGTAAACATTTTCTTTTTGTTGATCTTGAAAATGGTATAGATCCGTGGAGTATGGATGGGGTTGATGGTGGCGTTTTTATTATCTGGGGCGTAGTGGCGAGAGGTGAACATGATAGAGGCTCTGGAAATTTGTCATTCGAACGAGTCGGCGTTACTTTGTTGCTGGGCCTAGGTGGAGTCAAATTACAACTACTTGTAGATTTTACTACTGCAGTCTTTAAGCCATGTACAGGTCCTGGTGGTGCAGCTGCAGATGAGAGGTTGCATATTTTGTCAATTTGCAACTCGAGAGGCGTTAATGTTTTTATATGGCTAGGTCCTCCTCCGGTTCCAAAAAAGCTTTTTTTTTTTTTTTTTTTTTTTTTTTTTTTTTTTTTTTATCTTGGACCAGCACTCAGGGGATGATGACCCCTACACATGCAATGCATTGTGCTGGAACTAGTGGAAAGGGATAGTGATAGATATGAAAGGAGGTGAAGCTTCATTCGTTTTTTTACAACTCTGCTTTTTTTCTGCACGTTTATTCGTAGAGCAGTGTTGCAGCGCCTCTGGTGGCGAGGAGGACATTACGAGTTTGTGTTTAGTTTAGTAGCCACTTCTTTTTATTAATTTTATTTTACTTCGCCGTTGATTGTGCTACTCAGTACCAACGAAGGAGGGCGCTCTGATGTTACATTGGAATTAGTATGAGCTGAAGTTGGTACTGTTCAGTGACCAGTGACCATGCCTTCGCCACTGAAACCTTCCGCCAACAACTGACACAAAGGCACACCAATGCACATCAGAGAAATGCGTGGTGTTTTTATTTCATGACTCTGTCTGACACTGGGTTTGAACCCAGGTCCTTCGGTTTATTATTTTAAGCGATATTTTGCTTAGTTCTGCTTTTAAGATCTGCCCAAGTCTAAAATTTGTGTTATTTCTGAGTCAAGTTTGCAATTAACGAAAATATTATAAAATACCTTTTTCCACTCTACCAACGTTCTTTCTGGAGGCCCAATGGAGTTTAAACTACGAGTTATTGTCTTCCACGTAGAATCTGTTTCAAATTTTGTGCATTTAAATAACGGATTGCCAGTAGCTAAATGTGGAAAGGCTTCCATATGGTCTACCAACTTCTCAAACTGGGCGTACGTCGTTCGCTTGTTTCTAAAATTGTTTGAAAATGCATACATATGTATGTACAACAAACATATATAAATACTTATGTAGCTATACAACAAATTTTATATTATTCAATACTTACTATTTTTTCTTTAAAATATCCTTGCTATTATCCATTTGTAATGTTCTAATTTTTCAAACGAATGAGTTTTGCTTATCGATTGTTTTTGACATTTGCTCTCGTTATAACAGATATGTTCATTTTATAATAACCAAAAATACATTAGAAAAACTAAAACTTTTTTGTCACTCACATAAAAGTGTTATCAACGTTATGAAAACCTAAATCAGTTTTCGTTCGTTTTTTATACGAACGAACAAATGTTTTCATTTTACAAAACCGGGCTATTAATCTTCAAAGAAACTAACAGTACATAGAATAGTTATTATCGTAAAAGCGAGTCTGTTGCGTATGGTATGGGCAGTTTTTTTTTTTGCTGCAGTGACCCAGACCTAGTCTTATCTGTTCCAAGGTGTCACAGGGAACCGAGTTGTTGTGGTGGCCTTGATATTCTGGAACAGTTGCTTCGGGTGCAAAAGGGTGAACCCACCTTGATGTTTATTTTTATGTTGTGATTTTTTTTATTGTGTTTTAATGTGTAGTAAATTAGTTGTGGTGTTTTTAATTATATTTTCTTATTTTTTTATTTGTGTTAGCGTGATAAATGTAGTGGAACTGCCAACCAGCTGTTTAT
The DNA here is from genome assembly GCA_956483585.1 of Gymnocheta viridis. Classification (NCBI taxonomy): domain Eukaryota; kingdom Metazoa; phylum Arthropoda; class Insecta; order Diptera; family Tachinidae; genus Gymnocheta; species Gymnocheta viridis. The sequence continues at coordinate 37,560,114 of OY101443.1, read as the reverse complement.
TATGAATGTAAACAGTGTTACATTTACATACATATATGTTCGTTTTCATTCATAAATGAGCACAAAATTTGCCAACATGTTATGTCGTATTGTTATGTAAGTATGTATTTTGTAAGCTAGTGAAAAATGGTAAAATCTTTGGAAAGATAAAAGGGTTTAGCTAAATATTGTTTAAGAAAAGGAAGCCATTACCATATTTAAGAAGCAAAAAAAATGTAGGATAAAAACAGTACTTTTCAAATCAAAACAGTACATTTTTTTCTCTAATGATAACATAACTTTTACTTCAATACGTCAAATTCTTATTTGAAATAAGTCAATAAGAAACATAAAATATTTTAAAACTAGCAGAACGGTGACATAACTTTTAATTCAACATATCACATATTCATTAAAAATAAGGTAATAAAAACGGAAAACATATTAAAAACTGAGAACGTAACGAAAAATTTTGCATTTATTTCAAAAGGCAATACATACTTATATGTACATACATACATATATAGATCTTCTCGGACTATAAATAGTATGTGAACGTTAGTAAACGCGATCAAAAGCACATATTAAACGTCGTTTTGCGAATGATATTAATGTTGTTTTGAATAAACGAACTGCCAATGCTGCACCATTTTTAACTGTATTTTCGCATTATATTTTGAATACATTTCAAAATTTATTAATTAAATTTAAAAAACTACAAATTGAATTTTAAAATTATCTTTAATATGTATGTACATATGTATTTTAAAAATTCAATTGATTTTTTTAAATTTTTTTCTTAACATTACAATAACATTAAACTATTACTTTTTAAGCTGACTTTTACTTTGTTATTCATAGAAATTATTATTCTACTTAAAACAATATTTAACAATAATTAAATTATATGTAGTTTAAGAAAAAAAATATTTAGGGACAACAATAAGAAAACATTTTTTTTAAGTCGACTATTATTTTATTTTTAATACATTTTTTTAAAGACAATGTCAATTTCTATAGACTATTTTTTACTTTTTTTAGGTGGTTGGCAGTTAATTTCTTCGACATCGGTAGAACTGCTTGAAGCTACATACTCACTAGAATCTCTTTCCCTTTTTAACTAATCAAGAAAAAAATGCGATGAAAAAACATTAAAAAAAAATATTTTTTATAATAGAGATCTAACCGTTTAGTTAGGGATATGCCCGTGTATTAAATATTCTTTAATGAATATTAATGTAATTATACATCAAGAGAACATAAGAAAAAACATAAAACCTTTATATTTACAAACATAAAATTATTTGCTTGGAAAGTAAACAAACAAAACTTGTATACAACGGAACAAAGTGGAATAAAACAGAGCGTTTAAAGAATTTTTATACAAAAAATATCGTATACATAAAAAAACGCAAAAACTTTTTTATAAAAATTGTGTAATATATATATATACAAAAAAATATTACAAATCTAAAAAAACCGTAATTTTGCGTACTATTTTAGATGTGTTGAATAAAACAGTGCATTTTACAAAAAAACAGTACGAATGGGAAACCTATGTATATGTACATACATATGTACATATATAGTGTGTGGTGATCTGATTTTTCTTACAACCAGTGTCACAGGAAAAAAGAGGTAAGCAAATACAGAAAAGTGTAATAAATAAAAATTAAATATTAGCTATATGATGCAGATTTATTTAGGATAGTTTTTTTTTTAATTAGTGTTTGTTTTTTTTGTAGAAAGGGACAAACAGCAACTATACTTCCGGCTCACATCACGGGTGATTGCTATGGACCTGGGATCTGGGTGATTCCTAAATACACAAAAAGGAAGAAGAAATAGCGAAATAAAAAAAGAAATGAGAAAACAGGTTATCTGCAAAAGTTTAATTTAAGTAGAAGGGCTGGCTTACCATCGATAAAGTAGACGTACATACATATATACATACATATGTATGTATATACATCAGCCATCCGTATATTTGTAGCGAGGTGTTGTTTTTTCCCTAATGGCGGCAGAAGATTCATCCAGGCGCCAATCACAAAAAAAAATTTAAATAAAATAAAATTGAAATTAGAAAAGTATTGATGTAAATTAGTTTTATTTATGTATACCAATAGGTTAAGAATATTAATAGTAATTTGGTAGTACCTAAATTCAAAAAGTAAAGGAAGAAATTATATAATTTAAAGTTTTTTTTTTGTTTCCGTACAGGTTTTTTCTGTCGTGGAATTGTAAAGTAGCATATATCAATAATTTTGTTTTAACGTTGACCAAGGAATTTTTAATTTTCTGCAAAATTTAAAATATATTTTGAGATATATCTTTCCAAAAATTAAGCTTTAACGAAGTCTAAGTGTAACGACATTTTGAAGGCGGTATAAATACATATTATTTGAAACCTAAATGATCTGTATCTTGAGTACTTTTTCAGATAGCAGCATTTATGTCAGAACACTGTTGTCAAATTTAATCGATTTTCCGAAATTCCATTATGTCTTTTGGCGGGAGCTACGAGTAGGTTTTAATTTTAGACCCATTGTGTTTTTGCTATACTCCTATTTACAAAAAAATTATCCCCCTTAATATGCAATAAATATTTTATGTTATTTAATTTCATGTCCACAAAGAAGCTTTATTGTTTTAGTTTAATTATAAGAAATTCGAACTGAATTTGATTTTAATAAAATCACCCTAAAAAATATTTTTAATGCAAAAAAAAAATTTTTTTTGTTCGATTCGAAGAAAAAAATTATTTGGCAACACTGCTCACTCATGGTATGATTTATTGATGTTCTGTTTTTATTCGAAATAGGGTTTTAGTCAATAAACATATGAATATGTGAATTCTTGAAATTCGATGTAACTTTAAAGAAGAAAAGAGAAAATTTGCATATTTAAACTGGCACTTTGGTTGAAAGAGACCTGCAGTGAAAAATAGTCCCTGAGATGCAACAGAACTCATATGAAAACTTAATACTTCAGCTGAATTTTCTTCAGGTCTAGGTATGAGATTTCATAGCGGCAGTAAACAAGTGGATCTGCGTCTCTAGATATATTAGGAGATCTTAGGTATCTCTCGTCTTCTTCTTCAGCAAATGCCCACAAAGTTAAATCAAATCAAAGGTAAAAGAGCAAGTCGTTTTTAATCTGATGCAAAATTTAAATAATTTATTTCCTTATTCTGTTTTGATTTTATGCCCTGCTTTTTCATGTGTGTTTTTATGTAGCGAAATAACATTTGAAAATAGTTAAACAATTTCAAGAACTGAACAACAATTAATGGTTATTAATCAAAATACTTAAAATAATAATGTATCTTTGGCAATTTTCCTTTTCTATTATATTGTAAAATGCTGATAAGTTCATAGAGGAATTTATTTCCTGTATATAAAAACTTTTGAACTACTTTGTATTTCTTTATAAACAGTTATTAATTTGAATCTCAACTCACAAAATTATTGATTCATTTGCAAACATTACCGTGGCTAAATTTGTTGCATTCATAAAAATCCTTAATAAGCATTTCGTTAATTTGTTTATAAAATTTATAAAATTATTGATATTCTTTGTAAACATTAGAAAACAATTGTAAAATCTTTAATAAGCATTTCCTTAATTTTAAGTTAATTTTTATATTAAACAATATTAAGTAAAATATTCAGAATAAAGTTGGTATCAAAGCTGAAGAATCATTCAGCGGGAAACATTTTTTATTTCTTCCGAATAACGTAAGTGGCGCAGTCGGTTGAAAAAAAGAAACAGTTAAAATCTATTGTGAAAACTATAAGAAAAATAAATAAATAATAAAAATTACCAACTAAAAAGTTTATGTGTGAAATCATAAATAAATGAAAAAACAACTAAATATAAGACAAAGCTAGAAATCTACGAAGGAATATCATAGATGAAAAAAGGAACACAAATAAGTTCACAACTAAACCTATGAGTGAATAAAAACGAAAAAACCATAATACGTACCTCCCTATTATTTTACACAGGATAAGCATTGATAGCATTGAATCGGAAAACAAATCTCAATTTTATCCCATATCGTCATTTATAATAAAACCGAAGTATTCTGAAATCAGTATATATAAATGCGGTTTTCCTTCAACAAGTTCATTTGTAGTTTACCTACTCACATAAATTACTTACCTTTGAATTATACCTGCAATTTTAATACATAATAATATACTTAGAGCCAATTTTTGACTTTGAAATATTAAATCTAATTTTATTCAAAGATTTTAAAAAACTTTTGTTTGTTGAGGGTTTTTTAGCTAGTCTATATGTCTAGCCTATGCATTTCATTGGTGCTAAAGCCAAATCATCAGTAGACCTTAAACCTTATTTCTCTAGATACCTAATCTGACAATTAAATTAATCTAGTATCAAATGAATGTAGTGTTACCATATTGAATAACATAAAATGGCAACATTTTCTTGCAGCTTTCAAATTTGTTATCAAAGCAACACAACAATAACGGGGTTTTTACAGAAAAAGAAGAAAGTACGCGAATTTGATAATGTTTACAATTTTAGTGTTGATTTTTTACAATTGATATGAATGTGAATTTTATATATTTTAATGGTTTAACAACAATTTATGTTAAGAATGTGTATGTTGACATTTCTAGTTAAAGATCAAACCACCAGGATTGGCCGCTAAAACTAGCAAGGAAAACCATATAATCGACTACCCAAAAACCACAAATAAAGATTAAGGTTAATGCAATCTCTAATCTCAAAGTCACAAAGTGACCCTTAGTTGTTTAGATCATCTGCCTGCATATATTTACATATATGTACATATATAAATTGAAAAATTTAATTTAAAAATAAAATACAGTCTATGAATGAATACGAACATATCTGTAGATAGTCAAAGCTTTATAATAAATAAATTCAATCATCAATCAAATGTATGGGAGAATGTTATAGGTTGTGAATGAAATAACATATGTATAAGCTTTACAATTGGGTGTGCAACCAACTAATCAACATACTCCAAAAATCAATTTCAACCCTCAACAAGGACTACGCTCAGCAAGAACAATAAGTATGCCACAAATTCTGGCGTGCGGGTGCTGTAAGTAAATGTGAACATTATTATATGCAATTAATATACTTAATTGTTAAATAATATCACGAAAATATTAAATAATAATAAAAATATTCAACGCTGAGGTTAGTTTTACATATTGTTACGTTTTGACCTTTTCGAAAACGTTTACTTGTTTGAGCTGTTTTAATTTGTTAAAAATTAAATAAAAACATAACGGAAATTGATTTTAACTTGATAACGTTTTATTTCCTACAGAACGTACCACTATTTAATAAAATGCACGAAGTAATTTGTATTTTGCCACAAAGATGAACAGAGGCGACACGAAACGGCATGGTATTGTTGTTTTTTTGCTGACTCTGTCACACAAAAAGTAGTAAACATGGTTGAATGATACAAGTAGTGTCGAAGCTACAACAACACTGCTTTTAGGTTCGAAGCTGTCAAAAAGCACAAAAGAAAAATGCCAAAATAATTGCATTCTCTGCTCTATAAAGAATTTTGTTTCTTTTCCTTTTCTTATTTGCATTTTAAACAAATGTTACAGAGTGCTTTTCTAGTAGTGTGAATATGTTAGAGATACATAATCAAATTTTGACAGACCCGATTTCAAAAAAAGTCCGTTAACGCTTCGAAACTACCTTTACTATTCTACCATGGTAGTAAACAAAGAATTTTTCATGTTTTGTTGTGGTTTTGTATAAAAATTTTAATTTAAGCAATAAAAATGCTAATGGTAATATAACATAAAAATAAAATATTTTAAGAATTTTTTCACGATCTATTGAAGAAGTAAATTCCATAACAATTCATTATTTGTTACTTGCAAAATGCTTTAATTTTGCTTTGTTTATTTTCCCTTATTCCTACATTATATTGCAATCTCTTTTTAACAAAAAGTAGATGGGGCAAAAACTGATTTGGACTAAAACATAACCTCAAAGTTTTATCTCTGAGGGTCGATTCTGATTCTGTGAAACTGTGAAATGAAAAAGCTTTTCATTTTTGTTTTCATAAAGCTGAAAGTCCACACGGAGCGTTCTTAAGAGCTTTTCATATTATCATTTCACAATTACAGAAATTGCGGTTGCCGTTCTTTTAATGAAAGAGTGTTTCATTCCATTGTAGCCGTGAAACTTTTGTATCTTGATTAATAAAATGTAAAAGTCAAATGCAGATATCGAATGTTTGAGCTGCATGTAAGTATTTATTATTGCTGAAAGATTTTTAACCCTTTTTGCTCGATTTTTCAATTAAAAATATTTCGTATTACTAACAATGAGAATGCATGTACTAAATGTAAGCATAATATTGGCCACAACACGGAATTTCTTTCGTTTTCATTAAAATCATGTAAAAACGACCTAACCAACTAAAAATTAAATATGTAAGTATAAAAAATTTTGAAGTTAAACAGTTTTATTGAAAAAGGAAAACGTAATAACGATAACAAATAATTAAATCAATCTATGGCATTGAACAGACAAAAAAATCGCAGGGCGATCGTAACCTCAGTTGACTCTTGATACAAATTTCACGCGACCCCCCCATTTACTTGTTTTGTCTGATCGTTTGAATTGTTTGTTAGCGTTTAGTACATTACCCTTTTTTCAATAAAACTATTTCACTTCACAATTTTTTATACTTATTTTATTTTTAAGTTTTTAGATTTTATGTGATGAATAAAAAATTTGTCGTACAATATTCTTCGAGTTAAGCCCTTTCATTTGATACTCATATATAATAGGTTGTGAAAAAAATATATGCAATCCTCCATTTGCAATTTCTTTCAATGTGTACTCTATTCTACTAGACAAGCCATTTCATTTAATACCTATAGTGAGGGTGTTGTGAAGAATTATGTAACCCACCATTTTCTGTAACTATTTTTACAGTAGTTTTGATTTAGCTGCCTTGGCTTAAGAGCACTTTTGATTTAACTGCACTAAATGAATAATTTCTGTCACTATTCTTTGAAATCCCATACAAATTCTTTTTCTAAGTGTCCTTTCTGTACCTGATAACGTAAGTATCTATTTTGTATACGAGTATTTAAAGAAAAGCTTTTACTGGGTAACAATATGAAATTTTATAAACACAAAAATTTTTAATTGAATTCGCCCATCATTTTCAATTTTCAAAGGTCTTTAATATTACAGTTGCATTAATTGGTTCATCATCCAGCAATTTTTGAAATCAACTATTTCAAAGCTAATTGGTAAAATGTATTTAAGCTACTTACGCCTACCCAAAGCAATCGTATATTTTATAGATGTTTAAGTAAGGATTTATTTCTTTTAATATTAAAAATTGTGTTTGCTTTACCAAATATGTATACGAGAGTGCTTTCATATAATTTAATAGATGGACACAGAATTACAAGAAATACCTACCTACAAACGCTATACTCATAAATATTAAAAGAAAATTCATAAAACAAAAAAGGTGAAAGCTCTAAAATAAACTTATTTTTTTATGTGCATTTAAACTAATACGTTTCCAAGAGGCGTGGTTGTTCATAATCCTATTCTTGATATGAATTTAACGTACTATATAAAGAGGGAACATTATTTTGTTTCTTGGTTTATTTTTTATTAAGGCCAATAAAACTCTCAAATTATAGCTCTAGGAAAATAAATTTTTTTTATATAAATGTCAAATAAAAGCAAAAACGAAGGTTAAATAAGTCTAGAATGTAAAAAAAATCAATTCTGCTCAAAACAAAGTTTTATTATTAGTACTTATTATTAACGAAACGTTAACCATGATGTTAATGGTATGAATGACGATAACGACGCGGCAATAGCAAACCAAGCAAAATCTGTCATTATTTTTTCATTAAATTTCTTTACTTAATTTTAAATCCGAAAAACAATTACGAATAACAAACGAATTTAGTTCTTCCATTACATGTTTTCTATCAAGGCATATTTAACCAGGTGACAGCAATACAGCAGCTGACTATTCGTTGCGAATGTCAAAATACATACTTACAAAATACTTTTACTTTTTTTCTGTAGCTGTTTTTTTTTTGTTTTATGGGTTAGGTTTTAGACATACGCAATGAAACTACACAAACAAAAATGCCTGTTGTTCTTGTATTGATGTAATGGTTTTCCTAATGCTGTCACCTAGTTAAATACACTTTGTTTTCTATCTTATTCATCATTCAACTCACCCCAAATGTGTGAGGGAGCATAATAGAATTTTTGATAGCAAAATAAACGAAAATGAAATAGCAATCGATTGAAATGCAATCATTTTATTCGAGTTTGAATTTCCTTTTTTAATCGATTCCTGTATACTACACATCACTCTTTTCATACAATATGATCATATCTTAAACAAGTAAGAGAGATATATTCGGCCGTGCCGAATCTTATATACCCTTCACCATATTATGGAGTGACGAAAGAAGTCACAATCTTGAAAATTCACGCCCACGAACCACGAAAAAAATTAAAAAAAAGAATTTAAATAGAAAAATCACATTAAAGCACCCTCACGTGATGGAAACAAAAAATTAATCAGATCACGCATTAATTGTTCTAATCTCTATTTCATAAACACAGCTTGCAAAGCAGCACTGGAAACATGAGTTTACAAGGCATTCTAGTGTTGCTTTGCAAACTGCGTTTATGAAGTCAGCCATAAATTATGAATTCCGTAACAAATTTGTAACACTTTCTTGCCTGGGGTGCATTATAAAAATATTACCATCCCTTTATTAGCACTTATATAAGTGTTTCAACGTCTTTATCAAAAAGCCAGTGCTCTTCGACTAAACAAAGAAATGATTTGAAACGTAAGAAAAGATTTAATAATGAAGAAATTCTCCCAAAATTGATTAAAAAAATCGCAAACTAGTACATAAATCTGTTAGCCTAATGATTAAAATGTTCCAATACTATCTTCATATTGAAAATAATTTAAAGCTATCAAAAATTCTTAATTCTTAAAAAAAGAACGAACTTTTTCAAATAAAAAGTAAAAGTAATAAAAATAACTAAAATGTATCAATAGTTAAAAAAAATAGCATTATGTTGTTCAGGATTTGAAAATGGTGGCACGGTTTCCAATCCTGAACTACAATTTGCTATTTTTTTATTTATTACATTTTGGAGCTTGATATCAAATTAAATTCTTACATCAAACTTTGTTTTCATTTTATAGAAAAGGCAATTAATTGAAGTGCTTTTGAAGATTAACTCACTGATGTTACAGAATGAAAGAAACATTTCTTATCAAATTATAGCCGGGAAGAGATTTTTCTGTTCTGTAATGCAGTGCTATTCAACCTTTTTGGCTCGTGTACCACTAAATTCACGACAAACTTTTCGCGTACCACCAAAAAAAATATAATGTACTGAAAAATAATTAGATCAATAAATACCAAACAATTTTAAAATTTTTAATCCATTTTATTTATTAATAATAAAAAACAATAAAATTAAAAAAAAATAATAAAAATCACAAAAAACATAACAAGAACATGTACATTAAAAATATATTTTAATAAGGAAATCTTTCATTTAATTTTTATTCAACTTATAATAAATTAGTAAAAAAAAGAAATTTTTAAAAAATTTAAGAAATTAAACATTAAGAAAGAATTATTCAAAGTTAATAAAAAACGAAACAAAATTAAAAATAATGCATTTATAAAAAACTTTAAAAGATTTCGCGCACCACCTGGAAATTTTTCGCGTACCACCAAGTGGTACGCGTACCATAGGTTGAATGGCACTGCTGTAATGTATTACTAAGTATCCAAACAACATTTTAATTGTCAAGAGATTTTTATCACATTGTACAATTACAATAATAATACCGGGTTCTGAAATATTGCAAGTACGCTCTGCACCTGAATATAGAAAATAATTAAAATTATTATTCTGTGCACACAAGTATAAATCAGGGTATAAGCATAAATTATGTCTTTCTTCTGAAATCACAAATAGTCATAAAAAATTAAATGTTAATAGATTTTTAAAACAAAACTAATTACATTTCTTTAACATACTGTAATAAGCATGCATAATAATATACTAATAAACGTACAAAAATAAGTTTAAAAAAACAAAGAAAAAAAAACAAATCTTTACTTTTCGTCGGTTTATATATGCACATGTATACACACAATGTGTACAAGGGCACATGAACGCATTTCAGTATGTGTGTAATGTATGTGTGACAAAAAGGTAAGAATCAAGAATTTCAAGTTTTTGTGTTTTATAATAAATAAGATAGATATATTATGTACTTAAACGCGTAAACTACTGCTCTGTGGTGCACGAGAGGCGCTTGTGACTACCAACCAGTAGGTTGCAGGTATGAACTCCAACGCAACTTTTTCGAAAAATTTTCAAAAGTAAAATTATTTCGAATACCATTTTTTTGCCCATATTTTAGCCGTTAATGGACCGACTTCAATTATTTTCAGTCTAAACCTTCTTAGAACTCCATACAAGAGATCTGCTTCATAAAATTGACCGTAGGACAGCTGGGGCCATAAAAAACAATAGAATAGGAAATATAACAAAAAAAGTCTTTTGGCTATATCTCATTAATTATTGGACTTAGTTTTGTTATTTTCAAACCGAACAAATTTATGAAAAATTCCAAAAGAATGGTATCAAATTTATGTCTCTATGTTGTGTGAGGCCTTAATTCTACTTACACCAAAATATAGCAGACGGACATCGCTCATTCGACTTTTCTATGTATAAAGATCCAGAATTTATATACTTTATATCCCCTTTCCAAATTTTTTGGTGAAGGGTATAATAAGGAAGAACTCATTATTGAAAGAAACAAAGTGTCGAACAATGTTCTGGCATCCCTTGGTAATAAATCCTTCTCCCTTTTTTATTACTATGATTCAACTGAAAAAGTAAAAAAAAAGCATAATCAAAACTTTAAAGATAAGAAAATCACACGGCATTGATGGTACAAGTATAACTAATACATTATTAAAGGCACTTCCTAAAAAAGAGTTACACAGCTTGACAAATATTATTAATAGCTGCCTTAAACATTGTTATTTTCTACATTGTTGGAAGCTGGTAAAAGTGGTTGCGATAAGTAAACCGAACAAAGTGACGTCCTGTCCATTATCATATCGATCAATTACCTTGTATCCTCTTTAAGCAAAGTCCTAGAGAAAGTTATCAAAGAAATAAAGTTGAAATTTTGTCACAAAAATCGGGTGTTTCCAACACAACGAGCGTGTTCCTAAATAAAATTAAAATTTTTTATATAGTTATTAAATAAATGAGTAATTGCGAGTGCTAACAAAAGAATATGTTTGTCCATAAAGCAAAAGCTTTCAATTATAAATGAAATAAAACATTCTACTAAACAAGATATTTGCAGAAAGTATGGATGCTCAATCGACATCGTAAACCGTATTCTAAGAAACAAAAATTCTATTATTCGAAGTAGCAAAACATGCAGTAATATGTCGCGAAAGAAAAATCGAATCGGTAAATCAAAAAAAGTGGATAAGGCATTATCGAAATGGTTTGATCAAATGAGGATGTCTGGCGCTGTAGTGTCAACCAATATGCTAATGGAAAAAGCGAAACAATTTGCTATTGCCTTAAGCGAACATTTTCATCCCTCTCTTGGCTGGTTATATCGATGGCAACGGAGAGAAGGAATTAGTTTGAAAAAGATTCATGGTGAAGCCGGATCTGCTGATAAAGAAGGTGCAGAAAAATTTCAAGAAATTCTCCCAAATTTGATTGATGGTTACAATCCAAAAGACATATTTAATGCCAATGAAACGGGGCTTCTTTTCAAGACTTTGCCTTCATCAACACTAAATAGGATTAATTGTAGACTTTCAGGTATGAAGTCACCAAAAGAACGCATAACTATTCTCCTTTTGTGCAATGCAACCAGTGACTATAAAAATATGTTTGCCATAGGTAAACCAAAACAGCCTCGATGTTTCAAAAATAAAAAAATACCCATCAAGTATTTTTCACAAAAGAAAGCATGGATGACGCAAGACATTTGGGGTGAAATAATACTTGCTTTTGATGAAGAAATGATTAAACAAAATAGAAAAGTCATCCTATTTGTTGATAATGCTACAGCCCACAAGCAGATAAGTTTAAAGAATATTGACGTTCGTTATTTACTCGCAAATAGCACTTCAATTTTGCAACCATTAGATCAGGGGATCATTCATGCCTTCAAGGCGTACTATCGACAAAATATAATATGTAAACAAATATGCTTTTTTGAGTCCGGCAAAAAAATTGAAGATTTCAAGAAAACTCTTGATATTTTATCAGCACTATACATAGCCAAGCGAGCATACTGGATGGTAACACCTAACACCATTTTTAACTGCTTTAAAAAGGTAATTTGAATATCTACAAATCTAAATTCTTTCCAATTTGCAAATATGACTCTTCATCTCTTTTTTAGTGTAAATTTGTTTCCGAATCACATGAGGTGCCATCGATGGAGGACAGAGAAGATGAGATAGTTATAACAGTAGATTCAAATTTAGAATTTGGAGCCGATTTTGAGAATTTTGTAAGTCTGGACGATAATTTACCTTGTTATGCTGCACCTAATGAGGAGGAAATCATTTCTGAGGTTCAACTAAGTGGAGACGAGAAAGATGATGATGACGATAATGCTAACGAGGACGAGGATGAGGGTGAATATGTACCAGTTCCAACTGTAAGCAATGCCTTGGAATATCTTAATGGCTTACGATGCTTTCTTCAAGCAAAAAATGGATGTATCGAAGAGCTGGAAAAAATTGAGCAATATATTTTTCAGAACTGCTGCAAAAATATACAAAAGAAAATAACTGATTTTTTTAAAACGCAGTATTCGTGTTAAGTAGACAAAATATTCCATTATAAACCACCAATTCCAAATTGAATTTTAAAATGCTAGTGTAATGAGTAGCGATTTTAATTTATGCTTGACATAAACACTTTGCATAGCAAAAAACGAACTGACAGTTTTCCTCTAGCAACTACCTCCAATGACAAACACTTGATAAAATCGCTACTGACTTCACTGCTGGGACAATTCTAATAAGCAATGAATTTTTACTTTTTATGTTATTAAACTAGAGACTGATTTCAGTGAAATGCTACCTGTAATACAAAAATATTTTTTATTATACTGAATTTAATCTATTTTTTTTTTGGGAAAATGTTTTTTTTTAATAAAAACTAATATGTATAAAAAATTTAAACATCTTTTTGTCTATATGCACCCTTTATGCAAATATCAGAGTTTTTATATATGCACGGCTGATGCATTTAAACGATTTTTTTTATAAGCACCATATGTGCATATAAACGAGTTTTTATATTTGCATTTCCCGCTTATATGCACCGAAAATTGTGCATTTTCAGGAATGCTTATAACCGATAAATACTGTACTTCGGAGCTTTTTAATAAACTGAATATTCCAAGTTCATATAATTAAGAACTCCTCTACACAAATTAATATCCCAGCGGGATGCTTGTCGCCTATATTGTATAATATATTTACGTCTGATTTGTTGATGACACGGCGATTCTTTGTCGTGGGATTAATGCTGAAGATATCATCGCAAGACTATAAAATGCTTTAACAAATTTAGAAGATTATTTCCAGGAATGGAAAATTGTTATAAATCTACAAAAAACTCAAGCAATATATTTACGCGCAGAAGAAATCCTTGTTATATCCCACAAAAAGATTTAAGCATTAATAACAACATAACTAAAATAGGAGTTTGAAGTTAAGAATTGTGAAGTAATAATGGATTCGAAAATCAAATTTAGCAAAAATGTTTCTTACGTCATAAACGAAATATATAATGTTACAAGACTTATGTACTTATGTAATATAAATAGAAAGTCAACACTAAGTCCTGACAATAAAGTTATAATATTCAAAGCTATTTTTATGCCCTTACTCTATTATGCTGAGCCTATGTGGAATGATGTCGCAACCTGTCACGTCAAAAAATTCAAATAAGTCAAAATAAACTTCTCAAGATAATATTCAATCTTCCTTGACACTATTCCACTCAACGATTGCACTCAATCGGAATCGGCATGGAAATGGTCTGTGGTAGAATTTTTAAACTCATTCATAATTATGATATCAGGTGTCAATTTTCTGAATATTTACACATTAATGAATTGTCAGTTACGACGTAGTTTTAAGTTTTATCTTAACATAAATACTTTTTTTAATTAAATAGGTTTTTGTTACTTTTTCACTAAACACATAAAATAATTCTAATATAATTATTATTATATCTTTTGTAATTATTTTTCTAAGTAGAAAAGGCTAATTATCGCCTGAACTCTTGAACCTTGTATAATTACTTTGTAATATTCGTTATGTTATTATGAAAGTGTTAAGTATATGGTTACTTAGTACTGCATTTGCTTTTAAGGCAATCAATAACAAAAAGAAATAATCACATACTTTTGAATAAATTTAATCCGACACCAATTAGGAAAATAAAATAAAAATACACACATGAAAAAGATTACAGAAAATAACACATGAGTATGTACGTGCAAGGTGTAATATCTTTCGTTTTTACTTTACGAATTTTTTATTTAAAATTATTTAAAAAAAATATTAAATTATACATCATATATGTTTTATCTCTTTGTTATTTAATATATCTAAGCAGTTTTTAATTGCCTGAATTCGAAGGATAAAAATAATTGGATCCAGATTGTTTCTTGTCGGAATTTTGTGGGCAACAAATCTGAAAGGAGAAATGAACACAATAGTAACCAAAAAGTGAACGTGGAATGAGCAGCAGTCAGTACACAGGAACCAGTTAGTTCCAAGCAGAATATTTTTATTCAGCGAAACCACTATTCGACATACCGAGAGGAGAAAGTGTTAAGTCTGGCCAAAGGCCAGCAGTCAAAATAAAAATTATAATTTCTACAAAAAAAATACTAAAGTTGTGCCCTTTTATGTTTTGTATAATCAAATATTAAATTATGCATCTTAATATATTCGGCTGTGCCGAATCTTCTATAGCCTTCACCATAGTATGGAGAGACGAAAGAAGTCACCATCACGAAAATTCACGGTAAAAATCTCCTCAGACATGCTCCAAATCACGATCATGCATGATTCACGCTAATTACGTAATTGGTGCTCATCTCTACTCCATAGTATAGGCTGACTGCATAAAGTAATTGCCCTGAACTAAAACAGATCCCGTACAAAACGACTTTCTTAACAGCTTTTTTAATTTTTGTAAGTCAGTTTCAAATAAATAAAACTTAAAAACAAATCTGTAAAATATGTGCTCCCACTCAATTGTGAATAAATTCAGAATTATGAGACGATTTTAATAAATCTTAGGTCATTTTATTTGTAACATATCAAGCTATAACAGTATCAAGAATAAAATTTAAAATGTTCTACTGCTTGAAATATTAGTGTCTTAAAAAAAATTAAAAAATTCAAATTATTTAAAAAAAATTTATGTTTTTTGATAAAACTTTCTGAATATCTCTGAAACTATAAAACTGTTAAAAAATCAATACTTACGTAATTTGAAAGTATTTTGTCTTTATTTAATCGATGAACTAGTTCTCGAGTAAATGCAAAGTAGATACAGAGCCAAGTCAAAAAAAGTAATTTATAGGCATTGATGCTCAGTACCAAATGTTTACAAATTGACTACAAATCCTAAGGCCTTACATAAAAAATTTCATTTTGTTGGCCTGTGAGTAGTGTGTTTACACCGGTTCTGTATATTTTTTTCCCATAAGGGACAATGTAAATTGCACATCTATGCCTGGCTGGGAAACGTGATCGTTAAAAATATATTTTGTTAGGTAATTAAGTGTATTTATTATGGAAATGCGTTTTCCATCCTTGGATGGTTGTTTGTATTAGGAGGTTTCATAAAATTTGTATTATGTATTAAGGGGTTTCAAAAAAAAATTTATATGTAAAAATTTTTTTTGTTTTCACATGCCTGATTTGAGAGTCAGTCAGGGCTTCTCTATTGAATATCACCCCTGAAACTTCTGTACGAACACCCCTACCCGGACACCTATATTGAACAACTCTGTTGAATGTTTGTCAGAAAGCTGGAAATTTTCTTCATAGATACAAAATTTTCACCGAGTTAAATATGAACGTCCCTACTAATTTTTTTTTGAGTTTTGATTGCTGAAAGAAAACGAAACTAATAAAAAAAGGGCATTTCGGTCTATTTTTATTACCCTTATCCTTTCTGTCTATTCATTAGCATTTTCTTTTTATTGCACTTGATAAGATGCATTAACTTAGGGCTTGTGTTTTTTCTTATGTTTAAAGTAAACCATAAATGTTTGAGTGTGTCCTCTATTGTCTGTCTATTTTTAATGAAAAATAAGGGTGCGAGAAAGTGAAACATTGTCTATTTTTAAATGCATTCATATGTCGTGTATGTACATATGTGTGCACATTTATATCACTATTGGTCAGTTTGAGTGAGCTCGTTAGAATATTTTATTATATTGCGCATGTGTGCGTGTGTTTGCATTGAATCATTTTCTGTCTGTCCTTCTCTACCGTCTAGCTTGTTATCTCTACCTATTTCACACCCCAGTGCGTATATTTATGTGTATAAGGATACACAATTTCATTACACATATTTCTTTTTTTTTCAAAGAAAGAGGATCAGAAATTTAAAAAGAGGTTACAAAACCAACATGCACTTGCATTACATAAATGTATGAGATACATGGAAAATTCTCAAGCAAAGTTAAACACCTGTGCCGATCTATCTCTTTTTTATTACACTTGTCCTTTCTGTTTTTCTTTGCTGTCTACGTTTTTTTATTGCAGTTCATCTTTTTTTATTGAAAAATTTTGAGTTGGCATTTTCATGAGTGTCTGCTCCTCTACCAACTTTCTTGTTGGTCGCTTTCATTTATCGACAAAATAAATGTTGGGATACCGAGAAAATTCTTATAACGTAAATAGTTGTGATTTTTGTTTTGATTTTTTTGCAGTTTTGATTGTTGAAAGAAAATGAAACTAATAGAAAAATGTATATGGTTTTTGCAGCTGTATAAACGAATTCAACATGTAACTGTTTATCAGCATACAGATGTGAAAATTGTATGACCGAATGTTGTAAATTTAAAGAAATTTGTTTACTATGAAAAATAAATATTTTCTTCATGGTTTTATAATATTGCTTTTTCTTAAGACATGCGCTAGCATAATTTAGTATAAATGCGAGTGTTTTTCAGAAATTTTTTTAAACAAAGCTTAGATCAATCAATAACATTCTTTCTATTTTCAGCCTAATCTAATAAAAATACATACTAAAATAAATATTTTAAATAATACTAATTGATATACAGAAATATATATGATGTGTTTTTATTTATTTTATTAGGAATTTTTTTCAGATTACATAACAACTAAAAATATTTACATTTATTTTACTTTTCAGATGCAGGTTTATAGTTAAAAAGTCTTTTATAAAGATTAAAAAGCTTTTGTGTTAATATGTATTCGTTATAATATAAATTACATGCACATATATTAACATTTGATATACTGATGTTTTCACAATTATATCTATGAATTCCATTATGAACATGTATGAAAGGATAAGAATCATTACTATACATTCTTAATTCTTCAATCATTCTCAAGAATAATTTCTTGTGTTCCTTATCGATATGGTAACTATATCCATCTACTAGCTCCTTTAATTCAGCTGATGAAACCATTTTAGATAAAGAAATACCAATGTAGCTCGCAACAGGATGACTAAATAACTAATTGTAATTTCACAGTCAAAGACTATTTATTATAAAGATGTTATTAAAATGAGTAAAAAAATGTTGAGGTGTTTTAATTGTTCTCTTTATTGTGTGATATAAATAAAAAAAATCCTTTTTTAGTGTTTTACATATTATTGAAATTACAATTTTTACATTTAGTTATATTGTATATATTATAGTATGTTTGTATTAGATTTTTTGCCTCTTCTTCTATTTCCATATTTCTTCTTCGGTAGTATGAGCATGAGCAAGTGTCTGCTCCACATGTTGTATTATCATTCGACCAAGAACAATCTTCATAATGCTCTCCAAATTTGTTTTTTCTTGTTTTCAGACTGCTTGCACTCTCCAGATGTGATTGAATATTGATGAGTTTGTATTTATCTTCATCAGAAACAATATGGGAACATTTCTTTAAGAAATCATATATTTCTTTTAATATAATCATTTTTACTAGTGTTTATGACTATATACTTCAACAAAAAGTTTATGAATAGTTATAATTCATGATGGATTGGTTATTTATAGTTTTGAAAGCAAATGTGAAATTACTTACTTACATACATACATCAAAAAAAATATAAATAATTTCTTTAGCTTTATTATTAAATTTATTAAAATTATTTTCTTAAACTATCTATAAAATATATATGTATATATAATTAAAATGGTTACAATAGTTTTCTAATTTCGTTTGTAAGAGGAATATATTCAAACATTTTATCATGTATAATTAAACAATATGCAGATGTACTAGGTGGAATATTTTTCAAGGTTTTTAGTTCAATTCTAATATCGATTGGTCCAGTTTTCACTGTTTCATTTTGATGAGTAACATCCAAGACAATTATTGGCGCCATAGTTTTAAAATTTTCTCTTGTTAATAGTGGTTGAGGATCGCGTGCATAATAACTTTGTTGAAATTTTAAATACATATCATATAGTATAGCAAAACGATTTCTGTCAAATTTAAGGTTTAGGTCATCATAAGGATATGTATCAGAGTTAAGATGTACTTTTATATCTGTCAAGTTACAATGCTGAAATTTATTGTCTCTATTTCGAAGTCCTAAGAGCAGGAAACGTGGTCTTTCGTTTTCGGTGGCTAGCTTAACATTCCATAAGACTGTTGTACTTTCTGGAAGTGAAGGATAATAATACATATCCCAACTTCTAAAAGAAATATTTAATGGATGACGATTGTTAATTGTTTTAAACATTTGCAATTTATAAGCATCAGCAAGTTGAATGTGTGGTACTTTCCAAGTAACATTTAGAATCGACAACTTAGTTTTTTCAGTTGTTAGTTGAGATTTAAAAACTTGTTTATCATCTTTAGATCGTAAAATAATCAATTCATGTTTAGAATTAACTATTATTTTATTGAAATCTTCAGCAAATCCAAGCAATAGTTTTAGTGGAACACAAAAATTGAAATAGCCGTCTACAAGTGTAAGATCATCATTTTTGAATGGTGACCATCCTGCGTTTAGTAAATTATCACTTTCAGCTTTATTCAATGATACATAGTTCTTTAATTCTGTTGCAATACCCAAGTGACGAGTGCGATCAATTTCTACTCCATTGATTTCATATCGAATCTCATCAAATAGATGTCCTACACAATTGTTTAAAAGTTGTATAGATGTTGAAACTGTTGAGTCTTCCTTTGTTGCAAGTCCCTCGATATAGAGAAGACTTTCGCTTGGTAAAACATACAAATCTTGATTTTGAATTGAGATACGAATTTCATCATTATTTTTAAATGATTGCAAATATGATGTATAGCTATGATATTCTTTTTTAATAATTGAATTATCAAAATGTGGTTTTTGTAAAATATTAATAATATTACTCATTGCTCGTTCAACGTTTCTTATTTTTGTAGATGAAATCCCAAATTTCTTAAAAGCTCCTTATTGTCCTCACGAAGATTATTATATTTTTGCTTCTTTATGGTTCCTTTAATACATATGTTGTTTTTTCTTTTTTGTCTGATTATTAAAATTTGGTTGCTTTCTGGTTTCGTCTTCCGTTGGCAAAGATAAAATGAATGGCGAACGCTTCTGCAATTCAGTTTTATTATATATAATCATTCTCTCATAGGCTTCAAATGTAATCGTATTGTAATTTTTTCACCACGAAAATTTATTAAGTTTCCGTCTTGATCAATAACTTTCAAAACAAGACTATTTATTGTTCTTGCATTTACAGGTAGATATATTACATTAGTCGGAGCCTCAGTTATTTTGTAACCTGGGCTAACGTTAAGTGAAAACTGATGCAAAATATGTGCGGACATGTTATTTATATATGATCCGCTGACAATATTACATTCAACGATTACTGTATTAATTTTAGTTATATCAATTGTTTTATCGGAGTAATGTTCTATACCAGGCTTCAATACTCTGGTACTAAAACCTAATAAGGATCCGATTGTTCTCGTTTTATTGAAATAAATTGTGTCTGTAGTGCTTTTTATGCATGTTTGCAAAGTATTATAATTTGCTCGTACATCAAGGGTTCCATTTGCGATTATAGTATGGTATTTATTTTCTAGTACTTCAGCTATATCTGATAATTCGTATGATCCAACTGGAACTTCTATCTCGTGGTTACCAATATGAAATAAATTGTTTTCTACATCAACATTCGGAATTGAGTGATATGTGTCAAAACTTATTAGGCCGCAAACATAATTTTCATTTAGTTCGATTGGTGGAAAATAGTTTGCAACAAGATTTGAAGAGTCTCCGTTTAATGTTAATGTAATTGACATTTTAACGTTTGATGAGTGAATAGTTTATTATTAAAAACTGTATCGGTTTTTATAATGAACCAATGTCGATATTAATCCAAGAGTTGTGTTCTGACGAAAATCCCAACCATTTAACGTAAACCATATTTCTTCTTCTTTTTAAAATTTTTTCAACTAAATATGTTTCTGGAAATTTAGTTTTCATTAGCTCATGCTCGTAAAAGCCACCTTTAATTTCATGTCCTTGATAGTCTTGCAATATATAGGTATTAGGATTTGTATTTTTTATAGTTTTAATTTTAAATATTTCTGTAGTCCAATTTGGTGTGTAACCTTTTTCAAATGTATGCTTATATTTACTTATTCGAACGTTATCATTTACCTTAAACTTTGGTTTTTTAAATACTTTTAAATTGTTGTAGACTGTATTCAATTAAAAAGTTTCATTTGAAGAATTTACTTCATTTGGGGTCATCTGTATTGTTCTATGAAATGTATTATTATATTTATCAACAAGTTCTTGATATTTGTTTATCCATTTGTATGATCCCTGGTAACTAAACTCTTTCCACATCATTCCTTTTAAAGTTCTGTTAAATCGTTCTACTATGGATGCCTTTAGAACACTATAAGTTGAATAGTGATTAATTTGATTAGCTTGCATAAGTTGATGAAATTGATTATTAAAAAATTCTTTGCCATCATCTGTTTGTAAATTCTTTGGTTTTCTGTTGTTATTAGTGAAAATACTCTTCATAGCATTCGTTACGTTGCATGCAGTTTTATTTTTTATGGCTACAGCCCATGCTTTTTTGGAAAAGGTATCTATTACTGTTAGAAGGTATCGATATCCATTATTATGTATTGCATAGTTCCCCATTTCAACCAAGTCCGCCTGCCATAAATCATTAATTCCTTTCATTATAACTCGTCTTCTTTTAAAATTTTTTCGCGCTTGTTTGTGCAGCTCGTTAACTATTTCTCTCTTATCCACGTTCATTTTGTATATGATAGTGTATGTCGACGATCTTCTTATATTATATATGTATGACAATCACTTGGCTGCCTTAATTTTAGGCCATTCAAGCTTTCGTTTTTTTACATCATCTACACCAACATTTTTATTAATCCTTTTGAACATAAAATCTTCAATTTTATTAAATCTTTCTTCAATATTTTTTATAAAGTCTTTATTTGCAAAGTGTATTTGGTTCTCTACTACTTTTTCAATAAGTTGAACATCTTCATCAATTTCTTTTGTAATCGTTTTTTGTAATTTTTTTATTTCACTTCCAATAATATTTAATTTAGCGTCATATCCATTTTTAAGTTCTTCAATTTTATTTGAAAAGTTAATATTTTCATTGTGAAACTGCTGCTTAAAAATCTTTATCGTGGTATATATTTGTTGCAGATCTCTTGTTATGTTATTTATTTGTAAATTATACTTGTATGTTTTTATTTTCGAATTATTTAGATTATTCTTAATCGAACTTTCTCCAAATTTATTTATGTAACTCATTTTTAATATATTATATTAGCTTCTCTCAATTCTTCAACAATGGAAATTATTTCGTTTTTGTGATTATTATGACCAGCACTTTCCGATGAAAGAAGTAAACGTAATCTGTCAACTAATTCATTCGGATCATCCCAATATATATAGCTTGGCTTACAGTTGTCTACAGATTTTAACGACAATCCACTGCCTTCCTTTAAAATATTTGGTTTCGCAGTAAATAACTGTTTCATTATATTGACATATTTATATGCTCGAGTACCTTTAATTTGACCTTTTGATTGATATTGACGCTTGTGTGCATTTGTACTCTTTAAAAGTTCTTTATAATTTTTCAAATCATTTTTGGTGTAATGTAGAGGCTTTGAATGAAAGACTAATTCGAATAATCCTGGAGTCATTTTCCATGTTGTATTTCCTATTTGAATAGAATTATCTACATTAAAATTTAGCTCATTATTTCCATATCGCCACTTTCCGCTTTCATCTATATTGAAACCATAAACCATATCTAACTTTTTATTACTCAGGAGCAATTCTATATTTTCAACTAATGAGGACTTATTAATAACGGACACTTGATGTTTGCTCTTATCATAATCATTATCATCACTATCTATTTTTACATCCAACTTTTTTATTTTGTTGATAGGACTGTAAATAGTTATATTATCATCATATCCCTCAGCATCATCAAAATTATCAGAACTGCGATCGGATGGTAGTGATGGAAGTTCTGAATCTGATATGTCATTATTTGATTGATAATCATCTGATTTGTAATCCTGAGTTTTTTTAATTATCTTATTTATAGGTTTTGTTTCAGTTGTAAATGTATCTTTCGATAAATCATCGGATTGATAATCATCAATTTTTTTAATTATCTTATTCAGGGGTTTTGTTACAGGTTTAAATGTATCTTCCAATAAATTAAACCTATCTGCTTCATGTAATTTTATATTTTTCAGCTTTTCTTTTAATATCGTTCTTGTCTTAACAATATCTTTTAATAATTTGTTATTATTCATATCGAACCGGTTTGTATCTGTTGTGAACTGCTTTGTATCTGGTTATGAACTGCTTTTTATCTGGTTTGTATCTGCTTTTTATCTGGTTTGTATCTGCTCTGTATCTGCTTTTATCTGGTTTGTATCTGCTTTTTATCTGCTCTGTATCTGCTTTTATCTGGTTTGTATCTGCTCTGTATCTGCTTTTATCTGGTTTGTATCTGCTTTTTATCTGCTCTGTATCTGCTTTTATCTGCTCTGTATCTGCTCTGTATCTGCTCTAAACAAATCTCACTTACAGTTGTATGAATTTATCAAAACCTTTTCTGTATCGCCCCTTATTTATCGCATCATCCTTACTGACAACAACGAACCCATATTTGTCTTTCCAGCACTCACTACATATATCTGTAAATTCTTTAAATGTCATATCTCCAATAACATGGTCATTGTATATATGTCGTAAATTCATTTCATCTTGTTTAAAAATTATAATCATATTCGCATTGTCACGTATTAGATGCTTTGGAATTTTCGTATACGTTTGACATAAATAAAAGCAATCAATATGTTTATGTCTTCCCATACAAAAGTAATCTCTAATATTATCTTGTTTGCCACAAATGACGTCATCAAATATTATTATAGAATTAGAATTTGCCTCAGCTGGACTTAGAACTTTTTCGTTTTCCGAAAATGTAAAAAGATTAATTCCTTTTATTGGATCGATCAGTTTCTTAAGGTAGCAGTATTTAGGTTGATATAAAGACTTTGAATATATATATAAGTTTCTGAAGCTAAGACCATTAGGACTTTCTATTAGACTAATCATGACGTTAGTTTTTCCACAGTTTGAAGGTCCCACAATTAGTGCTCGTATTGAATTTGGTAATAATGTGCTATGTTTAATTTTAGCTTTCTTTTTTTGTGATATGTCCACATTTCTTACAACAATTTGTTTGGCTTGCTCTATTAATCGCATATTGATAACTGATGTGTCTTATCTATAAATACAATCTTATATAAGGAAATCTCACCATTTCCATTTTTAGTATAGTATAAAACACATCATACACGTATGTTAAAGAAAAAATAAATAAAATGGTTATAAACTACACCAAAGGAAATAAACTAAATCAGTGTAAGGCTGGAAGCGGTTTTGTAAACAACTTAATAGATAAATTGCCGGTTGAACTGCATTTACCTGGTTATCAGTTTTGTGGACCTGGAACAAAACTTGCAAAACGTTTAACGAGAGGAGATAAAGGTATAAATTTATTGGATGCAGCTTGTAGAGAGCACGATATTGAATATTCACGAACAAGCGATATTAATAAAAGACATCAAGCAGATAAAATATTATCTGAAAAAGCTTGGCAAAGAGTAATATCTAAAGATAGCGGTTTCAAAGAGCGAGCACACGCTTGGTTCGTAACAAACGCAATGAAAGCAGAAGTTAAATTTGGATTAGGCATGAAGAATACTAAGCCTCGTGTATCAAAGAAAATTAAGAATAATGTGAAAAAGAAAACACGCAAAGTATGCAATAAAAATTGTTTTCATCTACTGTCAAACATGCTTTAAAACTTTTGAAAAATGAGAAACCCGATAATATAAGTGATGCTGTTAAGATTACCCAAAAATATGTTCATTCAAATTTTAAAAGGAAGAGGAAAGCTAATATTAGTATACCAAGAGTTATTCCAGTACCAAAAATTGGTGGATTTCTACCATTAATTCCTGTTTTAACAGCTCTATCAGCTTTGGGAGGATTAGCTACCGGAGGATCAGCTATTGTTAAAGCCGTTAATGATATTAAAAATGGAAAACAACAACTAGCAGAGGCTACTAGACATAACAGGCATATGGAATCAATTGCTTTGGGAAAAGGTTTATATCTTAAACCGTACAAATCTGGCTATGGCCTTTATTATAACCCAGCTCCAAAAAACTTTTAGACAGTCTACCCAATCGACCTTTAACGGATCTAGATTTAATGAAATATGCTAAGCAACTCAAACATTTTAGAGGTGTTTTTATGCGTAATTGTTTGCCTAAAAAAGCATTAACTCAGGAATGTGGTATTGTTAATTTAGATAATTCCACCGGTCCTGGAACACATTGGGTAGCCTAGTATAAAAATTATAACTATAAAGAATATTTTGATAGCTTTGGAAACTTACAACCACCAGTTGAAATAGTTAACTATCTTAAAACTCCAATTGAATATAATTATGAACAAAAACAAAAATTTAATGCATTTAATTGTGGACATTTATGTTTAAAATTTCTATTCAATAAATATCATATGAAATAAAACAACAGTTTATATCTTTTTTTCATAATATTTTTTATATTTTTATTTTACAATTGTTTGTTATTATATAGAAAAGTTAACATGCAATTTCTTTAAAAATATCGTCATCAGAATCATTTAAAAACTGATGTATAAAATTATTTGAGGTTTGATTATTTATATAATCGATTTGTATAAAAATATCATCATCCTCTTCCATAATTTCTTTATAAATATTTAAATTTGTTGATGTTGGTACTGTTGAGTGACAATTTATTTTATAATGTCCCCACGCATAAGTATCAACACCATTTTCACGTATAAATCTCTTATCATCTAAATAACTTAATGTTAGTTTACTTATATATTGTGTATATACTTCATGCATCTTTGATCTAAACACATACATTGAATTATAATATAGTTTTTTCTCCAGCAAACATTTTCTAAAATCATTAATTGATAATTTGTTGGTTACACTCTGTTTTACTCCTTTTATTTTTTTTATTTCTGTGTCTATCCTATCTATTTTTATAGAATACATTTTTGCTCGCAAACCAATGAATTCCTTAATTACTTTACCATTACATTCATCTTTCATCATCCCTAATACTTTTTTATTCATGAGTGGGAAATTGAATACATTTTCTTTCGGATATGCAGATGTATCGAAATGCTTTTTGATATCATTTCTAATATCTGCATACAGATCATTTGTTTTAACGTTATATATAAAAGAATCAGTATCCATGTAATTCAAATTAATATTTTCACAATATTTGGGTTTCATGTAATCGTAATGAAAATTATACATTTTCCATTTCGATAGTTCTAAAACAGAAAATCCAATGTAAATGGGTTTATTATATTCAGTTCGCACTCTACTCATTTCAATTGCAACCATTTCGTCATGAATTTTGAGGGAACTATGAAAATTAGGTCTAGCAATAAGAGCTCTAGCTCCTAATCGCTTACCTCTACTTTCCCATTCACATACTATTTTAATGTCTTTCCTTTTATCGACATTTTCCATAGTCTTACCATATACAGCGTTGTTTAATAATTTAAAAAAGTTTTGTTCAAATGAATTTTTAGCTAATGTTCTGTGATAATTGTTTATATCAATATATTTTTTCAACCAATTAGACTGACTAAATTCAAGAATTCTATGAATTTTCTTTAATACCAATCCATGTTGAATACATTGTTGAAGATTGCGATAATGTATTATATAATTGGTTTTGTTGTTTAAGTCCGTTATTAATTTTCGCTGTTTCATGCTTTCAATTTTCTTGTTTTCTGCACAAAATGGTAAGTCGCTATGATAGTCGTGCAATGTGGTTGGATATTCTAAATCAACTTCCAATATGTAACCCAATGCTGAATCTTCTTTTACATTATTTACATCAAAATTTTTAAAGTTTTCTACCCACTTGAAATTTTTAAAGGGGAGGTATTGAGACATTGCATAACCATATAAGTTTTACATCTAAATACATCAGGTAATTTGATTCTTTTGTAGGATCATAATCACTAACGTATTTATTATTGGCTACCGAATGTCGTTTACTGCATTGAACAATACCTCCCCTAATACCCCGTAAAACGAAATTGTACATATTAATATCAGTTAATAATTCCAACTCTATTTCCGTTGTTTTCAACATTGCATCCCAAGATAAGCCCGGGGTAGTATAATATTGGCAGGGGTCTAAATTGTAAATGTTTTTACAAACTTTGCGGAAATTTTCAAATACATCGCAAAGCAATAAAACATCTACTTTTAAATATAATAGAAGATAGTCCATCAGAGTGTTACATTTGAATGTACTCCAAACCTTTTCAGCATGTTCATAATCCTCTACACTACACGGCTCATTAGAAAGTTTATTAAAGAAGCATGAACGGGGTGGTAGATGATTTTCTTGGAGACGATTCACTGAATCTAGATAGTCATATGGGAAGACACCTTTACGCTTCATTAAATTGAATTCATTGTCAATGCAATAAGTTGATTTAACAGTTGACAAATCATCATCGGACAAAAACCCTGCTAGTTTTTCTAAACTCGATGGCATAAACCGACAAGAATCTAGAAAACGTAATTCAAGAGTATTTTTTTCATTTACAGGGATTCTTTTTGATATGGATATATATAATTCCTTATTTAAAGGAATTATATATATATCGCCTTCAATAGATGACAGTTCTCGTACAAACAAATGACAATCGTATGCCGAAAGATTATGGAAAAATATAGGGATGAAGGATGCGATTTGGTACTCTAAATTGCACTTGTTATGTGCGGGGCCTCTATATTCGCCAGTTAAATGGCAATGGTCGGCCACCCGATCTTCAGCAGATAAATATTTTTTACAAATGTGACAAATTGTATCCACATTTTGTCTTATCTGTTGAAGCGGTGTTAAGAAATTCATTGGTTTAACTACACTTAAATAATTATTATATATATCTAGACTATCCTTAACTAAATTATCAAAAAAGTGTTTTGGTGAGTTATCACCACTATATATTCTAAATATATCTAAGGTAGAATTAAATGAACATTTAATATAATAACTATAAGCAAATGGAATATGCCTTTGTGTAGATTTCACATTAGCTGAATTTTGAACATTTACTGATTCTAAAATGCATTCAAAATCAGCGTACACCACAAAAGGCACATCCATTTGCTTCTTAAAATTCTTAAAACTTACTAAATTATTATCTGGGCTAGGCATCTTGGTTACCTTCTTATTACATTGGTCCTTGTGAGTTTTAAGTGATGAATCGGTGTGAAAATGAATAAGGCAGCAATTACAGATGTATATTTTATGAGTATTTTTTGTTAATTGACTTCTTATTAATCTATAATTAAAAGAAAAAATCATTTTAATATAGTATTAATTTTCAACAATATAAATATTATTCATATACCTTGAAATATTTTTAATCCAGACGTAGTGAAATCGCTCGCCATCTTCCAAAAGTAATAAATTGATGTGATTTGCTTTTTCCTCTGTGGTATAGTAGTATGGGCCCACTACATTATCACCCTCTAAGCCAAACACATTTACACTGATATCAGGGTTGTTAACTTCAAAGGCTTTAATTTTGTTGACAGCGAGAGGGAAATTTAAATTTTTAAAATTTAAAGCAATGTTGTTCTCCAGTGTAATAACCTCATCTTGTATATTATTAATATTATATGATGAGCAAATATTTGAGTTGTAAACGATTGGATACAATGCCGATATTATAGCCCACTTGAAACAATACTCATCATTATTTTGCACGTTGATGCAGGCATGTTTTCTTTGTATTGTTGATGGCAGAGGAATATATTGTGATCCTTTAATGCATTTATATTGATTTATGTTTATTTCAAGGTGTGATATTTCAATTAATGTCCATCCGCTATCACGCTCTTGAAATTCGCTCATCTTTTTCACAATAACATCGCACTGGTCACTGTAGTGTTGGAGAATATCGTCTGTTGTTAATGAAATACTGAGGATAACCATTTTAGTTTGATGTGATTTTATATCTATGGTGCATGCATCCTCTTCTTCTTGTATCAGTACGTATTCACAAAATAGTTCGCAATTAAATTTTATGGAGCAATGTTTTTGGATCATATTCTTTAGCAATTCAACCACTTTGGGTTTAATTTCACCCAAAAAGGTTTCAGGAATTAAATTTGTTTTATTGGCATTTTCAATCATATACGTAACGATACGATTTTTAAATACAGACTTGACGCATTTTACGTCACTATCAAATTTTCCTGCACAATTCAATTTATGTTTATTTGTACGTATGTATATGATAACGCCAAATTGTTTTTAGAACATATACTCCACAATCTTTGCAATACATATTACTTTCTCCATCTGTTTTTGGATGTTCTATTAAATGTGAATGTCGTTGCCATTCTACACAGTTCGAGAAGCGTATATTACATACGTTGCACATCATTGAAGAACTTTGATGTTGCATCCTCACATGACGTTTTAAGGAAAAGTTGCGATTAAATGATTTTCCGCAGATATCACAAGTAAAGATGGCCATTTTTTCGGTTTTAATTTAATTCTTTTTTAACGAAATGGTATAAACTGTTTAAATTTTCAGAACAAGAATGAATTATACTATTTTTCTAAACATCTATTTATACTTAAAACTGTGGGCGTGGTTTTAATAATTAAAAGAGCAAGGTTTTATCAATCAAAGAATTATATATGTATTTGTATATCCTTATACTCATAACTATACGCATTGATGAGTGAAATAAAAAGAGACAACATCATTACTGGTAGGGGACCGATAGAAAATTAACTAATACAATCACACGCATACTCTTATGTAATGTAAATGTATGTTGTTTTCGTAACCAATTTTATTAATTTCTAATTCAATCTAATTTTTAATGTGTGTAATAAAAATAGAGCTAGATGCGCAGGTGTTTAACAAATTTTCAAGCACCCTTATTTATCATTAAAAATAGCCAGACGGTAGACAGACACTCATAAAAATGTCAATCCTAGAATTTTCAATAAATAAAAAGATCAACCGCAATAAAAAAGATAAACGGAAAAGCCAAATGCAATTAAAAGAAAATGCTAATGAATAGACAGAAAGGACAAGGGTAATAAAAATAGACCGAAATGCCCTTTTTTTTTATTAGTTTCGTTTTCTTTCAGCAATCAAAACTGAAAAAAAAAAATAGTAGGGAAGTTCATATTTAACTCGGTGAAATATTTTGTATCTATGAAGAAAATTTCCAGCTTCCTGACAAACATTCAACAGAGTTGTTCAATATAGGTGCCCGGGTAGGGGTGTTCGTACAGAAGTTTCAGGGGGGATATTCAATAGAGAAGCCCTGACTAACTCTCCAATCAGGCATGTGAAAAAAAAAATTACATATAAAAATTTTTTTTTGAAACCCCTTAATACATAATACAAATTTTATGAAACCTCCTAATACAAACAACCATCCAAGGATGGAAAACGCATTTCCATAATAAATACACTTAATTACCTAACAAAATATATTTTTAACGATCACGTTTCCCAGCTAGGCATAGATGTGCAATTTACATTGTCCCTTATGGGAAAAAAATATACAGAACCGGTGTAAACACACTACTCCTGTGTAATCTGACGATCCACATATGGTGCATACAGTCGCTTGGGTCGATCCAACAGATGACCCATATGCTGCTAAAATTCAAAACTTTCATGAAATATGACACCAATATATTTCATTCATTTTATAAAACAAATCTCTTATGTACAGTTCTGAGAAGAAAATAGTGGAAGTCATTCCATAATATGAGCTTTGGACGTCACAAACTAGCAAGTCTCGATCATATATGTACTTACATGAAATAATAAAATATCAACAAAGATTCTGTAGTGGTTAAGAAGGGTTTGTTACTAACCAGCGGTATGTTGTAGATTTGAAACTGAAACACAAAATTTTTTAAAATTTTTTTTAAAGTAAAAATAATTTTTTTTCCGAAAAGAAGTAAAACTCAGGCAATTAGTATGCATACCAACCAGTAGGTGTGTTACCTTCTTTGGGTAGTGAGAGAGGCCACATGGTGAAAGTTAGCTTAATCGTTTTATTACAACTCTGATGTTGCGCGTTATATTTTTAGATCAGTGTTGCAGCGCCGCTGATGTTAAGTAGTCGCATGAAGCGTTAAGCTGTATAGCCATTTTTTATTAATTATTTTACTTCGCCGGCGATTTTGATACAATACCGTCGAGGCGGGCGCTGCGATACCCGCTAGCATACACCAGTATCAATTGCTGCTGGTACTGTTCAGTGACCAGTGCTATGCGTTCGTCACTTAAACAGTCCAACAACAACAAATACAATGGCATACTAGTGCACATCTGGATGTTATGACTTGCCTGCGCTCACGTTCTTCGACATTATTTGCTTTGTATTCAAAAGCGCTAACTCCTTCAGCCACCAGCACTTTATTTAGTGGGTAAGGTTCCCTGATGATCTGCTTTAGCAACAGTGAAATGCGCCTAGGAACTATGTAGCTACGTTTACCCCCTTCATACTCAATTTCAATGTATTTTTAAATAATATTTGGGACAATTAGTGTATATAAAGTGCATCTAGAAAGAACACTAATTAAAAAATTTAAAAGTTCCTATAAAAGTACCACATTTTTAGTAAAAATATTTTATAAAATGTAGCAACAAAGACAGAAAATAATGAGAAAGAATAAAAAACCCAAAACTTATACTTAAAAATTTTTTTGAAACTTTTATGTTTCTTTGGAAAGAAAGTTTTTTAATGACCGACGATAAGTATTTGTTTGGAACACATACATATGTACATTATTCTATCAGAAACACAATATCTCCGAAAAATATAAATTTCGTATACATAGAAAATGCTATATTTGGTAAATATTTTTTTATAAATTCTTTCCGTCAAGATATTTAACCTCTAATAAATCGGACAAAAATAATTTAAATTACTTTTAAAATTGGTCTTCTCAACCTTTTGTTAATCTTCAATCTCCCTCATATTAAAGCTTTTTGTATACAATATAAGTATGCATATACATGTATGTATAAGATAAGAGGTTTGAAAATTTTCAAAAATATGATTTAAGGTCTACTGATGATTTGGCATTAGCAACAATGAAATGCACAACAAAAACAAATTTGTGAAATTAACATAATGATGTTTGCAATCGCATTGAATTTGTTACATGAATTCTTTCTTTCAAAAATATTGACTATAAGTAAGTATCATATGTTTATGGGCCTTCTAGAGGACATATCAATGTCCCTGTCGTCACACAGTGGTGCTAATTGGAAAAAATGTAATAAATCTGTATCTTTGAAACTTGTCTTCCGATTACAAAACAATGTATGTAAGAATCATAGAAGAGGACATAAGCTTTAAGGATTTTATAATTTTAAGCACCCTGCTGAAACATACAGTCGGCTACAGGGTGTCAAAGTTGACTTCCTCGGGCATGTAAAACTTTGTTGGCGTCATAGCTTTTACAAATATTATTTGGTTTTACCAAATTTGTGCTTTTTTAAAGCTTTTTAATAGAAAAATAAAATTTTTTTTAATAATTTCAAAGACATTTGGATTTCAATTTTAAAATTTTGATTTTTTGCCTTAACTTTGCCCGCAATTTTGTTAATATCTCCGGTAATAGCAAAGATAAAAATAAAAAGAAAATATTATATAATATTTACTACAATCTTTGATAATATGCAGAAAAAATTTTTAATTGATATCAATTCATGTAGTTGTGAAAAAAAATCAAGGTAAATTTTTTGAAATGGGAGTGAAAAATTACTAAATTTTGATAAAAATATAGCTTGATTGTTCGACGTTTTTCTCAACATTTTTTCAAAACGAAAATTTTTCTTTTTCAAAATATCAAAAGATTAGACTTCAAAAAAGACTGCAATAGAAATTTTAAGCCGATTAAAGCATGCACGCTATATGCAGCATTGGACGAATATCGGAATTTTTTAACGAAATTCTAAATTAATCGCTTAAGAAAAATAACGCCCATCAAGTTATAAATTTTTTATAAATTACATTAGATATACTTAATACAATGAATCTGACAGATTTACTAAAAATAGTCAAATTTTCAGAAGCATTTTATACACCTGCATGAAAATTGTACTAACTTTAAATTTTTTTGTTTACGATTTATTAAAAACATAGTGATTCTCTTATGTTTAAAACATTTCAATGACAAATTAAAACGAAATTTTTTATAGTTTTTCAAATCCAAAAAAGAAATTGTAAGAACAAATTTCAAATACCGACTTCTATTATTTTCGGTAGAAACCTTCCTACAACTGTACACAGAGATCTGCTTCATATGTGTGAGGCCTTCGTGGTTAGTGCACCAAAATATAGCAGACGGACATCGCTCATTCGACTTCTCTACCTATAAGGATCCAGAATATATATACTTTATGGGGCCCTGAATGAAATTACATATGGAATGACAAATATTTCGAAATTTTTTTGTGAAGGGCATAAAAAGTTATGGAGAATATAAAAGCAGTTTCAAGCAATTTTGATAATTTGTCGTACATTAAACATAATTTGGGAACCAATGGAGATGCTCCTCCAAATATTTTGGCGAAATATTGGCTGAACTATACTTAGCTGGTTCGATCCTGAGGAGATTGGGCCTAGAAGATCAATTTTTTTAGGACATATGTTTCTAGTCATATACCGTTATTCAACTGTTTGAGTTTGAGTTTATACCAATATAGTTGAAATAGCGTACCAAAATAAAAAAAAAATCAAGTCCGGTATCGATACCGATACTTGTGATTTATTTGTAACGTTTTGTTAAGATTTGCCTACTTAAATGTTCGTTTCGAATTAGCGGATTTTTTTTAATAGGAAAACAATTAACATTTTAAAATCAAACTCTCTAAATTCGGAGTCAATTGTTTGAGTATATTGTTTCACAATTTCAAAAACTTAATTTTTAAAGGATTTGTTTCTTGAAAGTTTTGTTTTGCTAGTATATACAGTTGGCACAGAAAATGTGTGCTCATTCTTGTTTTAAGTTTTTAAATCAATTTTTTAACAAACTTTATACTTAACATAATACTTAACATTACATTTTAATTTATTTTTAAGTAAATTTCTCATTTTAAAAATTGAAACAAAAATAAAAAATAACCTAATTTGAACTTCAAAAAGCGAGTGCTGACTAGTGACTTTTGTTACGAAATCTATTAAAACAGTAATCTTAATACTTGATATGTGATTTTTTGCTGTTTATGGGTTGTAGTCGCCTTGTAATGGAGTTCACTAAATTTTGGGTAACGTTGCGTGGAATTTTGGACCATTCGTCCTGTAGAGCATTTATTAATTTAGTTTTGTTCCTTATCTGCCTTTCTGGAACTTTTCTATCCAAATTTTCCCAAAGATTCTCGATAGGAATAATATCGGTTGATTGTGCGGAAGTTTCCATCCGTTTCAGTGTATTGTATAGGAACCACAACTTAGTATTGAACGTCGTGTGCTTTGGGTCGTTGTCCTTTTAAAATCTCTACATCTTCCTTCGTTACTTTTACAATAAGATATCAGCAAATTGCACATAAATCTGCAATACCACAACAGTGATAAAATAGTTGTGCAATAGACGAGTGAGCAAAACATTTTACTGCAAACATAACGATTTCTTTAAAAACTCTAGTTCAATATCGACAACAGATATTAATTTTTTTTATTGTTTTGTGTATTCAATGATTCATTCAATGTGTATTGTCATTTTGAAGTCATTATTTGTAATCCGAGGTAGTAGTTACTTTCCTCCAATGGTATAACCATATTAAAATAATGATTTATGATGATGAGAAAAGTATAGGGAAAAAGTGCAGGTAAGTAAAATACATATAAAATATGATTTTCAAAAATAATAACAGAAAAAAACACTTTGTGCAGATAACAATAATTTTTTGTATGCAAATAATGAAGAAAATCAAACATGTGAAACCGTTATCGGATATACGCCGATATATGAAGTGCACTCCAAAAAGGAAATTGTATGGGATTTTAAATAAGAGCATAAAGTACGAGTACATATTTTGTGTATATGTATAAGTCAAAAGTGCGCTAAACAAAAGGTATTTAAACCAAAAATTATCTGTATCGAGACCGAAATTCAAATATCTTTATATACCGTTATTATATTTATGTGAAACCGAACAAAATGCTATTATTTTATAACACTCCATAATCTATTATATAAATTCAGGAAGCCAAATTTTTGGATACCTTTCTCTCCTTTGTTTGCTGGCCGATTTTCTTCATTCTTTTACCATATGGTAGATATTGTTGAGGTTTAGTGACCCGAAGGTTTGCATAGCATCGGATTAATTCAAAAACTACTCCATTTCATTAAAAATGGACCACTCACAAGACGAGCGTCTAATAATATTAATATATC
Organism: Gymnocheta viridis; assembly: GCA_956483585.1. NCBI lineage: Eukaryota > Metazoa > Arthropoda > Insecta > Diptera > Tachinidae > Gymnocheta > Gymnocheta viridis. The sequence goes on along the minus strand of OY101443.1, from coordinate 37,524,694 downwards.
ATCGGAAATATTCAAAGACTATTGAATGTATAATAAAGAATTAAGCATTTTAATTCTAGTACGATTTGAAATTTTTTTTAAATTAATGTTTGTAATAATTTTAATTGTTTTAATGGTTCTAAAAAAATTTCAACCTGAGCGTTACTGCAACGTAGTGTTACCTACGTGGTCTAATAAGACGTTTCATGTTCAATACCCCGCCATTTTAACACTTGTCATGACACAACCTGTAACCACATTGATTATTAAAATTTACTAAAAATATGGAATTAGGCATTCGACAAATGATATTGAAGCGGAGCGATGCCTTTATGCTGGCTACAGACATTGTAACGTGCTTATGCAACATGTTTATCATTCATGTTTCATATTTTAATACACACACTGCAACCAAGAATGAAACCATGAACGCAACATCATTTCTGTATTTTGTATTCGCATTGAACATCGCGCAAGAAGGAAACAATGTGGAAAAAATGAGCCGTGAGCTAAATGAAACAGCAGCAGTTATTATTATTAATGAATTGTTTTATGAAGAGGATGAAAATGAGGTACAACCAAAGAAATATGGTAAAAAATTGGTATTTAAAAAAAGAAGTTGTCGAATGAAAGAGTTAAAAGAAAATGAGCAAAAAGATTACTGAAATTATGGGCGAATAGACGAATAAAATTTTCTTAATTTATTAGACATGATAAAACACAAAATTACAAATCTCATTTACTTTTCCGTCGTTGAAAAAAAAGTAGGCACACCTTGCTGGTTTTCAATGAACGAAACCAGTAAAAAGAATAAACACGACTACACACTACGAAACCAACATCTATGCAACAATAAAATATCAAAATATTTTGATGTTTATGAAACCTCGAATGCAACACGAAATAAAACCATAAACACGAATACAGACTATGCAACCTATAATGAAACAAGCCTGGTTGCATAAAAACGTTGCAATGATTGTATTCAGCATTAGACACAATCGATCGATTCAAGACCTCAAAGATGGATTCGTGAAGTTATCGAAGACATTCAGCAAATGTGCGAATTGGTAGAATAATTCAGGTAGTGTCGAAACGTTAACGGACTTTCTTTTGGGTTCACATCTGTCAAAATTTGTTTATGTTTTACTAACACACACACACTACTAAAAAAGCACATTTGAACATTTGCTTCAAATGCAAATGAGAACAGGAAAAGAAACAAAATTCTTTATAGAGCAGAAAATGTAACCAAACACATGTGAATATAACATTTTTTGCATTTTTCGTTTGTGCTTTTTGACAACCTCGAACATAAAAACAATAAAAAGAGGTGTAGTTGTAGCATCGACACTACCTGTATTATTCTACCATGTATAAAACTATCGATAATTGCATGATACTGCATCGTAATTCAATGCAATTTTGGAAAGCATATTAAAAATGCTCCAGCGACTTTGAGTCGTCAGACTTTAAATTTGTTAATATCACAGGAAGTGAAAAAGTCCCGGAAATCCTATACCCTTGTACACGCGTTAAACTTATTTAATTTAAACCTGTTTTTGAAACCCGTTTTTCACAACCGAAAAGATTTACGGTACCGGTACGCAGAAAAAACTATTTTTTAAACAATCGTTTGTATAAATTATTTCACCATTTCTTTTTAATTTATTTAAACTTGATAAACTGTGTAAAGTAGGGAATATTATTTCTTTACCATTAATAAAATATATAAGAGTCTTCAAGCATCATTTAATATTATAGAACAATATACTATTGACTGGAAAATGCAAATAAATACAGAAAAATGTAAAACAATTTTATTCTGACCTCCAGTAGACAAATGTTATAATAATATAAAAAAATTGGAAATCTTTTTTCAATCTAATTTAAATAATACTAATATAACAAATAAATATATTGTGAAATACTTAGGCATTTACTTGGACAAATTTTTATATTTCAACAACCATGTCAAAGAAATAATATCAAAAGCCAAAAAAGCATTATTTGTGTATAAATCATTGTTCTATTCAAAATACAACAAATCTAGAGTTAAAATTATCATGTACCAAGCCTTAATAAGACATATTATTACATATGGATGTCCAATCTGGTTTAATGTTTCCCCGTCTTACATGAAAAAGATACGTTTATTTGAAAGAAAATGTTTAAGGGCGTGTACTTCTACTTATATAGAACACCTCAAAGCAATTATATGAAATATGTATCGAATAAAATATTATATAATACTGCAAATGTTATTAGAATAGATAACTTTATCATATACATATTCAATTAGAAATAATATATTGATATGTACACAATGTAGAGAAAATAATCTAATAATGTCACTGTATTACGCAAGTGAAGAATATATATCTCATACATTAAATAAAGGAATCGTTCCACCTGAGGCATTTTCGTACCTCGATAAATTATATATCATACAAAATGAAAATTGCAAAAAATATACGAGGTAATAATAAAGCAGTTAATTGTAATTCAACATCATATAATAATTTAAGATATGATATTGCTATAAGCAACATAGATCGCCCTTTTTTCCGAAGATTAAAAGCCAAAAAATATTTGTGGCTAAATGAATAAATTATACTTTCTCCTTATTTTGGCTTTATACCGTAGTTTTAACCTTTTTCCAATGCATAAGTAATTTTGTTATCTGAAATTTTCATAACAACTAAAATATATATTCTTCATTTGAAGAACACAAACTGTTAAATATTTTGTAAATCAAAATCTACTTTTATATTAAATATACTCGATAGCCCGTTTTAGGGACTTTTTAAATATTGTGAATTATTGTTAACTATTGTTTATTATACTTTAAGGCCCAATAATTAACTTCGCATTAAAATGTCCTTTAGCTAATTGGAACTTAAATTTTAGTTGCATTTAAATCGCAAAGCATACAGAGTTGACAGAAGGGGAAAACTATATAAGCTTATTTTCCGACTCCCTCTATACGCACAAGCAACGAAAAAGAAATTGATGAAAAATTTTGCATTTTTTGTGGTTTTATTTTCTGTGTTAACGTACACAAACTGCTTTGTGGTATTTTATTCTGGATTCTTTTCCAGGCAGAAAATAACAACAATGAGAGGTTGCTGCAATGTTTCAAAAGTTTACAACAATTTAAAAAAGAATAATATTAATAAAGAAGTCCAAATTTCACGCCAAGATATGTTAATTTTTCAATGGGCACAAATTGTTTGTATACATTGCTGCGCGAAACACACGTTACAATAATAAGTGTGTTCGAGTACCCATAGTTTTTTTAAATTTTTACTGAACTTTACTGCATTTTACTATATTGCGTTCGTTTACTCGAGTTACAGTAAATGAGAACATAAATTGAGAGCGTAAAGTGACAGTTCATGGCTGCAGAAATTTTTTGTAGTAAAATTTAGTAAAACAGAAAAACATGTGATTCAAAAGGTAAACAAACAAAAGTAAGAAATTTAAAAGTATATGTACAATTTGTGAAAAAATTAAAAAGAAGCAACTGGGAAAAAAATAATAAAAATTCAATTAAATAAATTATTTTTAAGCTATTCATTCATTAAACATGTATGTATATTAGGGTGGGGCGTTAGTATGGAAGGAAAAAATCTTAATGGGCGCTTCGCGTTTCTGATTCTTGGGATTGTACTGAGCAAAAAAGTCCACTAGACCATACGTCTACGGTGAAAATCGAGCTTCCAGATTTTGACTTGCAGTTTTTTCTCAGACTTTTGTCACGATTTTTTGGATATTTTGGCCTATAACAGCCAAACCATTAAGATTTTCGATCCAATAATAGGACAAAAATTGTAGCCAAGACAATAGTTAAGAACTCTCTAGTACTTCGCAAAAGCATTGAAACGCCCCTTCAGGCAATTTTGGCCTTGTGAAAGTGCAAATTTTTCGTGAAAATATTGATAAATTACCATTTTCAGTTTCTTAAATAAATTGTAGCCCGAGACAATTGCTACAACTTTACTTTTGAAAATAAGTCAAAATTTCAAATAGTTTACGAAATATGAGCCCAAGAAAATTTGCGAATTTGCCAAAAAAATAAAGTCAATAGCAAAAACAAATAATCACATATATGTGAATAAATTTAATCAGACAAAAATTAGGAAAATCAAATAAAATGAAAATAAACACATTGAAACGATGATAGAAAATAATTCGTTCGTGTTACAACTTTAATATTGTTTAAACTTTTCATTTGTTTTAATAAGAGTTTAATATAATATCTCCAGTTGTTCTAAGAAATATTTGGGCAACAGTGAAATGCAATTTGTTTTTAAAAAAATTTTTAATGTTATACTGAATAAGTAAGTTTTAAATGTAATTTAGAAAAGAACGATATCATTCGGCATTGTGGGCGTGACTGTAATTTTAATAAATTAAAAAAAGCACTATACGTATTTATGGTTATGAATAAAATAGACGACGCTATTAATTTTTAATTTAATATTGGATATAACGAACAATTCACTTTAACGAACAAGCCTGACAACACTTACGTTCGTTAAAACGGGAAACAACTGTATTTGCTTTTATAATTTGTTTTCTTAAATTTCTTAAACAAAAACTGTTTATTTGCATTTATTTGTTTCTAATTAATCCGATCATAGGTCCTAAATAAATAAAAAATATGTTTGAATTCATTTCTAAATTTACTTATTCAAACATTTTATTTTATTGATTGAAAACTGAAAAGCCAACGGCACCTTCTTTTTTATATTTTGAAGTATTATATATGTAAATATGTTTGCTTGCATCATATGTCAATAATGATAATTGTACTATTTAGTATAGAAGCCTACTAATTTTCTGATAGAGATTAATTTATTTAAATATTCCCTTTTTTTGTGTATTCAAAAGCGGTACTGTTTTTTTAAATGCGATCGTTCGCTTGGCTTTTTGATTATTTGGTGGAGTAGGGTAGATGGGGGACGATTCGCCACTTTTTTTCTAAACTGTGGTCCTGTCAAAATCTTTTCTGCTATTTCCAATTTTTATTTTGCTTTAAATACTCATATGTGTTTGCTTTAATTTGAGTTCTTTTGATTCTTACTACTCGTCATTTTATATATTTTTTTTTTGCAAAACCCCTGATTGATCCAAAACGGCGATACTACCCCACCCATGGGTTCAATTCGCCAAAGGGGTGGGGCACAAACGTCAGGAATAAAATAAAACAACAATTTATCTATATACCACTAATTTTAATTTTTTTCAAACGAAACAAACAAAAGAAAAAAAAAAACAAAATAATTAATTTTAATTACACACAAAATAAACAGTTAATTTTTTATTTCTTCATCAAAGGATTGTCACTTTACATTGTATTCAAATAAATATATATTCGCAGATCGGGACGTTCCTGGAGGATGAGTTGGTTCAGGCAACCGCAAAACTATATAATTTTTCGGAACATTGAAAATATCAGACTCATCAGGTTCAACGAATATCACCGAACTATTTTTTTCTCAGAAAGTCTATGTTAGCTAAATTTGTATCTTCGGCTATTACTTTCCCAACATAAAACTTTTCTCTTTCGCCACAAAATCTAACCAATACGAATTCGCCTTCCATGCAGCTTTCCTCTTGTGCAAACGGACCAACGGATTTATCGGACTCGGCGAAACTTAAATCTGATAAATCGGATGAGGAGGACGTTGCAAAATTTTTTTGCTTCTCTCTAAGAGCTGTTTTCTTCTGCTTTGGCTTTATTAGCTGCTTAGTTTTTTCTTTCTTTTCCTTTTCTTGTTTGGCTGGAGTAGATGTCAAAATTTGAGATTTTCCTTTTCTATTATATAAATTCGATTTCTGAAGCTTGGGAAGAGGTCGAATTTGTTCTGGCGTTCTTAGAAGAGCTGGAGGAGTAATAGCAGGTTCAACACTGGCATGTGGACTTGCCACTTCGACCTGTTGAGGAGTTGGTGACCTATCTGTATCAGCTGTTGGATGTTCGTCATATGCTTCATTTACAAAATCTGAATCTGGAAATATTTGTCTGTTAAATGGGCAAATTCCAGCTTTTTCAAAACCTTTACATATATTTTCCGCAACAAATGATTTTCGAAAGGGAATGTTGGACAACATCGGAATATCGTAAATTTTTACGATGCGTCCAGGGTTTGATACGAGGAAATCATTGTACGAAGTGGCCAAGTACTTTTTGAATGGAAAAAATACAGATAAGTCTAGTGGTTGAAGTTTATGTGACGTATGCGGTGGAAAAGTTACCGTATGTATACCATTTTCTCTGCAAAAAATTATAGCTCCTAAACTGCAGTGGGAAATCTGATTGTCTAAGAATATGACTATGGGATTTTCTTTAGAGCATCGAGTATTTACTTTGATATGATTTAAAACGTCTAAGAATCCTTCAGTTGTCATCCACCCACTCTTGGCAGTTATTCCAAGACAGCCAGTAGGACCCCCGTTTATAAAGTGGTCTTTAAAATGTACCCGAGGAAATACATACATAGACTGGTGGCAAAGCATTACCTGAAGCATTTACTATTCCCACCATTGTCACAAGCAATCCTCTTCCTGCAGATGCCACTTACCTGTGAAATAAAACATTTAATAAGAGTATGAAATATGTAAATTTAAAGGTGATAAATTACTTTTGGTGATTGCAGCACAGTTTGTATACCTGTTTCGTCCAAGTTGTAAATAGAGGACGGAGAAAAACGTGTCTTTTTGAACAATTTCTGGGCATTATCAAAAAATTTCATCTTTTATAAATGCAGTGAGTCGTGATAGACTTGTATTTTCAGGTTTCCGCAAACTTAGTTCCTGATTTTGCTTCATAAATCCTTGTATCCAGTCTAGCCCTGCGATTTGGTTATCTAACCAAGTAGGTGGCATTTTAATTTTATTGATACGGCATATATAAATTTCCGTGCCATGGTATAGGAGAACCCGTGCTGGAGGTTAGAGCACGTTTTAAAGTATACACATATTTCTTTTTCTTGGTATTTTGTGAAAATTTGATTTGATGTGTATTTTGATGAATACTGTTGTTCATCTTCAGAGGATTGCCCAGAGTCATCCAATGCATTAAGCTTAGACTTTTGCATCTTCATAATGCAGTCTCGCAATGTCATGCTCAAGAGCCGCTTGACTAATATTAAGTTTCCCAGATACTACATCTCTGATAGCAAGTTTAATCTTGCACTCATCGATATTGTTTCGATTTGTCTTTGGCTTGTAGGTGCGGACCATTGCTGCTGAATAATATACATATATATAAATAGCTAAGAAATTAGTTATTATTTTATGTTATTTAGAATCGCATGGGGTTTATTCGCCTATGGCAAATCTTCCCCCGGGAGCACATTCGCCTATGACTAATCTTCCCCTGGGGGCACATTCGCCGGCGAAACTTCCCCATCAGGAGACTGGTGAATGAGCCCCATGGGGAGTTTTATAATTTAAAGAATGATTTTTTCACTTTAAATTAATTTATTGAAAAAACTTACCCAAATTATTGTTCACTATTGTCAACAGTATAACACTTAAAAATAACTTTCTCGAATACCAAAAACTTAAAAAGTAGTTTCAAAAATACTTTGAGCCAAAATTTTTGCGATATTCAGAAAAATAATTTATCAAGTCTCACGCCGAAAATATGACAGATGAGACTGCAAAAGTTTGAGGGATGGGAGAACATCTATAAATAAAGCAAATATCGGTTAGAGCATCAAAAACGATTACTTCTTTTTCAAGATAATTGGAGATGGCAGATGTGCCCCTATGGCGAATGGTCCCCTTCCGCCCTACCAAATACAACTCATTAAACGGATATGTACACTTTTTCCGTACTACTCTAAAGTAAACGATTATTTTGATATAAAAACCTTTTATTTTGATAATAAAATAATAAAATTTTTCTTGATAATTATTTGGATTTAAAAATTATGATCGCCGTAATTAAACTATGAGGTCTCAGATTTAAGCTAATACCAATACTAATTATTTATTACTATTATAAAAATCAAAAATATTCCAAAACCATATTTGATCAAGAACTGTAAAATATTCTCCACTGTGTACATATGTATATTTGTTTCTATGTATGTATATGATAAACATAAAGAAAATGGCGACAGGAAGTTACGTTCTGTCAGTGTGTATGACTATGAAGAATCTGTTGTATGTGTTTTTTATTTAAAAAAGGATATATGAATAAATAAAAACTGACACAACATTGAGTTGTTTCGCTTATAAGATGGCATATTTAAAGTCATGATTTTCATCTGCATGTATGATGTAAACATTGTAGCATCTTTGTAAAAAAGATACATACATATGTAGATAAGTATATGCATGCACTCATGCAACACTTGTTATGAAGGAAAAGACCAAGAGATATAGATTAATGTATTTTTCCTTATATTTGAACACAGGAAGGTACATAACTGTGTGCTCGTTGCACCGCGCCAAATTATACATAAACTTATCTTCTTTCAAATACATGAGCTACTTTGATTCAAAGTTTTTCTTTAAGTTTAAGTTTTCTTCCTTTTTCTTCTTGTTTTACAAGGATTGTGTACTCTACTTGTCTTAAACATATTTGTGTGACATTCTCATAATGGTTCTAAATTCTGTTACTGCTTGTTGCCTTTTGAATATAATATATATTTTTTCGTATTTTATTTCGTTTTATTATTTTCTTTTTATTTTCTGTTAAATTTTTAATATAACTTTATTTCTATGTTTTCTATATTTAAAATGTGCGCACCATTTCGAACGCTTTACCCATTACCATTAATAATATAAAACTACTATAATGAATTTTCATTTGATTGCTTATTAATATATAAAATAAATCGTTTGTGGACTAATATTTTTTTCCACTAACAAATTAAGGTACATTTTTTAAATCAGCATCTTTCCTTAACCGATTACGATTATTAATGTTATTTTTCTCCTTATCAAAAGAAACTTTTTTTCTTCAACGTGGTATTTATTCTTACCATTTGTAATTAACCTTAAAATTTGCATCAGAAAAACATTACATTTCTATGAAAAAATATGTTGCTGGCATGTCAAAATCGAAAATGTGCTGCAGGAAATTATGTACAGTGAACTCGCGATAAAATGAACCTCCTGATATATGACTGAATAATCTAAAGTGCGATCGCTTTAAAATATGAACAACATATTTTCAGGAATGCGTACGAATTTCGACCGCATTTGTTACATATTTAATTAAAACGTTTTGACTGTCAAATTGAGACAGAAAATATATTTATGTGCGCATTATATTATTGGTTTACATGCATTCTTCTTAATTTTTTAAGTATGTGTATTAGATCAAATTAATGTAAATCAATTCTTTTATTTTTTTTAATAAAACGTAGCATAATTTTAAAATAAATAAAACTTTCAGATATATAAAAGTTTACTTCAACAAGAAGTGGCAAAGATGACTTGTACTAACTTTTCATACCATTCGCAAATATATTTTATATATTTATTATATATTCAATTCCTGTACAACAGGACTTAATTTTATATTCAAAGTCCACGAAAGCAATGACTATAAGTTATATTTAGAGATCACACTTTTTTATAAATAAAATTAAACTATAAATTATTTATATTATAACAGTGATGATTTACTAAGGTGCAAGATAGAATAGAATAGAGCTGGTCCAAAGACCGGCACTGCGACGCCTGATGGATCTCTTTTGCCATAGATCTGTAAGTTAAATTAAATCAATCTCTGCATAACTCTCCTTATGAAAGTCAGCACATATATTGGAGAAGCCCGCTTATTATCATCCGAACATAGAAACTCTCAATGAAAAACCGTCGCCCGACTTACGCCGCAAAACGGCTCTGGGCAGCAGAGGCCCTTCCTCGTTCCCGAGATGACCGCTCTGGCCAGGTATCCAGTAAATTGAAACTTTGTTCCGTGTGGATAGCTTTTTTGATGAGTTAAAGAACTCTAGAACCAGCCTGGATTTCCCATGAAAGGAGGGTCTTAAGAGCTGTCTAAATATCGCAAAAGATAGCTATATGAGCGCCTCTAATGCCCCTATTTTAATTAATGTCAAAGCATTCTGCAATTGCCGGTATTTCTGTTTGAAATGCCGATAGAACGATAGATTTGATCCAATTCTTCAATGAGTATCACAATGCTTTCAGTAAAAGATTGCACTGGACTACTTAAACACAACTGCACATTCGAATTTTGTAGTGCACAAGATGTTTTGCAAGTCGTTTACATATATTGTAAAAAGAAATTGTCCAAGAATTAACCTTTGAGGTATACCTGTAGACAAACTTAATGTTAGAACAGGCAAATTGCACAATTTGAAAAATATATGTTACATTACGCAGATATAAAACCAATTAATTTTAATTAGTTCGTATTATCACTAGTTCACTGTACTTCGTACTTATTTAAATATACTACTATTGCTGAACTTTTAAATTTTGGTTTTGGAAAAATTAATGATTAATTTCCGAGATATTATTATAAAGAATTTTTGGAGTTAGTAATTATATTCCTTGGTGGTAATCCTCCTTAGGAGGATAACCCGGTGCATTAGAATACGCTAGAAGTAACCGATTTATTTTAAGTAGTTATTAAATTTCTTGATTTGATTCGAATAAGGCGTAAAATTTAGTAAAACAGAAAAAACATATGATTCAAAGGTAAACAAACAAAAGTAAGAAAACAAAAAGTATGCAATTTGTGAAAAAATAACTTAAAAAAAGGAAAGTCTGAAATAAACTATTATAAAATAATGAGCAAACAATTATTTTTAAACTATTCATTCGTTAAACATTATGTACATGCCTTTTAAAACGAAATAAATGTTGTAAAACCATTTACAGCCATTTTCGTTGTTATTTTGTTATTTCGCTGGAGCTGTGAAAATGCTAAGTTACTTAGTACTGCACTTGCTGTTAAGGTAGTCAATAGCAAAAACAAATAATCACATACTTTTAAATAAATTTAATCAGACACAAATTAGGGAAATCAAATAAAATAAAAATAAACACATTGAAACGATTATAGAAAATAGTTTGCTTATATTTTCTTAAGATATCCGTGGTATAATTAAAATATTGCATCGAGTACCCACAAGAAAAAGAGTTAAGTAGTCCAAAATATAAATATATTTCAGCACTATATTGATTTCCAAGCAGCCGTTTGCGTAATCTTACGAATTTTTACAATTTTTCCGTTCGCGTACTTTTTTGTGCTACAGCTTTTTTTGAGAGTAAAATCTTCAGTTTACTCAGTAATTACTCATTTACTGCATTTTACTGTAAAAGTACTCGAACACAGCTATTCAGAGACAATTCTGATAATTTACAAGCTTTGTTTTCAAAAAATACCAAAAAATATCAAAAGATTTGGAATTTTATAGAGTTTTTCAACATCGATCTACATTCTTGGAATGCGACAGGAGAGTGCGTAAGAGCGAAAAAAATTATCCAAAACTTTATTGTTGTTAATGATTGTGCTGAAAGAAGTATTCTGTTAATTCAGGAACACCATGGCAAAACGACAAAAGATGAGGAACAGAAACAACATTTAATAAAAGTAAATATGTTATTTTATAACTTGTTTTAATTTTTTTCTCTTGACTGGTTTTAATATTTTACAGGTGGTAAAAATAAATAAGCTGTATTCGAAAAATGATAATCTACATTATCCACAAAGAGATTTCGATCTGTTAAAAGCAAAAAAACTACCAAATCACTGATCATAATTTTTGTGTTTAAAATCAGAAAAATGTTGGTTAATTTAGGTAGCTGCCCTCTCCACGTAGGCATTCAAGTAGAATCTAGGTGATTCCTTTTTGAAAATACCATTTTACTGGTCGGTGTCAACCTAGGTGGAACCGTACCTAAGTATTAGGATACGGTGATTGTTACTGGATCCAACCCGTCGCATTGAGATATCTGTTAAGGTCACTTAGCCCAATCTCTGATGAATCTGGAAGGTCTTTCTACTAGCATGTCCGTGCTATCCAGTGCCAGTGCTGTTTCTAATAGTGCCAAGCGACATGGCTACCGATTCAGCGTTGGAAACATCAGAGCACAGCCAGCTCTCCCGCGCATTCGCTGCCTGAAAAATTTCTATTTACCGGAACCCACATGAGGGGAGGTCAGCCTGACTACCCAGTCTAGATAGCATACTCTTACACTGCCCAAATAGAATAGAGAAAGTGGTATATGATCTTAGGGATACAAGCGATGCTTGCTTGTCGACAAAGATATCGACTTTAGCCTGTACCTTCCTAATGACCAGCATTCTGGCCGCTTCCCTTACATCCACAATTTTGTCCTGAAATTTATTGGCTTCTTTAGCGAGACGGAAGGCGCGTTCCACACAAATTTTCTGAAAAGACTCCGGAGCCGAAACCGCAGACCATTCTTGATCCATCAGTGCATACTCTAACGTCGTATTTTCTTACTATTGTGCCTCCCTTCTACGCCCGCCTGTATGGAATTAGAAGTTTGAACACTTTATCAAAGTCCAGAAGAGGCACCATGTAATCAGTAGATTTCCTCAGCGTAAGGGGAAATTAATCCATCATCCTGGCGTGACCATAAGACCTTGATCTCAACCAGCTAGATCCCGGTAATCTTGCCGCACTACTTGAGGATACCACCAATACATGAGGAATAAGATTTAGTATAATATTCAGAGCCTTCCAACGTCTAGTACGTAAACATCCTGTTATTTTGACACACGCTGATCTCTGTATTCTGTAGAGTTGATCTACCATGTATTTCTTACTTGCGGCAGGCCATCATACTACAGAGCAGTAAGTCAGTATTGGACGCACTATTGCTTTATACATCCCTTTAAGCTTATCGGGGCTTAGGTGCCATTTAGATTCAAAAATCCTACGACAGGAGTAGTAGACAACCGTTGCCTTTCTAATCGTGTGTTGAATATTCATTTTTCATGAAAGTGTTTGGTGTAATATAGCTCCTAGATATATTGGGTTATCCCTCCCTATCATGATTTTTCAACCGAGGAAGTATAAAGTTCTATACCTTGGCCTTAGTGGTGAATAGTATCAGTTCCATTTTCTTTGGGTTCACTCCCAGACGCCGTGATTAGTTAAGCAGTCCCTAATTGTTGCAATGAACCTTCTGCTATAATCAGCCTATTAGAAGTGCCGTATTTGAAGTTCAACTGCGATATTTCTATCCCAGGTTAAAGGTTAATTTAACTATATTTCTTTAACCTGAGATAAATATGTCAACTTGAAGGTAGAAATACGATATTCACAAAAGTCTTGATTTGAATGTTGTCTTTTATAAGAATCTCATGAAACAAATTTTGCCAACTTTGGCACCTTAGCAAACTGTTTTGATACTAAAACTTTCTTTAGATATAGAAAAACCTAAACACACATATATACTGCTATGCCGCCACCGATTCCGGGGAGGAGTTGATTTCCCGTCATCTCCATTTGTTAAAAGTGGATTGTGCGATAAATGCAGTACAACTCTTAACCTCAACAGTGATACACACAAAAGTATACTAAAATAATGTCCGTGAACATCTCTGAGACCATTAGTCTAGAGAATTTATAGACATTGACAATAATAAAAATTTTTCCAATAAAATAGTTTTTGAATCACTTTGACCCAAAGGAGATTTAAGGTTAATTCTTAAAAAATCGTTTTACCGTTATCTTTATTAAAAGTCTATAGAATCAGGTGTTTTTATAAAATGATGTTGAAAATAAATGAGTTTCCCAACTTTATTTCCTTTTAACTGTGAAATATGCAATAGTCTGACCTTTAACATTGAGCTACGTCCTGAAAACGTTGTTCGATTCGGCCAAAGTTTTCAGCAGAGAACTTTTAGACCTAAAAATGTTCTTGCATACAAGCCAATGTCACCCTAATACATACATATTAGGTTAAAGCCTAATATCTTTTTTATTTTTCAGATTTGTGAACGTTTTTTCAAATAAGGTATCAGATTAATCTTTTAACCTTTGACATTATACTATTAATAATAAAACGGAAATCAACAAAATTCCAAAAATCCTGGAACTAAAAATTAAGAACATCGGGCTTCGGAATAGAGCTAATGTAAAACAAGTAAGAGAGATATATTCGGCTGTGCCGAATCTTATATACCCTTCACCATAGTATGGAGTGACGAAAGAAATCACAATCACGCAAATTCGCGCCCACGAAATACAAAAAAAAATTAAAAAAATAATTTAAATGGAAAAAATTACATTAAAGCAAAAAAAATTGCCACTCACCGTCTCACGGACGCACCCCCACGTGATGGAAACAAAAAATTAATCACGATCACGCATTATTGGTTATAATCTCTATTTCATAGTATAGGCTGATTTCATAAACACAGTTTCCAAAGCAACACTGGAAGCATGAGTTTACAAGGTATTCTCGTGTTGCTTTGCAAACTGCGTTTATGAAGTCAGCCACAAATTATGAATTTCGTAAAAAATTTGTTACACTTTCTTGCCTAGAGTGCATTATAAAAATATTAACATCCCCTTATTAGCACTTATATATTTTTTCACACACCCAAGAAGTGTTTCAACGTCTTTATCAATAAGCCATTGGTCTTCGACTAAACAAAGAAATGATTTGAAGCGTAAGAACAGGTTTAATAATGAAGAAATTCTCCCAAAATAGATAAAAAATATCGACACCTATTGCATAAATCTGCTAGTCTAATGATTAAAATGTTCCAATATTATCTTCATATTGAAAATAATTTAAAGCTATCAAAAATTCTTAAAAAAAGATCGAAATTTTTCAAATAAAAAGTTGAAACCGTACCTTCTTACCCGGTGGCTCGGTTTCGAATCCTGAACACAACACAATGTTATATTTTTAGTATTTTCGATACATTTTAGTTGTTTTTATTACTTTTACTTTTTATTTGAAAAAGTTTGTTTATTTTTCAAAAATATCCAATATGTTATCAGATAGGATTTGTACAGTGATAAAATAATTATATAATAAATTTAGTAAGTTGTCGACGTTTTTATTTGATATAATATAATATTAATAACAAAAATAAAAATAACTTGACGGTGTAAGAAAAAATATTAAATTATAAAATATAACAACATATTTTAATTCATTATTTTAATTTTTTCTTTGAAACTCGTATGATGTACGTATGTATGTAAACTAGTGGTATTCTGATAGTTGTCTTTTTAAAAGTTTGTTAACTTTTCCACTTACTAACCATGCGGTATTCCGCATGTAGAATGTAAGACCAGTTTATTTTATATAAATATGAAGAAATCAATTTTTTATCTCGTAAGATCTTAACTTGTCATTTTGTATATGTTGAATTGGGAAAATACGAAAATGTGCAAAAAAAATTAAATACAAATATTTATGCATATACTATTTTTGGAAATTTTCCCCAAATATTCCGATCAAAAAATCCAAAGTTCATATGTATGTATATGATAGGAACTGATTGTTTGAAAAATATTTGATGAATTGCGAACTATTCTTAGAATACATTTTAATTAAGCCCACATTAAATTATTAACTTGGATAATGCAATTTAGAAGCTAAATATAAATTTGGGGAAATTAGGTTTTTGCAATACTTTTATTCAAAATACAAATGCATTTTAAATTTTTATTCCAAATACAAAATAGTTTTTAATAAAAGATTAATTTTCAGAATGGAAATGATATTTTTTAAGTTTTTTTACTCTATAATGTTGCTGTTTTTTAATCAATATTGAATCATACAATTTTCCTGATGTTCGCATATTTTTACGAATTTTTGGCATTTTAGAGATTTTTTCAAGACTTTTGGCTGCCGATTGCCAATTATATGATTTTTTTAAAATAAATTTTGAGAATAATTTCCAATATTGCAGTTGCAATTTTTAGAATATGCGCTATTTTTGCGGGGTTTTCAGTTTTTTAGTTTCTTGGCTAATTACATTTTGGTGCTTGATATCAAATTAAGTTCTTACATCTCACTTTGTTTTTATTTTATAGAAAAATGGCAATTAATTGAAGTGCTTTTGAAGATTAACTCACCGATGTTACAGAATGAAAGAAACATTTCTTATCAAATTCTAGCCGGGAAGAGATTTTTCTGCTTTGTTATGTGTTACTAAGTATCCAAACAACATTTTAATTGTCAAAAGATTTTTTTATCACATTGTACAAATACAATAATAATACCGGGTTCTGATATACTGCAGGTACGTTCTGCACCTGAATATAGAAAATAATTAAAATTACACAAGTATAAAACAGGATATAAGCATCAATTTTGCCTTTCTTCTGAAATCACAAATAGTCATAAAAAATGAAATATTAATACATTTTCAAAACAAAACTAAAATTCAATTTCATTGATTTTGTATATTTACTCGTACATAGTGTCTTGACGATCCATTACATTTAATATAAATAATATAAAAATAATTATGGCTATTTATATACGAAAACAAAATGTAAGCGATAAAAAATACTGTAATATGCATGCATAATATTATACTAATAAACGTACAAAAATAAGTTTAAAGAAACAAACAAAAACAAAACAACAAATCATTGCTTTTGATTGTTTAAATATGCACATGTATACACACAATGTGTACATGTGCCCATGAACACATTTCAGTATGTATGTATGTGATATATGTGTGACAAAACGGGAAGATTTACAACAACCACACCAATTTCCATCAAGAATTTGAAATTTTAGTATTTTATAATAAATAAGATATATTATGTTCTTAAATGCTTAAACTACTGTGAAAAAAAACAAATGCTCTGTGGTGTACAAGAAGCGGTTGTGACTACCAACCAAGAGGTTGTTGGATTGAATCCCCACGCAGCTTTTTAAAAAAAATTTTAAAAGTAAAATTATTTCGAATGCCATTTTTTTTGCTCATATTTTAGTCGTTAATGGACCGACTTCAATTATCTTAAGTCTAAACCTTCGTAGAACTCCATACAAGAGATCTGCTTCATAAAATTTACCGTAGGACAGTTAGGGCCAAAAAAAACAACAGAATAGGAAATATAACAAAAAAAGTCTTTTGGCTTTATCTCATTAATTATTACACCGAGTTCTGTTATTTTCAAACCGAACAAATTTATGAAAAATTCCAAGAGAATGGTATAAAATTTATTTCTCTATGTTGTGTTTTGGCTTTAATTCTAACTACACCAAAATGTAGCAGACGGACATCGCTTATTCGACTTCTGTATCTATAAGGATCCAGAATATATATACTTTATGGGGTCTTAAATGAATAATGAAGAAATTACATACGGAATGACAAACCTATATATCCCCTTTCCAAATTTTTTGGTGAAGGGTATAAAAACTATTCGACGTTAGGTTGGCCTTCCAACTCAAAAAAACTGAATCGCCCAAAAATTCTAAATATAAAAACTAAAATTTTCAGGTTCCATTCCAATATATAAAATTTTACCATTTCGACTACAGATAAAATTTTGGATCCATTTTTTTAGTTTTTAATCCGAAGTGACAATTTTGTAGAATTGGATATGAGACAATAATCCAAAGGTACAAGGAAAAAAATAAAATCAATTAATTTCAACTTACACGGCAGAACAGAAACAACGTTGTTTTTCGGGAACCGCTAGACTCCAATCACCAGTGTTCATGTGTGTTTCCATCTATCCGCCACTGTTTGGCGGCTCGGTTTAATGTGATTTCAAATTTGTATTTATACAAATACGGTCGCCGTAGATTTCCCATAGATGTAATGGAGCCGTGCAATTATATGTAAATTTAGAAATACGTTAAGATATCATGAATAGTTTACGAGCTACCAAATTTATTTATTTTTAAATGGACCAATTACGGCACCACTCAAAACTGTCACTCTTTGGATTTCCGATTCTCATACGCGGTATTATATTTTTTATATAACCGTCGAAATGGAAATGCGCCTCATCAAAAAAATTATTTCTCTTCCAAATTCGATTTCCGAATGGAACTTCTATAAATTTCAAACTAAGAAGACGTGCCGTGGTGGATGGTCGATTGTCTTTTATTTCTGAACCATTTAGACGAACAGTTCGAGATCTTTATCCAAAATTCTCATCATGCCGGTGTGTAATATGTCACGCTGTTAACATTTGTGCAGCCACAGTTTTTTCGCCACGCACCGTACGACGTACAGTGGTGCCAATTAGAAAAAAAGGGTAATAAATCTGTATCTTTGAAAAATGATCTGATTGCAAAACAATGTATTTAAGAATCATGGAAGAGGACACAAGCTTTAAGGATTTTATAATTTGAAACAAACAGTGGGCTACAGGGTGTCAAAGTTGACTTCCTCGGGCATGTAAAACTTTGTTGGCGTCATAGCTTTTACAAATATTATTCGATTTTACCAAATTTGTGCTTTTTTAAAGCTTTTTAATAGAAAAATAAAATTTTTTTTAATATTTTCAAAGATATATGGATTTTTCGCTGACTTTACCCGCCATTATGTTAATATCTCCGGTAATAGCAAAGATAAAATTAAGAATAAAATATTATATAATATTTAATACAATCTTTGATAATATTTTTTAATTGATCTCAATTCATGCTGTCGTGAAACAAATCAAAGAAATCGAAATGAGATTAAAAAATTGCAAAATTTTGCCAAAAATAGAACTTGATTGTTCGACGTTTTTCTAGACATTTTTTCAAAACCAATTTTTTCAACATGTCAAAAGATTAGACTTCAAATAAGACTGCAGTAGAAATTTTAAGCCGATTAAAGCATGCACCTCGTATCCAGCATTGGACGAATATGGGAATTTTTTAATGATATTCTAAATTAATCGCTTAAGAAAAAGTAACGCACATCGAGTTTTAAAATTTTTTATAAATTGCATTAGATATATTTAATAAAATGAATCTGAAAGATTTACTAAATATAGTAAAATTTTCAGAAGAATTTTATATATATACATACCTGCATGAAAATTGTACTAACTTTCAATTATATTTCTTTACGATTTATTAAAAACATAGTGATTCTCTTATGTTTAAAACATTTCAATGACAAATTAAACCGAAATTTTTCATAGATTTTCGAATCCAAAAAAAATTGTAAGAACAAGTTTATAATTTTTTAAGTTTTTCAATTAAATCCTTTATTTATTTTGGTAAATACAGTAAACCTACTTATCCATAATACTAAATAAAATGGTCATAAAAAAAGCATCTCGTGTGAAATTTAGCTAAACTGTACTATTTTCAAGATTTTTTACGACACACATACATACACTGTGCATACTGTACTTAAAATCTTATAGGCCTACGTGTTTCTTGTGTAGCTACAATTTCAATTGTTTTTATACCCTTCACCAAAAAATTTGGAAAGGGGATATATAGGTTTGTCATTTCGTATGTAATTTCTTCATTATTCATTTAACACCCCATAAAGTATATATATTCTGGATCCTTATAGATACAGAAGACGAATGAGCGATGTCCGTCTGTCCGTCTGCTACATTTTGGTGTAGTTAGAATTAAGGCCAAAACACAACATAGAGACATAAATTTTATACCATTCTCTTGGAATTTTTCATTAATTTGTTCGATTTGAAAATAACAAAACTCGGTCCAATAATTAATGAGATATACCCAAAAGACTTTTTTTGTTATATTTCCTATTCTGTTGTTTTCTTATGGCCCCAACTGTCCCACGGTCAATTTTATGAAGCAGATCTCTTGTATGGAGTTCTACGAAGGTTTAGACTGAAAATAATTGAAGTCGGTCCATTAACGACTAAAATATGAGCAAAAAAATGGCATTCGAAATAATTCTCCTTTTAAAATTTTTTTTTAAAAGTTGCGTAATCACACAACCTACTGGTTGGTAGTCACAACCGCTTCTTGTACACCACAGAGCAATTGCATTTTTCACAGTAGTTTAAGCGTTTAAGAACATAATATATCTTATCTATATATATAAAATACAAAAATGTTTGTACCCATGTTCGCTATAGACTCGGAAACGGGTGGGCCGATTTTGATGAAATTTTCAGAGAATCTTCAGAATATTCAGGCGGGTGACATAGGCTATATGAAGTTTTGATTGGACAAAGAGGCGTGGCACCGCCCATATAACCCAAAAGTTCAAATCGACATATTTTGGGCATTTTTTTACCTACATCGATGATATTTGGTACATATGGTATTGGCATAATTTGGAATACTTACCAGGAGAAAAGTGGGTGGGACCACGCCCCTTTTTAGGAAAACCAAACCCCTGGACCGATCTTCCTAA
The DNA here is from genome assembly GCA_956483585.1 of Gymnocheta viridis. Classification (NCBI taxonomy): domain Eukaryota; kingdom Metazoa; phylum Arthropoda; class Insecta; order Diptera; family Tachinidae; genus Gymnocheta; species Gymnocheta viridis. Next base: position 37,504,407 of record OY101443.1, on the reverse strand, counting down.
AATTTTCACAGCATGTTACTGTGACTCTGGAAGGAATAATAGGCTATATGAAGTTTTGATTGGACAAAGAGGCGTGGCACCGCCCATATAACCCAAAAGTTCAAATCGACAAATTTTGGGCATTTTTTTACCTACATCGATGATATTTGGTACATATGGTATTGGCATAATTTGGAATACTTACCAGGAGAAAAGTGGGTGGGACCACGCCCCTTTTTAGGAAAACCAAACCCCTGGACCGATCTTCCTAAAATTTTCACAGCATGTTACTGTGACTCTGGAAGGAATAATAGGCTATATGAAGTTTTGATTGGACAAAGAGGCGTGGCACCGCCCATATAACCCAAAAGTTCAAATCGCCATATTTTGGGCATTTTTTTACCTACATCGATGATATTTGGTACATATGGTATTGGCATAATTTGGATTACGTGCCAGGAGAAAAGTGGGTGGGACCACGCCCCTTTTTAAAAAATGAAAAGTCGTAATATAGTCTTAACTACTGAACCGATTGTCATTAAATTTTCACAATAGGAATTTTATTTTATAAAGAGGGGGTAGCGAAGCGCACCGGGTATATCTGATTTGGTCCAAACTGGTGTCATTCAAAAGGGAATTTATAGAGGATGGTTCTGCACAAATATTCGCTAAACAACTTTTGGATATGGGTGATGGAAAACTTCCGTTTGATCCGGCTACACATGAAATAACGTTTCCGCAAAACTTTTGTCAAATGGAGTCATCTATTCAAAATGTTGTGCAAAAAGTTTTCCCCAATATTGCCGACAATTTCAGAAATCATAATTGGTTGTGCGAACGAGCCATTTTGGCTCCAAAGAATGACGATGTTAACAAAATAAACAATCAGATTCAACTGAAGCTAACCGGTGAAGTTGTCAAGTACAAATCGATTGACACAGTTTCAGATGAAGAACAAGCTGTCAACTATCCGATAGAGTTTCTTAACTATTTGGAACCATCTGGAATGCCACCACACATTTTAAATTTAAAAGTTGGTTCACCGTTGATGCTTATTCGCAACTTAGATCCACCGAAATTGTGCAACGGAACAAGACTTGCTGTGAAAAAATTATCACAGAATTTAATTGAAGCTACAATCATCAGCGGCAAATTTAAAGGCGAAGAAGTCTTGGCACCACGAATTCCAATTATTTCAACTGATTTACCATTCAATTTCAAGAGATTGCAGTTTCCAGTGCGTCTGGCTTTCGCCATAACAATCAACAAGGCTCAAGGCCAAACGCTGAGTGTTGCTGGTTTGAACTTAGAAAATTCCTGTTTTTCGCATGGTCAATTGTATGTGGCTTGCTCCAGAGTTGGAACGCCGAAAAATCTTTAAGTCTACACACCTCACAATAAAACTAAAAATATTGTTTATCCTTTAGCACTAAGATAAAAACAGTTTTCAAATAAACAAAGTTCATTTTTTCCTTTAAATTTACAAAACTTTTCCTTTCTTTGCGTAGTAGCACACGCCGGGTATCCGCTAGTTTATTATAAAATACTAAAATTTCAAATTCTTGATGGAAATTGTTTTGGTTGTTGTAAATCTTCCCTTTTTGTCACACATATATCACATACAGTCGTTAAGCAGCTCTGGGCTGAAGAACAGCTCTCGCGTCATAGTAATTATTTCTTAAGTACGGTCGGGCTTGCGTGTGTTGTTTAGCCTTCGAGAGTTTTTCGTCTCGCTCGCACTGGTTGACTGATTTGCCACGGATAACCGTATAGTCTTACGGTTCTTTTGTGGAATTTCGTTGACAACCACGTTGCTACTACTTCCTATGTGAAGCCATAGGTCGTGTATAGTCAGTCACAAAACTTTTTTAAGATACTGTTAATAACATCTTGGACATATGGTCTAGTTACCGGCGCCATTTTTGTGCAACTATATTCTGCAAATTTACTTTGCAGAATATATACCAATAAATAAATAAATAAATATATCACATACATACATACTGAAATGCGTTCATGAGCACATATACACATTGTGTGTATCCATGTTTATATTTAAACAATCAAAAGCAATGATTTGTTGTTTTGTTTTTGTTTGTTTCTTTAAACTTATTTTTGTACGTTTATTATTATAATATTATTCATGCATATTACAGTATTTTTTATCGCTTATATTTTCTTTTCGTATATAAATAACCATAATTATTTTTTATATTATTTATATTAAAGAAACGTCAAGACACTATGTACGAGTAAATATACAAAATCAATGAAATTGAATTTTCGTTTTGTTTTGAAAATGTATTAATATTCCATTTATATGACTATTTGTGATTTCAGAAGAAAGCAAAATTGATGCTTACATCCTGTGTTATACTTGTGTAATTTTAATTATTTTCTATATTCAGGTGCAGAGCGTACTTGCAGTATATCAGAACCCAGTATTATTATTGTATATGTACAATGTGATAAAAAATCTTTTGACAATTAAAATGTTGTTTGGATACTTAGTAACACATAACAAAGCAGAAAAATCTCTTCCCGGCTAGAATTTGATAAGAAATGTTTCTTTCATTCCGTAACATCAGTGGGTTAATCTTCAAAAGCACTTCAATTAATTGCCATTTTTCTATAAAATAAAAACAAAGTTTGATGTAAGAATTTAATTTGATATCAAGCTCCAAAATGTAATTAGCAAAGAAACTAAAAAATTGTAAACCCCGCGAAAATAGCGCATATTCAAAAATTGCAACTGCAATATTGGAAATTATTCCCAAAACTTATTAAAAAAAATCATAAAATTGGCAATCAGCAGCCAAAAATCTTGAAAAAATCTCTAAAATGCAAAAACTTCTTAAAAATATGCGAACATCAGGAAAATTGTATGATTCAATATTGATTAAAAAACAGCAAAATTATAGAGTAAACAAACTTAAAAAATATAATTTCCATTGCGAAAATTAAACTTTTATTAAAAACTATTATGTATTTGGAATAAAAATTTAAAATGCATTTGTATTTTCAGTAAAAGTATTGCAAATACCTACTTTCCACAAATTTATATATAGCTTTATCTAATTTATATTTAAATATATTGCATTATCCAATTGAATAATTTAATGTGGGCTTAATTAAAATGTATTCTAAGAATAGTTCGCAATTCATCAAATATTTTTAAACAATCAGTTCCTATCGTAGATCGGAATATTTGGGGAAAATTTCCAAAACATTTGTAAAGCGTAGCGATAATAGTTGAACATATACAAAATGATAAGTTAAGATCTTAGGAGATACAAAATTGATTTCTTCATATTCATATAAAATTAACTGGTATTACATTCATTAAAAACACCTACAAAATCATCGTTTTGCGGAATATCGCATTGTCGATAGCACGCACTACGGAATTGGACGCAATTTAATGGCAAAATGAGGTGCTGTTGGCTGAAGTAGTTAGCGTGTTGACTACAAAGCAAATAATGTCTAAGAACGTGGGTTCGAGCCCAGCTTCAGACAGACCAGTCATAACCTCCAGCATTTTTTAGATGTGCATTTGTATGCTATTGTATTTGTTGTCGTCGGTGTGTTTAAGTGATGAAGGCATAGCACTGGTCACTGAAGAGTACTGGCAGCAATTGATACTGGTGTATGCTAGCAGTCATTACAGCCAGGGTTGCCACTCAAAATTTTTTTTCCTACCAAATTTAATTTCAAAAACTACCAAATGGCATGTTTACCTACCAAAAAATAAAATAAGCAGTTATAAAAAAAATAAAATTTATTAAAAAAAAAAACAAAACAAGTTTATACATAACAATGTTAATATGCATCTTTATAAAAATAAATAACAATTCATTTGTAAAAGAAACAAAATTTTAAGTAAAATATAAATAAGACTTCATTTGTAAAAGTAAAAATCTTAAGTGTTTATTTGGAAAAAGGTTTATTTTTTAAAGTCTCTTTTTGCTGACCATATATAGTGCGAATCAGTCTTATTTATCATTTCCTTGCACATCATAATATTATTTAAGGAACATAGTTCGAGTCTATTTCGAAGTTTGGTTTTTACTAACGCAAGTGTTGAAAATTTTCTTTCTGCAGCTGCTGAACTATGTGGTAAAGACAATAAATTGAAAACAAAATTAACTAGATCGCTAAACATATTTTCATTAAGCTCATTTTTAATTTTGCCAACCTTTTCCCAAAAAACATTAATCTCCATTTCATCATTCAAGTTGTGGTCACTAACTCTTAGTAAATTCCACTGCGATACAATTTTATCGGTATCACAATCTAGTAAAAGCAATCGTAGATGAAAGCTGATTATTAAAAATCATGCATGGATGAAAGCTGATTAGCGTGAAAAAAAATTAAAACTGAAATTGAAAAAAACTACCAAATTCACGACACAACCTACCAACCTACCAACTCATTTCAAAACTACCAAATTTGGTAGGAAACTACCCAAAACGGCAACTCTGATTACAGCGCCCTCCTTCATCGGTATTGTAGCCAAATCGCCGGCGAAGTAAAATAATAAAATGGCTACAACAGTTTAAAACACATTTAATGCGCCTACTTGGCATCAGGGGCCCTGTAACACTGATCTAAAAACTAACACAGCGCGCACTATCAGAGTTGTAAAAAAATTAAGCTTTCTCTCTTTCACCATCTCTCCTCTCTCACTATCCCTTTCCCAAGGAAGGTAACACACCTACGGGTTGGTAGGCATACTAATTGCCTGAATGTTACATCTCTTAAAAAAATATTACGAAAATAGGCCGAATTATGGGTTGGATTTGAGAGCAAAAAGCTTTCTTTTATTCATTTATTATTTTTTTTTTTAATTTTTGATACATTTTAGTTATTTTTATTACTTTTACTTTTTATTTGAAAAAGTGATTTTTTTAAAGAATTTTTGATAGCTTTAAATTATTTTCAATATGAAGATAATATTGGAACATTTTACTCATTAGACTAACAGATTTATGTAATAGTTGGCGATTTTTTAAATAAATTTTGGGAGAATTTCTTCATTATTAAATCTTTTCTTACGTTTCAAATTATTTCTTTGTTTAGTCGAAGACCATTGGCTTTTTGATAAAGACGTTGAAACACTTCTTGGATGTGTGAAAAATTATATAAGTGCTAATAAGGGTATGTTAATATTTTTATAATGCACCCCAGGCAAGAAAGTGTTACAAATTTGTTACGGAGTTCTTAATTTATGGCTAACTTCATAAACGCAGTTTGCAAAGCAACACTAGAATGCCTTGTAAACTCATGGTTCCAGTGCTGCTTTGCAAGCTGTGTTTATGAAGTAGAGATTAGAACCAATAATGCGTGATCGTGATTAATTTTTTATTTCCATCACTTGAGGGTGCGTCCGTGAGACGGAGAGTTGCAATTTTGTTTTGCTTCAATGTAATTTTTTCCATATAAGTTCATTTTTTATTTTTTTTTTTCGTATTTCGTGGGTGTGAATTTTCGTGATTGTGACTTCTTTCGTCACTCCATACTATGGGGAAGGGTATATAAGATTCGGCACAGCCGAATATATCTCTCTTACTTGTTAACTTTATATTTATTTCTTTTGTCATCCAGTCTTCATTTTTTCTTATAAACTTTTGCTTTAGCTAATCTGAAGCCTTAATCCTTTTTTCGTAGCCTTTATAAAAATTGTCAAGCTTTGAAATCTCTACATGTTTAAGAATTAAGACGTACGATGCAATTGTGTCAATAAGTTTTCCCGATTTAAACATTCTATCAGTAATATCGTTGTCCCATATTAATTTACAGATAGAACTATGATTTAATAAAAAACTTTTGTTTGTTGAGGGTTTTTTAGCTAGGTATATACATGCATTTTTCGATTAATAAATTTAATAATTACCTAATTAAGATTTTATTTTCTGTTTTGTCTTATTAAAATACTTTCATTGTCACCCAAAGGGCATCTGATTGTATAAAGGTTGTAAAGAAAATAAAATAGATTCATGTCGAATATAATTTGTTTGTTGGAATTTTTTTGAATAAGTTTCAAAGCCTACTATGCTTATACTTTTGTAATTTTAGTAATTCTCATTAAAAGATTTCGAAGATCGAACGGTATTGATTTGATTGCTATATCAATGTACCTTATACCGGGGTCTGCTTTTAATGCCAATGATTTTGATTCGGTGCAGGCGCTGGCACGTGACTGCAGTGTAGTAATTGGCGCTGATCTCAATGCTGGCATCCATATTGGGGAGATCCGTACACGAATGTTAGTGGACGTAATTTAAGGGAATTTTTACTCTCTAATCCGGACTTGGAAGTACGAGAAGCTGAAGGACCAACCAGTGTAAATAGGGGTATATCTTCACACATTGACTTTTTTCTGACATCTGTAGATATTGATACAGTGAACTCGAACCGACTGATGACACTTGACTATGAATCGGAAAAGTGGAAAACTTTCAAATGCAATAATCAAGAGAATGCAAGAGAGCCTTACCACAAGCCAAAAATATTTTAATAAGTGGAAAATAAAAGTAAATGATAATAAAACGCAGGCTATTATATTCCCATATAATAAATCACCAAAACGTATTCTTTCTAAAATTTTGTACTGTCGGGGAAACGTGATTCCCATCAAAGATGATATTAAATATCTAGGTATCACTTTAGATAAAAAACTTAAATTTAATCAACATGTGAATTACATTTGTGATAAAGCTTTAAAGTGTGGACGTGCTCTATACCCCATACTTAATAGGAGGTCTAAGCTCAACCTCAAAAATAAGATATTGTTGTACAATATGTGTATTAGGCCGATACTGACTTACGGCAGTCCAGCATGGTTTCACAAAACTGCTAAGACCCATACAAAAAAGCTTCAGATTATCCAGAACAAAAATTTAAAAATAATTCATAATCTTCCCCCTAGATGCCCCACTGACTTACTACACAATAGATATTATATATTTATTTAAATACGCAGGTTTCAAATTTATAATAATTATTTTATTAAAAATAAAATAAAACAATGTTTCACAATTGAAGTTTTAGAAAGAAGTAAGTAAGTAAAGTAAAAAACAAATAATGATAACTGACAACTTCTATGATTGAAATAGAATTAATGTTAACAAGTATTATTATAGCAAGTGTATTATAACACCCCCTCTCAATCATGGAGTTGTAGATCTGCTCGAAATTTTGTAAATTTTGTTGTTTCCAATGCCTTAGTAAACATATCTGCAAGTTGATCTTCGGTTGAAATATGTTCCAACTTAATGATTTCTTTTGAAATAAAGTCACGTATAAAGTGAAATTTGACATCGATATGCTTAGAGCGTTTGCTTTCAGAATTCTTTGCTATTCCGATGCATCCACGATTATCTTCGTAAATAGTTACTGCTTGGTCCTCTGGAAGTATATGAAGATCGATTAAAATACCTCTTATCCAAATAGCTTCAGAAACGGCAAGACTGAGAGCAATATATTCTGCTTCGCTGGATGACATTGCTACTACAGTTTGTTTCTTACTGCTCCAAGATACAGGACAACCAAAAACTTTAAATAAAAATCCACTAACAGATTTCCTATCTTCAGTATCGGAAGCATAGTCGGCGTCTACAAAACCAATAACTTCATTATAATCTAAATTGCGTTTGTAAATAAGTTTAAGATTCTTAGAACCTTTTATATAACGAAGTATACGTTTTAGACTTGTCCAATGAATATCACTGGGATTATTTTGAAATCGACCCATATATCCAATTTGATAACAAATATCTGGACGGACACTTAACATGAGATACATTAAACTGCCCAACATTTCACGATAAGGGTTTTTAGTTGCTTCATTCGAAGTATTTTGCGGTAGACATAACCCTTTTTCCATAGGAGTTTTTGATGGATTGCAGTCAGTTAGTAAAAATCTTTTCAATATTCTTTCAATATTTGAGTGTTGACTTAATTTCATTATTCCAGTTTGTCGATCATATTCAATTTTTGTCCCTAAATAATATTGAAGCGGTCCACAATCTGACATTTCAAAAACAGAACATAGGTTCCTGTTAAGACTTTCTATCGAGTCTATATTATCTCCTGCTATCAAAACATCGTCAACATATATCAGTAAATATAAAACATAGTTTTCTCTAAACTTTGTGTATAGACAGGAATCATGCTTTGAGCGAATAAAATTTAACTTATTTAGAAAAACATCAAATTTTGTATACCAACATCGTGAACTTTGCTTAAGTCCATAAATTGACTTCTTAAGTTTGCATACATGAGTCGAAGGAGCTTCAAGACCATCAGGAATTTCCATAAAAATATCTTCCTTTAAAGATCCGTACAAAAATGCAGTTTTAACATCAAGTTGATGTAAATAGAAACGCTTTTTAAGACTGACTGCTAATACTATTCGAATAGAGGAAAGTTTAGCTACTGGTGAATAAGTTTCCTCATAATCAATGCCAGCTTTTTGAAGAAATCCTTTCGCCACTAAACGTGCTTTATATCGGATAGGGTTTCCACTAGAATCTTCCTTAATTCGAAAAACCCCCCTGGATTTTAGAAGCTTTTTCTGATCGGGACGTGGAACTAACTGCCATACTTCATTTTTCTTCATTGATTCTAGCTCTTTATTAACCGCTTCCAACCACTTAGATTTATCCGTGCTATTCTCAATATCTTCAAAATTTTTAGGTTCTATGAAGCTACAATCGGTAGTTGCCGAATTGGCGTGACCTGTTATTTATCCCAGAATCTTATTTTTTATTCGTTCACTTCTCCTAGGTTCATCTTTAACTTCAGTTTCATTTGAATCTGAATTATCATCAGTAAGAATATTAGAATTTTCATTATCTTCTACCGAAACAACACTCATATTATCAAGAGTTTCCCCTTCTTGTTCGTTTCTTTCACACAAAATTAGTGTCTGATTTCGGAGTTTCTTTTTCAATTGGTCCACATACATCTGTGTGTATTCTCTCTAGAACGCGATTTGATTCTGTACGACTTCCACTAAAAGGATTACGGCATTGCTTACCTTGGATACATGCATCACACAAACCAACAGGGGAGAAATTATTAATACCTTCAACCATCTTGTTACGTACTAGCTCTTGCAAACTTCCATCACTTGCATGCGCCATTCTTGAATGCCATAATTTACTTACTTCTGCAGTAGTTAAGTTAGCTTCTCTGTAGTTATTAATTCTCAAATTCAGTTCATATAAATTCCCGTTCTTCTTAGCTTTCATGATGACAACTTTATTTTTCTTGAAGACAGCAACATTTTCATAATACTCGACATTTATTCCACTTTCAGTTAATTTTGAAACAGACAATAGGCTATCTCGAAGTCCTGGAACATAATAAACGTCTTTTATATTAACTAACATCTCACCAATCTTTCCATTAACGTTGCCCTGATGGGTAGCCATTAACTTTTCAGTTTCTTTAGCAACACTGATACAAATAGGATACGTAAGCTTTTCGATATGATCAAAACACCACTCAAATTTACACATATGATCCGTTGAACCCGAGTCTATCTTGAATTTCAAAATATATTGCGATTGTGACTGATTTCTGGGAAAAACTCCAGACATAAAACAAATTGATTGTGACGTTGATGCAGTATTTGCTTTTCTATCACTTGATACTAAACGAACACGACAATCCCTTTGCTTATGCCCCTTCTTCTTACATCGAAAACATGTACCAACAAATTTATGAAATTTCTTTTCACTGCTAAACGCTGTTGTTTTTGTTACTTCGGAATCAAAACGATCTTGCCTCTTTGCATCTTCCGCTTGTAACCTCTGCTTCACTATTTCAATAGTTAATTCCGACTAGGGTTGCCAGAAGGGCCTGATTTGGCCTGATTGTCAAGTTTTTTAATGCGCGTCAAGTGTCAAGTGAAAAAGTGATTTGTCAAGCTTTTTTGTAAGTTATTTTTTTCTCAAATTTATTCTAGCTATTTAATAATACTTAAAAAAAGTATGTGTATATTTCTAAAAAACAAATCTAAAGCCCATATTTTTACTATCAATAGAACTAAGGACTAATATGATACATATTTTTTTCTGCAATTATAGTTTAAAAAATAACTATAACTTTCTGTACAATTATTATAAAAGTGCCAACACTGACATTTACCATATTACTCAACACTAGTAAATTGACAACATTGAACCAGAGAAGCAAGTCGTGGACTTTTCGTCGGCGGCGGCGGCGATTCGGCTTGAGCCGGGGTTTTACCGGCGCGCCATCCTTCTATCAGCTTAGCCGACTTGATATACCCATGGTGGAGTAATACAGGCGGTTTTTCATTGTTTTTTTAAATAAAACTTATGTGTTTGAAGAATTGTCAAGTTATTTATGAAAATTATTATTTATTTATTATAGACTAGCTAAAACCTCTCAGCAAAATTGTTTTTACGAGTAAAAGTTGAAATTCAATTCGTATTTTCCCAATAATAATTATCCAGAAGTTCTTCTTTAAAAACTAAAAATCTCTTTTATATATTTAGTATGAGTGTTTTTATTTGTCAAGTTTTTTTTTCAAAATCAAGTTTTTTTTTGGTCAATGTCAAGCTTTTTGACAAATTAGATCTGGCAAGCCTAATTCCGACTCCTTCATATTTTCTAACGCAGCCACCACCGTATCAAAGCTATCTGGTAGTGTGACAAATAATTGAGCAACAACATCATTTTCAGATAATTTAGCGCCAGAAGTTTTTAGCTTTCTTATAATGTCATCAAAAATTAACAAATGTTTGCGTATATCATCATCTGACTTCATTCGCAGTAAAGCTAACTGCTTTCTTAACAAGGTCTGGCTTACAATCGACTTCTTGGCAAATGTATCTTGCAATGCAGACCACATCTCCTTAGCTGTGATTTTGTCTCGAACACACTCCAGATATTCATCAGCAATTAAACTGACCAAAACCATTTTAGCTTTCTTATCTTTTACAAAGAAAGTTTCACCTGACGCCGCACAGTGGCTGAAAATCGTTTTTCATTGGCCAAAAGTCTAATTTTTTTTGTCACCGATTTTTAAAATTTTTACGCCCTTTTGCAGCTAATATATCCAGATTAAGGTAGCCAATAAATTAGGTTAAACTATTGATAATTGTGAGCGTGGCATGCTGTCAAACTCGACGGTTTTTTTAATTTCAGAAAAAGGTGTTTTTCTTTTGTTTTTTATCAAAAATAAATGATTACCACTCGCAAGCTATCATCGATAATGGCCTGCGGTCTTTTTTATAATGTTGGTAGGATTATAGTCTTTAGTTGTTGTAAGTGGTCAGAGCTCTAGCGTTTAATATTAGGGGCGTTACGGAATATTTATGAAACTGCTATATTTTTCTCAAATTTAAACTTTAGTGGAATAGAACTTCTAGGGAACAAAGGGGAACAAGAAATGTATACCACCCGGAGAAAGGTGAAAGTGTCCTCTTTACCTCTATATATACTTTTGCACCCGTGACGAGCCGTGTGTAGAACACTTTTTTCATTTTAATGAAATTACTCCAAAGTACTCGTATACAATGGTGTATATAATTTTCACTTTTTTGCCTAAAAGTTTATGTTTTTTTACTTTAGACTACGTAAAACTAAAAAAATTAAATATAATACCTGCGGAAGGGTTTAACGGCTTTGTTTTGATCAGCCAAAAATTGGTAATAAATTGATCACAGTAATATTACAGTAAACATATGATCTCTTTCTAAATTTACCTGTTATCAAATGTTAGGGTCAACCAAAGTCATAAACAATTTTATAACAATAATCGGGACATTAAACCACTAAAGATAAAAAACAACCCAACAACAACAACAAATATTGGCGAGATACTAATCAGTTTTACCTGATATTAAGGTCTGGACAACATGTGCAATTTAAGCACTACCTGCTATGAAATTAAAGATCGATGTGTGAATAACATGTATCTAGATGTAGGAAATAACATGTAGGTAATGCGTTAAAGAAATATGGGAACACAAAGTTAATTCTTTTTTGTAAATGGGGATGTGATGGTTCTTCGGGACAAAAACAATACAAACAAGTTGTATGTGAAAATATTTCGGACTCGGATATGTTCATGGTATCATTTGTACCATTGCGAATGAAAAAGATTCTGGAAGATTCAGAGCCTTCGACTAGTATAACGCAAACAATGGATATTTGGAAAAATGAGACACCATATTCTACGAAATACTGCAGGCCAATCAAATTTGAATTCAAAAAAGAAACTCATGATGCCATTAACAAAGAAGTTAGTGATATCAAGACCCAAATTGCAACACTACAGCCATTACAATTACAGTTAGATGGGCAGCAAATTGAAGTAAGCTACCAATTAGTGCTGACAATGATAGATGGAAAAGTAGGTCAGGCTTTGACTAACACGAAGGCTGCATCCAGCTGCATTATATGCCAAGCAACATCAACCCAATTAAACCAAATACCGACAAAATCATTAGATAATACCGATGCATATGAATTTGGATTATCACCACTACATGCAAGAATACGACTTATGGAACACATACTAAAAATCAGTTATGATTTGGATTTCCGGTCTTCAGGATCAATAAGAAACAACGAAACCAACAAAGAGTTAAGAAGTGCAAAAAAGAAACATGTTCAAGATGAATATCGCAAATTAGGATTGATTATAGATCAGCCAAAACAAGGGTCAGGCAATACAAATGATGGTAATACCGCAAGAAGATTTTTTTCAGATCCAGAAACAGCATCTGAAATAACAGGAGTGGATTTAAACCTTATTTTCAGATTTAAAATAATCCTAGAAGTACTTGCGTGCAATGAAGAAATTGACTCTAGAAAATTTGGAGATTATGCTAAGGAAACTGCAAAAATATATACAACCCATGGAGAAATATGTCTGCAACAGTTCACAAAATCCTTTATCATGGAGAAGATGTCATTAAATATCATTTGGTGCCACTTGGAGATCTATCAGAGGAGGATCAGGAAAAAAGGAACAAGGATTACAGATTTTATATAGAGCACAATACTAGAAAAATTTCACGAAATTCAACAAATGAAGATCTATTTAATATATTATTGGTAACGTCAGATCCGTTTATCTCCAGTATTCGAAATCAATGGAAAATGGAACATCGGGATTTAGATGAAGAAGCCAAAAAACTACTAAAGAACAGAGATAGCACAGAACAAAATATGGAATATTTGCAATCAATATTTGAGTCAAATGAATAATAATTATAATTGCCTTTCATTGTTATTTAAGTACGAAAAACATAGTATTAGTAAAAAATAATAATAAACAGAACAACCTACCATTGTTGCAAATGCTATTAAAATTTATTGCAGTTTTTATTTTTAAAATGTTTTTAAAATTATCAAATTTGACAGCAAAAAATAATAAATTTTTCTGTAGTAATAGCAATATTTTTAGATAATATTATTAACGTTTTTTTTAAGTGTAACTATTCTTTGACTAAACAAATTTGCAAATTTGTCAGCAAAAAATTTTTAATTTTTCTGTAATAACAAAATCTCCAGTTGATTTTACTATTTTTTTCAGTGTAAAATTTTTTTTTAAGTGTAACATTAAAAAAATTCCATTATTACAAAAATTATTTATAATTATTATTAATTTCCAAATATTCAATTTTTTAATAAATAAAAAAATAATAAAACCATATTTCACTCTAAAAGTTAAAAAAATTCAAAAGTTCAACTTTGACCTAGAATTCCTTAAAAAGTCCTCAATCAATTTTAATGACATTTAAACTGAGTCAAGCTGAACTAAATATCTATCCAATAAAATAAAAATTACTTCAATATTTTGATCGGTTCAAAAGTTACAGAATTTTGGCCAATGAAAAAGGATTTTCAGCCACTGTGCGCCGGCTCAACATGAGGAACATCATTGATAGCATCCAACAGATTCAAAGAATCTAAATACATCAAAACACGAAAGCTCCAATTTTCAAAGTTTTCTCCGCGGAATTGTAAAATACCGTGAGATAATTCGCGTTTGCTATCGCCCATAACCTATTATATATTTATTTAAATACGCAGGTTTCAAATTTATAATAATTATTTTATTAAAAATAAAATAAAACAATGTTTCACAATTGAAGTTTTAGAAAGAAATAAGTAAGTAAAGTAAAAAACAAATAATGATAACTGACAACTTCTATGATTGAAATAGAATTAATGTTAACAAGTATTATAGCAAGTGTATTATAACAATAGATTTAAAAAAAAAAGTTAAACGCGTTTGCCAATGATCTGACGCTGTCATTTAATGAAAAATGCAGATTGTCTAATTTTGAAACAATAAGAAATTTAGTAAACAGTCGCTGAGATTCTTTGTTAAAAGGAATCTTACTAGCGATTGTTTTACCAAATTTCATTATAATATTTTCAAAGTTTATAGGAGGTTTTTGTGACAAATTTTCCTCAAGACAGTATTATTAATAGTTTCCTTATTCAATTATAAGATTTAATTGTTGTAGTACGTAAGTAAAATCTCATAACATTGTACCTTATTTAGTTTATAAGATTCGTGAATAAAAGATTTTAATAATAATAAAAAAAAAGAAACTCAAACCCATAAACATATCTTCTACATCCATATCATAATTTATTTTTGTAAAGTAACAATTGCTCACACATATGTACATATATCGTTACACAATAAACAAACACAGAATTGGGAAAATAAAAAACCTGTAAACAATAGGTGACAAAGTTTACAAGTATAAACAACTGACAACACTACGACATATTAATATGTAATTATTATTTATCCGTAATTAAAAATCAACTTAACTTATTCTAAGTCCTTTGACGTTTTTTTCTTAGAAATTATTAATTCCCTGACGATAACAAACAAAGTTGGTAGAAATATGTATGTATTGGAAAAATAAATTAATAAAAATAAAAAACTTGAAAAAGAGTTCTTATTTTTTATTTATTTATTAAACAAAAGAGCCAGACCTCCAGCCAAACAATTAATTCCTTAACTCATAAATTATAAAAGGTCTACAAGACTACACATTCATAATTTGTGTACCCTTCACCAAAAAATTTGGAAAGGGGATATATAGGTTTGTCATTCCATATGTAATTTCTTCATTATCCATTTAAGACCACATAAAATATATATATTCTCGATCCTTATAGATAGAGAAGACGAACAAGCGATGTCCGTCTGCTATATTTAATTTTAGACCATTCTCTTGGAATTTTTTGTTATGTGTCCTATTCTGTTGTTTTTTTATGGCCCCATCTGTCCTACGGTAAATTTTATGAAGCAGATCGCTTGTATGGAGTTCTACGAAGGTTTAGACTGAAAATAATTTAAAGAGGTCCATTAACGGCAAAAATATGGGCAAAAACATGGTATTCGAAATAATTTTACTTTTAAAGTTTTTTGAAAAAGTTGCGTTGGGATTCAATCCAACAACCTACTTGTTGGTAGTCACAAGCGCTTCTCATACACCACATAGCAATTGTATTTTTCATAGTAGCTTACGCATTTGAGTACATAATATATCTTATTTGTTATAAAATGCTAAAACTTCAAATTCTTGATAGAAATTGGTATGGTTGTTGTAATTTCATTCCTTTTTACCGAAACAATCATACATTTTTGACCACATCCATTAATACTGTCATGCGTTTATATGCACATGTACACATTGTGTCTGATGAGCTTAAGCTATGTACAGACGATTGGCAGATCTTACAATATTGTAAGATATGGCAATATGCTGACAACGTACTGACAATGAAAAATTTTTACCAAATGGTAAATTGTCAGTTCAGACGATTGTAAGAAAACCTTACAATTTCATTGCCAGACAATTGTCAGCCAATAAATTTATCTGCCAACAAAAATTGTCAGTTTTCACGGTTGTCAGATTGTTGTGTGGAAAAATTGCCAGATGTGTTGTTAAACTTTGTCAGAACTGTCAAAGCTTTTGACAGAAATTATCAATTGTGAGTTTATTATTATTGTGTGAAAATATTAAATTAAAGAAGTGGAAATATGGAACATAAAAAAGCAATTGCAACGATTTTAGTAAACACTTCTTTTACTTTGCAAAAAAACTTCAGTTCTTTATTCACTTTCGTAACAACAGTTTTACTTTTATTTTTTTAATATTTTTATGTATCTTGCTTTTTTTTGCGATTATTATTGACATTTATTATTTATGGACAGCGTTGCCACTAAAAAAATTATCTGACAATGGTGCCATTGTCAGATGTATTAAATTAAACACATCTGCCAATAAAACGAGAGCTTACAATGTCTGACAATTATCTGACAATGGCAAAGTAGAGTGTTCTCACGATTGTGAGATGTCTGACAATATTATTGTCTTACAATGAACTGACAATGCTTTTTCTGGCAACGTTGTAAGACAAAAATTGTAAGTTCAGATGGTTGTCAGACATTTTCTGAACATTTTTCTGGCAATATTGTAAGATCTGCCAATCGTCTGTACATAGCTTTAGTAACTAAACAGTCGAAAAGCAAAGATTTGGTGTTTTTTTGCTTGTTTCTTTAAACTTATTTTTGTACGTTTATTAGTATAATATTATGCATGCATATTACAGTATTTATCGCTTATATTTTCTTTTCGTATATAAATAACCATAATTATTATTTTTTATGTTATTTATATCAAAGAAATGTAATTTTTTACACGGTACATATAAATTATATATCCCAAAAATTTGAATTTGTGCAGCAATTTTTCAACCGCAAACAAACATAAAAACAACAAAAATTGTTAGTGCTGTTTTTCATTTCGACTTTGACTTTTGTCAACACAAATCGATGGGTCGAGTAAATATACAAAATCAATGAAATTGAATTTTCATTTTATAAAAGTATTAACATTTAATTTTTTATGACTATTTGTTATTTCAGAAGAAAGGCAAAATTGATGCATATATCCTGTTTTATACTTGTATGCACAGAATAATAATTTGAATTATTTTCTATATTCAGGTGCAGCGCGTACTTGCAATATTTCAGAACCCGGTATTATTATTGTAATTGTACTATGTGATAAAAAATCTCTTGACAATAAAAATGTTGTTTGGATACTTAGTAACACATAACAAAGCGGAAAAATCTCGTCCCCGTTGGAATTTGATACCTGTTCCCAAATATTTTCTAATAGTATACATATTTACTTTGCTTTTTTCTAATTTCTGGATTTTATATTCACAACTTGGTATTTTAGTGTTGCTTTCAATATAATTTCCCATAAGAAATCTTTCTTTCATTCTATAATAGGAGTAAGTTTATCTTCAAAGGCACTTCAATAAATTGTCATTTCTATAAAATAAAAACAAAGTTTGATGTAAGAATTTAATTTGATATCAAGCTCCAAAATGTAATTAGCAAAGAAACTAAAAACTTGAAAACCCCGCGAAAATAGCGCATATCCTGAAAATTGCAACTGCAATATTGGAAACTATTCCCGAAATTGATTAAAAAAAATTTTATAATTGTGCCGATTGCCAAAAGTCTTGAAAATCTGTAAAATGGCAAAATTCTTAGAAATTCGCGAATATCAAAAAAAATTGCTTGTTTTATTATTGATTCAAAAACAGCAAAATTATAGAGTAAAAAACTTTTGGAATAGAAAAATTAAAATGCATTTGTATTTTTAATGAAAGTATTGCAAATACCTATTTTCCACAAATTAATATTTAGCTTCTAGATTGCATTATCCAATTGAATAATTTAATGTGGGCTTAATTAAATTGTATTCTAAGAATAGTTCGCAATTCATCAAATATTTTTCATACAACAGTTCTAGCGTATACATACATACATATGTATGTATGGACTTTGGATTTTTATATCGGAATGTTTGGGGAAAATTTCCAAGTGATAATAGTTCGCGAGCTGTACCACATCTAAAAATGGTATAGGCATACATATTTGTATTTTATTTTTTTCGCATATTTTCCCTAATTCAACATATACAAAATGATTAGTTAAGATCTTAGGAGATAAAAAATTGATTTCTTCATATTCATATAAAATTAATGGTCTTACATTCATTAAAAACACCTAAGAAATTATAGTTTTGAGGAATATCGCATTGTCGATAGCACGCACTACGGAATTGGGGACGAATTAAGGTAAAATATTATGAAAAAACCAGAATATATGGTTTGGATTTGAAAGCACAAAGGTTTGTGTTTGCGATTTGGTCGTAATTTTTCATATTTATTTCTCTGTCTTACACGGTAGCATTACTCAAGCCGAAATATCGGCCATAAAAAGGGCAGCTAACTGGTTAAGGTACAATAGGGTATATAGGCAGGATATTCGTATATGTACCGATAGTAAGGCTGCATTGAACGCTCTATCGGGTGTTTACACAACATCCGAACTGGTACAGGAATGCCGGACATCCCTAAACGAGATGGCGTCACATTCCAACCTCGAGCTAATCTGGGTACCAGGGCATGCGAATGTGCCTGGCAATATAATTGCGGACAAGCTAGCCAGGGAGGGATCTCGTTTACAAGAATGGGACACCGACCGGCTAGTGGGAGCCCCACTAAAAAGCTGCAAAATTCTTATTCAACAGAAACTTATAGGGTTAGCACAAGCTAGATGGTTCAATGAACCCACATGTGCTGTCTCCAGATTAACCTGGCCCCATTATGATCGAGCAAAATCAGCCATCATTCTGGGGATCCCTCGACATCAGCTACGTATACTTGTGGCTGTCCTAACAGGGCACTGTTTCATAGGTGCCCACGCAAATAGACTAAATCTCCCTTTCAACGACTTCTGTAGAAGTTGTCATAATGAGGAGGAGGAAGAAACCGTAAAGCACCTCCTCTGTCAATGTCCAGCTCTGTCTCATCACAGAGCCATGTATCTAGGTAACTCAACTTTACCCGAACTCGCAGACCTTACGGAATGCAATCTGAAGAGAATAAACAAGTTTATTCGGAAAACCGGTTGGTTCAATACTGACCAGAATATAGGATCGCCAATATTTTTTATTTTTCTTCTCGCTATCCATAACGGGCATCACAAAGGGACCTATTCTCCTGGACCCAAGTGGGCCGGTTGCTTGAAATCGGCAGCCTGTACAACCTAACCTAACCTACACGGTCAAATTTTACAAACGCAAAAGAAGATTTAAATAAAAAATGTTTTTTTATTAAATCCATCTGTTTTCTTAGCAGGCTGAATATGAATTACCGAATTCATATTATTATACCCTTTTTAAATCAATTGTTGTTGAAATTCGATTGTGATTCTATATCAGAAATATACAGGTTATATTGAACCAAAACCTTTATCGTCTGGTCCAACCGCAATACAGATACATGAGTAAATAAAAAAGTTAACAAAATTTTAAAAAGAATACCACTAGTTTACATAGAAACGTACATATGTACATCATACGAGTATCAAAGAAAAAATAAAATTTAAATAATGAATTAAAATATGTTGTATTATTTTATATGTAATTTAAAATTATTTCGCCATTTTTCTTTTGTACTTTTTGACAGCTTCGTTGTTGCAGCTTCGACACCACCTGTATTATTCCACCATGGTACAAAGCACAAACTACTAACAGACATGTAAAAAATGACATTTGCAAATGGTCCAAATCAGCTAAAGTGCCGGTGGTTGAAGAAAGAGACAACTATAAAGACTTAATGCTGCGAAGAAGGGAACATAAACAAAACAAAAAAATAAAATTGTAATAAAATTTTGGAAAAATTGTGGTTTGTGTGTGCTTTGTCTTTTGTGAATAGAAAGTTTTTAGCTCCAATATGATTATTAGTTTGTGGGAAAAGCAAATATCAATCATTTCGTGTTGGAAAGAATAAAATACCGCAAAGCAGTTTGTGTAAACTACGTTAATACAGAAAATAAAACCACAAAGAATGCAAAATATTTTTTCAATTTCTTTTTCGATGCTTGTGCGTATAGAGGGAGTCGGAAAATAAACTTATATAGTTTTCCCCTTCTGTCACCTCTGTATGCTTTGTGGTACAAAGCAAAAATATAAAAAGGGGATTTACTGTCGAAGTCTAATGCAAATTTGTTTGTGAAAATTGTCTACAAGTTTTCATTCTTCGATAGATTCAAATTACATTTGGTAAAGTGGTCTTTTATTTTAATAAAAACTATTATCACACAAATAATAATAAAAAAATTTGTATTTTCTATTTAAAAATAATTTCTTACTTGTTTTTATCTAAAAACTTCATCTGCTTTTGTGAGTTACATAGTATGTATGTATGTATAGTATGTATGGGTATAACCAATTTTTGGCCCTAGCACCACGCGATGGCGAAGGTTGTGTTATTTACGAAAAAATAATTTTGGGGTCATTTCGGATAAAAAACCTCACCCACGATCTTTAAATTTGGTCAAAGCCTTTGTCCAAACTTTTGCATTTTTCAAAACGCTTAAACGACTTCTTTTAAAATCCATTGTTTTTAAGTATTAAACACAAACTCGGAATATTTGAAACACATTAATAATTTTCTTTGAATAATAAAAACAATTAAGGTACATAACGTAATTTTCAGTGACATACATTCAGCTTCCTAAGTATTTACACAAATGTTAAATGCAGGTTGATATATTGATAAAAAAACTTGTTTGCGCCTTTTAGGTAAATAAATAAAAAAAAATCATTTAAAAACTTTACCGCGTTTGGTGGGTGAACTTTTTTGACAACTGCGAAAAAGTAATAGCATTTTTTTATATAATTTTCAATGGCCTATTCGACTATGCTAGGGCCATTATATTTGCAAAAAATTGCAAAAAGTTATATCCCTAATGTACATATGTATGTACATAGTATGTATTTGATTACTATACAAAACAATCAAACAACAGTAAGAATTTCTGATTTATTTTTGCTAACGGAACTTAAAATACAATGTCAATTAGTTGTTAGAGAGTTTACACTGCCAGCAATATCATTAGTATGTATTGATGTTAAAAACATAAACATTGAAACAACTCATGTACTTCTTTGAAACACATTGAAACGATGTGAACATCGTTTAATGTGAAATTTTTTTTCTAATATTGACTATCTTAAAAGATGAACGTACATATGTACATAAGTAGTTGGAAGGCCCTATAACGTGGAACCTGAAGACGTAATATAATAACTGCTGGTATTTATTTTATATGTAATTTCACAAAAGAACAATATCGTTCTACATCGTGGGCCAGGCAGTAAATAACTTAAAGATTAAAGTTTTTTTGAATTCCCTTTTAAAAATTAGTGGTTGGCTAATTTAATCCCGCAGAGAAATGTTGTGTAATTGTTTTACTACAGATGTGTTCTAAAAAAGCCAAATTTTTAAAACTAGAAGAAAAAGCAAAAAAAAATTGAAAACGTCTTCAATCGGCTACAAGTTTAACTTGTCCAGCTATGTATGTAGAGTTGGTGTTAAAACAGGCAATATTAAGTACGTCAATAATACCTCTTCGGAATCAGGGAAAGGAAACACTATAAGAAAGTCAGAGCTACCTAGATGAATTCAGAGTAATGTACATACTTACGTAATTTAAGTAAATTTTAGAAATATTTAATAAATCATTAGAATGGCAATGATTGCTTATGTAGATCAAAATGAAGTGAATGTTCTTCGACGGTTACAAGAGAAAGCTCTTTTGCAAGTACATATTAGAAAAGAAAAAGCTATGTACATAAAAAATAGTGTGATTTTTTGAATACGAGTATTTTAACCAATATGATATCGCTCATTTGCTTCAACATCGTCATAAATCCAAATAAGTCGTTCTTTAGAAAACGAGATTAACAGCCATATGCATAAAAACCTACCGTAGGTTTATAAACCATTTTAAGCAAAATTCAATAAAATTAAAATGATTAATAGTCTTTTAAATATTTAATAAAGCATCTATAAAATCTTAAACTAAAAATGAAATTCCACTTTGACATACATATTGCAAAACAATAAAAGAAAAAAATGTTTAGATTTTATAATATTTTCGGGGAAATTATTGAAAATTTGTTACGAAAAAGTGATTTAAATCATATTCTGCAGTCGATTAACACTATTTGCCTAATATGAAAATGCTATTGATAAAAAAAAGTAAATTGACTAACAAATTCAAAGATTCGCAGACACTTTATGTAGCTCAGATACATAAAATTATCGGCAACCAAAAGAGTAGAAGGGAAGGACAAATCCATTCTCCATCCCAGATGACAAATTAATGCTAAATTACGCTTATAAAAAATCTACTGTTCTCAAAATTGTGAATTTAGCAAAGGAAAACTTCGCTTTGCATAACAGAGGTCGTGGAATCAATCACGAAGTTTTAAAAATTGACATGAGTTCAATATTGGAGTTAACATTGCATAAATGCAAAAAAAATCTACAAGTTTTGAAACAAGAATTCGTAATCGCGGGACATCAAATTAGAGCAGCATATTGATATATAAAACAAAAGTAAAGAAATACATACTATATATGTATAAAAATCTTCTGGAAGTTCTGCAAAGTTGCACTTAATAAAAAGAATTGTCAAGAAAAAAAATATTGGTTGACTTTACCAGTGTTTGCCAGTAGAACGCCCGCAGGCAGCGCATATGTGTTTAGTGTCTTATACATGTGAAGCCGAAGTGGAAAACCGAACTTAAGTAATATTACAAGTGCTGCCAATGAAGAATTTCGCATCACTGGCTTCCAAATTACACATTTGAAGAAATATTATGCACTACTTATTTTACAAGTATATGTGTACTTAAACACTACTTTATTCACAAATAGCAACGGGAACAGCTATTTTCTGATGTTTTCTTACGACCGACAATAAAATGTTGAGCAAAAAAGTTTTCTTGGTTCCCTGGAGCGTCGACAAAAAAGAATGCACCATTTCTTGATCCTACTAAACACGTAACACCTGATGAAAGATTTGGCTTTGTTCTGGAATTAATCTAGGGACCAACTCAGCTGACATAACGCTATGAAATCATAATCTAATTCCCGAAAAATTTCATTTCATATGATTGTTGATGCATATAATGAAAATTTTCAGAGAATAACATAAAGCGAAATTACACATAAGTATATGTATAAGGACAACAGCACACGAATCGGCAACACTGACTATACCAACTGTCGAAAACAAGCTTTCGAACGGGGAGGTGGCACGCCGCTTGTTTTTTTGTATACACGTAACGAAACAAATGAACTGTTTATACTAGTGTTAATGTACACTTGTTTCGCCCCGTTTTAAGGTATAGATATGCCTAACCTACAACAAATTAACACTTTTTTACAAATATAATTTGGAGAATATCTCAAATGATAGTTTTAACAGAAACTATTAAAAACAAAAATGAAAAAACTATAAAAAAATTGAAAGAAACTGTTAAAAAATAGATTATTTTCCAAGCAAAAAACAACAATAATAATAGTTGTTATATTGCATGTAGTTCCTAATTGTTTATCTTAGCGAAATAAGTGGCGCGAATATATGGTATTCAATAAGAAATTTGGTTCAGTGTACGCACATCGATACATCAAAATACGAACCAAACGTGCCGTTGTGTGCGTTTGGCAATCATTGCTTTAGTTCTGTTTCATTATCGATAGGATCCGTTACCCCAAGTTAAAGCAAACCAAACAAAAATAATAAATAGACAATTTAAGTACCTGTAATAATTGTGAGCACCTTCAGGCGCAACATTATGATTTATTAATACACAAAGCTAGTAAAGCAAGTTATTATATTTTGGCTCCTAAAAGTATACCTCAAACACGCTAATATATAACTATTCGTTTATGAATATACATATGTTATGAATATTCTTTCTTACTATTGGTTTACAAAACAAAAATTGCTTTATAAATAAAGTGAATTTAAAACTTAAAATAAGTCATTTTTATGAATAAGGCCGTAAGTTTTTAATTTACACACCCCTCAATGGAAAAATAATAATATCCTCTCAAGAGTTGGAAACAAAATATTTGTATAAAAGTTTTAAACAACATGAACAATACGAAGAAAAACTCGGAAATAATCGTCATTTTGTAATGCAAAGAAATTACCGTTTACCGACCTCTTCAGGCAAGCGTATTTAACTTTTTGATTAAATTGTAAACTTTAAACTCGTTTTCTGCTAGACTAGTTTCTTTAATTTCCGATGACGCACAGTGGCTCCAATTGGAAAAAATGGTAAGAACCCTGTATTTTTGAAAGTTGTGATCGGATTACAAAACGATGTGTATAAAAATCATAGAACCAACCCAAGGCTTAAGAATAAAGAAACACACGGTGGGCTACAGGATGTCAAAGGGGGCTACCTCGGGCATGGAAAACCTTGTTGGCCTCATACCTCTTACTAATTATATAAATAGACAAAGAAAAAATTTTTTTTCACAAAAATGCATTTAATATTTTCAAAGATATATGGCTTTCAATTTTTATATACTGATTTCTGGCCTCGACTTGCTCGAGGTAATAGCATAGACAAAATTTAAAGAAAAATATTATATTGTTACAAAATTCAACTGTAACAATACATAAAATGGCAAATTTAACGGACATAAAAATACAGCGATGATTAAGCACAGTTTAATCAACCGTGTGTGAAAATTTGGGAGTACTCAAATTCAAACTAACGGAAACAAAACATTCAAGAATGTTCTCAAAACAGCAACAAAAATTTACAAGTTTGTTCAAGAAATCTGTATGAAAAATCTTCATAGTAACTGTAAACAAGAACGAACGCCCTCGATTGGATTACGGTTAAAATTGATATAAAATTGTTTAGTTCATTCACCATCCATTATTGGGTAACTATACCCAAATCCATTTTATAGTACATTTACACCAGCACGAAATCTAGTAGATTTCAACTGAAATCTCTATCAAAATCTATACCGTTTACACCGGGTTATTCGTGACATTTTTCAAGATTTCGTGTACAAACCAAAAACAGATGATTGGCATATTCATTTTCAAGTGTCAAACTTCATGTAAAAAAATATCAATCGAAAGCAAAGCAGCTGCCGGGCACACCTTTCAAAAATTCATTATGTAGCTGCGTAGCATCACTTACCAGATTTTGGGTAGATTTCGTCAAAATCTAGTCGCGAAGTAGATTTTGTTTCATATGGGAAATCTAGTCAAAATCAACAAGATTTGCTCGAGATCTCGTAAGTATTAGATTTTGGTCTACTTCACCCTAGAACCGACTAGAAACTGGGTTACCATTGAAGTCAACAGGTATAAAAGTTGATACTGCAGGGCACAGAAGATCAGTTGTGTAAAAGCTATTGCAGTGTAAACAACTAAAAAGACAATTACTTCGTGTATTTTATTAAATAGTGGTACTAAAGGAAATAAAAAATAATAAAGTTAAAATCAATTTCCGTTGTGTTTTTATATTTGACAAATTAAAAGAACTCGAGTAAAGGAAACATTATCGAAAAGGTCGAACCGTAACAATATAATATTTTCACACAACTGTTATTGCAGTGCGTGCGCATATCCACTCACAATCCACTTTGCAATTTGTAATCTTTAATGAGTACCGTTTTCCCCTTACTGTTATAGTTAGCACAATGGTACATATTATTTGTTATTTGATTAATCGTAGCCCATTTTCTCTTTGTTTTTTCCATTAAGAGTACATACATATGTATTTGTTTTTAACTTTTTAAACTTCCTTTGACCTTATTATCTGCTCACTTACACATGGCCAACTCTCATATTTGCATATATAACAAAATATTATAATGTTTATTATTTATTTTTTCTCATCTGTCCGAAGTATTACAAATGTAATAAAACTATTTTTTATCAAGCAAAACAAGAAATATGTATGTATGTAACAAAATATACTCTAAGATTTTAAAAAATTTTCCTTCATATTCCTCCCTTTCACCATATTTCCAAACTCCACGGCGCGCCGACCAATTGTCAATTTTATGAAAATAATTAATTTTATATGAGAAAATTTATTTAACTTTAAGTTACTTCGAGGGTTTCGTTTGATTTTTGAGGAAAATTTTCAAAACACGCTTAATTTCATTAAATTTTGGGTCACTCTATAGGCTTGGGTGTGAAAAATGTTTGTTTTGCCATCTACGATAGTGATTTAAAGGACGTTTTTTAACTAACAAGAAAATGTGTATTCATTTCAAAACAAAGAAGTTTCAGTATTTCCTATCCTAGTTCAACATATTAGTTAAGCATTTTCAATGTGATGACTATGAGTAGGATTTTGATGTGAATACAAAAGCAAAGTTCATATTCATTTAACTTTCCTTGTACGATTCTATAAACAAAGGAATTGTTTAATAAAACAAATAAAAATTACGTCTATATAATTAATAGCAAAGACGCTTTTTAGATCTCTTTTACGCCCATGCAGCTGATTTGGTAAAACTTATATTATTTTGAAAATACTTATTTATTCACAACTGTGCACAATCTATACATTGTTAAAAGTGGTTCAGTATTTTGGGAGCTATACGCATTTAAAGTTGCTACTAATCTATGTACACTTATTGCACATGCATGTATTACCTTCAAGTTGAAAAAAAACAAAGCATGCATGGCTGTGTTTCCAATTAGCTTTTGCAAACAAATGAGACAGACAGAGCACTTTCAATACATACTATGTAAACAAAAGGGGGCTAAGTTTTTAGAATGTATTTTTTATTATTTAAATTAGAATATGGTCGATTGCGTCGTCCATAGGAAATACTAGTATTAATTCATGGTTTTATAAAAGTAACGGAACTCAATATTTTTAAGAAACCAAATTCATACTTGTACATATTAATAATGAAAAAAGATTATTTAAATGTAATTTCAATGTGGATCTAATGGCTTTGATTCAGCCAGATTTCTCGTTTAATATTGTGGAATTTTGTTCGTTAAAGACTTTCTAAGTCGTGAACGTTCCGACTGCCGTATATAGTTGTTAAAGTATTGAGTAATTGGGTGCTGAGTACTCAATACTGGTTTTTTTTGTAATGTATGTTTTTATTTATTGTATCTTCAAATATGAACTAACAATAAGTGTTCAAAACTTAAATCTATAAAAAAAAAATTTTTTTTATTATGCCCGACCAATGTCGGACATAAGTTTAGTTCAAAATATTACGAGCAAGCGGATTAGGATGTGATTCGAGTTTTGTTAGATATTTGCCTGCGTATTTTGCAATTTCTTCAGTCACTAGTGACATATTCAAATCACGATGTATATTTGAATTTTTGATGTACCATGGAGCCGATGTTATCATGCGTAAAATTTTGTTTTGCCTGCGTTGAATTTTCTCTACATTTGAAGCTGAAGCAGTGCCCCATAGTTGAATTCCGTAGCACCATATTGGCTTTAAAAGCGACTTGTATATTAAAAGTTTACAGTCTAGGCTAAGTGTTGAATTTCGACCAACCAGCCAATGTACCTGAGTTAATTTAAGTTTCATTTGAGTTAACTTAGAGTCAATGTGGTGTTTCCATGTAAGTCGTCGATCAAGGTGTATAACAAGATATTTCACATGTGAATGTTGAGAAACAACTTGATTGTTAATCCGAATGGGGGAACAAGTATCTCTTCGTAAAGTAAATGTTACTTGAACACACTTTTGTTCATTTACCTTGATTCTCCATAAGTTTAACCAAAGCTCCATCTGGCTAATGTGTTCCTGGAGTTTGCGGGCAGGCTGTATCGTCAGCAAATGTGGAAGTATGGATACTACTGCTCACAGGCATATCACAAGTATAAATTAAATATAAAATTGGTCCCAGTATACTCCCCTGTGGCATACCAGATGAAATTGTTTCAGGCCTACTTGTAAAGTCTCCTTCCGCAACAGTGAACTTACGGGAAATAATGTAACTTTCCAAAAGATTTAAAATGTTTATTGGTAAGTAAGTCTTCAATTTTAAAATTAGGCCTTCATGCCACACTTTATCAAATGCCTGGGAAACGTCAATAAACAGCGCAGAACAATACTTTTTTTCCTCAAAAGTTCTTCTTATAAATTGAACCAATCTGTGAGTTTGTTCAATGGTGCTATGCTGACTTCTAAAACAAAATTGATGGTCTGGTATGCACCCACTACTAATTAGAATTGCAATTCTAATTAGTAGTAATTTTGTAAAGAAAATAAAATATATTCATATTGAATATAATTTGTTTGTTGGGATTTTGAATAAGTTTCAAAGCCTACTATGCTTATACTATTGTATTTCTCATTGAGTTTAAAAAAAGTTTTTGTATAAGATAAGATGATTGAAACTTTTCAAAATATAGTTTAAGGTCTACCCAGCGATGCCAGAAAATCTTACCTTAATTTTGAAGATTTTTTAGTCAAAATAAGATTTAAGACTTTTTTTCACAAAATGAAGATTTTTTTGAAATTTACCCCCTTGTTCTATGCTTTGTGACAAAATCAAAACAAATAACAATTTTTATATTGCCACGCACCTTGCTTAAATTTATATTTATTTACCTGTAAGCTTAACGTTACCTCAATAAAAGAACAACGTATTGTAGAGAATTGTAATTTAATAATTTATAAGGTATACGAGTACATAAAAATGCAACATAGCATTTTTTGTACAAAAAAGATACATATGTACCTAAAAAAGCAGCCTTGGTTTGGCGCTTATTGTTTTGTGCAAATAGTTTTAATGGTAAAAGAGAAGCTTGTGATACAATAAATGAAATATTTTAACAAAGCTGCTTATGGATAAATTTTTGATAAGAAAAGGGGTAGCACTCTTGAATTATATGAATTTATTGGCAACTGTGTTGCATTTTACATTGAGTTCTGCAAATAAATAACAAAACGATTTGACTTAAACGATGCAGCGTTAAAACAGCTTTCTCATCTTGACCCTGTAAATATTGTTAAGAAAAAAGTTTCTTCCCTAGCAGGTCTAATAACACACTTTTCATTGATGACAGTGAGGTTCAAAATTTAGATGACGGACTTAGATAGCTCTGCCACGTAGAATTTAATATTTTTAAAATTTAGAAAACGTTACCGTGGAAGACTTTTGGCACATAATATCAAAACTTACTATAGCAAATAGTGAGTTAGTGTTTCCAAAGTTGCCAAAATTTGCATTAAATTTAATGTGTCGCCCTTGTTCATCTGCAAACTGAACGGATATTTTCAAAAGTAAACTTAAATAAAACGAAATACAAAACCAAATTTGTTAGCTAACAAATGTTCGTGCAATAATTTAAAAATTTATACTAATATATTAAAAAATTTGAAACCCACACAGTATCTATATATAAATAGGCAAAGTCAAATTTTTAGATCCTTTTTTCCTCATTGTTTGCCAACCGATTTTCTTCATTCTTTTGCCAAATGATAGACACTGTTGAGCTTTAGTGACCCTACTATATATATTATTTATGTTCAAAAAGAAATTTGTATTTCGTCTTATGTGGAAGAAGTTTCTGTGTTCTGGGTCTTCAAACTGGATAATAACGCCAAATAATGCTCTGGAATGATTTGTAGATAATCTAATTAACGTAAGGGATTGGCCTAGGTAAGCATCAGAGCTAAACCTGATCGAGAATCGTTGGACTGATGTCCAAAAACAAGCCTCTGTGTAAAAACCTTCTAACCGTTAAGACACGTAGTAAAGTCTATTATTAAAGTAACCGCACAAGATCAGCTAACTATATTTTTTCTGTTAGCTTGGACACTTTTGTGTACATTTTTTTATTTAGTTTATTTCTGGGATGGAAGATGAAACTTTTGGGTGTTGAATTTGGGACTTCAGACAAAGTTGTCATATTAAATAACAATAAAACGTGGAAATATAACACATATGTATATATATATATATATATATATATATTGAGGGTTTTTAGCTAGTCTATAATATAGGGTCCGCCAGATAACCTTTTTTTGAAAACAGGGCGCAAAACATCGAGTGTAGTTTCGGCTGTGTGGCACGTAGCGCCGTCCTGTTGAAACCAAATGTTGCCAATATCCTCCTCTTCAATTTTTGTGAACAAAAATTCGTTCAACTTGGCCCGACAACTGTAACGGCCACTCCTTGCTTATTTTCGAAGGAAAATGGCCCAAATACGCCTCTGTACCAAAATCCGCAACAAACAGTGACCCGTTTTGGGTGCGTCGGCTTTTCAATGTATGCGTGCTTGTTTACATACCCGCCAAGATCAAAATGAGCTTCATCTGGAAAGATGATTTATTTGGCAAAATCGGCATCTTCTGTAAGTCGATCGCATGCAATATTTCCCAGCGTTGTTCAAGCGTACACACAACCGTATTCGTTCAGCGGAAGGATAAAACTAATTATCTGTCAAATCAGACATGAGCTAAGTGTTACCATTCACGAAATAAGCACTAGTTGAAAAAAATGGTAGATGGCGGACCCTATATATAATAATATATATAATATAATATAGACTCTATATACATGCATTTCGTTGGTGCTAATGCCAAATCACCAGTAGACCTTAAATCATATTTTTGAAAAGTCTAAAGTACGATCATAGGCTAGTTTTTAAAAGAGTAGCAATCCAGTTCAACCCAGTCTATTGCAGTGTGTAAACAATATCCGAACAAAAATATGGGAAAGAATTATGGGGAAAATGTTGTATTATACCTATCTAGAACTTGATCGTTATTTTGATCTCAGTACTTTTTACGGCCGAAATTTACGAATAGGAACTTGGCCTTATTTTCGCATTTATGTTTTTGTGTGGATCTCATTTCTTTTTTCTAAGTTATTTTTGTATAAATATTTATATATACATATATTTTTTAATTTAAAATCTTATTGCTCACCAGGGCAGGTAGGTCATGGTGAGCAAAATATACCAAATTTCAGCTCTCTAGCTATAGTGGAATTGCTCCCTCCCGGGTGAAAGTGCCCATTTTCAGATTTATCTTAATTGCTCACTAGGACGTACCTGTATACCAAATTTCAGCTTTCTAGCTATACTTGAAGTGCTCCGTATAAAAGGCGGTCAGCCTGGTCCCTTCCGGGTGAAAAGTCCCCCTTTTCAGTGGAAGTGCCCAAAAATATTGATGAGTCAGTTAATATGTACTAAAATGTGCACTTTTTACTCCTTATTACCTCGGGAAGCTTTTACGGTAGAACTTTAAAATTTCACCAATGAGGAGACCTTATGTTTCAAGTTTCATTATTTTATGATAAAGTGGAGCAAAGCTATGACGGGGTAAAAACAGCTCGAATGGTTTCGTGAAAGAATACACACTGTGTGGCCGGGACTTAGCCAGGCGCACTACCGTGCGATTAGTTTGTAAAAAATGTAGTTTTGAGTAAGATGGTAAATAAAACGCACACACAATGTTTCTTGCTGTGTGTTCACCACAATAATAGGAAAATTTAAGTGTTTGCGATCGTGTTATACATCAAAACGCAACACATACAACTAGCATACAAATCTTATTATCTTGAGTAGATGTTTCATCGCTTTGTAGAAATTTTTCTTATTTAAATTTTTAATTTGGAGTTTTCAGCATGTTTAGTAAATTTTTTGAATTGTTATCCCGCAATTATTTATTTTTTACGGTTTTTTGCGGATTTTACTTCAAGTGTTTTA
The DNA here is from genome assembly GCA_956483585.1 of Gymnocheta viridis. NCBI lineage: Eukaryota > Metazoa > Arthropoda > Insecta > Diptera > Tachinidae > Gymnocheta > Gymnocheta viridis. The sequence goes on along the minus strand of OY101443.1, from coordinate 37,472,785 downwards.
AGTCCTTTTAATATAGTTTATTTTCTATTTTTCGTGGTCTTTTCTTTTCAAAACTAAATAAACAAATGAAATAAATATGTATAACATTACAATCGATTTGGTACCTGTTGATGTTCATAAAAACAGATTTAAAATACATTAAAAAATTTTCGAACTATTTTCCGCTTTTACATATCAGTTTAATAACCCAAAAAGTTCGTTATATGCATTACTTATTTTTATTTATAGTTTTTATTACAGGCTATTTAAAATAATTATTAAACTTTTTGCATTATTAAAAGTTTGCAATAAATAGAGAAAACAATAAAATTGAAAAAAAAAATCTTTCTAGAAACCCTGAAATTGTACATAAAAAGTTTTTTGAATGTTTTCTGTTTCTTTGAGAAGAAATTACATTTTAATATCATATTTGCCCGAAACACATACATCATTCATAATATCAGAAACACAATGGTCGAGTTCATAAGACGTATCTGTTTTGCTCAACTGTTGAGCCCAACAGTTGCGTCTTAGAAACGGCTTGATGAATAATTGGAACAGCTGATTAATGTAAACCATTGGAAAGAAATAAAAGTGATGCAACAGAAATAATTCTATTTTGTCGTGCAAGTTGAAATTAATTGATGTTAAATTTTTCCCTTGTTTCTTTGGAATATTGTCTCATATCCAATTCTTTCTGACTAAAAATGTTACAAATTTTAGCCAAAATATTAATCACTTTGGATTAAAAACTATTAACAACTAATTTGTTTGAAAAATAATCACTTTAAAATTAAATAATTTAAATTTGCTAAATTAATTAGTTTGGCTTATACTAAAAAGTATAAACAACACAGAATTTACAATGGAGTTTTTCTTGGTAGGAATTTTCCATTTTTATTTTAAAAGCTGCACCACAAATTTATTATTTACAACATAAAAATGCAAAGAAAATACTAAAAAAGAAGTGATAAACCTGTGTGATACCATTTATATTTCAACGCTAAGGCGGCACTGTGTTCAAGAAATCTTTAAACCTTATATTGAACTAATTATGTAATTAATACAAATTGACTCCATAGTAAACCGACGTAAATACATATATTTAATGAAATTAGTATTTAAATTTTATTAATTTATTTTCGTTACTTTATCGCATTTGTATTGCAAAATTTAACAATTAATTTGTAGTCGCCACCTAACAAAACGGCGTTGCGTTATAATATAAAAGTGCATAACTCTCTTGATCAGGTGTGCAGCTAAACACAATATGTTGACTAAGTGTATCGAAGAAAATTTATGATGAAAAAATAGCAGCAAATACTTAACTATTGTGAGGAGCGGAACTACTCAACTCTGCGTTTCTAAGAAAAACACTAAACGCGACCAATGTCTACTAAAAAGTATTAGTTTTGTATGCATAGAAAATACCATATTTGATAAACAAAAAGCATCTTTCTCTCAAAACATTTTTTAATGCGGGTTAGACTGGTCCATGTGGATCTTCTTGGTAGAAGAAGATGATCGATTAGTTTTTTATACTTTTATATGAATGAAGTCGTTTTTGCATAGCGGTTGTAATGGAAGGAATATTTTTTTGTTTCCGTACTTTTTTTAATGAATTTTAAGCAAATAATAATATTTTTCTTTTTGGAACAATATGATCCAAAATTTGTTAACAATTAAATTGTTGTTCGGATACTTGAGACCCAACCAAGATATGCATAATCTAACTTAAGCTTCTGTCAAAATTTAACGAAAAGTCTGTCAAATGCTTAAGCAAATTCAAACAGACTTTTAGGTAGCCATAATATACTTAAATGAACTTAAGGAAAATTTATAATACAGTGCTGCAAATTTAGATATTATTCGTATTTTCTGTGAGTAGCTTATATTGAAAAGACCAACAATTACAGAACTGTTTATTGTTGAAATTTAAAGAAAATATAAATACAAGGTGGCGCAAAAGTAATCCTCCTATCAGAAAATGCTATAAATTTTGCGATTGGCCCCTAATGTCAGTTCTGTTTTGACATTTGTGTAGTAAACACATGCGAAATAAACGTTAATAAACAATGTTACGCTACACTGCTCCAGAACGCGGAATATTGGTGACTATTTATTTGACCAATAATTTTTCATCAAAAATAATCATGAGTGATGAGGCCCATTTCCATCTTAGCGGGTACGTAAATAAGCAAAATATACGCTTCTGGGGCACTGAAAATCCGCGTGCAACCCTCGAAGAGCCATTACACCCGCTCAAAGTCACTGTATGGTGTGCTGTTTTCGCTAGAGGAGGCATCGGACCTTTTTTCTTCGAAGATGTCGCGGGCCAAACGGTTACTGTGAATGGTGAGCGCTACAGAGCAATGATTAACGAGTTCTTTTTGCAGCAACTTGATGAATTGGGATTGGAAAACATGTGATTCCAACAGGACGGTGCAACGGCACACACTGCACGTGCCACAACCGATATGCTGAAGGATGCATTTCCCGGGCGCCTAATCTTCCGTTTTGGCGATTTGCACTGGCCAGCAAGATCGCCTGATTTCACCGCTGCAGACTTCTTTTTGTGGGGCTTTTTGAAGTCGCGGGTTTATGTCAACAAGCCTCAGACTCTTGCAGCTCTTAAAGACAATATCCGTCAAGAATGTGAGGACCTATCGCCGGAAGTTTTGGCCAAAGTGATGGAAAATGCCATAAAAAGGATTCAATTGACAATCAACTGTGGCGGCGGCCATTTACATGACATCATATTCTCGACTTGATGTAAAAAAATTAAAAGACCAAATAAAAATAATCCGCAAGAAGAATCAAAGTTTTTAATTTTTTTTACAGCCAAATTACAGCCAAAAAACATCGGAAGGTTATTTTTGCGCCACCTTGTATATTGAAATTTGCTTGTGATTCTAGTGATTTTTAATGAAAAATGTATAAAAAAGTGAAGTATTTAAAATTAATTGTATTGGCATTGAACAGCGTGGATGCCATACATTCCGCACAACTACATTGATTGGGAGGATTCAAATAGTGACGTGTTATGGTAGAATGAAGTGGGAAGTAATATTCCATAAATTTCATCATCTTCAAACTTCCATTATTACGGAGGTAGAAGCTCTCAAGAAATTAGGAATAACTTATGTAATTTTTTTCAAAAACATAAATAAATTTCTTGTGTTATTAATATCCTATGTACCTGTATTCGTCTGTCCATAAATATTTTAAAATATTATTTATTTAAATAAAAAATCAAAATACATTTTTTCAAAATCATCAAGATTAATACATATTTTTATTTAAAAAAGGAACATTTATTGCAGGTATTTTTTATAAAATATATTTCATTATTTAACAAAAACTATATCAATGATTTTTATTCATTATTAAATTCATTTTTAGATATACAGAAACAGTAGTGTTTTTATTCGTTATTAATTGCTTATTCAGAATTTAAAAAAGAAAGCTGTATCACAAAGCATACAGAGGTGACAGAAGGGGAAAACTATATAAGGTTATTTTCCGACTCTCTCTATACGCACAGGCAACTATAACGAAATTCAAAATATATTTTGCATTCTTTGTTGTTTTATTTTCTGTATTAACGTATTTTACACAAACTGCTTTGTGGTATTTCATTCTTCCCAACACGGAATGATTGATTTTTGCATTTCCCTAAAACTTATAATCATATTGGAGCTAAAAACTTGCTATTCACAAAACACACACAAATCACAATTTTTCCAAAATTTTATTATTTTGTTTTGTTTATTTTCCCTTCTTCGCAGCATTAAGTCTTTATAGTTGTCTCTTTCTTTAACGACCGGCACAATAGTATAAGCAAAGTATGCTTTGAAACTTATTCAAAAATCCCAACAAACAAATTATTATATTCGATATGAATCTATTTTATTTTCTTTACAACCTTTTTTACAATTGCTTATACTATTGTAATTTTTATAACTCTTATTGAGTTTTTAAAAGTTTTTGTATAAGTAAAGAGGTTTGAAACATTTAAAAATTAGGTTTAAGGTCTACTGATGATTTGGCTTAAGCACCAATGAAATGCATGTATATAGACTAGCTAAAAACCCTCAACAAACAAAAGTTTTTAAAGATATCGAGGCAATCTCGATTAATATAAATTTCATAACGAAACTACCTAATTATTATTCCTTTCCCCATGGAAAAAACAATAAACCAAATAAAATTGCATACAAACACGCACATTTATAAAAAAAATATAATTTCTTATATATGTAGCTACTCTTAAGCTGAAAGTCCACACCACGCGTTCTACGCGCTTGCGTTTCATGTATTTTAAGCTTTAAAAACTGCAAGTTACACACCACGCTTTATACACGTTTTTGCTTATCAAATTTCAAGTAAATTTTGCAAACTTTTTGTTCGCTTCTTTTTAAGTTTTATGTTCTTTAAATTGTTTTAACTCGTTTTTCATCAACTGTTTACGAAAATAGCTTTCTAATAATTAAATGTTCAATCTCAAAAAAATTTTATACTCGGCACTAGCAGATATTTTGTATACGGCGCTTGTGACGCGTAAAAGTAGAAAGCTGTTTAACTTTTCACGCGTTACAAACTTTTGTTTTGTAACTCGCTGTATGAAAATATTCTAAATCAACTTTTTTGAGAGACGCGTAGGACGCAATACGCGTAGAAAGCGTTTCATGCGTTTTAAGCATTTGACGCTTTGAAAACTGCAAGTTACACACCACGCTTTATACACGTTTTTTCTTATGAAATTTCAAGTAAATTTTGCAGACTTTTTGTTCGCTTCTTTTTAAGTTTTATGTTCTTTAAATTGCTTTTTTTCGTTTTTCATCAACTGCTTACGAAAATAGCTTTCTGATAATTAAATGTTCAATCTCCAAAAAATTCTAGACTCGGAACTTGGCAGGACTAAGAGACATTTTGTATACGGCGCTTGTGATGCGTAAAAGTAGAAAGCTGTTTAACTTTTCACGCGTTACCAACTTTTGTTTTGTAACTCGCTGTATGAAAATACTCTAATTCAACTTTTTTGAGAGGCGCGTAGGACGCAAGACGCGTGGTGCGGACTTTCAGCTTTAAACACTCTCATCGCTTTGCTTGAACCAATACTTACATAAGTGAATGAGTGTACGTGTGTATTTTTAGCATTTGTAGTGGTGTCAACTTTATGAGCATTTTATTACTTTATTACTGAACCGATTTAAATAATATATAATCGGGTCACTAAAGCTCAACAATGTTTACCACTTGGCAAAAGAATGAACAAAATCGGTTGGCAAACAAAGGAGAAAAAGGGATATAAAAATTTTTCTTTCCCTATTTATATACAGATAGTTGTTTTTTTTTTATTAAAACTTATCTTAAAAAAGCAAAAGTATCACAACTTGTTTTTCACATTTATCACATATTTAAGAAAATACATATATATAACATATACATATGTATGTTTAAATAAAAGTATTTTATAGGTACATACATAAATGTAGTATGTAATATGTATGTATATAAGAATCACAAAATAATTTTAAAAATATAGCTAAATAAATATATATATATATATATATTCTTTGGCTTCTTACATTAATAAGGTATGTACATGCATACCATTAAATAATCATAAGTCTGCTTTCTTTGAAAATTCAAAATAAAAAATAAATAAAAGTTTTATTTGCTGTCGTTTGAGCTAATAAATATACGAATAGATGATTTTCATTGGAGTTTGTGGCATATCATCAGTAGACCTTAAACCATATTCTTGATAATTTGCAAAACTTTTAATTCATATTACTAATTAATTTCAAATTGTTTTTAACTTTTTAAGAATATGGGTTAAGGTCTCCTAATCATATGCCTTAAACACTAATGAAAAGTATCTATATTTATTAGCTCAAACGACAAAATAACTTTTTTAACATAAAAATTGGAAAATATCTAGAATACTAAATTTAGTTAAAAGAAATTGTCTTCAGTGACTTTAAAAAATTATAAATTAAAAATAACTCTTACTTTCTACAATCCTAACGCAAATGGTAAAGTTCCTGCATCATGTTTGCTTGGAAGTCATCCTTTACATCTACCGACAGGTCCTTCATTAAGCAAACCACCGTTTTCATAAAAACTTCGTCGGTGATTTCCTTTTCCTGTGGTGCTACTAAACACCTTTCAATGTTTTTAATAGTATCCCCAAATTTTTGGCAGAGACTATCCAAGGTATTTTTATTTTTTTTTTTGGGTACTGGAGAGGGCGTTTGGGGTGCCTGCGAGCTTTCCGTACTTATTGTGAACTGATCGAAATCTGCCCCTGTGTCCTGCTCTTCAACGTTATCACGAGTGCTACAAAATAAAAAGATGTATTTTGAAGAAAAATAAATAAAATTATTAAAATGTAATTATGTACTTACCGGCGCGGTACCAGGGAATCTATTAAAAACATCATTGCCTGCAGGAATCTCCATTCTTCAATGTAGCTCATTCCACTACCTAATGGAGCCTCCATCCTTTTTAGCTCTTTGCAAATCGCTCTCGTAGCAGCTTCTACTTATGTTTGCAGTCTGCTCCTTTTAATTCATGACAATATAAAAAATTAATATTAAAACAAAAAATTACAATGATTTGCATACATAACACTTTTGCTGCAAATTTCTCCAACTTCCTTCCACGCCCTTTCCTTAACGCATCTATTAAAATAAAAGGGGTCCCTTTTGTCATAAAGGAATTTATTATTTTAACATTTTCTATTAAATTTATCACAAAAGTTGTTTCGTCTTCTATTTTAAATTATGTATGTAAGTATGTATACAACACAAACAGCTGATTCCGTACGGAATATGCGTTCAGTTTCGCACTTTGCTTTAGCAAATGACAGTTTGTAAAACCTAACGAAAAGTTTCCTTAAGCACATAGTTTGTCCCATACATTTTATATGTAATCGCACAGTTGCTTAAGCTGGCTTAAGCTAGCTTATGCATATTATGGTTGGGCCTTTAGTAATACATAAGAAAGCAAACAAATACTCATATCTTCCTGCCTAGAATTTGATACCTCTTCCCAAATATTTCCAAACTTAAACTTTACTTTTACCAAAACTTGGTATTTTATTGTTGTTTTCAGTATAAATTCTCACAAGAAATGTTTATTTTATAATACTAGTGAAATAATCTTCCAGAGCACTTTAATTGTCTTTTCTATAAAATGGATGAATTTATTTTGATATCAACTACAAAACCTATTAAAAGTCACTTAAATAATAACAAATTTAACAAACAAAACCTGTCGCGAAAACAGCGGAAATTTGCTTATGTAATTAGAAAAGAAACTCAAAACTTGAAAAACCCGCGGAAATAACGCATCTTCGGAAAATTGCAATATTGGAAATAAGCCCTAAAATTTATTTAAAATGTCATATAATTCTACCGATTGGCAAAAATCTTGCAAAAAACTATAGTATGACGGAAAGATGTGAAGATCGGAAAAATTTAAAAATGGCAAAATTATATAGTCCACAAACTTACAAAATATCATTTCTATTGCGAAAATGGAGAAAAACGTTAAATTCCCTTAAACTGTTAAGAATATCAAAATTTCGAAAAAACACCAAATTTTTTAATTCCGATTCACGATTTTGAATTTTGTACTCGTATTTTATATACTTTTACTAAAAAATATTTCGTATTTGGAATAGAAAAATAATATGCATTTGTATTTTGAATAAAAGTATTACAAATACCTATTTTCCAAAACTCGGTATTTTTTGACAATTTTAGAAAATTCCTGCTAATAATATTTTCTTTATATTTATTGTATTTAACTTCTGGATTGGTTTTTGCAAGTTAATAAATTAAGGAAGGCTTAAAATGTATTTTAAGAATCGCTTGCAGTTCAGAATATCATATACTTACATTTGAACTTTGAAACGATTGGCGGTAAGAAATATTTTTGAATAGAATTCCCAACACGTTTGTGGGGCGTACCGGTGATAATTCGCGAACTGTACCGTGTCTAAAAATTGTATATGCATTAATATTAGAGGTGGGAACCGCTCACGTGATTAGCGTGAATCATGCATGATCGTGAGCAGTTTTTTGTTTAATCGCGTGAGCGTGAGTATAAAAAAACTTAACGTGAGTGTGCGTGCGTATATTTTTTGCGTGATGGTTTCGTGATTTTTTTCATATTTTTAATAAGTACGTGGTTTTCAATTCTGCAAAAATTGGCTAAAGAAATACTTTGTGTACCATCAAACTCAGCTACAAGCGAAGGAGTTTTTCAACGTCAGGAAGAATACTAGAAGAGGTGTGAAACAGACTTCTCGGAAAAAATTTTGACAAAATTTTATTTGTATATATAAATATATTAACGATAAAGTAAAATATTGCATATGAGCTAGAAAATGAATTACTCTAATCAAAATATTTTAAATATTAATATTTTTTATTTTAAATATGTAATGGGTGTTTTTTTATTGAGGTATAGAACTTTAAGTTGGCATCACTTTTTAAACTGGCGGCCATTTTGTCAGCTGACAAAAGAACAACGCTTGCAAATCGTGCAAATTTATTTCGAAAATAATGGTTCAGTTCGCGAAGTTTACCGCAAGCTCCGTCCATTTTATGGTCGACATAATCGTCCATCAGAGCAATTAATTCGGTTAACCATGGATCGTTTTCGCACTACGTTTACTCTATGTGATAATACGCATCCGCAGAGACGTCGAACAGTGCGCACCGAAGAAACAATTGCCGCTGTAGAGCAAAGTGTTGAAGAGGACCCGAATGAATCGATTCGCCACCGTGCACAGCAATTGGAGCTTTGTCCATCAACTTTATGGAAGATTTTGCGCAAAGATCTTGGCTTGCGACCTTACAAGATCCAGCTTGTGCAAGAATTAAAGCCGCGAGACCATGCAATGCGTCGTGATTTTGGTGTATGGGCCGAAAATGAGATTGATCTCGATGCTGATTTTCATCGCAAAATTTTGTTCAGTGATGAGGCTCATTTTTGGTTGAATGGCTACGTCAACAAGCAAAATTGCCGCATTTGGAGTGAAGAGAATCCACATGAGACCCTTGAGACGCCATTACATCCACAAAAACTGACTGTTTGGTGTGCTCTATGGGCTTCTGGAGTCATTGGGCCATACTTCTTCCGAAATAATGCTGGAGAGTCAGTTACAGTTAATGGAGACCGGTATAGAGCCATGATAACCGACTATTTTGTTCCCGAATTGGATGGCATGAATGTGGATGAGTTGTGGTTCCAACAAGACAGCGCTACATGCCACACAGCGCACGTCACAATCGATTTATTGAAGGAAACATTCGATGAGCGCATAATTTCGCGGAATGGACCTGTCAATTGGCCACCAAGATCGTGTGATTTGACACCATTGGATTATTTTCTTTGGGGATATGTGAAGTCGCTCGTCTACGCCAACAAACCAGAAACGTTAGGGGACTTGGAAGCCAACATTCGTGGCATTATTGCCAACATACGGCCCCATATGCTCGAAAAAGTGGTTGAAAATTGGACCTGTAGAATTGGCTTTATTCGAGCCAGCCGCGGCGGCCACATGCCCGAAATCATATTTAAACATTAATGGCATAAAATTATCCTTCCAATAAAGCCAAATTGATGGACATTAAAACGATTTTCTTGTGTTTTATTTCAATTCGAAGTTCTATACCTCTAAAAAACACACCCTTTACATAATTTTAAATTTTACTTCAAAATAAAATAAAATTTATATTTTCTTTAAGAATTTTTAATTGTATTCAATTGTCAAATTTATTTTTAACTACAAAGCTTGAAAGGGCATGATACATACATATGTATGTACATACATAGATATGTGTAAATCCTGCGTGACGAACCCTATATTCTTACACGTTTTCACAATAATATATAAAAATTTTTTGGTCTTTCAAAATAGGTACCTTCAACTTATGCATGTTATTTAGTGGGTTGCAAGTGTACTTTCGAATGGCTTAAGTTATAATTTTTTATCAGGTATTTGTTGCAAAATTTGATCACACAATTTTGTAAACTTTCAAATTTAAAGTGTGTTTTCGTAATTTTTTGCGAATTTTGCATAATAAACTATGCAAAATATAGTTCCTAAAAGAGAAATGAATATAAAAGAATTCTAAAACAACTTATTTGCAGCCAAAAATTTTTTTCGTTTTTGTCAGAAGACATGAACCCTTTGTGACGCACCCTACATGACTCACGTTGTATTTTTTCTATTATATTTCTTTTCTGAAATTTTATACCTAATTTCAATGTTTCGAAAATAGTAAACACAATTTTTTTTACTAAAATTGAAGTGAATTCAATGTATAAAAATATGGCTTTCGATCGGGCCATCTTCACAAGCACTAAAGTAATGATATGAATACCTAAAAATTGTTAATTTCTGATATGAAGTAAGATAGGATTTGGTAAGAATTTGTTTATTAGTGATCATCGAAATGCATTTATTTTATTTATACAATTATATATCTAGTCTAATATTCCTTAAAAAAAAGATAAGAAATAAGTTTTATCACTATCAAAAAGTTTTGTTTGGTGGACTGTTTTTGGGACTTACCCATCAATTTATCTTATCAAAATTGAAAAATTGTATTTCAAAACTAACAAATTGTTTCGGAAAAGTATATTTCTCTGAAGTAAGATAGGATTTGGTAAGAATTTGTTCATTAGTGATCATCGAAATGCATTTATTTTATTTATACAATTATATATCTAGTCTAATATTCCTTAAAAAAAGATAAGAAATAAGTTTTATCACTATCAAAAAGTTTTGTTTGGTGGACTGTTTTTGGGACTTACCCATCAATTTATCTTATCAAAATTGAAAAATTGTATTTCAAAACTAACAAATTGTTTCGGAAAAGTATATTTCTCTGAAGTAAGATAGGATTTGGTAAGAATTTGTTCATTAGTGATCATCGAAATGCATTTATTTTATTTATACAATTATATATCTAGTCTAATATTCCTTAAAAAAAAGATAAGAAATAAGTTGGATCACTATCAAAAAGTTTTGTCTTATCGAAATTGAAAAATTGTATTTCAAAACTAACAGATTGTTTCGGAAAAGTATATTTCTCAGTTAAACATAACTTTCCTCTTTTATTGCAGAATTTTCTAATTGAATATTAGATTTTCTATTTGCATTGAGAAATTTTTATGTATAAATACTTATAGGTTGTGATTTTTCGTGAGCGTGAGTTTTGTTGATTGTGACTAACTTTTTTTCCACTCACGTGAGTGTGAGTGACCGTGAGCCAAAAGTGTGAGGTCGTGCGTGAGCGTGAGTGAAAAGTCACTCACGATCCCATCTCTAATTAATATGTGCAAATATAAGCTAAGATCTTAAGAGATAAAAATTCCACTTTTTCACATTCATATAAAATGAAGTGGTCTTACAATAATCAAAAACTCCTCGGAAATCATAGTTTTGCGGAATATCGCATTGTCGATAGCACGCAATATCAAGTTTATTTCACGATTTGACGGCGCAATATTACGTAAAATAAATCACATCTATGGTATAAATTAAATTTTTATTTTAGTGTTTGGAATTATTAATCGAGTATATCATATAAAACCTTCACCAGCTACCTGAATTCATTAAATATTTTTGTTTATTCCCAATAAGCTTATTAGTCCTATTATTTTCATGTAAATAAAAAAATTGTTTTACATATTTCTCCTAACGTTTCGTAAATTTTTTGATTATATCTTGAAGTGTTTTTTTGTCTATTTAATTAAAAAACATTATGTATTACAAAAACAAAAACATCAAACATATTACAAACTTACACACAATTATTTAGTAATTTATCACATTAACTGATTGTACAGCTTACAAAAAACATTTAACATAAAAATTAAACACACAACTTAAAATAATATCACAGTGGTTTCATTTAATCATAACTCTATAACTGGAGCTAATGTTATCAGTGTCTTCTTTTCGGTTCATAGTTTTTCCAATTTTCTGTTGTATACGTATTTTCTATTGTGTAACGCTTTTTTTTCTCTTGTTTTTGTGTAATATTATTATCCTGTCAAAATCTGGTTTATGCTTTTCGTTGATCATATGTTTTTATAAAGCTGTTGTTTCTTTTTGTTTCTCTATATCATTTTTGTGTTCGCATGTTCTTGTTTGTAAATTTCTTTTTGTTGTGGCAATATACATTAAATCACATTTTTGGTTGTCATTTCCCTTATATGCTATCTCGTATACCACATTATTTTGTTATTGTTTCTCCACAGGCGTCTTGATTTTAGTAGAAATCGAATTGAGTGTTGTATGTGGCTTATAGGCAAAACATATGTTCTGTGTTTCTATTGTTGCAGTCGTAAAGCAGCTCTGGGCGTGTAAACAACACGCGTCGTTGGCAATTATTTTTTAAGTGCAACCAGGCCACTGTTAGTTTATTGGCCTTCGAGAGTTTTGCGTCTCACTCTCGCACGTGTTAATGGTCTACCTCGACTAACTGTATCGCGCTACGGTTCTTTGTGGAATTTTCATTGCCGCGTGCAATCGTTTTTAACTATACTGGTGGAGACCATAAAAACTCTAGGAGTGGATCTTAGGAATTCCACTTTCTATACGAAGGTATAGGTCTCTTGGCAGTTCCTAAGGAAAGCACCTATTCGTGGGATACCCTGGCAATTTGCGTACTGCTATGCCATTTTTTATTTTATTTTTTTCAAATCAATCAATCTATTGTTGCTTTAATATTTTTGTTATCAGTTAAAGCTTAGTACTCTGTTTGAATTTGCGAAAAATGTTGAGTAACATTGATTATTTCGTTTGAAAATTTTGACACCTGATCAGTGGCGACAATACCACGATTTATAACAAATTTATCGGTTTTATTGCCTTGAAATGAACAACATTGTTTATCTTATAAAAACAAAAGAAATGTGTTTATTAAAAAAAATTAAAACAAATGGACAACAAAGTAATTTTAGGAGTTTGTACTGCAATGTATCAATTAATACATCTCGCAGCTGCTGCGGAGGAGCTCATTGAATGCACACGTTCTGCAAAAAGCACTCACCTTCATTTTATATTATATTTACATTATTTTCCATTATTTTAATTATTTCTGTGCAGCAAACTTAAAATAAAAACCACAACGCCAAGAAATATCTTCAACTGTTGTTTGCAATTTCGGACGAAGTAAATGGTGCTTACATTATTTCGTAGTTGAAAAATATGTTGCCAGAAACATGTTGTGTTTGAAAGAATAATGCTGCCAGAAACATTTCGTATGGTTTCACAAAATAAACAGAGTACAACTTTAGCAACATTATTTCGCATTTATTTCAAATAAATTTATTTATATGGACTTTTGACAGCAGTTCGCACGAAATGATGAACAGAGTACCCTGCTTTAAGCGTGCTGCTGTCAAAAGTCCATATAAAAAAAAATCACTCGAAATAATTGCAAAATAATCGGCCTGATTACGGTTGTGGAAGACGTAGTCGAATGTCGATTTTTTTGGAAAATGGTACTACGGTTGTCGAAAATGCACAATCTGTTACAATTTTCGTAACACGGAAGACGAAAACGACTGTCAAAGTATGCTAAAACAGTCGATAAATTTTTTTCTCATGACTAGAGACGCCGCCGCATTCAATTGACACCAATTGTTAGCCGTTGGTTTCATCCGCTAACATACCGTAAACTAATTTGAAATTTAACACATTTTTTGACATATATATATTCCACAATAAATAAAAGTAACAAAATGCTATAAAAAAATTCTTTAGTTATTTAAAACATTGGGTAAAATTGCGGCATTTTACATAAAATATTTTATCTGATGTCGGCCACTGGCATAAAGTTTATGACGCCGTTACTTGTTTGTGTAAGCTGTCGCCGTAAAAATTATCAAGCAGGCTTCATTTTCTGAATATATTCACATATGTTTACAAAGATGAGCTGTAAAATGTAAGTATTTGTTTTTTGTGAGTAAATTCATTTAATTAATTATTTATATATTCTAGGAATAAAATAACCACGCAACGGCAATTTGCAAAAATGGTGCAATTATTGGAGGCAAATCCAAATCTTGCGCGAGCGTACCACAGCGGCCTGCAAAAGGTAAACACTAAGAAGGAATGGGCGAAAATTGCCAATGAATTAAATTCCATTGGACCTCCCGTTCGCCAAGGACCAGAGTGGATGAAGGTGTGGGCAGACTTCAAATGTAATTTGAAGAAGAAGCTGCTGCACAACAAGGCAGAATGCCGGGAGGAGGGCCACACAAGCAGTTTACACTGACACCAGTGGAGGAAGCAGCCTCAAGTTTGTTGCAGCTAGACTCCATAGTAAATCCGGAGGGAGTCGAATTTGGAGTCGCAAATACTCCACTTGAGTCCAGCGATTGCCGTATGGACACGACAGTAGAAAAGGAAAATAGTGAGGATTTCTCGACACCGCCAATGCGGAAAAAAGTGCAGACAAAGGCTGCAACAGAGAAGACAGTGCTGTTGGAAAACCAGCTGAAAGTCCAAACGGAGCTATACTCCGAAGTGAAGAACTCGCTACAAAATGTGGAGAGATATAATAGGAAAATTTTCAAGATTAAAAAAGAAGAATTGAAAATGTACAAAGCTGCGGAGAAAAGAGAAGAAGAAAAGTTTTCATTGTACAAAATGGAGCTGAAAAAGAAAGAAGATTTTAGAAATAAATTGTTAAAAGCTAGAATGGAGGAGATAGAGATAAAAAAAGGCAAATAGAGCTGGATGAATGGAAGAGCGGAAATCGGGAGTAATTTTCTGATCCCATGTATTTTTTAAGTTTAGGTTTAAAAAGACTGAATATCTGTAATTTGTTTTCCTTTTTTATTTTATGTTATAATCTTAGTACCTGAAGTACCTTTTATTTTAAATAAACAATGTTATTAAATATTCAAAGATTGCACTATTCTCCTTCTTATACTTAAAGCAGTGGCGTCTTCGTTAGTTTCATTGAGGTTCGACATTGCTTCATTGCTAGGAATGTCTGTGCTTTCATCAGGTTCTACTGTGGATTCAATATTGTAGTGAATACAAATGTTATGCAAAGCAGCACAAACAGATGTAATTTTTGCAGCCATTTTCGGTTTATAATGCAGTTGCCTCGCTCCTAAAATACATCGAAAACGATTTTTGAGGACACCAATTGTACGCTCCACTACATTTCTGGCTTGTGCATGTATGTAATTAAAGCGGCTTTCTGCAGTTCCGTCTTCCGCTGACCTGAATGGAGTTATCAGGTAGGGTTCAAGAGGGTAGCCAGCATCTCCTACAAAATAAGACAAATTTATGTTGGGTTTCACTATAAAAACAATATTTTTAATACCAAGCAGCCATGTATTAGTTTCCCCATTTAAATAGTTGGTCTTTAGAAACTCCTTCAAGTCGCTTGTATTCCACACCAAAGAGTCGTGAACTGAGCCAGGATGATGGGGGGATATACATCTTATCCTAAGTTTATGGTCGCAAACCTGTAATTAAATCTTCAAATAAACCAAGACTCTTATTTAAAATAGGATATTGGCTTACCAGGGTAGCATTTAAACTATAAAATCCTTTTCGATTATAATATTTAAACCTCTCATCGACTCCTGGAGCCAAAATTTTGATGTGAGTTCCATCTATGCATCCAATAATGCCGGGGAATTTAAACTTTTTATAAAAATAATCCTTTATTTCAGATTTCTCCAGTTCAGTCATTTGAAACGATATCCAACTCGGGCAAATTTCACTGTGCATTGCATCGATGCATTCTTTGAAGATTGTGCTTACTGAAGACTGTGAAAGGCCAACATTATAATCGTTGCCAGCTCCTTTTTGATAACTGCCCTCAGCAAGTATGCGCAATGTTACCGCCAACTTCAATACTTTGGGAACAGCAGACGACTTTATTTGGTCTTCCAATCTAGGTGATATTTTTTCCAACACGTATTTGAATGCATCTTTATTTAATCTAAAAATGCCAATGAAACTTAAGTGCAGATGGGGAGTATGAATTGACACTCATTTCTCAATTTCACTACTTACTTCCAATTGGGCATTGCAAATATGTTTGAATTTTGCCTTATTTCTTTGCGCAAGGCACTTATGTATATCACATTCTGTGTATGCCTCATCGTCTTCATCCGAAGAAAAGAAATGTCCCAAACTTAACATTGTTATTTTATTCTATTTATTTAATTGTAAACTGAGAAAATAAAATTTTGCCTTTGGCGGACAATTATGTAAAAGTAAACATTCTTTTGACAGATGTGACAGGGCAATTCATGTAATTTTGTTATTATGACACATCTTGTACTTTTCAGTCTATTACAAAATCACAAGAGTCGAAAAAGTTACGTGGTACCAAAAATGATCGAAATCGACAACGACTGCTGTCGATTTTCGTCTTCGACAACCGTAATCAGGCCGAATATGCACTCTGTTCATCTTGTGAAAACATACGAAATGTTTCTGGCAGCATAATTTTTTCAACCACAACATCTTTCCTGCAACATATTTTCCAACTTCGAAATAATATAAGCATCACTTATTTCGTACAAAATTGTAAACAACAGATGATCAGATTTTAATTAGCAATAAATTTGTTGCGCACAAATAATGGAAAATAGTGTAAAAATAATATAAAATGAAGGTCTTCAAAGAGCTACTCCGCAGCAGCTGCAATTAACATTAATTGATATGTACGTTGCAGCACAAGCTCTTAAAATTATTTTGTTCTCCATTTGTTTTCACACATGGTTTTGTTTACATAAGAAAAACAATGTTGCTTACTTCAAGGCAATTGTCAATATTTTCAAAGGAAATAATCAATGTTACTCAACATTTTCCGCAAATGTGAGCAGAGTACTAAGCTTAAGCCAGGAATAAACTTTACACTGTAAACAACTTTGTCATTTTTTGTATATATGTTATTTTAAATTTTGTATTACTGTACAAAATACATATTGAGTATTTTTGAAAAATAAATAAACTAAAAAATATATTATAAATGAGATTGTGCCGTGGTTTTTTAAATACATATATAGTGGAACAAAATTTTTAAAATAAGAAGTAAAAGCAATAAAAATAATTAAAATGTATCAGGAATTCTTTAAAAAAACATGTTTGGAAGTTCATGACCTGAACTCGTGCCAACCGACTTCTTAACCCGCCAATGGTGAATTACTGGTCTGTGAGACCGGTTGCGTTAAAAAATTCGTATAACTTTCTTCTCCGTTATTCTTTTTTGTTGCGATTTCGCGTAGCTGCCGCATTGCACGTTCCCCACCATCAGTTCACGACGAAACTGCTTAGTGAAAACAATTTCTGTATTTATTTTACTAACCTGGTGTGTGAGACCGTGAGTCACCGTCAATGTAAGTGAAATAATCAAGCATTAATTTTTTGTTATTCACGTATTTTATATAGTTTATTATATTTTTTGTTTTATTATATTCTATTCATATATATAGGTATTTGTGTGTATATGTATGTGTTTCATAATATAAGCTTTTTTACAGCATGTCTTACGAAAGCATCCAGCGTAGGGTTGCCAGAAGGGCCTGATTTGGCCTGATTGTCAAGTTTTTTAATGCGCGTCAAGTGAAAAAGTGATTTGTCAAGCTTTTTTGTAAGTTATTTTTTTTCTCAAATTTATTCTAGCTATTTAATAATACTTAAAAAAAGTATGTGCATATTTCTAAAAAACAAATCTAAAGCCCATATTTTTACTATCAATAGCACTAAGGACTAATATGATACATATTTTTTTCTGCAATTATAGTTTAAAAAATAACTATAACTTTCTGTACAATTATTATAAAAGTGCCAACACTGATATTTACCCTATTACTCAACACTAGTAAATTGACAACATTGAACCAGAGAAGCAAGTCGTGGACTTTTCGTCGGCGGCGATTCGGCTTGAGCCGGGGTTTTACCGGCGCGCCATCCTTCTATCAGCTTAGCCGACTTGATATACCCATGGTGGAATAATACAGGCGGTTTTTCATTTGGGGTGTTCACACTGTGGTCATATCAGTCATATTGTCATAATGTCTTATTATTTTACAATGGTTTAAAAAAGTTGTTGTTGTGCTTCAAGCAAAAAAGTCATAAAATAATAAGACTTTATAAGGTATGTTTTTGGTTTGTCATAAAATAACAGCAGAAATCTTAGTCGAGCAGCTGTAACTCCTTATTCGAGCCGGCAATAATATTAACAAGCCGCCGCTACAAATAACACAAAATGAAAACAAGGCAAATTCATTACCAGGAGGCGAATTAATTATAAGGGGGTTGCAGTGGCGAATTCACGTGAATTTATACATTAACTGTCCTGTCAAATTTGTTACATATTTTCCATGGTGCTCTAATCAAACAACAATAAAAAACAACATGCATTTTGTTTGTTGGTTAAAATTATCACAATATTGTCAAAAAAAGCTGTATACAAAACATAACAAAATGTGGTTTGTATGTATTTAGTGGTTATGCAAAAACAAAAAGCATAACGTAAACAAAAATATTCATAATGGCGGCCAAAAATGTAAACAACTTTTGACAAGACCGTGAAACTTACCATTTTTTTTTGCAGATTATTTAACGGTCAAAACACAACCCTACAAAAAACCATATTCCTTGTTGCGGACACCTGATATTTTAAAATGGCGCCGGAAAATATTTAACAAATTTGAAAGGGCAGGTAATGTATAAATTCACGTGAATTCGCCACTGCAACCACCTTATAATTAATTCGCCTTGAATGAAAATTATGCGTTTGTGTAAGCTATCTGCCTGGCAGCTTATGGATGTTTTTCTACTTGCCGCCGTAAGAAAAAATATTTCGGCTCATTAGTTTGTTCTTCCTCCTCTTCATCACCTAGAAAAGGGTGCATTTAAATTTGAATACATATGTACATACATGAATTTTTTTGTTCATATTTACTTGAGGTAGCCATTATCACGTTTAACATGTAATTTTCGCACAAACCAGCTATTATTTTACTTTTTTCACTTGATTTCAGCATTTTGATATGAAATTGTATTTTTAAATGTTTTTTTTTTGTATCAGCTGGCACAATTATGACATAGCACACTAAATTATGACGGGGTTGTTCACACTTGTCATATTTTGGTGTGCTATTATTTTATGACATATGACTTATGACTACAGTGTGAATACCCCACTTGTTTTTTTAAATAAAACCTATGTGTTTGAAGTATTGTCAAGTTATTTATGAAAATTATTATTTATTTATTATAGACTAGCTAAAACCTCTCAGCAAAATTGTTTTTACGAGTAAAAGTTGAAATTCAATTCGTATTTTCCCAATAATAATTATCCAGAAGTTCTTCTTTAAAAACTAAAAATCTCTTTTATATATTTAGTATGAGTGTTTTTATTTGTCAAGTTTTTTTTTCAAAATCAAGTTTTTTTTATGATCAATGTCAAGCTTTTTGACAAATTAGATCTGGCAAGCCTAATCCAGCGTCATCTTGAATATCAACTACAAGACACAACATTTCATTCGGACGGACCACCAAGTTCTTCAGATAGTGAATCCGAGAATGATTATGAACAAGAGGAAATACAAAATTCAGACAGCGAAGAGGAATTGAGTGACCAAAAGCCTTTAGGTAACAATAACTCGTTATTTTATATTGGAAAAGACAGAAGTACGAAATAGAGTAAGGAATCTGCGCGCCAATGTGTTCGTACTAAAAGTGCCAACATAGTTTCACAGTTACCAGGACCAAAGCGGATTATATCCAATGAAAAAGACCCCCTTGAAATTTGGAGACTCTTTTTTGATGACTATTATTCATATAATGGTCAAGTATACCAACCAATATATTGCTACCGTGAAAGATAAATTTTGCAGAGAAACATATGTCAAAGAGACTGATTTCAAGGAAATATATTGCCTGATAGGATTGCTCCTTTTAGCTGGTGTTAAAAAATCTAACCAGCTGGACGTTGAAGAGTTGCTTCGAACTGATGGTGGTTCAATTGAAATTTTCGGCTTTCAATGTCTGCCCAGAGATTTAGATTTTAGTGCGAGTTTTGAGGCTTAATGATGGTACTACGAGGGCAAATAGAAAGAAATTGGACAAAATCTGCCATATTCGAGAAATTCGTTCACAGTTGCAAGGCTAATTACACTTTACCTGCTTTTGTGACTATAGATGAAAACTTGGAAGCATTTCGGGGAAGGTGCTCATTTATGCTACACATTCCAAACAAACCAAATCCATATGGCATCAAAATTCAAGCCCTTTGTGACGCCAAAATGTTCTACACATACAATGAATATAATGAATATGTGATTCTTTATATTTTTTTCTTAATATTAAAAAATGTGTTGCTAAAACATTGTTATTTTTAATGCTTTAATTAAAAACATTTTTGAATTTTAATATTGAAATAAAAAGAGCTTAAATTGATTAAATATCTTTGTTTTATTGTCAAAGTGCATAAATAAAAAAACATGAACTATTAGTAACACGTTTCGAAAAATCTTCAGTTGAAAACCTCGGTGCATGAGACCGGCGTCACCATTAATCAAAGGCAAATTTGCGTCGCCATTGGCGGGTTAAGTTGGTTCGAGTTCAAATCATGATCTTAACATTTTTAAATTTCTTTAACGAATTTTTGATGCATTTTAGTGATTTTTATTACTTTTAAATCAAAAACTTTGTTTTTTTTTCTAAGAATTTTATATAACTTTAAATTTTTTATAATAAGTATGTAATATTGAAATATTTTAATCATTAGACTAGCAGATTTATGTAATAGTTGGCGATATTTGATTTTGGAGATTTTTTTATATTCCGTCTTTTCTTACCTTGCAAATTATTTCTTCGTTTTTCTGAAGACCATTAACTTAATGTTCAAAACTTTGAAAAGCTAGTTTATATTATGCAACTTCTGGCGCTAAATTTTTTTTACTTCTTTCAAGTTACAATGTGAAACTTTTATTGGAGACATTTTTGACCGATTTACGAAAGAGGGAACAAAAGCAATTTCATTTATATGTGTACTCTTTTTAATTTCTATCTCTACGACAAAGTAGGAACTGCAGCGACAAAAATTCCGTAATGTTAACGGGTATATGGTTGCGAATCGTCTTTTTCGCAAAATTTGAGAATACTTTGATTCTTAAAGAAAAATATTAATAATATAAATTTTAAATACTTATAATTTCCTATGATATAATGTTGTACAGTAATAAAACAAATTACTATACTATTGTTTTTTGATTTTTTTTGATATCGACGGTATCGTCGATACGCGAAAACCCGTATTGATGCCTCCCAAAACAAAAATTAAATGAAAAATACTCATTAATATTTGTTGCACTAAGGCCCAATAATTGACTACTCATTTAAGTGTAATTTATCTTTAAATGCCACTTAAGTACCAATTTAATTTTTTCAGTACAAAATTATGTGACATTTAAATGAAACTTAAATTACCATTCTTCTGCATTTAAAGTCCATTTAAGTTTTGCACACATACATACACAAACATATGTTTTTGCTTGCGTGTTGGTGTTTCGCGCAACAAAGTAAACAAAAAATTTGCGGCCATTGAAAAATCAACATCTTTTGGAGTGAAATTTGGACTTCTTTTATTAATATTATTCTTTTTTATGGTTTTTAAAATTGTTTTAAACTTTTAAAACATTGCAGCAATCTATCATATCATTGTTATTTTCAGCCTGAAAAAGAATCCACATTAGAAATTTTTCTTTAATTTTGTTCAACAGCTGTTTCTCTAAGAAAATTGAGAGAATTTCTGCCATATTTTTATCGTAATTAAATACAAACAATAATTTCACACTGAAAAACTCAAACTGTATTTAAATGTAACTTAAATTTAAGTGGCAATTAGCTAAATGGCATTTAAATGCGAAGTCAATTATTGGCCCTAAAAAGTTAAGAGCGACAAAAACTATTTATATTAAATAATTTAATTCACAAACATTTTATACTCCCCACTTTCGTACCATTATTCATTGCTCTGTAAATAAAACATTTCCATCAATTAGCTTTTGTACTGTTACGTAATATCCGGTAGTTTATAAATTGTTTTATCTGTTGGTTTCTTCTTTTATTATTTTGAATCTCAAATTTGTAAAAACAAGTAAGAGAGATATATTCGGCTGTGCCGAATCTTATATACCCTTCACCATAGTATGGAGTGACGAAAGAAGTCAGAATCACGAAAATTCAAACCCACGAAATACGAAAAAAAAAATAAAAAAGAAGTTATATGGAAAAAATTACATTGAAGCAAAACAAAATTGCAACTCACCGTCTCACGGGCGCACCCTCACGTGATGGAAATAAAAAATTAATCACGATCACGCATTATTGGTTCTAATCTCTATTTCATAAACATAGCTTGCAAAGCAGCACTGGAACCATGAGTTTACAAGGCATTCTAGTGTTGCTTTGCAAACTGCGTTTATGAAGTCAGCCATAAATTAAGAACTCCGTAACAAATTTGTAACACTTTCTTGCCTGGGGTGCATTATAAAAATATTAACATACCCTTATTAGCACTTATATAATTTTTCACACATCCAAGAAGTGTTTCAACGTCTTTATCAAAAAGCCAGTGGTCTTCGACTAAACAAAGAAATGATTTGAAACATAAGAAAAGATTTAATAATGAAGAAATTCTCCCAAAATTTATTAAAAAAATCGCCAACTATTACATAAATCTGTTAGTCTAATGAGTAAAATGTTCCAATATTATCTTCATATTGAAAATAATTTAAAGCTATCAAAAATTCTTTAAAAAAATCACTTTTTCAAATAAAAAGTAAAAGTAATAAAAATAACTAAAATGTATCAAAAATTAAAAAAAAAATAATAAATGAATAAAAGAAAGCTTTTTGCTCTCAAATCCAACCCATAATTCGGCCTATTTTCGTAATATTTTTTTAAGAGATGTAACACTCAGGCAATTAGTATGCCTACCAACCCGTAGGTGTGTTACCTTCTTTAGGAAAGGGATAGTGATAGAGGACAGATGGTGAAAGAGAGAAAGCTTAATTTTTTTACAACTCTGATACTGCGCGCTGTGTTAGTTTTTAGATCAGTGTAACAGGGCCCCTGATGTAGGGTTGCCAGAAGGGCCTGATTTGGCCTGATTGTCAAGTTTTTTAATGCGCGTCAAGTGTCAAGTGAAAAAGTGATTTGTCAAGCTTTTTTGAAAGTTATTTTTTTTTTCTCAAATTTATTCTAACTATGTAATAATACTTAAAAAAAGTATGTGTATATTTCTAAAAAACAAATCTAAAGCCCATATTTTTATTTTTTTTCTGCAATTATAGTTTAAAAAATAACTATAACTTTCTGTACAATTATTATAAAAGTGCCAACACTGATATTTACCCTATTACTCAACACTAGTAAATTGACAACATTGAACCAGAGAAGCAAGTCGTGGACTTTTCGTCGGCGGCGGCGGCGATTCGGCTTGAGCAGGGGTTTTACCGGCGCGCCATCCTTCTATCAGCTTAGCCGACTTGATATACCCATGGTGGAATAATACAGGCGGTTTTTCATTGTTTTTTTTAAATAAAACTTATGTGTTTGAAGAATTGTCAAGTTATTTATGAAAATTATTATTTATTTATTTATTATAGACTAGCTAAAAACTCTCAGCAAAATTGTTTTTACGAGTAAAAGTTGAAATTCAATTCGTATTTTCCCAATAATAATTATCCAGAAGTTCTTCTTTAAAAACTAAAAATCTCTTTTATATATTTAGTATGAGTGTTTTTATTTGTCAAGTTTTTTTTTCAAAATCAAGTTTTTTTCTGGTCAATGTCAAGCTTTTTGACAAATTAGATCTGGCAAGCCTACCCTGATGCCAAGTAGGCGCATTAAATGTGTTTTAAACTGTTGTAGCCATTTTATTAATTATTTTACTTCGCCGGCGATTTGGCTACAATACCGATGAAGGAGGGCGCTGTAATGACTGCTAGCATACACCAGTATCAATTGCTGCCAGTACTCTTCAGTGACCAGTGCTATGCCTTCATCACTTAAACACTCCGACGACAACAAATACAATAGCATACTAATGCACATCTAAAAAATGCTGGAGGTTATGACTTGTCTATTTGAAGCTGGGCTCGAACCCACGTTCTTAGACATTATTTGCTTTGTAGTCAACACGCTAACTACTTCAGCCAACAGCACCTCTTTTTGCCATTAAATTGCGTCCAATTCCGTAGTGCGTGCTATCGACAATGCGATTTTCCGCAAAACGATGATTTCTTAGGTGTTTTTAATGAATGTAAGACCAGTTAATTTTATATGAATATGAAGAAATTAATTTTTTATCTCCTAAGATCTTAACTTATCATTTTGTATATGTTGAACTATTATCGCTACGCTTTACAAATGTTTTGGAAATTTTCCCCAAACATTCCGATCTAAAAATCCAAAGTTCATATGTATGTATACGATAGGAACTGATTGTTTAAAAATATTTGATGAATTGAGAACTATTTTTAAAATACATTTTAATTAAGCCCACATTAAATTATTCAATTGCATAATGCAATCTAGAAGCTAAATATAAATTTGTGGAAAGTATGTACTTGCAATACTTTTATTCAAAATGCAAATGCATTTTAAATTTTTATTCCAAATACAAAATAGTTTTTAATAAAAGTTTAATTTTCGCAATGAAAATGATATTTTTTAAGTTTGTTTACTTTATAATTTTGCTGTTTTTTAATCAATATTGAATCATACAATTTTCCTGATGTTCGCACATTTTTAAGAATTTTTGGCATTTTAGAGATTTTTTCAAGATTTTTGGCTGCTGATTGCCAATTATATGATTTTTTTTAAATAAATTTTGGGAATAATTTCCAATATTGCATTTGCAGTTTTTAGAATATGCGCTATTTTCGCGGGGTTTTCAATTTTTTAGTTTCTTTCCTAATTACATTTTGGAGCTTGATATCAAATTAAATTCTTACATCAAACTTTGTTTTTATTTTATAGAAAAATGGCAATTAATTGAAGTGCTTTTGAAGATTAACTCACTGATGTTACAGAATGAAAGAAGCATTTCTTATCAAATTATAGCCGCGAAGAAATTTTACTGCTTTGTTATGTGATACTAAGTATCCAAACAACATTTTAATTGTCAAAAGATTTATTATCACATTGTACAAATACAATAATAATACCGGGTGCTGGTATACTGCAGGTACGCTCTGCACCTAAATATAGAAAATAGTTAAAATTACACAAGTATAACACAGGATGTAAGCATCAATTTTGCCTTTCTTCTGAAATCACAAATAGTCATAAAAAATGAAAAATTAATACATTTTCAAAACAAAACTAAAATTCAATTTCATTGATTTTTGTATATCTACTCGTACATAGTATAGTGTCTTGACGTTTCTTTAATATAAATAATATAAAAAATAATAATGGTTATTTATATACGAAAAGAAAATGTAAGCGATAAAAAATTCTGTAATATGCATGCATAATATTATACTAATAAACGTACAAAAATAAGTTTAAAGAAACAAACAAAAAAAAACAACAAATCTTTCATTTGTTTTTAATGTTAATATTTGGCCACTCTGAGATTTTAGAAGTGTTGTTGACTATAAGTCTTTAGCTGATTTTGGCCTAACTCGTTCTATGTCAATAAAAAACTTTTATTACATATTTACCCAACGTTTCGTCAATTTTATGTTGACTTTTTCAAGGGTGTTGTCTATTTAAAAATTAAATAATTACAATTTTTCACCAAATAATATGTTATGTATACTTACAATTTTAAATTAAAATATTGATTACATTAATTTTTAAAAAACAAACAAAACAAAAGCTTAAATAATTACTTGTATAAAAATACTCTGTAACTCGTACTTATATTGTCTGTGTCTTCTTTTAAGTTCATGATTCTGTTTATGTTTTCTTGTATCCGTAAACTTTCTATCGTGTACCTTTTTCTTCCTTTGTTTTCCCTATCTAATATTTTGATATTTTCAAAGTCTGGTATATGTCCAGTTTCCAGTATGTGTTGTGATAATGCTGTTGTCTCTTTCTTTTTGATAATATCATTCCTATGTTCATTTATCCTTGTCTCTAAAGCTCTTTTTGTAGTTCCAATATATGTATATCAAATCACAGTTTTGTTCGTGGTTGCCTTTACATTTAATTTTATAAACAACATTACATTGTTGTGTTTTTTCTACTTTGTCCTTTATTTTCGTAAATATTGTGTTCAAAGAAGAATTATGTTTAAAGGCAAACTGTATGTTGGCTGTTGTTGTTGTTTTTTGACTTAGGTTGTCTGTTAAGCCCGGTATATATGTTACACTGTGAAAATGTTTTTGTTCTGTTGTATCATTGTCATTATTTATGTTTTCTTTTAGAACTTTTTTATTAAGTTTTGTTTTTGTTTCGTATATTAATTTGTTTATTAGTTGTATTGGAAAACTGTTGTTTTTAAGTATTGTAATGATTCTATTGATGTTGTTGGTGTGAAATTGTACGTCACTAATGTTAAGAACTCTAAAAATTAAACTCTTGGCTGTGTTTATTATTTGCGATTTCGGCTGTGTAGCATAAAAGTTCATGATCCTACCAGATGCAATGTCTTTAATGTACATACCAATCAAATATGATTTTATCATCCTGTCTTATTAGTACTGTGTCTAAATACGCAATTTTATTTTGGTTGTTTTCCATCTCAACAGTAAACTGAATTTTTGGGTAATAATTGTGGAGAGTTTTGAGAGTTTCATCTATGTCGTAAAATTTTATAATGGCTAGAATGTCATCTACATATAGGCTTGCCAGATCTAATTTGTCAAAAAGCTTGACATTGACCAAAAAAAAACTTGATTTTAAAAGAAAAACTTGACAAATAAAAACACTCATACTAAATATATAAAAGAGATTTTTAGTTTTTAAAGAAGAAATTCTGGATAATTATTATTGGGAAAATACGAATTGAATTTTAACTTTTACTCGTAAAAACAATTTTGCTGAGAGTTTTTAGCTAGTCTATAATAAATAAATAATAATTTTCATAAATAACTTGACAATTCTTCAAACACATAGGTTTTATTTAAAAAAAACAATGAAAAACCGCCTGTATTATTCCACCACGGGTATATCAAGTCGGTTAAGCTGATAGAAGGTTGGCGCTCCGGTAAAACCCCGGCTCAAGCCGAATCGCCGCCGCCGCCGACGAAAAGTCCACGACTTGCTTCTCTGGTTCAATGTTGTCAATTTACTAGTGTTGAGTAATGGGGTAAATATCAGTGTTGGCACTTTTAAAATAATTGTACAGAAAGTTATAGTTATTTTTTTAAACTATAATTGCACAAAATATGTATCATATTAGTCTTTAGTTCTATTGATAGTAAAAATATGGGCTTTAGATTTGTTTTTTAGAAATATACACATACTTTTTTTAAGTATTATTACATAGCTAGAATAAATTTGAGAAAAAAAATTAACTTACAAAAAAGCTTGACAAATCACTTTTTCACTTGACACTTGACGCGCATTAAAAAACTTGACAATCAGGCCAAATCAGGCCCTTCTGGCAACCCTATCTACATACATATGTCACTATGTATTTTAAATACATGTTTTTGTTGTTTAATTCAGTCATAGCTTCGTCTAACCTAGCGTTTACACATGTAAGTGCAAGTTCGAAAAACTCAATACATTTACACTTTTTCACTAACACAATCACAATTTTCGTACTTGCAGCTCAACTTGCAAGAGAATTTGCTTGTAAGTAAATTTTTGACACTTACCGCAAGGAAAATGACAAATGAAAAAACAGTGCTACCGAGTATAAGTTTTGTATCAATTTACTAGTAGTTTGTAAAAATAAGTAATGTTTATACCTGATTTGTTGTGTATTTATAAAAAATAAATATTAAAAAAGAGCACAACTATATAACAACGCATCTTAATGGTATATTGAAATATAAATTTTATGCATTTTAGAAAAAAAATTTTTGATCAAAATGTTCTTTTCAGTAATTTTATAATATCGACAACACGGCAATACTGGATTCACATATTTTATTTTTTCAACTCCAAAAGTAAAGCTATTTTCATAAGATGTTTACGTTTCGAGAACATTTTGAAAATGAACTTACAGCTGACTGTGTAAACACTCAATGAACTTGTAAGACTTTCGGCTATAATTTCGACATTTTCGTTGATAATACATATACAGTACTTGCAAGTAATTACTTACATGTGTAAATGCAGGGTAATAGACTATCAAGAACAATGTCAGCAATGGTGGGTGATAGTGGGTTACCCATTGGCATACCAAAAATTTGATTATATATTATTCCATATATTATTGCACGGGCACTAAGTAAATAAATAAAAAAAATTATAATTAAATAACAAATAAATGTAGAATTCAATAACAAAAATTTATATTTATTTTTATAACACGGCCGTTTTGTTCACTTTAAGATCGAGTATGTATATTTATCTCGCTTTCGTTGTCGAAATAATAAAAAACTGCAGTTTGGAAAGCACTGGGTTGATACTTTTAAAAGCTTTTTTTAACACTGACTTGATATACACAAAACAGGAACTTTATATGTTGTTGTTGCAAAATCCACTAAATATATTTTTATTTTGCCTTTATAAAAAAAAACAATATATTTTGTACTTTATATTGCAACACTTTTTCACTTTTCATAAATAAATCACCTGCTAAATTTCACAAATGACTTACCTTTTTATTTGAAACAAGAGGTTAAAGGGTTATGGGTTGTAAGATGTACAATATGTAGGTATGTAGAACACCGGCAATCTGTATATGTTTGTATGTACGTGGTATATACTTATGGGTTTCGATGCCTTCGGGATTTGTTCTGCAATTAAAAATATTTTTCTTTTGAAAAATATTTCACTGGGGTTTGAGGATCCGGCTCGAAGGACCAATCTTTACTTTACGACTGTTTAAATATGCACATGTATACATACACACAATGTGTACATATGCCCATGAACACATTTCAGTATTGATGTATGTGTGACAAAAAGGGGTAATTTACAACAACCACACCAATTTCCATTAAGAATATGAAGTTTTAGTATTTTATAATAAATAAGATATGTTATGTTCTTAAACGCGTAAACTACTAAGAAAAATACAACTGCTCTGTGGTGTAGAAGAAGCGCTTGTGACTACCAACCAGTAGGTTGTTGGATTGAATCCCAACGCAACTTTTTAAAAAAAAATTTAAAAGTAAAATTATTTCGAATACCATTTTTTTGCTCATATTTTAGTCGTTAATGGACCGACTTCAATTATTTTCTGTCTAAACCTTCGTTGAACTCCATACAAGAGATCTGCTTCATAAAGTTAACCGTAGGACAGTCGGGGCCATAATAAAACAACAGAATAGGAAATATAACAAAAAAAGTCTTCTGGCTATAGCTCATTAATTATAATTAATGGTATAAAATTTATGTCTCTATGTTGTGTTGAGGCCTTAATTCTAAATACACCAAAATTTAGCAGACCGACAGACGGACATCGCTCATTCGACTTCTCTATCTATAAGGATCCAGAATATATATACTTTATGGGGTTTTAAATGAATAATGAAGAAATTACATACGGAGTGACAAACCTATATATCCCCTTTCCAAATTTTTTTGGTGAACAGCATAGAAAGAAGCTAAAGCGTCTCTATCTAATTGCGAATAATTTAGCTCCGCATTTGTAATCGATCGAAGACCGAAAGGAATCGGCCTGTGTCTTCCTATCCAATGGGAGCAGCCCCCGCTATTTCTTATATGCTTATAGCACATGTTATGAGTTGTAAAGCATTAGTACTCGATCGCTTGCGATTTTTTTTTTAATTTATCAAACGCTTTTATATGTTTGTGCGTTTAAATTAAGAATTCTTGAAAATTGTTATTCGATTACAAAGCGATCATAGAAGAGGACCTCACCTTTAAGAGTGTTGAAATTTGGAGCACCCTGTTGAAATACACGGTGAAGAGGACCTATGCCTTAAGTGTTGATATATGGAGCAACCTGTTGAAGGACACGGTGGGCTACAGAATTTCAAAGTTGACTACATCGGGCGTCGAAAACTTTGTATGACGGCTTTTCCACATTTAAAGTGTACTTTGCAAAGTTTCTGTCTTTCTCCCAGCTGAATTAAACTTTGCAAAGTAAACTTTGACTGTGGAAAAACCGTCTAGGCTTCATAGCTTCTACAAATGTTATTAATAAATAAAGAAAATACATTTTATTTCAAATAAAAATGTCTTTAATATTTGCAAATATATTTGGCTTGAAATTTAAAAATTTTTCAACGACTTTACTCTCCGGTAATAGCGTAGACAAAATTAAAATTAATTTATATGAATTTTAACACAATTCTTGATAATATTCAGACAATTTTTTTTTAATTTAGCTCAATTCATGTCAATTCTTTGAAATGAGTGAAAAATAAATAAATTTTGACACAAATAGACAAAAAATTTTAACAACTAAAATTTTTTTCAGTATATCAAAAGACTAGACTTCAAAAAAGAATACAGTGTAAATTTTAAGTCGATTAAAGCTTGCACGATATTTTTAGCATTGGGCGACTATAAAGATTTTTTTTACGAAATTCTAAATTAATCGCTTAAGGAAAAAACCGCTATAGATTTAAAAAATTTGTTTTTACAAATTATATTAGATATATAATACAATTAATTTGGCTTGTAATTGTTACCCGCCAGCTCAAAAATGTGTTCAGGAGAGCATACTATTTACTAAAAATAGTTCAATTTTCAGAAGCATTTTATTTACTTGCATGAAAATTATACTAACTTTCAATTTTATTTCTTCACTTTTTATTAAAAACATAGTTTTTCTCTTATGTTTAAAAAATTTCAACGACATATTAAAGCGTCATTTTCTATAAATTTTTAAATCCAAAAAAATTAAGAACAAATGGATAATTTTTTAAGTTTTTCAATAAAATCCCTTCTTTATTTTGGAAAATACATTTATCTACTTATACATAATACTAAATAAAACGGTCACAAAACAAATATCTCGTGTGAAATTTAGCTAAAGTGTACTATTTTCAAGAGTTTTTACTACACGCATACACAGGTCATGCTGTACCTACAATCTTATAGGCCTATGCGGTTATATACTTATCCCAGCAGATAACGCGACTAGTCCAAACACGCATGTAAAGTATACTCCATAAAGGTCTAGGACTAGTCCAAAAGTAACCCCAATGTATGACGAAAACATGGTATATTTAACATATCGATGTCCTAGGGCTGGACCATGTGGTCCAAGTTTGCATTACATGGGACTAGAGATGGGCGCGAGTCGTGTTTTTTCGTGACACGAAACACGCACGATCAACACGATGTGTTCGTGTTGAAAAAATAGATTTCTTTCGTGTTCATGTTGAGCAAGAAAAACACGAAATGATAGTAGGTGTAAAATATGTATTCAGTAAAAAATTCAATTTTTTGTGTCATTGTATACGCAAAAATATCAGCAAAACACTTTATTGAAATTTTTTTATCGTAACATCTTAAAAAAATTTTGTATCGTCTAGATGGAGGGTTTAGTTTAATGTTCTGTGTAAAAACTGATCAGCTGTTGACCATGCAATGTTTGCAGCATTGTTTGAAAAGCTGTTGGTAAAAAAAAAGTTATCAAGCTATACAAATAAACGTGTGAGCAAAATGAAGGATAAAATTCAAGAAGCTATTCGTCGAAATGATGAGAATTATAAATTAATAGTGAACCAACAAGCCAGAAGCAGTGTTTGGGATAATTTTTATCTGATAGAACATGATGACAAACGTATAAATTACGTTTGTTGTAAGAAATGCAAGTTAGTTTTTTCTTATACGGCCAAGACTGGGACTAAAATACTAAATCGCCATAAATGTGATTGGCAATCAGGGAAACAACAACCCACATTAACCTCATTTTTACCAAAAAAGGTACCTGAACGTGTTTTAAATGATCTCACACTCAAGCAGTTACATTTTATTGCTACAGACTTACAGCCACTGAGCGTTACAGAAGGTGAGTTGCGTATGCATGTATGTATGTCTGAAAACAATTTTAACATTGTAGAATTATAACACAGGTGAAGGGTTTCGTATGTACGCACAAGCCCTAATAAATACAGGTGCCACATATGGAATGCAAAATTATGAAGACCTTTCGTATTTTGAAAAACAATTACCACAAAAGTTATGACAATAGAATACAACAGGATCAAGGAGGAACTAAAGGGAAAACTTCCAAGTTAACAATTATCGTTTACAACAGACATGTGGAGAGACACATCCACACAGAAAAGTTTCTTAAGCCTTACTGCACATTATATGTATATGTGACGAATATAATTTAAATGTTGCCATATTAGGCGTCAAAGAATTTATGGATGAAAGGAAAACAGAATCAAATATTTTACAAGGAGTAGTATGTATTCTTGATGATTATGAATTAAGGGAAAAGCTTCTGAATGGTGTAATGGTAACAGACAATGGAGCTAATGTTGTATATGCTTTTAGCCATTATAAAAGATTGTCTTGTACGTGCCATAATATAAATTTGGTTATAAAAGATGTTTTTGAGAAAAATCCTATACCAGAAATATGCGAACTTATAGAAGCGTCAAAAAACTAGTTAAATACTCTAAGCATTCAGAATTAAACAAAAAATTTACTAAATCCTTAAAACAACACATAAAGACGCGATGGAACTCCATTTACATAATGCTTCAAAGTATATTTGATGTCCAAAATGAAGTCAAGATTTTATTATTAAACAAAAATGAATTGAATCGAATTTCTAAAATAGATTTTGACTTGCTAAGTCAGCTTCTCGATATTTTGAAGCTTTTTAAATAATGCTCTGAAAAATTTAGCTCTGAAAAAAGGCCAACCATACATATTTATGTCTTATGGTACGACAAGCTAAAAAATAATTGTAAACAAAAAATGTTAGACTCCCGCATCATATTACAATTGAAAACAAAAACACTACAGTCTATTGAGAGAAGGCTTAACCCAACAGACATTCATTATGTGGGCCTTTTTTTAAACCCTCCATTTAAAAAACTTAATTTTTTAAGCTCACAACAAAAAGAACATATCCTGTCAACCGTGAAGGCCATAATAGAAGACTATTGCATGGACAATATGGAAACAAATAATAACAGTAATGATACACCAAACGAAAACCAAGAATTCGCTGAGTATAGAGATGAATACAATTAAAAAAAAAATAAAATCACAAAAAAGCATTATTGATATTGAAATCGAAAATTACTATAATAGCTCAACACAATGGGAAAACGATATATTAACATTTTGGAAGTATGCAAAAAATTTAAAGATTTTACAGAAGCTTGTCAAACAGGTGTTAAATATACCTATAAGTTCTGCGACTAGTGAAAGAGTATTCTCAACTTCTGGACTTATTCTTAGTGAACGCCGCTTGAGATTATTGAGCGCAAATCTTGATAAGTTACTATTTCTTAACAAAAATATGTAAATAACGCATAGATATTTATTTGCAAATAACTTAATATATTTAAGTTTATGTGATTATTTTATGTTAAAATAAAACAAAAATATATTATATATACATATGTATGTACATCCATAAGTGAATTTAAGTTGAAAATTTGTTTTATTGAATTTAGTTTCGTGCGTGCCGGTTGTTCTCGTGCTTTGAAATTTTTTGCCGTGCCTGTTTCGTTCGTGCTGGACATCTTTGGTTTCGTGTTCGTGTCGTGTTGAAAAAATCCAACACGCGCCCATCTCTACATGGGACTAACTCAAAAACTACTCCATGTCATTAAAAATAGACCACTGACAAGAAGTTTGTTAGGCACGAGTAAGTTCGTATAAGCACGAACAATTGTCGTATAGCAATAAGTTCTTGTTTGAAAATGACATACTCCATGACTGCATTACATCGGACCACCTTGTAAATAATCCGTTTTAGCTGTAATGGACCACGTAGTACAATATTATCTGCAGGGATCTAGCTAAAATTTAATTTTTTATAGTATATCTTCTCTTCATATGTACATACGAGTGGAGAAAACTAATGGGGTAGGAGTAGTATCGTCATTAGCCATCGCAATTCATATCATATAACAAACAAGCAGTTCATCACTTTGAAGGAAACTTTTATTTAATACTGATTGGGACGTTACGGCAACGTGTCCCTTAAATTCCGGAAGCTTTTGCATTGGTTTTCCCATTTCTGCTTTAAGTTTTATGCTGATTTAAATTATATTATAATTATTTTATCTGCAAAAGAAGTATTTTCCAAAAAATTGCTTAAAGTTCATGCTTAAAAACCGACTAATATTATATAAATTTAACCAATTTTGACAGCTTGTGAGCGGATGCGGAATGCCTTCAGCAGATCTAATCTGCCTAAAATTTTCCACAACTAATTTTTTGCAACTATTTAGTATCATTATATGAATGTGGCGGCTGGTCCAGACACAAGAATCTTTTTAGGCAACTGTCAAAATCTATATAAGGGTAGAACAAATGTGATCCTAGAAATGAAATTTTCCATTTCAAGAACTTGGGCCTCTTCTTTTGATCTCAATACTTTTAATGACCGAAAGTTTTGGATAGCAACTTGGACTTATTTTTCCATTTATGTTCTTGAGCGGATAAATATAACCTAAAGCTTCCAAGTGCTGCATATTTAAAAAGCAAGTGTAAGTGCATATCTGCACAATTTGCTAGTGTAAAGTAAAAACATGGTTGGATTGGTAGATACAGCATATGTGTGGAACCTGTCTGCAAACTATGGGAAATTATTGTCGCAGTTGCAGATATGTTTAATAGCACCGTATAAAGAAACATTTGACGGAAAAAAGGTGAGGAAAAAAATATATTTGTCAAAAATGTAGTGATTTCATCACAAATTTTGTTTTATTTATATAGTAATACACAAAAGTAATCAAAATAAAGAAAGTTAGAGAAATGTATATCGTTACCTACAATGTAAAAAGCCCTAACTAACAAAAAAATTCAAATGTTTTTTTTAATTTATTATTTATTTTAAATCTATTTTTAATTTCACCACAAATTTAGTTTTATTTATATAGTAATACAAAAAAGTAATCAAAATAAAGAAAGACAGAGAAATGTATATCGTTACTTACAACAACTAACAAAAAAAAATTTAAATGATTTTTTTAATTTAGTATTTATTTTAAATCTATTTTCAATTTATTATTCTAAAAGAGCTTTAGCGCCTTCGCTTATAACACTATACTTTTTCTGGCAAAATGAAGGAGTCAAATGTGAGATCATGCGATCTGATGTTACCATCATTCGGTGCATAATATCTTCGTTCGTGGCAATTCGACTGCATTTTCTGGAGTGTCTAAGGCGATATTTTTTATAGTCTTTGTTACGACTTTCCTGAGCCTCTTCGGATAGTAAGCCTACAGGAAAAATACACTTTTCAATTATATCTTTTCCATGAATCAGAATTTTGTGAATTGTAGGTGGCATATTGTACCACTCGTAAAGTGCAACAAACTCTTTTGCCGTCTCCAGACAAAACTCACCAAATTTCTTTGGATCAACTACCTCGGTGGTTGTTATAGCTTCGAGAATTATTGAAAACCTCTTGATTATGTTTTCATCTAGACCAGTGATTTCGGAAATCAAAGTAGGATTAGCAAAGAAGCTTCGTGACGTATTTCCTGAATTTGTCGTACCAAATTCTCTGCCTTGCTTAGCAGTATCAACCTGTATTCCAATTTTCTCTTTAAGTTCACGCTTTGTCAAACATTTTCGGGCTTCTTTTATCGGACGAGTATTTGAGTCGACTCTCCCACGGTTAAATTCAATATTATAAGCTACATGCAAAAGACACTCCATCAGCTTAATACGCGCAGGTAACTAACGGAAAAACCCAAATAATTAAAAAAGTGCTGTTGTTGTTATTATTATTATTGGCTAAGTATAATTCCTTTTTTATTTTTGATTTTTTGATTTAGCTATTGGCCTACCGCGTTTTATGTAAATAAAAATGCAAGTTTTTATTCCATATTTTCCCGACGTTTCGTGAATTTTATGTTCACTTTTTCAAGGGATTTTTTGTCTATTTTATTAAAAAGAGAAAAACATCAAAAAATTTGCCATAATATAGTATTTACAATTAATGACTTACAATATGAATAAACGTCGCATAAATATTATTTAAAATTTTTTTTATATAAAATTGTTTATATTAATTTAATTGAATTCCTAATTTTATTTTTAAGGCACAAAAATTTTTTAATTTTAAATCACAGCTTTTTAATTTAACTTATTGCTATTTTATAGTTCGCACTCAAATTATCGGTATCTTCTTTAATGTTCATAGTTTTGCTTATTTTTTGTTGGATTCTTAGACTTTCTGTTATAAATCGTTTTCTCGTGTTGTTTACTTTGTCCAGTATTTTTATATTGTCAAAGTGTGGTTTGTGTTTTGTATGTGTGATATGTTGTGATAGTGCAGTGTTTTCTTTATTTTTGCTTATGTCAGTTTTATGCTCATTAACTCTTGTTTCCAAACTTCTTTTTGTTGTACCTATGTACTTTCCTTTTTTCCTTTTAGTTGTGCACGCAAATTTATATTCGTGAAAGTAATAGGACTTGATACTTTTTTACCATTTCGGATTTTATATAAATTACAAAAAAAATTTTTTCTTCATACATTTATTTATAACTGCGAAACTGCAACAGTTATGTAGCGAAACGTTATATTAACAGATGAAAGTAATTGTAATTCTTGATTTTTCTAAATTTGTTTAAGCAAACTCCGACTAGTGGTTCTCGAGTTATGTTAAACAAAAGAGCCTTATCAGAATTGAGTCGCGAATCAGTCAGCTGAAAAATGTTGTGCTGTGTAATACAACAAATTGAGAGGTGGCACCTGGTGGCACTTGAAATTGATTAAAAATGTAAAAGCAGATATAAGACAATGTATTAGTAGTGATTTCTAACTGTGGGTCCAAATGTTTGGAGAAAAAAGGGATTTTTGTTATATGTTCATAAAAATAAACAAAAAAAAACTTAAGTCTCTGCAGAGTTTATTTTTTCAATTTTAGTATACTGAAATATCCTACTTTAAATAAAAAATAAAAAGAAAAACGTTAGCTCACATAATAAAATAATATTCGTTTTGAAATTCTTAGGTTTAAATTAAGTTGGTTTGGTAAAACATACAAGTACTGAGTTTGAGACGGCTATAAAAAAACTAGCTGTCAGATCGGAGTAATTATTTTTGATTTGATTGTACCATTTAGTCAAAAATTTCAAAATATCACTGCATATTGCATGAAGAGTATGTTGACAATTTAACTTTTTTCCGCGAAATCCCCAGTGTGCGCCATTTGCGCAAAAATGTGTGTGATAAATAAACATCGTGGCTTTATTCTAATGACGAGTAATGTTTATATCATTGAAATAGTAAAATGCCTTAAGATAGTGACAATTAAAAACTTTAAGATGTCCTCCTTTTTTGAATTGTCGTCATGGTGTTTGTTGTAGTTAGATGTTTGAAAAGTTGCAAAAAATAAAGAAACGAAAATATTTTAATTGAGGTCAAACGGTTGTAGCTGTTTTTCATTTTTTCCATTATTTTGAGTTTTATGTTCGCCTGCGGATGTTAAAATTACAAGGGAAATAAACTATGTATGTATGTACATACGAGACCATCAAAAGCATTTTCATTCGTTGTTTATGCTTGAATATTAAACATATGCAACATATAAACGTACTACAGACGTACATATATAGACAAAAGGATACACTTAATGTTTTAGTTTAAAGAGAGAGCGCACTAATTTTTCTTTTTCTACTACTTCGTTCTATGTTGAAATTATTTGAAGTAAAAAGAACCATTAATATATATTTGCAAGAGTTTTCTAAATGTTTCTTTATACATAAATAATAATAAAATAATCTTATTGCGCTTTTACACACAAGAACAATTTTTAAGATCACAATTTTTGTTCTGTTGATAACACAAGGTACATATAATGATGCTCGCAAATCTGGCATGAAATGTATAAGTATACACAGCTTTGCGTGTTTATTGTATTCATTTGACATTTGTGTTTTTATTTTAATTGTGTGTGTATTGGTTTTGTTCTGCCGGTTGAATCTTTACACCAACAAAAACCCATTTTCTTCGCCTTTTTCATCAACAAGCTGCCTTCTTACGCCAGCACAATTATTCTCGTGTGTGAAAGCTATCAAGCCGAATAAATTTTACAGGTGGTGTTAATATAACAGCCAGCGCCGACTTGTTGGCGTAAAATATATGTTATCCACTTTCGCCATATTCCAAAAGTCCCACAAAAACGGTAGCAAAGTACATACTCTGTATGTAAATTTTTGGCACTTCTGAGGTGAATAAAATAAAACTAGCGCTGGGGGCTAGTCGATTTTTGACACAACTGACAAATTTTTGACAAGCAGCGAATTAGAAGCATGTTAAAACCACCGCCCTCGTTTTTTTTTTAAATTCGAATTTTTACGACTTTTAAATGTAGTTAGACAGTGAAGAATGCATTGGTTATTTTAATTTGCGAAAAATTGTACATCACATTATAAAATATTTCCACAAAGCATACAGAGGTGACAGAAAGGAAGAACTACATACACACATATGTATGTATGTATGTTTTATTTGCTACTCAATCTATAGTTTAGAGTCTATACGCACAAGCGACGAAAGAGAAATGAAAAAAATATTTG
Organism: Gymnocheta viridis; assembly: GCA_956483585.1. Classification (NCBI taxonomy): domain Eukaryota; kingdom Metazoa; phylum Arthropoda; class Insecta; order Diptera; family Tachinidae; genus Gymnocheta; species Gymnocheta viridis. Next base: position 37,433,943 of record OY101443.1, on the reverse strand, counting down.
CATTCTCTGTGGTCTTAATTTTCGCGTACTTTTGAGAAGTTGCAATATTTTGTGATAAATTAAATAAAAGACCGCACTATAAATCAATGACTTCTTAGTTCTGTACAAATTAAGAAATCTCAACTTTCCTGCATGTATTAGCATTTTTGTGTACAATTTTTTTGTTTTGTGTACATCCCTCTATTTGTAACATTTCGTATGTTATAGATGTCTCTTTCTTCACTGACCCGCGACTTAGATGATTTGAACCATTTTTAATGTCAAATTCTTCATGTCTGTTATTAGCCTGCCATTTTTTGCTACAACAGAGAATTTTTTGCTAAAGCAAACATCAAAATTTTATATTGGCGGTATTCAGTGTTTGGTGCAAATGCTCTTGCGAAAGTGCAAATGCAAAATATCGTAGCTTTTTTGTGAAATTTAACGGCAACTCTGTGTATTTTGTTGTTGGATTTTACAAAAAAGCTACGATATTTTGCATTTGCCTTTTCGCAAGAGCATTTGCACCAAACACTGAATACCGCCATTGTAAAAAAAAAACGCTTAGGAATCGTATTTATCAAGGAAACGTTCCTCGATTTACTTAACAAATATATTTTTAAAATTGTCATAAGCTATGCCGTTTACTCCAACGGGGCAATAAAACACTTTTGGCCTTATTCACAAATAATTAATAGAGTTATAGTGTAATGTTGGATTTTTATATGGGAAAACCGAATTTAATGCACACATCTACTTTTTTAATCGTTTGTGAATAACGCCATTTATATTTCAAACGTAAAAATAAGCACCTTCTTCTACCAAAGCCGGTTTAATTTTACTCATCTGCATTTAAATATATGATTCAAATTTTATTTTCTCTTTTCCATTAATATATTTTGAATTATGTACCGCTTTTCGTTTGCTGTCAGTACAATTTAACTTAATTTTGAGTACTAAAAACCTTATCAAATAACTATGGAAATAAGTAAGACAACAAAATTTTATCTGCTTTATAAGAGCGTTGTAACTGTTTTTTCTTCAATTTAAATCTCTTTATGTTTTGAGTTCAGTCTAATACATTTATGAAGGACACATGTTTTGAATTTCATTAAAATCGATTTGAAAGTACCCCATTCCTAGTCCTAGTAAATCAAATGGATTTCCATAAAGTGTTTTAGAAAATTTCTGGAGTGTAAAAGTAGCCCCTTTACCCTCCTGGTCATAGCTTTTACAATATTCATAGTATATACATATGTATGAATGTCTGTTTGTGAACGCGGAAATATTTATGTTTTAAATTTCAGTTAAATCGGTTAAAACGTTTCGGATAGGCAAAAAAGTATTCTCTATTGCCCTCCTGGTACTAGTTCTAAAAAAGGTTATTCCCCAAAACTTTATCGGCGTTTCACTGACTATGTGCCCCAAAATTCATAATGATCGCATATAAATTATTGATTTTTATTCTCTACTTCATTATTTTAGAGACGAAAAGTTCACTTTGAAAAGTCTTAATTTTGCTGGTAAAATAACGGAGAGCAGGAGAGGAATACTTCATCTCTTTGTCTTTCTCCAAGCTGAATTAAGACTTTGCAAAGTGAAGTTTCCGCGTATGAAAGGGGACAATGGCTATTGTTTAATATGAAGATTTCTTATATTATTTAAACGAATCATAACTCTTCAAAGCACCCGATTTCAATACAAAGATTCAACTAATAATTATACAAAGCTAACTGCAAGCAAACCCTTTCGAGCAATGCAGGAATTATGAAATAATCGATATTTCGCTTGTGTAAAAACAAAAAAAATAGAATTTAGAAAATTGGTTAAAAAAAGTATAAAAAAACACACGAATTCATAACCTCCTTCTTCTTGGAAATTGGTTAAAAATTATTCTAATGCTTTCTTGAATACAATATTTTTTATTTTCCCACTTGGAGCATATACATATAAATCTCTGGGTTTCCCTACACGTCAGCATGCTGCATAAAGATGTCCATGTGCAAAACATGGGTATTCTAAATTTAAGCCACATAACTGAAGAGATTGTTCCTGAGATTTATTTATTGTCATCGCAAATGCTAAGCAAACATAAAATTGCAAACTTTTGAATTCAAATGACATGTCTGTCTTTTTCATTGGAATGCGTGGAAGCAATACATCTCTTTCTCTATATTTTCCTGTTATTATTTTTGCTTCGATAATATTGTCCAACAACCAAGTCCAGGTGGATCAAGATTACGTAATAAGATATTAGGCACCCCATCTTTTAATTGAAGCACATGCGGTGGAAAGCTTGGCAAATTAAGCATTCTTGGATTCGACAGGATATTAATTACATCCTCAACATTCGTTGCACTATTGATGGATTTGTAAGTTCTGGCATTACCGCAAATTTTATTCAAAATTTCACTATTCATCAAATTTACGCGAATATTTATAGCCGCTAGTAAAGAACGTTCAGACAACCACTGTGTGTTTCTGAAATTTTGTCCATTATTTAGGTTGCTTAAGTCGTCAGCGGATTGTGTGACGCGGCAAAAGTCAGGTGGAAATGTTATGACATTTCTTGTTGGATCGGCTGGCATCTTTACATCCCCTTAGTCTAGCCATTGCTTAGAAAATTGAGAAGCTAATCAATAATTTTGCAATTGAACACACATATTTGTAATTATTTTCAATACGTGAACATCAGCCGGTGTTGAGCTTGGAATAACAGGAAGTGTTTGTAGAAAGTCACCAGCTAATAGAATAAGTACACCTTCAAATAAGTTCGAATTACTTCTGAAAATCTCTAAGGTGCGGGTCAGAGCCTCCAAATATTTTTTATGTGTCATACGAGCAGTACATTTATCCCATACTATAATCTTACATATTTGCAGCACTTTGCCCATGGAGGAATTTTTTTTTATATTGTATGTAGGGTTGGGGTTTAAAACTTCGAAAAAGTGTCATAAAAAGGGCATTTAAGAAAAAAAGGGTAAAAAACGGCCACTTTAAAGTAAAATAGGGACAAGTTTTTTTAACATAAAAATAATATTTATTTTAATGAAAAAAAAAACAAAAACGACATTTAACATTACTTAAAATAAATTAGACTAAAATAAAAGATATTAATTATAATAATTATAAATCAATGTTAAAACTAAAACACAATTGACAGGTACATTCCAATATTAGTCTTAATTATCAAAAAAAGAACTAAATCTTACTAAAACTTTCTATAATGTGTAACGTAGCGTAAAACACATGTCACCACATACATATATTTTATATTTATTTACAACAATAAATATTGCTATATACATATATTTGATATGTATTTATTTTTTTCTCTTCTTACACACAGTCTTTTTGATATTGTTGTTGCCTACTCGTATATGAAGTAAAATAATTTATACGTACGTACACGTATATATAACATTGTATTTTCTGTTTGCAATTCTCATAGAGTTCTTACATTGAACTATATATATGATTAAGGTTTAGACAACGAAAGACAAGAGTATCAACTGGTCGTCGTAGTGGAAGTACTCCACAGTGCACACACTACAATTCACACCTAAGCGTGTGGCCAATATTTGTTTTCGCAATAATAAATATTACTCAGTGGCATCCGGGCCAGCTCTTCACTCAGTAGTCTTCGGGCTAGCTGTTCAGCCAGTAGTTTTCGGACAAGCTGTTCACTCAGTAGTCTTCGGGCTAGCTGTTCACTAAACTTTATGTATCATTATGTAAGCCGACCCCGAACCGATCTTTACCTAACCGAAGCCAGTAAGAACCGATACGAAACAAATATAAGCCGACCCCGAACCAGCCGGTACGAAACCGAACCCGATCGTTATCTAGCCGAAACCCGTAAGAGCCGACACGAAACAAAGATAAGCAAGCCAACTCTCTAGCGCCAGTGACATTACCAAGTGCCGAGCGGGCACGAATTTGGCCCTACGAAGCAAGTCGTTGCCAATAATATAAAAACAGTCCCAGTAATTGATTACTATAGGGTCCGCCAGATAACTTTTTTTTTTAACAGGGCGCAAAACATCGAGTGTAGCTTCGGCTGTGTGGCACGTAGCGCCGTCCTGTTGAAACCAAATGTTGCCAATATCGTCCTCTTCAATTTTTGTGAACAAAAATTCGTTCAACATGGCCCGATAACTGTAACGGCCACTCCTTCCTCATTTTCGAAGAAAAATGGCCCAATTATGCCTCTGGACCAAAATCCGCACCAAACAGAGACTCGTTTTGGGTGCGTCGGCTTTTCAATGTATGCGTGCGGGTTTTCTGTGCACCAAATGCGACAATTTTGCTTGTTTACACCCGCCAAGATCAAAATGAGGTTCATCTGAAAAGATAATTTTTTTTGGCAAAATCGGCATCTTCTGTAAGTCGATCGCAAGCAATATTTCCCAGCGTTGTTCAAGCGTATACACAACCATATTCGTTCAGCGGAAGGATAAGACTAATTATCTGTCAAATCAGATATGAGCTATGTATTACCATTCACGAAATAAGCACTAGTTGAAAAAAACGGTAGATGGCGGACCCTATATTTGAATAAATAAAGTTCCTTTGAGCTGTTCGGCCCCGAAAGGGCAAAACAAATCTTATTATTTACTTAAAGTTTGTAGATCCGTAAGTATACCCTGGACACGACTGAGCGACATCAACCGACGGTACAGCCACGTTACAATGGAGCCCGAGCAGGGACCCGATCGTAATTCTAAAAGCGAAAACAATGAAACCACCGCCAGCGATGAAGGGTCGGGGATAATCAAATACAGTGGAAGGCACGACACACCCGATAATGAACCGATCGGCTGGATATATTTGCTGCGAAAAGAACAGCTAATTTAGCAATGTAGAAATGACGGAACGGTAACGATTGGGCTTACTGTGGATTATCTGCGGAAGAAACTTGCGGAAAACCTTCGGACAAAGCGCTCACTGGGATCAACAGAATATTTATTAAGAAGACTAGGAGATGAAATGGAGACGTCAGGAAACGGTGTGGTTTCGAACGAAGGGGTTTCATTAAACGTCCCATCTACGAGCACCCGACCCAACAGAAATAATGTTGATAGTGCAAAAGCGGAAATTAAAATTTTCGGGCTACTCTGAGCTAATGGAATTCCTAGAAAGGTTTGAAGAGCAGGCCGAGTGCTACCAAATTCCTGCTGATTGGCTTATACCATCTCTGTTAGGGGTACTAAGTGGCAGCGCTCTAAAGTGGTATAGAGTAAAAAGGGCCAGTATACACACCTTTGCAGAATTTCGAAATGAAATTCAGAGGTTTTTCCTCCATAAGCGGTATCTTGCCCAAGTAGAGCAGAATTTTTACAACCGGAAACAAAATAATAGGGAACGGGCAAAGGACTTCATTCCCAACATGTTAACACTTGCTCGACAACACCCTCCGCTCGCAGGACCATCTGGAGAGGATTTACGATGGCCTTAGAAGTGAGTACAGGTACTATATTCGTCGCCAGGATATCTCTAATTTAGACCGGACCGCTCTTACGGATGAATTTGAGGCTTTGAAACGAGAGCAGAGGCTACAGACTTCCCATATGTTCGTCAACAGAGAATATAAGAGGGAGGACACTTGTTGGAGATGCAAAAGAACGGGCCACAGGTGGAATTCCTATACTTTTTCATCGAGACTATTCTGCTCTCACTGCGGTCGTGATGGAGTTTTGTCACGAAGTTGTGACTGTCACCGACCTCAAGTTGAAATAAGCAGTACTCCTACTCTACACAATACGCGTTTCCATATTCCGATCAGTATCAATGGCCTAAACGTTAATGCTCTGATCGATACAGGAGCGACTCGAACTCATGCAAGCGGTCGCGTAGGAGAACACCTTAGAAGTACCGGTACAGCAGCAGATAATACTCTAGGTACAGTACAAATGGCCAATCAGACCTTAGCCACGTACCTTAGCTTGCTTTCAATTCTGATTTCCTACCACAGCAAAACAATAACTCTGAAAATCTCGGAGCTTCCTAATCTAACAGAAGACGTTATTCTCGGAAAGGGGAACAGATATACGTTTGGATGGAGTAGTTAGCGCAAAACCAGAAACAACTAATATTTCAAACGAAACATTACACGCTATTACCAGCCGCGATTTTCTAACACCGGAAGAAAATCATCGTCTCAACACGCTCCTTCAGACACACGAAGAGGTTTACCACAGGTCTTTGCAACGTAGCGGAACATGAAATTTGTCTACGACACCCCAAGCCCATAAAACAAATATACATGCCTCGAAATCCTGTCATGATGGAAATCATTAACGAAGAGGTAAGTAAACTACTAGCCGAAGGAAAGATTGAACCCTCAAAAAGCTCTCCTATCGTGCTGGCTCGGAAGAAAACCGGTGGGTGGAGGATGTGCATTGACTATCGCCAACTCAATTCTGCAAGTGAACCTGATGCTTACCCTCTCATACAAATAAATGCTATTCTAGACCAGTTAAAAGGTATTGGCAGATACCACTCGCACAGTCTTCAAAACTTTATGCAGCTTTCACCGTACCTGGTAGGGGTATCATCCGGTGGAAGGTTATGTCCTTCGGCTTACATTCGGTACCTGCTACATTTCAGAGAGCACTAGATTCCATAATTGGAATCGATCTACTCCCGCTAGTATTCGTATATCTCGACGACATCATTATACTCGGACGATCTTTTGATGAACACGTGAGTATGCTTCATATTGTATTCGCTCATGTTCAAGATGCAAACATGATAATAAATTTTGATAAATGCGATTTTGTGCGCAGCAGCATTCGCTATCTGGACCATATGATTACATCCGAGGGAATATGCACCGATACGGAAAAAGTTTAAGCAATGCAGAAACTTCCGGAACCGACAAATTGTAATACAGTCGTTTTGTGACCAAGTTATTGAAGAAAAATACGAAGTGGGTGTGGGACAGCGCGATGCATTTAACCATTTGAAGAAAATTTTAACCCAAGCTCAAATTTTTAGTTGCCCTAACTTTAGTAAACCATTTTTTCTTCAGACAGATGCCAGTCAGGAAGGCCTGGGAGCAGTTCTATTCCAACGCCACTCAGAGTACGAAACTGTTATTGCATACGCTAGCCGAACACTAACCGACCAGGAAAAAAAATACTCAACAACAGAACGTGAGTGTCTTGCCATATTATGGGGCATTCGCAAGATGAGGTCATACCTTGAAGGATACAAATTTACGGTTATTACCGACAACCACTAACTAAAGTGGCTCCATAAAATACAAAACCCATCAGGCCGACTGGCACGATAGGCCTTAGAGATACAACAGTACGACTTTAATATCGAATTCCGAAAAAGAAGTCTAAATGTCGTGGCTGACTGCCTATCTCGCGCCGCTTAGACCAGTTAGAATAGTGAATTAATTATGGCTACTACATCACCAAATTGGTATGAACGGGCTATGAACCAAGTTGCAAAGAACAGTAAATCCTACCCTGACTTTCAAATCATCGAGCAAAAACTCTTGAAACACATTTCCCGCAAGACGGCATTCGATTTAAGCCCACAATGGAAGTTATGTATACCGTCCGAACAACAAACCTCAATTTTTAAAGAAAACCACGACGCCCCAAAGCCGGCCACCTTGGCATATTCAAGACACTTCGGCGAATACAAGAAAATTACTACTGGTCTGGAATGTACCGTGATGTATCCGAATATATACGCTCGTGCGAAATTTGCGCTCGTTATAAGCCCGAACAACGGCTGCCTGCAGGATTAATGTATACAATGAAGTGTAGTAAATCCTGGGAAATAGTGGCGGCCAATTTTGTTGGCCCTCTACCTAGATCCATTCAAGAAAATGGGTCCAACTCGTTCCCATAAGACAAGCTGTGGCCAAGGAAGTAGTAAAAGCATTGAAGGAGCACATAATTTACCTCTGGCCCACACACAGTTACTCGATTCCTATCGTCGAACATATACGAGATCTGCGATGAGAGCAATAAAAAGGCGAGAGTAAATATACAGGATCTAAAACCATTTTATACTCGTAATCGTACTACGCCGCGCCATCGTTCGGATCGCTGCTGAGTTGAGCAAGTGGACGAGTTCAGTATTGCTTCTACTTCGACCAGCAGAGTATGCAGTCCTTTAGATCTTAGTAGTGCATATATTACTGTTCTGAACAATAGGCCTTTGGCAGATTTCACCGCAGCTTCCCAAAGACCACCGAAATGAGGAGCTCTGGCTAGTAAGCAAGTGATCTCTATTCCCTTGCTGACAGCGTACGATGTGACGTTGCCCTCTTCTTCCAACGAACCTTTTAATACATAAAATAAAACAGTTTGTTGTAAGATCGGAAACAACTTCTAAGTGAACAGCCTTGAATGAGAAACATACAAATACCGCGATGTACATTTTGACAGGACTGCGGGTAAAATTTCCATAATTTGACTCATTAGTTTAGGCTTATAATGAAAACAGTGAACCAGTTAATATATATCCTGATGGAACAAAGCTGTCAATACATTTGCACCCGCATGACAATTCGCAAAACGTAAGTGGCGCAAATACAAGGTAATAAAATGAGATTCATGTGGCATCAGCAGTAGAAATGCAGCATCATAAGATAAGATATCCTGTATTATTTGATTCTTGTGGTATAATGATAATTCATCTGTTTGTTTGCTTTGCATATATCCAGGAAGCGGAAAGCGTATGCAATTATACGAACAACTTTTAGATAAGAAGAATGTTTATTAATAACTTTCAAAAACAGATCGGTTTCTTTCTCTTCGTTGTTGCCAACAACGAGAAGCGAATTAGTTGTCTTTACTTTTTATGAGAGTTCTTGTTGTTTAGTGAGAATAAAATGGTTTTTTAGAGGCCACGGATCGCATTCGTCATGTCGAAATGATGGACATTTAAGCTATATAGATGTGGCCGGTTCGCTTACGTTGCATCCTCTTGAGATTGTGTCAGCTGGATATTGTTTCGTAGAAACATGCCTCCAGGTAGTTTAGTCCAAAAAGATTTGAATGTCCGACACCCGGTTTGCAACAAACGTTTTGAAAGATGATGGATGAGCAGGACCATATTTGAATCTCTCCAGAATATGACATTCTCTATTCTATAATTTTGCATGCATTTGACCAGTATGCTGCGCAAAGTTCAAGCCTAGGTAGAGATATTACTTTTAAAGGTGCTGCTCTCGATTTTCCTGTCAACAATATTACAAGTGCTCGACTTGGAGTCTGATTCCTTACTTATAAACATCAATCATCACGTCACGTAGAGGACGCGTCACCAAATCCATAAATTTCACAATTGGTATTTTTACTCGTCTCTACGTACCTGGGAATTTTAATAACGTGAATTTCTAATAAATTTTGTTTGAAAGTTTCCCCTGAGGAATGTAACCGCGGTGGAATAGATTCATACCAATCTAATTTTTCGAGCCACAGCTCTTGTAGTAGAATTTTGGCCTTGGTTACCTTCGGGCATAAAGGGCTTAAAGGATCGAACAGCCTAGATGATACAGACATAATGTTGTCCTTTGTAGCTTGTCAAATGATTCGTCTAAAGGGTACATAAATATATCTATCCTCTTTAGGTAACTAGTGTGTTTATAAAGCTATTGTTAAAGTGGAGTCAGTAAATTGCATAATTTTTTCATTCTTTTGAATGTCAGAGCATTTATCTATAATTTGAGAAGAATTTAGTTAAATTGAAACCAGTGGATTGTAAATCGCTAGTAACTTCAGCTTCTGTTAATAAGTCTTCGACATAAAAGTCTTTTCGTATAACCCTCGAGCCAATCGGATATTCATTTTTGTATAAATTACTTATTTGAAAAAGGCACTGAATGGCTAGAAATAGAGCTGAAGAAGTACAACATGTCACGGCATTTAGGCGATATATTTGTAAAGGATCAGTAGGTTTTCCACCCCATAATATTAATTGAAAATTTCTGTCGACCTCGTCAATTTCTAATTGTCGGTACATTTTCTCAATGTCAGTCGTCAGCGCGTATTTGTATGTTCGAAACCTAATTAGTGTAGAGTACAATTTCTTCTTCTCCTTCTGTATTGCAGGGCCAATCATTAATAAGTAATTTAAAGCGAGTTGTGTTGACGTTTCTCAAGAAGGCTCGAAGACAACACGCAGTTTCGTTGAACTATTTTTTGGTCGTAGTACAAATTGAAGCAGTATGAAATAGTGCGGATATGAATAAAAATCAATGGAAGTAATGATTATACACTGAATCCTAAAAGTTCAGAGTTTCATGATGTATATCCAAAGCTGGATCAAAGTATTTCATCATTACACACTTCAAACCTTTCACCACGTGCAGTCAGATTAATAATTAAGGCTAGGGGTGGCTAATTAGACCTGAATGCAAGATCTTGCAAAAATTTAGATGCTTCGGATAACACAGCTCACTTTATCGGTGTTCGTCCAATATACAAATAATTTAGAATATATATTTTTTTAAAACCATACTAAATTTAGATGAAATTATATGTATACTAAATGGCTTAGTCTTTTTCTCCCTGTATAAGTACTTAGAAGTATGTTTAAAATATAGAAGGTTTATTTAAATGCGTTTGTTCCTTAATTTTCCATTAAAATATGAAATTGAAAATTATCGTGCAATTTTTATTAAAAAATATATCTAATCAATACTATGTGAACGTAATTTACTTGCCTAGAATAGTACCAATCTCGCTTACAACAAATATGTTATGCCAAATATGGATTAAGATATAAATCGTATTGTAAATGAACTAAATATGTATTTACAAAAGCATAATAAATCTATTAATAAGTAATAGGTAATAATATACATTCGTATAAACTTTGGAACGACTGATCGAAAACAAATATTTTTAGATTTGTCTGAATTTTAGATCGGCATGTTTGAGGAAAATTTCCAAAACATATGTGGGGCGTAGCGATGATAGTTCGCGACCTGCAACGTGCCTAAAAATGGTATATACATACGTATTTGTATTTTGTTTGCATATTTTCGCATTTTCCCCAATACAACATATGTATACAAAATTGTGAGCTAAGATCTTAGGAGATAATAAATTCACTTTTTCATATTCATATAAAATGAATGAATTGTAAGACCATTCATGAAAACTCCTAAGAAATTCATTGAGAACGAAAAGCTTTTTGTTTGCGATTTGATCGTAATTTTTCATATTTATTTCTGTCTTGCACAAATGCAAAAGAAGATTTAAATAAAAATTTTGTTAATTAAAATCATCTGTTTTCTTAGCAGGCTGAATATGAACTAATGAATTCGTACTTTTGAAATTCCGTTGTGATTATATATCAGAAATCATGTACAGGTTATATTGAACCAAAACCTAAATAAAAAAGTTAACAAAATTTAAAAAATATAACTATCGGAATACCACTAGTTTACATACGTACAACAGTCGAGTATCAGAGAAAAAAATTAAAATAGTGAATAAATATACATATGTTGTTTATATTAAAATTTCAAATTTTTTCTTACACTGTCAATAGTTATTTTAATTTTTGGTATTATTATTGTATTATATCACATAAAAACGTAAGCAACTGACTGAATTCATTATATAATTATTTTATTACTGTACCAAATTCTTTATCTGATAACATATTGGGTATTTTTGAAAAATAAAACTTTTATCGTTCATCAAACGCAAAAATTAAAAAAATATATATTATATATGAGATGGTGCCGTGGCTTTTCAAATATATTGTGGAACAAAGTTTTAAAAAGAAGAAGTAAAAGCAATAAAAATAATTAAAATGAATACAAAATTTTTTAAAAAATAAACATGTTTGGAAGTTAATGTTTTGAACCCGTGCCAACCCACGTCATAGGTTGGTTCGGGTTCAAATCCTGTTCTTCTCAGAACCGTACATAAGAGATTTGTTTTATAAAATGGAATAGTACAGCTGGTGTCAGAAAACTCAAAAATAACTGTTAAGAAAGTTGTTTTGCACAGGATCTGCTTTAGTTTAGGGCAATAATTTTGCAAGCTTCAGCAGTAGTCTGCCTTCATATCGTTCCTCCAATGTTTTGATGTTCAATGTTTTGATGTTCTCCTTTTCCTGTCTGGTTCAGAAATTCCTCTGTTCAGATGGAGAGGCTTAGATTATTGGTGGCGTATCTGGGATTGAGGCACGGACTTAGGACTGATGGTGTATACCGTGGGCTTTTAGATCAATTTATGCGTCCACCAAACATTTACAGAAAACAAATTTTTATTCAATATTTTTTGTTGTAAAACCAATTCATACAATGTATCATCAATGTATCGGTATCATAACTTAAACAAAATCTACATTGATGATCGCTGTCGCAAAGCATATGAAAGGGTTGTTGCTTTGCATTTGCATTTTTACAGTGAAGAACGCCAAAAAACTACTGAGACAAAGTTGTTTGTGTATTTCGTATTGCTAGTGCTGTATGTGAGTAATAAACACTCAGCCTATAGCTAAGTGCTTTTACAAAAACAAATGAGCACGAAGAGCATAGGGCTTAACCAACGCTGATCTAAAGTCTATCCAGATATCTGTCACCAGCTTACCTCGCTGTACTGGGCGAGGCTGGTTCTTTACTGTTGCTCCAAAAACTTTTTTACCTATAGCTACATGCATATGTATATGTCACCTGCTTGTAATATCATTATTTTATCCTCAGCTGTAATGGAGATTTGTATTTTTTTTGACTCCTCTGCAGGTTCCATTTATGCAGAGGATGTCTAGATTTTTGTACCAGCTGCTTCAAATAGAAAAGTCTATAATAAAAATATAAAAAACGATTTAAAAAAGCGAGCAATTCTATTTATGCACTCATAAATTTTGTTTTTTGTAAAAAACAGTAATATTCGACCAATGCTTATGTAGGGTGTGTTTATAAAAAGCCATCAATATTTATCTCTGTCCTTTTATGTAGATTACTCTAGACAAAAAATCATTGAAATCGGTTATGATATGAAAAATTGTTGACACACGCAGTTGTCAATTTTGACGCGTTTTAGAACCACCCACAATATTTGAAAAGTTTATGATTTCTTCTACGCGCAGAAATTCGATGCATGCAAATCGTTTCGGTACTTTTGGAGTAACGGATTTATTACATCTTTTATGTAATTTCACGCCACTTTGCGTCGTCAATTATTTGGGTATTTAAATAGTCATTAATATGGAATTAGTTAAAGTATAATTTAAATTAATAAAATAATTATATTAATTATTATAAGTATGAATGTATGTGTTGCAATCACTATTAATATTTTTATATTTTTTATCTCTTTATAGAAAGCACATCATAAAAACACAAGGTAAGCATATTTGTATTGTCTAATAAAGTAAAGATAAATCTGATTTGAAATTTATGGACACTGTTATTTAATTTTATTGTTTTTAATGCATGGCATTTTTGATGACCCTTATAAATTCTCATTAAGTTGGAAAACTTCAAATATAAGTTCTTTTAAATTTTTTACTTTTGGCTAATAATAAACAATTACTTGCAGCCGATTATTACATGGTATAATAATTCAAGATATTTCCACTTATAATTGTTTGACAATAATGGAGATGTTTAGGGTCTGTTTTATATTTAGACATTATAAAAAGCTTTGTCACATGTGCAAATAGGCCAAATATTCGAATAAATTTAATTCAAGTATGTGTGGTTTGTAGTATTAAATATTATACACCACATATATACACTATACTGGAGCCATTCTAAATAAAATATCAAAAAAGAAACAATTTGACTAATTAATCCTATCTAAAAACCAAACTACGCATCTATAGCCTTCTTGTTACATTGCTGATATTTTGCTGTGTTATCTGATCAAATTTTTTTTATAGGTTTGAAATAGAGTTCATCATCACAATTATTTACTCTTATTTTGCAATAATTATAAAAAATCGCTGAAATTGCTAAATTCACAAACAAACTCTTACATTGATTAAAAGTTACTGAAAAGGCTAGAAACTTGAGAAAATAACTTTTATTGCGAAAATGGCGAATATTTTTTAACACCGAATTTATTTTAAAAAATGTGTTAACATCGAAAAAAGCCAAATACGGAGCTCCTTTATTTTTTGGATTATTGTTTTATTATAAGAAATTGTGCCACCTATTATAAACATTTATGTTTTTGTTTGCTTTTTATTTTATTTATGTTCTGTTAAATTAAAACAAAAAATAAATGAAAAGTGAAAATAAAAACCTGCATATTTTCTTTCTGATAAATTTCAATGTAAATTATGAAATAAACAATCTTTATCAATCTCTTAATTGTTATTGACTTTAGCATTAAAAATCTCATTTCTCAAAACATGTTTGCGTTAGAACTTTTCTCTCTGTTAAAAAAAAAACGGTAATTAAGTAATCGACATTCAGACATACGGACTTTGAAAGTCTGCAATAGTCAGATTTTTTTGCTTCGAACTACTTTGGTACTTTGGAATCAAAATAGAAAATGGGGTTTCACACAAACCAAAAGGTGGTCCAAAAGAAACAGGTTTTTAAATAATATATAATTTCTTTATTTTAAATCCAATTCAATTATTTTATTACAATTTATTAATGAATTTAGTTCATTTATACGTCAGAATAAGGTGTTTTGGATCACTTTTCAAGATATCCGTAGGTATCGCTCGAATATATTTTTTTAGTTTATTATATACTCATTTACTTTCGTATACAGGCTCTTTAAAATATCCCCAAAGGATAAAATCGACGAATATATTTAACTGAAAATGAGTTTCGGCAATGATTATCAGATTGGAAATAAAATAATGATTTTCTTCAGATATTTGCTATATATTTATATTCGGTGGGTTTTAGCTATTGAGCAATCTCTATTTTCAATTTCCCAAGTCTTCTTTACGACAGTTCAGAAAAATAAGAGTAAATCTTGGTTTCTTTTGGTCCATCCTGTGCAAATTTTTTGCATTATTTACTGTGCAGTAAATAGCTATATAACTCTCTACTATTAAATAAACAAGTCAATTAATTACTCTTATCGCGACTGAAGTCCCTTAATCTATAAAAATGCAACTACCAATACGAGAGTACATTTGGAACTTTCGTAAACTAAATAGTAATAAATGAGTATGTATCTTCGAAGGCGCTAATTGCATTTGTCTGAAACTTATGTAAAATGTATTGGTAGCCTTGTAGCTCAGTCTACTTTTTGACAAGATTCTTACTCTTTCTTCTTTCAACTTTCGTTGCAGGTATTGTTAACAAAACTAACTTCAGGCTTCAAATTACGAATTATAAAGTAAAACTATGAAGTATCAATTATATCAATAAGACTTTAATTGCCTGAACGGTCGACCGGAGCTACAGTGGGCCTAAATGACTACCTTACGTCTGAGACTTGAAACTTTTTTAAAAGTTACCCGAGTTCAAAAACTTAAAGCTCTTTGAGTTTTGCTAAATAAAAAAATTAATGCCCCTTCATGTGTTTTTGTTTCTGTTATAGTTTAGAATATAGATATGTACACTAAATTCAGTTTTACACGGTATGTTGGTTCCAGAAAAAACACTTCGCTCGTATGCAAAAAAGTTGATTGGTACTTTTCTCTAAAACCTATTGAAATTAGTGAAAAAACAAGGAATTTTTAAGAACAAGTATTCATGTTTATTTTATTAAGCCACATACATACATATATAATGGGCCTTTCGCACTATAATACTTTGTATTAAGACTTGTCAAAAACTGTAATAATACGTGCAAGTGCGATAGTGTGAAAGCAAAATGTTATTAAATTGACAAATCATACGATAATGAATTGGACATACCATAAGACTTTGCCATTTTTAGAAAATTTTCTAAACGCTAAGATTTTTCATTTTGTCTGGGTTGAATTTTCATAAAAGCAAATTGAACAGTCGATTGTTTCGCCGGCGATAGCGTGCCATCTCTAATGTCTTTTTTTGTCATACACAGGCTCAAAAATTGGAATGTGTATCACACCATGTCTGAAAATGAATGAAATTACTTTGATATATAGTGAATATATACTTTAGCTGCTAAACATTTTAAAAGGCAGGCACGTTCGCCGGCTTCATGAAAATGATCACCCGCCGCTTAATTTCTACTCAAATATTTCATTTTACTTGAGATCTGATAGTGTGAAAACAAAATATAATGCTACGTTAGATTTTTTGACAGTCGCAACAAATCTCGTTAGATTTCTTTCACACATAATCCAATGAAAATCTTAAGACTTGTATAATAGCGCGAAAGGCCCTTTACTTACACAAGCATAGATATTAAAGAAAAACGATATGCACTCTAAGCTTAAAATTATGTAAAATTGCACTGACAAGTAAATTTGCTTGTATGGTAAAAATGGGAATTCCCCTAAATCTGTGCTATTTACAATTGCTCTACACAAAAAAAGAAACAATTATGTACATACCAACTTTGCGCTCTTCCTTGTTTTCGTAGATTTCTATCTGTTTCTAATCTGTGTGTTTTATTTATTTGCAAATAATTATTTTAAATCGAGGTAAATGGAATAAAATCGTTTAAAAAAATTAAACATTTTTTATTTTTAAACCGTGTTATATCAGAACCGTGTAAAAAGAGACAGTGTAAAAATAGAATTAGGTATATGTATGTACATATATGTATGTATGTATATAAAAGTTGTAGCGAGTAGCTATTTCAAAATGATTCATTGGTTGGTCCTTTAGAGACGCAATGGTCAGCTTAAGTCCTGAACCGAACAACGTAGAAAAGAGTCTAAAAGGTATTACTTTGGATGAAATAATAAAACGTTTTCATACAAAAATTTATTCTCTAATGGAACTGGAGCACAAAACGTCAAAATATAGAAAAAATAAGAAATATAAGAAAATATTTATTTAAAATCACTTGGATTAAAACTGAATGAAAATACCACAAAATAGTGTACGAAAGAATTAGGTCAGAAAGAAGAATGCTTTTTTGGTCTTTACGGAAGGCTTTAAAGTGGACACACTCTGGATTGGGGGTATTCTCTGAGGATCTTAACCTTTCGGTATCTTGCAGGGTAACGGACACCTCCACTGTATTTCTTGGGGAGATTTATGTCATAAACGAAGCTGCGAAAAGAAATTGACAGGCTCATCTCAAAAGCCATGACTAGACATTTTTGTAGATGGTGTGGCAGCAATTAGAGCCACAAATTAAAAGGAGATGTAATCGAAGTGTGTACTGACATGCATTTAATCGCTGACGAACTTTGAAAGACGTAGTGTCAGTATAGTTTGTGATGCGAAGCATGATGGCATTCAGAGGAATAACATGCTGATGAATAAACAAGAGCAGCTTAAGCAAAGTAGCCTAACAGAAGGATGTTCATATTCCTTTAGTTGAGCTGCCGAATGTGATTAAGGCGCTAAGAAAGGTGCCACTCACGTTACGCACTGCTTCCAGAGTATGCAAGACTCTTTGGCACTCACTTAATAAGTGCGGCTGGAGCGGCTTCGACGAAGAAGAATCAGACCAACATCTTTTCTCTGACTATTCGGCCCTGCAGCAGCGCAGGTTTAGATATATAAGCCATTGTTTACTGCGGGACCTGGACTGTGTCATGGCTGAAAAGTTGTGGGGCCCAAAATGGGCCTAATGGTCTCCGAGTGTACTCGATAGTGTGCGGGCAGCCCTTCTAACCTGACTAGTTCTTTCGTAAACTACCTAGAAAGTTCACTATTTTCAGTGGCATCTTAATATAGTATTTATGATTTTAGAAAAGTTGTCTTGTCCCATTAAACTAACAGGAACGTTCCCATTTCACCCTTAAATATTCAATTACAGAATATTTTTGCCTGAGTTCTTTAATTGTTATTGTTTTTCTTTTAAAATAAACAACGTAAATTATATACTCCACGTTGCATGCATTCTTTATAACGATTTTAACATCTGTGCATTGCAATCTTATATTAGATAGTTTTTTATGATTAATGGATCATATTTATCAAGACCGAACAAAAGAGCTTTGTACGGCTTTTCAGCTTTGGAGGCATAACTAAAGAATTCGTATTTGCAAGTGGTCGCTAATGATGGTTTCGTATCCAGATTTAGCTTTTAGAAATAATTTTAACCCAATAGAAATTTTTTTATAGAATAATCTTTTATCTTGTTTATTTTACAAAGTTCGTGAACTTCTTAAATTTTACTTTTTAATATGGTAATTGGGGGTATATGAACCTGCACTGTTTTGTTAACGATAACTTCATCAATTATATCATCTTCAATAGTTTGAAGAGGGGAAAAGTAATTATAATTTTTTGGTGCGCTAAGTGCATAAATTGTTTTTGTTTTTTATTCATATTATTTACGCTTGATGCGTTGACATTGTCACTAGCAAGTGTACGTTTAATTTTGTTGGTATAAATTATTTTATTTGTAACAGTTTTGTTTCTGTTTTGAATAAAGAAATAAATTGTATTATTTTAGTAGCACAACACAAAAATATGCAGCCGGCGAGAACAATTTAAAGCACGTCTCTTTACAACAAGTGATCAACGTAAACTGATAAAAAGTTAATATTTGCTGGATATGACAGTTAATAGAAATTCTAAGACCTGATTGAACGTAACATATTTTTTTGCAGTCTAAATATGTTCACAAGAGCAAAGGTTCATAAATAGCACCTGTGTACATCGCTCAATTCGTTTTTTGAATGAGTAATTGTATATTTATAAAGATACAAATTAAAAAAATTTATTCATTCTAGAATAGTGGCTGGCTAATTGTTGTCGTACCTTTATCCATTTGACAATCGATTGCCAATGGTAATTTTGTTGGTGTTTGTTAGACAAAGATTAATGACTATTTGTTGCACTTTTACTTGTAAATGGGCGTTTCTTTTTAAAATTTGGTTAAATATAATGTGTAAGTAAAGTAATAGTGTAGACGTCTATTTTCTAATAATAAATCAATGTTATCTTAATACTTCTTATATTAAAAAAATTGTATGTAGTTTTTATTTTTTTATTTTAATAAATCGCTGTAAATATATTGTAACATGCTCTTCACAAATTCCTATTTTCTCTATGGCTCATTTCGAGCTAGATAAATATATAAATAACAGTTGAATCAATAAATCTTGTGAAAATGCACTAAAAACATGAAACAATTCAGCACAAAGCACATAAAATATCGAACAGATACAAACGAATTTACTAATGTAATTGCAATTGAAATGAAATTGAAATTTAAATCACTGTCAGTGATTGATTGCTTTTGTTCAATGTTTTACGCGAATATTATAAATCAATAGACAAATTAAAATTTCAAATAGGTTTTCAATCCCTCTAATAGAATTTTATTAGTCCTTTTGCTTTAAAGTACTTGGATTGAATACTAGAACTTTCACAGACATAGATATAGTAGTATCAATAGTGAAGCGTAATAATTACGATTGTCAAGATTGCAAGCAAATGTTGGGTCTTATGTTTATGATCCTGACGAATCGAATCCAAATGTTCCTCTTAAAACTGTTCTCCAAAAACTTAAGTAATTAATCTTAAATTTCCAATTAGCTGGAAAATTTAAACAAAAACAAATAAAAGCACATAACTTAATAATAAAATAACTGATTTAAATAAAAAAGTAATTATTAACTTTAAAGTTGTATCGTGCTTTTTCCCAAATTTTCTAAATAATACATTGTAATTGATTATTAGATCTACAGGAAGCCACTGCTCTATAAGGTAAAGTCTAAAAAAATGTATTTATGTATTGTTTTTGTTATACAGTGGGTTGGAAATAATTTACATTTAAACCATTTTGCTCAAAAGTTTTAATATATTCATTGATAATGATGTATTTTATATTGTTACATTTTAATGAACTGATATGAACAACAACAAAAAATCTGTTAATATGCAGTATGTATCAAAAATATGGCATACATAAGTACATGTGTAGCTAGAATTAAGAAATTTTTTAATTTCTCATGGTCTGCTTGGAATTTTTTTTATTATTGTTTAAAATCAGGGCAAGATCAATTTCGACAAAGTCTCAATACATGTGGCATCCTAAATTTTTAAACTAAAGTTATGTTAATGCAAAAAACGAAATGTGTAATTTTTGATACAAAGCTCGATTAACGGTTAAAGTGAAGAAATCATGAGCCAAGAACAAAGCCGACAATGCAGAAATGCTTCAGTGAGAGAAACCGGCTTTGCACATGCTTCAAAGAAGGTAATCCTTTCGACCAGCCGAAAGCCTACAATGCAGAAATGCTTCAGTAAGCGAAACCGACCATACAGCGGCGCAGCCTTTGTACATATTGCGGAAGAAAAACAATCCCTGCCGAGAGTATGCAACACAGAAATGCTTTAGAAATTAACGCCCGTATTGGGCGTACCTAAAATAGAAAATCCTTGTGCAATACGGAAAGCCAACAGTGCAGAAATGCTTCAGTAAGTGAAGCCGGCCTTAGACATATATTAGAAGACAAAATCCTTGTGCGAGGCCGAGGGCCGGGAATGTAGAAATGATTTAGTAAGAGTATAAAATCCTTACGCCTGGCTCAATGCCACATAGTCCACTATCTCTACCTCTACACTTTGCACAATCTTGTTCTGCAGCCGGCATAAGAGAAAACAATTCATTTTGTCGCTTGCACCTCATGAAGCAATAAACAAAGATTACGCAGAAAAGTTGTCACATTTTTCTACTGCGCATGACGTCACAAGGGATCGCAATTATTTGTTTACATCTTGAATAGTTTGAAAAAGAATTAAAAGAAATACCAAGTGGTCTTTCTATGCTAGTGTTCGTATAGGCAATGTGTCCACGCTTGACTGCGCAGCGGAGTCACTAACGAATGTCTTAATTGAGACAACAAACAAGTCCTGTGAAAGAACCTACAAAAAGGCAAGGCTAAGCCGATATGGTGGGATGGGAAAATTGCTGGAAAACGCAAGGAAACTCTTTAATGAGGCCAAACGTAATTGTGTATGGAACAGTTACAAATCCTTAGTGAATGGATTCAAGAATCTTGTCAAAGAGGCCAAGAGACAGTCATGGAGGAAATTCAGCAATAATGTGGAAAAATCCTCGGAGATAAGTCGGCTACGTAAGATCTTATCCTCAAGACCAGTTATTCCATCGTATATACAGAAGTTAGATAGATCCTGGACAACAAATAGTCATGGAAGTCTTGAGGTTTGATGAGCATTCACTTCCCTGGCTGCACTGTTGATGCGCCGAGGGAGGTAATTCTCAGTGGCGATGGGGATATTTCTATTATCCTTATAACTCGCCATCGTGTAGATGGCGGTGAAAAGCTTTCATCCATGCAAATCTCCAGAACCGTATGGGATTATCCCAGTCTGTGTCTCTTAGATGTTCCATCAATATGGACAACATATCAGATTGTCTTCATCCCCAAGGGAGGGAAAGCATTTCACACTAAGGCTAAGAACTTTAGAACAATTAGTCTATCCTCCTTTCTATTGAAAACACTGGAGAGGATTATATACATTCATATAAGATCAAAGCTACGAAAACATGCCTCTACGAAAGGTAGGTCCAATGAAACTGCGCTTCACTCATTGGTGGGGCACATAGAGAGATTCCTACAAAACTAGGAATTCGCATTAGTTGTTTTCTGGATATTGAGGTAACTTTCAACAATGTTAAACCGGAATCTGTTATTACCGCTATGAGGCTACTGGAGATCGACTTTAGGTATATCGAATCTAATTGGGGCACCTCAAACATTTCCAAAGTGGCTAACAGGGGCTTCTCAAGGAAATAAAAACTAGCTAACTATTAATTTTAATAAAAGCTATTCTTTATTTTGATGTTTTCGCTTGAAGAACTTAAGTACAATTAAAATTATAAGAAACTGCAAGATTTTACAATCGTAAGACAAGATTAACATATAGCGGTATGGTTAAGAATGTGAACAACAATTTTTAGCAATATTAAAATATGTAGGCATAAAAAGAAAAGAAATATATATAAATATGTATAAATTGTATGCAGTAACTAAATTTATATACACAAACCATGTACTCCGCAAATATCGTAAATTCAATTACTCTCTTTTACTCAGTATAAAATAAAATTCAAAGATATTGATTGTATATACATATGTAAGTAATTGAGAGCTAATGAGTTCACTAAATAAATGGTAATATGTAATATAATAAAGTTACAGTGAGGATTAAATGTAAATGTTTGAACAAATTTAAAAAATAAAAGGAACTATATTAAAATAATATTAGCGTTGTTGCTAATAGGGCCACCCGTCCAGGAACTGTACTTTCACCGTTACTTTGGAATCTAAATATCAATTCCCTTCTCAGGGCCATGGAAAGAACGTGCTGCAGAACGATTGCGTATGCGGATGACATTGCAGTCATGGCTATGTGTAAGGATAGCAGACTACTGTCTGAACTTATAAAAACCGCGCTAGATATCCGTAAAATGGTGCCAGGGATGTGGTCTGGATGTTAGTCCTGCCAAAACGGAACTGGTACTTTTCGCAAGGAGATACAAAATAATAAAATTTTCTACTCCGAAGCTAAATGGGGTCCCACTGAAACTTCCTGATAATGCCAAATATCTTGGAATAATACTGGATAACAAATTGAACTGGAACATGAACACGACTTCCAGGACCACTAAGGCGGCAACTGTATTATATTACTGTAAAAAATCCATTGGCCTAAACTGGGGAATCAGCCCGAAAAAACGTATACTGGCTATACGATGTATCATTAAACCCATTCTATTCTACGGTGTAGTTGTTTGGTGGTCGTCGCTTAAGCGGAAGAGTCATCAAACATAGTTTAAAAGTATAATGAGAATGATGGCAATAACAGTAACAGGTGCCATTAGAACAAACCCCTCTAAGACACTGTTTACGATCTTGAACTGGCTACCACCAGACATTGTGGCATTAGCATGGGAGCCATTTCAATAGGTTTTCACTTCTACATACTCAGCTCCCAAAATCCAACAACCGACAGCACAGGGTTACATCTGTTCGATATCGTAATTCCAGAAATGCCACAATTAAGACCGTACTGGACTTGGTATTATTACTTTTCAGCGGGGTGGAAAAAGCGTCCGCCCTAAATACGTGTTCGGATGCTTTTCAGGCACCTGGGTAATATGGGTACAGTCACGCCTTTTTTGGGTGCCAAATACAAAAGGCCACGACAAAATCACAGGTATGCAGGGTATCTAACTAGAGCTCCCTGCATCCCAGGTCGGTACTCCCGTTATCTTCATAAGAATATGGCATTGCGGGTATATATAACGTATCTAACTGACAGAAAAAAAACTGAATTTAATTATCTTTTTTTTTAACCCGATGTCGAACGCGTTCTTTCATTCTAAAGTATTAATTTTGTTCTAAATGTAATTGTATGAAAGAAAGAATACGAGTGACATCTTGAGCCTGACATTACGTTTTTTATTATGTATTTTATAATCTTGTGTACAGAATAATAATTTTAATTAGTTTTAAAAAGAAATTTTGAGGTTTTATTTACTCAATTTAGTTTTTTTATACATGCATCACTGAAGCATATAGGAGAGTTTTTTACAAGCACTGCCGATACATATAAGCGTGTTTTTATATTTCTCGCTCTTCAGCACAAAAATTTTTCAAAATTTGAAGTGCATATGACACTGCAGATACCGCGACTAGTCCGAACACGCATGTAAAGTATACTTCATAAAGGACTAGGACTACTACAAATGCATGTAGAAAAAACGGTATATTTAACATGGTATTATTACTACTGTAGCACGTAGCTAGTTGAAAGTTTAAGTCGCCCACACCAATATCTTTACTCAAAATAGGGTTTATTGTCTTTTGTGGAATACTCAATTCCAAAGATCAACGAAAAATGAATAAACCTGAGATTTCCCCAACACTATGGGCTACTAAAGCAATATTTCAGTTGAACGACGTACACCATATTTTTATTGAATTTTAATAACTTCAATATAGTTACAGGTTGAGTCATGACTATTGTTAAAATGGCAGGCTATTTAAAATGAAAGATCTTATTGGACCACCCATAGTATTACATTTTAGTAATGCTGAGGTTGAAAAACTTTTTAGTACCATTGAATTAACTAAAACTATAGAGAGAAATCGTACTGAAATTAAAATGTTTAATACTTTATTAAACATTCAATGCTCTTTAAAATGGTTACAGAAATGTTGCTATGATTTAGTAATTTCCGAATTAATTATTAGACTCGTGATATTTATGAAAATGATAGTTCCGATTCTACTTGCGATGAGGATATTGTAATGCCAGTTATATGTATGCATAAATAATAAAGGTATACAATATATTAAATGCATATATATAGTATATATATTTTTTTTGTTTGCTTAAGACAGATATACTACTTGAATATATTTAAATAATAATGCACTAATTATTATATCATGCATAAATAAAAATATGCTGCTACATTTTTGATCCAATATTGAATCGAAGTTAAGAGAAATTACTGAGATTTATGTTTTGTATTGACTTTATATATGCAGAATTTCATGCGATTTTTTTATGTACTTGAAGTACATTTTTTGAATAACTTAACACGTTTTATGCATTTTTGATTAATAATAAATAAAACGTTGAATTAGAAATAAAAATTTTTGGACATTTTTTTAGCTTTCATTTTTGTGTGGTATTGCATTTTCTGACCTTTTTAAAAAGCCTATTATCCTCCAGCTCCTGGCAACACGGTTGAATTGAAGCAAATCTTGATCTTCAACTCCTATGACTTGTATTTCCCTGACTTTTAAGAACGCTATGTTGTATAAGAGCAAAACACAACAATTTTTTGCTATATGTTTTACATACAAAATTACATCTGTCAACGTGTTTACCGAATAGTTATTGGGAAGCTAAGATATTTTGTTAATCGTATTATATTTAGTTCAGTAGTCGTTAAAACTCACATTCATGTTTAAACCTTAGATTTTGACATAATACAATACAGCTCAGTGATATAGTGTCAGTCAGGCCTGCAAAAGAATCTGGTTTATTATATCCGACAAAAAAAAGAAATATGTATAAACAAATAAAACTATTTTACTAAATATTAGCATTTTGTATTTCTTCTCTATTAAAAAATTTATAAATAACTTTTCCAACTGGGTCGGTATAATGAATACTTTTGCAACAAC
Source organism: Gymnocheta viridis (assembly GCA_956483585.1). Taxonomy (NCBI): domain Eukaryota; kingdom Metazoa; phylum Arthropoda; class Insecta; order Diptera; family Tachinidae; genus Gymnocheta; species Gymnocheta viridis. The sequence goes on along the minus strand of OY101443.1, from coordinate 37,408,770 downwards.
TTTTTTTACAGCAAATAGAATTCCTAGCACATTCGTATGTAAAAAAATTAAGATAAAAATATGAAAATAAATGACACATTGTTAAAGGCCATGATGGGCGACGACATGCTTTTAATATTTTACCGGCTGTTGTTGATGGTAGTGGTGGTAACAAGATACAAGGATGAAAGAAACTACATTTGACAGCGCATTAATATCGTGCTAAAGGTATTACAAACATTGATAAAACGATACAATATAGAAGTATTTTAAGGATAAAAAAACTCTTTACAGTCAACACACGCACACTACACAAGTTGTATTTAGAAAAGTTTTTATATAAACCTTTCATCTCCAAGGTTTATTATACAATCAGTGTTGCCAGGAGCTGGAGGATAAAAGGCTAAATCGGCTTTTTACAAAGGACAAATAATCCTAAATCAACCAAAAAAAGGTAAAAAGACTAAAAATTTTGATTCATAATTCGACGTTTAATTTATTATTAATAAAATATAAGCAAAAAACACGAGTGAAAGTCTACCTATTTTTAAATTCGTATAAGCCAATATATAACAAATATCTAGTATTTCTTTTGACTTCAATCCAGTTTTGGACAAAAAATATAACAGAATATTTGTCATAAGAATTTATAAAAACACTCTTAATTATCAAATAGTTGAACCATTTGGTTTGTAGTCGAACGATTTTAATTTTGTTAATGATATAAAATTTCCTTTATTGACTACAAAAAAGGGTTTTGCCAAATAAAAACTAGATATTTATTGTTAAACAAAATCGAATAATTTATTTGGCAATGTGTATGCATTTCGGACAGACTTGCTGTCCATCATCAGCGACGCGCAACTAAAACAAGAGTCAGAATCATAAAACAAGAGGTATAAACAAAAAAATGGCAAAACAATATACATATGTAACATGTGTGATAATAAAACAACAATAGGTGTAAATAAAAACAAAAGCGAGATAAGAATACATCAATAGTGTACATATGTTAATTGTGTGTTAAATTAGAGAGAAGAGTGGTGAATTGATGTTGCCGTTGTCTGCATTCATGGTATTTGTTGTTTTGCTGATATAGAGTGATTCATATGCGTCTAATTTCTTCTCATTGTGCACTGTCTTAAGCAGACGTACGCTCTCTTCGAACGTGCCGATATTGTGTTGTAGTGGGTTGTCATCAGAAGGTGTGTGAATGTGAGCTGCGATTGCAGAGCGATGAATATGTTTATTATTGACATTTGTTTTGTGTTCTTTATAACGAATACTAATTTGTCGTTTAGTTTGACCGACATATTTTGCATCACAGTTTATACAGCTTATTTCATAAATGCCGCTACGCTCTTGTATCGGAACGATGTCTTTAGTTGAGCCAAGAATATTTTTGAGTTTGTTGTTATTGTTGTAAACAATCTGCATATTCTCCTTTTTAAAAATATTTCTCAGATGATTAGTGATTGTTGGAACATATGTGAAAGGGACGCGTCTACAATTATTTGTTTAAATTTTTCTATTTTGACTAAAGAGTGTCGTCAAATTATTTTTTTGATGTTGGTTGGAGTGTTTTCTGATTAGTTTATCGATGAGATTCTTATCAAAGCCGTTGATTGTTGCTAATTGGATGATTTTCTCGTATTCATCCTTGTAGTTTTCGATGGAAAGCGGCAAATTGACAAGGCGATATGCCATAGAGTGGAACGATGCTATATTTTGTTGATATGAACAAAATGAATCGCTAGTGATGAAACGGTCGGTTGAAGTATTTTTACGAAAGACGGCAAAATCAATTTTGTTGTAAACTCTGGTGCATTTTAAATCCAAAAAAGGGAGTGAATGTTGATCGTTTTCAGTTTCAACGGTAAATTTAATACTATCGTATTTGCTGTTAATAATGTCGAGTATGTGTTGAAGCTTGTTCTTTTCGATGATACAAAAAATATCGTCAACATACCGAATCCAAATTCGTGGTAAAACTCCTTCGGCTTTCAGGTCAGTTTCGAATTTGGTCATAAATGCTTCTGCAATTAGTGGGGAGAGTGGGTTTCCCATGCCTGTGCCGAAATTATTTGAATAAAATTGATCTCGATATACAAAGCAATTGTGTGACATACAAATACGTGCAGCATCGATTAACACTTCAATTGAATATTTGTATTTAGGAATCGGAACTATCATTTGCATAAATATCACGAAAGTCTAATAATTTTATATATCTTCGGTAATTGCGAAATCATGGCAACATTTCTGTAACCTTTTGTTAAGCATTTTAATTCTAGTACGATTTCTTTCTGTATTTAAATGATACTAAAAAGTTCTTCAACCTCAGCGTTACTGAAAGGTAAAACTACGGGTGGCCCTATAGACGTTTCATTTTCAATAGCCTGCCATTTTAACAGTTGTCATGACTCAACCTGTAACTGCACTGAAATTATTGAAACTCACTAAAAATACGGTGTAACGCCGTTGAGAGTATTTCTTTAGTATCCCAAAGTGTAGGCGAAATCCCATGATTGCCCATTTCTAGTCGATCTTTGGAATTGGGCATTCCATAAACGACACCTGAAAAGTTTCCTGATCGTATGAGTTCTCAAAGAGGCGATTTCAATTGTCCACCAAGATCTTGTGATTTGAACCTGTAGTATTTTTTATTTGGGGCTACGTAAAAGATATCGTATATGCCAATTGTCCATAATCGATTCAAGACCTCAAAGATAGATTCGTAAACTTATCGAAGACATTCAGCACCAAATGTTCAAATTAATGATGTTAAGTTTCATGAGAAGAACATGGTCCTGCAAGCGGGGCCATGGCGGTCATTTGGCTGATATTGTTTTCCATTATGAATGGGATAACGTCCACTTTACAATTAAAAACATCTGATGCTTTCACTAAAAAATAGTTTTTTTGCATATCAAAATGAAATCACTTATTGGAAGACCGAATACATAGCTAAATACTAGATTAACCAATTCGCTAAATGAATTTTCATGCAACGCATTCTTAAATTGTCTCACCTCCACCCAGAAGTCAACTGTTCACTTATTATTTATCCACTACTAACTTAAAAGCTGTCGCTATTGGATTTCAATCCATATAATTTTGTCTTCAGTGTACTTACATTTGTACATTGGATTAATTTATTGGTTTAAGATAATTTTATGTGTTTAGTAGAAAATAAAAATTTAGCCTCATTGAGACAAATTTTTAGATCCCTTTTTTTCCTTTGTTTTCCAACCGATTTTCTTCTTGATATTACCAAATGCTAAACATTGTTGAGCTTGAGTGACCCGACTATATATTATTTGAGTCGGTTTAGTATTAAAGTCATAAAAGGGCCATAAAGTTGACACCACTACAAAGGCACACGTACGCACATTTACTTATGTAAGTATTGTTTCAAGTAAAAAAAGCAAAGCAATGAGAAAGTATAAGAGTACCTACGTACACACTTTTGTATATAAATTTTTTTATAAATGTGCGTGTATGTATGCAATTTTATTTCTTATATAGTTTTTCCCATGGGGAAGGGAATAAGTAATTAGGTAGTTTTTTCTCTTTAAATGAATGCAACTAAAATAGGTATACGTTTAAGCTGGCGGTCGAATTTCGACCACTACGTGTACTATAGTTTTATTTAAATCGCTTTAGTATTTTGGGAGCTATAAGCGTTTAAAGTTGCTACTAGCAAATGCAGACTTATTATTACACATGCATGTATCAGCTTCAAGCTGAAAAATAAAATAAGTGTGCATGTGTGTTTGTTTCAGAATACGGCATTTTTATTAGAATTGACGAGACTCTTTATTCCATTGGGCACTTTTTGATGTTCATAAAAAATAGATTTGAAATTCATCAATCATTCTTCAAAATATTTTTATATTGTAGGTTTGTTTAATAACCCGAAAAGCTCATTATATGTATTGCTTCTTTAAAAAAAAGGGTTTTGGGTTTTCTTATTAAATAATTCTTAGAAATTTTTATTCATTAACATTTTGCAATAAAGAGAGAAAACAATAAAATTGAAAAAGCGCAATTCCTTCTAAAAAACCCAAATTTGTACATAAAAATTTGTTTCTTTGAAAATAAAATTCTTATTGTCATATTTGCCCGGAACACAAACATTTTATCAGAAACATAATGTGTACTAAAAATATCAGATTAGTATGCATAGAAAATACTATATTTAATCAATTGTTTTACAACAAGTTTTTATGTCTCAAATCATTTTACTTTTAATAAACCGGGCAAAAATTATTTATTAATCTCGTCAATCATCCGCGGCTTGCACTAAACTTTCTTTTATATTCTTCTTATAAATTTCATCTTCTCGTGCTGTAAAATTGGTTTAGGTGCAACTGTATGACAATTGGACTTGTTTTGAAGACAAGAGAAATGGAATATTCTTATTGCATTACAAAAGTCAACAAAAGTTCCTCATTGTCGTTTCGTATACCTAAGCCGTCGGTGCCCATTATCTGAGCAAACCTTCGCATTCAGATCACTCATAACACAAATGATGTCACCACGAGGAATTGTGTCATATACTGCTTTGATTTTTGCGCTTGATTTTTTTCTATAAGCTCGACTTTTCGCTATATCCCGTTATATCCAAAATTTAGGAACTTCCACTACATATATTGGAATAACTTGAAAGCGCTTTACCATATTCAGTTTAAAACAATAATCCAAAACTCGTCAACAAAAATGTCTTTAAGCCGTTTCTACATTGGTTTTAATTTTGTCCAGTAGTTTCAGAGATATCGTTGAAGTTTTCAAAAAAAGAAATTAAGTTTTTTGTTCTCTAAAAATTCATATAAAATAAATTTGCGTCAAAAATCGCAGTTTTGGTCTCAGAATATTTAGTTGAACATATATCGAAAGAAATGAGCTTTATTTCATTGTAATCGGTGCACAAATTTTGATTTTGTTTACAATTTAATGAGATAAGCGAATTAATAAAAAACGCGATTTCCATACAAAAATAACATTTTTTAATATGTGTGTGTTTGCTGCTGTTCTATTAATGTTTGTAGCAAGTGCGATATTGTAATTTTTTAATAAAAGCGAAACTCGTTCATTGATTTTTATGATCTATGTGAAAGTAATAAGACTATACTTTTTCTAGTTTGGGAAAATCATAAAATTTTTAAAAATATAAAATTTAATTTTTTTTAGATAGAATCAAAAAAATGTGAAATATATGTTATCAGAGAACTTAGCTTAACTCATTTAATTTTCACTATATTTATATTTATGCACATACATGTTTTAGAAAGCTACTTTAATATGATTTTTCATAAAATTTAATAAAGCTCAATTGGTTCCCAGCCGATCAACTTTGAGCTTGAAAAAAATAAAAATTCTTTACTTTTTATTTATTTTTAGTTAAACAATCATTACTCAAACTCAACCATTTTCCTGGTAATTTTAAAAAATTTGTTTGTTTTTCAAAGGTAACAATTACATCTTAAAAAAAAACTAATTTTGAAAATCGCTTAATGAAGAGTAAAGTTAGAATGTTTAAACTTTTAATTTTTGGGAAAAAGTCAAAAATGCGATTAACACCTGTAACTTAAAAATGCAAGCTGATGGAGAAAAATGGATATTAGATTTGAAATCAGCGACCCTAAATTAGTGAGAAACTGCTACAAATGTTCTGTCAACACAAAAAAGTAAAATTTTGTTCCCTTGTGTTATTGAAAAAAGTGTCGAATTTAATTCACATCTACTTTACATCGATTTTGAAAAGGGATTGGACTGCAATAATCGCGAGGAAGGTCACCAGGCGTGTTTCCTATTGATTTCAAACTTTTGTAAATCGCTGTATCCTACGTATTTTCTGACCTTGTGTAATGACGAATGTGGAGCTTCTACGTCAAGCAAATCAAAAGGATGTGGCTTCTGATATTACCCGAAAACGTAAATGGTAGTGATTGGGCATGTACTACGTAGCGAGGACAATAACATTGCGAAGCAAGCAATGCGATAGAATTCGTTTACCCAAGCAGGAAGAATACTTGGTAGACCACGGACCACTTGTATACATTCCACCGAAACCGAAACAAGATCTATTGGGTTAATATGAAATCATCTTAGATATATATTGTTGGCATCCTAATCTCCAGTGGGACTTGAAGGAATAAATACATACATATATAAAGATATTTAGCTTAATTCATTTTTCTTTTTCCTTATGTAGTTGAAGTGTATTTTTTTAAATAATTTTCAACGTATGTATGACAAATTAAACGTTGAATTATGAATAAAGATGTGTTAGCCTTTTTTGGCGATTTAGGTTCTTCTGGCCGTTTTAAAAAGCCGATTTAGCTAGCTTCTTTTTCATCCAGCTTGTGGCAAGACTGTTCTGGAGTAAAGTGTCTCAAGCATGCATCTTAACTAGTACGATTCGAATTTGAAGTTGTTTGATAATGATGTGTTGTACGATACCCTTTTTACTATTATTCTAGATGAATGCGATAAGCAATATTTAATTTTGTAAAACTGAAAATTTACTAATGAGTTGATGTTTTTAAGCAACTGCAATTTTACCTATTCATTTCACGGATAAATGAAAATCATAAATAATATTTTGTATTTGAGACAAAAACTTGTTATCAAAAATTAAGTTAATGCTGAAAAATCAGAAATATTAACATAAATTAAAATGATGAAGGTATCTACAACTGATGCTACAGCATATGTTCTAGAGTATCCACTCGATTAATATTTGTTCGATTAATCTAGTAAAGTTTTCCATTATAACTGGAACAATTGATTCCATATTTTTTTAATAGAAAAAAACTTTCACATATATTTTAGTTCCGTTTAGATGTGTGACAATTGATGTAAATGATGATAAACGTCAAATTAGATACGTAACAAATGCCAAATACTAAACTCGCAAATTTTTTATATTTAGTTTGACGTTTTTCATGCAAAACTTAACAGTTTTATACCTAATTAATATCCGTTAAACTTATACTTAAAACGAGATTAAATATGTTATTTCATTTCTTTTTATCAGAATAATAGATGATTTCATATATCTAGATATAAAAATAAAATATCAGAAAATCCTTTTTAATGCAATCCTATCGGTATCGCCAACGTCTATATTTTCAACGTCAAGTTTTAATAAAACAAAACTAAAAAACCGTTTAAGAAGCAAACATCTAAGCTGTATACTATTTTTAAAAGACGGTTTTAAAAAATGTGATTCAAATCTCGTCAACAATTTTTCTTTAAACATAATTTTTGATATGCTATTAATTTCTAAAAGTTTTAGAACTTTATATGTATTACACATAAATTGTTATTTTATTGTTTGTTTTTAACTACTTTTATGTTTTATTTATTTATTTTTTATTTATTAATATAATAAAAGTACCAAAGCAAACACTCATGTATATTTCTTCCATTGAATACAATTATATGATATTTTTTTAATTATTCGAGTTATTCGAGTAATTTAAAACCTTTACTCGATTAAACAATCAATTTTAAAATACCAAAATCAATTACATAATTCCTTTTACTCGAACAAAATCAAAAGTCATATAAATGATACTCTAATATGGTCACTATATTCCTTTAATATAGTTTAATATCGGTGAATTAAAAGAACACCAAATTCCAAATTGCTAAATTTTTAGCAACCGTATGTTTTGAAAACAGAAATGAAGTCGAATAAGCTTGCATTGATTTAAATATGTATTATGTTGCCAATAATATACCTTTTTAAAATTCACTAGGAAAATATAAAAATATTTTATGGCCAGTTTATGACTTCATATTTAAATACACATTTAGTTAATTGTCATTTAAATTTAAATTGCATTTAAATACAGTTTCAGTTTTTCAGTGTTAAATTATTGTTTGTATTTAATTACGATAAAAATGTGGCAGCATCACGAAATTCTCTCAATTTTTTTGGAGAAACAGCTGTTGAACAAAATTAAAGAAAAATTTCTAATGTGAATTCTTAATCAGACTGAAAATAACAACAATGATAGGTTGCTGCAATGTTTTAAAAGTTTAAAACAATTTTAAAACCCATAAAAAAGAATAATATTAATAAAAGAAGCCCAAATTTCACTCCAAAAGATGTTGATTTTTCAATGGCCGCAAATTTTTTGTTTACTTTGTTGCGCAAAACACCAACACGCAAGCAAAAACATATGTTTGTGTATGTTTGTGTGCAAAACTTAAATGGACTTTAACCTTTATGTGCTCGGATGACTACATTTGTAGTAATTTTGTCGAAAAACTCGTATAACTTTTTTGTTATGTATCGAAATGGTACGAAATTTTCAGTAGCTTCCTAAAAAAGTGTTTTAAGTAGATTAAGCTTCTAAAAACATCTTAAAAAAGTAGTAGTGTTGCCTCCACATCACGATTTTCAAATGACCATCTCCTGGCCGGATGACTACAAATGTAGTCACCATATAAAATGTATAGAAATTCCCTTTAGTTTCTATGCAACTCATTTTTTTCTAGTTACCGTTTGTCGAAAACTGTTTTCCTAGTGTTGTTTTTGTTTCTTCACATTCTATTGCATGTTTGTTTTACGTGCACGTTTTTATCAATGATGTTTTATTTCGTACGAAACTATTTTATAACAACAGGAGATTAGCTTTTCGCACTACTTTTGTCAGTTTAGCATTGGTGTCCAAGCTGATTACAAGTGTCTTTCATTTCGCTGTGCTTTTTTGAAATTGTTGTTGTGTGCAAAGACATGTCCAATCATACTACTTCAAACAGGCCGCATCGAGTCGTAAAACGGTAAGTGTTTTTTTATATTTTTTTGTATGCATTCTGTAAAGAAAAATTTTTTATGCAGGCTGAGATATGAAGAACTGCAACAACATGTAGAACAACTATTGAAAGAGGTTGAAGAAGAAAATGAGGGGTGTGATTTTGATGACGATTCGAATGATGATTATGTGCCACCTGATGATCACACAAGTTTGAGCTCAAGCAATATTTCGGGTGTTGCCGCAAATAGTTCTTTTATTTTCCATCGTGAAGAATCGGACGCCGAAAGCGAAATTATACTTGAGGAGGACGATATTCGAGATGATGTGGAGGAGGAAGGCGTAGTTTATGAAGATGATTTTCAGAACGACTTAGATGTAGAACAAGCGGCCGTTACAAGCCAACAAGATGGTGCAATGGTTGCTAAGGACAATATTGCCTGGCTTACAGAATGTCCCATTCAGACAATTCGCGTACGTGCTCACAATGTGTTTCGCGATACAGCAGTCGGTCCCTCTCGAGCTACTAAGGGCCTTTCAGAATCCGCTGTGTTTGACCTTATATTTACTCCATCGATGCTAGAACAAGTGTTAATGGATACCAATGAAAAAGCTATAAGAACATTCCAAATGTCGAATGAAAATAACCCTACTGCGAATGAGAGGGTATGGAGTAAGTTAACATATATAGAACTAAGGGCGTTCGTTGGTCTTCTCTTGCTGGCCGGCGTCAATAAATCAAGCGACGAGGATATCGACGTTTTGTGGAGTAAAGATTCGGTATGTTATTACCGTGCAACAATGTCCAAATCTCGCTTCAAAGAAATTTTACGATTTATTCGCTTCGACTAGAAAGCGATAAAACTGCTCCAATATCTGTGTTGTGGGATCAAATGAACAGTAATCTTCGAAAATACTATGTGCCATCGGGAGAAATAACAGTCGACGAACAATTATTTCCATATCGGGGAAGAACGAGATTTACCCAATATATACCATCTAAACCAGCTAAGTATGGAATTAAAGTCTGGTTCGCATGCGATGCCAACTCATTCTATCCACTAAATAGTGAAATTTACGCTGGAAAGAGCTCAAATGCAAGTCGTGCTGCCAATGTGGGAGAGAGTGTTGTGCAAAAGCTTGTCGTGCATTGGGAGAACACAGGGCGAACAATAATATGTGATAACTTTTTCACATCTTTGAATTTGGCTAAATATCTGATGTCCAAAGGTCTCGCTCTTCTGGGCACTGTTCGCCAAAACAAGCGATTTGTTCCTAACGAGATGAAGCCTAACCGCAGACGACCTGAAGAGTCGACAATATTCGGGTTCTTAGAAACAAAGTTTGCGTTGGTGTCCTACGTGCCAAAAAAAGGAAGGGCAGTTATACTACTTTCTACTACTCCTCTGACAAATGCTGTAGTCCCGGAAAAGAAAAACAAGCCACAATACATACTAGATTACAACAAAACCAAAGGAGGCGTAGACGCAATGGATAAAATGCTTTCCGCATATACGACAAAACGTAAAACTTTGCGTTGGCCTTTGGCAATGTTCTATAATATGCTAGATATAAGCGCCTTAGCCGCATATATTATATATTCTGAAAATCATAGCTACGTCCAGCAAACAGATAAAAGGCGAAAGTTCTTGCGAAGCTTAGCAAAACAGCTTTTTATACCTGCAATCGAACAACGCATTGGTAATTCAAGAGTTTTGGGTAACGAACAAACACGTTTGGCTATACATATGGCACTTGGCTACAGTCCCAAATCTGCTGACGGCGCAACTTTGGACGCGTTACCTGATGTTACCAATGACAAAAATCCACTTCACCCAGTCCGTTGTCAATACTATGATATTGGAAAACGTAAGTCAACACGTAAGATTTGCAGTTGGTGCAAAAAAGCGGTGTGCGATACCCATTCCCTCACATACACACTTGGCAAATGTTGCTCAGTCAACAAGAATTAATATTTTTTAACTTTTGTAGTAAGTAAAATGATTTTTTTTATCATAATAAATAAAATAACCATGAAGTATTAAAGCATATAGGTGTTTATTACTTACAATTTCATGCTTGCTACAAATGTAGTCATCCGACCGGCTACGTAGGTAAACACTTCCGAGCACATAAAGGTTAAATGCAGAAGAATGGTCATTTAAGTTTCATTTAAATGTCACATAATTTTGTACTGAAAAAATGAAATTGGTACTTAAGTGGCATTTAAAGATAAATGACAATTAAAATAAAATCACAATTCATTTAATAAAAGTAAAAAATACGTAACAAAACAAAAACAGGAGTAAAAGGATCTACTCGTACATATATAAAAATAAAATAAATAAAGTAGTTTGTTTAGGCAAAACTTAAAGGTATATGTATGTATGCACATATCGCTACTTTATTGCACCGTACTCATTTATTAAAATTGAAATATTAAAAATGTTAGCAGGTATGTATGTATATGGACTGTATTGGCTTTTTAGTGCGTATATGTACATTTGGTTTAGATTAAGCATACATATGCTTTTGGAAAACTTTTTACATCTAAAGAAATACCTTCAACATATTTTTTTCTAAGTAACTTAAAAGTTTTGTTTAGATATGATCATTTTACATTAAAAGATCGATGTATAGTATAGAAATTTCTATAAATTCTAAATAATAAGGAATCAATTAAAAATAGGGATTTCAAAAGCGAATGAAATTCATGATAGCATTTCAATTATTTCATATTCGTTTATTTTGCTATTAAAAATATAATTTTCGCCTTCGCAATCAGGCCAAAAAACAGTTGTAACAAAATATTGAGATTTTTGGTATGATTCGTTCGAATATATTGTGCTGCAGACATTTAAAGGCATGTGAAAATCGCTAGAACATGCATTTCCAAATTTTAAACCGCATTTAATACGCAGTAACGCATTTACTGAATTTAAAAATAACCGGTTTCTAATTTTTGTTTAAAACAAATGCATCAAACTTCTTATTCTTTCAAGCTCAACGAAAAACATCATTGGTTGCTTAAAAAGTACTATTTACGCTTAAAGGAAGTTTTTGTAACTAAAAACATGTCTCAGTGGCACAAAAAAGGGCACTGTGATGAAAAATATGAAAAGCACTATAAATACCCGCTTTTTAAAAACGGGTATTTAACAAAATTTCGCGCGTATGAAGAGATAAAAACCACCAAAAATAACAGAAAAGCACCAAAATGCCATCACTGGTGTATACTCCATTCATCATCTACAAAAAATCTGAAACCAAACCTAATTTAATCTGAATTGAATTGTTTATACGTAAATACTTGCGAAAATATTTTATATACGTACAACACTTTGAACTGTTAACTAAAAGGGCAACAAGAAAGCAAGACAAACAAAATCTGTAAGTCTGCGTTTACACACGTCATGTCTTATTGACATGATAGCTACTTTATAGGCGAGAGACCCGAGAGGAACAGAAACGAGTACTCAGCTGCATGTACTGTCATTATGTTTCGTTTTCTCATTCGTAATTTTAAGCATGAATGAAGGTATTTGCAAGTAAATGTCGTCAACATGAAATGACTTGTGTGAACAAAAAAGAGAAGTTCAAAGAAGAAAAAGTAAGAATCATGTCAGTAACACATGACTCGCCAAAATGCAGACTAAGTCTCAGAAAATGTTATGTAGAGTAATGCAAGCGAGAAATTGACAATTTCAAATTTAATCTTCAAAAAGCAATCGAACTTTGTGTCGGTTATGAAAACAGAAAAGTGGTTTATTGTTCTCCGAACGTAGATACATCAAAATCGAGCCAAAATAAGTGGAGCTCAATTTAAAAGTCAATATTCGTATTCGTGCATTTATTCGCGAATACTTAAAAATGAATATTCGTTACATCGCTAATGCACACATAATACAATTCGATACTTAGTAAAGATTCCTTACATTAGAGTAAAACCAAAAGGACAAAAACGGCGATAAGAAACTGAAACGTGCTCAAGAGAAAGGTTTTGTTTTTATTTTTGCATCTCAGCACATAATATACAAACCATGCTGTTTCATCATCAATAAGGCAGCAGCACGTAATTATAGTTGAAAAGAACATGTTTTCTGAATCAATCACTATCACCTATTATCATCTGGCTACATAAATGCACATACACAGAGTGCACGTCTCATATGTTAAAGCATTTGAGTAAATGGTACCCAAGCACGAGAGTGGATTCAGATTTCATTAAAAATTTTACAACTTCTAGTATTTTGTTGCAGATAATAAAAGTTTTATTTCTAAATAGGAATTGTCTAAATTTTAGTATTTCTATGTATGTATCTATGTCAGTAGTTATCTGGATTTGTTAATCTGTACCAAAATTTCAGAGTTTGCCGAGTAGTCGTTTATGAGACATTAACGCAAATTTAGAAGCATACATATTTCAAAATACCAAACACCTGATACGTATACATATAATCCGTGTTTTATATGACGTTTGACATTTTATTAAAGATTTAACTGTGCTGACAGAGCCACCAGGCATTTTATAGAAAACATACTCGTAGGTACATATGTATGTTTTCTGGCACTGACATATCTGATGTATTTAACAATTGCAAAAATGCAAGAATAGCTTACATTGTACATACATAGATACATATTTAGTACAATAGATTCCCTGCAGGAAATGGCAATAGTGAAATTATACTGATTATCTATTGACGATGTCGCCAGTACTACTGTAAATTATACCCACACTAATGTGATCTACTATTGACATTTAATACAGGCTTGTCCTACGAAATCTACCAGAAGACTGCGTCAATACTGACTAGGTAGTTCTTGTGGGACCATATGGGGAAAATGTCAATAGTATTCGTGAGATTGTACTGACTTACTATTGACGATATCACCACACTGTGGGAAATGTCTATAGTAAAGCTCTATTGATTCATTATAGACGCTGTCACCACCTGCAGGAAATGTCAATGGTAAAATTATGAAAATACTATTTGATTTTAATTTATTTCAAATAGGTGCAATTATTTATTTTAAATAATATGTAAAAGTAAAATAAGGTATAAAATATTTTACAGTCTGCTTTGAGGTATACAGTTCTTATTGTTAAATAACATAAAAGGAACTTCGTTTCGTTTTAAATTAATGATTTGTTTTAACCGTTGAACATTTTATTTACCTATCAAAAACAAAAAAAAAACAATTTGTTGACAGTGTCACCAAAAACACACCATAATTGTTGGCAAACATATTGACATGGATACGCTAGCCCATGCATCTTTCAGTGGTGTTAAATTCGATTGTTTTTCAATTTAAGACAGAGTTAGTGTGTACGATCTATGCTGTTACGAATCTGTTGAATCAGTTTGTTCTATTCAATTGAAAAAGTGTATGTGTAGTTTTTGTTACTTTTTCGTTTTGTTCTGTTGTGGACTATTCTGTAGAAATTACTATGATATAAAATAATTAACATTTTTTGTTAAAAGTCAGAAAATTTGATTTCAATTCAAGATTTTGTAAATATTTAAATATTTTTTCAAATAAAAAACTATGGAAGACGAAAAGCTAATTATTTCAGTGGAAGAGAGTGATATATTATATAACAAATTCAGCAAGTTCTACGAATGGCCAGAAATAAAGTGGAAATGTGTTACCAGGTAAGCCTCGACAAAACATTTATGCATAATAATTTTATATTGCTTAACATGAATTTTCTTAAAGGAAACTAGCTTAAAGAGGTGGATTTCACTTAGAGGAAGGTTTTCAAAGGAAAACAAGAACGAAAAGCTTGCGTTTAGACGTCGTTTTCATTTGATGAGCCAATTAGAGTTTATTACACCTCATATATGTAACTCCGCGTCCGTAAGTTTTTATTTAAAACTATTAAGCTAATTTGATACCATTTATATGAAAAATTTTGCTCTGAAATTGCCAAAATTTTTTTAAACAAAAATAAAAAAAGTGTTGACAACAAATATTATTCAATTGCCAAAAAAATTAGTCAAAAACCAACAGTTTAAAAATTGATTTTTACAAAAAAATTTTTCATTTGTCAAAAATATTTTATTCGAAAAAAAAAAACAAAAATAATACACATAGGTATTTTGTGCTATGTTCTGTGCACTGCTTCTATGGTGAAAAAATACGTTACATAAACATTTTGTTTGTTGTTAGTTTAGCTTGAAATGTTTGTTGCTTTAAGTCTGCAACACTTCTTGTTTTCTCAAAGTTGCCACAAGAAAACCGGTTTGAAATCGGCAAATGTTGTGGAAAAATTCATCAATTAATAATACGATTAATGTTCACATCAGTGAACAAACAAGAAAAACTTCACGCCCAACACTGGTTACAATTAACAACGCACAACTGCAACCAACTTCAACGGTAATCAACACACAAATGGTAACATAAATATACGTTTTTTGACATTCGTTTTCCAAAATCAAAACCGAATAGAAGTCGTGGGAGTTCTACAACTGGCAAGTTCAAAATCGTTTTTAGCGCAAATCCGTAATTATAAAATTTAAAGTTAAGGAACCTATAAATGTAAAGTTATAATAGTGTATTGAAGTCAAGTGTTGTGAAACCAAATTTCATTAAACTAACATAAAGTGAATACCATAGAATTGAATCAGCATATAAGTATATATACCTACAGAAGATTGTATTTGATTGACATATGTATATACTTTAACCCCGCATACATATATTTTCTACATAAGAAACCGTAAAGGTCAATAAATATATACTATATGTACATATACGTTTTATAACGTTTTAAGAAAATACAAGTGTTTTAATTATGGGAAGTTCCCGCTTAAGGCCCGCGATATATCGTAACTAATCTAACTCGTTTAAATAATTAACAAAAATCGTATGAAGCAAAAATGTTTCATTACTTAAGTACAAACAAAAATTAGAAAGAAAAATGGTACATGAGATAAAAACAACGTGTAGCAATGGGTTAATTTAACGTTAATTAGTGATGGTAAAATTTTAATATTGATAGTGGTGAAGAAGTTGTGTTTGCTTCAAAAACAATTAAAAATACCCTCCACAATAAAAAACTCTCGTATCCTTTTTCGAGTCATAATTTGTATAAATACAAATTTGGAATCACATTCAACCGAGCCACCTAAAAAGTGGCGGGTACATGGAAACACACATGAACACTGATGATGGGACTGTAGTTGCTTTCGAAAAATAACGTTGTTTTTGTACTGCCGTGTAAGTTGAAATTAATTGATGTTAAAATTTTTTAAATTATACTTTTTTAACGTATTGTCTTTTAAATTGCTTTTATCGTTTTCTAATTATCACCTATTTCATGTTTTATACATGGCACAATTACCATGTAGTCTCATTAAATAGTAATGCTTCAATGATGTGTATCTGCATGCATCTAATTGGACATGCGAGAAGGTTAATCAGCTGTACTGGTAAAACTGGCTTGTAGATCTGCATTGGTTTTATTTATGTAAAATAAGCAGTATCTGATTGGCTGTTGCGCTCTCGTCGGTATGAAAGTACAAAGCTCTTTAATAGCATGTAAGTATGTATAAAATCGTCAAATTTAAGACAAAGATCGGCGCGTCGTAATAATCCCATATTTGGCATCTAAAATCTTCAAAATGACGATAAATCGTCACATCTGGCAACCGAGTGTTTTGTAATTTTTGAAAGTCTCATTGGTTTTTTAAAAGTTTTTGTATAAGATAAGAGGTTTGAAACATTTCAAAAATATGGTTTAAGGTCTACTGATGATTTGGCATTAGCACCAATGAAATGCATGTACATATATAGAGTAGCTAAAAACCATCAACAAACTAAAGTTTTTTAATTTTATCTTTTTTATAGTGGTGGGTGCAGGAAGAATAAAAATAACAAACAAAATGACAAAAAGTATTGTTGGAAAACTATTCATAGCTCAAAAATTTTTTTGCCAAATGTTATATTATTTTAGTCAAACAAAAATTGACAAATTACTTACACTTTTATTTATTAATATGATATAAATATTTATAGGCTGGAAATCGACTAATTTTTAATCAGACCTGCGTTTTTTTAGTCAAATACGATTTTTATTTTTTTCTGTGTATATGTATTACCGTTCATATTTACAAACAACAAATACATTAAAATCTTCCACCGAGAATTTTTAACTTGGAAAATACAATCCAGAAGTTATATACAATAAAAAAAATTATTATTAACAAAAATTTATCAAAAATTTTCGAAAATACTTGGTTCGAGACAGATTTTGTTTGTTAAAATTATTAATAATTATTAATTTGGGGCTTGATACCAAAATATATTCTTACATTAACTCACTGTTGTTATAAAATGAAAGAAATATCTCTTGTGGGAATTTATATTAAAATACAAATTTTTGAATATGAAAAATATCAAGTTTATATTATAAAATAAAAAAGAACACGAAAAAACTCTGGCAAATTTACTGAATTGTGAAAGTTTAAACTACAAATTATTTGGGAAGAGGTATCAGTCTATCTGGGAAGATATTTATATGTAGCTTGTGCAACAAAGTATCCAAACAACAATTAAATTTTTAAGCGATTTTTGATCGTATTGTACAAAGATAAAAATGTTATTATATTGCTTAACATTCATAAAAAGTACGGTAATAAAAAACATAATATTCATCTATAAAAACCGCGATTCGAACCCGACTTCATTCATATAAAAGTTTAAAATACTATCGCTCAGCTTGTTACACCAAGAAGCTTCACCTAGACTTTATGCTTAATCCACATTAATATGTGTACATGCATACCCATAGGTATACCAGTGAACGACATTGCATTGTTTTTTCGTTATTCATACTGACTTATGGGTAGGCATTATATAAACTTAACTGCTCTGATTTACTCATATTCACGATAACGTTGACTTATAAGTATAAGTTGCAATCAAGAATGATACAAATACAGATTGCGCCTTCATCAGCCTATCGTTTAACAAAAGGAAAGCATAAATAGTCAGATTTATATACACAAATAAAAGAAAACTAAGAAAATTCGGCTTTTAACAGTGAAAATTATTTTATTCATTGGCATTTGAACTTACAATTTTAGAGCCGTTTGCCCCCAGTTGGAAATCACTACTACTGCATTCTCTCATACATTTAAATTCTTTTACTTTTTTAATCAAGTGCCACTGATGTAATTTGACATCAATGCTATATCATTTTTGACCCAATGACACTTTACATCATTGTGATGTCAACCTTTACATCAGCTGTCATCAATGCAATACAAACTGGCATCAATTTTACACTGATAAACTGTAATTGGTATTATGGCGCAATAAATAAATTGTAATATATGTAATTGTTTTTTATTGTAATGAAAATAAACTTTATTCATACATATTTTTCTTATAACAAAAAATAAAAAAAAATTAGGTCCTTGCACGTACATACATACATATATTATGTACATTAATGCTACTCACAGAAAAAACTTTTGTTATGGACAGCGTTACCAAATGTGCAGATTTATCTGTTTTTTGCAGTTTTTCTAAGGGCAAAACAGGCTTCCAGGTTTTTACTAAAAAACAGTTTTTTTTAAATCGCAGTTTTTTTCAATTTTATTCGAATAAAACAAAGAATCATTCACTTACAATATTATTAACCAAGGCGAATTCAATACCAGGTGGCCATTTCCCTACAACAATACAAGAATAAAACAATTGATCGCCAATTGGCTACTGAGGCCACCTGGTATTGAATTCGCCTTGTTATTAACGAACATATATTCTAATACAACAATTATATAATTTGTACTTCTTTTTAAAAGCAACACCGTGTTATTTATTTTTTCTCATTCCTTTTTTATGCAATCGTGATATTCTTTTTTTTGAGTTTAAAGTTTTCATTGCATTGCTTTAATGTTGGTGAGTTTTGTGCAAAAATTTATAAAAAAAAGATAAATATCTAACAAGAAATAGTAAGCTTGCAATTAAATAATTTCTGTTTATCTAAATAATTAATTACTTTGGATTTTATTAGGTTCTAAGGAAGAAAATAATGATGCAGTGACAGCTATACAGGTTTGCAGAGCCTTCGAATTTAAGAAAAAGAGAATTAGATGATTACAATAAAAATTAGAAGAAAATGTGTTACTGAAGCCATGAATAAAAAGAAGCGAAAACAATTTGGAGTTTTGTAATTGCGAATTAAGAGATTTGGCCGGAATTACAGATTTAAAAGCTCACGCAAAGACTACAAATAATTTCATTTGCACAAATTTTGTACAAACAAAAGAAATGGAAACTAAATTTAATAAGAATATGTACAACTAATACATAAATATGTGTAATTAAATAATTAACCATGATCTCTGAATGTGATGAATTAAATGAAATATTATACGTTATGTTGTTACTTTTAATTTTATACATATGTTTTTTACATCAAATATAAAAATTATATTTTTGTTTTTCTTTTTTTCTTCAATAAAATGAATTAAACATATATAAATACGGTTTTATTACATTTTCTTTAATTTGGTCTTGAAGGTGCAGATTTTTTTTTCGAAAAAAAAAAACAGATTTTTTTTCGGAATTGTCAGTTTTTGTAAAAAAAAAAATATGGCAACATTGGTTATGGATTTCGTGGATTCTGAAAATAACTTTCATGTTTTATAAACAATTTATTACATAAAAAACACTTCAATTTACTTACTTTGTAAATAAAATATTTAAATTTGTATGTACATACATATTAATATTCTCTTATTTTTTCGACCTTTTTTTTAATAATTATTTTTCCAAGCTTTAGGTCAATTTATATAAAAAATGTGTATTATTTATTTTTTAATTTTTTAAAATATCAATATTTCGCCAATATCGTTGATTGGCTTCTTCAGGAAATTAAAATATTTTTTTCATTTTGATTTACATTATTTTAAAATTTTACATTTGAAAAAAAAAAAAATATTGTCAAAATTAGAAATGAAAAACTTAAAAAAAACAAAAACAAACAAACAAAAAACGGATATGGTATTTTCTATTTTCTGTTTCCCTTTTTATATAATAAATATCTATAACTCTGCGCAACATTTGCCGTATCTGCCCTAAAATTCATCCTCTGATCTGTTGGAACATTTATAATCCGTAACATTTCTAACAAATATCTACGCTTATAATTAGTTTCTGTATTTAAAATTGAAATATTATTAAAGTTTGGATAATGATCTGAATTGAAGCAATGAAAAGATAACGCTGTCTTTTGTGAATTAATACTCCTATATCTCTGATCTGATTTGTGACCAGCTATTCTAGTCTTCAATTT